>BSBM01000370.1:61447500-63935000 GCA_027924585.1 Larix kaempferi | reverse complement strand
GGGATGAAATACTTTGACTTAATGGTGTATTGTTGATCCATCTGTAAGTTGGTGATTATTTCCTGTGGGGTGAAAGATAATATGTGATGAAGGTCATCTCAAGGGGATTCATGATCTTTCAAGGCCTATAATATCTCCTCATTTGAAGAGAAAGAGTGTTTAGATAGGATGTTAGGAGATCTTGACTTGTTGAGGATTAATGTGGGATCTTCTAAACAGGTCTCACTAGGGGTGAGTAATCCTTCAACGGTGAGTGATGATGCTCTTTCTACCATCATAGGTGGATTATCACTGGGTACAAGAGAAATGGTGTCGATGATATGAAAAGGATATCCACATAAGTGGTAGAACTATTTAGGGGGGGATCTCTGCTTGAGGAAATTTTATCGCATAATCATCTTCCACATAGGAGGATGTCCTTGGTGGTGGATCATGGTCCTCTTATGATGATGATGACAATGTGTCATCACTAGCAGTTAAAATGGATAACGTTGACATATTGATTATATCCATGTGATCGGTGGTATTCGGCAGGGTGAGTACTTCCTCCACGGGAAGTGATGGTGGATCTACCCTAAGGGGAGGAGGTTGGTCCTCAAGCCACATTTTCTCTAAGAGGATTGCTCATTATACATGCAAGATGGGGCACTGAAATGAGTAATGTGTTAATTTTCCACATGATATACATGGATGAGTGGCCCGAGTGTGGTTAAGCTCATGTTTTGGGCTCAGTGGTTGAGTGGCATGGTCAGGTGTGATAGTTCTGGACCTGCTTGGGATCATATGGGTATGATGCCCAGATGATGAACACCGATGGGGTTTCACTGTTGGAGGTGGTGTTGGTAGTGTTGGTACCTTTTGTGGTGGTTCCCCCAGTGTTGGAACTAATGGAGTGATAATCTTGGTGGAGGAAATTTCCTAATTATCAAGTGGAGGTCTTTCAACCATGGGGTGCATGAGACGAATGGTATCTAATGCATCTCTAAACCGAGTTAGTTCAATACAGTGGTGTGTATAATTTCCAAACTGAGAACAAATGGTGCATGCATTATTAGTGCATTATTGCACCGAGTGAAATGAGGTGCTCTACAACCCAATATGGGGGAGATCCTGTAACGTTTGTCCATGTTTGTCCTTATAGTCGGCCATAATAAATAAAGTTTGTCTTTAACATAATAATAATAAAAATTTAATATTATGTCGGCGATTAATAAAAGGACGTGTATTTTCATTTGAATTAAATCCTAGACTATATAATACATGGACGTGTATTTTCGTTTGAATTAAATCCTAGGCTATAAAAGTTTGTCTTTATTATTGTCAGCCATTAATTAAAATGTAAAAAAAGTAAAATGTAATCGAAAGTATTTAATGAAAAGTAAAAAAGTAAAATGTATTGTCGATCATTAATTAAAATGTAAAAAAAAAGTAAAATTGTGGAAAGTATTTAAATAAAATCTCATAAAATAAAATCTTATGAAAAGTAATTAAAAAATAGATGTTTGTTTATAAAATAAAAAATTAAAACTTAAACCCGGATCAATCAAGAGAGATTAAATTTCTTAAGTTTAAATTTAAAAAAAGAAATACACCTCAAGAGATCGGATCCCTCTCGGTGCTTGATAGATACGGATTTAAGATGGATCTATGCTGGTGTATTAGTCTTGGTCTTGGCATTGGGTGTCGATGAGGTGGTTTGCATGCCCCCTATTAAAGTGTTGGCAGTGCGGGTCACACTAAGAGGGGTGCTAAGCAAATTTTTGAGATTCGGCAAGGTGGGGCACGGGTTAGTCGCATGCCCTTGTTTCCCACATAGAGAACATGGTTCGTTGAATCTAGGTGCAAATGTAGTACTTGGTACTACGGTGGTTTTCAACTTAGGTTTTTTAATTCCCCCAGCGTTGGGCTTAGTGACAACCGATGGAAGTTGGGTTACGGGTGCTATTGATTCAGTAGGTGGTCCTTCTGATGTGCCTACGGGTGACACCGAGATGAAATCATAATGGGATATTGGATTTGGATCATTTAGGGGTATGGTCGGGTCAAGTACCACACAAGTATTCCCAAAGTAAGCTCGGTAGCGTGATTTGGGCCATTACTGGCATTCCTTGGACTCCTGTGGTGGGGTATAAGAAAGGGATTTGAAATATAGGTTCCACGGCTCGTTGAAAGGGTCGATGTTGATCCTGAGGGGTCTTATGACTTATATTCGAAGGTGAAGATAGTCCACATGAGACTGTCTGTAGACGCGGGGATTTCGGATGGAGGACTTGAGTATGCCCCCAACAAATTGAAATCTTTGTAAATTCCCAAGACAATATCAAAATACTGGGGGGAAGTAGCTGATCCTATGGTGGGTAAGATGTGTTATATGGGTTTTTGTTGGTATGCAGATCACAATAGTTGATTTGGTCAAGGGTGGAAATATCCACATTGTGAGGGAACATCATGATGCGGAAAACCAATGAGGCTACTGCCTTCATGGAATACATATAACTGCATCCAAGAAAAATGTTGTAGTTGAGCTATGCGTTAACTACCTCAATATCCAAAAGTAACATTTTCCCCCCTAGCTCGATGGGAACGTTCTTGTACAAACCCAAATTTTTTTATGGCCTCCCATCATAAGTGTGGAGATCAATAGATCAGGGTACCAAGTCTCATGAACCCATATGTTTCCAAATTTGGGTGAACATCACAAAAGTGGATGTTCCTTCATTGATGATACATCGATGGATGGTGATACTCTTTATTGTAACGGGAATCTGGAAAGAAAATGATGAGGGTAATCGTGGTTCTCTTTTGTCAGGGTCGAATATAAGGCATGATTCGTATGGGTCGATGGTGCCTAATGAATTGAGTAATGCCTTATTTTGGTATAGAAAATATTGAAGAACTTCTAAGGTCAGGGGATTGTGCCAAATCATCTACAATGTTATAGTTGTGGGTAGTTTTCATGTCAGGGTTATGGGTAGTTCATCTAAGCAGTTCTTTTGAGATCTAAGGGATATGATCACTATTTGGATGAGGTATTTGTAAAGGCACACTAGAGGTAGCAGGTGCATCCTCCCCTTGTGGGGAATCAAGCATGGCGTACCCTTTAGAGTGAGTTTATAGGTTGACTTCCACCATGTTCATGTAAATATTTTTAAGGTGATATCACCTGAGGGGCAAGGATTTGGTTGTTGAGTAACCACCCCTTGATTGGAAAAGGGTTGTTGCAACATAGCTTGTTTGGGTTGTGGTGAATTAGGTTCTTGAGGAGGATCGATTGCAGCCTTGTTCTTTGCTTCAAGAATTTTTTGATACTCAAGTATCAACAAGAAATGGTGTGTGTACTGTCCATACTCTCTACACGTGGAGCAAGGATAATTCATCCTAAGGTTGGAGTTCTTTCCTTGTTTAGGTGGACTGTTTTACCCCTCATTTTGGTTACCCAATTTATGGTTTTTTTGGGGGAGGGGGATTGTCCCTTGTCCCTGCTATTGTTTTTGTTTATTCGTTCCTTTCTTCTTCCCCTGATTCTAAGGGTTCAAGGGATTAGTCACATTTAACTACTCAAATCGCTAAGTTTGTTGCATGGCAGAAGGTTGTACTAGATTTAATCCCATTTGTAGCATGGGGGGGAGGACCAGAAGTACTAGGAAATGGGGAATATGGATTGTATCTAGATGTAGGAATATATTGGTTTAGTGCTTCAAATGATGTGGATGTAGGAACAAGTGGTTCCATTTGAGGTGGAGGTATCAAAGGTGCTTGCCTAGCATTCAGGTATGTAGGACTCTAGGGTCCATAGTATAACTTCCCAAGTGGAGGAGTTGGTGTAATTGCAAGCATCGTTGATACAAGTGGTGCTGGTGGATATTGTTGTGTCATAGTGTATGGCATAGGGGTAGGTGGTTGGGGAGAATTTCCCTGTTAATCCCGCCAGCTGAGTGAGACGTACCTGAGGGTGTTAGGTTCAGAGAATGATGTTGAGGGGCATCAATTAAGAATTTGTATGAGTTTTTACTGCACTGTTAAGATTTAAAACTATCAGTTTTTGTGCAAGTACTTTAGCCAATTTAACTCTTGGCATTCCAAAACCCAACCTGCACACACAATGAATGGATGAATGAATTCTAGAGCAATTAGAATCCTTTTGGATAATTTTAATTGCCTCTCAAACTCCATATCACTAAGGAAGGGCTCCCAATCACTGGGGCTTCCTAAAAAAAACTATATGATTATTTCTAGTTTTTCACTGGACAACCTAAATTCACTGCGATTGACTCTAAGGTACTATCAAAGACACTTTTTATGACTAGCTAATTCGAATTCCTCAAAATAGCTTCTAAAACCGTTAACTAGCTCTTTAACTTCCCAACTGACCCTCTTCCATGAGGCTTATTCAAATCCTACCTAACTGATTCGAATTTCCCTAAAATCACTCCCATGCATTCAGTTAGACTCCAAACTAAACAAAAATTCCATACTCAATTGGAATTAACTCCAATTCCTAGGCTTGACCACTTAATTATTTAAAATTATGCCTTATTTTACCTAACTGACACCTAGTTACACTATTTTCACTAGTGCAACTAAAACCAAGACTCAATTTAACTGACGGCTGCTTAAATCCACTAAACTAATTTAAAATTAACTTCCAGTGACCAAAATTAATCGTTATTATGACTTCGGTTATTCAAAAGAGGGCGCATAGTTTGTTTTTGAAGTGAAAGTGGGCCCCACTACTAACTAGATGAGGAATATCTTCATCTAGAGGGCACATATTCTGCATGCAAGACATTTTTTGTGTGTCTTAGGATCTCTATGGTCCAAACTTAATAAAATTAGGTGGGAAAGAGTATTGTTAGGGATATTTGTAACTCCTAACCGCAACCCCTTCTCATGTGATATTCCAGGACCCCCCAGCATCGTTATTGTCATGTTGTGCCATTTAATAATAATAATAATAATAATTGCATTTAAAATAAAATCCATCTCATGAGGTGTCCATGGTCATGGCACTCAGTGCCAACTCAATAAAGCAAAATAAGAAAATAAACCAATATATGGGGCCTACCATAGGGGTATTACATCCACCCCCCTTAAAACAAGCATCGTCCTCGATGCACTTATTCTCAAATTAAAGAAATAGGTGAGGATAAAACTTCCTCACAGCTTCCTCTAGCTCCCAAGTAGCGTCATCAGGTCCGTAATAGGTCCATTTGACCTTGACCTGCCTGACCTCTCGGTTCTCGAGTAATTTGACCTTGCTACCCAAAATGAAGACTGGTTGTACCGGAAAGTCCCCTTCCGGTTCCACCTGAGTCACAACCAATCAATATATCTCATGGTTAGTCACCAAGTGCATATACATTCATATAAATTATTGTTTCATCAGATACAAGCACTATAAATGCAATTTATTTATTCTTTCATCATTTCCTAATCTAATCACTGAGTTAGAAATTAAATATGTATTTGTCTACCATAAAAATAAATAAAAAATAAAAAATAACATAAATACAATAATTAGAAAAAAACAATTTATATCAATGCTACAATTTAACATTCACCTGTATGGTATTCCAATCTATCACATGGATTTCATCGGGTATATATATTTTTAACAAAGATACATGGAACACATTATGGACTTTGATGTTAGCGGGTAGTGCTAGTTCATAGGAAACTGGTCCCACTCTGTTTAGGATTTCAAAAGGTCCACAGTACTTAGCATCCAACTTAGAACAATTCCCTAAATTCAATGAACTCTTCCAGGGCTTCACTTTTAAGAACACATGGTCCCCCATTGTAAATTACCTTTCATTTATATTCTTGTATGCATAAATCTTCTGCCTATTCTGACATTCCTTAAAATTTATTTTGATCCGAGTCATCTAATCTTCTAAATCCTTCAATAATTCAGGTCCGATGACAATCCTATCTATAGGGTTGTCCCAACTGACGTGGATATTGCACTTTCTTCCATATAGTGCCTCAACGGGACTCATTTTAATAGAGGCATGGTATCCATTGTTATATGTGAATTCCACTAGGTGCAATTAATCCTCCCATCTGGATGGCCAATCCATCACATACATCCTCAACATATCTTCCAGTACTCGGTTAACCCTCTGTGTCTGTATGTCTATCTATGGATGATAAGATGTACTCATTTTTAGTTCCATGCCAAATCCTTGAAATAATCCCTTCCAAAATTTGCTGGTAAATTTGGAGTCTCTATCTGATACTATAGCTTTTGGAATTCCATGTAGTCGAGCAACTTCTCTCATTAATATGTCTACAATATTAGTTGTCGAATAAGTGGTATTCACTGGGATGAAATGAGTTTCCTTAGTTAGTTTATCCACCACTACCATAATAGCATCATGTTGTGATCTTGTTTTTAGTAATTTGGTAATGAATTCCATAGATATTATTTCCCATTTGCATTCTGCTATCGGTAAAGGCTGTAATAATCATGTTGGGTTTCGATGCTCTATTTTGACCTTTTGTCATTCCATGCATTGGGCTATGTACTCTGCCACGTATTTTTTCATTCATAGCCAAAAATATTGCTTCCTCACTTCTACAATGGTATTTTGGTACCCTAGATGCCCTGCATATGGCACATTGTGCATTTCTTTTACAATCATCCTTCATATCTCTTCAGCGTTGGGTACATAAACTATGTCCTTCTGTAAGAGGATTCCTCCTTCCCCAATCCTATATTTGACAAATTTTGGTGGTACACTCTGCTATTGTAAGCTGTCTCTGGCCTGCTAATAGTGTTCATCCATACTATTGGATTCCCTAATCCTATCCCTCAAATATGTAGTCCCTGTGCTCATGGATTCCACTTGTATCACCTATATTTTCCTACTGAGTGCATCTTCCACCCTATTCTCTTTTCCCTTAATATGCTTGATGTCAAAATCATATTCACGTAGTAACTCCGGCCATCTCCTTCGCCTTGCATTCAAGGTAGGTTGTTCAAATAGGTACTTTAATCCGTCATGATTTGTTCTTAATTCAAATTTATTTCCCATTAGATAGTGTCTCCACATCTTCAGGGCATGTACAATGGCTTCTAGCTCTAGATCATGAGTGGCATAGTTATGATCATGCTCTTTCAATTTCCTAGACTTGTAGATGATCACATGACCATCTTGATTCAAATCCCCACCCACTCCTTTCTTACTGGCATCTGTGTACACTAGAAAATATCCATCAGGGTCTGTAATCTTCAGTACCGGTGCACTAGTTAGCAACTCCTTGAGTTTCTGGAAGCTGGCTTCACACTTGGAAGTCCATTCAAATTTTACACCTTTCTTTTGCAATTATAAGTAATAGGGTGGGATATCCTTGAAAATCCCTCAATAAAGATTCGATAATATCCTGCCAAACCCAGAAAGGACCTTACTTCCGACACATTTCTTGGTGTTGTCCATTCTACAATAGCCTTCATCTTTTCAGGGTCTACCAAGATACCCTCCTCTGTGATGATATGTCCCAAATACTGAATCTGACTCGGATACAAGGATCATTTACTTAGTTTGGCATAGAATTGATGTTCCTGAAGTACTTGTAATACCAACCGCAAATGTTCCTCATGTTTTGCCTCTATCTTGGAATAAATAAGAATATCATCCAAGAACACCACCACAAACTTATTCAAATATTTATGGTATATTCCATTCGTCATGCACATAAAGGTTGCTAGTACATTTGTCAATCCGAAGGGTACTACTGTAAATTCATAATGCCCATATCTTGTTCTAAAAGTTGTCTTGCTAATATATGCATCCTTTATCCTGACTTGATGGTATCTCAACCTTAAATTTATTTTTGATAATACCTTGGCCCCTTTCAATTGATCAAATAGGTCATTGATTCTCGGCAAGGGGTACTTATTCCTAATATTTTCTTTGTTCAATTATTGGTGGTCTATACAAAGTCTCAGGGTCCCGTCATTTTTCTTCACAAATAACACCGGAGCACCCCAAGGGGATGCACTGGTTCAAATGTATCCTTTCTTAAGTAACTCTTCTAGTTGCATCTATAATTCCTGTAATTCTGGGGGACTCATTCTATATGGTGCTTTGGATGAAGTTTCGATGACGGGGACTAAATCAATTGAAAAGTCTATCTCTCTCTTAGGGGGCATCCCTATAACTTCTTGGAATGCATCCTTGAATTCTTGTAATACGGGTTAATCTTATAGTCTTTCTCCCCCCTCTTCCTTAGGTGTTTCTACATGGGATGCATATATATGGAATCCTTTCCTAAAGCACTTTTTCAATTGTAGGGATGTGATATGTCTTAGTGATATCGGTCTTGGTATCCCTTCTATTGTCGTTTGATTTCCCTCTTCATCAAGGCAAGTGATGGTCTTATTATGGCAATCCAGCATGGCATGATGTGCATCTAACCAATCCATGCCGATTAAAATATCAAAGGATCTTAAGGGTATAATGTTCAAATATTCTAGTGTCTTTAGACCGTTCATTTCCAAGGAACACTTTCTTACTGTCTCAGTGACTCTTCTCCTAGCGCATGTAGCTAGTTGTACCATGCTTGTTACCTCAAGCTTAATTTTATTTAGGTGAAAATTTTCAATTAATTTAGGTGTAATATAGCTATGACTAGCTCTGGAACCAATTAGAATACTTATGAGTACAATGGTTGTTTTACCTGCTATCTCGATCATTCTGGACCGGTGCTCAGCTTGTCTCCCATCCAATGCTGCATAGATCCTTGGAATACTCTCGCCAACATCACCAACTGTCGCAGCTTCCTGCATGTAGTGAAGGTTCTCTCTTTCCATCGGACATCCTCTGGCTTAATGGTCTCCCTTACAATGGAAACACTCAATCCAGGGTCTTGTTCCTTTGTTTGTTGGTTTCTCTCCTTTGGATCTATCTTGCTCTGGCCGCCTTGGTTGATGAAAGTTTCTGAAGGGTTGTAACAATAAAATAATAAATTAATATTAATATTAATTTATTATTAATTAAAGACTATTTAAGTCAATAGTCATGCCCTTTTACGAAAAGGTGCATGACGGACTTATATAAAGCCCAAACCTATGTAACTATTAATCATCTACCATACATTACATTTTTACATTACTATTGATCCTTTTATGGACCACTTACGTTACTTACATTGGGTTTTCTCGTAAGAACAGTATTTTACTGCTTCAGTGGTATCAAAGCTTGTTGATTCCGGCTTGTGGCCAAATTGTCAAAGTTTCTTTGAGATTTATGTTTTTAACCTTACATTAAACTCTTAGCCATCCTTATTGAAGAAAAAAAAATTATTAAAAGAGAGAAAAAAAAAAAGTTAAAAAAAGAGAGAGAACAAGAAAGAAGACCGCATAAAAAAAGAGAAGAATAAAAAATAAAATAAAAACACAACATAGGTTTTATTTAACCAACCTTGGTTTTATAAAACCACATATTTCCTTGGTTTTATAAAACCATCCCTATAAAACTAACCTTGGTTTTATAAAACTAGCCTTGGTTTTATAAAGAAACCATTATTTATAACAACTCATACCTTAATTAGGATGAGTTTAGTTATTATATGACTATAGTAAAAATTATCCATTTTTATTATAGTTATTATATAACTATAGTAATAATAATACATATTATTATTATCTCAAAGGAGAACTATTCGCAATCCAACAAAAAAATTATTTTTTGGAAAGGAAAAAAAAAAAAACTATATATATATAGTTTATAAAACATTAATATAATAATATTATTAATTAATTATTATTATTATATTAAAAGAAAATTTATTATTTTATTAAAATAATAATTACTTTTGGGAAAAAAAAAGTTGTTTAACCATAACAAAAGAATTTTTTTTTACGAAATAACCACATTAAGGGTTATTACACCCTTTTGGTGTCCACCTGTTATCGGAAGCAGGAAGAGTCAACAAAGAAGACTTGTCAAGCATCCCAAATCCGCTATCAAACAAAGAAGACCAATTCAAAAAAGTTGAAATTCAGAAGTCATGGCAACGATGATAGCAGAGTTACAATCGCAGTTACGAGCAGTTTCGGCTCAACTAGAACAGTGCAAGGCAACCAATAATAGTCTAGTGTTCAAAAACGCCAAGCAGACACTAAAGATTACTAACTCAGAATTGAATATTCAATTTTTGGAAGATAGTAAAGAAAGACTCATAGAAAGGTTGGCAGATAAAGACAAGAAAATATCACGTCTGGAAAGTATCATTCAAAAACTTGAAGACCAGATAAAAAACCCAAACAAAGTCAAAGGATATCCGTATGGAAATAGTGTCGACTTAGAAGAGAAAATTAGGCAACTAAACAAAGTCGTCATGGACAAGGAAGATGAATTAGCGCAAATACATGAAAAGCTAGAAAATCAAGAAATAGATTTATGCCATCGTCAACAACAAAAAGAAAAACTCCAGCAGCAGTATGACGACAGTAAGAAGGCACATAAGTTGGAACTAACAAAAGTCAACAATGTGTTATCAAGCAATACCGAAGAGATTTTTTGTCTACGAAATCATAACAAAACATTGCTTACAAAGATTAAAAAACTGAAAAACAGTAGTAAGAGGGAACACTCCGGTGAAGACCTCGAAGGAAGAATACTGGAAAAGCAAGAAGAAAACCAGTGTCTAAATAATCGTAATCAGGAACTAGAGAGTCAAATCAAGAAGTTAGAAATTGAAAAAAAGTCGCAAGATGAAAGAATCGAAAAGATTCAAAATCATAACAATCTATTGGAGAACCAAGAAGCACAAATCCAGGAAAATGCATCCAAAAATCAAATCGAGGAAATGAAGACAGTCCTCACCACAGTTCAAAAGAAAGAAAAACAAACAACACATACGCCTTACAGACATCCCAATTATAATCGTCGTTTTGACCAACGACAGGGTCAAAACGAGCACTCACAGAAGAATTATGTTGATAGGTGAAAAGATCGACATACTAAGCAACAATTGAAACGACCCATCCCATAAAATGATCTCAGAGCTCTGATAAAATTAGATCTGGGATGGACCACAACAGATACGATGCGACAATTCTCCTGGGGAATCCGTAACTCTTATCGTCTTATTTCATCAAGTGTCGCAGAGGATCAAGAGATGACAGTTCAAGCAAAATCAAAGATTGCTTTCAATGAAGCTTTGAGGACAAAGCTTCCCTTAAGGGGAAGGCAATGTAACAATAAAATAATAAATTAATATTAATATTAATTTATTATTAATTAAAGAATTTTAAGTCAATAGTCATGCCCTTTTACGAAATGGTGCATGACGGGCTTATATAAAGCCCAAACCTACGTAACTATTAATCTTCTACCATACATTACATTTTTACATTACTTTTGATCCTTTTATGGACCATTTACGTCACTTACAATGGGTTTTCCCGTAAGAACAGTATTTTACTGCTTCAATGGTGGTGGTTGGAACCCTTTCTTTCTTTGAAGTGGGGTTTTGTTCCTACTATGATCATAAATGTGTTTTCCCTTCCATATCACCTCCTTAAGGTCTTTGGATAGTCGTATTGAATATTGTCTTTGTAATAGTCCAGTAAGCCACTCAGAAACCTCTAGATATTAACCTCCTCATCCCTTGCAAAGTTTGCATACTTTATGATCTCCAAAAACTTGATTTCATGAGCCTCCATAGTTATACTTCCTAACTTAAGTTTGAAGAATTCTTCCATATTTTTATCAAAGTAATATTCGGAAAGGTACTCTTTTTGGAAATATTTCTTAAACCTCCTCCAGTATATTCTATCTTCCTCGATGTCTTTTAATTTAACAAGTTGTTCCCAACAAAGAGAGGCATTACCTTTTAGATGATATATGGATACCTTAGCCTCTATGCTTGGTGAGTACTGGTGTAATTGAAATAATTTTCAAAGTCCTAGAATCCGGGACTATGCACTATCTCCATGTTTAGTTTCTCCATTGAATTTGGGGGTTTAATTCTCCTTAGTTCTCCTACCAATTCATTCCTCAAACCTTCCCCTCTTACTCCTCACTGGTGAACCCTTAGAGTTACTGTCAGAGCCAACTTGGAAAGCAACTCTTCCTTTTATGTCTCTTGGAAGAAGTCCTATGATGGTGTTTTCTTGAGTATGATAAGGATCTACCCCACTCCCATCTTTTCTTCTGGTATCGTAACTCGGGGATGCCTCTTGGAGCTGACCTCCTATTACCTTGTATATTTTCCAAAATTTGTAGAATTTTCCTTTGAGCATAGATAATCTTTTTATCGTCCTTCCTACGGGTCTTAACCTCTATTTTTAAGCTTTTAACTGTGTCCTCTAGGTCCATGGCTCTAATCTTCCTTTCAGGTGTCTTAATCATGGATCCCTCTCCTCTGGATCCTTCCTCAACAAACTCTTCCTCAGGGTTGGATAATGTATGTTCCTCCCTTCTATTCATCTTTTAAGTTGTATTTCCTTGTTCAGGGTCTTGAGTGTTAGTTTAGGTTATGAACTTTGGTTTATTGTTCCCACTGTGGTTGTCCAAGTATGGAAATTCTCTGTGTAGTCATCAATTAGAATTTATTAGGACTCTATCTCTTCTTCTCTATTACATATGCAATCATTAATTTACTTATTAAAGAAATAAAATAGCATTTATGACTCACGGTAAGGTCCATACAGCCCTAGTGTTGTAACTTAGAGCTCTGATACCACTTGTAACACACCCTTCCTAGGTTATGAGTAAAGTATGTTGTAGAATCTCTCTCTCTTGGGTCTAGGGAGGATTTAAATCTGATGTTCTTGTAGTGGATATGTGTCAAACATGATTGTCCCTAAGGATTAGGGGTATTGGAATTAGATTTTGTTTTCTAGGTTAACTAGTTAGGAACTAGTTTAGGAATTATCATCTAATTTCAAGACATATTTTTATGAAAAACATCATTATACAACTTCAAATTAAAAACCTATTATGGGAATGCCATGTACATCCACATGACAATCCATATCTGTCCTAAAAATAACTGATAAAATCTGAATATATCGTGATACAATTAACCCCAATTTATTCAATGATCTTTGCACTAAATACTGGATCATAAACACAAATAAATTTAGCTAATTTAATATGCATATATCAGACTTAAACCCCAAAGATAGATCTGATATGTGACATCCATATACATCCATATGGCTTGCCCTATATCAAATATCCTCAAATCAGATCACATATATAATTTGAAACATAGGAAAGTAGCATAGGATGACACATAGCTCCCGGCAACTACCATATCAACATGAGAGTTAGTATCATGATATTCTTTCTTTGAATATAGAGATAATATGCACAAGCAGCCAGTTAAATATATCATAATATCCATTCATAACAAATTAGGAGGTTTATAGATACTTATATTAATTTATGCAACTGGCGGCAACACGACAACTGTCCTCGGCAACACGACAACTGTCCTCCCAGCGATGATCTCTACTTGGCGTATGTTTTCCCACTGAAATATCCCCCCGAGATGAGGCTCTAGAATTCCACAATAGAAGGTCTCTTCTAGGATGATACTACTGGATGAAGTGCTTCCATCCTTGGAATTTTCCCCAGTGGTCGGTCTCGGAATTGTCCCCCTCTTCCCAAAGCGCCACTTCCGACCTCACAGGTCAATTCTCTGCTCTAACCTCTACTAGAGCATTCGATGCAAGAGAACAACTGGTCCTAGACACCCATCTGGGATTTTCCCCCTTTCCCTCAGGTTCTAGAGCAACCAGGATGAAGTTTCCTTGCCGGATTGTCCCCCTCTCCGATTGGATAACCTCACAAACAACTCTTCCAACCTTCTGGTTCAAACAAAAAACTGGAACCTCCACTGGAGCATTTGAAATACAAAGGAGAATCACTCTCCTAACTCACAAGTCGAATCCCTCCCAGGGAATTTGCTTCCCATGCACAATACCTCCTCAAACACTCATTGGATCCCTATTAGGGCATCCGAACACATAAGAAATTGGTTCCCCGACCAAATATTGGATCACTGGATCAATATTCGATCTTTACTACAAGGATGTGCAACTAATTTCATTGCAAAACGTACTAGCAACACCCAACACTAAAGGTGCCAACAATATTTCACTGCATTAGGTGCCAGCGAAATTCACTACTAAAGATGCCAACAAAATTCACTACAAGGTTTTTGTGCAAGTACTTTAGCCAATTTTTCTCATGGCATTCCAAAACCAACCTGCACACACAATGAAGGAATGAGTTCTGAAGCAATTCAAATCCTTTTGGCTAATTCGAATTTCCTCCCAGACTCCAAATCATTGAGGAAGGACTCGCAATCACTGGGGCTTCCTAACAAACACTTTCTAATTCTTTCTAGTTTTTTACTGGACAACCTAAATTCACTGTAACTAACTCTAAGACACTGGCAGAGACACTTTTTATGACTAGCTAATTCGAATTCCTCAAATTAGATTCTACAACCTTTAACTAGATCTTTAACTACCCAACCGACCCTCTTCCATGAGGTTGATTCCAATCCTACCTAATTGATTTGAATTTCCCTAAAATCACTCCCATGCATTCAGTTAGACTCCAAGCTAACCAAAAATTCCAGACTTAACAGGAATTAACTCCAATTCCTAGGCTTGACCACTTAATTATTTAAAATTAAGCCTTATTTTACCTAACTGACACCTACTTACAGTAGTGCAACTAGTGCAACTAAAACCAAGACTCAATTTAACTGCCAATGACCAAAATTAAGCGCTATTATGACTTCAGTTAGTCAAAAGAGGGTGCATAGTTTGTTTGTGAAGTGAAAGTGGGCCCCACTACTAACTAGATGAGGAATATCTTCATCTAGAGGGCGCATATTCTACATGCAAGACATTTTTTGTGTGTTTTAGGATCTCTATGGTCCAATCTTAATAAAATTAGGTGGGAAAGAGTATTGTTAGGGAGAGCTATAACTCCTAACCCCAACCCCTTCTCATGTGATATTCCAGGACCCCCCCAGCAACTTTATTGTCATGTTGTGCCATTTATTAATTATAATAGTAATAATAATAATTTTAATTATTGCATTTGAAATAAAATGCATCTCATGAGGTGTCCATGGTCCTAGCACCTAGTGCCAACTCAATAAAGCAAAATAAGCAAATAAACCAATGTCTAGGGCCTACCATAGGGGTATTACATCAGTTGAATTTTAATTTTAATTGTTCAATGAGTTGCATGTATGGAATGGCTTAACTAAAGGTGGTGGATAACTGTGTTTGTATCACCAAATAGCATATGTTTAGTAATGTATGATAATTTCATCATGGCATGTAATGGTGTACCTCTTAATTATTCTTCCAAGTGATTATTATTATTATTATTTTAAAATGAAATAATTTAGAACTAACAAGAGTCTATTATGTATAGGATAGTGGAAATACAGAAGTAAAGATATGAGAAATCAAAGTCTAAATAGCATCAAACATGAAAAGATGAAGGTGACTTAAAATCGCAACGAATAACTTACCCACGACTCAAAAGGGAACACACTTACATATTTTAAAATCTTACTTGTGTGAGTATTATTGTCAGTGTATGATCCTCAATTGCTTTTGCAAAAAAAAATTGTAAGTATCCCAAATTGTTTAAAAGAAACCATTAAAAAAGGGAGGACAATTTCTTGATTAATTCTCGCTAGCTCATTCGATGAAGGTGTGGGTCTCGTCAACATTGCAATCCTTGAGTCATTTTGACATAATAGATTCCCATGGGTCATGGTTTCTTATTAAACCAAAGGCCACTCCAAACAAACAAAAAAATCTTAATTGCCCCAAAGCAAGAGAATCAAGAAAATGAAGTTATGGAGAAAAGAAAATAGCTATGAATGTTATGAAGAAAAAGAAAATGGGTTTTTTTCTCTAAGAAGAGACTTTTTTTTTTCTGAATGAGATAAGCCATTTAGAGGCCAAGATAGCTATTAGAGATTTTTTTGTGCTATAAAGTTGGCTTAGATTATTCTTGATGTTCTTTGGTACTCTAAAATACTGTGAATGATATATTTTTGTTATAGATTACTCTCGCAACTCAGTATTTATTTACGCTCTCTTTTTCTTCAATATTTTGACTATATTTTCATCTATGCTTGCAGGCTATCATCTTGATTGTAATTTTGGGTTTATGTAAGAATATATTTGTAAATTATTTCCAAAATATGGTATTATATTTGCTTCAATCAATGTTCTTGTTCAAGCTAGGGTAAATTAGTTGGGTATGAGGTTTTAGCATTCAACTCCAACAATAGTTTATTCTTAGCAAGCTAGTAGTGATTGAAATATATTTAATGGGAATCTTGTGAATTGGTTTCTTCTAGCATTTATTTATGTCAACTACATACATTTTTTTGTTTTGTTTGCATTTTAATTTAGTCACATTTTTATTCATTGCATTTATAAAAAAATAAAATTAAATAAATTTGATGGTCACAACCAATAAAACCCCAAAACTAGTGATGGTTGTCAAGCCAAAATCTGAGTGAGTTTTCCTACACCAAACGAAAGAGTCTAATTGGGTCTTTCTTCTAAAGATAACTCGTACTATTGATATTGAGCATTTTACCCCATCAACAAAATTGGCACTAGGAGGGAAACTAGCAAGTTCCCTTTAAGTAGAGTTTCATTTTCTTCCTACAATTATTTTCTATGGCTCTACCCAAATTCTTGCATGGGATGAAGGAAGAAGAAAGGATTCGCTCTGCCGCTCTGCAACCTTGCATGTAGCACCTAGGGTTCTGAGCTGCTCCCTCAACCCCACCCCTCTGTCCCACCTGCTCTTCTCCTGACCAGAGCCCCCGGTACGACCGATGGATGAACCACGGGGAGAGGCCGAGGGCCCCCCTAGCTCGGCCCCCTCATCCTCCAACCCTTTCGCCTCTGTGCAGATTGGGACGATTGAGGTACCTCTGACGTACCCTAAAGCCTCGACCGCTCAGAAGAACACTTTGACATCCAAGCTACCTACTAGCACAAACACCTGCATAGCCAAAGTCGCTGAAAGACCCCAGCTCACACTCCCAGCTAAACGCATCAATGCCCATGCGCAGAAACTCAAGATCATGCCCTGGTGGGAAAATTCATAGGTTTTTGGCCAACAGAGCAAGCCCTCCACTGCTGGATAATGTCCAAGTGGAAACCCAAGGCACACTTTGACCTACAGCTTGGATCAAAAGGTTTCTTCACCATTATATTTCACCGACTCGAGGACAAAGCAAGAGTGGAGGATGGAGGCCCATACTTCTTCAACTCAGCAGTTTTATACCTCTGACACTATATGAAAAAATTCAACCATGATAAAGAGGACTTCACATGGGATCCAATCTGGATAAGGATGTACTCACTACCACAAGAATATTGGGATGAAGATACGCTCAAGGACATCGGCAA
Source organism: Larix kaempferi (assembly GCA_027924585.1). Taxonomy (NCBI): domain Eukaryota; kingdom Viridiplantae; phylum Streptophyta; class Pinopsida; order Pinales; family Pinaceae; genus Larix; species Larix kaempferi. The sequence continues at coordinate 63,917,569 of BSBM01000370.1, read as the reverse complement.
TACCCTTGGCAGCTATGTCAGAGTTGCAGAACAAACAAACAAAAAGTAAGTACACCTCCTATGCCCGTATATGTGTTTACATGCACATAGCCAAATCTTTTCCCGACTCGATCTGTCTCAACCATGAAGACACGGAATGGGTTCAACCTTTAGACTATGAGCATGTTCCTTTTCGATCCAGAAAATGCCACGAACATGGTCATCTATACCGTGACTATCATCTCAACAATAGCAGTCCCCAAGAAAATACCAAGGATGAAGAGGGTTTCCATAAATATGGAAGGAAAAGAAGACAGCACCGCAAGACAACTACAGAGGAGAAGAAAACCATCGACCCATCCACAAGCAACAACTTCACCATCCTAGAAGGGCAACCGGAAGATCCCTTGGCTAAAGAACAACAACAGGAAGATCCATTCCTTACCCAAATGACAATAGATCAGATCCAAACTGATAACCCCAAGATAAGTGAAGGCCTCAAGGACAAGCCCACGCCTGGAAAAGGACAGATCTTGGAGGAGCACGTGATCCCCATGAATGAGCCAAAGCAGAAAGCCAGCACTCAAGGACCTGAAATATATATGGATGATGAAATGCTAGATCTGGAGATTGGGGACTTAGACTTCAACATGATCACCTCCCTACAAGAAAAAAAAGGACGTCGTTTTCTCACCCCTGAAGACACTCTCTTCAAGCATTGTATCAATGATAGTGAGCTCATTGACCTCAAGCCCTATGAAGGCTTCTTAACCTAGAATAATAGCAGAGGAGGAGCCCATCAAATTGATTCTCATCTTGACCGCTTCCTGGTCTCAGAAAAAACCATTGACACAGGGGGATTGCTCACCATTGTTGTTCTTCCTTCTACGGGATCGAATCACTGGCCAATCTCTCTCAACTGGCAGCACTCAGGTCTGAAAAAATTCCGTCCCTTTCGCTTTGAAAAAATTTGGTTAACTCACCCCTCTTTTCAAGACACTATTCGGGACTGGTGGCTCACTATGGAGGTGGAAGGCTGCTCCAAAATGGCCATCTTCCACAAGAAACTCAAGATGCTCAAATCCCAGCTGCGAATTTGTAACAAAACAAATTTTGGCAACATCTTCCTACCAAGAGCGAAATATAAAAGGACCTGGAGATCATTCAAAAATACATCATGGAACAGGGCCACACTAAAGAGCTCAAACAAAAGGAGAAAGAAAGCTTGAAGCAGCTATATATTAGATGCGAGCAAGAAGAAATCCTATGGAAACAAAAATCCAGAATCAACTGGCTAAAAGAAGGAGAGAAAAACACCACCTTCTTCCATCGCACCACCATCCAACACATAATGCACAACAAGGTCAATTCCTTAATTTGCTGCAGATGGCACTACTTTAAGTGATCAAGGGGAGATTGAGCAAGAACTCATCAATCACTTCAGGACCTTGCTCACTGAGGAAAATGATGAAAGATCACAGGCCATCAGCAGGGTTACAAGACACATTTCCTCCATTCTAACTCTTGAGGACAATGCCACTCTCATGAAGGAAATCACAATGATGGAATTAGAGGCCGCTTTCAATCAGATGGAAGAACGTAAAGCCCCTGGTCCGGATGGCTTCACCATCAACTTCTTTCATTACTGTTGGGAGATGTTGAAACAGGAAATCCTTGAAATTGTTAAGGAATCCAGATCCAAGCGTTGGGTCCTCCCTGCGCTCAACGCCACCCATCTCACCCTCATCCCCAAGGAAAACGGCACCACCACCCCTGGTAAGTTCAAACCTATCTCCCTATGCAACGTGGCTTACAAAATTATCACTAAAGTCGTTGCCAACTGCCTCAAGGTGCTCCTGCCTCTCCTGATCTCTCCTGAACAAACTGGTTATGTTGAAGGGTGCCAAATCCTCGATGGCATCATTCTCACTCATGAGGTCATCCGCTCCCTGAAAACGGAAAAAACACCTGGGATGCTTGTCAAGCTAGACCTCTCCAAGGCCTTTGACAAGCTTAGTTGGAATTTCATTGAAAAGATGCTCCTTTCTTTTGGGTTTTGTCAAGACTGGACCAACTGGGTCTGTCCCTAACCTCCTCAGCCTTCTTCTCCCAGATCTTCTTTTTCCACACTGACCCCATCACGCAAAGAAATATTTCGCGCGTCTTGGGCTACTCCATGGCCTCCCTCCCCTCCAAATACCTGGGCGCCCCTCTCTTTGACTCAGCTATCAAACACTCCTGGAGAGAGCTCCTTGAAAAGCTTGAAAACAAAATCTCTTCCTTGACCTTCCGCACTCTCAACCTTCCCAGCAGATTAGTGCTTCTTAAGTCTGTCCTTCAATCCATCCCTCTTTATCTCTTCTCTGTCCTCGCAGCCCCCAAGTGGGTCCTTAAATTAATGAGAAAATTACAAATGTCTTTCCTTTGGGGGGGAACCCATAATAATCGCAAGTGGGCCCTAGTGAAATGGGATACGCTCTGTACTCCAAAAAGACAAGGTGGCCTTGGGCTCAAAGATCCAGAAATCAACAATCAGGTCTTCTCTGCCCAAATCTGGTGGAAATGGGTCACTGACATGGTCTCTCCCTGGAGCCTTCTCTGGAACAGCAAATACGCCTGCAACTGTCCAGCTCAACTCCGCATCTGCTACAACCAAGATCCTCCATGATCTCTTATGTGGCGAGCTGCCAATTATCAGAGATCCCTCATTCAACAGCACGTTTTCTGGGAAGTCTAAAATGGTCAACATGCAAATTTATGGTTTGATTCTTAGAATCAACTTCCTCCCCTCCATACTCTGATCCTTTCTCCAGATCTTCAAGCTCACGGTGACCACAGCCGACAACTCACTATTCAGGACTATTGGACGCCCGCTGACTCCATCAAAAACCGAACTTGGAAACATTTTGACCTTTGGACTCCTCCAATCCTAGCAGACAACATCAAGCCCCTTTGGCAAGCTCTTCAAACCAGACAAATCCGAGTAAGTAATGATCCAGAAATTCTACGATGGGGGCACCTCCCAACGGGAACTTTCTCCACCAAAGAATCCTACTCCATACTCACTGCAACTCCTGAAGAAAGACCAAATCCCATCTGGAAAAAAATCTGGGAGTCTCACTTCTGGCCCAAGATCTCCTCCTTCCTCTGGCTCCTTGCTCACAGATGCATCCTAACTTGGGATAATATCCAAAGAAGAGGCATCCAGGGACCCTCTTGGTGTCCCATGTGCGAAACTCAATCTGAAACCATTGATCATCTTCTCAACTCTTGTGATTTTGCCAATGGTATTTGGGAAAAAGTGGCTCAACTCAGCAAACGTAACAACAGGGTCGGATGAAATATTGTCCAAACCATTTCCAACTGGGATCCCACTCCCTTCTAGAGCGCTCCTCTCAACAGACTTTGGGAACTCATTCCTATTCTAGTGGTTTGGAACATCTGGAAAGAACGCAACAGAAGAATTTTTTATTCCAAGAAAAATCATCCTCAAGTGATTTGGACCACTTTTATCACCAACCTTCAGGAAACTCTCTCCCTCGAGCCTTGGATCTCTTCTGATTTCCCCACTCTCCTTGTTGAAAGATCCATCCTTTCCGACTGGAACCTTATCCTCCATCCCACTCCTAGCTCCCCTCGCAACTCCCCTGCCAACACGCCTAGCCCTGAACATTGGAGCAAGCCCCCCTTGGTTTCTTCAAACTCAACTTTGATGGAGGTTCCAAAGGCAATCCCAGTGCAATAGGATTTGGAGGAGCCATCCGGGATGATTCAGGCACCATCAAGATTATCTTCATGGGAACTATCGACCACAACACCAACAACGTAGCTGAGCTATCTGGGATCCTAGAAGGACTCAAATGTGCTCACAGGCATGGTTGGCTCCCTCTCATCGTTGAAGGAGACTCCAAGATCATTCTCAACCTCGCCAGCAGACTTTACAATGGAGCCAGAGTTGAAAAACTTTCATCTAGTTGGAGGCTAATGCAGAGACTCCAAGAACTAGCAAACTCCATCACAATTTCCAGCTCAATTACCTTCCAACATGTCAAAATAAAATCCAATGCGCTCACGAACTACCTTGCTAATTGTTAGAGGGGACCCTTCGGGATCCTTAGTTGTCATTAGTTACTATGTAATAATCTAGTTAAAGAAGCCGTTGGAGCGGGTGCAACCGCTCCAACCACATGTAAGATGTATAAATATACCTATCAAGATGAATATAACCAGTTGGATGCATTCGACTCATCTCTCTTGTCTTGATTATATCTCTGTGTGTGCTTTACTATCTGCTTGAATACAACATCTGGCGCAGTTTCCGTTCTCTTTTGGCTGGGTGACAGCAGCAGCAACAGAGGAGCGGTTCAAACCTGAAGGATACCGTGAGAAGAAAGAAACCTGCAAGAAATGCTCAGAAATGGTTACGTCGCACGAAAGATTAAAGAATGATGCTGCCATAGAATGATGGAGAGTCGTCGACCAAAGCAACCAACCTGCTATTGTATCACCCTGCGATCAATATTCAGTAATCCGTAGTCCAAGTAAGAGTCGACCGGTGGACGGATGTTGATTGCAAACTACTTAAAGCAGTGATCGGGGTGGCTGACTCCACTGGGAATTCACTCAATAAACCGCTATAATAGCACATTCGTTCGTGGCATATGAAACAATACCCCTAATTTCACTAAATATTGGAAAATACCTTCCAAAATCATTTCTTTTAACCCCCTCCCAATATGCCTTCCCAATTTAAAAAAAACCCTGTTTTCACTAGATATTGTATGTATCAATTTTTTCATTAACATTTTTTATACCCCTTTATATTTCTACCTAGTATATTGATATGATACCCCTCTTATGACCCCACATGCATTCTACAATGCACCTTGCTTCTTTCGATGTATATTGTGGATGCACATTACTTCGCCCACAATGCTATTACTCAACCACATATCATTATGATTTGCAACATCTAATGGTCTAATGAAAAGATAGGAGATCACTTCTTGTATGTCACTAGAGCCAATGCACATTGTACAACATTTAGATTGCATGTTGCAGTTCCCCAATCGCTGACTAAGCCTGTTGTGGGCTAGGTATCCAAGCCCCCAGGGCCTGTAACAAGCTCTAGGAGGCTGACTAAACCTACCAAGGCCTGTAATTGGCACGATTTGTTGAGTATTCAAGCCCCCAAGGCCTATCGAGGGCCTATAACAAGCCCTGGAGGCTTAGAGCCTCCCAAGGCTATTGGTAACAACTGGCTGAGTGCTATTAGTAACAATTGGTTGTCAATGACCACTGTCTCTCGACTATGATCGACGAGAAACCCACTTCACCACGAAACCCCTGACCTCAAGCATGCCTCAAGATGTGATTTCCCTGCGTACTGGTAAGCCCGAGCCTTGCCTCAACCCGATTTCTCATCCGGCCGTGATCCCGCCATCTCCATTTGGCGGATATTTGTCAGCCCGCCCATATAAAAAAGACCCCAAAGTATTTTTGTATTGTTACATTAAATAAAAAAACCCTTCCCCTTAATATATAAGCAATATAAATTTTAGGTTTTCATGAATATTTAATAACGCAATATGAATGAACCTGATATTATATTGCCTTCTAGTGAAGCCCCCGTGGCTGACTCCCTCTGACTGCTGTAACAGAATCCCTGCAAGGAGAAAGAACTGCTCATAAATAAAAGATTATGCTCCCGGTGTGCGTTCTTTTAGGAGGAGTTCACATGCACATAAACGTCATTCAATGAGCAGAACAGACAAGAGACTGCATATTTTGGTCAACTACGGCAAGAGATTCAGGCTAATTGAAGTTCGTGGAAGTTCGCCATCGACTCCACATTTCATTCACCATCCTCTATCAAATCTGTTGATAGCAGTCGGTGACCAAAGTTTTAAACATTATGCTAATGGAGATCTTATTCACTTGACTGACCCATTAGAGGTGATGAGCAACTATCTTATCTGCCGCCTCGTTGTTGAAAATGCACAGTCCTATTATGGTACTCTCTGTCGGTTGCATAAAACAGTCAGACCATCAAAGCACCGTCAAGGAACTGCTCTTGCCGTCAAAGATCAATGTGATATCAAACATTGGGAAATATCGATGCGGTTTGGCTAAAAGAAACATGTGGTAAAAGCATGATGATAGTGGAAGCCTAAAAGTATAGTTGATGTTAAATGCTCGGTATGGTCGATATTTTTTTTGGTTGGTTATTTTCAAAGTCCATTAAGGTCGATGTTACTTGACGAGTTATTTCATATATGGTCGTTAAAATGCGTTCGACAGAACTGTATTGTTTTAGTGGGTTGTAAATGGTCGATATTAAAAGGAAGTCATGGTTGATGTTGAACGGTCGATATTGTCAATTGTAAAATTTGGTTGGGTAACATGTATAAAGCTGGTCGATTTTTAAATATTGTCAGAATGTTAATGTCGACATATTAGTTACCTTGTACTTTGGTCGACATGCCAAAGAGTATTCGATTGATAAGTTATTTTGTAAGTCGAAGCAAAAAAGTGGTCGATGATAAATTGGTCGATATTGTAAGTGGTCGAGTCTTTTTATGAAGTCGATGGTCGAGATTCGACCTTTTTGTAATCAATCTTTGTAATTCATTCGGTTTCTAGCCGACTTAATAAATCATGTCGAGTCAAGTAAGTTATGTCGAGTTGAGTCAGTCGGTATTGACCACAAGCAGCAGTAACACATTCAGAAACTTGCAGGAAGCCTCACGACAGCTGAGTCTCCGAAAAGTATGTACTCAAGCAGAAGACATCTATACGACATAGAGAAAGCACTTCACGTTTAATAATGACAAAAGAACACTTAAATTGATCAAGCCCCCTGATACTGACACACATAAACATCTATTCAATGTCATTTCAGACGTTTTTTCGGCAGTTGGTGAGTTGGTGCAATGCAGAGCGTGGAAGCCTAGATGCTCCTGGACCATGGAAGAGAATCCAGCAGGAAGGTGAAAGGGGTAAGCGGCTCGATTGGCCACTACCAGACTGCTGACAGAGACTAAAGGAATCGCAGTTCATGGCTGTTAATGTTTTCTTCGGGACGAAGAAATATTTTGAGGTGGGGTAAATGTTAGAGGGGACCCTTCGGGATCCTTAGTTGTCATTAGTTACTATGTAATAATCTAGTTAAAGAAGCCATTGGAGCGGGTGCAACCGCTCCAACCACATGTAAGATGTATAAATATACCTATCAAGATGAATATAACCAGTTGGATGCATTCGACTCATCTCTCTTGTCTTGATTATATCTCTGTGTGTGCTTTACTATCTGCTTGAATACAACACTAATGAAGGGGTTATCTGCAGCAATGTTTATCTGGAGGATGCCCTCACAGCTTCAACCTCCAGGACTATCACTCTCCAGTGCCAAACTCTGGCCAACAGGGATCTCATCCTCTCGAATGCGGGTGCCAACTCTGGACAAGTGACACCTGATCCCAGACATGAGACACCTAGCCACAAGATCACGACACGAAGCTCTGTTGAGGTCAACCAAGTGACATCAAGTCGTTAGGATCTTTAATTCGCCTGCCCCCAACGTCGCCTCATCCCACCTAGAAACCACTCACATGGATCTCCGGCGTGCGAAGATCAAGCTCCATGTTCAAGTTACAAGGTTCATGTTACCATGCTCTGCACTGCGCATTCGCCTAGTTCTGCTCTAGGCTCCTCGTGCTCCCTACTCCAGGATCCCTGTGCTCAAGGCTCCTCGTGCTTCAGTTCTCCTCCTGCTCTCACATACCTGCACCTGTATCATGATCTCGTTGGCTCCCATGGGCAGGACGAAGGGAGCCAAGACCAAGATCAAGACGAATGATGCTGCTCCGGAGACGAGTCCCACCAGGAAGGGCTACGGTGCCGAAGTCTCCATCCTAGTCCGTTCGCTGCTATATAACTGGGAGGCCAAGATAATTGCGGACAATTTGGCTAATAGGAATCAGGAGTAGCCCTGGGACCCCTACTGGCTCGTTAAGAACATGATGGGCCAGCTGATGGAGGACATGCAGACCAATTGGGCCTCTGCTCACCATGCCACTCAAACCCTACGAGCAACTATGCCAAACATGGCAACCACCCTCGGCACCTTGGAAAACACGCTCTGTTGGGACTCCTATGCCCCCACTCGACCCTTCTATCGTGGCATTCGGTCTGGGAGTACTACACCTGGAGCCACCTCATCTGTTGTCAGAGTTGAATCCACCCTTGGCGCTTTGGCTACTCCTCTTGGCATGGATACGCTCAAACCAGGGGGCAGCTCGTCGGTATTAACACACAGCAGGGACCTTCTGAAGGGAAAGGAGCAGCTACACACCTCCTTCCCCAGCCCCAACACCTTGGGCCCGATCCTGGACAAGCGCACGCACAGTGAGCCAGCTGGTTTCGTTCCTCTCCTGCCCCAGAAGACCACGCCCTTGTCGGTCAAGCTCCCTGCACATGCCACTCGTCAGCCTATGAAGACTACTCTACCTCCCGTGAATGCTACATCGACACCTCGAACCGATGCTTCGACACCTGGGAATGCTACTCCGACACCTGCAAGAGATTGGACGGACACGCAATGCTACAGTTGTCTGATTCTGGAGGAAACACCCTCTGATGCAGAAGGCCCCTCTGCAACTAGTTGAGGAGGTTTTTATGTTGTCTTTGTCTTACTTGTTGTATGTTTTGGTTATGCTTATGACTACCATTTTTTTGTATGCCTCTATGGCCATGAACACTTCCCATTTTCACCATGGTTTCCCTACAATGGGCAGGGCCTTTTTATTCAATCTGATTTTGAATTGCCACAACACTGCTGATAGCTACGGCTGGCTCCTCTGGATAAGACCACCGCTAACTGTAACCTTTACTGTATTTCTATTAGCTTAATATAATTTGCAGCTTTTACAAAACAAAACAAAAAATCTTGCATGGGATCATGTATTAAGTTTTCTGAAACCGCTACATGCCATCCCAAAAATGACAGATCTCTTGCCAAAATTAGATGGTGAAGGGAAAACCAACACATGTGTATATCTTCATACATGCAAACTTAGATTTCAATTGTTGGAGGATCTCAAAGAAAACATAGCATGTAGGATATTTTCTCATATTCATAAGATGCATTCAAAGTTGCTATTAGGCATTGCCGACCAAATCTATTTATAGTTGAAAATAATTTAGAAAAAAAATCTTGGTTGTCCATGATAATTATCAATTTGAAAATCTTTATCTTGAATTAACCGAGCATCATAAAAGAAAAAATGAATCTGTAAATGATTTTTGTATAAGGTTTCTACAATTTATCATATGATTAGCAAGAACAATAGGTCTTCTAAGCAAGAATTGCAATAATGATTTTCATGTCCTTTCATTTGAAGAAGAAGATTATCTCCAAGGTCAAGTTGGAAATAAATCTTTTGATATCTTATCCCTATTTCATTTATCGTCGTGTGAGATAAAACCTAATGGAATGGATGATCTAGAAGGAACCATCTGAAAACTATTTTTAAATAAAATCTTACCTTGGACCCCCATAATAATTTTCTATAACAAATGCCTCCAAACATTCTCCCTTCTTGGTCACATGAGACACATTCACCAAATCTAATAGTATGATTGAGTATCTACCTCAATTAATATTGAATAATGGGGAATGGACAATCGTGTGAACTCAGTGAATAAAAATTATGATGAAACACCTTTATCAATTACTCATTTGTATAATATAGAAATATGCTATGCTTTTGAAGAATAGCATGATGAAATAATTTTGAAGAATGAATGTGCATATATTCACAAATGAAATTAGAACTGGAGCTGCTGAAAATTTGAGTAGTGAGTTGATTCTAGAGAACACAAATCCTTCACCTATTAATGAGAATCATGAGCAACCAGGTTGGCAGGTGCGGGAGGAGTCTTCTATGACTCTGAGGGGAACAAACTGAAATATTTCGCTTGGGGAATTGGCAAACAGTCCAACAATGGAGTTGAATGGCTTGCTCTGATCAAAGGCTTGGAGCTTGCTAGAAGCGATGGAATTGAGGAGCTAGTAGTCTTTGGTGATTCTATGTTGATCATCAGGGAAGCCAGAAGTCTGATCAAAGGTCGAAAGAGACCTGTCACTAAGACTCATCATCTCTTAAACAACATAGTCAAAGAATACAAAGCTGTCAACTTTCTTCATATCTTGAGATCCAACAATAAGTATGCGGGGCCAAAATCAATAACCCTCAACATTTGGTGATTGGCACACTTCGCATCAACATCATATTAATTTTTTAAGACACCGCCCGTGTCCTTTCGACGGTTCTGCCCCAGATTGCAAGCTCGACCCACCTGGCCATCATGCAGCATTTAACTCTGGCCGACTTTCAAGGCATTTCAGGTTGAAAGGAGGGATGGGAAGGTCAAGGATAGAGGTAGTAGAGCGACCCTCTGTGGTGAGTGCACACTCTGTTGTGCAGTTTCTCCTTCTCCTTATTGCGTCAAGATGGGAGATGCCCCATGTCTATCCACACTTCAATGTCTTCTCTACAGGAAGCAAATTGCTTCCCATGGAAGAATCAATCTTGAAACTCTGCAGAATCTACATGCGAATGAACCCTGTCAGGACAAGGTTAATGGAGAATTGGGTAAGGAGCATCATACTCGGTCGGTGCCCTGCAAGACATATTTTCTTGGCCAAGGTTTAAGCGCTCTCTCTGGTGGAAAGAAGGATGGTTGCTCTTGCTCTGCGACGGGGTTTTCCAGCCTACTGGATGAGGTACAAACATATATGAAAGATATTGAAGCTCAAATCCGCACCCTTCGTGATGAAAACTACGAACTGAAGCGAGCTTTCTCCCATCTTTTCTCTTTAGTTCAAACTACAAACAGGGAGGTTCGAAGAAGCAGCAGCAAGCTTACTGGCCATGTCACCAGCTTGGCAGAAACTCTTGAAAAAGGTTGCCCTTGTTCTGTCAATCTTGGTGAAAATATCACTACTCTTCTTAGCAACGTTAAGGTGGTGGAGGCAAAGATAGACAACATGAGGGCAAAGATCAAAGAATTCACCACGGAAATAAAAGGAAGCATGGGAAAATCAATTGTGGAGTCTGCCCATCAATAATTCGAACTTCTTCCAGCGCTTGTGACCCAGCTTTGGGTTAGAATCTTTTTGGTTTTTTCAGTTTTATGTTATTTTGTAACTGGATGTCTTGGAAACATAGCTCAAATGTCAATTTGGCTCTCTTTTGTATCCGAACTCGAGTTAAGCAATGCTCTGTTTTTACATTATGATTCCAGGACAGTTTGTTAGGAGCTTCAAGCTCCCTAGAATAGGACTTTATCATGAACGATATAGTATGGTAGAATTCAAGCAGGTAGTCACGGCTCTCCTACTGCCTAGAGAGCAGTCTCAATGTAATCTTTTTGTAACCTCTATTTCATCTTTTATATAAAAGTTTTTTACTCATTTTTGTTAAAAAGAAAAATGAGAATCATGAGCAAATAAAAAGTACAAAAGATGACATTATTTTTAAGCAATTTCCTTGTGTAGAAACATAGAAAGTATTGCTAGACCTCATGAATTCCCAAAGCTTAGGATGTCTAAAAACTAAAAGTTCCACTAAATATGCACCAATCAATGCCTCCATAGATAAGAGGAAAGATGAAATTATTAATGGCACAAAAGTTCATGTCAAAAATGCTTATTCTTTTTTATTTCAACTATTTCTACAATCCATGCCAAGATATTTTTGCAAATTCTCACATGGAGAACGGTTTTCATAATTATACTTTGGTTGTCCCTTTATTCCCTGATCCTAAGAGAATACAACATAATGATAATATGTTAAATATCACATATCAAAATATAAATATGTATACTAAAGATACCCAAATCAAAACTTTTGATCATCAAGGGGAAAAGTTGATTGTAGGACTCAAATCATGAAACATTCAATGAGTATCTAGAACCAAAGAAGAATCAAAACGATTTAAAGCTTACTATGATGCCCAATGTAAGAAATGAAAAATTTACAAAGAAAACTATTTTAATGAACAATCAATTCGAGCAACCAAACAAATGTCTCTCATTTTCCTTCCTAAAATTCCAAAATTAAAAGGCTTGCTTTCAAGATTCCGTTGGAGACAAGCTAAAATCATTGTTTGTTCAATAATTCCCTCAACCCAATAAGTTTTCAATATTCCTCGATGTGAAACAACTTCAAATTGTTTTAATTTTTCAATCACACACTACATAATACAGTAGCTATAAACACCTAGGGTATAACATTCTTGTAGATGTTCAAATGATTAGATGGTTAGATCAATTTTATCACTTCACATAGTGTTGAAACATTCAATGTTGAATAGGGTGGTAGTAGTTTGGTTAGTTTATGACATCTTCATGCTTCCTAAGATAGTTTTTTTTCTATTTGATTTGATTTCAAGTTTATAACATACTTCAAATTGATTCTTATGATCACTAGCATGTTAATCTAAGTGTTTGTTTGTCAATGGTTCTTCTTGTTAGATGGTTTATTTTTATTCCCAAGTAGTGGTTCAGATTTCTCTTTAACAAACAATCTAGCCTATCACTTATTGCATTAAAATTTGGTTAATTCTTAGTTGGTATAAAAGCATTACGCAATGGTATCTCCATGTTGTTGGTAATGTTGAAAGATTATCTAATCATTATATAATTGTCTTCTACCAGAAAATGTGTAACCCTAGGATGCAACTCATCATTTCGCTCATTGATCTAAACATTTGCATGACTTATGTTTCTTAAACATTGGAAAGCCCAACTTCTTGAACATTTGAAATGTACTAATGATTACAAAAGAAATGGTGCAAACTAGAATATGGGGTTGATTGGACGCAATCAGAAAATTAGTGAGCTAAATAATAGCAAACATGTTAAAGGGTGTGCATTGAGTTACAATGATTAACTTTGCTAGAGGAATCAACCCTAACCCATTTGACCTCAAACAAAAAAGCAAAAAAGAATATTAAAACCTCAAACGAAAAAGCAAAAACGAATTTTAAATTTACTTTTTCATAGTATTGACTTTAACACTTTTCATGTATATTATGTTTTACCCTTGAATGTATGAAATGATATCAAACCTTACATGACTTTACTCATATTGCACCAATTGTTTGAAAGAAAAAGGGTATAAGAATTTACATTGGTCATTATGAGTTGTAACATTCTTCAAAAGCCAAGATTTATTTGAGAATATCTAAAATTCTTTTTTTGCATTAAATCATAAATTGAAGAGTCTCTTCGGAAATGCCATCACTCTCGAGGGTAGAATGGTGACAATTCAAACTTCTAGAAAATCTAAACAGACTTTTCTTCCGAGGATAACCCCTGGCTATAATGTTGTGCATTCGCCCCATAAACAAGCAGGTTGGACTCTTTATGCACATATTGAATAACACTATAAGGGAAGGGTGCTTTGAGAGATTGTTGAGCAAAGAAATGGTAAGACATTTCTTGTGTTGTGTGGGGTAGTGGAAGAGTGTTCCATGGTTGTCGACCTTCCTTGTGTTGTGTTGTGTGGGGTAGTGGAAGAGTGTTCCATGGTTTGTCGATCTTCCTTGTGTTGTGTGGTGTAGTGGAAGAGTGTTCCATGGTTGTTGATAACTTAATGAGATGCCTATAATTCTCTGTGGTGAATAGATTGGTTAAGTGGGAGGACAAATGGGTTGGGCTAAGAGAGATAGAAGCATGCGGTTGTTTCATTCGTCTTGGTGGCCTCATAGCCCAATGTGAGGGTGATGTCTATGAATATGCAAAACTTATATTCATTTTGTTATGAAAAGCATTGTATTATAAATGTTGTGTGAATAGTTATTGTTCCATTGCATTTTAATTTTCACACTTGCATATGCATTTTTTAAATTCTAGCACTCAGTTGTTTGAAATTTAGTATCCCTAGCTACCTGCTGTGGTTGGAATGTGGGGATGTTACATAGATTGGCAAGTACTTTGAATTTATTTAGTTGCCCATCATTTCACAAAAGTGATGATACTTGGAAATTTTGGTTCGACGAAGTGAAATCCAATTAAGGGGAATGCTGAGGATGCACATAGCCACCAAGGTTTGCTATTGCTCATGAAAACATTTGACAAATGTGAGTCAACATTTCTGCTATCTGTAAATCCTCGGCATTAATTTGCATTCCTGAAAAATAAGAAGAAATTTTAAAAATACTATGAAATTGTCATCTAACGTAGTATACAGGAGGGAATAAGACTTGTCCCAGCCGACAGCTAACGTAGTATACAGGGAGGGAATAAGACTTGTCCCAGCCGACAGGTGTAATTTGGCTCTGCTGCAGACTTTATACAGAGCATGTGGAAAAATATTATAAATAGATTAGGCCAATCAGTAATGGCCTTTTGTAAAACACCCTATTTTTAGTCCTTAATTATGCTTCCATTTCACACTCATCGGTGAGTTACAATAATTTTCCAAACAATGTCAATCCCAGAACAAACTCTAATCTATGAAACATCAGAGCAATAATCAACTGCAGATTAACTTACTTACATATCCGCCAAACAACATACAATTTGATAAGCCCAAGCATAATCTTAAATAATAGTAATACTTTGCTTTACTACAACATTCCAAAACAATGGCCTAAGCTATGGGACATTCCCACAACTTGGCTTCCATATTTTGGGCAGACCATAATTGCAAAAATTATATGCCTATCAGGATAGTAATTTGATTCAAGAAAAAAAAATGTAAATTAGTGAAAGGGAATGATCTTCAACCAAAAGAAACAGAACGAAGCATTTTTTGAGGAAGGCGGGAAAAAAAGTATGATTTGTTGACGATGAGTAACATGCTTCCACAGCTTCTTTATGATGTAATTGCTGGTGAACTCTCACAACCGGGACAATTATGCAAGCTCTCATGAATATAGATGTCGCAATCAAAGCAGAAATGTTTTTTGCATTTGGTACAAGCAAGTCGCACCCCAACTTTGCTCCCTGTGCATCCAGTTAATTACCAGTCAGAATAAATTTGTACTAGTCAATTAAATACAATTATGGAAATAAAGAATTCACGGTAATGTTTTCAAGCACTAAAGAAACAATTCAAATTGATGCAAGCTATAAAACTCAGGTCTACTTTTCTAAACAGTTGATACTACCAAACAAAAAAACTAAATACATTGAGATGTAAGAATGAACAGATAATTAGAGAGCCACTTGAAAAATATTATGTTCTGTGATGGTTTTACGCAGCCTCCTTATTCTCCTCCAATGTTTTTGCTAGAAGCAAGTGATCAACAAATATAATTTGCACCGAGATTCCTATAAGAAACAACAAACTCTCAATACAGTATACTCAGCACTGTTATTTAGACATCTCAACTCCACGCTAGTAACCAAAATGAAACTTTAAGAAAATCTGAAAAGGATAGTCAAGCCCAAGATGAAATGTGAGGAGATGAACCAACTGCTAAGGATTGATAATCAAGGACATGGGAACATCACAGATTTATAATTTTATACAGGGGAGAGACCAAAGTCAAGGATGTTCAAAGGATGTCTCTAGATGAGAGACATAGCGACAGCATGTGTCTGAAGGACACCCAGCCATCCTCCACAGACTTAAGGCTAGTTTTTTATTTCCAATCTCTGGGCTAGTTTTATTGTGGATAATTTCAGGTTTCAAACTTTAAATTACTTATTCAGTCTATTGACAGTTGAATTTTGCCTGAAAGGTGTTTCCTAATCAACTTATGTGGGAAAGATATTGTGAAACTCTTTGAAAATTTGATGCTAGACTTCTGTAATGGAGAGATTTTATGAACCAAACAAGCAAAAAGCATTCCCTTGTGCCCGTTTTTAACAAGATCTCCACAAGTACTGTGAAAAGTATTAAGAAAAACAGCAGTAAGCATTTGCAGAAGCCATATAACCAAGCGATAGTGTTATATTCTTGACTCTTAATTAAGAAGAGAATAAAGTACGCTTTAATTATATCAGGGCAATCGAGATTAAATACTATTTTTAGATGGTTCAAGTGCAAGAATCCCTCCAACACTATCTCCAAGGCAATACATCCTCCTCTTCTTCTCCAAATAAATCCAACGGTTTCCAAACCCAACCTCCAAGGGATATAACCCTAACCCTAGAATCAAAGATGCTCCAAGAGACCAAGAAACCCTAATGCCCAAGAGAAAGAAAGATGAAATGTACAAAGAAGAATCTCAGGAGAGAAATCATCCACCTCATATGCTCCACTAGGGTTTCCTCATGAACTCTAATGCATCCGAGCACTCCAAAGAAGAGATACAAATGTATGTGTGTTATGATGTGTTCTTTGGAAAGACTCTCTCCTTCCTCTATTTATATGAGAGGTAAGGGAGGCCAACAAAATAACACAGGTCAACCTAAGCCTTACAAGCAAGCCTATTGAACATAAATAAGCCACACACAAGTGAAGCACTCCACTCCAAGAGTGCTCCAATGATGACGTCATGCACAATAGTGACCCTAGGTGATGTAGCTATGCAAGGCAAGTCCACACCACTCCATCCCAAGCCTCCATGGACTCCATCTATCCTCCAAACCCAAGTACTCCACTTGGGAAACTACCCCCTGTAAGAACACTATCAAAGCCCCAAGCATCCCTGAAACATTTCCAATCCTCTGAACAAAAAGCCAAGTTGCCACATGCTAATTAGGGCTTGTAGCCCTCCTTCACAATGCACAACACTCCTCATATCCTGTAGGGTGTTCTCCCATCAAGTGAATCCTCCATGTGGTTATCATGCAAGGCATCCATCATCCAGGCAAGAGATCTCCGATGCCCTAGGGAAGAACATTGGGCCAAGGATCATTTGAGGTCTGGCATCCTCTATGCAAGCTATCACAAGTGTGCATATCCATCATGGACCATCTCTCATGATATAATCCATCTCAAACCATCCAAGGGCTAAACGTACATGTACCCCAAATCTCATGAAGCAGCCCAAACATGGTGTAAACATTTTCGAAGTAACCCAAAAGTCTACACTCCCTCTTTAAGAGGAGAGTAACTTCACTAGCACATGTCAACTCCCTTTGCAACTCCACCAAATCTGATATCTACAAATCAATACTCATTGCGGTCATGAAATCAACCATTGTCATCTGCAACAAAGCTACTGACCATGCCAACATAACATTTCAATCATCTAGTGAATAATGACCTCATAAGAATATATAGGAATGTCTCCCTAGAGCAACAGTCAACTACCACCCTCCATCATCCTCAGCATCATGGATCAACATCAATGGGTACCACATCATAAGCTATCTGGGACAACTTGCAAAGATAATCATATCTCCATGCAAGATCAAATCGATCTTGGGATGCAAAGCTCGTGGTATAGTCATTGAACTATGCAAGGTCATCATCAACTTGTCATCATGAGAATCCTTCTCTTGCTCCTCAGATCCCCTAGCAACTAAACTAGCCTAAACTAGGCCAACTCTCCTATCAATGGCAACTCTAGAATCAATTTCAGCAATATCCTCCATCACAACATCACACCTCTCCTCCAATGTACAATTAAAAGTCTCCTGGATGGAAGAAACCAATGCTATATATTTCCTTAGTAGTACACTCCCCCTACAAGTTCTCGAGCCACTAGATCAACAATCTCTAAAATCTCCCTGATCACAAGAGGAAATCCCTGAGCACTGAAAAATCTCACAAACAAAGTGCAAGGCTCAAAACTTAGCTCTACATGTGCCTTCTAAGAAATAAAAGGTCCTACCAACCTCTCACTAGAATGTGTGAGTGCTACTAGATCAGCAAGTAACCTATAAAGGCCACCTTCTCTCACCCTTCTAGTGAAAGTCCTTAAACTCGCTAGACTATACTCATTGATGGTGCACTATTGTCCATCAAAAACAACTCTCCAATGTATATCTATCGCATAAGACACTGAAAGGAGGTTTTCCTTAAACTCAAATCAAATAAAATATCACTCAATTCAAGAAAATCATCTAAGGGCATCTAGAATGAAATAGAGCTTACTCCTCTCATAGGGTCCATGGCATCATCACCAAGATCCATAGTCATGTCTCCCTCTTGCTCATGAATCCTGCTGAATAGTGACCTCTCAAATGTAATGTATTTTGAAACTCCAAAATCCATGTACCAATCAACACAGTGTTAGTAGATAAACAAGAAAGAATGAAAAAGGCAATCTCAAACTAAGAGGTCATCTCCTATAATCTTGCTAGAATCCCCGCCGCAACCTACTTCACGCCCTTTCCCTTCTTCAATGAACATTGTCCCGCATAATTTCTAATTTTGTGACATCGACAGCACATGACCTTACTGAGGTCCCTCCCTGTATCTATCCCACCTTTCTTCTTGAAGCCTTTATTGCCACCCTTCTTCCAACAAGACCAATGGCATCTATTCCCCATGTTCTGAACATGATTGCAATCTGATTTCATCCTCCACAAGAGCAACCAAGGGTTTCCAAACCCTAATTTCTAGCCTCCTCTTCCCCAAATACATGGAAGGGTTTCTAAACCCTAATTTCTAGCCTCCAAGGGATGAAACCCTAACCCTAGAATCCAATATGCTCCCAGAGACCAAGAAACCCTAGTGCCCAAAATGCTCCTCATATGCTCCAATAGGGTTTCCTCGTGAACCCTAACACATCACTAAGAGAGCACTCCAAAGAAGAGATACAAACAAATGTGTGATGTGTTGTGTTATTTAGAAAGACTATCTCCTTCCTCTTTATATGAGAGGGGATGAGGCCAACAATATGACACAGCTCGACCTAAGCCTTACAAGCAAGCCTACTAAACATAAGCCACACATACTAAGCGGCCCACTCCTAGAGTACAAGTGTCAAGCTCCAATGATGATGTCGTGGACAATAGCGACCCTAGGTGTTGTAGCTATGCAAGAAAAGTCAACACCACTCCATCTCGAGACTCCACAGTCTCCATCCATCCTCCAAACAGAAGTAGTCCATAGGAGCATCTACCCCCTACAAAAACACTATCAAAGCCCCATGCGACACTGAGCCATTTCCAATCCTTCGAATAAGAAACCAAGTTGCCATAGGCCCATATGCCATCTAAAGCTAGGAGCCATCTTCCAAAATGCACAAATGCACAACACTCCTCATCCTATAGGGCGTTCTCCCACTAGGTGAATGCTCCATGTGGCCATAATGTAGGGTGTCCACCATCCAAGCAAGAGATCTCCAATGCCCTAGGGAAGAACAATGAGCCAACGATCATTTGAGGTCTAGCATCCTCTAAGCAAACTATCACAAATGTGCATATCCATCATGAACCATCTCTTGTGCAAAAAACCATCTTGGACCATCCAAGGGTTGAACATACACCATATACCCCAAATCAAGGAAAATTTTAAGGATCCATAATTTCCTTGAAGTGTAGAAACCATAAAATGTTTGGCAATATTTTTGTAAAAATATTCAAATTTCTAAGAATTCTATATAGTTTATGGACAATTTAGTAATGTTTAGAGTAGAATATTTTTATCCTATGGAATTTGGGAAATCATTTTACAAAAAAATTGGGAATTGGCAAATCTTTTTTGGAAAAAAAAATTGAAAGTTAGCCCATGGAATAAATTTGACCCCTAAAATTTTCTCTGCCCCAAATCTCATGAAGCACCCCAAACATGGTGTAACCACTTTCGTGGTAACACATTTGAATGGAGGAAGAAAATCCATCAAAATACCCACAAAAGAGATCCAAGAAACCCACAAACCAAAACCGAGTCCAACCAAGGGGGCTAGCTAAAGCGATAAACTCAAATAAGCAATAGGCCAAGTACAAAAACCGATCACATTCCTTAGCTTGGTCAAGGATATCTCAACCGCAATGTAGAAATGAGATAATGTTGAGCACGGTCTCAAGACAGAGAAGCCAAGCATCGAACTCTACAAGAATGATGGGTTGAGTTATTGTTTGTTTGCATCTGATTATGCATCAAAGGAGAAGGGTTTGCACTCTCTCAACTAAATCCTAATCATACTCTAGTAAACAAAGCCCCCAAACCTCTAAACCATGAAGTATTGTGGGTTGAATCAAGGTGTCCATGTGAGACATCTTGGATGGTATCCTAGAATGGTGTCAAAAACATCTCTCGAGAAGGGCTAGGGATCTATAACCTTTGTTGACCCACAGTTGAAGGATATGTCTCGTAAAGAAGTGAGGCCCTCAGAATTGCACCCCCAAGTAAGTATAGGTTCTAGTGATCTCAATCTCCTCCCCTCTGAATAGACATTAGGGGAAATTTGGATGAAAAATGGGCCTCCTAAGGAAAAATCAATAAATTGATAAAATAATGCCATGTAAATAATTGTTATACTATTTCACTTTTATCGAAGCTACCCAAGGTTATTTCACTTTTACCAAAGCTACACTTTTATCGAAGCTACCCAAGGTTATTTCACTTTCACCAAAGCTACCTTAGATATATATTTTATATTAAAATTAATAATAAGGACGAAGTTCGATAAAGGCCAGTACAAAAACCGATCACATTACTTAGCTTAGTCAACGATATCTCAACTACAAGGTACAAATGAGACAATGTTGAACGAGGTCTCAAGACAGAGAGGTCGAACATCAAACTCTACAAGAATGACGGGTTGATTTATTGCTTGTTTGCGGCTGATAATGCATCAGAGGAGAAGGGTTTGCACTCTCTCAACTAAAGCCCAATCATACTCTAGTAAACAAAGCCCTACAACCTATACAAAGTTCAATAAAGTGTTTTCACCCAAAATAAGGAAAGAAAATTAAACAGTTCCATCTTAAAAGTTATTGGACCCAACTTTTCACAGTGTATAGTATTATTATAATATAATATTATTATATAATAGTTATAATATTAATCACTATTATATCTTACTTATAATATTAGTTACTATTATATATTAACTATATATTATACATTAGTTATGATATTAGTTAAAAGTTATTGGATCAAATTTTTCACAGTATATAGTAGTATTATAATATAATATTATTATATATTAGTTATAATGTTAATTACTATTAATTACACCGATAGGTGTTTTTATTTTAGAATTTCGGGTGGACTAGAGCCTATGCTTTTCCTAGATTGCACAAGGATGAGACAAGTGTACTGTCCAGATTGATTTTATGTTAGTCGCTCCAAATTCAAAATAAAGAAATTAAAAATATATATATATAAAAATTAACGGGTAGCTATGTATGGATAACTGGTAGCTAATGCATGGATAAGGGGCACTCCGTGCAACTACCTGATACATGAATAACCTTATAGTTGATGGATGGATAACAAGCAATTCATGCAACTATGCATAAAGAACAAGTAACTTGTTTGTAGCACTCAACTTGTGATGGAGGGCTAGCTGGGATGCATTACTCTAGGATGCATGGCGAGACCTTGTTGAAGGGCATGCCAGGATGCATTACTTAAGGTTGCACAGCGAGTCCAAGACATTTTGGTAGCCTTGGTGACCGGCTCTTGGTTCTAGCCTTGAGTCGGACAAGACGATGTACTCACGTGTTGGATCGCTAGGAGGACCAAGGACGATGTCGAGTCAAGTAGGACGAGACAAACCGACGAGGCGCTCCGTAGCATGCTCGACGGAGGATGGCACGGTTGGTAATGCAATGTGCGGTGTCGCTACCATGCTAAGACAATAGAGTTGAAGGTTGCAGTGTTGGTATGGCCAGGGGCTGGGATAGTACCTTCGATCACCATGGTGAGCGCATCGGCACGCGTTGGGAAATCGGTCGTTCAAGTGTTGGCTCGAGGGTGGCAATACGACAGACTGTGTTGTCTAAGGTTGGGTGGCGATGTTGTTGAATGCATCGTCTACGGTGAAACGAGCACTTGACATTCCGCACAACTCTATGGTGTTTGACGCGGGTTCGGTCAGGCTGGTTTCGATAAGGCGTAGTCTAGGTGATACTTGCAGTTGATGGCCAAGCCCAACTAGCAAGATCACACTGGTGCCACGCGTGTCTAGACTTTCGGACGGTATGGGACGCTTGAGGTGGATGGAAAAATCTAGGCCCATGACAACGTGTGTCTAGACTTCCGGATGGTATGGGACGCTCGAGATGGATGGAAAAGTCTAGGCCCGTGACAAATGTCACCAGCCACAAGTTAAGTGGTTGTGTTAGTATTATATATTATATATGGATCATGTATTACCTAAAATATGGATGGGTATATAGTTATGATATTAGTTACTATTATATATTAATTATAGATTATAGATTAGTTATAATATTAAAAGTTATTGGACCCAACTTTTCATGGTGTATAGTAATATTATAATATTATTATATATTAGTTATAATATTAATTACTATTACTATTATATATCATATATTGGTCACATATGGGTATATTGGTTATGATATTAGTTACTATTATATATTTTATATTAGTTATGATATTAGTTAAAAGTTATTAGACCCAGCTTTACATAATGTACAGTAATATATATATATATATTTTGTACTAGGGGAATCGACAACTGGGATGGGGATGGTACTCGTGTGACACGGAGTCCAGGGGTCCAATCCCATCCGCTACCACTATACCCCTAGGTGCAACCACCGAGCCTACCACAATGGCGCACAGGTTATTCGAGGTTTGAACCAGCAACCTCTTACAAGGCTTGCACGGGCTTTGTCGACTGGTCTACACCCCGACGGGCAATATTATAATATATTAATTATAATATAATATTAGTATATATTAGTTGTAATATTAATTACTATTACTATTATATATTATATATTGGCCAGGTGTCACCTAAAAAACGGATGGATATATTAGTTATGATATTAGTTACTATTATATATTAGCTATGATATTCGCTAAAAGTTATTGGACCCAACTTTTCATGGTGTATATTATTATTATAATATATTAATTATAATATAATATTATTATATATTAGTTACAATATTAATCACTATTACTATTATATATTATATATCGGTTACAGATTACCTAAAATTGATTAGCATATTAATTTCACTCTCAATATCCAAGACAATTTCGGGCAACTTGGGCAGCGGTTAGATTATATTATTACAAAATTCTACCTATCCCCAAATTAAATAATAAAAATTTGCCTCAGACATGCACCGCTTTTAATTTTTTAAATATTTTGATTGGCTAATACATGATGACATGGAATTTGTATTACGGTTAAGAGGCCCCTTTTTCACCCAAATTTCCCCTAATGAATTTTCTTCAACCCATTGAAGATAATCATCTATCAAAGGTCACAAAAAAGTGTTAAAGCATCTAGCTATCTCTGCCAACCCTTTAGGGATGTGGGCTATAGGACCACATCATTAGCAAAGAGTAGGATGGATAAAACCTAGTGGAGCAAGCAACCATTATGGTCCTGGATATGATCATGTAGAAAGGACTCCAACTCATCTATGCAGGATCCCAAATAAGGTCCTAGAGATGACCTAGAACCAACTCATACAGTCCTAATAAAATTAGACACCCCATGGATAGTACAAAGACGACAAAGAACCAACTCATACAAGGACATGATTGTAGTTACTAATGTCTCAAAAACATTGATGTCTGAAAATGGCATCACAACGAACAAGATCAAAGGCTTTCCAAAAGTCTACAAAGCAACAATAGACTTTCAAAGAGCGATGTCATGTCTCCTCAATGATGACCCAAAGTGTAAGAATGCAATCAATGGTCTAATGTGCGGGTCAAAATCCAACTTGTCCCCTAAGCTCTAAAGGTGTTTCCTCTCCAACTCCCTAGAGAGGTTCATATGGAATACCGTAGCATATAGCTTTGAGAAAGTGTGTCCCACCATGATCATTATGTAATCCTTTGGATCCACACTACAGCCCAATATGTGGATTGGGTGAAGAGTGTGATGTGTCCAAGTCTGTGGAAAACAAGTGCAAACTGTTAAATTTTTGGCTAAGGTTTGGGTTAGATGCAGAGAAATAAAAAATTTACATACTTTAATACAAAATTAGATGCAACAACCAGAATAGTACAGCAGTAACTAAACAGTATAATTCAAAACATAATTTTTCATCTCCTTCAACTTTAACACTACCAAGTGGTTCCCCGTGTTAAAGTAATCTTCAGTTACATGTAATCAAGAGTAGTAAAATAATTTACAATAACATTTCTAATTCATAAAAGAACGAGTTACGGAACTTACCTTAAGTGTGGGACCCTTCCTATCTTTATACTCAGAAGAAATAACTTTCAGAATGAGTTGAGCCTCTCAGAGGCCAGTCAACCATTAGGAACTAGCTGACCCTACTAGAGGGTAAGTACAAATCAGAGAGGGAGAGATGATGGCTGTGGTAGATGATCAATGATAGTAAAAACATAGAGGCATCCCTAAGCAAAAGTTCAACACATTAAGCCTGAACACAAGTACAGCATACTAGCTCTGATCATTATCAAAACTCAGCATATAGATCTGCCCATAACTAGGTCTCAGCACATAGGTTTGACCACAAGTAAAGTCTCAGAAGTTGGATCTGGTTAGAGTCAAGGTTCAGCATATATAACAGACCCAAATCTGATCTTTGCACTAGATCAGAACTTAATATGACCTTGGCACAATAAGTCTGCCCAACAAGGCTCACGGCCTTCACAAGCATAACCTCAACACCCTAATAGACCCACGGTCTCCACAAGAAAACAACAAATTGATCACAAACAGACAGCAATGGAATTGGACCCCCATAAGAACAGATCAACAGATCTTAGCAAATCAAACTAGACCAGAAGGGGTCACGACATGCCTTTTAAAGAACAAGGTAGGCCCAACAAACACCAACAGGGTTAGGGCCTCCTCTGAACAGACTTATGGCAAGCAAGATCCAACCAAAAGGTTCACGGCTTTCACAGAGAATGCTCTTAGCAAGTATAACCATACCAAAAAGATTTATGATCAGCAGAAGGGGTCTCAACAAGACCACAACTTAGTAAAACTGATCTTAACAAGGTCATGGTTCAGTTAGACAGGCCAACAGCAGCTGCAACCTTCACAACAGAACTCGGCTAGAAGGAAAAGAGCTCACAGACTCACGGCATAGCAGATCTAGGTTTGCGGCTATGTCAACAAGGGCAGCAGCTGTTACAGCCTTCCTCAAACGGTTCAATCATGGCAGCAGCAAAACTTTAAACAAACCCAATGGAACCCTTGACATCAATCTCAAGAAATCAGAGCAGAGATAAATTAGATGGGATGATTCAAATGAGGAAGATAGACTTCATTATATAGGATAAAAAAATTATATAAGGATTAATTAAAAAATAATCCTTTGATTAAGTGGGTTCCATTAAGTTAGGAAGTTACCACTCAAAAAATAAAATAATAAAAGATAAAAGATAAAAAATAAAAAATAAAAGAGTCACATAAAACTAATAAAAAAATGGTACAAGTCAAAACTAAACAAACAAGAGTGGGTAGCTTGACCCATAACCCCTAGGACCAAAAGGGGTGCACTTCAAATGTGGACAAACAAACATAGTACACATAAGACCAAAACATCAAAGGTGGTATAAATCAATGTAGTCAGACTCGGACTCGCAAATACTTGGCTGGCTTGGGACTCGGCAGACTCGGCGACTCGGATAAGACTCGGCAAATATGAAAAATATGAAAAAATTAAAAATGTGGTAACTTTTAAGCACAAAAAACATAGATAATGACATTTCTAATCCATATAAGTTATAAAAACAATAAATAAAAAATTACTTAAAAACAAAATTACAAATAGTTTAAAAATTAAAACAAAACTTAATTAAAAAAAAACTTAATTAAAAATGTAAAACAAAACTTTATTTAAAAGTTAAAACATGACTTAATTAAAAATTAAAAATTTTTAAAAACTTAAATATTTAAAGTTTTAAACTTTAAAACTTTCATCTTTAAAAATATTATTTTAAATTAAAATTTAAAATTTAAAAATATATATATATATATATTTTTTCGTTGCTATGTATGTATCTTGGGGCCCGATTGGGCCTTTTGGCAGCCTGTGGAGGCTACCTACAGGCTGTGATGGCCGTGTAGGCAGCCTCCACAGGCTGCCAAAAGGCACAATCAATTCGGGCGTAATTGATATAAATTCGTGGAATTCGCCCACCAAACACCACAAATTACTCTGTGCAATGTGGCCGACTACGACGATCTGGTCAGACCATTCGGGCACTTTAAATTTTCCCTCAATCGTATTTAATCCCTTTTTCAAATCCGCACCGCAATGTCCGTGGATGTTCCTAGACAATGTGTACATCGCCTCGTACGTAACGTGCGAATTGAACAGAATCTGGACCGTTTGCCAGTGCCTTCTTAGCCTCGTCTGGACCGCTCGTTCCTCCACGAATACAACCACGGATCATCGTGCCTTTTGGCAGCCTGTGGAAGCTGCCTACACGGCCATCACAACCTGGCCCGATAGGGCCACCAAAAACAAGCCAACGTGGAACAAAGTGGGGCTTTCCGACAGGTGACACAGACTCGAGAGTTCCGGCAAGTATCTGGGAGTAGGGCGAGTTCCGTCGAGTGTAAGCGAGTAGGGCGAGTCGCGAGTTTGGGCAACGAGTCTGTGGCGAGTAACCGGTCCGGCTGCCACTCGGGCAAACTCGGCCAGACTCGCGAGTCTCTGCCGAGTCTAACTACATTGGTATAAATAAAAAATAACTCAAGGTGGGTAAAAGACCCTATTAACCACAAGTCAAAGACAAGGTACCACAAGTCCAATAATCAACATGGTGTAAGCACCAAAAGTAAATCAACCAAGGTGGGGAAGGTACAACCAATCATCTCTCTCAAATGTACAAGTGTTCCATATAATCTGAAAGTTCATCATCATTGTATAAGGATCCACACTAGATGATGTGATCATGTGGTCCTCCAAACTACTCCTTAGGTCAAATGCTAGTGACTCCATCAAGGGGTGGCCAATCCCTTGAGAAGACCACCTACCTCAACCATCTCGAAGACGTAGGAGAAGAAGACATCACACATCATCATCTTGGTAACTGACCAAGAACCTCCATTCTCAAGGAATAGCTCTCAGCCCAAAGCTGAGTTTCAGTACTAGACTGAATCAAGTTGATCAACCATCTGGTCCTTGACCAGGTTCTTCAGCCCCAGGCTGAAGGTTGACCAAAGTCAACATTTTGGTAACTAACCAAGTGCCTCCATTCGTAAAGAATGGCTCTCAACCCCAGGCTGAGCTTTCAGTCCTAGACTGAATGTTGATCAACCACCTGCAGGACCTACTTGGTGCTGGACCAAGAATCTGCCTGGCATTAGACCAGGATGTCTCTGCCTCAACCTGCAGGATCTGCTTGGTCCTCGTGACCAAGGGACTGTCTGGTCCCAGACCAGAATACCCTAGAAACAAATAGGGGCCCTAGCCACATGCTAGGGACTTTTCCATGGCATCAACCTGCTTGGTCCCCAACCAAGAACCCCAGGAGACAGCTGGGGACCCTAGGGTACCTTCTAGGGTCTTACTCTCTACTCTGCCTGGTTAACATAACCAGGAACCCTAGTTAACTGACTAGGGTACCATTCTCTTTGAGAATGGGTCTCGCAGCTGCACTAAAAATTAACAACATGGTTGAATAGATCAACCAAGTGACTACCCCACTCATATAGTCCTAATAAAATTAGACACCCCATGGACAATAGAAGACAACCAAGAACAAACTCAAACAAGGTCATGATGGTAGTTATTAGTCTCAAAAACGTCTACTCTGCCTGGTTAACATAACCAAGAACCCTAGTTAACTGACTAGGGTACCATTCTCTCTGAGAATGGGTCTCGCAGTTGCACTAAAAATTAACAACATGGTTGAATAGATCAACCAAGTGACTACCCCACTCATGTAGTCCTAATAAAATTAGACACCCCATGGACAATAGAAGACAACCAAGAACAAACTCAAACAGGGTCATGATGGTAGTTATTAGTCTCAAAAACGTCAATGTCGCAAACTCTAGAAAGGGGCATCACACGGATCCAAATCAAAGGCTTTCCAAAAGTTTACAAAGAAACAATTTACTTTCAAAAAGCAATGTCGCACCTCCTCAATGATGGCCCAAACTGTAAGAATGCCATCATTGGTCTAATGTGCAAGTCAAAATCCAACCTATCCCCTTGCTCTAAGGTGTCTCCTCTCCAGCTCCCTAGAAAGATTCTTATGGAATACCATAGCATATAGCTTTGAGAAAGTGTAGCCCACCATGATTGTTCTGTAATTGTTTGGATCCACATTGGGGGCCCATTTATGGATTGGGTGAATAGTTCGATGTGTCCAAGTTTGTGGAAAACAAGTGCATACAACATGGTTGAACAGATCAACCGAGTGACTACCCAAAGCATAAAGACCATGCTTGAAGAAATCTGCCTAAAACCCCTACTCATCATTAGCTTTGTTGGTCTTCATCACTCAAACTACTTCCCAGATGTCTTGATAAGAGAAAAGTAATAAGAGGTGGGGGGACATAACAAGAATCATGGGCTGCCTAGGGACATCATAAAGAGTGGAGGTATGGGAGAACATGGAACTTAGGTCAAGATCAAGCAAGAGGGGGAAGTGGCAAGGGAAAATGGTGCACCAGAAGCTTTTGGGAGAATGGATGAGGAAAGCACACAATTCACGTCTCCTCCATGAGATGAAGAGGTGTTCCTTGTGGTGGAGGCAACAAGAGTAAGAGGTTTTTAATCGAATATAGGATGGGTGGTTATGAGAGAATGCATGACAAAGCTAGCTATGGAAAGTTTGCAATTTGCATCATACCATCAATTTATGGTGCAAGACCCAATTTTAGGGGAATGGGAAGTGGGTCAAGTAACATGGGGATATCACTTGAGAGCTGCTTTCCAAACAATGGAAGAGAGACGAATGTTTGTCAATTGTTGATTTGAGGGAGGAGAACTAGGAACCAGAAGGAAGCATCTGGCAAAGGGGACATGATAAAGAATTAAGGTCCCCCTTAGTGATCAATCCTAGGTGATTCCAAGGGTGGAGGGGGGTCAAAGGGGGAATGGTCAACGCAGAGGGAGAAAGTGAGAAGAGCATGGTCATCTAAGGGGATGGGGATTACTAAGAAGTGGCTAATAAAAGGATAGCTTATGAGATTCTCCTAGCTATAAAAGGTGTCTACCATAAGCTGTAATAGTTCCCAAAGCATCGCCTGACAAACTAAGAAGCCGCACTGACTATGGATCCATCTCTTCAATACAAAACACATTCTCAAAGCAGATTTCAAGCATGTTCTAGCCTCCGAAGAGGACTGATGTTCCCAAAGGATTGTCATCCACCTCTACACGCAAACAAAATGAGAGTATGACAACGCAAGAACGGTGTTATGGATCCCCCAAAAACCAAAGAACCTATGTTGCATGGGTACCCATACCGAGGGGTCGAGTACACGAACCCGTACCCGATACGCGTACCGGGTACTTGGGTACTTCAATGGTACGTTCCCAGCCGTACCCAAATTTAACCTCACGTACCGGGTACTTCACTTATGAAAACAGGGTACTTGCATGGATTTCGGTACAGCGTACTGCATGTTTGGGTACGCGGGAGGTACGGCCATTGGGAAATTTACCTTAGCTCGCCGATCGAGGGGGGTCGATTTGCAATGTTTGAAGTTTAAAATTTTAAAAATTAAAAATTAAAACACTGAAACACATGTTATGTGGGCAGTTACCCTTTACCTAAACCTGCATGGCACTCCATTTCTCACTCCTAGTGCTCCGTGCTCACTACTCCAGCGATGCCTATCTAGAGAGCTTGCTGACAGAGGACCTTAGTGATGCTGATGACATTGATCCTGAGGACGCTGATGACATGGCTTGAGGAAGCCAAATCAGCTATCTTGTTCATTGTTCAATGTTTACTGTTTTGAACTTTCCTTTTCATGTCTGGAAATGCCATTCAGTCTTCCAATCTTCCACTTGATATCTACTATGAATCTATGTCATATGATTTATCAAATTTATTATTTTATGTTTCAAATTTTCAATGTGAATGTTCATATGAATCATTGAATTTAGAAATATCAAATATACATGTATGATGTGACTGTGACATGTTTTATTTTTATAAATTTTAATATATATATATATATATATATAGTACCCCCGACGTACCCAAGTACCCTATTTCAAAAAGTGGCGTCCCCGTCCCCGTCCCCGTACCCACGTTTCCTGGCAACTTAGCAAAGAACGTGTGTGAATATTCCAGCAGTCCCAAGTAATTCTATAACCTTTAAGCCCTAACAGATTCATCAGCTAGAAAGAATGAGTAAAGTTAAAATGAATCTCTTAGATTTATAAAACCAGCATAGATCCATCTTAAACCCGGATCTATTAAGCACCAAGAGGGATCCAATATTTTGTCTTAAATTTTTTACACATTAAGAAAAAACTTACACCTCAAGAAATTGGATCCCTCTCAATGCTTAATAGATCAGGGTTTAAGATAAATCTATGTTGGTTTTAATTTTTTACACCATCCTTTTCGTCATTATCATCATTATGAAAGATATGATGAAGCACTTCAGACCCTCTAAGCTTTCTTAATGGTAGTTTCATTAATTCCCAGGGCTCAAGTCCTTGGGAAACCATCTCAAAATCCTTTTGTATGTTCAAAGATGGAATCTCCTGGAACCCCTCAAGTATCAAGAGCCTTTTACTATGGAAATCCGATGCTCAGCAATGTAATGGCTTTCTTCAAGGGGCATCAAATATCTCAGAGATCTAACTATTTGGGATGCTGGCTGGGGGAATAAGTGGATAGAATGCAAAACAATACACTAGACATCACATGGAAGATGAAATTAGAATCAAGGATATGAGACAGATCAAGAAAGCAGCTAATTCATTTTATCAGAATCTTTACTCAGTGGAAAACCATCTCAAAATCCTTTTGTATGATCAAAAGATGAAATCTCCTGGAACCCCTCAAGTAGCAAGAGCCTTTTACTATGGAAATCCGATGCTCAGCAATGTAATGGCTTTCTTCAAGGGGCATCAAATATCTCAGAGATCTAACTATTTGGGATGCTGGCTGGGGGAATAAGTGGATAGAATGCAAAACAATACACTAGACATCGCATGGAAGATGAAATTAGAATCAAGGATATCAAGCAGATTAAGAAAGCAGCTAATTCATTTTATCAGAATCTTTACTCAGAAATTGAACTGGATTGGATTTCATTCCAAAAATCCTTCAGGAAGAGGAGAATTCATTATTGTGTAGGCCATTGTGATCGGAAGTAGAGCTCATAATTCATGAGTTTCATGTAGACAAAGCAACTGGCCTGGAAAGAATTCAAATAAACCTTTCCAGATACTTTGGCATATGATTAAGGAAGAGATGCTGGCAGTCATAAAATAAGTATGGAAAAGAATGCAGGTAGAAACTATTAACTCCTATACAACACCTATCATAAAATCATGACCAAACTCATGGCAGAAAGGAGAAAGAATGTCATCAAAAAGCTGATTTTAACAGAAAAGAGCAGGTTTTTACCAGGGAGAAAGCCATTTGAGAACAGTGTTCTGGTGCAAAATGCTGTGTAGCAAAAAGCAGGAGAAGACACGATCCATGGACATCAACCTTTACATGGCAAATGCTTTCGATAGATAAGTCTATCGCCACTTAAGAAACATTCAGGAAATCTGGCTATTAGGAATCTTGGATCAATTAGGTGACAGGTCAATGCATGCATCAAGTTATCTTGCATAGCACTCACTATTTTTTTGTTCTTATCAGGGGATTTGAACTTTGAAGCATAGGATGTGATTTGCATGTTCAAACTTCAGACATTAGTAAGCATGCATGTCTTTTGATCATTGCAATTAAAGAATGCTGCCTATTTCATATGACATTAGCTTTATGCAACCTACCTACTCATTCTACTTATGTGATTTGCAACTATAAAATGTTAATTTGCCGTGATGTTATATAGCTCTGCCTAGCTACAGAAAGGAAGGAGGGTATGGTATTATTAGCTGACCATAGAGCAAGGTTATCCAGTGTACAGTGGAATCACAAGTTGGCTTGCCACACATGAACAGATATGTATTGAGCTGGATATGAGTCAACAGCTGCACCGGTGTGCATTAAAGCTACATATTGTAGCTCAGAGACATGCTTCATCTAAACAAATGGATAGGAGAAAGTTGAAAGTTGAAGTTCTTGCACATTCAGTTGATTACCTCCTCATTTCAAACACTCCCTCTACATCGATTGCATGGAGCATTAGGACGAGGTGGCCTCTTTGTTTATTGTGCATGGGAGCACCATCTCACTGATCTATTACTATCTGTGCTAGTAACACCAATACCAGTGGGGTTCTTAATGCTTCTGGTGACTACCATCGTTCCTTGTTCATTTGTTCCCTTCTCAAGGGATTTGTTCCCTTCTCAAGGGATTTGTCGACCCTGGATGTTAGGGGGGGGTACAAGGGGATACAAGGGGCCCCTAACACCTTCCCCCTAGATTACTACAACAAATTCCTCTCAGCCCTAGCCAATCTCCAGAGGCATCATCAGGCTCAACCTTCGCACATATGTAATGATAGATGATGATGGCTCCTCTTTTGATTCAGATACTAACTGGGATGTTGCATTTGGAGGACAAAAGTTGTTCTCCCTGGTCCCATTGACCTATTTTGGTCATCCATGAACATTAATTACACCAAGAGAAACAAGGTGCATTCTACAGCCTAGTATGGATGAGATGTGTAACGTGACAACGTCACATCCATAACGCTAAAAAACTAAAACAATATAAAAGTTCAGGTCCATAATGAAAAACATCAAAAATAAAAAATAAAAGCAGACCATAATAATAATAAGATAAGCTATCATAGATTCCATCTTAAACCCAATATTTTAAGCACCAAGATATTTGCACCTCTGCTTCCTTTTGATCCCTCTCTATACTTAATAGATCCAGGGTTAACATGGATATGTGCTAGTATAATTACATTTCTTGCATGCAAAAGAGCTTGAGCTGTCATGCAATTTGCAAAGACTGGAAACAGGGAAATGTATTGAGAACTTGAGCAACACAAATGATACCCCATTATAGGACGTGGAAAGAAAATTGTACCCTAACTGTGGAATTTGGAAATTTTTACCTTGGTTCCACCCTCAAAACATTGAACAGTAACAAAATCAACTTATTCTATGTTAGCAAGATTAGAGATCTTTCCATTTTAATTTTCAATGAACTTGGAATATCAAATTCCTCACCTGGATTTGGCAGAAATTGTTTGCAACCAAAGCAAGTCCTTGGAAGCCTCTCATTTGATGATGTCCTACCGAGTACTTCTTCAAATGGTGTAACTGGGAAAAGATGATGATATGATCTTGCTAAGTGAGGAGAAGATACAAGAGTTAAACCGCAGATATGACATTCAGTTGGAAGTTCACACACACGTGCTTTGCACCTGGGACATGTATAGCCTCCACCTATCTTCACTTCTTTGTGGCAAGCACAAATAGAAATAACCCCTTCTGCACCTCTCTGAGGAAAACCCATCTTGACCAAGCTGGCAACTGCAAACTCTGCTATGGCTGGTGGTGGAGGGCCATGCTCAAGCAGAAGATCCTTGAAATGTGTCTGAAGAATAAACATAAAACAGTCACAAAGGCTACATGCAAAAATTAAATGTTATTGTTTAAATTTATTGCCCAATCAAGCTCACCTCATCTAATGCCACAGAATAGATTCCTCCTGTCTCCTCACAGAGATGTTTGCAAATATAGATTTCTGCAGACAATCCAACCACTGAGCATCGCATTTTTGCATCCTTGCATTTCTTTATAGTTTCCATAATATCCCCTGGATCACAAGTGCTTAGTGCTGAATACAAGACTAGAACTTCCCGATGTCCATATGATGGAATCTGACTCAGGTAACCATGAGCAAGGTCCAGAGCATTTTGCAGAGAAGAATCTCCAGAGCATTCAAGATTACTCGTCAAAGCCTTAATGTGTGATTCAGGGCTACCACTAAGATCTGTCAAGCGATGTGCAACACCATTTTTAATAACAACGATACCCAGCTGACTAAGTGGATTCTGATCAAAAAATTCTCTCACAAATGCCTCGACAGAATTTGCAACCACCACCATTCGATTTGGCTTGAAATCCTTCTCTGCTGCTGCCTATGTGGAACATACACCAGAATGTCACCAGCTTTAGCATCTGATCGCCTACCTGCGTTCCAAAGAAATCACTATGACTAATAGAGGCTATGACTTATTAGTTGTTAAATATCCAGAAAGAGATATAGTGGCATGAGCATCCAATAGGGAGACAAACACCATTTGCCAACCTTGATATATCCATTCATGAACCCTATATAATGGCTGAGCATGATCCACAGTTATGCAAGGCATGGGATGAAAAAGATCATTAAATGGCATTATCGTCATAGAAGTTAAAAACTTAAAACCATATGATGCAAAGCAAACAAATGGATTTGGTGTGCATGAAATTTCATTGAAACCTGTATGGTGATTCCCTTACTTATATACAGATGGTATATGTTGTTTTAATATAAATGGGGGATGATGCCAGCAGCCAAAGTACTCTTCAAAAGTGCAATGAAGCATTGGCTACAGGTAACCGTAACATTTAATGAGCATAAATTAGTAAGCATTGTGATGAAGTGAAAATGAAATGGAGTTTAATCCAATACAAGAAAAGAATTGAAGATTTCAGAGAAAGCAAGCAGTCAAAAGCAGCATCAAAATTTGACAAGGAAAAAAAAGTGTATATAAACAAGTGGATTAAAATAAAATCCCAAGAAATGCATGAATGAATGGTATGCAGTCATCATCATTAGTTAAAAACTAAATTACCAGATCCATTTTTCCTGGGTGCTGAATCCAGGGATTGAATCCGGATCCACCAGGAACCGGCTAGGATCCAGCTCTGAAACAGATCTTCACCATGCTGAAACAGATCCTTAGCAGAATATTTCCCCTAAAACGGATCACAACTTACTTTTGACCCCAAGTGCAGTCAAAACCACTTTTTTATTGGAAGATGCTTACGTTCTGTTAATGTGTTCAGTTAACACAGAAATGCCTTCTAATCTGTGGAGAGCAATCTCTCATGAGCTCTAGGAACAGTAGACAGTAAAGGTAGTAAGATTTTTTGCTTGTATCTTCATTATTGTAGTAAGTTTTGACACTGTATGTAGTGAAGCTGTAAGCTTCAAGAAAGGCTTAAAATAACTTTTAAGTTTAATGGATTTTATCTTTGGTGCCATGTATTTAGGGTTGATAAATTTTTGATTAATCCTTCTTTTAAGATTCCATTACCCTCTGTTGACTGTTCAATTAAATTGGTCCCCTATATTTTACCAACTCACCACTCTACAGTGTTGAAGTACTGCCCTAACAGCGTTCCAACATGTCATAACATTCGTGTAATATCATAATATCTGTAATTTCTTTGAAACATTATATCTTTGACATTCGAGATATTAATTCTAAATTACAAAAATATTTTATATTTTGTGTACTTGCCATTCCCCTGCAGTATCCAGAACCCGGTCTCTCAAAATTCTGGCTGATCCAAATACAGCTCTGTATCCCGGTAAACTTCAGTTTGAAAACGGCAACAGTTTATGGGCATAATCAAAAGACAAAGAATAAAAAGACAAACAAAAGATTGATTCATAAAAAGTAACAATCGGTTGAGAATGCCCACAAGGAGAAAGAAGCTTATCAGGGCAGCCCCCCAAAACGCAGACCTGTTATTGTTATTCTTCTAACAAAACTACCTGGTCACCTTGTTGAAAGTTAACAAAGATGGCAGAGAATTAAAAGCACAAAAAGATGAGCTGGAAAAAGCCGTAAGCTACTTACCATGGAAATACATTCCACTCGGTAAAGAAAATGCATGGGGATGCAACCATGGTAGATTGTTTGTGAGCTTAGAAAATACAAGAACTGCATTATGAAAAGGGATATAGACAGTAATAGAATGTAGTTATAATCATGTTTTAGAAAAGTGAATGCAAGAATACAAACAGAGAAATGCCAAAGATCTCCATAAATGAGATAAGAAAAAATATATCCATAAATGAGATAGGAATAAAAAATTAAAAATAGATGCCTAATACCAAAAATGAGTGCTATTTAGAAAATATCCTTTCTAATTTCCAAAAAAACAGAATGAGTTCAATTGTTGAAAAAGACAAACAAAGCATTGACAATAATAAAAGTCAAACACTCAATATGCATTGCCATAAATAACACAAAGTACTTTTTCATAGCCATGTATGTTCATATAAATAATGTATTTCATACCATACAGGTATATGTTGTAAAACATTCAAGTCAATCTTGAGAATTCTAAGGAACACCGCTTAATTAGTACTAACCAATGTCCAAGAGGTTCGTTTGAAATTGGGAAACGAAACAAATACAGAGCCTTGCTTCCTGCTTCCTAACTAGACTGAGGTCAGCTGGTGTTACAATAAAGGAGCCAGAAAAATGAAAGCTTTGGAGTCTGGACTATATAACCAACTTGGTAGAGGGCAATGGCAAAACTGATAAATCCATCTAACCAGTTTAAACCTTAATAAAAGCATTTCACGTTGGTTGCATTTCCATTGTCCAAGAGCTTGCTTTGAAGTTGACAAGCGAAACTAATACAGAGCCTTGCTTCCTGATTTCTAACTAGACTGAGGTTAGCAAGTGACTACACTAAAGAAGCCAAAAAAAGAAAGCTTTGGACTATATTCCCAATTTGGTAGACGGGCAATAGCAAAACTGATAAATTTGTCTAACCAGTTTAAACATTAATAAAACAAGTCAATATAGTAGCAATTATAGGGCCTTCAATTCCACCGTGTATACAAAAGTAGAAAGCCCGAAATACAAGTTTGGTAACAACTGTGCGGAAGTGGGACAAGGACAAGAGACAATTCATCAATGTAGCTTGTCAATTTGTAAAAAAAACTGTTATAGTTGTAACTGAAAGTCTAAGCACCCAATGGCCTGAATAAAGGTTACCCTAATGTTTTCCATGATTACTATCATATGTGGGTCGCACAATGCTATACTACGATAGGTTTTATTTGCCTGAACTGACAAAATGCTCATAGATCATAACAAGGACTATGTTTCAACAATTTCACCATACAGACCTTCTTGCTTCAAAAAATTGATTTGATTGAGAAACCACGATTGACTTTCAGATTATTCTTCATTGTTGATTAATTCGGACTTGAGATTATTTAGCGGTTGTCAACATATCGAAAATCGGAAAGAAAAAATACCAAGAAATCAGCATGCTTTCCGTTCACTTCTACTCTTATTGATTTCCAGAATCGCCCTCTATCATGACTATCTTAAATATGTGTAATTTTATTGCTACCCAAAAGAAGCGATTGAGAAAGAGAAAGGGGATCAAAGTGGGTTGGTACCCGAGAGAAGTCGATGAGGATGTAGACATAACGAATCAATCCTCGCTGAATGTTAGAAGAAGCAGCAGAAGCTTGCAAGCGGCGTCTGTATTGGCGCTGTTGCTGCTGCTGCTGTTTTTTGTCCAAGTTGAGGAGACCCTCGTCGTTCTCTTGCAGGGTCTCCCATGATCTCTCGTCAGCGTATGCCCTCTCCCATGCCTCCATTTCCTTCCCCGCCTCCTCCTCATCCTCCTCCTCCTCTTCCTCCTCTCCATGCTCCACCCACTTCTTCTTGTTTCCCTTCTCCATAATTCTCAGTTCTGTTCTGCCCAGCTCTGGCCTTCTTCTGGCCTGACTACTATTAATTATGGTATATGATGATGTCTGTTCGCGTACTCTTTACCCTCTTTAACGAACTAACTTCCCAAGTTCCCACCCATGAGCGCTTTTGAGTTGTGGAGTGGAGTTTATGGTTGCAAAGTTCAGGTTAGGTTTCAACCGATGGTGAACAGGTTGGCTAATAAAAATAAAAATTATTTCTTGGAATAAGTTTGAAAAAAAATATTTAAGATTTATCGCCCATTATTTTTGAGTTGTGGAGTGGGTTTTAATGTTGCACAAGCTTCACTTAGGGTTCACCCAATAAAATACACGTTGGCTTAAACGCATATTTTAATATTATTTTAAAAATAAAAGAAATTATTTAATAATTATTATTATATATAATAAATGGCATAATACACATTTTCATACACTATTAATATGTTTTTACGGGGTTGGCAGGGGCGGGGGGAGTAATTTTTTACTCCAAGGGGAACAAGCAGAAGGAGTTTGCCTGGAGCATAGGAAGAAAAACCAATAATGGCGCAGAGTGGCTTGGCCTCATCAAAGGGTTGGAGACTGCTATCAAGCTGGGCACAACGAAGCTTACGGTTTTAGGAGACTCCCTTATCATTATCAGAGAAGCTAGAGGTATAGTCGGCAAACGAAAGGAACCCACCTCAAAAATGCATCATCTCCTTCTCTACATTAGCAAAGAGTTTCATGAACTTACATTTCTGCATATTTTGCGTGATCTAAATGGTCAAGCTGACGAAATGGCAAATATTGGAGTCAGTCTCTCCTGTGGTGTTCTAAGTTGCACCAATGAGGCCTTGGAAAACTCTTGGATCCCCTAGGCTAAGGTTAGTCTTAATGGCTTGGAATCATGCCCAAAACTATTGGCTCTATTTGTCTCATCGAGCACATTACTTTAGAGGGACAAATTTTTTAAATTTTTGGGAATTCTCCCTTGGAATTTCGACGGCTCTACCATTCCTTGTTAACTACCCAAGCACGCACGAATTTAATGCATTAAGCCAGCTCGCCAGTTGGTTGGCATGCGAGCTGGGTGTTGGTGTATATCTTTGTTACTGGATGATTCCGACTCCTGATTCCATCGGCTTTAGAGCTCTGCAGGTGCTGGGTGCTTCGTTTTTTTTCAGAGATCTGCAAGTGTTGTCTGTTGCTTGGATTTTCGGTGTAGGCAGGAGCATGGAACGACATGGTGTCGGGCGTCCTCAAGGGCAAGGTGATATGTGTTTTCTTGGTGCAGGGCGTACTCAGGAAGGGACGAAGTGGCTCAGAAATGTGGAAGGTGCTTCAAGGTGGGGAGAGGCCATAATGGAGGTTGCAGTCGAGGTTGGCAAATGGAAGAAATGAGGGGAGACTTGGCAGAGGCCGAGAGTAATCCTGGGTTAGGTCCTTGCTGCAGACATGCCGGGGTCGGGAATCCACAGACGCAGACTGGGAATTGCAGCATCTCAAAGTTCGAAGTGGAATTCTTGGACATATTGCAAGAGCTCGAGCTGCAAGCCAAGATGATTCGAAGTGAGAATCTGGAACATAAGAAAATCCTAACTCGCCTTTACAACCTAGCGTATGCTACTCATTCCAAGACAAAAGCTCAGTATCAGAGCATTGCTGAGAAAGTTGAACACTTGGAAGAGACCCTGGGTCTAGCCTACCCCCACAAGGTTCGTAAGCACAAAGTTTCTAGCAAAGATTTGGAAGACATCAATAGGAAGATGGAAAAATTGCAAAAGTTCATGGCAAACGAGGGAAATTTCATGGACCTTAGCGCAGAGAAGAACGGGGCAGCAACTTCCGCTGGTGTTGTCATGGATTTTGTTTTGCAGTAATGGATATGTCGGATCTGGTCTCGGGTTGGGCCTCTCTAGCTCTGTTATGTGTTTTTTATGCTTTCTATTAGTATGTATAAGGTTTATGGAACTCTTGGAATAGGCACCAGTAGCAATTTTGGTAACTTGGAAAGTTTGAAACTCCAGTTTTGTATAAGGCATAAGCTTTTCAATGTTTTATTTATGCATACTTCTTCTAGGGCAGTTCATAAGATGTTACAGTTATCATAGGACATGAAGATACAATGATAGTTATCAGTTAGAACATGATGAACTTGGGGTGATGGATGTCTTCCTTTCATGGGAGCAATCTGATCATTCTTTGTTTTGTATTCTCTATCTTTTTTTATAATCAAAGCTAACTAACCGTTTCTATTATAAAAAAAATATGTTTTGCATTTAAAAAAATTTCTACATTTTCGTTAACATGTTTGACATTTTAAAATAATTTATACAAATTTAAAATTCAATCTCCTTTGTATGTTATTTTACATGTATTGTGAAATATGGTCTCCTTGTAATAGTTATAAGTCACAACATATTATGATTCTTATGGCAATGAGGTTGTCAAGAATGTAGTGGCTATTTCTTTTTTTAACCATGG
This sequence comes from Larix kaempferi, assembly GCA_027924585.1. Classification (NCBI taxonomy): domain Eukaryota; kingdom Viridiplantae; phylum Streptophyta; class Pinopsida; order Pinales; family Pinaceae; genus Larix; species Larix kaempferi. Next base: position 63,877,289 of record BSBM01000370.1, on the reverse strand, counting down.
GAATCAGTAACTCGTCAGCATTACTTAGGTGAAGCCCAGGTTCAAAGTTGGCGGACCCAAGAGTATATCCAAAGTACAAACCAAATATACCAATAACTCGTGCCTTAGTGATCATTTTACTAAGATAATACATTCTTATGGCAATGAGGTTGTCAAGATGGTAGTGGCTATTTCTTTTTTTAACCATGGGAATCAATAACTCGTCAGCATTACCTAGGTGAAGCCCAGGTTCAAAGTCGGCAGACCCAAGAGTATATCCAAAGTACAAACCAAATATACCAATAACTCGTGCCTTAGTGGTCATTTTACTAAGATAATCATTGATCCGCTTTGGGATGAATATGCATGCTTGCTTGACTTCTTTCTCCTCCTCTATGGGGTATGTTCTTGTTTTGCGAGTTGTGTAAATAATAAATAGTGTTCATTTTCTTCCTCTATGCGACATGTTTTATGGGTATGTGCGATCAATAAATAGTTTTATCCCTTCTCTTCTATGGGATGTGTTGTGTGAATAATAAAGAAGGTAGCTTAAACAATTTGTACGTTATCAACATTTTTTGTTTTGCCATCACTAGAATCCAATTAGGCAATCTTTCTCAAAATTGCAATTTTGAATTGATGATACTGTTGTTTTTAATGCAGAAATGGATTCAATGCTCTTGAACACCCCTATTGCAATTGGATTGTACAATATTAACCTCTAATATTATCAATTCCAACAATCCAAAATGATTTTGGTAAGATTTCAAGCCAAAAATACCAATTTCCCTTCCATTGTCTTCAGCAACTAGAAAAGGACCACTTAGTGCCACATTTAGACTATGGAAATAATAAATAGTATTCTCTATCCTCCTCTATGGAATGTTTTGTGTGGGTGTGTGGGTGTGTGGTTGTGAATAATAAATCGTGGTGTCCCATTTCTTCTATAGGATGTGTTGTGTGGGTATGTGGATGTGTTGTCTGAATAAATTAGTGCTCTTCATTCTCCTCTATGGAACATGTTGTATGGGTGTGTGGGAGTGAGAGTAATAGATAGTGGCCCCCTCTTTTTATATAGGTCGTGTTGTGTAGGTGGTGTGAACAATAAATAGGTTAACCACTAATGGGATATGTCATTTTTTTGCTTTGAGTAAATTTTACCTTTTAAACAATCTCCTCTATAGTATCAACTCTTACCACCAAGGTAGGAATTTAGAAATTTTCCACCATTCATTTTTTATTGGTTTGACACTATACATGGACGTTTCACAGTTTCCTTTGTTTTATTTGACAAGAAATTTAAAATCTAAACCATATTTGACAGGCATTTCGCCCATCAAATTCCAACACTGCTTACCACCACCTTATAAGATATATGACTCTCTTTCTTTCTTTTTTCAAACACTTTTGTTTGAATTTTAAGGAGTAATGAAACTCCAACTTTGCATTGTTGTGGTACAAATACCCACTGAAATATATTTGAATCTTTGAATCTTGGACCACTTCCATATAAGGTTGAGTCTTAATATAAATATAGGTGGAGTAACGATCAAGTTCCTCTCAATCCTAAGGATGGATACCAACAATGCAGTGAAAATGTTATCTTTAAGCAAAGGATTGCTTTAGAAAGAAATCAAAGCATATTAAATCTTTACAATGATTGTTAATTCATATTGCAAACATTGGATGTTGTTACATTCAAACCAGGGAATCATTCCATTGTGTATTGATTAATTATAGTTAATGATTGGTAAAGGTGCAATGTTCGAATCTCTTTCTCTGTTTGTTAAAGTGGTTTTGCATAATGTTAATGCAACATTAAAGTTTATAACTCCTTGTAGGCTAATCAAATACAAAATTTACTAATTAAAAAATGTAGTTAAATATAAATTAATTAGTTTAAGAGTGTTGACATCATGGATAGATGAAAAAATCAAATTGGTCCTAGAGTAAGACCTAAAACTGTTTCTAATTGGTTAAGATCTCATCTTCCTTGGATGTAAGGAAACATGTAACAACCCAACACCGAGAGGCATCTAGTGGGAATGGAAGTTTGCCCTTTACAGACCACCAATGGGTTATTTTAGGTGGCATGGTTTTCCTTGAATAACAATGACGAGTCAACTTACATTTGTGGATAGCAACCAATGATGGTTGTTCTCACTACATGTTTTACAACTAAGTTATGATAGGTTTTGCCATCTTTGGGCAATGGAAAAAAAATAAAAATAAAAAATAAAATAGTTTAAAATGATCACTTGTACACTTGTTAATAAATCTTTTAGAGGAGTGTCAACTCAGTGGAAAAACAAAAGGATGATGTCAATAGAACTTATTACAGTGTTAAAGGAAAAAATTACAATCCTCTTGAACAAAGTTGTTGTTGAAATATTGTAACTTCTAAGAATATTATATTTGTACTTTATTATTCCAGAGATGTTTCATTCCTCTGTGAAGACCTTATTGTATATCCGGAGATGTTTATTCCTTCGTGGAGGATGTGGTAACTTGGGTTATTAGACTTCCCTAGGGGGGGTCGGCCCTGTATGAGTCATGTGGGTTAAAGGGGTTATTAGACCACCCTAGTGGGTTCGGCCCTGCCACATTATGTTAAGTGATTAAGTTGGGGCCGACCTAGCTTGTGTAAAAGACAAGTCGGAGTTGTGTATAAATAGAGGAGGTGTGTTCCTCATTTAACACACACTACACTCACTTGTGAATAACGCATAGGTGAGGGAGAGATCTGCTATGGAGGATAAGGAGCTCATGTCTAGGGTTTACATCTTTGTATTTGCTGGTCATCTATATTGAGGAAGCTTTGCTGGGTTTTCTACCCCATGAGGGTTTCCCAGGATAAATCTGTGTCTCTTGTGTTTATGTTGTGCTTGTTGTTCTTTCAATGATCCTGTATATTCTATTGTTGTGAAATGGAATGTAATGCTGATATTTTCTGTCTTAGCATATTAAATATTAACATGGTATTAGAGCTAACCTGAAGGAAGGCAAGGTATGGCACTTACGACACTTGCTTCACTTGCGACAATTTGAAGGTTAGGGTTTTATATAGCAAAAACCAGTCATCGTGGAACTTTCGCTATAAATCCATTTTGGCGAAGGTTCAGGATCTGAAACCTTTATAGGTCGTAGATTAAATCCCCATGTACCTTGTGTCCAAAGGACAACCTCTAATTTGTTGTACTTTGTGATTTATGATCAGTACAAGTTAGGGTTTCGACCTCTTCCAGATCTCAGTCATAAGTAGGTGACCTAGGAAAAAAGGTCACAACTTGAGCTAGGAAGCTCCAAATTAAATTTCGTAAAAATTGACAGGTAGAGAACGGACTGTAGTTTCTCAGGTAAGGTTTTCAAAGGCCGAAGTTGAACCAGTGACACGTGGCACATCGTACAAGTTTGCTCTCTTGTTTTATCCCATAAACAGGTCACATTACGACACTTGGCATAACTCTCTATCAGATAATCCAATTGAGGTTAGACCTATGGGGTTGGAAAGAGGACAGGTCGGGCTACCATAGGCAGAAGTTTCAGACCCTGTGGATTTGTAATTTAGGAGTTACACCAGAAACAATCAGGTGCATATTTCTGTCAAAACAGATTTGGATTTTGAGCACCTTCATTCTTGAATCGTCACTGCTGTGGGAAATTAGGGTTTCAGAGAAAGTTGGAATTTTTGGAATCGGAGTCCACGGATAAATGCTACTCATCAAAATCGAAATTTAGAGACCAAGATCGAAATTTTGGTGGGTCAAAAGGGTGGGCTTGATCAAACCCTAGTTCGAGATTTTGATCGGAAAGGTGGAAAATTAGGGCTTCTGCAAAAGTTGGAATTTTTTAAGTCTGTGACCACGGCTAGAAGCTCCTCAGAAAAATCAAAGTTTAGAGCTTTGGATCGAACCTTTTGATTGGGCAGAAGGGTGGGATTCATCAAACCCTAGTTCGGGATCCTGTCTAGAAGATCCAGAAGTTTCAAAGGCAATTTTGAGGGGTCAAATTTTGGAGATTTCAAAATTGAAGTATGCTAGCTTGATCAGCTCAGCAAGGCGCATCTTTCCATCCATTCAGAAGTTTGAAATTCAAAGTTTGAATTTTTAGGGTTTCTCTGACAAACCCTAATCCAGCTCCAAATCCAGTTTCAGCAAATCAAAGTGGATTGGGTTAAAACCAATCCTGACAGGTATGACTTGAGGAGATACAGGTATGTGTTGAAATATGTTCATGATTAAGTTTATGTTTGTCTTCATATTATTTAGGTTAGTACAATCTTGATTAATGTTAGACTTGTCTTATTACCCTAGTAAAAGTAAGAATACATTGGAATGATAGAACACATTTATTGATTAGGGTTATGACACTTATGATTGTACTAATGCACCTGTGGTGTTGTATGAGGATGATGTTGTCTACTAACAAGATACAGGTACATCAAGAAATACAAATCAAGTTCTATGACCATGATGACATGAAGACAAAGACTCATCCATAATGTTTGACCATATAGAATCTTTACTTACGAGGTATGTATGACTTTGTTCTACTATGCTTAACTTATGAGATATGCAGGTTCTAGCACAAGGTCTCTAAATCATTGAAGAGAACAAAGAAGATATTGTTTAGGTATGTTAGACATAACTAAGCATGTATACTAATCCAGGTATGTTTTCCTATGTCAAGTTAGAATCCTACTTTGTGTTAGGATCTTAGTATACCCATGTATTGAATGATCATGACCATACATATTCAAGATTACTTAGAATCATAATGTTGTGATAATATTGAGCTTATGAATGTATGATTATGTATGAGATCATGATGATGACACTAGTGCTCACTTAAGCATGCATAATGGTCAAGGATGGATAGAAGCTCATGACATGGAAGGGAAGTAGAGACCAAGAAGGAAGCAACCTCACAAGACATAAAAAGATAAGTATTTGAATTGTTATTTGAATTACTGAATAGTCTATGATATTGCTCGTAATAGTTGTATGCATATCTGTATTCCTAGAATATATCATGTTAAGTATTCATACAACATTGAACAGTATACTACTAATATGCATATGATTGGTAAGTTGGACAAACATTCCATTGTTGCTTGTCTAGAATGAAACCTCTTTGCTGACATGCTGAGAGCTGTGCACGCTCTCGATAGTATGTTCTGGTAGAGATGGAAGGCATCTAGATAACCATTGTATGCATACAGGATATGGAAAAGTGTTGTGCCAAAGTATTGGTCAAAATAGTTGCATAACCATATGAATCATATATGTATGCATAAAACGTTATCATGTCAACATGATTTTATGATTATGAAGTATTACTAATCATGTAATTAACTTTGATTTGTAGGAAAGATCATGAAGAATGATGAACATCAAACAAGTGATGGATGTTCAACAAGAAGACTTACAAATCAAACATGCTATAGAAGGATCGTGGCTAGAAGATTCTCTTAGAAAGAGGAAGAGGATCATGATGAGCTGTTTGCTCCAAGTGGCTAGATAAGACCATTCTCTTAATGGTGTAATTCAAGAAGAAATGAGAATCGAGAAAACTCCCAGGATTCAAGAAAGCTCTGTATGGGTACCCAGGATTGATAATCTTAATGATCACCATGGGTGATGCGGATTTCAACCTTTGCTACAAGGTTGAAGATGGTTTCTATATACATATGACATTCTTCTCTTAGATGGATGCAAGAAGGAACTCACCACAAGAGTTCGAATGATCTTGAGGCCCATATCAGTAGACCCCTCTGACGGGAGATGGCACGGATAGATATACAGAAGATCACTCAATGCAAAGTGTGAATGATGTTCAGTCACAGAGAGAGAATTGATAGCTTCTTGACAAGCTTGGGCTTTACCAGAAGTAAAGCTGATCCTAACCTTTACCTTAAGGTTATACTATTATTGTATGTGGATGATCTCTTTCTGATAGGGAATGAGAAACAGATCATGGAAAGCAAGAAGAAGCTAGCTACAAAGTTCAAGATGAAAGATCTCGGATTGATGAATTACTTCCTAGGACTGGATGTATGGCAAGGCTTAGAAGGAATCTTTCTCAACCAGGGAAAGTATGCTGAGAAATCTTGAAAAGATTTGATGTGTTGGAATGGCCACTCTCATGGATTCCAACTTGAAGCTGTTAGCAAATGACTCATTAGAGTTAGTGGATGTAACTCTGTACAGACAGATTATTGAGTCATTGATGTATCTAATGAATACTAGGTCAGATATATGCTTTGCTATGAACACCTTGAGGCAGTATCTAGTGGAACCTAGACGTGTTCACTTAATAGCTGCAAAGCATGTGATGAGGTACCTGAAGGGTACAATAGACTTTGGTCTATATTATCTTGGAGATCATGATTTTAGATTGTATGGCTACACAAATGCTAATTGGGCAAGAAGTGTATCAGACAGGAAGAGCACATCGGGCAAATGTTATTGTCTGGGATTTGCCATGATCCTGTGGTTTAGCAGGAAGCAGTCTAGTGTGGCTCTCAGCACAGCTGAAGCAGAATATATAACTGCTTGCTCTGCTAGTTGTGAAGCGGTATGGATTTGAAAGTTATTATCAGTACTGTTTGGCTTAGAGATGGACCCCACTGTGATCCTGTGTGACAACCAGAGTTGTATCAAAATGACAAAAAATCCAGTGTTCCATGATAAGTCAAAGCACATAGAGATCCGATATTTTTATATATGGGATATGGTGCAGAAAGGAGCTATCAAGCTCGAGTATGTGAGCACTGACGAACAAGTTGCGGATGTATTGACCAAAACTCTGTCTCGAGTAAAGTTTGAACATTTTCGAGACAAGCTGGGTGTAGTTCAGAAGGACCCTCCTCGAAAGGGGGAGTGATATGGTCGATGATGATACTTGGATACTGGTATCAGTGTGGATACCTGTATCAATGATGAGATTGCCTATATTGACGGTAAGGTCAATGATGAGGATACTTGTGTTGATATGGATATTTGTATCAATGATGAGGATACTTGTGTCGATGATGTGGATACTGTATTGATGAGGATATTGTATCATTGATGTGTATACTTGTATCGATAATGAGGTTACTTGTTTCGATGACAAGGTCGATGGTGAGGCTACCTGTTCTGACAATGAGGTTGATGAATGGTCCCTAGTGGACGAAATAGGATTGTATCATCCCTAGACTTCAGTCCTAAACTGATCCGCAGACAGATGTCTCCGAGAGTGAGAGGATTGTATCATCCTTGGACTTCAGTCCTAAACTGATCCGCAGACAGATGTCTCCAAGAGTAAGAGGATTGTATCATCCTTGGACTTCAGTCCTAAACTGATCCGTAGACAAATGTCTCCGAGAGTGAGAGGATTGTATCATCCCTGGACTTCAGTCCTACACTGATCCGTAGACAGATGTCTCCGAGAGTGAGAGTATTGTATCATCCCTGGACTTCAGTCCTAAAACAAATTCGCAGACAGATGTCTCCGAGAATGGTCCTTAGATTTTGTTTAAGTTGACAAGTGGATTGCATCATCCCTAGACATGATATGGTGTCTTAAATAGATCATGTGTGTTGCAGGGTAAGGTCAATGATGAGGATACCTGTGTTGATATGGATACGTGTATCGATGATGAGGATACTTGTGTCGATGATGTGGATACTGTATTGATGAGGATATTGTATCGTTGATGTGGATACTGTATCGATGTGGATACTTGTAATGATAATGAGGTTACAGTTTCGACGACAAGGTCGATGGTGAGGCTACCTGTTCCGACGATGAGGTTGATGAATGGTCCCTAGTGGACGAAATAGGATTGTATCATCCCTCGACTTCAGTCCTAAATTGATCTGTAGACAGATGTCTCCATGAGTGAGAGTATTGTATCATCCTTGGATTTCAGTCCTAAATTGATCCGTAGATAGATGTCTCCGAGAGTGAGAGGATTGTATCATCCTTGGACTTCAGTCCTAAACTGATCCGTAGACAGATGTCTCCGAGAGTGAGAGGATTGTATCATGCTTGGACTTCAGTCCTACACTGATCCATAGACAGATGTCTCCGAGAGTGAGGATTGTATCATCCCTGGACTTCAGTCCTAAAACAGATTCGCAGACAGATGTCTCCAAGAGTGGTCCTTAGATTTTGTCTAAGTTGACGAGTGGACTGCATCGTCCCTAGACATGATATGGTGTCTTAAATAGATCATGTGTGTTGCAGGGTATGCTGCTATTGTGCTGTTGATCGAGAGGATCCAGTTGATGCTATTATGTTGTTGATCGAGAGGATCCAGTTGATGCTATTGTGCTGTTGATCGAGAGGATCCAGTTGATGATGATGATGTTGATCGTGTGATGGCGATGATGTCGATCGTTTGATGATGATGATGTTGATCGTGTGATGACGATGTTGATGATCGTGTGATGACGATGTTGATGATCATGTGATGATGATGATGTTGATCATGTGATGACGATGATGTTGATCGTGTGATGGCGATGATGTTGATCGTGTGATGACGATGCCGATGATCATGTGTTGACGATGTTGATGATTGTGTGATGATGATGTTGATGATCGTGTGATGACGATGCTGATGATTGTGTGATGATGATGCTGATGATCGTATGATGACGATGTTGATGATCATGTGATGACGATGCTAATGATCGTATGATGACGATGATTGTGTGACGACAATGCTGTTGATCATGAGGATCCAGATGAAGATATTGCTGTAGCTGTTCAAGTGCTGCAGAAGATGAAGATTCAGTATTGAAGATGTTGATGTTCCAGTAACTACTTGAGTTACTGATGATAAATAAAGAAAGCTTCCAATGATTTATAGATGTATCATGTATGATGTAGTTGATGACTCCTTGCTCCTGCAGATGTTGTTATAATATCCTTCTCGTTAAGGGGGAGTGTTGAAATATTGTAACTTCTAAGAATATTATATTTGTACTTTATTATTTCGGAGATGTTTCATTCCTTTGTGAAGACCTTATTGTATATACAGAGATGTTTATTCCTTCGTGGAGAATGTGGTAACTTGGGTTATTAGACTTCCCTAGTGGGGGTTGGCCCTGTATCAGTCATGTGGGTTAAAGGGGTTATTAGACCACCCTAGTGGGGTCGGCCCTGCCACATTATGTTAAGTGATTAAGTTGGGGCCAACCTAGCTTGTGTAAAAGACAAGTCGGAGTTGTGTATAAATAGAGGAGGTGTGTTCCTCATTTAACACACACTACACTCACTTGTGAATAGCACATAGGTGAGGGAGAGATCTGCTATGGAGGATAAGGAGCTCATGTCTAGGGTTTACATCTTTGTATTTGGTGGTCATCTATATTGAGGAAGCTTTGCTGGGTTTTCTACCCCATGAGGGTTTCCCAGGATAAATCTATCTCTTGTGTTTATGCTGTGCTTGTTGTTCTTTCAGTGATCATGTATATGCTATTGTTGTGAAATGGAATGTAATGCTGATATTTTTTGTCTTAGCATATTAAATCTTAATAGTTGTAGATATGGGTAAAAGGCCTTAGAGATCGAATTAAGAGAGGGACAGAGAGAGAGAATTAGTGAGCAACAAAGAGAATCAAGGCATTGGTAGTTGATAAGACTATGAAGGTCGACTTATGACCCAGAGTCTCCATTCAAGAGACTAGAATTCAAGGTTGAAAATTGTAGTGTACCTGAACCCCGAAACTAAGGTCATGGGCACATATAAACCCAAAGGAAGGCTGAATAAAGGTATTATATAGTGAAATAGGGTCCAAAGGTTAGGCCAACATAACGCCAAGCCAATTTAAAACAACTATTCACACATTAAAATAAATCGTGACACTTAAAAAAAAAACAATTATAAAACTCCCCAAAAGCTCATGCAGATGCAAGACTGTACACGCATGATAATTAAACCAGATTTACATGCTCATTAAGCTTAGAAATTAGCATTATTAAAACATTAAGGGTGACCATAATTAGCCTAATAATACTATATGATTAGATTTATGGAATTCTTTGCAAATAATTACAACCAAAACTTTCCGCCATAAAACTATGCAATTACTACACATCCGTAATTCCAATTTAAGACACCTTCATTAACAATTTTGCATTGCTCACCGGATCATATATGAATCTAACACCTACAGCCATTCAATAATACAAAATTAAGGGTATATATCTACTGTATACAACCATTAATTCATACAAAAGTGTATTGTCCCCATCCAAATAAATCACATGAAGGGAAAATTCCACCAATCTACTAGTTCCCTAGGTTGGGGTGGAAACATTTAGACTTGGAATAAGGGAGCTATAAGACCCCAAATGGACATTAGATTGACAAATATATATTAAAAGGGGCTAAACAAATATTAATAATAAGAAAATAAGGTGGCACTTGGTCATGAGGGCACATAGGTGGTGTGGGACCCACACAAGGCAAGATTATCCATGCCACATGGCATCCTATTCTCACCCATTCGAATACAAGGTGGAGGATAACGTTCTTGGGGGAGTTGGAGAGGCATTATACTTGGCATGACTCAATGAGGGTTGAATTTGAGTGGAAGAGTAACTCTCATGGAAGAGGAAGAGGCATCTTAGAGGTATTGTGACACTTGGGCTAGATTCCCTAGCTTAGATGACAAGAATGATGAAGATTCTATGACACTTATGACAAGGATTATACTTGATTGTTGACATCTGACCTACATGACATGCCAGGGTTAAAAATAGCCTCCAAGAGGGAGCATAAGGGAGTTATGGCAGCCAATATCCCCCCCCATTCGAATTGATGGAAGAGGAAGGCTAGGAAATGTTGGACAAGTGGCACTCATGGGAATATCTCCCTAATTCGAGTTGGGATGAAGCTCTTGGAGGGAATTCGAGCCATGGAGGACTTGGGAGGTTAATAAAATACAAGAATAAAGGAGGATACCAGCTTTTGATCATTTTCTCATTTGGAAAAACTTGGAGAGCTTAGCTTGTCCTTGCACGGTGGATGTTCATCCTCCCTGCCTTACAACCAATTTCGAGGGTGCAAGATTCCCATCCAAGTTGGTTGATGGAGAGGCCATTCATACCTATCAACAGAGCTTCATGGAGATGTTTTGATGTAGGTTCAAACCCTAACTGAGTTCGAGTTCATCTTCTCTCATTCTTCTCTATGCCTATTCTACTATCTTTCTCTCAATGTCATGTAAATGTGTAAGGGCGCACTTGTTGTTGCATATAGTTAGTGAAGGACTCTTATTTAGGCTTCATGGACATGTTAGCTACTATATATCTCTGTAATAATCATATCATCAAAGCCACATCTCGAAACATTATGTATTTCAAGTGATATTTACATTCAAGGAAGAGATTCGAGCCATTTTCCCCATAGCATTTGCATAGTGGTTTTGGAATGATATTGTACCTGTTTTATATCAGATTTTGCTTAGTTATTTATCATGTTATGAGCTTCATATGAAGTTACTTTTATGTCCCAAATAATGTGTGCATATCTCTGAAGTGTTATTATGGTTTATGAAGAAATTCGAGACTCCTTGCCCACCAATTTCACCTCAAAAACTAGACTTTGGAAGCTATTGTTAATTAGGATGCATGTTCGCCCCTAAAACCAAATCTAATGCTGCAAATATATTGTTCCTAATGTCCTATAATAGATCCAAGTACCATACCAAGAATTAGTGAATGTCATAGAGTGTTTGGAAGAGCATCTAATGGCAGACCTAGGGGGGATATCCACTTCTCAAATTAACTAGTCTGGTTCCAAAACTTCTTCCCATGCAATTTGCATACCATGGATAGGTATATCAGTTGTTTGGATGTCTTATAGGTGTGTTAATATGTCCTATGCCCCATCAATACCTTACTCCCCAAATTCGAAATCATTTGGAGGTGTTTGGAACCAGTTGTAAACAAAACCCTAGAGTCAAAACAAGGTGAATCCAAGGACTTTCCTTTGAAGGAATATTACAGTGGTATCAAAGAATGGTCCTTGAACCTGATTTGGGTGACCATTTACGAGTTCAAGAAGTGAGATCCCACTCTTAGAAACCAAAACTGAAAGTACCTTTGGTGAAGAGGAAGAAGTAGGAGAAGAGGTGCCCTCTGTTGAAACTATGATTGAGGATGAGAAAGGAACCTTAGAGATGGAGGTGAAAGAGGAGTTTAGGAAATTCATGAAACCATTTTTTGAGGACATGACAAGGCAGATAATGCAAGCCTTCGAATTGATGGCTAGTCAAATTGGAAGCAAATTGGCATTAGGAGGCAGCAGTAGTTCTCCTTTCGAGGAAAATAAAGCATTTGGTGAAAGCATTTTCTCAAAGACAGGTCCTCACAACCGACCCAATGAATTCCAGAGCTCAACAAGAGATACCACATCCAATTTTCTTGAGCCCAAATAGGATCCTAACATCCAATATGGAATGCATGAAGTTCTAGCAGAATGGCAGCAGTTGAATGAAGATTGTAGGAGGACCTTACCATTCGATCAATTCTTTACTATCTCAAACAAGCTCAAAATGAGAGGAGGTAACATAACTCCTTTTCAAAATAAAGAATTGAATTATGCCATAGGTAAAATTCCCCTTCCCACCTTGATGGTTCATCCCAAAGTTCTGCAAATACTTGGGTACAAAATTTAGATGTATATTTTTAGCTGAATCCAATGGTTGAAGAGGATGCTCTAAAAATGGCTATTATGCATCTTGAGGGAGAAGCAAATGGTTGGTGGTTCCATGGACTTAAAACATTGGGACATGATCAGGTCACATCATATGAAGAGTTTGTTAATAGGTTATTGGAAATATTTGAGCAAAAAGACCTCGAAGTGCCTTTCAAGGAACTAGCACAGTTGAAGCAAACTAGAACCCCCGAGGAGTACATGTTGGAATTCCAAAAACTAACAGTTAAGGTGGCTAATGTATCTATGGTTCGATTGGTATTGCTCTTTACTGAAGGATTGGTTGAACCTTTGAAAGGTTTAGTTAAATCTCACAAACCTACTTCATTGAAATATGCCATGAACTTGGCAAGAGATCTGCAAAATGTGCTACCCAGGACAAAGTATCCTCCCAAGCCCAATTTTCCTTACAAGTTCATATTTGACAAGAAACCATGGAAAAAAGATTCATTTGGGAAGGACAAGGAAGAGGGACCAAGCAAGGAAGAACTCAGAAGAAAGAAACTATGTTACTCATGCTTTCAACCATGGGTACCAGGGCATAAATGTGCTAAGGGGAAAGCACAATTCATTGAATTATTTTATGATGATGAAGGGGACATGGAGAAAGAAGAACAAATTTCATCCCAAGAAGAGGGATATGACAGACCAGAAGAAGATCATCCATCACCTGAAAAAGGGAGAATGGCAGTGATTTCAGGAGTGCCTTGTTTTCACACAATTCGATGCAAGGGAGTGGTACAAGGGAAAAGAGTTTCGGTATTGGTAGATGGAGGAGAAACTCATAACTTCATTGATGAAGCCTTGGTGGAGAGGAGAAAGCTACCTACTGAATCATTCCAATGGTTCACAATCATCATTCCAGGTAACAATTCTATGGAATGCAACACATGGATTACAAAGCTACAACTCACCATAGGAAATTACACATTTTCTGATAGCTTCTATGTGGTGGATGTTGTTGATAAAAATGTGGTTTTGGGAGTACAATGGTTGTACTCTATAGGAGAAAATACAATGAACTACCAAATACCCGAAATAAAGTTCAAAGATTCAGAAGGAATACAAAGGTTAGTGAGAGGAATGCACACCTATCCTAACCAAGTGGTATCTTCCCACAGTATGAGGTCCATATTGAGACATGGTGACATTGAGTGGGTTGCTGAATGTTTCATCACTTCCCCCAATCCAAACATAAATATTGTAGAACATCCAAGGGAGATAAGGAAACTACTACACAAGTATGAAAGGGTTTTTGGAGACCTTCCTCCTGGAATGCCACCTGACAGAAGAGTTGAGCATACCATTGTTTTGGAGGTGGGTACTTCACCTATACAAATACCCCCATATAGACACCTAAAAAGGTTCAGAGATGAGATTGAGAAGGCTATTCAAGAGCTCTTGGAATTGGGGCTAATTAGATCAAGCTCAAGTCCATATGCTTCTTTAGTTGTCTTGTGAAGAAAAAGGATGGAACCTTAAGGATGTTCATTGATTTTAGAGCTTTAAACAATAAGACAATAAAGAATATATATCCCATCCATCGGATAGATGAGCTCATGGATGAGATATTTGGAGCAAATTTCTTTTCCAAAATTGATCTTAGATCTGGTTACCATCATATTCGAATGAAGGAAGAGGATGTGCAGAAAACTACTTTCAAATGTCACTATGGTTATTTCAAATTTCTTGTCATGCCTTTTGGTTTGAACAATGCTCTAGAAGCCTTCCAATCATGCATGAACAAAATCTTTTGCAAGCAACTCCATAAGTTTGTTTCGGTTTTCTTTGACGATATTTTGGTTTACAGTAAGACATGGGAGGAACATTTGCACCATTTAGAAGTTGTATTGAAAATCTTGCATGAACAATCTTTGTTTGCTAAGATGTCCAAGTGTGAGTTTGGGTTGAAAGAAATTTTGTATCTTGGGCACATCATTGGGAAAGATGGGGTAAAGGTGCACTTGGAGAAAATAAAGGCTATTCTTGAATGGCCATCACCCAAGAACATCACTGAATTGAGAGGCTTTATTGGGATATACACTTACTATAGGAAGTTTGTGAAGGGGTTTTCCAAACTAACTTCTCCCCTTACTGATTTGACCAAGAAGGATTCTTTCAAATGGGAAGAAGAGTATGAAAAGGTTTTCCAAAGAATGAAAGAGGTAATGAGTAGTTGTCCAGTACTTGCATTACTAGATTTTTCTAAACCATTTGTTTTGGAATGTGATGCATTAGGGGAATGCATAGGGGCAGTCCTAAAGCAAAATCAACACCCCATAGATTTTGAGAGAAGAAAATTGCAACCACATGAGAGGCTCTACTCCATATATGACAAAGAACTGTTAGCCATCATGCATGCCTTGGCCAAGTTTAGACAATACTTGATGGGGAACAAGTTTGTGGTCAAAACTTATCATAACAGTTTAAAGCATTTCCTTACACAAAAAAGATGTAATGTCCCCATTCAAATAAATCTCAAAAGATAAAATTCCACCAATCTATTAGTTTCCTAAGTTGGGGTGGAAACATTAGATTTGGAATAAGGAGACTATAAAACCCCAAATGGAAATTAGATTGACTTAAATATATTAAAATGGGTTAAATAAATATTTATTATAGGAAAATAATGTAGCACTTGGTCATGGAGACACATTGGTGGTGTGGGACCCACACAAAGCTAGATTCCTCATGCCACATGGTATTCTATTCTCACCCATTCGAATCCAAGGTGGAGTGTAATGATATTGGGGAGTTGAAAGGTCAATATACTTGGAATGAATCAATGAATTGGAGTGGAAGATTAACTCCCATGGAAGAGGAAGAGGCATTTGAGAGATATTGAGACACTTGGGCTAGATTCCTTAACTTCTATGAAAACAATGATGAAGATGATATGACACTTATGACACAAATCAGACCTGAATGATGACATTTGACATATATGACATGTCAGGGCTAAAAATAGCCTCTAAGAAGGAGCACAAGGGAGTTATGGCAGCCAAAGAGACACCCATTCGAATTGAGGGAAGATGGAGACTAGGAATTGTTGGACAAGTGGCACACATTGGAATCTCTTCCCAAATTGAGTTGGCATGAGGCTTTTGGAAGGAATTCGACACATGGAGGACTTGAGAAGTTTATAAAAGACAAGAACAAAGAAGGAGAGTGGCTTTTGATCATTTATCATTTTGCATATTGGAGAGCATAGCTTGTCCATGCTTGTGGAGTGTTTACTCTACTTGCCTTAGTACCAATTTCGAGGGTGAAAGATTCCCATCCTAATTGGAAATTGGAGAGGCCATTCATACCTTTCATTTGGATCTAAAATGGATTCATTTGTTGCAGGTTGAATCTACAGTGCAGCTCATGACATTCTCATCCTCAAATTGCTTCCACACCTTTCTCACTACGTGGACATGTCTTCACATAGGGGGGAATGTTAGTAAACTTCACCACTTGCTATTGAATTCGAGATTTATGTTCCAAAGGTTTATGCAATGTATATGAAACTTCTTCTATACATTAATTACCCTCCATACATCATAAAAATCACAGATCTGAACTGATACAAGTTGAAATAGAGCAACTTCAAGCTTTCATAACAAGATGTAGGGAAAATGGCACCATTTATGCATTGTTTGGTATTTTTACATAGTTCCACTTGGTATTTTGACCTGAGAGTCTTCTAATAATTAAATACAGAGTATATATATCATAATACAAATAAATGGTGCCACAAGAGCTCTCCCAAAGAGAACATCATCTCACCAAGTGTGCCCTTCCTCAAATATCCAAAATATGAAGAGAAAAGTGAGAGGTGTGGAAGCAAGTTGAGGATGAGAATGTCACTATCTGCCCTATAGATTCAACCTAAAACAAATGAATCCATTGTAGCTCCAAATGAAAGGTCTGAATGGACACTCCAATTCCAAATAGGATGGGAATCTTTCACCCTCGAAATTACTAAGGCAAGTAGAGTAAACACTCCACAAGCATGGACAAGCTATACTCTCCAATATGCAAAATGATAAATGATCAAAAGCCACTCTACTTCTTTGTTCTTATATTTTATAAAATTCTCAAGTCCTCCATGGGTCGAATTCATTCCAAAAGCCTCATGCCAACTCAAGTTGGGGAAGAGATTTCAATGTGTGCCACTTGTCCAACAATTCCTAGTCTCCATCTTCCCTCAATTCGAATGGGTGTCTCTTTTGCCGCCCTAAATCCCTTGTGCTCCTTCTTCGAGGCTATTTTTATCCCTAAAATTTCATATATGTCAAATGTCAGCATTCAGGTCTAATTTGTGTCATAAGTGTCATAGCATCTTCATCATTGTTGTCATAGAAGCTAGGGAATCTAGCCCAAATGTCTCAATATCTCTCAAATGCCTCTTCCTCTTTCATGGGAGTTAATATTCCAATCCAATTCAACCTTCATTGAGTCATGCCAAGTATATTGACCTTCCAATTCCCCAAGATCATTAGACTCCACCTTGGATTCGAATGGGTGAGAATAGAATGCCATGTGGCATGAGGAATCTATATTTGTGTGGGTCCCACACCACCAATGTGTCTCCATGACCAAGTGCCACCTTATTTTCCTATAATAAATATTTATTTAACCCCTTTTAATATATTTATGTCAATCTAATGTCCATTTGGGGTTTTATAGTCTCCTTATTCCAAATCTAATGTTTCCACCCCAACCTAGGAAACTAGTAGATTGGTGGAATTTTTTGTTTTGAGATTTATTTGAATGGGGACATCACAGTCCTCCCCACCCAAGATTGCTTGTCCTCAAGCAATTTCAATTTAAGATGCTGAAATTTTTTTCCTCCTCTATTAGTTGGCCTTCCAGGAGGAAGGTCTCCCAAAACCTTTTCATTCTTGTGTTTCATACTATGGGAGGACACTGCTTGATTCAGATAGGTGTGCATTCCTCTCAATACCCTTTGTTTTCCTTCCGAATATTTGAATCTCATTTAAGGGATTTGATAGTTCACTGTATGTTCCCCTATAGAGTTCAGACATTGCACTCCCAAGACCACATTAGTATCAACAACATCAACCACATAAAAACGATCAAAAAATGTTAATTACCTATGGTGAGTTGTAGCTTTGGAATCCATGTTTTGCACTCCATAGTATGGTGACGGCTGGAATGATGACTGTGAAGCCATCGAATGGTTCAACATGTAGATTTCTCCTCTCCACCATGGCTGCATCAATGAATTTATGTGTGTCTCCTCCATCTACCAATACCAAAACCCTTTGTCCTTGTACAACTCTCTGGCATCGAATAGTGTGGAAATGAGACACTCCTGAAAGCACTGCTAGTCTCCCCTTGTCAGGTAATGGATGATATTATTCTTGTTTCTCTTCTTCTGTTGTGGCATATTTCCCTTAGCAGATTTATGCCCTGGTACCCATGGTTAGAAGCATGTGTAACATAGTTTCTTTCTTCGGAGTTCTCCCCTGTTTGGTCCCTCTTTCTTATCCTTTCCAAATGAATCTTCTTTCCATGGCTTCTTTTCAAATCTGAATTGGGAAGGAAAGTTGGGCTTGGGAGGATACCTTGTCTTGAGTAACACATTTTGCATATCTCTTGCCAAGGTCATGGCATCTTTCAATGAAGTAGGTTTGTGGGCCTTAATCAAACCCTTCAAAGGTTCAACCAACCCTTCAGTAAAGAGAAATACTAATATGACCATAGATATATCAGCCACCTTAACTGATAATTTTTGAAATTCTAACATCTATTCATCCGATGTTCCATTTTGCTTCAATTGTGCTAGTTCTTTGAAAGGCATTTCTGGGTCTTTTTGATCAAATCTTTCCAATACCCTGTTAACAAATTCTTCATATGTTGTAACCTAATAATGTCCCAAGGTTTTAATTCCATGGAACCACCAATCATTGGCATCTCCCTCAAGATGCAAAATAGCCATTTTTAGAGCATCCCCTTCAACCATTGGATTCAACTGAAAATGCAAATCTAGTTTTTGTATCCAATTATTTGCAAACTTTGAGATGAGACATCAAAAGTAGGAAGTGGAATTTTACTTATTGCATAATTCAATTCTTTATTTTGAAAGGGGGTCCTATTACCTCCCCTCATTTTTGTTGATGTATTTGTAACTTTGGAAGATATTCACTTGTATATTGTGTGTATTACATTTGTACTTTATTGTATCCCCAATGGAAATGTATTATTCCTTTGATTGGAAGTGTTGTCATTTGTATTTGCAAGTGTCGCAAGTTATATTGTAAGTGTCGTAACTTATATTTGATGGGTTATTAGACCACCTTAAAGGGGTCGGCCTAGTATGATCTAAAGGGTTATTAGACCACCCTAGTGGGGTCGGCCCGGTGACAAGGGGTAATGGGTTATTAGACTCTCCTAAGGGAGTTCGGCCCAGTTAGAGTAAAAGGAAAGTAAAGGTAAAGTATAAATAGAGAGGAGCACCTCTCTATTTATCCACTCATTCACTCACTCACTCACTTCACATTAGTGAGAGAGAGGATGAGTGCACACAAGGGGAGGAGGAGAAGCCGCTAGGAGACTATCTCTAGTTTTAGGGTTTTGTATTGGTGCTCATTCTATCTCTGAGGAAGTTGCAGGGTTTTTCACCTTCTTGGTTTTCCTCGGTGAAATGCTTTGTGTCTCTTGTGTTTGATATGTTGTACATGTTGTTCCCTCAGTTAAGATCCTAGATCATATTGAATTAAATGATGAAAATCTAACATGGTATCATAGCTATCCTGAAGGAAGGAATTGTATGGCATTTACGACACTTGTTGCACTTGCGACAAATTGGAAGCCAGGGCTTAGTTTAGTAAAAACTAGTCATCGTGGCACTTTCGCTATAAATCAGTTTTGGCGAAGGTTCAGGATCTGAAACTTTTATAGACCGAAAATGAAATGTACATGTACCTTGTGTCCAAAGATAAGCCTCAGATTCGTTGTACTTTGTGAGATATGATCCATACAAGTTAGGGTTTCTGCCTCTTTCAAAATGCATCCCTAAACAGGTGACCTAAGGCACAAAGGTCATATCTCGGGCTAGGAAGCTCCAAATGGAATTCCGTAAAAAATGGAAGTTAGGAAACGAACTGTAGTTTCACAAGTCCAAGTTTCAGAGGCCAAAGTTGAAACAGTGACACATGGAACTCCGTACAAGTTCGTTATGTTGTTTCATCCCATAAATAGGTCATGTTGCAAAACTTGGCATATCTCTCTCATGGAGAATCCTTTGAAGCCCAGATCTATGGGGTTGGAAAGATGACAGGTCATTCTACCACAGGCCAAAGTTTCAGACCCTGAGGATCCAAAATTTCAGAGATACACCAGAAACAATATGGCAGATATTTCTGTCCAAACAGAATTGGATTTTGAGCACTTTCATTTTTGGCTTGTCACTGCTACGGGAAATTAGGGCTTTTGACAGAAGTGGAATTTTGGATTGCTCTCAGCACAGGATTGGTCTCCTCAGCAAAATCAAAATTTAGAGACCAAGATCGAAGTTTTTGGTCCGGTAGAACCCTGGGATCTATCAAACCCTAGTTCGGGTTTTGGACCAGAAAAACCAGAAAACCAGAATTTGACAGAAGTTGCAGATCCAAAATTTTGTAGGTCATTTTTGGAGGGTCAATTTTTGGAGTTTTCAAAATCTAATCACACCAGCTTGCTCGCCTCAGTGAATTGCATCTCTTTGTCCAAACAGAAGTTTGAAATTCCAAGTTTGGATTTTTAGGGTTTCTCTGTCAAACCCTAGCCAGCTCTAGATCCACACTACTACATTTTTGGCCTTTAGGGGGGGTTGTCTTCTGCCCCCAAAAGTGAACTACGGGGGGGCTTTTGGCTTTGGGGGCGGTTTTGGCAAAACTGCCCCTAAAGGCACCGATGTTAAAAGTTTTTCCCTTTAAGGGCGGTTTTTGACGAGATTGGAATCACCCCCAAAAGTGACTTTTGGGGGCGGTTTGTGACCCCCCTTGTAGAGGTCTACGGAGACGTTTTTAAACCCCCCTCGTAGACCCATTCATAGAGACCTATGGGGTTGGTTTTGAACCCCCCTCATAAGCCCCCTCATACAACCCTACAGGGGCAGTTTGGAACCCCCCTCGTAGAGAAATATAGGGGTGGTTTCAAACCCCCCTCGTAGAGGCCTATAGGGGCAGTTGTGAACCCCCCTCGTATAGTCCTATAGGGAAGTTTGGAACCCCCCTTGTAGAGGCCTATAGGGGTAGTTTAGAACCCCCCCTCGTAGAGGCTTATAGGTGCAGTTTCGAACCCCCCTCGTAGAGGCCTATTGAGGCAATTTGAAACTCCCCTCGTAGAGGCCTATATGGGCGGTTTGGAACCCCCCTCGTAGATGCCTATAGGGGCGGTTGTAACCCCCCTCATAGATGCATATAGGGGCAGTTTGGAACCTCCCTCGTAGTGACATATGAAGGCGGTTTAGAACCCCCCTCGTAGCAACATACAAAGACGGTTTGAAACCCCCTCTATAGCCATAATAAATCATAATAAAATATATTTGATTAAAAATACCAATATTGCAATATCAATAGGGCATGAAGGAATCGAACCACCAACCTCCTGCTTGTAAGGCAGGCGCTCTTCCATTGAGCTAGAACCCTTTTAGAATTGTGGAGAGGAGAATATGAACACCCAGATTGCATCATTTGTAATTCTAAGAAAAGACAATAATATCCAAAGACAACCATGCTTAAAATCCAATTTATTTTTCAAAACACATTGATAAGCACAAAAATCTACCATAATAAGCCTAGAGCTCCTTCTAACTTTTGGAACTGTTTGAAGAGACCCCAAAGATGTCTAACCACAAAAATCTATATAAGTAATTTTGCATAGGATCTATATTGGTAAAGAAACTGGGATTTAAGTCCCTCGTTTACAGATAATTAACATTTATCATATACTAGATCCACAGGGTATACTTCAAAATTGCTAAACACCATAACCATAAAAGCATTACAAGATTATACTAATCCAATGAAAATGAAACGAAATGCAAGAAATCATAAAATTGTTAGGAGATATGGGTCTATTCTATAATAGACCTAATTCATTACTACTATATCTTCTTGCTCCTGGATCCTTTACTCTTGTACATCTCCACCCCTATGCAGTCTCCCATGCCCAGGATTGAGGGTTCCTCATGTTTTCCATGAACTAGCATAGATTTCATGCTCCGATCTACTTGAATTTCCTTTCTTGTCTTCTACTTTTTATAGGAGGTCATTTGGTACTCCCGCTTTGTAATAACATCTTTTGTACTCAGCAGTCCCATTGACCTATCTGTGGTCATTAGTTGAACATTAATAAAATTATCTTATCTTATCTTATTTATCTATCATCCTCAAGCAATGATAGTATCTTGCTTACATAGAGACATTACCACAAGTATTGCTCCCTTGATTATTAATGCTAGAATTGCTCACAGTAAAATTGACTTAAAATGGTTCTAGCAGGCAATTACAATATTAAGTCCCAGTATAGGATCTCAAAAGATAGATATTTTTCAGGTTTCAACATGGCCATTTACCATTGTAGTCAATGATGCCTTATATGTCTACAACTAACTAGATTCAGAGGTGTTTTTTAAGGAAATGTTTGAATCTATTGTTCATGCCTTCATGCAATAGGCCATGTATCCTAAGTGGCCACCCACTAAATTTTTTTTTTTTAGGAAATGATATTATATCGTCAGCCTGCCTGGAATTAAGAGTGCAGTTATAGCACTGAATGGTTCAAGAATCAAGACTAAGCATGTTTACACTAAAAACTATATTCATATTGACTGCTTGTACTTGCTAACCTTACTACCTGATATGTTCCGAGATGAAGAAAGAAGAAGATTGAATAGACTTCTAAGTGATTAAAAGGTACCTACCTGCCAGGAAGGAAAAATAAAGTTTATATTCTCCAAAATTCTGAATGTGGACTTCTAAATTTAGGACGTTTTGAATTCTGTTCATTTTCGGGCTCTTGATGACCTTAGCCTGTAGGGATTCTTGGTAGCACTTTTGATTTAAGTGTTTTTGAGGATTAATTCCCCCAAAAGGGCATATTTAATTAGCCCTTATGCAGCCTTCAAAGCTTTGAATTGTTATTGTAGTAATGAAGAAGTAGATGGCACCCAAAAAAGACAAGGTTTGCTATGAAGGCCTACCACAACATGATGCCTTTTTATTTGATGCATTTCCTTTATTTGAAACTAGGCCTTATATGTTTAATACATAAAATGATTATACTTACAAAACTTAAATGTTAGTAGGATCTATAAGCAAGCCCTAGTAGGTTATTTGCCCTAGTAGGTTATTTCTTAGGCAGACTCCCTCTCAAGATCATAATCATAGAGTGGATTAAAAAAAACTGGGAGTTTCATGGCTGGGAAGTTGTAGGTATTAAGAACCCTACCAAAGACTTTTCTTATTTCAACTTGTGGAGGGAGCACACTGAGCTGGATTTTTTTGAACCGGACCAGAACTGGAAAAAAACCGGACCAAATTCTTACCTTTTCTGGTCTAAAACGCCAAAGTGGACTAATATGGCCCTGAAACAGGTCAGACCAGCCAGTTTTGCTAGATCCGGTGCAGTTTTGATAACACCGCTCAAATGCATCCACTTGCTATGACACATAACCTTTGGTTTCCCACAATGGGATGAGCCAATCTTATCTAATGAATAGGCTTAAAAATGATGCCCTGAAACGGTTGAATTTCCAGGTCTCCTTCTGGCATCATGGTAATTCTTGGAAAATTAGCAGCCCTGCTAAGGAAATTGATCAGCTATGTGCAAAGGATCTTTAAACGTTTAAAGTTTAAACCTCAACCCACCAAGCATGTTGGCATTAATAAGGATCCTTCTTCTAACTTAAAAGAAACTATTGACATATTAGTTGGTCAGAGTAAGTTCACCCAAATGGTGATCTATATAAATCTGGCCTAGTTGTTGTTTCCAATGTCAAAGCATAGACCATAAAACTAAAAATCTCTTATGGCTCCAAAAGCATAAGAGGCTGTAAAACTACAGTCCTCAATGAAGGAATGTACAAAAGAAAAAAATTGGACCAAAGTGGTCCACATAAATTATATTGGCTCCTCTACTTAACTGATTGTGAAGTGATTAAGATCTTATTCTCTTGCTTTAACTTTTGATAAATTAGAATTTGTAAAAATAAAAATAGTACCATTTACGCTTATGATGGTACAAGGTAAACTACAAAGGTACCAATTCACAACTTGTCTAACTAGTTAAAGCTTTGGAGCTAAGTTGTACGAAGCTTGGAAAGAGGTATGGGTTTTGGAAATGGGAACACCTGGAAATGTGACCCCCTTGAAAATGGATACATCTAGGAAACACGATTGTTACACCTAAAATCTACCCATCATCATGATTTAGTGTATACATCCCTGAAGTCATCTGGAACAAGTGCTCATTTGGAGGATTTTTACTCAGTTTGTACACTCTTTTGAGAGGTCGTCGCAGGTTGCACACTAGCAACATGCGACGTCATAGGTTGATCCATAGCAGGGTGCGACGAGGTCTGTTAATGGGAAAAAATAGTCATTTCGAGATCTTTCTCGAAGCTTGCCCATTTGGGGGCTTATCCTTGATATCTTGGAGAGTTGGTACTCGACCCCTAGCCTGTTGGGAAGATCCCTTATCTCTCTCCTACCATATCTCATCCTATCCTATCCATAACTTCATCCACTTAGTCCTATATATACGAGGCTCACTCCCATACCAAAGGGAGGAAGACTATGGTATCTACATGCTGGTGAAATCTCTCTTAGACACCTTCACTCACCTCTTGGAGAATTCATGCTTCCTTGGAAGGGCTTGGCAATTGGCTTGTGTGGAGAAGGGCTGCTATGTTAAGTCATTGGTTGTAGTTCTATATCTCTATCATGTACTCCTCTATTTGCAGTAATACAAATGCTTTCCACCAATATCATTCTTGATGTGTAATGATGTTGTGTTGTTTACCTACTTAACTGTTTACATAGATCTCTTATTGTATAGATGCTCTTTACTCGTTTCTCTTTTCTGTGTCTTAACAAGTCTTGCAGCTTGGATCTAACGACCTTGGACGTGGAGCAACATTCGGGAGAAAGGATAGCGAAATCAAAGAGGTAAGACATCTAGTACTTGATCCTTAAGTAGATCTAGGAAACGTGTTTGTAGTCTGTTCTATTTGTTCTAGACTCGCATTGAGCTAGGGAGATCCGGCTCGCCTCCGGTCGAGTGGATTGTCCGGTAACAAATCTGGCGACCTCTCAAAAGGGTGTACAAATGTAATGTCCCCATTTTGATCCCCTTTGTATAAAATTGTAAATGATGTAAATATTGTAATTTATTCATGGTGAGGAGCTCAAGGCCAAGGCCCCACCATTGATTTAGCGGTTCATGCATCGACAATTAAAGAAACAAATGCCTATGGCTCTTGTGCTAGATATGCACAATGTAAATTAAGACATCATGTAAATACGAAATTTAATGAAAAACCAACAACTGGCTATGCAATGAAACAAAAGAGATGGGGCATGATTCTACAAGGAATAGGGAGGGAAATTATCCAAACCCTTGAGCCAATGGTGTCAATCCATGTGTCAATGAGAAAACCCATAAACCACCAACTACCCATTTTGTTTCATGCACCCAATCATTTAATTCTTCCAAGAAATTAGTTAAGGCAGTTAATGCCTTGGAAATGAAGAAGTATGGCAGCCAATTTCGTGCATGGGCAAGCCATCAACCTGGAAATTCGTGTTTTTGCTTGTTGGGCAAGAAAACCCCCACGAAATGCTTCCTAAGGCAAGTATTCATGCATTACGTCCTTCCTCTCACGCAGACTGAGCTCACTGGAAGTTATCCTCACGTTTTTCACCATAACCCTACGTTTTTCCATGCCCAGGAACTCGTTTTTGGTATTTTGCAGCAGCTGGGGAAGGAGGGACGCGATTTTGGACTGAGGGAGAGGTCGTTTTTTCCCTTGGGGCATTTTTCTGGAATGGGTTGCTCTCCTAGTCGAATTTTTCTAGTTGCCATTTCGTTTTGAGTCTACCCACGTTTTTCTGAAGCTCAGGGAACCCCATCTCATGCATCCCCCTGTTTGAAACGTTTTCTCATGCTCAGTAAGTATAGTTTTGCTGCTATGAGCATCCTTGTTTGATTTGAACCTGTAAGCAAGAAATTGGAATGGTAGTGGACATAATTGGCTTGATAAACCTAGTGTCGGGAGTAACCTCTCAAGAAGATCAAGAGGGATGGCTACTTTTCTATGCACATCCTGAGAGCACTAGAAAGGAAGGTATTGCTTGAGGGACTGTGTGGCAGTGAAGAGAATACTTCCTTGTGTTGGGTGTGTAGGCATTGTGAGTGCCAAGCTGAATAGATCTGGGAGAGGTACCCATAGCTCTGTGGTTGAGCTCACTAGCTTAGCAATTCTTCCCTTCCATGTCCTAGCAGCCTGATAAACCCAATTGTAGATTGGCTTGGCTCATCTTGGTGTATGCTTGGCTATGTGTGAGTCTGCTGTTCCCTGGTTCCTTGTAGAGATCATGCCCAGCTCGGGGGTGGCAGTGGTGCTGAGAGATTGAGGAGCACACTGGCCTATGGTTGGGTGGAACGTTGCAGTTGCATAGCCAGTTGCTTGGGACTACCTTATTGAGATAAGTATTCTCTTGTGTAAATTGGCAATTATCATTTGATGAATATTATGAATGTATGTGGATGTGTTAAACGAATTTACTTCCGCTGTGTTTTTAAAAGTTTATGCATTTCCATATGATCTTGTATAATTCTGCAAAGGTCTCTATTTAATGGCTGTCACAGAATAGCTTGAATGTATGTTAGATATCAACAGGATTAATTTAATTTCCGTTGAGTTCTATAGCATGCACATACACATGTCTTGTATTAATTCTTTCAAGGAATGGATATGGGGCTAATTGCCCGGATTGAGCACCACATCCTCTCTATCACGCTGTATGGTAGGAAGGGTACATTACAACAAACTGAGTACAAATCCTCAAATGAGCACTTGGTCCAGATGACTTCAGGGATGTATACACTAAATCATGATGATGGGTAGATTTTAGGTGTAACAGAATGCCCCCCAAAGCATGAAGCTGTTAAGGATTTACAGGTGAAGTGCTTTGATAGAAATAATGGCAAAAGACTTGTCGGATGAAGGACGCTGCTGCAGTACAATTGACTCTGAACTGACAATCTCATATGTAGTACAACATGGATGCCGACCAATACATTGCAGATCCATGGGAGTAATGACCGACTGAACACAATCATGGCTACTAGACACAAGCATAGATCCATGATGAGATGATAACACAGCCACGACCAATACAAAAGTGGATCCATGTAATATGACTTAATACAAACTCCATCGCAACCTGGGTAAAAACATGACTCCCCAGGGTCTTCAAGCTGAACCCGCAATGACACGAATCTATCCATGTGATTACAAATGTCTTGACGTCGAACATGGTAGAAACCACTTGATTACCGGTCATTGATGTAAACCGTTAACAAGTGCGAGGGAGATCACCATTAATGTCAATGATTCCCAAGGTATCACAGTACATATCATCGAGCGTGAATAAATGAGTTGACGTCGAATGTAAGATGAAATCTCTCAAGCAAGAGTCGATGATGTAAACTCATGATGAAAGCGAGATAACCTGCCATTGAGGCATGCAGGGCCAAGGTACTTGACTAGTTTCTAGATTCAATCCTTGGATGATGAGTTGAAGTCGACAAGGATGAATCCGTCGAAGGAGGGCCATAATGAATCCCCAATCAATCGACACGAAACACGACAAAAGATGTGTAGAGTGGATCGGATGGTACAATAACATGTGAGACTAATTCAAAGTAACAACGGCATGACGACGTGTGTACTAACTGAAAATAATGAGTAATGAATGTGTGTTCTTGAACATGGGCATGGCATGACTTGGCAGTATTGACATGAGAATGACACAAACTTCTAATACAACTGATAGTGGAAGCTTTCTCCGAATGACTCAGAGGAGTAGCAGGACTCAGAAAGTAAGCAGGGACTCATAGACAAACAGATGACCCAAATATCGGTATGCAAATGCAGATGAGTGCCATGTTCAAGAACGACTATATACTGCCACTAAGGTATGTAACACAAACACTTGCCTTTTTCCCCATCATGAACGATGAGTACCTCATGTGTTTTTTAACGAGCTTGGTGAGGGTAACCAGATGCTTAGTATAGCTCATCTCATAAATGAGTCCAATCCCAAATATTTTCCAAACCTAGGATATGAGGGGTTCGTCCCTTCAATGTGAAAATTTAACTAGTCCATAGAAGGTAAACTCGGTCGTCATTTCATATTTAGAGAGTCTGAAAAGAACTAAAGAAGACTCCAACGGTCCTTTTTCGTAAAGTTAGCCTCATTGCCCAAAAAAGGGTAAAACAACGCGGGAGAGGACTCTTCCAGTCATGATTGGCTAGAGTATTCATTTTTCGTAATTAGTGCCTCCTAGTCCGAAAAAGGGGTAAACTATCACCAGGAAGATGACCATTCAAATACTTTAACAAGCGTGAATGCGACAAGTTCGCTTGGCAATCTTTTCAATTTTAGGGAGTCTGAAAAGAGCTTAACTATGGACTCTGGGGGGTGTCCTTTTCCGTGGAAGTTTAACGAGCCCGAAAAAGTGATAAATCATAACTCAGTACTTGTTCTCATGATTTGGTGAGTACGAGAACAAACGAAGAGTAAACTCATCCTCATGCAATAATTACGACTAATTAAAAATAATGAAGCAAAATGTTCAAAGGAGTGTTCATACCTGCAATTACCGCTGGTAATGCAAGAAATGCTACAAAAGACCACTTTACGACTCTTGTACACTATAAAAAGTGTCAAATAGCCCCAAATATAATGACAAACGGTCAAAACTATAGTAAACGGCCCAATAGCATCAAAATATTTGAAAAGGAATATTCCATTCCATTCTATAAATAGAAATATGGGCCAAAAATAGAAACATTGTTCAAATTGCCAGTTTGGGTGGAGAAGTACCAATTTGGAGCCAAAACTTCCTTTGCCGATTTCGGGAGCTACGATCCGCCATTTCACCAACCATCTAGACTATGTAGGTCTAAATCTTAGCCAGCAACTTTGTAGTGGTTTAGTTTTTTCATTTTTGTCCATTTTTTGAGTTTTTTGATGATTTGGGGAGGGGCCAATGCGCCCTCGGCTCGTCGCAAGTGGCCCTTTTGGGACTTGCGACGAGCCTGGGTCATCGCAAGTCTCGAAAATGGGACCTACGACGATGTCACCCTGTACTTGAAGGTGAGGCACGACTACGGAAACCCACAGGTCAAACATCAAAAATCTTCCAAAAAATGAGTTTGTGCCAGTTGGGAAAGGACCTAACATGTTTTAAATGCCCCTTTTGGCAGGTTCCCAACAAGCAGAGATGGTACTAGAGTGGCGAGAGAGAGAACACGAGATAGAGGATGAGCAAGCCGCAAACAATCCACAATGTGTGGTTGCTTTGCGAAACTGTGGGTTGCTCAAGTTCTTCTAGGTACAGGGGATGAGAGCCCAAGTCCCGTTCTTGACACACATGTTACAGAGTTGGGATGCAACCCAATAGTACTTTGTCATAGGTGAGCATATCCTCAATATTGACATTGAGGACATATACTTTCTAACCGGTTTGTCCCGAAGAGGGGAAGCTGTACATTTCACTACGACACAGGCCAGTGATCGTACAGTTGAGGACATGGTGTCACAGCACTGTTTTGCTACTTCTCGTCCTTCCAGCGGGAAGATACTCATCAGAGATGTGGTGAGTCATCCACTGAGGACTGTACTGCTTACTATTACCAGGGTGGCTGGTAGCCAAGCTCCACATACGGCTACTTGGACTCAGATGTTGTATGCAGAAGACTGTATGTCTCCCGTGGTGTTCAACTGGTGCGAGGGTCTCCTCACCAACATCTGAGCTCAGCTGACCAAGTGTCAGCGTGTGGAGCTCAAGCAGTTTGGATACGGATCGATCATAGTGTCGTTCCTCTTGGAGCGGGTTCCTCTCTTGCTCCCGCAGGTGGTACTGGATGACAGGGATCAGAGAGATCCACACATGCTCAGATGGGCAGAGCTAATGACCCGCCATGGTGGGGGTCCCATCATCACTTTTGGCCCCAAGTTCTTCAGTTGGCTGGAGGGCCAGATGCTCATGGTCGAGGACTTCCCATATGGTGGCACGGACTTCCGAGAGGATCCCGACTTAGTGCTGCAAGAGGGTGCAGCATGGGGTGATATCGGTAAGAACAAAACCCTTGTACTTTTTAGTTTTGTGAATTATATTATTTTTTTGATGTAGTGCTGACAAGTACTTTATATATGTGTGCAGATGTTGGCCATGTACGACCAGTGGGTCTCTCCCTTTTGGCAAGGAGAGACAGAGGTGGAGAGGCAGTGGTTCCTGCCGGTGCACATGCTGCCATCAAGGAGATGGAGGAGGTGTACCAGAACCTATCTTAGTTGACCGTGGAGGTTCCCGAGCCAGCTATCGACGACCTACCGAGGCCCATGCAGAGGTATGGGGTTGGAGCATCCATGCGCTTCAACTCCTTGCTCCGCAAGGTGGCTCGTACTGTAGACTGCTTTCTCACCCATTGTCAGAGAGATGTTAGAGTCAGGGGTGTACGGGTTAGGCGTGGTGCCTGAGACACTTTTATACTTGTACTTGAGATCTTTTAGAAGCCTCAGATTTTTGTACTTACTGAAAGCTATGACGCTTCAGATTTTTGTAGAGACTCACTGAAAGCCATCGTGCTTCAGATTTTGTACCAGCACTACTTTTGAGCGATTCATATATATATCCATTATTGGTGGTTTATACATTATGTGTTCTTCAAATGATTAGTGATGTGATCTTGTTTACATGTTTGCTTTTGTACATTATATTTAAATGTCGTGAATGCTTTTACATATTATGATTATTATGGGTGTGCAATGTACCAATCCAAAATGAAATTGGCCATCGAGTCAGCAACTATGTTTAACTCTCATGGAATGTACAGGTATTGAACAGATTCAAATGACCTTTCTAGGAGACGTACTCGTCTGAAGAGACGGAGTAAGATGGGATCACGGATGGTGTATATCTGGTTCAGATGGGAAACCACTAATTGAGAATCCATGTGGATGACAACGTGGTTCATACCCAAGGAAATGGCATCAGCTAGAGTTTCGATCACTGCCTAATATTTTGCGGCATTGTTGGTCGCAAACCCTAGGAAACTTCCTCTTGAGATAATGAGCTCACCTATTGGGGAATATAGTACCTAGGCTGCCGAAGCAAGGTGAAGGTATGCCGACTGGTGCCGTCCGCGAATCCATCGCACGTTACCATCTACACACGCAGACAGAACATGGTATGAGAAGCGGAAACAAGATCAAAAGACACTCGAAAAGAGAAATGCGTCACACCACACAAAAACACAAAAACACAAAAACACGCCACGTACAGTATATACAAGCAAGTCTATGCATGAGAGATCAAACGTAGTATCTCTTCAGGTAAATCCCATTGCGGGGTTCACCTAAAGAGATTCCATCATAATCTTCAAGCTCGTAGGCACCTTTTTCCAACACACGTTTTATGACGTAGGGTCCATGCCACATGGACTCGAACTTCCCAGCTCTTAGCTTATCGTGCTTCTGGTCATAAGTGAGGACCAGGTCACCCTCGTTAAAGATACGAGGTTCAACCGACTTATCGTATTGGGCCTTGATGCGTTTCTTATGCGCTCCATTAGCGAGAGCGGCATCACGGTGAGACTCGTCGAGTTGGGCTAAGTGTAAGAGACGTTCTTCCTTAGCAATAGTGTTAGGAAGAAGTTCGACCGCGAGCTGTAAAGATGGGATTTCGCACTCTATCGACAGAATAGCCTCCAATACATATACCAATTAGAAGGGACTGAAGCCTGTGGCAGTTTTAACGGTAGTTCGGTAGGCCCATAATGCTAAAAAGATCATGTTATGCCAGTTGGACTTTTGTGTCCCCTACCATCCTCTGGATCATAGTTTTCAAGACCTTGTTAATTGCCTCGACTTGTCCATTGGATTGCGGGTAGTAGGGTGTCGAGTTTTCATGACGAAAACCCAACCTGTCGCTCAATTCAACAACCATATGGTTCTGAAAGTGAGAACCATGATCGGTAACTATGGCCCATGGAACTCCAAACCGCGCTATCACATGATTAAACATGAAGAGTGCGGCGGTTTTGCCATCATTTTGGTATGTAGGCATAGCCTCGGCCCACTTTGTGAAGTAATCCACAGCTACGATGATGTAACTATGCCCCCTGGCTGAGGTAGGCTTACAGTGCATAAAATCGATGCGCCATTTTGAAAATGGGGCAATGGCAATAACCGAATGTAGTGGGGCAGGATGAGTGCGCTTCTTGGTATGAAAATGTTGGCAAGGAGGACATTTTTTAACGGCCTCAATACAATATTTGAAGATAGTAGGCCAGTAATATCCTGCGCGCAAAATCTTCCTGGTTGTAGCCATCCTAGAGAGATGACCACCACATGCCCCAGCGTGACAGTCATTCAGAACGCGTTCAGCCTCATCAATAGTGAGACAACGTCAAAGGATTGAATCGACACCACAACGATACAAAGTATCATTGATGATTAAGTAATACTTTGCATGGTGACGAACCTTATGACGACCATCGCGGGAAAGTTGAGGATTGAAGCGTTGGGTTTGAAGATACAACAGAATATCTCCATACCAGGGGTCAGTCGTACTGATGAGAAACAATGATTCATCCGGAAATGAGTCATTGTGCTCAATTTCTGCATTAGGACGAGGAAAGTTGCAAATGAGCTCGGCAAACACCAAAGAATTCTTAGACTTAGCTTTCTCGAAAAGAAGATCGAATTCTTGTAGTATCACAATCTAGCGTGAATACTTGCCCCCAAGCACTTGACGTGTTAGTACGTGGTACATGGGGTTCGAGTCGGCAATGATAGTGGTGGTGCGGAGCAAGATGTAATGACAAAAATTCTGGATGGCAATGACTGCCGCGAAAGCAAGTGTTTCGACATGTGAGTATCAAAGCACTTCACCTGTAAATTCTTAACAGCTTCATGCTTTGGGGGGCATTTTGTTACACCTAAAATCTACCCATCATCATGATTTAGTGTATACATCCCTGAAGTCATCTGGACCAAGTGATCATTTGGAGGATTTGTACTCAGTTTGTACACCCTTTTGAGAGGTCGTCGCAGGTTGCTCCATAGCAGGGTGCGACAAGGTCTATTAATGGGAAAAAATAGCCATTTCGAGATCTTTCTTGAAGCTTGCCCATTTGGGGGCTTATCCTTGATCTCTTGGAGAGTTGGTACTCGACCCCCAGCCTATTGGAAAGATCCCTTATCTCTCTCCTACCATCTCTCATCCTATCCTATCCATAACCTCATCCACTTAGTCCTATATATACGAGGCTCACTCCCATACCAAAGGGAGGAAGACTATGGTATCTACATGCTGGTGAAATCTCTCTTAGACACCTTCACTCACCTCTTGGAGAATTCATGCTTCCTTGGAAGGGCTTAGAAATTGGCTTGTGTGGATAAGGGCTGCTACGTTAAGTCATTGGTTGTAGTTCTATATCTCTATCATGTACTCCTCTATTTGCAGTAATACAAATCCTTTCCACCAATATCATTCTTGATGTGTAATGATGCTGTGTTGTTTACCTGCTTTACTATTTACATAGATCTCTTATTGTATAGATGCTCTTTACTCGTTTCTCTTTTCTGTGTCTTAACAGGTCTTGCAGCTTGGATCTAACGACCTTGGACGTGGAGCAACATTCGGGAGAAAGGATAGCGAAATCAAAGAGGTAAGACATCTAGTACTTGATCCTTAAGTAGATCTAGGAAACGTGTTTGTAGTATGTTCTATTTGTTCTAGACTCGCATTGAGCTAGGGAGATCCGGATCGCCTCTGGTCGAGTGGATTGTCTAGTAACAACGATTTATATATATATATATATATATCATGTTTTCTTGCAAGAAAATAAGAATGATACGCAAATCATTTTAGAAGGAAACCCATGTCAATTTGAACTTCCATAGATGATTGCACTATGTAAAAATTAGGGTTTTAGACTTTCTAAGGATCCTATGTGTCACTGACAAAGAAGTTTTACCCAAAAAAATTATTTTCATCATCTTGAGTCATGCGGTATTGCCTTGCCTCAGCCACAAGGGATTGACCAACATGTGACCACTGCAACCAGACTACGCCTCTTAGCCTAAGGTCTGTCCATAACTTCACCTTAGATGACAATATGTTAGATGTGCAACTTTAGTTCTACAATTCTACTTAACTAAGTTATCCAACAACAAGTACATGTCCAACCACGACCTTTAAAACATTCTAGTGATACTATCACATTTTTTGATGAGTTATTGGATGGATTGAAAGAACATTTACATCATTTATGGATTGAATTAGAACTCTTGTGAAAGAATTCAGAAGACCTCATCCAATGGAAATATCCAAAAGTATAAGAGGCAATATGGGAAGGCTAGAGACCATAGTATCATACAACATTCAACTATACTTAACTCAAAGTATCGCCTATTCTGAAAGAAGGTTTCAAATAAAAACAACCTTTTGGTTTCAAAATACAAAAGATATTCTTTCAGAAAATTACAGTGACTAGATTGAAAATATCGAGCTTTAAAGAATTCACATCATGCATTTTGTAATAGTCTTGGTCAACAAAATTGAACAAACAGGTCCAACAACAGAGAAAATACTCTCACTTCATGCACAAATGTCTTAGTGTTGAATCACAAACTCCAAGAACATCACCAATATAAGGCTCAAGTTACAAATAATCTAGAATGGATATCATATTGTTAGTTGAAATTAAGTTTTAGTTGGTATTAGTTGTGACATTTATGCAGCTGTCTAGTGACATACTCCACAGACACTTTCATATCATCTAATCTGCATATAAATACAAAAGCATGCAAGTCATGCAAATGCAGGCAAATAATTCTACACAAGTCATGACTGAATTCCACCAATGTAAATACTTTATCTAATAAATAAATAATTACCAAATACCCACCAAAAATCAGGAACACACATTCAAGGTGGAAGGGCTACAATTCTACGTTTAAATTAATCATTTCTTAAATAAAATGTCTGGAAATAAAAAGAAAAACTTCTAGTTTATCATTGCTCTGTTATTATGCCTTCAACAAAGGAGTTTACTTCATTACTACATGTCCTCCAATTAGAGAGGTCCAACTCTGACCTGAGGTGTTGAACTAGGTAACTCTGTTCCAGTTTACAATGATAAAGTAAAAGAATAAGTCTAGACTCTAGTTATAATATATATTGTAAAGAAATAATTCTAGAATGATGGTAAAGTCTGGAGAATGCTGCAAATGCAATTCAAATTTGGTTTCCATTTCCAGCCAAAAGCAAACAGAACTTGGGTTTGCCCAAGCCTTCAATTAGCCAATGATTACAAGTAAATGTTAAATGTTATGAGTAAGCAAACTCCATAAGAGACATCACAAACATTGATAGTTGTAAAAGACAACACAAGGCAATCATTGAGAAAAAACAGTGTAGAAAAAATATCTAACAAGTATAAAACAATTTCCAAGACAAGTAGAGTGCCATAGTGCAACACACCATGACAAAGAGAACTTCTGAAAGAACTTTAACATCCAACAAATGTAAAACCAATTCCAAGACCAAAAACTTAACCAAGTAGAGCACCATTAAGCTACATAAAAAGTTGAAAAGCTCTAAAGCTGGTAAAGCTTGACATACAGAATGAACATTAGTTTTGAATAACCACCTTCTATAAAGATAATCACCTATTTAACTGGTCAAAATAAAATTCCCTTTGAGTATAGCCTATTCGTTGATATGTGCACTTAACTTTAGACGTATTCTGTTTCTGTGCAGTAAGGCAATATACAATACTTTTACAATAAAAATCTAAATCTAATGTAAAACTCTATTCGCATCAAAAGCGCAGTTATCAATATTTTATAGCCATCAAGTAATTTTATAGCCTAATAAGTAATTTTGCTTGAGTAAAGGGTACACTTTTACTAAGGTCATGACAAAGGAGTTAAAAAATCATCACCACCAACATCGATGTACATAGAGGGGCTGATGCACTTTAATAAATGCCAATCCCCTTCCGCCATGCATCATAGAATCCAGTGGAAACGTTGCAATCCTAAAACCATGATCACTGCTAAGTCTCTTGAATTCTGAATGCAATCTAAAATTCTACTTTTTGCATATGAAGTCCGATGAGGTTGTAACCACTCTGAAACATCCTAAAAAAATTAATGGTATTGTTAAAAATTTAAGTAACCTAGTTTCGGATACCATTAAGTTTCAACATTTGATTTTGGTGAGACATTTCAAAGAGCAATAAACTATTACTAAAAGTAAAATTATATATATATATATATTTTATGGCTATTGGGAAAATAAGATCAAGAGAAGAGAAAAGGCAATCTACTCTTCATAGGAAAATGAAATTGAACCACAAGGACTAAAAGTTACAACTCCACAAAGGGTTAGGGATATCTAAGACAATATGCCCATCAACAGTTAACATCATGGTAATTTTGAAGGAATATACCTATTGTATGATTTGAAACTAAATCTGGTCAGCTAAAGTTGTTATCACCAAAATTCACATATCTTGTTTATTGTTTACCTTTCTCCAAGATTGCACCAACTTTTCTAGCTTGTCCTCACCTTTAATCTTTTTGCGTTAAATATCGTCATTTTTCTATAATACCAATTTTCCAATCCGATGAAATTCACAACATATGTTTATTCCTTATTGAGTCATTGTACATCTCACTGATTTCTTATTCTCGCTTTTCTTTTGGTTTTTCCATAACCTTAATATTTTACAAAAATATTAATTTGAAATCATTTTATTAAAAAGTGATTTTATTTTAATATTTTTATTAAAAAGAGGATAAGACTTTGACAAAGCCCTTACCCCATGGTTTTATATCCAAGTCTCATTTTTTAAGCCTAAGTACTCAATGTTTTTTATGAGCCAAATTAATAGTTTAAAAAGTTTGGCAAAATAGGGCTTTGCATCCAAGCCCGTGTTCTAACTCAAGTGCTTCACTTAGCATCAATGCAAGTAGCCAAGCACAATGCAAGATCAGACAACTCTTGGAAGAAGATTTTAAATTACTTTCAGACAGGGAAAAAGGAAGTGCATAACTAATTAAGGAAATAGATAGTTTGAGAGATATGGAAGGTAACACTTCTACTTCTCAGAGTTTTGTTGACACAGTCAAAAGCTATAATGAATGAAGGAAATATTAGTCCAATCTAAATAGAGTGTCAAGACCAGCTACTATGCCCATCTTAAACAAACAAAATTCTGGTAGGAGATAGAGGTATTTGAAATTATTTTATGGCAATTGTTATTCATGTCATAACTTCGGTCAAAAAGCAGCAGATTGCAAGGCATTGTTGGGAAGGACTTTTTCAAGATCATCCAATGCAAATTTGAATCTGCAAAGGAGCCACAACAGGTATTACTATTCAAACAAGAATCCATTTTCAATTCTTAATGAATATGATGTTGAATGCACAAAATGCAATAACTATGGACATCTAGCCCAAGATTGCCAATTGAAGGAAACAACTCATGAAGAAGAAAAAATAACTCATGACAATTGTGGCATAGCCTTGTATGCTCAAAAGGAGGAGGATCAATGGTATATTCATAGAAGATGTACCAGGAATATGACTGGTGACAAAAGGAAGTTCATCTTCTTAACCAAAGAAAAAGGTGGAGAGGTGTCCTTTGGTGATGATGGAACAACAAGAATTGCAGGCAAGGGACAGTTGCTCTAAAAGGAAATGCTAAAGCTCAAAATGTCTTATATGTTGAAGGATTGAAGCATGATCTTCTAAGTGTTGGAAGATGTGTGATACTGATTACAATGTTCTATTCTATGCTCATGGATGTGAGATTCAATGAATGGATCCAGTAAGGTTGTTGGTAGAGGAGTCAAGACTCTGAAATCATGGGAATGTGTACATTCTAAAGGAAATCCAAGGAAAAAAGAATTACATTGGTTGTGCTAATGAGAATTGGTTACGGCACAAAAGGCTAGGTCATCTAAACTAAAGGAAATGCTAAAGCTCAAAATGTCTTATATGTTGAAGGATTGAAGCATGATCTGCTAAGTGTTGGCAGCTGTGTGATACTGATTACAATGTTCTATTCTATGCTCATGGATGTGAGATTCAATGAATGGATCCAGTAAGGTTGTTGGTAGAGGAGTCAGGACTCTGAAATAGTGGGAATGTGTACATTCTAAAGGAAATCCAAGGAGAAAAGAATTACATTGGCCGTATTGATGAGAATTGGTTACAGCACAAAAGGTTAGGTCATCTAAACTTTGATAACCTTGTTAAAATTAGCAGAACTGAAGCAGTTAAAAGATTACCTAAGTTATCCAAACCAACACAAAATATTTGTTACTCCTGTCAACATGGAAAACAAACAAGGGGAAACTTCAAAAGAAAAGAACATCTCTCTACCTCAAAACCTTTGGAGCTTGTCCATAAAGACCTATGTGGACTAGCTCGTGTTCAATCTTTGCAAGGGGAAAGATACTTCATGCTATTCATAGATGATTTCACAAGTATGGTGTGGGTAACCTTTCTCAAGGAAAAATAAGAAGCATTTAACAAATTCAAAGCTTTCAAATCTTTGGTTGAAAATGAAAGTGGTTGCAAAATCATGTGTTTCAGGTCTGATAATGGGGGAATCTGTACAGAGCAAGAAGAAGACCAAGAAACAGAAGTGGCAGAATCTGTACCCATAACAACAAACATAAGGCAAGGATCTAAGAAACTCTCAGTCAAATCTGTAAAGAGAGATCATCCAGAAGACTTCATCATTGATGATATTGAAGATGGAATCCAACTCCGGAAAGCACCAAAAAGAAGAGATCTAGCTTTACTTTCAACCATAGAGCCCAAGAACTTCACTGAATCACATGAAGATGAATGTTGGGTCAAGGAAATGAGTGATGAACTCAGTCAAATTGAGAAAAGTGGAACCTGGGAATTGGTTCCCAGACCAAGGGACAAGAACATGGTTGGTACCAAGTGGGTGTCCAAAAATAAATTGAATGAAGAAGGAAAGATAGTCAAAAACAAAGCCATGTTAGTATGTAAGGGTCATGCTCAGGTTGAAGGAGTAGATTTTGATAAAACCTTTACACCAGTTGCACATATGGAAGCTATAAGAATGTTGTTGCCTTACTCTTGCTTCAAAAAATTTAAAGTCTATCAAATGGATGCCAAATCTGCGTTCCTTAATGGATCCCTGAATGAAGAAGTTTACACTGAGCAACCAGAAGGATTCAAGACACCTGGTACGGAAGATTTTGTTTGGAAACTGAAGAAAGCATTGTATGGAATAAAACAAGCACCTCGGGCTTGGTATGCAAAACTTGACAGGTACCTAATAGAGCAAGGGTTTAAAAGAGGGATTGCAAACAGTAATATCTATTTTTAGATTGAAAAGGATGGGTTACTGATCACGGTGGTTTATGTTGATGACATTATCTTCGGATGCAAAATGATGATTTCAGTCACAAATTTGTAGAATGTATGGCTAAAGAATTTGAAATGTCTATGATTGGAGAGTTATCCTTTTTCCTTGGTCTTCAGATAACTCAGTCACAACGAGGAACATTTATCACTTAGTCCAAATATTTGAAGGAAATATTAAAGAAGTTTGGCATGACTGATAGTGCCCCGGTCAGTACTCCAATGGCAACCTCTTGCAAACTCAGCAAGGATGATGAATCTCCTCCTATAGATCCAACCTTATATAGAATCATAATCCTATTGAGGGGTATGTTGCTCAAGGGCTCCCCAATGGTAGTTTTCTTCAAAGTGCAACCTAGAGAAATGAACTGGAGGCATGTCTTCACCTAGATTCACCATTGACTAAAGGAGCACATAATATCAAGTAGCATTATTAATATTTAGGAAACATAACAATGAGCCCTCTGGCTCTATGCAAGTGCAAACTTCATGAATAAAAATCATAATTACAAAATGGAGCTACACAGGTTCAATGTGATGCAAAAACAGAGGCATCATTAGTGCTAGATAACAGTAATGTTACTGTGTATTTATTGAAAATGTCTTAAGAAGATTTGCTCATCTTATGAAGTGCTGGCACCCAATTTTTAGACACCACATACATCTGCATTCCTTCATAACTATCTAGTAACATCGCCATGGCAGCAGTTGCGGACATTCAAAGAAATAATGGGTGCAGAAGTTCAATGTTGGCTCATAAGATTAATACACAGTGTTCCTTCTTTCTACATAAGAGGTTTGTTGTTGTTATTCAGAAAGTCTTTGTTGTTGCCTTTGTTTCTCCTCACTTGC
This sequence comes from Larix kaempferi, assembly GCA_027924585.1. Classification (NCBI taxonomy): domain Eukaryota; kingdom Viridiplantae; phylum Streptophyta; class Pinopsida; order Pinales; family Pinaceae; genus Larix; species Larix kaempferi. Next base: position 63,837,031 of record BSBM01000370.1, on the reverse strand, counting down.
AAAATGAAAATTTAGAGCTTTGGGAAGGGTGGGAGCCCTTAGAAGGATAATGCAGTCCATCTACAAAAAAAAACAAAAACAAAAAAAAACAAAAAATATATAATATATTTCAATGGGATTTGGTTTTTATTGGGACTTCATTGCCACCTTTCATAGATTGAACTCCCTATGGCATCTCTGAGATGGTCCCTGGCCACAAGAGATGTCCCAAGGATGTTTTCACAATGTCCCTGCTAACTGAGTACATCCAAGAATGTTCCTGAGTTATCTCCATGTCCTGCATCCTCAAGGAACTCAAGTACACACACCCCAACCTCAAAGATGCCTACTGCTAGTATGTTGAGTTACACCAACGTGTTTCCATGGTGAGGTTTGGGAGCTAGCCACATGAATTTCCCCTTGTGATTCAACATTTGTTCACTACATAAATAATGCATGGCTTGATAGCCACACTTCCTTAATTGGTTGATTAGGTAAGCATTGCATGCAACAACATATAAAGAAGCCAAATAGCACGTCCGATGCAAAGATAAATACCACTCCATACCACACACTAACTGTCATCATTGTTTAAGTGTGTTATATTGGAGGTGTAGAGAATCACATCTTGGAATAGTTGCATGCAGTTGGAACAAACCACCCACTTTCACTATCATTGGTTGGTTAGAAATAACATTCTAATCAACTGGCCCCTTCTCAAAAGCACTCCAAATTGTAGTAGCATTGCAAAAATGGACCCTCACTCCCTCACAAATTAAATTATTTGTCCAATTGGTCATTTGGGACTCAAAACTAAAAGTACAACAAGCAATAATAAGTAAAGAGTGTCTGTGGCATCACGTTTCTAAAAGAACAAAGCAAACCACATAAACAAACCCTAAATGGGAAAACCCTAGACAACGTAATACAACTAGATGAAGTAAGACATGGAGAGCAAACTATGCTAGAATGGATAGATTAGTTGCACAAGAGGCAAATATGGCTCGAATGCAAGGGGTACTTGTATCTGCAACACAATATAGTACATGTCTAGAAAAAGTGAGGGATACATGTGTGTGCATATAACATGCATATATGATTGTTAAAGGCATTATAGTTACAATAGGCACATTTATAGTTGTTTATGTTTGATGTCAATTCATAAATACATAGAAAAGTAAACCAAATAAGATATGATCAAGCCACAATTTTGAACTAGAGATTGTTGCTATTGATTTAAGCTTGCAAGTAGCAAACTCTTTGACAATTACACCATACATATGCATTCCTATTGACTTGGATAGGAAAATAACATTGATTTAGAAGGTATGTGTGTTATCACGGCAAAATCTACTTCATTTGTTGCACTAAAGGGGGCTCAAAGAAGGGCCCATCAAAGTTACATCACATCAATCATAAAGTTTTCAATTTCCAAGACAATCTATAGTGAGTTGCTTTATCATAATGGTGTCAGCATAAACAAGCCAAAAAGAGTTGTTAGTTTCATATTATAGATCCATGATAGGAAGTATGCTATACTTGACAACCACCAGACCGAATATTATGCATGCAGTAGGAAAGGTAGGAAGATTCTAATCACTTCCAAAAGAATCACATGTAATGGCTGTTAAAAGGATTTTTAGATATCTCAAAGGGACACTAGATTTTGGATTATTGTATCCAAAAACTAAAAAATTTGATCTTGCTGCTTACACTGATGCTGATTGGGCTGGAAGTCTGGATGACATAAAGAGTACTAGTGGAAATGCATTCTTCCTGGTTGAAAGTTTAGTTGCATGGACAAGTTGGAAACAATCATCCATATCTCTGTCTACAGCAGAGGCAGAGTACATAGCAGCAACAGACTGTTGCACTCAGGTCTTGTGGATGAAGCAGCTATTGGAAGAAATGGAAGTGAGGTATGATCATCCCATTCCAATTTATTGTGGCAATACAAGTGCTATAAGCATAGCAAAAAATCCAGTCTAGTATCATTTTTTGAGAGAGAAAGTGAATGATCAATAGGTTAAGCTGGAATATGTGAACACCAAAGAACAGATCGCCGATATCTTCACCAAACCTTTGCCTAGAGATGCCTTTGAATACCTTCGACAAAGGCTGGGAGTTATCTCCCTACCCTACTAAATATCACACTCTCATTTGTTGAAGGTGGGTGATGAGAGTCTTAGACACCCAAAGCAGCTGCACAGGGCAGCTACAGGTTTGGTTGCAAAAGAAGGCAGACCCACATGGGGAGAAGAAACAAGTCTAAAGTCAGTCAACAATAAATGAGTACATGAGCAGCTACAAGAACAGGAAGACACACCCATAGGACCAGATCAGCAGATAGTCATGCAATCAATGATTGTATGATTCACTTGTCAATCAGTTTATGATCCACAAGAGGAGTAGCAGCATGCCGTGACAGAGGAAGCATTGGCTTCATATTTGCTTCATCAATCAGCATCATCCTTGTCATTGATGTCATAGAATGGATATCATACTGTTAGAGTTGAAAAGAGGATAAGACTTTGACAAAGCACTTACCCCATGGTTTTATATCCAAGAGTCATTTTTTAAGCCTAAGTACTCGATGTTTTTTATGAGCCAAATTACTAGTTTAAAAAGTTTGGGAAAATAGGGCTTTGCATCCAAGCCCATGTTCTAACTCAAGTGCTTCACTTAGCATCAATGCAAGTAGCCAAGCATAATGCAAGCAGCCAAACACAAGTGTTGAGGATAGAGCACACGAAAGCACATGGTATATGCACTACGCGTCAATCACAAGTCAAACTAATAATGTATATTAAAATGTTGTATGCATTAGTGTTTATGCATTTGGGATATCACTCACTGTGCAACAAGAGAATTCGTCAAAATACTCAAACATGAACAACGCACACAAACTACGCTCAAAGACCATCCAAATGTCGACACCAAGCAAACACTTGAGCCATGTGTTGATAAAACAAGTGAGCACATTCAATTATGATCTTATTCAGGGGTGACGGATGCGTGGTTTCAGTGATCAATGTTGAGATATATATAAGTGTTGAAATATTATATTTATTTCTCCTTGTTTGGTGAAAATGCCAACAAACAAGCCTAAGTGTTATATGTCCATGTTTAAAGTTCAACCAAAAGTACCAAATACTATAGTTAGCATATGAATGCCCAAGCTGGATTTTAGAGTCAAGAAGAACATCTTCCGAGAGTGTCGAGATTTAAGCCTGAGTACTAAATGGCAAAGAGCGCCAAAGGGAAAGCTCAAGAGAAACATTATGAACCCAGTCTCCAAAATAATCATCTAGTAAGAAGGCCATCACACTGCTGCATGAAGGCTACATATATGAATGCACGGTGTTACCCCCATATCTGTATGGGTGTACCCTAATGCAAAGATGGGCAAATTATGAGAGCTGTTCTAGCCATGAACAACCCTGCTTGATAGTCAAACTAGGTTGAAACAACAATCTTATAAATAGGTTGAGCTCATTATGTGCATTTCAATTGGACCTCTTAGGAAGGAGAGACGCTAGGTCCTTCTGTTTTGGGACAAAATATAAATTCCCATCTACCCCTGTTTCCATGATGCCCCCAACATGCAATCTCCCCGGACTCTGACCCACTTGCTCAATTCAAATCTCGAGGGTTAGTTTACAATACGATATTAGGGAACCTCATCATACTGATGCCCAACCAAATGATTATTATGTTGTTGCTGCTACTAACAACAATAATAGCATAAACATTTTGACAAGAAGAAGAAGGAAATACAGAAGAGGAAGTTGCATCCCATTGATTTTGCAGGATCTACAATACAACGATAGTGATAATATAGAGGAAGCCTTAAATCCCTGGAAATACAAGATAAGCCCCAAAGAGCATACAATAATCCTAATAGAGCAGCCCACTTGGGAAAAATCCCTGGCCCTCTTCAAGTGGTTTCACATGCAGGAAGACTACAAACCCATTGTCATTCATTACAATGTCATCCTTAGAATTCTTGGCAAGGCTAAAAAATGGGATGAACTTGAGGATTGTTGGACCCAAATGACCAAACAAAAGGAGGAACTATTGCCCACAAATAACACTTATGGAACCCTAATAGATTTTTATGGAAGGGCTAGCGTCAAGTCAGAGGCTCTGCAATGGCTCCAACACATGGAACATCAAGGGCTTCAACCAGATGAGGTCACCATGAATACTATTGTTCATATGCACAAGAAAGCTAGAGAGTTTGAATAGGCGGAGGAGTTTTTTAGAAAGTGGTACCAAACTCATAGACCACAATGGGATTTCACATATAACACTTTGATCGATAAATTATATAACTCATAAATTATAAATTATATTTTAATCATACAATTGAACCCCGACTATAATCATAGATCTAAAAAGGATTACTGATCTAGACTAATTGGAAAATTCTTAGAAAATCATTGCACAACCACATATGTAGGCTGCCTATTCATTTGAAGATTTAAAAATCCATGTCTCTCAAGTTTTGGCCAAGCTAAATTAAAATTTTATTCATCCCTCAGATCTATGGATATCTGAGTTCTGGTACTGGTTACTGAACCTGGGTGACCTTAAGTAAACTATAGTAAGATGCCATTAAGGATGAAGGATTATTCAACCAATTTGGGATGGATGGTTGTATTTCTATATATTACCCTAATTATTTATTGGCTTTATATTTATTACCCAAATTATTTATTCATATTAGTACCTAGAAAAGAACCTAAACAATACAAATTAGGACGATGTCTCTGAGATGCAAGGTAACTACAACAAAGTCCCACTCATTTCTTTAGTTAATTTTTGACAGTGTTGATAAATTTCTCTGCAATACATGGTGTTTCATATTTTCTGGAGGATGAATATGTACATATGAACTAAGCCAAGTAGTCTGTAATTTGGATGGAATTTCCATAAATTCTAACAGACCAGTCAATTAAATCTATTAAAGAACTGGGACCCTGCCCCTAGATCTATCAAAGAACTGGGAGCAGAATTCAAATGGAAAGCAAAAGGAAGAGATAAAAGAAAAGGCAGGTCCAAGCTCTTAGCCTTGGATTTCCATAAAAGGGAATAATCTAGAGAAAAGGAATGCAGAGGTACACCCATAATGAAAGTTAACCGTAGAAAAACAACTTTATTCTCAAAGGAGACAAAGTAGTACCTAAATCTGTAAAGGATGAAGACAAACAAGAAAACCAAGGAAAGAGGGCAAGAACTTAGAAGAAGAAGAAATAGGTGAGAATAGAGCAATTCCATTCACAGAAGACTCTCCAATCAAGGAAAATACAGTGATCCAAAATGTTGAAACTTGAAACTGACCTCTCAAAAATTAAAATTCCCCAGCCCTCATAATTCCCAACGAGACATGTATTAGAAGACCAGGAAAATATCAACCCATAAGGAGGGAAAGTATTGGAGACAAGAAAAAAAGATCCATCCCTAGCCTGGTACAAGCAGAGCAGATAATAGAAACAAACACAAGAATATGCCACCAAAAGTGATACTGTACACTCTTGATTAGTAGGTATAAATATAAATAAAATGTTGAGGATGAATGCTGACTGAATAAGGCCAAGCACATGCACGCTGCTCCTGAACTGAGCATGCAAAGACACCTAATACAGTCTACCTTACATTCAGTTAGTAAACTGTACATGCAAACTAATTATAATGTGGAGAAGAGAACTGGAGATATTAGCAATCTGGAGATCACTATGAGATACCATCATTCCCTTCCCGCTAAGAGGAAGTTGTTCACAACTTTTGTCATAGATGAGGAAACTTCTCCACAGAAGCTATCTCTAAGAACCATTTGGTTTGTCAAGGAAGAATACCTTTGTGACCTGTTATCTCCCATTTTGCATGGGTGTCCACATGTGATTTTTGTGACATTTACAGCAGGGTGTCACATGTTGGAGGAGATTTAGATGGCCTAAGTTCTTTGGTGTTAGATTGTTGCTTCATGTTGATGATGCCCTAGCATATAGTTTTCCTAGTGTTATGATGCCTTAAGACAATTTGATCTTCATGATGTGCTTGCTAGTGGTTATGGGATGTGGTTTTCCATGATGACTTGGTTGTTTATGTACTTTCATATGGTGATTATTGATGGTTATATGATGATAATACATGTCACTCATGAATATACATCGCTGGTTTGATATGGCATATTGAAGACATGTATCGTCAATCTTTGTAAGATTTCTCTTGCATATGATGGATGTTTTTAAGAGTGCCCTTGATGACATGGTGTTCTATAAGATTATTCTAGCTTACTGGAGTGCTGACCTGGATGGTGTCTTTTGAGGACTATTTCAGTTTTATAAATCTGCCATATTTACACAGTTACAAGCACTGCCAAGGGTTAGTTATGGGGTCATTTCAGGTCCTTTTCAGTACATTTTTTCAGGCAATATTTTCTAACAGCAGTTTCAGGAAGTCATCAATGCTTCCACACTACTATTGAGGTCTTTTTCAACTAGACCAGCCACTACAGAAAAAGAGATAGAAATAGACCAGTCTCATTTGTCAAGAAATATCTTGTGAAGAAGCACGAGCTTAAGAATGAATTTGAGGTTGAAATAACTTTTTGTTCCAAACTTATCCTTGTATAGTCTTGTAGGGTTCTGGATAAAATGTGCTGATCCTGAAAGGGTTGTTTCTAAATTCAGTTCAGGTGGTGGTATCCCTAGTACATAGGAGTTTATGATGGTGTTGATTTACGGGAGGAAAAATCCTGAAGAAAAACGCTGAGCACGCTAAAGGGGTGGTACTGAAAGATGCAATGAGGCCCCCTATTGAACCTGAGATATTTGATGGTGTTTATCCCCTTTAATCATTATTGTTGAAGCTAGAACTATGTTGATTCATACAGATGTGCATGTAACTTTATATATCCAATACACAGGGATTACCTTCATCTAATGCTCAGCAGCATATTCAGTTAGTGCACTAACAGATTTAACCATGACAGCATTACAACCGTAACTTCAGCACCCTTCGGACAACATCACTCACAGTAGAAATCATTTTTTTCAGATCTGAATGCATTTTCCAACCACATATGTGTTGGCAGTTCCTTCATAGCAGTAAAAGAGGTGTACTTTCAGACCTTGAAGGTGGTTTTTGCTGCCTAAAGACACCCTTGACCTGGATCATGCTCTCCACATGTGGCTAGGTGTGATGATCCAAATCCCACAAGCTATGGCAGCAAGGAAGATGGACACTTCACATAGAACTCCAATGAATGTTTTAATGTGCCTTATTGATGAACGTTCAGCCTGTGGGGGCATTAGATCTATATATCATAGGGACGTTTCATGTTGTTTTGGAGGATCCATCCCTCTTTGGAGGAGCCATCCCTCTTTGAAGGCCTTTCTTGATCATTCTGTGTTGTTCTAGATGGAGCGTTCAACTTGGAAGAGTTTATTGTATCATTTATTGTCACATTTTGGATAGCTTTTCATGGTGAGGGATTGTTGGTGGACATTTGGGAGAGCGCTCAGCTTTTTGTGTTTATTTGATGGACGGTGTCCAACTTGGAAGTGCCCTAGTCCTCATTCCATGGATTATATTGAGAAGTGTACTGCTTTGAGATGCTTGGACATTGTTACAAGGGAGGGTAGATGGGATCTACCAGGTCTGGCTAGTGGTCAACCATGGCCTATGAATGATAGGTAGCAATACCGACAATTTTATTTACCATAGTAAAAAAAACACTTTGATCCAGCAGTCGTAAAAGTGTTGTATAAATATGTAGTCCATCAAAATAGGATTTGAAGAGAAAAAATATGATAAATAAGGTTTGAGTTATAATATCACGGTCAAGATGGATTTATTAACTTATGCTCTTACCAATTTCAATTTAAGAAAAATTTCTGCATGACCAGAGTTTCTTGAACTGCAACTAAAGGTCTTTATGTAATATTCTCTCAACTATCTCAATTTGGAGTGTAATTATAATTTATGATGAATACTAGGCTAGATTGTTTGTTTGCAAAGTGTAACGTTGGAAATTGAAACCAAGCTTGCTAGGTTATCCTTTTCCATGCCACCATTTTGAATTAAAATGCACAATACAATTGACTCAAAAACTCATCTATAACACAAAACCAAACAGATCGGCCTACCTGATGATTTCTTGGTTGGAGCACTCAATTATGGCTTCAAGCTCTTTCAATTTCTTGCTCACGGAGACCTCCACCTCCCAAGACTTCTCCTCCTACTCATTCCTAGAAGCCTGGGCAACTTGAATGTCGAAATCGATGGCGTGGCCCTCTCTACTCATCTTCTCATAATCCCTAATATGCAAATTCTTTGACTCCACCTACTGCGTCAAGACCTCATTCTCGTTCTTCAATCTATCAACGTCACTATTCTTAGTCTCCAATTCCTACTTCCGCCCACCCAAGAATCTCTCCAGGTCATCTTTATTGGATGAGAAATTATTCACGATGGAATGAAACTTTGACACATCATTGGCTAGCTCAGCTTTATTCATTTCGAGGGTTTCAATGGAATAGGGCTCCATTTTCAAGTCATCGATCTTCACTTCCAGGTCATTTACCTGGGTTTCTTCTGTGACTGTTCTCTAGGAGACCGCAGCTCGTTCCTCTTCCATCAATAGGATAAATTTATGGTTAATGGACTCAAGAGTTGCATCATCACCTCGCAAAAAATAGTAGTAGCTATGTTCCACAAACTCAAACCCTGCATCTTTGTCAAACCACTGAGATCCCTTATGGACTATTTATTTGTAATTTAAGAGCTAGATGAGCCATGCCAGAGCGGCCAGAAGCGTAGACCATGAATGGGGGCTCCCGCTGCCATACATGGTACTCTTGTTTATTTGAAAAGGGCATCCGTAAACCTTTAAAATGAATGGGACTTTTCCTTCCAGCTTAACCAACTCACCCTACAAAGGGTCCAGCTAATGCGTCAGAAAATTATGAAATGCAGGTATTTGCCTCAAGGAAGGCCTTTCTGGGATAAAAGTGTTCCAAAGAATTGATGAGATTCTAACTATTGGTTTAGGGATATGATGCAGGACATCTAATAGCTTTGATCATTGATGGGCTTGAGGTCCTGCCTGGTGGGCATCTGTTTTTCCTAGGAGGCTATGGAAGAAGGCCAACCCGGATTTGACGAAGATCTCTTCTTGATGAAATGGGCAGTGGGCTCGCAAACCAAATTTGGCTTGGTTTGTTTTGTTGGTGATTCTACTCCTTCCCGCTGAAAGATGAGAGTAGAGTTTCAAAATTCATTTCTTTATCACTGCACACACAATATACCTGTCTAGCAATGTTGGAAAAATATAATTTCATGGTTTGTTGTGTGTGTTTTGGTGGTTTTAGATGGGGTTTGGGATATTATAAAACCCATTGATAAACATATAATGGGAGAACGAGATTCTAAAATCCATTAATAAATATATATGATAATAACGAACTAAACTATTATTTAGATCAAACCATGATACACCATTTTATAATTAGCATAATTACTTAATTTGTCATTGGTGTTAAGTGCCACAAATTATCTCTTATCCATATCTTATTATCAATTATTACATTTAATTTTTTTATAATTGTTTATTTTGAATTTGGAATGATGTCCATAAAAAAAGTCTTGGTAGTACACATGTCTCATCTTCCTAGATTTCAAATAGCAGGAGGATGAAATAAGTAATGGTAAATCACAATAAATGTTGGTTATGTAATGGTAATTCCTGGTAATTTTTTTAAGATAAAAAAATCTTTTGAACAAGGTTTAGTGGAACAAAACTCATGGTAGTTCTCCACGCAGCCAAATAAAATCCTCTATCTCGCAGCATGGGAAGCAACGAGTCGAGTAATGTTATTGTCAGAGATGCACACCTATCTCTAAACAAACACATCAAACAATTCATGCAATATTGATTCATCTTTAGCGTGTGTGGATGCATCATCAAATTTATAAACATGGTATCACTATACAATGTACCATGAAATTAAGGAGGGTCCCACCCTTCCCTTTTTTCCAACCATCCTACATCATCATGCATCTAGTGGCCTCCCACAGTTGTCTTCGGTCCTCCAATATTGTAGTGATATGGTGTTTTCCTTTTGAAGGTTTCAACCTCTCAACTCCTCGTATATAGGGACCTTATGGCGTAGGCCAACAACAACAACAACATCATCATCAATCATTTCCTAGTAGAACTAATTGTTTAAAGCAATGCTAAATGTTATGTCACTCCTTAGAAAATACCTTCCCTCAACCTTGTCTTCTTCTTCCTTCTCCTTTGTTTGAAACATTGATCTGATGAAAGGTTCTTCCTCGGGTCTAGTTCTTAGAGCAAGAAAAGGTGAGGTCCTTGTGGAAGGTGAACCCATGGAGTCCCTTTCATTGTCCCATGTCCTGATATACTTGTGGGTGTTGAGGTTCCAACGACTCCTTCTGTGGAAATTTTGAGTTGGAGAGTGGTATTGCCTCCCTTCTTCTTATCTTTTTCCTGAATAGATAAATGGGCAACTCACATGAATTTTAGGATTGAATTGGAACAAATTTCGACCTCATGCCCCATAGTTCCATCAAGGTGGTAATTCAATCAACTCAAGTTTTGCCCCATATAAGACTTTCCTTATTGCCAAAATTGGTCTAAGGAAAAACACTACAATCTTGGGGACTAAAAGAGGATTTTATAGGTTATGGACTACGGACATCATCCAAAACCACCACACAAGCCTTTTAAATGATTATTTTTCCTATAAGTGTTGTATGAGTACCATTTCAAGGTTTTTTCATTGGGGATTGGTATTGGGGTTATGGGAATGATGAGAGGAGGAACATATGGATCTTAGAGCCTAAAAGAGGCTTTTATAGATCATGGACCATGCACAAAATACAAAACCACAACAGAGGCCTTGTAAAGTTAATCTTGATATGTTTTCCACATCAAGGATGGCTCTCAAGGCCTTTAACATGGTTTGGGAATCAAAATTGATGTTGTAGACCCTATAATATGCTTCTTTGTGTCTAGGCTAATCAATATGTTCATCCAGCTCCTAGGATAAACATTCCCTATGTAGGCTATGTGTGGTAGTCTAGGGAATCAGACATGGAACATGATCCCCAACGGAAATTGTTATGGCCTTAGATCCCGACTTTAGACCAAAAACCATGCCATGGGTGAAGAGAACCATCCTTGGAGTTACAAGTCTTGAAATGACCACCATAACTTGCTTGTAAGCCAAAAATTCCCTATGATGTTAACATACACACATACATATATGCAGTGTACTCTAATCTGTATTCCTAACCCCATAGTCAGTAATCTGATACCCCCTAACCCCATTATACCCTCAAATCCTCTAACCCCATACTCCCATAACCCCAATCCCTAATTACATACCCCCTAACCCACTCTAAACACATATGTATAGCCTCCTAACATCCCTAACCATTGATTAAGTTGTGAGAATCATCTTTGTTGTGTGAAACCTTGAAATGATCACCATATCTTGCTCGCACGTCCTAGTTTTCATAGTGACGACTTATTTGGCCTTGTTGGCTTCATGCTATTTATTTCCTTTCCTTTACTACATTATGTCATCTAATACCAGAAATCTATTAGTTTACATTAAATATGGATATATTCATGGGCCCATTTTGAAGGATTGGCTATGGTTGGAGGATTTTGATGGGTCATTGCACAAAGGAACTCTATGCTAAGATTGATAATTTGTTTTCATAGTAGAGTGTTTGAATATGAAATGGACCCTTAATTAATTTTGATGATCGATGGCTCAAGAGGTGTTAAGGCATCTAAAGGTATTACTCTTCCCTTAAGCCACATGTTGGGGTGGTTGATTCTATGTAATATTATCACAAGTAAGGATTAGGTAAATCATCGCAGTTTCATTGATTGATGTTGTGTGGTGTAGCACAAACTTGCAACAATTAAGCATATGTTGTGGAATTGTTCAATTGTTCGAACATTTTGACCTTGGATAGTTGCTTAATATAATATGATACTATTTAGTGCTACCTTTCACTAGAAAGTTGTTTTTTGAAGCAGTTTTTTTTAGACTGATTGTTTAGAGCATGTGGGATCAAATCAATGAGCTTATTTTTCTTTTGGTGATGTTAATGTTCTATAACATTTCATGAGGCACCATCCTCGTTCAATTTGAGAGAAGTTTCTACATTCCAATTGGATTTCGTTCTTTAGGTTTCAATTAGAATCGGCATGTTTAGGAAGGATATAGATTCTTTGTTGCTTGAAGGGAAAGAATACATGTTGGTGTTCTTGGCCTATATAGGCCAGTTTGCTAAGACCACCCTTTGGATTTTGAATATTTTCTAAATGACCAATGACCAATGACCAGTAATTGACATATCGTGCCTTTGATTTCTAAAAATGTGTTCTAGCAAGGCCGATTTATCATGTCAAGAGACTCCATATGTATGACTGAAATATCCCTTCAAATTCAACAGCACTTTTGCATAAAAAATAGTCATGCAACAACACTTTAAAGAGTCATATTTTTAGAGAGGGTTGATCCTAATTTACAAAAGAGGTCTCCAGTTCACCTACAGACAAGCATATCCTTGTGGGAGAAATTAAACATGTACAGATCAAATAAGGAATTGTCTAGGGATAGAAGATAAGCTCTACATATCAATGCAGCTAACAAGAAAAAAAAAGGTTCTATGTGTTACCTCTCAAACCCTCACTTCTTTAGATAAAGTCCTAAAGCTCAAGTAGGACCTTGGAGGAAGTAAGAGGGATTGCCAATGTCACCTTACAAACCCTCTTCACACTTTAAGCCAACTCTCCTCCGGCTCAAGGGGGGATTCTCTAGAATAGGACTTACTAGAACTTAGGAAATGGAATTCAAAGTGAAATGAAGAGATATAAGTTTTAGCAAAACAATATCATAAGTTTAAAAAGAAAAATGGATGAGTGGAATGAAGACTAGTGTCTTATCCATTGGGAAAATGGGATCAAATCAAGGTTCAATGGGAGGCCATCTGCCATCCTATTGAAGAAAATATGTCAATTGAGACTAAAACGTACAAGCTACAATTATAGCAATGTGTTGAGGCTTCAACATGCCCATGTTAAATGATTTTGGGATTTGGCCTCCTCCTCCTCCTTTATCTGGATGCAAGCTGGTCTTTTTCAACGGGGCTTCTCAGGAACAAGCTGGTTGTTTTTGTGGTGTTGGGGCTCTCATTGTTTTAATGGAGCCGGATCATCACTTTAATTTATGGTTAAATTGCGGTTGATCGGGGACCAATACGAGAGGAGAGCTATTGGAACTCCGGCATGTCCTCTTTTTTTTCAATTCTCAGCATCTTTCTTTACACCATTTTTTTGGTGGCTCTAAACTTATAGTTGATTGGGCGAAAGGTCTGTGCTCTTTAAAGGTGATGGAGCTCTCATCTTGGATGGTTCATGTTAATCTTCTTCTCAAGGATTTTCTTGATGTCTCTACCATGCATATCTGTAGAGAGTTCAATACACATGCGTACACTTTATCCAGACACAGTCTTGTGGCCTTAGAGGGGTTTATTCATTTTGAGGAGTGGTGCGGGAGTCTATTTTTTTCCATAGGCAGTTTTCCTGTTTTTGGCTAATAGATGGAGACCTTTCTCCTCATTTCTATTTTTTTGTACTTAGCGGCTACATCCATCCACATTGTTAAAATTTAGTAAAATATTGTACAAATTCATTATCAAAATTGTAATTTTCCATTGTCAGTGTGACACAATTAAAAATGACTAACATAAACGATTAATTCACATTAATCGTTGTTAGCTAGTCATATTTACATTCCTGTGACTAAATTAGTCAATTTTTATTTAGTCACTTGTTATCTAGTCATATATTTTATCCCATGACTAAATTAGTCATTTTTTTTTGGCTTAATTAAAATTGCTCAATTTTAGTTGTTTATCCCTTGAAAAAACAGTGGTGACTAACTTTTTTAGTCGCCTAGTCACTTATCTCTCATTTTGTACTAGTGCACAAACCTCTGATTTATGGGAGTTGAAGAAGCCTTTAGAAACTGATTGATGATGTATTTGGGATCTCACTGAAGTCCTTTAACAGTAACATTTCTTTGTTTTGAAATTTGGGAGGGTCGTATAGAATTTGGAGATCCATCTTTGACCACTTATCTTGGGGGATTTGAACCTCGATTTGACTAGTAAATTGCCATATCTTTCCTTGATTGTAATTGAATGTTGTAGAAGTATTTTGAGAGTGTCCAAGCATCCATGATACCCATTTTTATGTCTTAATACCTTCTAAACACATTCATAACCAATTCAGAAGCATTTGGATCCATTTGGAGGCATTTGGGTCAATACTAATCTAAGGGTCGAATTGGCCAAAATTTGCAAATTTTCCTAGTTTTTACAAATTCATTAAAATGGACACTACAAAAGATCTCAATGAAAGGCAACAAAAATGGGTAAGTAAGTTCCAAGATTTTGATTTTGACATTGAATATGTAAAATGGAAGAATAATATTGTAGCATATGTATTGTCTAGGAGACCTTCATTTTCCCTTATGGACATTTCAAAAGATTGGAAAGATGTGCTAATAGTAGAGTATGCCAAAGATAGATTTCTTGTGATTTGTTAGATGGTTTCAAAGGAGATGATAGATACAAGATATTGAATGGCCTATGTTACACCCAAAATCTACTCATCATGGGATTCGGTGTATACACCCCTGAAGATGCTTGGACTAAGTAATCATCCTGGGAGGATTTGTACCCAGTTGTGCTCAGTTTTGAAGGGTCATTGCAAGTTTCACACTAGCAACTTGCGACGTCGCACCTTTCTCCATTACAGGGTACGACGAAGTCAGTTAAGTGGCCAAAATAGCTTCTTCGAGGTCCATCTCGAAGCTTGCTAACTTGGGACCCTATCCCTGACCTCTTGGAAGAGTTGGCACTTAGTTCCTAGACCTTTGGGGAGATCCCTTAAGCCTCTCCTACCATCTCTCAACCTATCCTATCCATACCCTATCCATTTAGTCCTATATAAATGAAGCTCACTCCCATCCCAAAGGGAGGAAGACTATGGTATCTACATGCTGGTGAAATCACTCTTAGAACATCTCCACTCACCTATTGGAGAACTCATACTTCCTTGGAAGGATATGGCAATTGGCTTTGTCGGAGAAGGGCTACAGCGTTAAGCCTTGGTTGTGGTTCTATATCTCTATCATGTACTCCTCTATTTGTAGTAATACAAATGCTTTCCACCAATATTGTTCGTGTGTGCAATGATATTGAGTAGTTTACCTGCTTAACTGTTTACTTAGATCTCTTATTGTATAGATGTCTTTTACTGGTTTCTCTTGTTTCTTGTCTTGACAGGTCTTGCAGCTTGGATCTGACGACCGTGGGACATGGATCAACATTTAGGAGAAAGGATTGCGTAGTGAAAAGGTAAGACATCTAGTACTCGATCCTTAAGTAGATCTAGGAAATGCATTAGTAGTCTGTTCTATTTGTTCTAGACTCACTTTGAGCTAGGGAGATCCGGCTCGCGTCCACTCGAGTGGATTGTCCGATAACAAATCTAGCGACCATGGCAAGCTGGGTGAAGACCCTAAAAACCACGTGATGACATACCACTTATGGTGTTCATCTAATTCCTTAATGGACGATTCAATTCGTCTTAGATTGTTTCAAAGGACTCTCACCGGTTCGGCTGCCAAGTGGTACATTGAGTTTCCACCCCACTCTTTTCCTGATTTTGGTTCTCTTTCCATGAAATTTTTAACACATTTCCAGCTGCCCATATGGTATGAAACTGGTGCTGAGCTTTTAACCTCGCTCCATCAGAATACCGCCACTCACATTTCAAATCATATCGACGAGTGGCGAAGGAGACGATGTCTCATTAGAGCTCCTATTCCAGATCAACTCCTAACAGACTGGTTCACAAAATCCCTCATCCCTACCATAGCAAGAGACGTTGCTATGCGAGGTGCTGTCACTGAAGAACAAGCCATCGCGAGTGCCCATGTGCTAGACCTAGTCTACACTCAATCCGACACTTTGTTTGATATTCTGCTTGACGCACCCTGTGACGTTAATGACCCTGCAAAACCACATAAGTGACTCCAAACTGATGGAATCATTGGTTCCCTTAACACCCAGCCTGCTCCTAGCACTGTTGGATCATCCAACCCGACGCCGGCTGGCCACAGCACCACCAAGTCAGCCGCTCCTGTTGTAACTGAAGAGGTGAATTCTGTCCAATCAGCTTCATCTCAGAAGTCTGGTGGTAAAAATAAGAACAAGGGGAAACCCAAAAAGTCTTTTGCCCAGCAGGAAAAAAAGAGCACTCCTGATGATGCCAAGCAGAAATGAAAACTAAAGTATACTTGTTTACTGTGTGGAGATGACCATTTCTCCAAAGAATGTCCCCATAGAGACGAAGTACAAAAGTTTCGTAGGGGCAAACCAATTCCCGCAATCCTCAATGATCCGTTTCCTACTCAGAACCAGCAGATGATTGCTCAATCCCCCCCAGCCCAGGGGGAACCATCCAATACCGCGCATGTTCTCATGGTGCATAACGAGATGATCGATTTGAACACTCACTTGCGATCTTACGAACCAGTCCCTTCGAAGGAATCCACTGGAAATAATATTGAAAAAGCTTCCGACTCCTTAACTAATGTCACTGTACCATCAAATTCTCTCACCATTGAGAAGCCCTCCTTAGACTCGATATTGCGACCGCCCAAGAGCACGATTCGAAAAGCTGTTTTCAATCCAAACGCTCGGGCAACACAAAATTACAATATCGTAGAAGACTTGGCACAAGCTCCTTGCTCCATGTCCACCTTGGAAGTTTTGCAGAATTGTCCTAATCAACGCAAAACTCTCCTTGAAGCCATCGGTGTAGTCGACCTGGATTCCTCGAATACCATCATGTTCCGACTTGACAACTTTAAGTCGAGGCTCTCACACCAGCTCGCATTCCAAGTTTCTGCGAACATTGCTGGGAAGATTGTCCATCGTACTCTTTTGGATGAAGGCGCCTCCACTTCTGTCATGTCGATCACTTGTTGGAGAGCAATTGGCTCCCCTGAATTGAATCGTTCTCCCACCACGTTGAAAGCATTCGACGGGCATGGCTTTCAACCTCATGGGCTCTTACAAGCTCTTGCAGTTGAGTTGGGCAGAAAGACTGTAACCATTAACGTGGAAGTGGTCTCGACCCCGTTAGATTATAATTTCTTGCTTGGTCGCAATTGGTTTTACACCATGCAGGCGGTAGCCTCTTCAATCTTCCGCATAGTACAATTCCCCCACCAAGGATGAATTGTTACTATCGACCAATTAGATTTTTGTACACCAGACGCTACTACTCATCCTGGTGACCATGTTCCTTCCATTGGAGAGATGTCAAAACAGTATGAGAGTATAGGGGTTGTCCTTTTGAAAGATTCATCTCTCATGGGCGTTTTTCCAGCCGCGGATCCCCTTAATCATGTTGCTACGGTGAACATGATCTCCACATAGATTTTATCTCACCCTACCGATGCTTGGCTTGTACCAAATGAAGCCACAACACACCTGCTTGGAGATATAATGCCTCTTTCACCCGCTGAATGTATTTACGAGGCTATCCAATCAGCACCGGAGAACCATTTAACCGTGGCCTCTCCATCCTGTTCTCTACGATGGACATCCTCTCTACCTGACATCTTACTTTGGACTTTTCATTCAGACAAGTCCATCATGGAAGTTATGAATGTTGACGACTGTTCGTGGGATGATCTCCACCATAAGTCATCTTTTCTTCCTCCTTCGGAGTACATAGAGGACAACATCCATACCCTCTTTTCACCAGATATCTACTTGTTCCCTCATTCCCCCATTCTTACATGTCTTACGAACATGGAGGGAAACTTGGCCAATATTGAGCCAACCATCTCGGTAGACATCTCGGTGAAACTTGGTATAGTGGAACACATTCGCATAGGCCAGAAGTGCTCCCCTGAAGAAATAGCTGTTAACATGGCCTTATTCAAGCAATTTCAAGACGTATTTGCTTGGTCCTATGAGAAGATGCCTGGGATAGACCCCGCAATTGTTTCTCATGAAATAAAAACCTATCCCGACATCAAACCTGTACGTCAAAAATTGCGACCGATACACCCTCAGAAGACTGTAGCAATCAAGGCAAAAATTGAAAAGCTCTTATAGGCTGGTTTTATTTATCCTATCCCATTGACAGATTGGGTCTCAAACGTCGTCCCTGTGAACAAAAAGCATGGTACCATCCACGTCTGTGTCGATTATCGGGACCTTAAGCGGGCTTGTCCAAAAGATAACTACCCGACCCCCTTAATCGACCAGATCATCGACAATTGTGCCGAAAGCGTCATCTTCTCATTTATGGATGGCTTTTCTGGTTACAACCAAATTGAGATCAACCAAGCTGACCAACATAAGATGGCTTTCATTTTCCCGTGGGGAACCTTTGCATACCGCAAACTCCCATTTGGCCTTAAAAATGTTGGCGCCACGTTTTTGCGGGCTATGTCGTATGCCTTCCATGACATTAAGGACTTTGTGGAACCTTACCTGAATGATCTCCTTGCTCATTCAAAGCAGCGTGAGTTCCACATTGATCATTTAACGACCATTTTCCTTAGATGCAGGCGGTACAATATCCATCTGAATCCTCATAAGTGTATTTTTTGCATTTAGGCCGGACGCCTCTTAGGATTTATCATTTCAAAGGATGGGATCCGCATTAATCCCTTAAAGGTGGAGGCCATCATCAACCCGCCACCCCCGACTGATGTGACGGAACTTCAAAGTCTTCAAGGGAAGGTGACTTACTTAAGATGTTTTGTTTGCAATTTCGCGAAGAAGACTCAGGGGTATATGAGACTTCTCAAGAAGGACGTCCCGTTCATTTGGGATGACCAAGCTAAAAAATCCTTCGACAGTATCAAACATGCCATCACGCATGCCCTCGTGCTCCAACCGCCCAATTATTATCGAGATTACATCTTATATCTTGCCGCTTCTGCTACCACTATTGCCATGGTTTTGGTACAGGAGGATCAAAACGCCCATGAACATGTAATATACTATGCAAGTAAGGGTCTTGCTGACGTTGAAACTAGATATTCACATGTCGAAAAACTCGCATTCGCGGCGGTCATCGCCGTCCAGAAGTTCTGGCACTATATCTTGCTCCACACCACCACCATCATCGCCGACTCAAACCCCATGTACCACGTACTGACACATTAGGTGCTTGGGGGAAAGTATTCATGCTGGATCGTGATACTGCAATATTTTGACCTTCTTTTCGAAAAAGCCAAGTCAAAGAAGTCTTTGGTGTTTGCCGAGCTCATTTGCGACCTTCCCTATCCTGATGCAGAAGTTGAGCACAATGATTCCTTTCCAGACGAATCATTGTTTCTCATCAGTACGACCTATCCATGGTATGGAGATATCTTATTGTATCTTCAAACCCAACGCTTCAATCCTCAACTCTCTCGTGACGACCGTCGTAAGATACGTCACCATGCGAAGTATTATTTAATCATTAATGATACTTTGTATCACCGTGGCATTGATTCAATTCTTCGACGCTGTCTCACTCACGATGAGGCCGAACGCGTTCTCAATGACTGTCACGTTGGGGCATGTGGTGGTCACCTCTCTGGGATGGCTACAACGCAGAATATTTTGCGTGCAGGATATTTCTGGCCTACTATCTTCAAAGATTGTATTGAGGCCGTAAAAAAATGTCCTCCTTGCCAACACTTCCATACGAAGAAGCGCACCCATCCCGCCCCGTTACACCCGGTTATTGCCGTCGGCCCCTTCGCAAAATGGGGCATCGCCTTCATGCATTGTAAGCCTACCTCGGCCGGGGGGCATAGTTACATTATTGTAGATGTGGATTACTTTACAAAGTGGGCCGAAGCTATGCCTACATACCAGAACGACGGCAAAACCGCCGCACTCTTCATGTTCAATCATGTAATAGCGTGGTTCGGAGTTCCTCAGGCGATTGTTACCGATCATGGTTCTCATTTTCAGAACCATATGGTTGATGAACTGAGCGATAGGTTGGGTTTTCGCCATGAAAATTCAACACCCTACTACTCGCAGTCCAATGGACAGGTCGAGGCCATTAACAAGGTCTTGAAAACTATGGTCCAAAGGATGGTAGGGACGCATAAGTCCAATTGGCACAACATGCTCTTCTCAGCGTTATGGGCCTATCAAACTTTCATCAAAACCGCCATAGGCTTCACTCCTTTCCAATTGGTATATGGATTGGAGGCTGTCCTACCTATAGAGTGTGAAATTTTGTCTCTACAACTCGCTGTCGAACTTCTTCCTAACACTACTGCTGAGGAAGAACATCTCTTGCACTTAGAAAAAATTGATGAGTCCCGCCGAGATTCCGCTCTTGCTAATGAAGCACACAAGAAACACATCAAATCCCAGTACGACAAGTTAGTTGAACCTCGTATCTTTAACGAGGGTGACCTGGTCCTCACTTATGACCAGAAGCATGAAAAACTAGGAGCAGGAAAGTTCGAATCCATGTGGCATGGGCCTTACATTGTCAAACATGTTTTGGAGAACGGAGCTTACGAGCTTGAGGACTATGACGGAATCTATTTGGGTGAACCCCGTAATGGGATTTACTTGAAGAGATACTATGCTTAAATTCTTCATGCTTAGAATTTCTTGTATATACTGTACATGGCATGTTTTTTGTGTTTTTATGTGTGCTCTGACGCTTTTATTTTTTGAGTGTCTTTAGATCTTGTTTCCGCTCCTTATACCATGTTCTGTCTGCGTGTGTAGATGGCAATGTGCTATGGATTCGTGGATGGCGCCAGTCGGCATACCCGTAACCTTGCTTCGGCAGCCTGGGTACTATATTCCCCAACAGGTGAGCTCATTAGCTCAGGAGGAAGTTGCCTAGGGTTTGCGACCAACAATGCTGCAGAGTATTAGGCAGTAATCAGAACCCTAGCTAACGCCATTTCCTTGGGTATGAACCACATTGTCATCCACATGGATTCTCAATTAATGGTTTCACATCTTAACTGGGTTTACGCCATCCGTGATCCCACCTTACTCCGTCTCTTCAAACGAGTACGTCTCCTGGAAAGGTCATTTGAATCTGTTCAATACCTACACATTCCACGAGAGTTAAACACAGTTGCTTACTCGATGGCCAACTTCATTTTGGATTGGTAAATCACACACACATAATATTCATAATATGTAAAAGCATTCACAACATGTAAATAATACAATGTATAAAAGCAAACATGTAAACAAGATCACATCACTCATCATTTTAAAAACACATAATGTATAAATCGTCGAGAGTGTCTGTATATATATATATATCATCAAAAAGTAGTGACGGTACAAAATCTGAAGCACGATAGCTTTCAGTGAGTCTCTACAAAATCTGAAGCATCGTAGCTTTCAGTAGTACAAAATCTGAGGCCTCTAAGCTCTCAGTACAAGTATATAGTGTCATCAGGCCTGACGCCTTACCCGTACACCACCCCTAGCATGGACTACCCACTATCGCTGAGTGAGGAAGCTATCCACCTTGCGGAGTAGGGCATTGAAGCGTACGGATGCTCCAACCCCAAACCTTTGCATAGGTCTCGGTAGGTCATCTATCGCTGGCTCAGGAACCTCCACTGTCAGCTGGGACAAGTTCCTGTATACCTCCTCCATCTCCTCAATGGCAGCATGAGCACCTGGGGGCACAACTGCTTCCCCACCTCTGTCTGTCCTAGCCAGGAGAGAAAGTCCTACTGGCTGTACAGGCCCCACATCTGCAAACACATGTTATGTACTTGTCAGCACTGCATAAAAAAAATGATAAATATACAAAATTAAAAGTATAAGGGTTTTGTTCTCACCTATGTCACCCCATGCTGCACCCTCGGGCAGCGCCAAGTCAGGATCCTCTCAGAAGTCCGTGCCGCTGTATGGAAAGTCCTCGACCATGAGTAATTGGCCTTCTAGCCGGTTGAATAACTCGGGAACAGAACTGATGATAGGTCCTCCACCATGACGAGTCATGACCTCAGTCCATCTGAGCATGTGGGGATCTCTAGGCTCCCTGTCATCTAATACCACCTGTCGGTGCAGGAGAGGGATCCGCTCCAAGAGGAACGATACCATGATCGACCCATAACCAAACTACTTGAGCTCTCCTCGCTGACACTTGGTTAGCTGAGCTCGGAGGTTTGCGAGGAGACCCTCGCACCAGTTGAAAACCATGGGGGACATGCAGTCCTCCGCATAAAGCATCTGGGTCCGAGTAGCTATGTGTGGGGCTTGGCTACCCACCTCTTTAGTAATAGTAATCAATATGGTACGTAGTGGGCGGCTCACCACATCCCTGATAAGAATCTTCCCACTGGAAGGTCGAGAAGTAGTGATATAATGCTGTGACACCATGTCATCAACTGTGCGGTCACTGGCCCGTGTTCCAGTAAGATGTACAGGTTCCCCTCTCCGGGACAGACCTGTGAGAAAATAGATGTCCTCAACATCTATTGTGAGGATGTGCTCACCAATCACGAAATACTGTTGGGCTGCATCCCAACTCTGGAGCATGTGTGATAGCAATGGGATTTGGGATCTCATCCCCTGAATCTCAAAGAAATTGAGTAAACCACAGTTCCTCAAGGCATCCACGCATTGTGGATCGTTGGCAGCTTGTTCATATTCTATCTCGTTTTCTCTTTCCCGCTACTCTAAAACCATGTTGGCTAGCAAGCAACCTGCCAAAAAGGGCATTTAAACACTGTTAGGTCCTGCTTCAACCTTCACAAGTCCATTTTTTGGATTCTTTTTGATGTTTGGAATTTGCAACTCCGTCGTCGTACTGTACGTTTGCGTATAGTGCGATGTTGTCGCACTTCACCCATTTGAGGCTTGCGACGACTCGGTCTTGTCGCAGGTCCCGAAAGGGCCAACTACCCTCCATGAACTCATCAAAAAACCCAAAAAATGAACCTAAAAAGAAAATCTAATCCACTAGAAAGTTACTGGATGAAGTTTAGGCCTACCTGATCCGGACGGTTGGTGAAATGGCGGATCGTAGCTCCCAGAATCGGTAAAGGAAGTTTTGGCTCCAAATTGGTACTTCTCCTCCCAAATTGGCAAATGAAACAATGAAATCTATTTTGGCCCATTTTTCTATTTATAAATAGAATGGAATATTCCTTTTCAAATATTTTGATGCTCTTGGGCCATCTATCGTAGTTTTTGACCATTTTTGTCATATTTGAGGCTATTTGACACTTTTTCTAGTATACAGGAGTTGTAAGTGGTATTTTGTACCATTTCTCGTATCACAACGGTCATCGCAGGTATGAACACTCCCTTGAACGTTTTGTCGTTATTTTTGAAACGGTTAGTCTGTAAGTATTGCGTGATGATGAGTTTACTCTTCGTTTGTTCTCGTACTCACGGAACTATGAGAACAAGTACCGAGTTATGATTTATCACTTTTGCGGGCTCATTAAACTTCCACGAAAAATGACACCCCCCGAAGTCTACCGTTAAGCTCTTTTCAGGCTCTTGAAAAACGAAAAGATTTCCAAGCGAACTTGTCGCGTTCACGCTTGTTAAAGTATTTGAATGGTCGTCTTCCTGGTGATAGTTTACCCCTTTTTCAAACCAAGAGGCACTAATTACGAAAAAGGAATACTCCATCCAATCATGACTGGAAGAGTCCTCTCCCGTGTTGTTTTACCCTTTTTCAGGCGATGAGGCTAACTTTACGAAAAAGGACCGTTGGAGTCTCCTTTAGTTCTTTTCAGACTCTCTAAACATGAAATGACAACCGAATTTTCCTTCTATGGAATCGTTAAAATTTTCACATTGAAGGGACCATCATGGGACGAACCCCTCCTATCTCAGGTTCGGAAAATATTTGGGATTGGACTCATCTATGAGATGAGCTATACCGAGCATCTGGTTACCCTCATGAAGCTCGTAAAAAACACATGAGGCACTCATCATTCATGATGGGGAAAAAGGAAAGTGTTTGTGTTACATACCTTATTAGTGGCAGTATGTAGTCATTCTTGAGCATGGCACTCATCTGCATTTGCATACAGTACTTGGGTCATCCGTTTGTCTATAAGTCCCCGCTTACTCTCTGAGTCCTGTTACTCCTTTGATTCGTTCAAAGGAAGCTCCCATCATCGGTTGCATTGGAAGTTTGCGTCGTACTCATTGTGTCAATACTGCCAATTCATGCCATTCCCATGTTCAAGAACACGTCTATCATTTATCATCTGCAGTCAGTACACTCGTCACCATATCGGTTTACTTTGTGTCAGTCTCACATGTTGCTGTACTATCCGATCCACTCTACACATCTTTTGTCGTGTTTCGTGTCAATTGATGGGGGATTCATCATGGCCTTCCTTCGACGGATTCATCCTTGTCGACTTCAACTCATCATTCGAGGATCGAATCTAGAAACCAATCAAGTACCTTGGCCCTGCATGCCTCAATGGTAGGTTACCTCGCTTTCATCATGAGTTTACATCATTGATTCTTGGTTGAAAGATTTCATCTCATGTTCGACTTCAACTCATTTATTCACGCTTGATGATATGTACTGTGATACCTTGGGAATCATTGACATCAATGGTGATCTCCCTCACACTTGTTAACATTACTTCAATGGCCGGTAATCAAGTGGTTTCTACCATGTTCGACGTCAAGACATTTGTAATCACATGGATAGATTCGTATCATTGCGGGTTCAGCTTGAAGACCCTGGCGAGTCATGTTTTACCCAGGTTGCGATGGAGTTTGTATTGAGTTATATCACACGGATCCACTTTTGTATTGGTCGTGGCTTTGTTATCATCTCATCATGGATCTATGCTTGTGTCTAGTAGCCATGATTGTGTTCAGTCGGTCATTACTACCATGGATCTGCAATGTATTGATCGGCAGCCATGTTGTACTTCATATGAGATTGTCAGTTCAGAGTTAGTTGTACTGCAGCAGTGTCCTTTGTCTAACGAGTCTATTGCCATTACTTCTATCAAAGCACCTCACCTGCCTATATTCAACAGCTTCATGCTTTAGGGGGCATTATGTTACACCCAAAATCTACTCATCATGGGATTCAGTGTATACACCCCTGAAGATGCTTGGACTAAGTAATCATCCTGGGAGGATTTGTACCCAGTTGTGCTAAGTTTTGAAGGGTTGTCGCAGGTTGCACACTAGCAACATGTGACGTCGCACCTTGCTCCATTACAGGGTGCGACGAAGTCAGTTAAGTGGCCAAAATAGCTTCTTCGAGGTCCATCTCGAAGCTTGCTAACTTGGGACCCTATCCCTGACCTCTTGGAAGAGTTGGCATTCAGTTCCTAGACCTTTGGGGAGATCCCTTAAGCCTCTCCTACCATCTCTCAACCTATCCTATCCATACCCTATCCATTTAGTCCTATATAAATGAAGCTCACTCCCATCCTAAAGGGAGGAAGACTATGGTATCTACATGCTGGTGAAATCACTCTTAGAACATCTCCACTCACCTATTGGAGAACTCATACTTCCTTGGAAGGATATGGCAATTGGCTTTGTCGGAGAAGGGCTACAACGTTAAGCCTTGGTTGTGGTTCTATATCTCTATCATTTACTCCTCTATTTGTAGTAATACAAATGCTTTCCACCAATATTGTTCGTGTGTGCAATGATATTGAGTAGTTTACCTGCTTAACTGTTTACTTAGATCTCTTATTGTATAGATGTCTTTTAGTGGTTTCTTTGGTTTCTTGTCTTGACAGGTCTTGAAACTTGGATTTGGCGACCGTGGGACGTGGATCAACATTCAGGAGAAAGGATTGCATAGTGAAAAGGTAAGACATCTAGTACTCGATCCTTAAGTAGATCTAGGAAATGCATTAGTAGTCTGCTCTATTTTTTCTAGACTCACTTTGATCTAGGGAGATCCGGCTTGCGTTCGCTCGAGTGGATTGTCCGATAACAGCCTAATCTACTATAAAGACTAAATATACTTAGTTCATGGTTCAAACTTAAAGCACAAGATCTTGAAGGAAGCTCATGATTCTCCTTTAGCAGGTCATCCTGGTTTCTTTAAAACATATAGGCAATTAAGACAAAGTTTCATTGGAAAGGGTTGAAGGAAGATGTTTTAAAGTATGTGAATGAATGCAATATATGTTAGTAAAACAAAGTTGAGCACACTTATCCTGCTGGTCTCTTACAACCATCGCCCATTCCAGAACAAAATGGGAAAGCATCTCAATGGATTTCATCACAGGTTTTCCCAAGGATTTTGGTAAGGATTGTATGTAACACCCCTAGAAATAATAAATATTTTATTATTGCTGCTGGAAAAGAACAATTAAAACAATTATTATTATTTTATTATTTTTGACTGAAAAGTAAAAAATAGAACAATTGTATTGAGGATATTTTTATTTAATAAAATATAATAAAACAGGAGACAAGAATGGATCTAGCTGTTGAAGAGTGTTTGCTGAACTACAAGAGGAAAAGGACAAATGGCTGAAGCTGTTAAAGATGCAGGAGGCATCATCCCTAAAAATCAGGTCACCACTCCCAGTTGAGTGCTAAAGAGCAGGAGGCTCATAAATGACCAAGTCTTAGGCAAATTAATAGAAATAGTAAGTCCATGAGCAGCAGGAGGCTAGCATTGGACAGGGATTTACATTGCAATGCAAGATATGGAGCATTGAAGAATATTTATCTTGTAGTTCAGAGAACGAGCTCGGGGGTTCTGGAGCTTGACTGCTCCGGGAATTGGTTGGGTGGAACAACGAAGCCATTCTTCTTTTCCCAGTGTGGTGTCAGGTTCCTATTCTATATTTTATTTCATAAAGGTTTGATTATTTGTTATAAGTCTGTAGTACTCCGAAGTAGAATGAAAGTTAATTTTACTAAATTATTAGTTTACCTATGCATTCCATAACTAGAATTGTTATTTCCAACTTGTATATGAAATTCATAATCCTGTTTATAAAACAATTAGTGTCTTGTTTTCCTTATAATTCTGTAGCATCAGGTATAAATGATTGAGGATGCTTCGTATTTATAATTACAGTAAATATTAAATATAAGATTATTTAGATCCGAATTGTACAAATGGAGTTCTGGTCATTTAGTTGGCAACCGAATAGGTAGTTACCAACTTCTGTATCATCCTGTTGATGCCTAAAAAATCATAGCATCAATCAACTAGGGATTCTCCCCAGCAAGCGGTCCCAATTAGACCGCCTGCCGTTTGGTGTAGGGAATCTGTTTGGTTAACGGTCCGGCTACCGTGTAAGTTTTAAAGATTTGTTTATTTTACCGGTTGCGGCCTGATCCATTGTTTATACTTTTATGTTTAAGATGATATGCATGTGCCCTAAATTGAATGCATGCGTCAAACAAATCTATTCTAAGCTAATTAAATCTAAATTAACCTATCCTTATAAGGAGCAAATTTAAAGGATGAGTAATAAACTGGAAATGCACCCAAGAACTTCACAGATAGCTGTTAAATTAAAAAGAAGCATTTACAGTAGAAAATAAAGATTATCCAAGATAGCTTCGATAAAGATAAACATTCTATTACCC
Organism: Larix kaempferi; assembly: GCA_027924585.1. Lineage (NCBI taxonomy): Eukaryota > Viridiplantae > Streptophyta > Pinopsida > Pinales > Pinaceae > Larix > Larix kaempferi. The sequence goes on along the minus strand of BSBM01000370.1, from coordinate 63,809,347 downwards.
ATTTGACACAGAAATTTTGCAAAGCAAATGAAATTATTCATAGTAGAGAATTAATTCACAATAGTCAGGAAAGATCTCACAGAAAATATATGAAATATGCAGAAGTAGTTCAACAATTATCCAACACAATCCCAAGCAAAATGTTGCACCGGCTTTTACAGGCCAAAATGATTTTCTCATTCATGTAGCAGAAATAGTTCATGTACAAGACATAAATGTCCTTTCACATGCCAAAATTCCTGCTATTCTCTTCTATTCAGCTATATATATCTTTACAAAATGCTCCAAGAGCTGCCACCTATACCCTAACCGTTTATATTCCTCTAATTTGTCTTGTAGTGTCCATGTCACAAAAAGAGAATAAAAACCCAAAAGAATAAAAAAATGGATGTTATAGAGGACCAAATGTCATTTAATAATTAATACATAGGAAGACTGAAAGAAGAGATGCTAGTCACAAACCCAAGGAATAAGACAGAAGATAGATTATTTATGAGCTGATGCCTTTGGTGACTTGGGCATTTCTGCTAAGGCTGATACTCCTTCTGGGGCTTGAGCCACTGGTGCTATTGGGAATTCCATTGAAGCTGATGCCTCAGCTCCTCCTGCTGTTACTTGATGTGTTCCTGCTATTAGCATCCTGTCTGTTTCTGCTATATGCTTCACCCAGAGACTGGTCTCTTTTATGATATTGTTTGCATCCAGGGGAAGCATGGTTTTAAGAGAAACTACATGCTTGGCCAGCTCTTCTTCGAGATTAGTGACTTCTACTGTTGTAGCTTGGAGACTCTCATTTAGGAGGTATGCACGAATTGTAGCCCGGCCAATCCACTCGTGAAGATCCTCTGAGGTCAAGGCATCTACCTTTGTAACATAGTCTATTTTAGTGTTCAAACCCTCCTTTAGATCAGACAATCGTTGGGATTTATCTGGAAACTCTTCTATGGTTTGGGGTATTTTCAATTGGAAGTTTTCTTGGGTGGTTCGTATTTTCAAATACAAATTCCCACACTGTTAAAGTGTAACCATGGCCACTTCATTCAATTTTACAACATAATTTTGGCAAAACCCGAAGAGGCGGATATCTGCTTTGAAACCAACGATGGATTTAAGAGGGAGTCATTCTGGGAATCCTGATCTTCCCTCTCTCCATTCCATTTGCCTCCTAATATCCTCAATAATACAGGTATACTTTCTCCTACGCCTAGTGTCCTCAACATTTATTTCTTTGATCCTAACCACTACTTCCTTCAACTTGCATATTTCTTCCGTCATGAGCTCTTGAATCTCGTGTATCCTTTTCATAATTCCACAAGCCTGCTCATGAAAGGGTCCCAAGTCGCTAACCTTGTTGGTTGCGAGTTGAAATTGATATTCTAGAAGTTCCTCCATTTCTTCCAGCTTCTCGACGCTCTCCTTTAGGTCATCAATCTCCTGAGCGGTATCAAATTTCTCCGACTCCAACTGTAGGTTGCGGCTTTGTAGAGCTCTTTTCTCTGTTTCCAGAGCTCTTATCTGTATCACCAAAGTTCTATTTTCAGCTTCTAGATGCCGAAATATTCTGTTGATTTCTTCCTTCTCTAGCACAAGGGTGTCACATTTTTCAACCATCAAATTTGAATAATTCTGCTCTTTGACCAGAGTTTCTTGCAGATGGTGGGCTTTCTCCTTCTCCAATTCTAACTCGTCTGATAATATGTCAACATTGTCGGCCGTTGCTAGGATAGAGGCCACAGAAATAGATGCAGTGATCTTCTGTGCACGTTGGGTACCTTGCATGACTGTAGTTTCATGCCTGGTGACAATGTCAGGTTGAAAAGGCGTCTTCATTCTGGTCACTGTTTCTTTAACAATGGACTTCCTTTTCTTGTTGTAAGTAAACTTATCCCATTGGGACACTGTACTACTCTTGGATGGTGTAAAAGGGACAATTGGGAGGTCCCTTATGGGAGAAACCATGTCCAAGTCTTGTATATTTGGGCTTTTGGGGTCAACGTCTTCTTTGAATTTCTTTTCCTCTTCTTCTTTTCTTCGCGCTTCTTCCTCCTGTTCCCTTCTCAGTTTGTCATCTTCTTCTTGTTGGGCAATTTCTTCCAGCCTACTTCTTTCCTCCTCCTGAATTCTCCAAGCTTCATCTTCAGCTGCTTGCATCCTTTGAGCTTCTTCTTTCTGGAGTTCATCTTCTTTTGCCTTGTTTTCTCTATTAGCAGCTTCTCTTTGGATTTTCTCGACTGCTTCTTTTAGCTCTTGCTCTTCTTTAGAGAGAGTTTGAGAAACTTCTGCTGCTTCCTTTTCCTTCTGTTGCTTTGCACCTTTCACAGTGCTAGAGCTAGAACTGGCCCCGACTTGACTTAGTCGACAAATCTGCAATTCGGTCATGTTACTGACCCCTTGGTACGTTTCTTCTTCCTCATCATAATAGTGGACGTACTCAAAGTTGGCAGAGATTTCTTTGCAATGTCATGCCGCTTTGCCTTGTCGATCGTTCCTCTAGAAAATCCTTTCCCTGAAGTGAAAGTCTTTCAGTTTTGCAATGAAATCTTCTACAGTTGCAATTCCTGAGAACTTGTAGGCCCAACATAGAAAGGTAAAGGAGGGAAAGTGGCCTTCTTTGCTTTGTACAAGGTGCTCCCCACCCCATCGATGAACACTTGCCTCACTGCCTCCTTGTGGACCACATAGTCAATGGCATATCTCGGTAGGATATACGGGGGTTTAGAGCCTCCATACATTCTTATGTAGGTTCCTTTTGATGAAAAATAGAAATCACCATAGTTGTCTAGGACTTCCATGGCATTCTCAGATAAGCAGTTGGGTTCCTCGTTGAACATTAATTCGTATAGAGGCATGATAAACTCCTCACAAATGAGTTTGTAATGCCTCTTGTAATTCTGAGCCTAGAAGATTTTGTAAGCAATGAATACTGAGGTCTCGATCGATTTCCATAAGCATCCTAAATTGGGAAAGGGACGCTTTGCCACAACACAATCTATCAAGTAGGATGCCATATAACATTATGCTCTTTTCTCCAATAGCCATTCTTGTGCAGCAATTATAGCTGATGTTAAGCTGTCTGAGAGAATATCAGCTTAGTTAAGAATTGTTCCTTTGAACACCACATAGTGGATGATGGGCACCCATCGTAGCACAAACATCGTCCCATCAGGTCTTCCGAAGATTCTGCTTAGCATGAGAGCAATCAATCTGAAAGGGGGTCTCATATTTTGAACCTCATACTCTTCACTATCCTTTTTCCTGATTTGTTTGCTCGAGATTAGCAGCCTCCTAGCCATCTCCAGATTATCCATTTTGATCTCTTCTAGCCATGCATCATCCAACCACTGCTGGGGCTTGGGAAATTTATAAGCTGTTGAGATATAGGATGGGTGAAGTGAAGCAAAAGCTTTTCCTTTGCTATCTACAAGAACTCTTGTCTTGGTATTCGCATGCTGCAGAAGCCACCCAATTACTTCTGAGCAAGAGAAGAGATCCGGATGGGTGGCGGCTTTGGATATACATGAGTTTATGATATTCCGGTACAGACATTTTTCTTTAAGAAGAGCTTCAGGGAAGTCCTGGTCTCTTACCATACGGTATACATCTCCCAATTTGATTTCTTGGGACACGCCTGTTGTGCACGTAGTGTCTTGGAATATAGTTTCCACCCTTGTGTTGTCATCAGCCGGGAAGGTCGCGTTTGACCTTCTCCTGCCACCTTTAGTCATTTGAAAAATCCCGTAGGCATACGGTGGAACATCAGTAATTCAAATATATCATTTTGTTCATACTATTGAGGCCTAAATGCCAACTGAAAGTCACTACTGATTTGCAAACTTTAAAAGGCTCTTCTATTTCAATTTAAACATTTACATCACATGCTATTTCATAATCCCTGTGCAAAACTAAAAATGTTTCAGTAGGATGCTATATTGCACTTATGAAGAATAAGTGACACACATTTCATAATGACAAACCGTAAGCGCAAAGCGATTTTGAGTACTACGTTCCAAAGCGCAAAAACATCGTAAACTTTCACAGTTGGGTAAGAATACCGATGCTCTTCATGTAAGGGTGGACGGGGCTAGTTTGGATATTACAAAACTGACGGCTTAATGGGTGTTCAGGGTCCCAGGGATGTCCACGTTCATATGAAAACAAGTTTTTGTGCGTTTAAATGGAAAAAAGGCATGGGTTGCTTCGGCCATGGTTAAACTACACAACTTGATGTGGATAAGAAAGTATGAATAGAACCATGCACATAACATTCACCTTAACCACTACAATCTAGTCCATGAGGCTTGACAGAGGGTGCATACCTATTGAAAGACGATGGTAGGTAGGTGTTGATACCATAGCGGAACCGGTGAGCCTGTAGTAGGTGTTTGCAAACTCGAATGGAAACGGAATGAGTGCTTTGACCAATGGAAATAACGAATACCCAACGGGGTTCATGCCCTATATATATAAAACTGGTACATGCGATCTATTAATAGGGTGGTTGCAGACCATTAAAACGGGGTTAAAGCGGCGTACGGATGGGTTAAATCGACACTTTCCTTATTAAATGTGACTGCCAAAATCGGAAAGACTCGATTAAGGTCTCCGCCTGCTGTGGAAAGAAAAGCTGAGTTTGCCCGTCGTTGCAGGAGGATTGTCCGAACTTTTCCGCAAAGGGAAAGTGTGATGCTATGCAGCGTCCAACTTAAGTGAGTTTAACCGCCTCTACTGAAGAGTTATCCGAGTTCTACCGAAAAATGTGCCATTCTACCCGATGGTGCAAAAGAGTTTCTTGAAGATCTTCGCTATTTAGGGAAAGATAGACGAGTCCTTCCGTCGCGGTGACTTATTCATAAAAATTTGATCGCTTGCGGAAGAGTTAGGTGAGTTCTCCCGCTGTTGCGGAGAAACATGGTGAATTTGTTTCGCCGCGGGTTCACTTGGTCAAAGGTTTCACCCTTTCAGAAACTTAAGATGAGTTTTCCACCGCGGCTTGACTTGGTCCTTTTCTTCCGCTGTTTTGGGAGGTTTGGACCAACTTTTTCGCCATTGCGGAAAGGTTAGCTCAGAGCTTCCGCCGTTGCGGCTCAGAAACTTGAGTTTTACTTAGGCAAAAAATAAACTCAAAGTTTAAGGCAAGCAAAAGACAATTCTTTAGGGAAACTAATTAAGAAAACTCTGAGGCCCTCAGATCCTTAGGAAAACTTCTTCTCAAAAGCAAAAGGAGGGGCCCCAATATTTTTTCAAATTTTTTTTTTTGGGGGAAAATGTTGTAGCAACAACAATTGACGATTCGCTGGCAGACACAGATATCTGAAACAAACTTATCTCATGGTCAGGGAAGCTACAAAGCGCTGATTGCATGTGCAACAGAATGTCTCCATAGTTCAGCTTCGAAGAATACAGCGATCACTCTTATCATAATGGTGATAAAGGGAAAGGCGTCTTTGACTCAGATTTCTTTAAAAATCTCTAAGGGCCAAAGTGTGGGTTTTATTTTAAAATTCTGTCTATCATAAGCTTACTAGTATAAGACTCCACAGGATCGTGACAATATCTCACAGGAATATTCATTTGTTCCTCATTCCCATGCTATTCTACATCCTTTTGGATGTTTCTTTAATTCATGACTTTAGCCACTTTGACTCTTCCAGAAATAAATTTCTTCTGCTTTTGATAATTGATGTAAGTCCTTCAATCCAAAATGTCCTTTTGTGTGAGCAAAAGATTTGTTTGATTTCATGCTTCACGGACGGAGAAGAACTTTGCTGGGTTGATTTATTTGAACAACTTCCTTCAGCTTCCTTGATTTGCAAGTTTCCTTTATTTTCTCAGCCATGCTTTAATTGAGGTGAGAATTTCTGGAAACCAGACTCTTCGGCATATTCCTTTTGGCTTCTCTTGCAACATGGGATCATTTTAAATACCATATATCTGTGAGACATGCTTCCTCTCCATGGGTCTGCAATACTGAACTTCCTAAGACAGTCATTAATGGTAGAGTGAATGGGGCCCTGAGATAGTCAAAAGGAAATGCTAAATCTTATCTATTTGACAGGGGTTATTCTGACCAAACAGAAAAGAGGATCTCTGCATTCTAGAAAACCGATCAGTGAAAACAAAGTTACAAATATGTATTGCCTTTATCAATGAGCTTCTTCTTGACCATTATTTTGAGTTTTCTGGAGTCTCATCTCTCAGCTACACCAAAACTGAGCTTAGCTTTATTTAAACAAAGGCCTTAATCAAAAGGGAAAACAAATAAAACAAAAGAAAACAGATCAAGCTAAGTGACAAACTAAAAGGTAATTAAAGCAATTAAAATAAAACAAAAGGAAAGAAAACAAACCAAAATAGAAAAGATAGTGTTTTATTTATGTACAAGAGCCCACCCAGGACTCATGTGAAGTATTGTTTCAAGGCGAGGCCGTTGAAAGGGAGATTTATTTTCTCCCATTGCAGGTCTTTCAATTTATAGGTCGACGGGCCAAGCTTTTCAGAAATTTGGTAAGGTCCAACCCATAAGTGTTGAAATTTTGTGTGCATTCCCCTACCATCATGCTGGTGGTCCCATTTCATAACTAAGTCACCTACTTTGAAATTCCTCTTACCAGATTTATTCTTATCAAACCATCTTTTGACTATGTCTTGGTGATGTTGGAATTGGTCTTTGGCCTTTTGTCGTGATTCTTCAAGTTTCAGCAGGGTGTCAATTCGTGATTGGAGGGCTTGACTGTTAAAACCCCGGGAAGCTTGGGACAACTATAAGGATGGGAGTAAAATTTTCGGAGGGAGAATGGCTTCCTTACCATAGACCAAAGTGAAAGGAGAAACGCCTAGGGCATTCTTGGGATTGACCCTATCCACCCATAGAGCATTCGGGAGGGCTATTTGCCAGCTTCTCTGGTTTTCAATCACAGTTTTCTTAAGGATTCAGATGAGATTTTTATTGGTAGACTTAGCTAATCGATTCCCTTGGGGATAGTAATTGGCTGAATAATGTAGTTTATTCCTTTCTCATACATGAATTCATTAATATTCATCGACGAAAAATAAGGCGCATTATCAAAGACTAGGGAAATTAGAACCCCAAACCTGGTTATGATGTGTTCCTCCAGGAAATTGGTAACTGCGTCTTCGTTGACTTTACGTAGCGGGATGGCCTCATCCCATCTTGTAAAATAATTAGTGGCCGTCAAAATATACCGGTGTTGGAGCGAGGAATTGGGGTTTATTTTACCGATAATATCTATGCCCCTTTGCTTGAATGGTTCAGAGATAATAACTGGCTGCAAGGGTCCAACTGCCTTTGGTAAATTTTCGATGCTTCTTTGGCATACATCGCAATTTATATCATAGGCGTGCGAATCCTTGAAAAAGAGTGGGCCAATCGTACCCATCCCGGAGGATTTTATGAGCTGTAGTATCTCCAGAGTAATGTCCTCCAGCAGGGCCTGTTAAATTTTGAGCATTAATTCACAATACTCTAGGATCTTCACTGAGAGAATAACATATATAGTATATCAATGCATAACAATCACAATAAGCATGACAAGCATCACAAGAATCAAAAGCATGAGAGACAAGAGACACAGAGTTTCCGTGGGGAAAACCCTAAGGTGAAAAACCCCACAACTTCCTCAGAGATAGAGAGAGCAATGGCTCAACCAAAGTACAACCAAAATACACTTGAGATAGTCTCCTAGAAGCAGATGATCCTCCTCCTCACTAGTGCGCCACTTTCTGAGTGAGAGAGAGATGACTTTCCGAATGATCTAAATAGAGATCTCCTGATCTCTATTTATACTAACCTGTTTTCCCAGTGACCTTATGGGGCCGACTTGTCTAGCTAGGTACATCCACAATATAATATATATATTTCAGGGCCGACCCCACACATGGTGGTTTAACAACCCATCGACAAGTACACACACTTGCGACACTTGTTAGTCCACATGATGACACTTCCTTATAGAGGAATAACACATCTCTAATAAGGGTACAATAAATATATATGAAATACATTCCGAAGTTACATATACATCAACACTCCCTCTTAACTAGGAAGGTATTTCTCGACACAGATCTGCTAGACAAGTCTTCTTCTCGGGATCATCGTCATCATCATCGTCACTGCTGCTGCTATCTCAACCAATCTCTGACTCTACTCATCATAGGAAGTTATACAGAGCAAGTCCTTTTTCATACTAGATGTAGGCCCACCACCTGCAGGTCTTCATCATCACTGGCCATACTGTGGAAATCTCAGGACTTATTACGTGTGTCACAAAACCTTAAAAGAGTCTCTTGACTAGCAAGAACCCTAAAGAGCATCTGAGGCCTTTTTCATCCTGTCCAGATCTCCAGGACTTATTACATGTGACCCCACCACAAAACCTCGAAAGAGAATCCTAGGACTGATTACGAGCACAAGTCTCAACCTATCGGATCTCCCAGGGCACAAATTACATGTGGTCACCACAAAACCTCGAAAGAGCATCCCAAGACTGATTACGAGCACAAGGCTCAACCTATCGGATCTCCTAGGGCACAAATTACATGTGGTCATGGAAAAACCTCAAAAGAGAATCCCAAGACTGATTACGAGCACACGGCTCAACCTATCGGATCTCCTAGGGCACAAATTACATGCCATAGGACAAAACCTTGAAAGAGCATCTGCCAGATATCCCAGGGGACAAATTACATGCCATAGGTAAAACCTCGAAAGACTATCTGCAGATATCCCAGGGCACAAATTATATGTCCTCCCAAGCAAAACCTAGAAAGATCATTTGCCAGATATCCCAGGGTACAAATTACATGCCATAGGAAAAACCTCGAAAGACTATCTGCAAATCTCCCAGGGCACAAATTACATGCTTATCTACACAACCTGTTCCACGGCCATAGAGTATCAACCTGATACTCACCATACATCATCTTGATGTACACATGATCATCCTGATCATCATCACTGCAACATCCTGCTGCATGTCAACTGGAGCAACATCCTGAAGCTCGTCATCCATGATCATCCTGATCATACAATGCATCTACCTGATGCATACCAAGTATCTACCTGATACATATCATCATACATGATCCACCTAATCACACAGTGTATCCACCTGATACAAATACAAATACATGATACATATCAACATACATGATCTACCTGATCATACAATGTATCCACCTGATACATATACAGATACATGGTCCAAGCATCCAACATGATGCATATACAAAATACATACACATGATCCAACCGATCATATCCAGCATCCAACATGATGCGTACAAAATACATACACATGATCCAACCGATCATATCCAACATCCAACATTATGCGTACATACATATACATATAAATGATCCAACTGATCATATCCAACGTCCAACATGATGCATACATACATACATACATATAAAAATGATCCAACTGATCATACAAAGCAGAAACTAGAACATCATCCTGATGCTCATCATCCAGCGCTTACATCCACAGCCATGTGAAGGATCCTCCTTCCAACATGCTTGGAATGGCTTTAGCAAATGTTTCCATCACTTCTTCCTCGAAGTGTCATCAATCCGAAGAACACCAAGCCTCTCTCTGAAGTACTCGAACTTCACCCTGGCTAGTGGCTTCGTCAGCACATCTGCAATCTGCTCGTCCGTCGCAACATACAGGAGCTTCACAGCTCCTCTCTGCACCATATCCCTGATATAGTGATATGTGATCTCTATGTGTTTCGACCTGTCATGAAACACTGGGTTCTCGGACAGCTTCACACAACTCTGGTTATCACAGAAGATACCAGTAGCATCCAACAGGAGATCAAATAATTCAGACAGTAGCTTCCATAGCCATACTGCCTCACAACTAGATGAACAGGCTGCAACATACTCTGCCTCAGCTGTACTCAATGCTACACAGGATTGCTTCCGGCTAAACCAAGAGATCACACCTGATCCCATACTGAAGCAGCACCCAGATGTGCTCTTCCTATCTGCAGCACTGCTAGCCCAATCTGAATCAACATAACCCTGCAGGTTAAACTTTTGATTTGCCTCATACTTGAGCCCATAATCCATTGTACCCTTCAGGTACCTCAGAACATGCTTTACAGCAACCAAATGAACACTCCTCGGATCTATCAGGAACTGACTCAATGTGTTCACTGCAAAGCAAATATCTGGTCTTGTGTTCATCAGGTACATCAAGGACCCAATCATCTGACGATTCATAGAGACATCAACTGGTTCAGATGAAGCATCACATAGAAGCTTCAGATTTGATGCCATAGGTGTGGCCATGGCCTTGCAATCCATCATCCCGAATATCTTCAGGATACCTACTGTGAACTTCCCTTGACCAAGGAAGATCCCACCTGAACTCTGCCACACCTCCATACCTAGGAAATAATGCATCATTCCCAAATATTTCATATCGAACTCAACAACAAGCTTCCTCTTTGTATCACACCAAGTTCTAGGAGCTTGCTACAAGCCATACAAGGCTTTCTTCAATATGCACACATGTGACTCCCTATCAGGTCTTGGGACTGCATCCAAACATCTTCTTCATGATCGACAGATCATGGCATTCCATTTCTTCATCCTAGATCCTGGGAACTTCAATAGATATCTTTGTTGCTGGAACAAATGTTGTAGTTCTTCTTTTGTAGGTGAAGATATACGATCTTTCCTACAAAACAAGTTAAATTGCATGATTAGAAACATCTCATAATTTTCAGAACAAATTCTTTACACATAAAGAAATATGTCATGCAGTCATGCAGTTATCTTAGCCAATGCTTCAATACAACATTTATCCATGTTCCACAACTTTCTAGATGCCTTCCAGTCTCTACCAAAACATTGTTAAGAGTTTGCACTACTCCCAACATGTCAACAAAGAGGTTTCATTCTAGATAAGTAGCACTGGAATGTTGTACAGTGCCATAGGCCACTTACCCATCACATGCATATTAGTAGTATATTTTTCATTAATGCAATCATTCTAATATGCACAGTATATCTCCTAATCTAGGAACATAAGCATAATATTATTTAAACAAAAATGGGCAAGAAATGATAATTGAAATACTTATCTTTGTTTGTTTGCTGGGTAGACTCCCTATGAGTCTTTGCTGCCTGGCAGGAGCTGTTGAAGTAGCTTCTTCTACACCTTTCTGTTGTGGAATGTGGAAGATGGTCAACTCCCTCTGAAAATCTGCATCCTTGCAGGAGTTGCTGGAGTGTGTTCCCTCATGATCTTTGCTTCTTGGATTACCCGTCCTTGAACTTATATTCATCCTTGCTGTCATCAATCTTCTTGAACCCTGGAAAGTATAATCTGTAAGCCTTCGAGCTTTCACTGTAACCCACAAAGATACCCTTCCTTCCTGAAGGATCTAGTTTGGTCCTCTTTTCCTTTGGGACATGTGTGTATACCGGACAACCGAATATTCTGAGATGGATGACTTCAGGTTTCTTACCAGAAAAGACCTCTTCTGGTGTCTTGTTGTCCAATATCTTGTGGGGTGTTCTGTTCTGCACATATACAGCTGTTCTAGCTGCTTCTGCCCATAGATGCATAGGTAGATCTTGGTCATGCAGCATTGCCCTTGCTGCTTCCATGATTGTTCTGTTCTTCCTTTCTGCAACTACATTCTGTTGAGGATTATAAGGAGCAGTCAACTCCCTCTTAATCCCTGAATCACTACAAAGCTTCTTGAAGTCACCTGAGGTGAATTCTCCACCATTGTCGGATTTGAATGTTTTGATCTTCTTGTCAGTTTGATTCTCCATCAAGGTTTTGAATTCCTTGAACTTATCAAACACCTCATCTTTGTTCTTCAAGAAGTATACCCAAGTCTTCCTGGAGAAGTCATCAATAAATGAGACATAGTAAACATACCCACTCAGAGAACTGGATGAAATAGGACCACATACATATGAGTGGATGATTTCCAGGATGTCTTTTGCCTTGCTTTCACTGCTTGGGAAAGCCTTCTTAATGTTCTTACCTTTTGCACATCCTTTGCAAACACCTTCATGTTTGGTCTTGATTTCAGGAAGACCCTCTATAACCTTTCTTGCAATTGGAAGTGCCCTATAGTGCATATGAGCAAGTCTTCTATGCCAAAGTTCACTTGGCTCCATGGATTCATGTACCATGGCATGTTCAGGTTGTCCCTTCAATTTATACAAACCTCCCTCTTGCTCTCCAATCACTACTGCATCATCTATGTTCTTTCCCTTTGGCCACATTAGGACTTGGCCATCCACAAATGCAACCCTCATACCTTTTGCATCCAATGCAGAGATGGAGAGTAAGTTCTTCTTGAGCCTAGGTACATAAAGGACTTCTTTCATCTTCAAAGATTTTCCAGAATCTAGGTTGTAGGGGGCTTCACCACTTCCTTTGATTAGGTATTGATAATCATCCCCAAGTTTCACCTTATGGGGTGATTCATGTTCAGATAGATTCACAAAAGATTCCTTAAATCTAGTCATGTGTTTGGAAGCCCCACTATCAATCAACCAATCATTACAACCATGGGAGATAGTACCTGTGAGAGCAGAAATTAGAACATATTCTTGTTCACTTGATGAGTCATCATCACTATCACTTTCTTCCCTAGCCTTCTTCTTTGGGGGTTCATCATCTTCGGCAGCATGAGCATGATATCTTCTTTTGTTATTCTTCTTCTTCTTATTGAAGTTGTTGTTGTTGTCTTTCTTCTTCTTGGGACAATCTGAAACAAAGTGTCCCTTCTCATTGCAATTGAAGCATCTGAGATCTTTCTTATCTTTATGATAATGGTGGTGTGAGAATCTTCTGTTATGAGATGATTCCTTCTTGGACTTGCCTTTCCTGGCATGTGCTGTGAGAGCTTGATCTTCATTTCCCATCTTTTCTTCTCGGGCCACAAGCCTACCTTCTTCTTGAGAGCATTCTTCCCACAATCTGTTGAAGGAGATCAACTTCTTCCTTGCACAGATTCCTTGAATAAAGGAATCCCATGACCTGGGTAGGCCATTTAGAGTGGTCATCACCACTTTACCATTCTCCACCATTTCATCCACTGCTTCTAGTTGTTCCTTGATCTGGGAGACTCTTGAAAAATAAGATTGAATGGTTTCTCCATTCTGAAACTTTACTCCTTTCAATTGGTTCCACAGGGTCATCTTCCGATTTATGTTCTTCCCTTCAAATAGCTTGGTCAAAGAGTCAAACATCTCCTTGGGTGTCTTTAGAGAAGACACATGGGGTATGCGATGGTCTTTGATAGAATCAACAATGATTCTCTTTGCCTTGACCAATTTTTTCTTATGCAATACCTTAGCCTCTTCATCCTCTAGGATAGGGATGTCTTCTTTTACATATGAGTCCAACTCATTCTCTTCCAGGATTAACCCAATCCTATACTTCCAAGCTTGGAAGTTATCAGCTCCTTCAAGCTTATCCTCAAGCTTGGTGTGGTGAGACATCTTAAAGAGTACTTCAAATGGAAATAGAAAAGATTTAGGTCTTACCACTTGAAATGTTGAAAACTGGATTAGGTCCCGGATTAGGGTTTGTCGGAAAAACCCTAAAAATTCAAAATGTGAATTTCAATTTTCTGAACGGATAGAAAAATGCACCTTGATGAGCTGATCAGCCTGGTGTATTCAAAATTTGAGATCAGCAAAGCTTTACCCTTCAGATTTTCCTTTTTGTCCTCCCGGGTTCACTAGGGAGAGCCCTGAATTAGGGTTTGAGTTTCCCGGAGATCTACCCAGCCAAAAATCTCGATCCAAAGCTCTAAACTTCGATTTTTGCAAGGAGCTTCCAGCTATGTCTTTAGATTTCAGAAATTCCTATTTTTGTGGAAACCCTAATTTTTTAGGGCCAAATATGAAAATGCTCAGAATCGAATTCTAATTGGACAGATGGATTCTCCTTGATGAGTAGAGTCAATCTACTATATTGCTTTTCCAAAATCTGTGGAGAGAAACCCAATAAACAAGAAACTCAAGTTTCCGTCATTGCAAAATGTCTTCTTCTTAGGTTAGCTCTGATACCATGTTAAATTTTGAGCATTAATTCACAATACTCTAGGATCTTCACTGAGAGAATAACATATAAAGTATATCAATGCATAACAATCACAATAAGCATGACAAGTATCACAAGAATCAAAAGCATGAGAGACAAGAGACACAGAGTTTCTGTGGGAAAAACCCTAAGGTGAAAACCCCACAACTTCCTCAGAGATAGAGAGAGCAATGGCTCAACCAAAGTACAACCAAAATACACTTGAGATAGTCTTCTAGAAGCAGATGATCCTCCTCCTCACTAGTGCGCCACTTTCTAAGTGAGAGAGAGATGACTTTCCGAATGATCTAAATAGAGATCTCCTGATCTCTATTTATACTAACATGTTTGCCCAGTGACCTTATGGGGCCGACTTGTCTATCTAGGTACATCCACAATATAATATATATATTTCAGGGCTGACCCCACACATGGTGGTCTAATAACCCATCGACAAGTACACACACTTGCAACACTTGTCAATCCACATGACGACACTTCCTTATAGAGGAATAACACATCTCTAATAAGGGTACAATAAATATATATGAAATACATTCCGAAGTTACATATACATCAACAGGGCCATCATGTAATTCTTGGACCACTTTGCTCGCATCTTCTTTCTCCAAACATCTGATGAAAATGCCATCGTAATTCTTCCTAAAGAAGACTCCTTCAATGATCTGGTATGCTGCTGATTTGAGACGGAGAGCTCTTCTCTGCTTCGGATTCCAGTGTTCTCGCAAGTAACTTGACTGTAGATAATGTACTAGGTCCCTGTACCAAGATTTTGGCATCGTAAAAATTGGACATATATCAACTATGTTCAGTTCGGCTTCATTTCTCCCATCTAGCTCTTCATCAGCTGGGTTTTCAGTAAGCCATTTGCACAAACCTTGACCTTTGATAATAGTGGTTGGTTTGAATTCTAGTCATACTCTTCAAGAGCAGTGACCCAGTTTCCTATTCTTTCTTCCAATTCTTTCTGAATGAAAAGAGATCTGACGGCGGGATGAGGAACTACGACTTTAGTTCTATTTTTTAGAATATATGGCCTGAACTGTTTGACCGCTTTGAAAACTGCATATGCTCGCTTATCTACCACGGGGTAGTTCAGTTCCGCGCCTTGCAGACCAGTGCTCATAAAAGAAATTGGGAATTCATCTCCTGATTCCGCCTTTTGAGTAAGCACATCTGCGAGAGAGTTATCAGAAGCAAAAGTATACATTATAAAATCTTTGTCGAAATTTGGACTTTTTAAAGAAGGTGCCTTGGCTATGGCAGCTTTGATTTCTTTGAATGCAACTTTTTCCAAGTCCCTCCACTTAAATTGTACACTCTGCTTGACCATTTGTTGCAGAGGTTTAACGAACTGGGCGAAGTCTAGTACGAACCTTCGAACAAAATTTATGGTGCCCATGAATGATTGCATAGACTTTTTACCGTGGGGCATGGGAATCTTGTTTATAGCTTGTACTCTCTCTTGATCTATCGATATTCCCTCCTTTGAAATGATATGACCCAAAAGTTTTCCCTCAAGAACAACAAAAACACTTTTCTTAGGGTTTAAAGAGATACCATACTTTCTGCAACGATCAAAGATTTGCTTTAGGTGGAAAACATGGTCTTCCCTTTTCTTTGAGAAAACTGTCACATCATCTAACACATTTACCACCCAATCCTCGGAAAGCAATGTCCATGACTCGTTGAAAAGTAGCTCCTATGATGATTAAGCCAAAAGGTATTCTTCGATATGCGAAGGTTCCCCACTTCTTATGAAAAGTGGTTTTGAGTCGGTCCTCTTCCGCTACTAGCACTTGGTTGTAACCAGAGAAACCATCTAGTAGAGAGAAAAGTTCTGGTCCTGACACCATCTGCGAGATTTGTTCCATTGGGGGCACATGATAGTTGTCTTTATTGGAAGCTCTGTTTAAGTTCTGAAAATCTACACACAATCTGATTTCCCCCGATTTCTTCTGCACGGGAACTAAATTAGCCACCCATTCAGAATGTTGGACTTTAAAAATAATCTTGGTATCCAACAATTTTTTTAACTCTTTTTGAATTAGAGGCTCGAGTGTCGGATGCATCCTTATTAATTATTGCTGAAAAGGTTTGACACCTTCCTTCATCGGTATTATGTGTTGCATGATGTGGGTATCATATGTCTTCAGATCATCATAGGTCCAAGCAAACACATCTTTATATTGCTGGAATAGTTTGATGAATTTACTTCTCTCATCAGGCGTACAACACCTACCGAGATTAATGTATTTCGGTTCAGCTTCCGTGCCCAAATTTATTAACTCATGCTGCATAGATGACCTGTGAGTTTTAGCATTTACAGGTCTTCTGAACTTGATTTGTAAATCAAATAATGATTCAAGAGTTCTCACGCCTTTGGGCATGAAGTTTCCCTTGATAGCGTCTTCATTTTGTAAATCTGAATCATGCTGCTCTTCCTCTATTATGGCCTCTTGGAAGACATCTTCATTTGTTAAGAAATTAATGATCTGATCATCATCATCAAACACCCAGAGATTTGTGATGTTATCCGGGACAGAGGTACTGAAAATTAATTCCATAGAGCATCTGTTATTAGTGGGTACTAATCTGGAGGCAGAGGTTGCTAACAAATCAGCTGCAACATTCTTCAACCTAGGAACATAATTAATATTGAAAGCATCAAAACATGAAATCAGATCCCAAACTTCACCTTGATAACCCTTTAAGTGTGGTGAAAGGCAATGAATTGTATTCCTTATTTGTCTAACAACTATTTCTGAATCACCCAACACTTTCAAATATTTGACACTCAAACCAATAGCTTTCTTTAGCCCATGGATCAAAGCTTCATACTCAACAGTGTTATTCGTACATTCAAATTCTAATCTATAAGATAAAAAATGCTTGTTTCTTTCGGGGTCAATTAAAACAAAACCAACTCCTGATCCTTCTTGAGCTTTGGAGCCATCAAAGTAGAGAGTCCAAAAAATATCTTCTTTTTTAATTGAGTTAGTACTATTGCTATCTAAGTTAGTAAATAATTTTACTATGTTACAATCAATATCATCAGTCCGTGAAAAATGAAGGAGATTGGACTGTTTGTTTGAATCATGACTAACATCTTCTGACTGATAATTCCCAAGTTCGATTTCTAAGAAATAGTTTCCCAACACTGAAGATGAAAAAGCTACAACTTCATTTTTTCCCTCTAGCTAAGTGACATTTTGTCTCATGCGTGGCTCTCTTAATATCTTGATCTGATTTTGCCTATTTTGATAGGGCAGCCACAAATTAGACCAATCCGTTGCAAAATAGCCATTCAGTTTCGCAGACTAGTCCCTACTCAAAATTAAACCATATGCCTCAGGGATATCAACCACCATTATATCAATGAATTGACATACTCTAGAATCAGATGACAACCTAATAAGTACATCTTTCAATTCACCAATAACCTTGATAGCAGTTCTATCTAATTGAATGATTTGAGATGGGGATGGGATTGGCTGTCCATTAATCCTTTTGCAAATTGACAAAAGCATGAAATTCGAACTAGCACCCGAGTCTACCAAACAATTATGAACATTGTGATTAAAAATCTCAAAGGTTAAGAGGAAAGGTAGAGTTTGAGATTTTGATTTTCCGCCAATACTTACTTCATTAATTTCTGGGTTTTCATTAGTGTTTTCTACTACAGCACTTGTTGGTGGATCAAAGGCCTCCATCAGTTTCTTTATTTGTTGCGGCAAGCTACACATATAAAAAATGGAAATGTTTGCTTTTGTTTTCTTAATATCTTCGATTATATCATAGCTCATGTCATACTCTTTTGAAATTTTCGATTGATTTTCTGTTTTGTTTAAAGAAGCTTGTGGCGGTTTAATTATTTCTGAGTTTGGTTCTTTAGTCACCGTAGAAGCAACTACCGGGTTTGTCTTAGGTTGGGGAGGAATGACAGTTATGTGCCGCCTCGGTATTTGATTGGATCTAGCTTTAGGTGTTTCTATTGTTGGATCAATCGCTGGGCCTTTACTTCTGGTAGTGATGTTAATAGACGTTGTTTGCACTTCATCTATGGAATCTTCACAAGATGGATCTTGGGTAGGAGTCCAATCCCAAAGGATCATCATAGTGTCGGGATCAGGCTCCTCTCTCTCAGGAATTGGTTCTTGTTGGGGATTCATTTGCTCGGGCATTTGTGCATCTAACATTTGGTTCATCACTAAACTCATCGAATTGATCCACTGTGGACAGCTTTTCTCCGAGTGTTGTTCTTGATGGAAAGTGTAGAAGTGGTCCATGCCTATTTCATTTAAGTTTAGTACAACAGAATTGTTCACTGGTGGGGTTGACTATCCATTTTCTTCTTTCTTTATATAGAATGGCTTGAACGGTGGCCTTGAGGAACTAGTTGCCTTATCCTTTTCTAGATCTACAATCTTATTGGAGAGTTTTTGCATCATTTTTATGACATTATCTAACTCTTCTACGGGTTCTTCTTTGTCCCTAGTTAACAAAAAAGGTTTCTTAACAGCTTTCAGCTTGACCTCTACATCTAGAGCATGTTTGGCGATGCTGTCAACCTCTTCTTCTACTTTCTTTGCTTCTTCGAAATTTTCTGTCAGGGTAACCTTTTTCGTTCTTTTGACGAATATTGCTAGTGCGTATTTAATAGCTGTTTTGTAATACTCTACCAAGCATTCCTCAACATGCTTTGTTGCATCACTAAAATTGTTTAGCAGTGTTGTGAATCTTTGATTAAACTCTTTAAATTTCTCATTCTTTTCCATTCTCATAGACAACAATTCTTTCATAAGAGTAGCTACAGTTTTCTGATTTCCATATTTTTTTAGAAAACACTTCTCAAACTCTTCCCAACTAGTTATCGAATTAGCTTGCCAACTAAAATACCAGGAAGATACTTTGGGTTCAAAAGTGTAAGGAAAAAGGCGACAGACCACGTCTTCGTATTCCACATTTAAAAGATTTAGAGCTAAATAAAAACTTTTAAGGTGATCTTCAGCAGAATTCCCTTTGCCAAGGTCATACTTAGGTAAAACCTTTCTGGGTTTTTTGGAAAATCATGGAATGGTCCGACTACATTTAATGCTCCCCTCGCTCTCCACGAGGGTAAGGCCATGACTCTCGGTGGGGAACGTGGAGGTGTATGCGGTGGTGAGTTATGAGGAGTATGCCTTGGAGTGTGCTGCTGTTCCTGATCTGTGGGAGTCTCTGGTCTAACTTCTTCGAAAGGTTCAGTGATTTCTTCTAGAGATAAATCTAATAATTCTTCTAGACTTTGAACGAGAATGGAATCCCTTGTACACTGAGGTTTTTTTTAAGGAGCTCTGATTCTGGGTAACAGAGGAACTGTGGTTAGTCCTCCAAGACTTCTAACGTAGGAACGAGTATGTCTCCTGAAGTGGTTTACTTCCTCAAAAGGGATAGCATACAATGTTTCTTGTTGTTCTGTCTCAGAATTAGGATTTTCTTGATTTCTTGATTCCAGATCTGGGATGTCTGGGATAACTGTTTCAAACGGGTTCTCAGTGGAAAATTTTCTAACAAAAGGGTCTCTTCTGCCAGCCATGCATTGGTGGCCCTCCTTCTAGCGCCAAAAACTATTGATGCCTCGAAAATCGTAGCATCAATCAGCTAGAGATTCTCCCCAGCAAGCGGTCCCAATTAGATCGCCTACCGTTTGGTGTAGGGAATCCATCCGGTTAACGGGCCGGCTAATGTGTAAGTTTTAAAGATTTGTTTATTTTAATGGTTGCGGCCCGATCCACCGTTTATATTTTTATGTTTAAGATGATATGCATGTGCCCTAAATTGAATGCATGCGTCAAACAAATCTATTCTAAACTAATTAAATCTAAATTAGCCTATCCTTATACGGAGAAAATTTAAAGGATGAGTAATAAACTGGAAATGCACCCAAGAACTCCATAGATAGCTGTTAAATTGAAAAGAATCATTTACAGCAGAAAATAAAGATTATCCAAGATAGCTTCGATAAAGATAAATATTCTATTACCCATTTGATACAGAAATTTTGCAAAGAAAATGAATTCATAGCAGAGAATTAATTCACAATAGTCAGGAAAGATCTCATAGAAAATGTATGAAATATGCAGAAGTAGTTCAACAATTATCCAACACAATCCCAAGCAAAATGTTGCGCCGGCTTCTACAGGCCAAAACGATTTTCTCATTCATGTAGCAAAAATAGTTCATGTACAAGACATAAATGTCCTTTCACCTGCCAAAAGTCCTGCTATTCTCTTCTATTCAGCTATATATAGCTTTACAAAATGCTCCAAGAGCTGCCACCTATACCCTAACCATTTATATTCCTCTAATTTGTCTTGTAGTGTCCATGTCACAAAAAGAGAATAAAAACCCAAAATAATACAAAAATGGATGTTACGGAGAACCAAATGTCATTTAATAATTAATACATAGGAAGACCGAAAGAAGAGACGCTGGTTGGAGAGAAAGATGTGCTCTGCTAAAAACCTAACCCCTGCCCTAGCTGCCGTTGGTGCTCATGGCCGCCGGGACTCTACAGGGATGGCTCTTCTGGGAGCTGTTGAGAAGGATTGCTGTCGCCTATGGCCAGGCAGAAGAGGCGGCTCAACAGTCCAGAATAGCTGGTTTCATTCTGCGTCAAATACTCCTCTGCTTTTTTTAAATATTGGAAGAAATGGGAGCGTTGAGTCTTGTAGAGGCGGTGGGCATCCGCTTTATCTCCAGCATAGAGATAAGATGACACTGTGGTTATGGCCTGTCGTCCCCTCTTCTATCCAGCTAAAAGACTTTGAGGAGCGTCAAATGGCAGAGACGGTATTATACTCCTCTGGCTCAGACTTTTTGAATCACCTTTTATATATTTCGGCTACCTGGTGTGATGGCGCAGGGTCTTTTATGTTCTATTATAGCTGCGGAGCGACTACAGAACCGTTTTGGGCGAACATACAGGTCGTGGAGTTATTTTTTTTCTTACTGTTCTCTTCATGCGAGAAGTACTATTGCTGCATGTCCTTATACTGAAGGAAAAATTGGAGAAACAGACTGGAGATCAGGTTGCATACGCTCTGTAAGGCCACCATTGGTCCATCCACATGGTGAAAAATGGTATGAATCACAAAATGTTTTTGGTTTTGGGGTAGAGGATGAAAAATTCCAGATTTTTATAAAAACGCTTTCAGGGAAAACAGTCTTGGTGTGGGCTTCTGTTAAAGATACAGGGGACACTCTAAAAACTATGATAGCGCAGAGAGAGGGTTACTCTCGCATATCCTTTTACATTCTGTACGGAGGTAAAGTACTGAATGAGGGTGATAGGCTGAAGGACTGCCAGATTTCCAAGAACTCCACTCTGCATGCGATGTATCGTTTGCGGGGAGGATTGGTTGGGAATAGAGGAACAGCAGGTCCCTCTTCATACAAAGATGCCGCTCGTGCAAAGGGGCCACAGTCGTCAGCAGCTCCACATTCTTCACAACCCAAGCCGTATATCGTGGAGAAACTGGACGAAATCCCATCTTTGGAGGTCAAGAATACAGAGGTAACACAACTCTTCAGTAATCTTCAAACACATGCTCTCATCTGTCATTTTAATGGCTTCTGGCCCAGATCTTATGATCTTCATAATTGGATCTACACAAATTGGACAACAAATTGTCAAATTCTTTTATGCTCCAAAGGATTTTTTGTTGTACGGTTTGAATCAAAGGAAGAATATGAGAATATCTTTGAGCAGGGTCCTTGGTTTTGGGGGAGAGCAGGGCTTTTCCTAACCCCCTGGTTTCTCGATTTTGATGCCAACACTATGGTGGTTACCAAAATGCCGGTATGGGTGAGGCTGCCAAACTTGCCCCTTCCTTTCTGGCATCATTTAGTCCTGGAAGACATTGGCAATCTGCTTGGGAAGTACATTAAAAGGGATACTGATCGGCATGAGTAGGGACTTTTTACTTATGCATGAATCTGTGTGGAGATCGACCTCAGCAAAGGTCTTCCTGATAGAATTAAGCTGATATATGAAAAGCACAAATGGATCCAGGCAGTGGACTATGAAAACACTACTTTTAGATGCAGATTTTGTCATCTAACAGGACATTTACAAGATTCGTGCCCTCTTGCAAAATGGCATCCCAAAAAGAACCAGGGGATAAAGACAAAGGGGAAAACATGGCAGGCAGATTATGCTCCCTCTACTGATGAGGATTCAGAGGGTGAGGTAAGCGAACCAGAAGAAAAACAAGAAGAGGAGGTCAACAAGGAAATAATGCATAAAGCTGAAACAGTGGAGACACATCATCCAGATTCAAAAAATGCCGGTAAGGAAACACTCACGGAAAACATGCAACTAATGGCTACTTCCTTAACCGGGTCAAAGCGTGCAAATGAATCAGAAAATTCAGATTCTGATAAAGAAAAATCCTCTGTTCAGCCATCAGTGGAGCAGGCGAGTAAAGAGTTGATTGTAGTTGTACCCCAGCAGGGGGGATGGACAGAAGTGAAATCCAAGAAGAGAGAGAAGAAAGGGAAATTAGAGGATTATTATAAAATCCCTAATTCCTAGAAACTTAAGTAACATTATTGTTTTTTATTTATACTTTTTTTTTTTTTTTGTAGACCTATGGTCTTGTCTCAGATGTGCTTATGCACCTACTCAACCTGAGTAATGACTCTCTATGTAATTTTGTACTCTTAAGGATGAAATGAAATTACGCTTTTTTTTCGAGGAAAAAAAAAAGAAGAGACGCTGGTTGCAGACCCAA
The DNA here is from genome assembly GCA_027924585.1 of Larix kaempferi. NCBI lineage: Eukaryota > Viridiplantae > Streptophyta > Pinopsida > Pinales > Pinaceae > Larix > Larix kaempferi. The sequence continues at coordinate 63,786,462 of BSBM01000370.1, read as the reverse complement.
GGAATAAGACAAAAGATAGATTATTTATGAGCTGATGCCTTTGGTGTCTTGGGCGTTTCTGTTGAGGCTAATACTCCTGCTGGGGCTTGAGCCACTGGTGCTGCTGGGAATTCCGTTGAATTTGATGCCTCAGCTCCTCCTGCTGTTACTTGATGTGTTCCTGCTGTTAGCATCCTGTCTGTTTCTGCTATATGCTTCACCCAGAGACTGGTATCTTTTATGATATTGTTTGCATCCAGGGGAAGCATGGTTTTCAAAGAAACTACATGCTTGGCCAGCTCTTCTTCGAGATTAGCGACTTCTACTGTTGTAGCTTGGAGACTCTCATTTAGGAGGTATGCGTGAATTGTAGCCTGGCCAATCCACTCGTGAAGATCCTCTGAGGTCAAGGCATCTACCTTTGTAACACAGTCTATTTCAGCGTTCAAACCCTCCTTTAGATCAGACGATCGTTGGGCTTTATCTGGAAACTCTTCTATGGTTTGGGGTATTTTCACCTGGAAGTTTTCTTGGGTAGTTCGTATTTTCAAATACAAATTCCCACACTGTTAAAGTGTAACCATGGCCACTTCATTCAGTTTTACTCCGTAATTCTGGCAAAACCCCAAGAGGCAGATATCTGCTTTGAAACCGATGATGGATTTAAGAGGGAGTCTTTCTGGGAATCCTGACCTTCCCTCTCTCCATTCCATTTGCCTCGTAATATCCTCAACAATACGGGTATACTTTCTCCTACGCCTAGTGGCCTCATCATTTATTTCTTTGATTCTGACCACTACTTCCTTCAACTTGCAGATTTCTTCCGTCATGAGCTCTTGAATGTCGTGTATCCTTTTCATAATTCCAAAATCCTGCTCATGAAAGGGTCCCAAGTCGCTAACCTTGTTGGTTGCGAGTTGTAATTGATATTCTAGCAGTTCCTCCTTTTCTTCCAGCTTCTCGATGCTCTCCTTTAGGTCATCAATCTGCTGAGTGATATCAAATTTCTCTGACTCCAACTATAGGTTGCGGCTTTGTAGAGATCTTTTCTCTGTTTCCAGAGCTCTTATCTGTATCACCAAAGCTCTCTTTTCAGCTTCTAGATGCTGAAATATTCTGTTGAGTTCTTCCTTCTCTAGCACAAGGGTGTCACATTTTTCAACCATCAAATTTGAATAATTATGCTCTTTGACCAGAGTTTCTTGCAGATGGTGGGCTTTCTCCTTCTCCAATTCTAACTCGTCTGATAATATGTCAACATTGTCGGCCGTTTCTAGGATAGAGGCCACAAAAATAGATACTGTGAGCTTGTGTGCATGTTGGGTACCTTGTATGGTTGTAGTTTCATGCTTGGTGACAATATCAGGTTGAAAAGGCCTGTTCATTCTGGTCACTGTTTCTTTAACAATGGACTTCCTTTTCTTGTTGTAGGTAAACTTATCCCATTGGGACACTGTACTACTCTTGGATGGTGTAAAAGGGACAATTGGGAGGTCCCTTATGGGAGAAACCATGTCCAAGTCTTGTATATTTGGGCTTTTGGGGTCAGTGTCTTCTTTGAATTTCTTTTCCTCTTCTTCTTTTCTTCGTGCTTCTTCCTCTTGTTCCCTTCTCAATTTGTCATCTTCTTCTTGTTGGGAAATTTCTTCTAGCCTACTTCTTTCCTCCTCCTGAATTCTCCGAGCTTCATCTTCAGCTGCTTGCATCCTTTGAGATTCTTCTTTATGGAGTTCGTCTTCTTTTGCCTTGTTTTCTCTATTAGCAGCTTCTCTTTGGATTTTCTTAGCTACTTCTTTTAGCTCTTGCTCTTCTTTAGAGAGAGTTTGAGAAAATTCTACTGCTTCCTTTTCCTTCTATTGCTTTGCACCTTTCACAGTGCCAGAGCTAGAACTTGCCCCAACTTTACTTGGTTGACAAATCTGCAATTCGGTCATGTTACTGACCCCTCGATACGTTTCTTCTTCCTCATCATAATAGTGGGCGTACTCAAAGTTGGCAAAGATTTCTTTGCAATGTCGTGCCGCTTTGCCTTGTCGATCGTTCCTCTAGAAAATCCTTTCCCCATAGTGAAAGTCTTTCAGTTCTGCAACGAAATATTCTACAGTTGCAATTCCTGAGAACTTGTAGGCCCCAACATAGAAAGGTAAAAGCGGGAAAGTGGCCTTCTTCGCTTTGTACAAGGTGCTCCCCACCCCATCGATGAACACTTGCCTCACTGCCTCCTTGTGGACCACATAGTCAGTGGCATATCTCGGTAGGATATATGGGGGTTTAGAGCCTCCATACATTCTTATGTAGGTGCCTTCTGACGAAAAATAGAAATCACCATAGTTTTCCAGGACTTCCATGGCGTTCTCAGATAAGCAGTTGGGTTCCTCGTTGAACATTAATTCGTATAGAGGCATGATAAACTCCTCACAAATGAGTTTGTAATTCCTCTTGTAATTTTGAGCCCTAAATATTTTGTAAGCAATGAATACTGAGGTCTCGGCTGAGTTCCATATGCATCATAAATTGGGAAAGGGACGCTTTGCCACAACACAATCTATCAAGTAGGATGCCATATAACATTTTGCTCTTTTCTCCACTAGCCCTTCTTGTGCAGCAATTATAGCTGATGTTAAGCTGTCTGAGAGAATATCAACCCAGTTAAAAATTGTTCCTTTGAACGCCACATAGTGGATGATGGGCACCCATTGTAGCACAAACATCGTCCCATCGGGTCTTCCAAAGATTCTGCTTAGCATGAGAGCGATCAATCTGAAAGGGGGTCTTAGATTTTGAACCTCATACTCTTCACTGTCCTTTTTCCTTATTTGTTTGCCCGAGATTAGCAGCCTCCTAACCATCTCCAGATTATCCATTTTGATCTCTTCTAGCCATGCATCATCCAACCGCTGCTGTGGCTTGGGAAATTTATAAGCCGTTGAGATATAGGATGGGTGAAATGAAGCAAAAGATTCTCCTTTTCTATCTGCAAGAACTCTTGTCTTTGTATTCGCATGCCGCAGAAGCCACCCAATTACTTCTAAGCAGGGGAAGAGCTTTGGACGGGTGGAGGCTTTGGATATACATGAGTTTCTGATATTCCGGTACAGACATTCTTCTTCAAGAAGAGCTTCAGGGAAGTCTCGGTGTCTTACCATACGGTATACATATCCCCATTTTATTTCTGGGGACACGCCTGTAGTGCACCTAGTGTCTTGGAATATAGTTTCCACCCTTGTGTTGTCATCAGTTGGGTAGGTCGCCTTTGACCTTCTCCTGCCACCTTTAGTCATTTGAAAAATCCTGCAGGCATACGGCGCAACATCCGTAATTCAAATTTATCATTTTGTTCATACTATTGAGGCCTAAATGCCAATTGAAAGTCACTATTGATTTGCAAACTTTAAAAGGATCTTCTATTTTAGTTTAAACATTTACATCACATGCTATTTCATAATCCTTGTGCAAAACTAAAAATATTTCAGTAGGACACTATATTGCACTTATGAAGAATAAGGGGCACGCATTTCATAATGACAAACCATAAGCGCAAAGCGATTTTGAGTACTACGTTCCAAAGCGCAAAAACATCGTAAACTTTCACAGTTGGGTAAGAATACCGATGCTCTTCATGTAAGGGTGGACGGGGCTAGTTTGGAGATTACAAAAATGACGGCTTAATGGGTGTTCAGGGTCTCGGGGATGTCCATGTTCATACAAAAACAAGGTTTTTGTGCGTTTAAATGGAAAAAAGGCATGGGTTGCTTCGGCTGTGGTTAAACTACACAACTTGACGTGGATAAGAAAGTATGAATAGAACCATGCACATAACATTCACCTTAACCACTACAATCTAGTCCATGAGGCTTGACAGGGTACTTACCTGTTGAAAGACGATGGTAGGTATGCGTTGATACCACGGCGGAACCGATGAGCCTGTAGTAGGTGTTTGCAAACTCAAATGGAAACAAAATGAGTGCTCTGACCAATGGAAATAATGAAAACCCAATGGGGTTCATGCCCTATATATATAAAACTAGTACGTGTGAGCTATTAATAAGGTGGTTGCAGACCATTAAAACAGGGTTAAAGCGACGTACAGATGGGTCAAATCGACACTTTCCTTATTAAATGTGACCGCCAAAATCGGAAAGACTTGGTTAAGCTCTCCGCCTGCTGTGGAAAGAAAAGCTGAGTTTGCCCGCCGTTGCGAGAGGTTTGTCCGAACTTTTCTGCAAAGGGAAAGTGTGACGCTATGCAGTGACCAACTTAAGTTAGTTTACCCGCCTTTGCGGAAGAGTTATCCGAGTTCTCCCGAAAAATGTGCCACTCTACCCGATGGAGTGGAAGAGTTTCTTGAAGATCTTCGCTATTGCAGAAAAGATAGACGAGTCCTTCCGCCGCAGTGACTTATTCATAAAAATCCGATCGCTTGCGGAAGAGTTAGGCGAGTTCTCCTGCTGTTGCAGAGAAACTTGGTGAATTTGTTTCGCCACGGGTTCACTTGGTCAAAGGTTTCGCCCTTTCGGAAACTTAAGTTGAGTTTTCCACCGTGACTTGACTTGGTCCTTTTCTTCCGCTGTTTCGGGAGGTTTGGACCAACTTTTTCACCGTTGCGGAAAGGTTAGCTCAGAGCTTCCGCTGTTGCGGCTGAGAAACTTGAGTTTTACTTAGGAAAAAAATAAACTCAAAGTTTAAGGCGAGTAAAAGACAATTCTTTAGGGAAACTAATTAAGAAAACTCTAAGGCCCTGAGATCCTTAGGAAAACTTCTTCTCAAAAGAAAAAGGAGGGGCCCGAATATTTTTTCAAATTTTTTTTTTGGGGGAAATGTTGTAGCAACAACAATTGGTGATTCACTGGCAGACACAAATATCTGAAACAAACTTATCTCATGGTCAGGGAAGCTACAAAGCGTTGATTGCATGTGCAACATAATGTCTCCATAGTTCAGCTTCGAAGAATATAGTGATCACTCTTATCATAATGGTGATAATGGGAAAGGCAGCTTTGACTCAGATTTCTTTAAAACTCTCTAAGGCCAAAGTGTGGGGTTTATTTTAAAATTCTCTCTTTCAGAAGCTTACTAGTATAAGACTCCACAGGATCGTGACAATATCTCACAGGCATATTCGTTTGTTCCTCATTCCCATGCTATTCTACATCCTTTTGGATGTTTCTTTAATTCATGACTTTAGCCGCTTTGAGTCTTCCAGAAATAAATTTCTTCTGCTTTTGATAATTGATGTAAGTCCTTGAATCCAAAGTGTCCTTTTGTGTGAGCAGAAGATTTGTTTGATTTCATGCTTCACGGATGGAGAAGAACCTTGCTGGGCTGATTTATTTGAACAGCTTCATTCAGCTTCCTTGATTTGCAAGTTTCCTTTATTTTCTTAGCCATGCTTTAATTGAGGCAAGAATTTCTGGAAACCAGACTCTTCGGTATATGCCTTTTGGCTTCTCTTGCAGCATGGGATCATTTTACATACCATATATCTGTGAGACATGCTTCCTCTCCATGGGTCTACCATAGTGAACTTCCTAAGACAATCATTAATGTTAGAGTGAATGGGGCCCTGAGATAGTCAAAAGGAAATGCTAAATCTTAGCTATTTGACAGGGGTTATTCTGACCAAACAGAAAAGAGGATCTCTGCATTCTAGAAAACCGATCAGTGAAAGCAAAGTTACAAATATGTATTTCCTTTATCAGTAAGCTTCTTCTTGACCATTCTTTTGAGTTTTCTGGGTCTCATCTCTCAGCTACACCAAAACGGAGCTTATATTTATTTCAACAAAGGCCTTAATCAAAAGGGAAAACAAACAAAACAAAAGAAAATAGATCAAGCTAACTGACAAACTAAACGGTAATCAAAGCAATTAAAATAAAACAAAAGGAAAGAAAACAAACCAAAACAGAAAAGACAGTGTTTTATTTATGTACAAGATCCCACCCAGGACTCATGCGAAGTATTGTTTCAAGGCGAGGTCGTTGAAATGGAGATTTATTTCCTCCCCTTGTAGGTCTTTCAATTTATAGGTCGACGGGCCAAGCTTTTCAGAAATTTGGTAAGGTCCAACCCATAAGTGTTGAACTTTTGTGTGCATTCCCCTACCATCATGCTGGTGGTCCCATTTCAGAACTAAGTCACTTAAATAGCATTGCATCCAAACACGAAATTTGACCAAGGCCTCAACGAGTAGGACCGAACCGAGACTTACTTGGATAGAGAAGTAACTGAGATATCCAATAGTTCAACCTTCGCTGCCAGCCAGGTATTTGAAGTTCGAAAACCTCTGTCAAACATCACAATAAGTAGCTGAGTATTAGAAATGTTATAAGACAAAAGATTAAAACGATTCTGCATTGTATTGAAACCCTTACCTTCAAAATTTTAGTTCATGGCCGACGTCAAGATAGGGAACTAGGTCCATAGTTGCTCCACTGGCTAAAACCAACAGGAAAATCACGTAGGAAGGTTTTAGTATAGAGGTCTATGCAAGACTGCTAGGGAAACCTTGGCAGCCATGGGAGAGAGCTTGGCTCCCCTCCCCTCCCCTCCTCATACAGTCTAATTGATGTTAGAACCCTCGCGAAGGATTGTCAACTGTCAGCCCAAACGTGTGATCACGTGACTGCTTTCAATGCACTAGCTGGCCCCCACTTTTCTGAAACTATACGATTAAAAACCCACCTTTGTATAGTTCGAGCACCCTTTTTCTTCGTTTCATTTTGGTATCACCTTGGAGCAAACACAATTACTATCATTTGGTTAAAACGCCTAAGATAGGACTTTTCCTTTTAGCAGAGTTAGGATTACTTCTTTGTAACTTCACATATAAAAATTGTAAGTTGTCACTTTAGGAAATATTTAACATTTCTAACCAAGGATGGTAGAAGAAACCAACCTGTCACCTGTCCAAAGAAAGGGTCCACATGCATTAGCTTTATAAGCTAATTAATTCTCGAAGACTGCTCGAAGGACCTTGCTGAGCTTTAGGAAATTAAAACGTTTTCAGTTAAGCTTGCCATATTAGAATGATTACGAAATAACAACAAACATCATTAAAATGTGACACATATCAACCTTTTATCTGCGAAGCATTAAGTTCATAGTCATGTTGGTGAAGGTGTAGTTACTCTTCTAAGTTACGACAGTTGTGGATCAAAACATTTAATAAGACAAAGCATGATCAAATAGAAATTTTATACATACATAGCTAGGTCTAAGTGACACATACAAAAGGCATGAGTATTACTACTTTACCTTTAAAAGATTTTTTTATTATTCAAGTTTTGTCGACTAAAACAACCATAAGATTCTGTTCATCTAGAATTACTGTTGTTTTTATCTTATATAGAATTTTTTTATTTATTTACGATTTTGAGGGATTTTACATATGGTATCAGAGCTGTGTTACAACACTTGGCCTGAATCGGCTCAAACACTGCTGCTGTTATGAAAATATTTTAACTGATGATATTTTTATTTTGTATTTGTTTCATGCTCTTACTAATTCCAGGATTAGAAGATGAACTGTGTTGGTAGGGATAAATGGTAGAATTCAGAATGCCTGAAGAGACACCCCCTCGAGAACTAGAAGGTACTGGAGGAAGTAGACTTTGGGTGTAGTTAAATGAAAGCAGAGATAATAATCCAACTTATTTACAACAAAATGTTGAAGAATTAAGGGTAGAATTAAAAAGAGTTAGGGAGGAAAATGAACGAATAATGAAGGCTCAAGAAGAATTGAATACTATTTTACTGGCCAAAATACATAGTAATGAAAAGGATAAACATAAAGGCACTAAGGAGGATAAGGCAGCCACACCTCCTAACCTAAAGGGAGAAAACTGGACTTTTCTAGCCATAGAGCTGAAACGTCTAGTGAGAAATCATTGAATCAAGAACATCAAGACTTCAGTGAAAGCAGTGACCAGCATAAGAGTAAAAGGAAGTATAGACCATATGAGGAAATTTCGAGGGAATTCAAGAAGATCAAACCCCCCATGTTTAATGGTAAAATTGAAAAAGCTGAGGAAGATGAAACTTGGTTATCAGGCATGAATAAAGATCTTCAGATCTACAACTATTCTGATGAACTTAAGGCAAAAATGGCCATATACAACCTAAGTGGAAAGGATGATATATTGTGGCAGGACATCAATAAAGTGAAAGGCATAAAGGAATGGAGGGTAGATTGGAAAATCTTTAAAAAGTTATTTAAAGAGAAATATCTTTCAGAACAATTTTATGAAGAAAAGTCAAAGGAATTTTACGAGTTAAGGTTAGGAGCCATGAGTATGAAAGAAATCTGCAGTAAATTTCTGAGTTTACTCCGTTATGTGCCATACATAATAAAGGAAAAGCCAAAAATACAACGCTTCCTCAGTTGTTTTCCCACTTCGTTCAAAGAACAAATTGAATTTGATAACCCAAAGATATTGGAGGAAACAATGAGGAAGGCGAACTACTGCTATGAACATAACAAGAACAGAAGAGAAAGTATGCCGAGCTCGAATGTAAATAAATGAGATCACTACTCGAAAAACAACAACTCTAAATTTCACCGAAACACTGGAAGTAACTACAGGGGATATCGGGGTAATAATCACATAAATTACAGACCCCAACCCCCTGCCATAAGAGAAAGAGAACCCTTTAATAAGCATGCTGCTCAGAAAGAACCATTAAAGTGTTGGGAATGTGGTGACCCACATTATTTTAAGGACTGCCCTAAAAGAAACAAAACTTTTAATAAGGTTCACTCCCTTCAAGAGGCAATCAAAGTTGGAGATATGGCAAGGAGCATGCCCAGAATAACACTGCACTGGAAAATCGGCAGGCAGATCACCAAGCATCAATGGTTGAAATCCAAGGTATGATAAAGAATCAACCTGCTTCTATATTAATTGATCCGGGTGCAAGTTTAAGTTATGTCGCACCCAGAATTGTTGAATCATGTGAACTTGTGCCTCAAAAATTTGAAAAATATTGGCTAGTACAATTAGCCAGAGGTACGAAACGCAAGGTTACTAGTCAAGTTAAAGGTTGTGAATTCCTGATGAATGAGTTAAACACAAGTGCAAATCTGAATATTTTACCTTTAGGTTCATATGATTTGTTAATTGCAATGGATTGGTTAGAGGAGCACAAAGTTATATTAATTTGTTTTGATAAAACTTTCACCTACATAGATAAATTAGGAAATGCAGTTAAAGTGACAAGAATTCCCAGAAAAACAACTATTCGAAAAATCTCAGCTCTACAGATGAAAAGATCTGTGAGAAAAGGTTGTAAGGTATTTGCTGTTTATATAATGGATAGCAGGGAATCAGAAAGTAAACTTAATTTAGATGATATACCAATTTTACAAGAATTTAAAGACATATTCCCAGAAGAAGTTCAAGAACTGCCTCCAAAAAGGGATATAGATTTCACAATTGATCTAATACTAGGAGCAGTACCAACATCTAAGGCTCCATACAGAATGAATGTAATTGAGCTCACGGAGTTATAAACACAGTTACAAGAACTTTTAGATAAGAATTATATTTGGCCCAGTGTTTCCCCTTGGGGAGCATCGATTATTTTTGTAAAGAAAAAGGATGGGACCTTGATATTATGTATATATTACAGGCAATTGAATAAAATGACTATAAGGAACTGATACCCTTTGCCCCAGATTGATGATTTGTTCGATCAACGCCAAGGGGCAACTGTTTTCTCAAAAATAGATTTAAGATCTGGATACCATTAGGTACAGATCAAGGATGAGGACATATTTAAAATTGCCTTCAGAACTTGTTATGGTCATTACGAGTTCATTGTAATGCCATTTGGCTTAATAAACACACCTACAACCTTCATGAGTCTAATGAATAACATTTTTAACGATTACTTGGATAAATTCGTAGTTGTCTTCATTGACGACATTCTGATTTATTCAAGGAACGAACAGGAGCACAGAGAACATTTAAGAATAGTATTGAAGGTTTTAAGAGAGCAAAAATTGGTTGCTAAGTTTAGTAAGTGCAACTTTTATAAAGACAAAATTCATTATCTATGACACGTAGTGTCTAAAGATGGAATCTCGGTCGACCCCGATAAAATCAAGGTTATCATGGAATGGTCAGTCCCTAAAAATGTTTCCAACATAAGGTCTTTTATGGGGATGACGGGTTACTATCGGAAATTCATTGAAGGATTTTCGAAAATAGCTTACCCCATAACCTCACTGTAAAAGAAAGGTAAAAGGTTTGACTGGAACGAAAAATGTATGGAAAGCTTTAATAAACTAAAACATCTTTTAACTACTGCTCCTATTTTGAAAATTGTTGATCCATTAAAAGATTTTGTCGTATGCACAGATGCATGTAATGAAGGTTTAGGCAGAGTACTAACTCAAGAAAACCATGTAATAGCTTACGAATCTCGAAAATTAAAAGATCATGAGAGAAATTATGCTACGCATGATTTGGAACTTGTTGCAATTATACATGCCTTAAAAATGTGGCGACACTACTTAATCGGAAGAAGATTTTTACTCATGTCAGATAATGTACGCTTAAAATACTTGTTTGACCAACATAATTTAAACGCTAGATAAGCCAGATGGCTATCCTTTTTAAGCGAGTATGACTTTGAAATAAAGCATATAAAGGGTAAAGAAAACAAAGTGGCAGACACCTTAAGTTGTCATGCAAACTTGCTGTTTGCAAGCAGTAATTACGAATCTAATCTAGAAAAACATATCTTAAATGTGGAAAATTTTGATAAAGAATACCAAATTTTAAAGAAGAAAACTGCTGAAAATGAAAGTAATCAGTTAAAGACTGATTTCCGTATTAACGAAAGAGGATTATTGTTGTTTAAAAGCAGACTTTACATACCCAATTCTGCAGAAATTAAGTTAACTGTTTTAAATGAATTACATAAGCAACCCTATTTAGGGCACCCAGGGTATCAAAAGATGGTTACCATGATTAGGAAGGACTTCTTTTGGCCAAACATGAAAAAGGAAGTAGCAGAATATTTGGCTCGCTGCTTAGAATGCCAGCAAGTCAAGGCTGAACACCAACATCCAGCAGGATTGTTGCAACCATTACCCGTTCCGAAATGGAAGTGGGAGACGATCAGTATGGATTTTATAATCGGCTTACCAAAAAAATTTCAGACAACATGATTCGATCATGGTTGTAGTAGACAAGTTAAGCAAAGCTGCTCACTTTATTCCTATGAAGTCTACATATAAAGCTGTTAACATTGTAGATATTTTCATGAAGGAGATATTCTGGCTACATGGCATACCAAAGGTGAGAGTCTCGGATAGAGACACAAAATTTACAAGTAATTTTTGGAAGGATTTGTTTAAAGGTTTGGGAACCCAGTTGAATTTCAGCACTGCATACCATCCCCAAACGGATGGGCAGACCAAAAGAGTAAACCAAACCTTGGAGGACATGCTGAGAATGTACATCATGAACAAACCCGGTAAATGGGAAGATTATTTACATTTAGTTGAATTTGCTTACAATAATAATTTCCAAGTTTCTACAGGTATGAGTCCATTTGAAGTTTTATATGGACATAGGTGCAACACTCCAATATCTTGGAGTAGCCCGGTAGATAGGTTAATGCTAGGACCTGATCTTTTAAGAGAAATGGAACTAACCATGCAACAGGTACAACAGAACTTAAAGGCTGCCCAAGATAGGCAGAAAAGTTATGCTGATCTAAAACGAACTCCTAGAGAGTTCCAGGTAGGTGATCACGTATATATAAAGGTAAAGCCAAAGAAAAATTCCTTAAGATTGGGAAATTATTCAAAATTGGCACCCAGGTATTGCGGTCCGTTCGAAATTTTGGTAAGAATAGGTCCAGTTGCATATAAATTAGCATACCACCTAACATTAAGGTACATAACGTGTTTCATCTTTCTATACTGAAAAGATATGTTCATGATGCCTCACACGTAATTGATTGGAATGTAATCTAGGTGGAACCGGAAGGAGAGTTCCAGGGGGGACCGGATCGCATTCTCGACAAGAGAGAAATCACTCTCCGGAACCGTATCATTGGACAAGTCAAGGTGCAATGGGAGCACCTTAGTTCGGAAGAAGCTACTTGGGAACTAGAGAGCGATATGTGGGAGGCAAATCCAGACTGGTTCCAAGAAGATCTTATGGAAGAATAAAACAATGTTGTAACACCGAGGACGGTGTTACCTTATAAGGGGAGGTGTATGTAACACCCCTAGAAATAATAAATATTTTATTATTGCTGCTGGAAAAGAACAATTAAAACAATTATTATTATTTTAGTATTTTTGACTGAAAAGTCAAAATTAGAACAATTGTATTGAGGATATTTTTATTTAATAAAATATAATAAAATAGGAGACAAGAATGGATCTAGCTGTTGAAGAGTGTTTGCTGAACTACAAGAGGAAAAGGACAAAGGGATGAAGCTGTTAAAGATGCAGGAAGCATCATCCCTAAAAATCAGGTCACCACTCCTAGTTGAGTGCTAAAGAGCAGGAGGGTCATAAATGACCAAATCCTAGGCAAATTACTAGAAATAGTATGTCCACAAGCAGTAGGAGGATAACATTGGATAGGGATTTACATTGCAATGCAAGAGATGGATCATCGAGGAATTTTTCTCTTGTAGAAGCGAACGATCTCAGGGGTTCTGGAGCTTGACTGCTTCGAGAATTGGTTGGGTGGAACAACGAAGCCATTCTTGTTTTCCCAACGTGGTGTCAGGTTCCTATTCTATATTTTATTTCATAAAGGTTTGATTATTTGTTATAAGTCTGTAGTACTCCGAAGTAGAATGAAAGTTAATTTTACTAAATTATTAGTTTAGCTATGCATTACGTAACTAGAATTGTTATTTCCAAATTGTAAATGAAATTCATAATCCTGTTTATAAAACAATTAGTGTCTTGTTTTCCTTATAATTCTGTAGCATCAGGTATAAATGATTGAGGATGCTTCATATTTATAATTACAGTAAATATTAAATATAATATTATTTAGATCCGAACTGTACAAATGGAGTTCTGATCATTTAGTTGGCAACCAAATAGGTAGTTACCAACTTCTGTATCGTCCCTTAATCGCTTTTTTTTTTACTTCTCTAGTTAGGGATATTCTTGATCAAACCCTAATCATATTACTAGTTCCATTTTATTTTAATCAAAATAAGAAAAAACTGCAAATCACACGATAACATCACAATAATCCCTAATTACTGGTGATTAACAGTTTAAAATAATCTAGGCATCTTTATTTTTCCCATTCAAGACTATTTATGTGGGTTAAATAATAATACAAGCTTTAAATGTTCCTTAAGAATTGCAATCATCTTTGTTATTAGAACCCTTATCGGCAGGTCATACTACATTGGAGGATTTTCAAAACGTTTCCAAGAGGATTCGAACTGATAAGGTTTTCCAAGTATCTAGCTCAAGAAAATGATTGCAACCCTAGATTGGACAATGTTACAATACCCATTATTTATAAACTGTCAGATTTCAAATAGGTTTGCATACCCTAGAACTGAAACGAGTAAGTATAGATAGCAACCAGCTCATAAAAATAAAACATTATGAAGGACAGTCTCGGCTATCAAGCTTGTGAAGATAAAGCTACAGCCTCAAATACTTTATTTTAAACTAGGAAGGAAATTTTAGACATTCGAGCTTATACCTCTATCATTTGAAACGTTCATTAACTCTTCTATCAGCTTGGATTCTTCTTTTCTTTTAAATAAACATTCAACATTTAAACTTTTGAGGAGAGTATCATGCAAACTCCAGAATTGAAAACCATATCGAAACCCTAAAACAATTATCCAAATACTATGCCATTTCTCGAAATTAGTATCATAGTTCGAACGATTCACTGTAAGCAATTGGCATACATACATCTGATGCCTTTTTTCAAGTACTTAGTGTAAAACGAAAACCATAATTTTTACATTTGGGTGAAACCCCAAGTCGGGTATAAAAACCATACAATCGAAAGCATAAAACCCTACTTCTCCAGATATCCTTTACTTTAGGTCAACTCTGCACCAAAACGATGGAGGACCAAGAACATTTAAAAATACAAATTTTCCATTTCAGACAGAGGTTGAAATAGTTCCAGAGAATTCTTAAAATACCAACTACTTTCAACCTGACTAAAAAATCAAACAACATTGCATCCAAACGCAGAAGTCCACCAAGGCATCAATGAATAGGACTGAATCGAGACTTACTTGGACAGAGGAATCACTGAGATATCCAACAGTTCAACCTTCACCGCCAGCCAAGTATCTGAAGTTCGAAAACCCCTGTCAAACATCACAATAAGTAGTTGAGTCTTAGAAATGTTATAAGACAAAAGATTAAAATGATTCTGCATTGTATTGAAACCCTTACCTTCAAAATTTTAGTTCATGGCCGATGTCGAGATAGGGAACTAGGTCCAGAGTTTCTCCACAGGCTAAAACCAACAGGAAAATTGCGTAGGAAGGTTTTAGTACAGAGGTCTATGCAAGACTGCCAGGGCAGCCTTGGAAGCCATGGGAGAGAGCTCGACTCCCCTCACTTCCTCTCCTCACACAGTATAATTGATGTTAGAACCCTCACGAAGGATTTTCAACTGTCAGCCCAAACATGTGATCATGTGACTGCTTTCAATGCACTAGCTGGCCCCCACTTTTCTGAAAAGATTCGATTAAAAACCCACCTTTGTATAGTTCGAGCACCCTTTTTCTTCGTTGCATTTTGGTATCACCTTGGAGCAAACAAAATTACTATCATTTGGTTAAAATGCCTAAGATAGGACTTTTCCTTTTAGCAGAGTTAGGATTACTTCTTTGTAGGCTTCACATATAAAAATTGTAAGTTGTCACTTTAGGAAATCTTTAACCTTTCTAACCAAGGATGGTAGAAGAAACCAACCTGTCACCTGTGCAAACAAAGGTTCAACATGCATTAGATTTATAAGCTAAGTAAGTCTCGAAGACTGCTTGAAGGACCTTGCTGAGCTTTAGGAAATTAAAACACTTTCAGTTAATCTTGTCATATTAGAACGATTACAAAATAACAACAAACATCATTAAAATGTGAGACATATCAACCTTTATCTGCGAAGCATTAAGTTCATAGTCATGCTGGTAAAGGTGTAGTTACTCTTCTAAGTTATGACAGTTGTGGATCAAAACATTTAATAAGAAAAAGCATGATCAAATAGAAATATTATACATACATAGCTAGGTCTAAGTGACACATACAAGAAGGCATGAGTATTACTACTTTACCTTTAAAAGATTTCTTTATCTTATACAATTTTTTTTATTTATTTACGATTTTGAGGGATTTTACATTGTATTTATGTTGTGGTGGATAGACTCACCAAATTTTCTCATTTCTTTTCTATTACATCATCTTTTACTGCTGCACAAGTAACTGAGCTATTCTTTAGAGATATTTTCAGATTGCATGGACTTCCCAAAAACATTGTGAGTGACACACATAGTAGATTTATGAGTGATTTTTGGCAATAAATATTCAAGTTGGTGGGAACTCAGTTGAATCCTAGCACAAGCTATCATCCTCAAATTGATGGCCAAACAAAAAGGGTGAACCAATGGTTTGAGGGGTACTTGAGAAACTATGTTGGTGATTAGCAGAAATCATGGGTTAAATGGCTACATTTGGGTGAGTTTTGCTGCAATACTACTTTCCATATGTTCATTGGAATGTCTCCTTTCAAAGCACTTTATGGTTATGAACAACTCACCTTTGTTGATCACATTTTTGGTGATAGTAGAGCTCCAAAAGCTAAATATTGGGTTGAGGAAAGTCAAGATAGTTTGAAGCTTTTAAAAGACAATTTGCAGGTTGCCCAAAATCAACAAAAATAGTATGTGGATCAACATAGGAAGGAAATAAATTTTCAAGTGAATGATTTGGCTTATTCAAGGCTACAACCATATAAGCAAACCACCTTAAAATGGAAAGTATCAGAAAAACTTAAATCAAGGTTTTATGGTCCATACAAGATAGTTCGAAAGGTTGGGGAGGTAGCTTTTGAGATAGAACTTCCGGATGATAGCAAAATCCACAATGTATTTCATGTTTCATGCCTTAATAAGGCTATTGGTCAACAAATTTCGATTTCATAAACACTCCCTCCATTAGATGATGAAGGACAACTCATACTCATTCCAGAAAAAAAATTTTAAGGCAAGAGAAAGAAAATTGAGGAGCATAACCTGTAAAATTAGTCACAGCAGATCTAATGAACAAGTAAATCAATCACAACAGATGAACATAGAAAATATGGTGCAAAACTGTGCAAAACATGCAGCAGTGCTCAATATCCCAATAAGGGTGAATGATTACAATATAAACTGTCACACTGACTAAGCAATTCGAATTGCCTAAGTAGGTCATTCGAATTACTGAATGGAGTAGCTTGACTCCAACTAGGAGTCCTCATCATCAATCGGTGGTGGTCATCAATGCACAAGAACCAGTCATCCAGGTGTCAATCTGAGTCTAACTGAGTGTGTCATGTGTAACTGAAGTGTGTAGCACTGATTAAGGGAAGGAGGCTCAGTGGGGGCGCATGGGAGGCTAACTGAAGTCAGAACAAGTCATCTAGTCAATCTGGAGGTCCAACGGAAGTGAAACAATCAGTAGGGAGTGAAACTAGCCTCAAATCAGGGAGAATCGGAGCTAACTGAGTGTAACTGAAGTGGAATTGCAGTGGTAGGTGAACAAGTGCGCCCTTCTGTGGCAGTAGGTGAGAAGTGGGCGCCTTTCAGCCTAGGAGGGCTAAAACTCTGAAGGAAGTGGCTCCCGGGTGCTAGAATAAGGTGGCTAAGGTGCTGGAGGCATCAAACTGGTGACTAGGATGCATGCAAAGTGCATGCAAGTGCATGCAAACCCTAGAATTTGCATGCAAACCCTAATTGCATGCAATATCCTGAAAAAGATGATGTGGATATCCGAACACCCCCCCTCAAGCTAGACTATGATGTGCGAAAAATAATGTGGGGCCCTGGTAACTAAGACCAAAGGTCACCCCGATACAATAATCCAAAAAAATGCTGAAAATAAACTAAGTGAGGAAAGAGGGAAAACCCAGTGGGAAGAAAGCCCCCCCTCAAGCTAAAGAATAATAATGAATCAATCTGTCTCCACCATGATGGAACTCACCCCCAACAGTGAACGGAGGTAAGAGAACTTCTTCTCAGTGAAGCTCTTGGTGAAGATGTCTGCAATTTGCTCATCAGTAGGGCAATATTGCAAAATGATGGTGCGGTCATGCACCAATTGTCGAATGTAATGCATATGAATCTCAATGTGTTTGGTCCTCTGCCGCTGAACTGGATCTGTGGAGATCTTGATAGCACTTTGATTGTCACAAAATAGGACAATCGAAGTAGTGCCACCAAAACCAAACTCGGAAAGAATACCCTGCAACCAAACTGCCTGAATGCAGGCATTGACTGCCCCTCGATACTCTGCCTCTGCTGAAGAAAGTGCAATGACTGCTTGATTTTTGCTAGACCAGCAAATAGCACCATGACCAATCATGAAAACATAACCGGAAGTGGACTTCCGATCAATGCTATCACCCGCCCAATCTGAATCAGTAAAACCAATGAAATCAAGCTCAGAATCTGCAGCATAATGTATGCCAAAATGTCTCGTACCTTGCACATACTGCAAGATCCACTTGGCTGCTTGCCAATGAAGCTCATGTGGTTGCTGCATATATCTTGACACGGCACTCATGACATATGAGATATCAGGCCTTGAGTGTGTCAAATAAAGCAGTGAACCAATCAACTGTCGATACATACTGCAATCTGCAAGCGGTGTAGAATCTCCCTCCTCAAGACTGATTCCTGAGAGGAATGGGAATGGGGCTGCCTTACATTCAGCCATATTAAACTTCAATAACAGGTCGGAAGCATATTTTTGCTGAGATATAGTGATCCCATCAAAATTTTGAGCTGTCTCCAAGCCCAAAAAGTGACTTAGCAAGCCCAAATCGCTCATGTCAAAAGCTAGATTTAAGGTAGATTTTAGCTTGTTTATTGAAGTGAGTGTGCTACCAGTAATGAGAAGATCATCAACATAAAGTACAATAACCAACAAATTACCTTTAACTCACTGAAGATACACATTCGGATCAGATTTGCATCTATGGAAATTCTGAGAAAGAAGGAAGGAGTCCATCTTTGCGTACCAAGCTCTTGGGGCCTGTTTTAACCCGTACAAAGATTTCTTCAATCTGCAAACCAATGATGGATCTGATGTATAACCCTCTGGTTGTTGCATATATACCTCTTCAGCAAGGTCTCCATTTAAAAATGCACTCTTCACATCCATGTGGTGCACCTCCCAGTGCTTGGATGCGGAAATAGCTAAAACAAGGCGGATGGAATCCATCTTTACAACCGGTGCAAAGGTCTCAATGTAGTCCACTCCTTGGACTTGGGAGAAACCTTTTGCCACCAAACTTGCTTTATATTTGCTGATAGTGCCATCAGCAGCAACTTTAGTATAGTAGACCCATTTACACTTCACTAATTTTCTTCCAGGTGGAAGAGAAACTAGCTCCCATGTGTTGTTCTTTTGAAGAGAACTGTACTCTTCATCCATGGCACTTTTCCATCTCGGATCTCGATGAGCAGAATAGTATGATGTAGGATCTGAACCAGCCATCAAATAACAAATCTCAGGAAGAAATGGATCAGCAATAGAAAGAGCCATACCTGCTCTTTGAAAGTCTCCTCTTGTTCGTCTCGGATCAGCAGGATTTCCAAGATTCGAACCAGTAGATTGAAGAATGTTTTGGGCCCACTTTGGTAACTGAGGAGGATCATAATGGTCGGATTCTGAACCTGATATGTCATGATCATTATATGCTTCTATAATATCAGAAATATCAGAACTCATACCTTCATTATTGCTGCACGGATCTTCTTCTGGTGAAGGCGGTGAATCGACAGTCTTCTCCTCGACTAGTTGCAATTCTTGAAGCGGTTCTTCAAATTGCACACTGCGCTCTATGAATATATTTTTAGATTTGATATCCATGAGTTTATATGCTTTTGATTCTTCCCCATATCCTATCAATATGCACTCGGTACTTTGTGGATCCAAATCTCGTCTCTTCTCGGAAGGAATTCTAGCCCATGCAGTAGAGCCAAAAACTCTCAAATTTGACACAACCGGTTTGTGACCAAAGAATGCTTCGAAAGGAGTCATACCTTTCACGGATGAATGTGGAACATGGTTCTGTATATATGCAGCAACATTGATTGTTTCAGCCCAAAGATTTGCAGCCAAACCTTTTGATTCAATCATGCATGTAGCCATCTCTTTCAGTGACCGATTTTTCCTTTCCGCTACACCGTTCTGCTGGGGTGTGTGGGGAACTGTATGTTGGATCTTAATTCCGCTTTGGGCACAAAGTTGCAGCAACTCGGATTTAATATATTCCCCACCATTATCAGATCTAAGAGCTTTGATCTTGCTCTCAGTGGCGGTCTCAACAGAAGCCTTAAAATCCTTGAATTTTCCAAGCACTTCTGACTTGTTTTTGAGAAAGAATACCCATGTAAAGCGGGAAAAATCATCAATAAATGTCAAAACATACCTTGAACCATTTAATGAAATATGGGGCAGTGGACCACTGATATCAGAATGGATCAATCCCAAAATAGTAGAAGCTCTGCTAGCTTTGCCGCGGTCGAATATGTGCTCAGGGTGCTTCCCAATAATGCAACCAGTGCATATTCCCTTCGAGGAACGGAGTTGTGGAAGCCCATATACCATGGATTTATTTGATAGCAGCAGCAAATATTTATAATTAAGATGTCCAAATATTTCATGCCAAAGCCTACTAACCTCATTACCATGTGTGTGAAGAGCAGTGGGCTTTGCAAGCGGAATAAAGTGTGAAAACTCATAGCATTTTGCAGTGTGATTTGCCTTTCCGACTGCAACTAGTCTTCCACTTTTGATATCAGAAATTTAAACTGTATTAGGGCTGAATGTAACTTGCTTCGGTTCACCAGTGTGTGTCATTTGATACACAGAAAGAATATTTGAAGCCAAGGAAGGCACATAGAGAACATTCTGAAAGCTTCCATGATCTACATGAATCGTACCTTTGCCCTTTGAAGAAATTTTTGAGTCATCTCCCAAATGGATGGGGATGGAGCTGTTTGGATCGAATGAGGAAAAAGAATCAATATTTGCAGCCATATGATTTGATGCACCCGAATCTATCAAGAGAGTAGTGGGCTTCGAAACCGTTGCCATGAGTGCTTGTCCTCTTTCATGATCACCATTCCTATCCTTCTTCCTTGCACCGTCAGGAAGGGTTATGCTGTTCTTTTCCAAAAGGAGGGCCATTTGATCTATAGTCTTCTTCATACATGAACTTTCGGGATGAAAGCCACGGTTACAATAAGTACATTTAGATTTTTGGTTACCTTCTTTGCCCTTTTGCTTGGATTTCGAACTGGATGGTGCATCCGTTTGTTTGCCTTTCTCCTTTTGCTTGTTAGGCTCGAATTTGGGCTTCTCCTTCTTCTGCTTTCCTTTACCATTCGTGATCTTGGGTCCTTGAACATATAGGGATGAATCTTTGGAGCTTATGGACCCCATTTGAACCAACTTGTCATGCTCTTTTGTGATGGACTCAATGAAGGTATTCAAGGTAGGCATCTTCCAATTTGGGGTAGTTAGCCGACCGGAATTGAAAGTAGAGACAAATACCGAATAATATTTACCAAGCTTGCTGAGAATGGAGAGGATCAATTGTTTATCCTCTTTGATAACTCCACTGTTCTTCAACTGCATGTTCAAGTTCTTGAATTTTGTGAAGAATTCATTAATGGTCTCAAAATTCTCAGGACTAAGGCCAATCAAATCATTCTCTAATTGAAAAGCCCTAAGCTCGTCCTGCTTGCCAAATAGTGTTTCAAGTTGCTCCCATATATCTTTTGGGGTCTTCAATCCGCGGAGATGGAAGTGAAGATCTTTGGAGATGGAGAGACAAAGAAGACCATAAGCTTCATCAAGCTTGTTGTAGTGTTTGGTTCGATCTGACACATTGTTTGGCTCCAATTCAAGACCAAGAGTGACTCGGTAGTAACCTTTTGAACGTAATATGATCTCCATATCATCTTTCCAATCAAAATAATTGAATGGGGTGAGGATAGGCTTTGAAGAAGAGTATTCCATTGCTAGGAGCGAGTCAAACTGATGTAGAAGGAGCTTGCATGCACAGTGTAGTGAATGCAATTGCTGTAGAGGAGCTTGCATGCACAGTGTAGCGAATGCAATTGATGGAGACAATAAACCTGCAAATCACAATAAACCAAGAACCGTAAGGTCGAACAATCCACCCTTTTAGAGTTGCATCACACCTGGGATTGGAGATCAAACAATGTTGAATGGGTCCAATGTATCAGATCCAGGAATTATGTGGAAACTCAAGCTTCTGGAGTGGTATTGGAATTATTTTCAAGCTTTGCATGCACAGGAGCGAGTGCCCTTGAGATATCTCATGCCAAAACTTTTTTCAATTTGAGCAATTCAGTCAAATCTTCTTGTAAAAGCACCTGTAGAAAAGAGATCTTGTCCCTGCAATGGCTCTGATACCATGTAAAATTAGTCACAGCAGATCTAATGAACAAGTAAATCAATCACAACAGATGAACATAGAAAATTTGGTGCAAAACTGTGCAAAACATGCAGCAGTGCTCAATATCCCAATAAGGGTAAATGATTACAATATAAACTGTCACACTAACTAAGCAATTCGAATTGCCTAAGTAGGTCATTCAAATCACTGAATGGAGTAGCTTGACTCCAACTAGGAGTCCTCATCATCAATCGGTGGTGGTCATCAATGCACAAGAACCAGTCATCCAGGTGTTAATCTGAGTCTAACTGAGTGTGTCATGTGTAACTGAAGTGCGTAGCATTGATTAAGGGAAGGAGGCTCAATGGGGGTGCATGGGAGGCTAACTGAAGTTAGAACAAGTCATCTAGTCAATCTGGAGGTCCAACGGAAGTGAAACAGTCAGTCGGGAGTGAAACTAGCCTCAAATCAGGGAGAATCGGAGCTAACTGAGTGTAACTGAAGTGGAACTGTAGTGGTAGGTGAACAAGTGCGCCCTTCTCTGGCAATAGGTGAGAAGTGGGCGCCTTTCAGCCTAGGAGGGATAAAACTCTGAAGGAAGTGGCTCCCGGGTGCTAGAATAAGGTGGCTAAGGTGCTGGAGGCATCAAACTGGTGACTGGGATGCATGCAAAGTGCATGCAAACCCTAGAATTTGCATGCAAACCCTAATTGCATGCAAGATCCTGAAAAAGATGATGTGGATATCCGAACATAACCATAAGAGAATATTTGGTACAATGGAAAGATTTTCCAAGTGAGGATGCCACATGGGAAGAGGAAATTTTTTTGCAGCATCCCAATTTGGAATTGCTTGAGGGAAAGCAATCTTGGGTGGGGAGGACTGTAATGTCCCCATCCAAATAAATCACATGAAGGGAAAATTCCACCAATCTACTAGTTCCCTATGTTGGGGTGGAAACATTTAGACTTGGAATAAGAGAGCTATAAGACCCCAAATGGACATTAGATTGACAAATATATATTAAAATGGGATAAATAAATATTAATAATAATAAAATAAGGTGGCACTTGGTCATGAGAGCGCATAAGTGGTATGGGACCCACACAAGGCAATATTCTCCATGCCACATGGCATCCTATTCTCACCCATTCGAATCCAAGGTGGAGTCTAACGTTCTTGGGGTAGTTGGAGAGGAATTATACTTGGAATGATTCAATGCAAGTCGAATTTGAGTGGAATATTAACTCCCATGGAAGATGAAGAGGCATCTTAGAGGTATTGTGACACTTGGGCTAGATTCCCTAGCTTCTATGACAACAATGATGAAGATTCTATGACACTTATGACAATGATTAGACCTGATTACTGAAATGTGACCTATATGACATGTCAAGGATAAAAATAGCCTCCAAGAGGGCGCACAAGGGAGTTATGGTAGCCAAGATCACCCCCATTCGAATTGATGGAAGAGGAAGGCTAGGAAATGTTGGACAAGTGGCACTCATGGGAATCTCTCCCTAATTCGAGTTGAGATGAAGATATTGGATGGAATTAGAGCCATGGAGGCCTTGGGAGGTTAAAAATAATAAGAAAGAAGGAGACCATTTTTTTATCATTTTCTCATTTGGAGAGCTTAGCTTGTCCTTGCATGGTGGATGTTCATCCTCCCTTCCTTAGAACCAATTTCGAGGGTGCAAGATTCCCATCCAAGTTGGTTGATGGAGGGGCCATTCAGACCTATCAACAGAGATTCATGGATATTTTCTGATTCATGTTCAAACCCCAACTGATTTCGAGTTCATCTTCTCTCATTCTTCTCAATGCCTATTCTACTATCTTTCTCTCAATGTCATGTAAATGTGCAAGGGCGCACTTGTTGTTGCATATAGTTAGTGAAGGACTATTATTTCGACTTCATGGACATGATAGCTTCTATATATCTCCGCAATAATCATATCATCAGATCCATAGCTTGAAACATTGTGTATTTCAAGTGATATTTACATTCAAGGAAGAGATTTGAGCCATTTTCCCCATTATACCACTTATACTATGAAACGAGAACTCGACACAGTTCTCGTTTTTCTCTCTCCTAATTTTAGTAGGTATTTTTAGCTCCGTTTCAAAAAGGGGTGATGCCAGTATCACACATTTTCATTTCGAGGCATTTTTTGGGACCTTTGAATTATCTTTATCGTAAAAAAAAATTAGTTTCCATTTTCAGGTACATTTTTAGAAATTTAACAAAATAGCATACATTTTTAAGCAATTTATAATGAAAAACATATACATTTTGCAATTTTTTCTATAAAATAAGACATTTTTATGGACAAAATAAGACACTTTTATTGACAAAATTGTAAAAAATTCCAGACAATATAGACATTTAAAACCATTTTCAATCAATTTTTAGATATGTTTTGTATAAAAATGACACTATTTCATATTATTTTCCGAAAAGTGTTGATTCACATAAATTCAAGAAAAACTATACAAATTATTTGTAAAAAACATATTTCAAACATTATATATAGAAATTTTATTTCTAAAATTAAGTTTGAAAGTCAAAACATTACTAATATATCTTATCAAAATATTATCAAACTTAGCATTTTTTTCAAAACATGAAACTAATCAACAATATCATGGAGGCCAAATTCATGTCCTCTTCTGCTGCATGTTTCCCCCCTCTAACATTATAATAAGGTAAATTAAAAAACAAATTAAACTAACCCCTAACAACATTAAAATAAAAAATTCCTAACAACATTATAATAAAAAATTTAAAGAAAAATTAAAAACAAATCAAACTAACCCCGTCGATGCCCGGCATCGAGGGGGGCCGTGAGGGCCGCCCTTTGGCGCCCAAACGAGAACTATATACTATGAACGAGAACTCTACCCATAAAAACGATGATTTTTGCAAAAAAAAACACCAAAAACACCCCCCCAAATAGAAAAGTGTTGATGCCAGTATACACGTATTTTTTTTTAGGGTAAAAAATAGAGCCATGGCCTAAACATCCCATATTGTTGTTTAACAAAACTTTAAAATCAACCTTAAATTGGAATTTTTTCTTTTTCTTGAAGAGATAAATTACAACTTTCAGGAAAATTGCATATTAAACAAATGCTACTTCTTTGGCGCCCAAGAAGTAGCATTTGCATAGTGGTTTTGGAATGATATTGCACCTATTTTATATCATATTTTTTCTGAGTTAATTATCATTTTATGAGCTGCATATGAAGTTAATTTGATGGTCCAAATTATGTGTGCATACCTATGAAGTGTTACTATGGTTTATGAATAAATTTGAGACTTCTTGCCCACCAATTTCACCTCAAAAACTAGACTCTAGAAGCTGTTGTTCATTAGGATGCCTATTCAACCCTAAAACCAAATATAATGCTGCAAATATATTGTTACTAATTTCCTCTAACAAAGCCAAGTCTCAGACCAAGAATTAGTGAAGGAAGTACAATGTTTGGAAGAGCATCTAACGGAATACCTAGGGGGATCTCCACTTCTCAAATTAACTAGTCTTGTTCTAAAACTTCTTTCCATGCAATTTCAGACCATGGATTGGTATATCAGTTGTTTGAATGTAAGATAGGTGTGTTAATTTGTTCTATTCACCATCAATACCTTCCTTCCCAAATTTGAAATCATTTGGAGGTGTTTGGAACCAGTTGTAAACAAAACCCTAGAGTCAAAACAAGGTGAATCCAAGGAATTTCCTTTGAAGGGATATTACAAAAAGATCAGATCTACCAATTTCTATCAAAATCACTACTGGATCATCCGAAAAGCATCCAAACCCCCTAAAA
Organism: Larix kaempferi; assembly: GCA_027924585.1. Classification (NCBI taxonomy): domain Eukaryota; kingdom Viridiplantae; phylum Streptophyta; class Pinopsida; order Pinales; family Pinaceae; genus Larix; species Larix kaempferi. Next base: position 63,760,990 of record BSBM01000370.1, on the reverse strand, counting down.
ATCAACCAGGAGTCCCAAATAGAAAGCATACTAGCTATATACGACACTCTACAACCACCAAGGGTGCACTAGAAATTTCATACATAGCCATACAACTTCAGATGATAAAATCTACAGAAAAACCATCCATTCAATCTAATTTTCAAGCAAAAAAACCCATTTCCTAGCAATCAAAACTCAGTATTTTCATTGGTAAAATCATATAATAGATCTAAAAATCCATGGAGGGCACACTTGCAGAGTAAGATATAGCAAATAACACATGTATAATCATATTTCAAGCTTCCATCAAGATCAGATCTCAAAATCAAGGAGAAAACATCAATTTCCAAGTAGGATTCTTCAACCAATGTTCTAAAAACCAAGCATTTTCATGTATATTTCATCCTTAGATATGATCAGCCATAGAGGGTGCATTTGTAGAGTAATCTATAGCAAATAACACATGAATAAACATATTTCAAGCTGCCATCAAGATCAGATCTAAAAGTCAAGGAGAATACACCAACTTCTAAGCAATTAAACAAACATCAGATTTGCATCCAATCATTGATATCTCTACCAAGATTTTCAACAGTAAACAGTTCAGCTATGGAAATAGTGGAAACATCATATAAATATATGAAATTACATAAAAATAAATAAACCACTGTAATGTACTCGATCCCGAAACCAAGGTCATGGGCACGTGTAAACCCAAAGGAGGGTTGAATAAAAATATAGCACAACGGATTAAGGTCAACCAAAGGCTATGATAGCATACCATCAAGTCGATTAAATCAAATATGCATCCTTTAAAATAATTGTGATACTTTAAAAACAATTATAAAACTCTCCAAGAGCTCATGCATGTGCAACACCATGCAAGCATGATAATGCAACCAGATTTACAAACATTAATAAACTTGGACCTTAGCATTATTAAAATATTAAAGGTGACCATAATCAATCCAATAATGCTAACTAATCATATTTACATAATTCTTTGCAAACAATTACAAACTAGATCTTTCTGCCATAAAACTATGCAATTTATGGCACTCCCGTCAATTCAATTTATGGCACTTTTATTAACAATTTTGCATTACTTATCAGATCATGTATGAAGTTAACATCTACATCCATTTAATAATGAAAAACAACAAGTACAAATCATCCATCTACAACCCCTAACTCATATAGGAAATATGATCTACAAATAGCTATAGAAATCACTACCGAATCATCCTGTAAGCATCCAAATATCTGCAAAACCAACTGTAAAATTTAAATAACAAGCATATCATCTATATGGGGAAATATACATCCACCAAGGGTGCACTAGATAATTCATATACATCCATACAAAATCATATGTTCAAATATCCATAGAAACTATTAATTCAATCTGGTTTCCAAGCAGAAAAACCCATCAACTAGTGATCAAAACTAAGTAACTTCAACTGTAGAATCATGGAATAGATCGTATCATCCATGGAGGGCACACTTGCAGAGCATGCTACAAAAAATAAGACATGATTAAACATAATTGAAGTTTCCATTGAGATCAGATCTTCAATATAAGAGAAAAACACCAATTTTCCAAGCAATATTTCTCAACTAGAGTTCCAAAAACCAATCAATTTCAACTGTGAATTCATCTACATATCTTATCATCCATAGAGGGAAAATTTGCAGAGTAATATACAAAAAAAACACATAACATATTTCAAGCTTCCATCAAGATCAGATATAAAATTCAAGGAGAATCACCAATTTCCAAGCAAATAAACCATCATATCTGCATCCAACCATTGATATCTCTACCAATATTTTCAACAGTAAACAATTCAGCTATGGAAACAATGGAAACATCATGTAACATACAAATTTACATAAAAAAATAAACTACTCATCTTATTAATGTGCAACTGGGATCACTCGTGGAGGGTAGCTCAAGTGATAAAGATGAGAAGTTGTAATCAATTGTAAATGGAAATCAAGTCACTCTACCCAACTCAAATTCATGTGTGGACACTTCATTCATGTAGAGGAAATCAAAATAGTGAGGTTAGGAGTTACACAAGCCAAAGTATCTTCCGAAAATAACAAAGGAGGGGTTGCATAAGGAGTTACTCAACCTTTGAGGCGTCAAGGCAAAAAATAGCCAGTGAAGGCACACTTGTGCAAATGGGGGTTACAAAACCAAGTGTAACCTCCAAAAAGGAGTTGCGAAACCACCAAAGGGGCCCAATCAACAAGTGGAATCCACCCAAGCACCCACTAAATCATGACTTAGGATCAATAGTACCAACATAGTCTAAAATAATCAAAAGTTGGGTCTATTGTACAATGTTTGGGTGATCATCAACTAATAAAGCCATGAGGGCATAAATACTGACCAAGCTCAACCAAACAAGTTCTAAAGTGATAGGAATTTCCCCATTCCCCCTCACCTTGTGTATCTAGGCCTCCCATACTCTTTTGTGGTCTCCAATGTGCCAGTTGTTTTGATTAATTAATTATTTAAAAAATAATAATGTCTCTAGGTCCTTAAAGACCCTTGTCTTCGCACCCAGTGCTACAATAATAAACAATTACAATTTACATATGTCCAGGGCTTAACACATGGGGTATTACAACCACTTATCTTATTAATGTGAAACTGGCATCAATCGGACCACATACTACCCAGTCAAAGGCACTTCCAAGCCAAATCTCATTTTGACAGGCCACCCCCGAGCTGAGGCCATAGATCAACAACAGAGGTGCACTCAAGGATAGTTCAAGTATCAGTTTAAGAAGCCACGAATTAATTAATCACCACCTGATTTCTCCTCCACCCCACTATCAGGTGCAATGGTAATCCCTTCACCCCCTAGGTTCCTCAGGACATCGTCATTCACCATCAGGATTTATGTGCAAGTCCAAGGCAAAGACAAGTAGTGGACATAGAGGAACTATAACAAAGTTTTCCAGGATTTCCACAAACACCATACAAGATCAGAGTGCTTCAAGCACAAGTTTCATTCACATAACAGAGCATGCATGGCTTCCCAAGCTCACAATCTTATGAATCTCTCAACATCAATGGCATGAACAACCAAGAAAAACCAACAATAATCAACAAACCTAACCAAGGAGATCAACCATGGATTTATAGACCAACAAAGGCAATTTGAACCCAAAGGGCTCAAATCAAACAAATGTTATCCAACTTGAGTCAACCCAAGGGGGGTTAACTCAACCACAAAAGGCTAACTCGAATCCTACCCAAGAAATTCGAATTTCAAGGAGAGTGGCTCCAATTCACTCCACCCAACTCAAATTCATGTGTGGACACTTCATCCATGTAGAGGAATTCAAAATAGTGAGTTGAGGAGTTACATAAGCCAAAGCATCTTCCCAAAATAACAAAGGAGGGGTTATACAAGGAGTTACACAAACCAAGGCTAAAAAATATCTAGTGAGGGCGCACTTGAGAAAGTGGTTGTTACAAAACCAAGTGTAACCTACAAAAAGGAGTTACAAAACCACCAAAGGGCCTCAATCAACAAGTGGAATCCAACCAAGCACCAAGGAGGGTGCATTCACCAAGGGAGGCCCACTAAATCATGAATTAGGCTCAATAGTACCAACATAGGCTAAAATATTCAAAACTTGGGTCCGTTGTACAATGTTTGGGTGATCATCAACTAATAAAGCCACCAACACATAAATGCAGACCAAGTTCAACAAAACAAGTTCTAAAGTGCTAGGAATGTCTCCATTCCCCCTCACATTGTGGATCTATGCCTCACATACTCTTTTCTGGTCTCTGGTGTCCCAATTGTTTTTATTAATTAATTATTTACAAAATAATAATGTCTCTTGGTCCTTAAAGACCCTTGTTCTGGCACCTTGTGCCACAATAACAACAATTATTACATATGTCTGGGGTTTAACATATGGGTCATTACATTCGACTCCCGCTTAAACAATGCATTGTCCTCGATGCATAATACATACATGCCCATACATGCCTCGAAAAGATAACATCTTTCAAACCATCATAGACATGCCCATACATGCCTCAAAAAGATGACATCTTTTAGCCATGATACTTCCCACTACCACCTACTTTACTATTTGTCTCCACTACCCATGGGAGAACCGAGACTAGTAGTGTGAACTCAAGGAAGCAAGGGTTAGTCTTCAATCCCCATTACAGGGTCTTCAAACCTCATTACAAGGCCTTCAAACCTCATTATGAGGCCTTCAATCCTCAACAAAGATACATCCACCCAAAAATCATATTTTATTCACTCATATGATTAACATCAGGTATAAAAATATGTGATACATGATAAAAGATATTCTTCTACAAAGATACTTTCTTCACATTGCAACAACCACATGGTTAGCATCTAACACATATATATACATTGTTTAACGAGATACATAAAATACATCTCCAAAATACAAGATACATGAAATAAATTTTAATTATTCACATGAAATATATCAAAGGTACATGAAATCAAAACACAAAATGCATCTACCTGAAACACATTCTAATCAATTCAATCATACATTATACACATACTCTAAGATACATGAAATGCATCAAGATACTTTTACAGATAAGGCATTTTCCAACAAATATGCATGAACTATCACCAAGATACTTTCCAACAAAGATATAAGAGAATAACACAAGGATAACCTTTCAACAAATATACCTTTCTCACTATTCACAAAACATACCCAACATCATTATACAATATATACATATATCACAACTAGCTATATACATCACATATATTAACATACATCCATATACCCCACCTTTAACAATCAATATCCACCATAATACTTCATAACCATAATACACCAACCATAGCACATCCATTCATTCAACCATAAAACATTAATCCATAATACATCAATCATATATCGATCACAATGAAAACCATACATGCATCAACTAACCATACAACATCATCCATTCACACATCATCCATACAAATATTAACCATACGATCACCAATCATACACACAACAACCATGATACATCAATCGGAATACATTAATCAGAATACATCAATTAGAATACCATACATTAATCAATGACAATCACATCTGATAAGCATCGAATAATTTCTCAATAACATCACACAAGCACATCAAACACATAGCTAATTATAAAACCATATACATGCAAACTACATATACCACTATTTATCATAGCAATATGTATGATTATTATCACATGATATATATAATATATAATATCCATATATACTCTACTACCAATATACCACAATATACACAATATATGATTCAATATATATATTATACCCATCTAATACACACAGGTAATACCATACTACATCACACATCTATACAAAAATATATACTATCATACATACTATCTATAATACATATATCTTACTGAACTTTCCAAACTCAAGGGTTCAAGACTTTTCCCAACAACTCTTCTTCAAGCTGTATGGATTCTGTGCAATTTTCAATTCCACCTTTGAACTTTGTAGCTTTCTTTTCTCTGTACTTACTAAGTCTTGTTATTCATTGTTCTGATTGGGATTCAAGACCATAATTCAATAACCACACTACATGTTCATTCATTAACTGACATAACTAACACGTTCCTTCTTCATTCATAGCACTTTTCATCTCAGATCCAGTGCATAAAGCTCTTTAGAAATAGTCATTAACCGCATATTGAAAGTACAATTCAAGCAAATTGAATAGGGATAGAAGGTGATTATGGCCACTACAAGGCCTCCACACTAAGCACCACTTCATACTGAATTGTTAGGAGTTGGTTTCATCTCACTTGGATTTATGGATTGCATTTAGGAATCATTTGAAAACTTGGTTGGAAAAACCACTGATACACTATAATTTTGGACTGAAAGCTTCAACTTCAGGATTTTCAAAGGAAATCCTCCACATGAGAAGAAAATTTTCTTGTAAGGTAGATACCATCAACAACATGTATGCACATTCTCAAGTCAACCAAAACAAATTTTCCTTTATCAAATTAATTCTTCAAAATTGAGTACTACTTCCCAAGTAAAAAGGGGGGTATGTTCATAAAATTTTCCCAAAATTTCCATGGATGTTAGTGACTCAACCAAATATCATCATATAAATTTTCTAAGTTCTAGTCAAGCTTCATAAGCTCTCATAATATGAAAATCTATCATTCCAAACTTGATCAAAACACTGCCATTCTCAGGCAAAAATCCACACAAGTTCTCCATAGCCTAGTTTACATCTTTCAACATACATATAAAATTTGAATTCCCCAAATATCTTCAGGAGGTCTGCAAGTTCCACTACAGCCCCTTCTTTATCGAGTACCAACAGATCCATATTCATTATATATATTATACACATTATGACTATTACTCCAACACACACACACACAAATCTTACCATTCACATACATTAATATACATACACTACACATAATTATTTACTTTATACACCATTTATATATTATATCTTACAACATATATACTAATCCATGCTAATATATTGCATATACTAACATATCCGTAATCTCTTAACCTTTGAAATTAAAAGAAATAAAAATACATTCAAAATGCTCTATGAAATAAGGCACTAGTTGAGGCTTCTAATTCTTCCATTAACATAAGGGAGGTTAAAATTCTTTCACAAATCACATTTATAAATTCCAAATACACATATACAGAAGATGTATGACTTTGTAGAATTCCCAACAGCCACAGTATTGGAACCTAAGCTCCGATGCCACTTGTAGTGTATCCAACCTTGAAACCAAGGTCACGAGCACATGTAAACCCAAAGGAAGGTTGAATAAAGGTATTGTACAGTGAAATAGGGTCAACCAAAGTTTAGGTTAATATAGCATCAAGCCAATTTAAAACAACCATTTATCCTTTAAAATAAATTGTGACACTTAAAAAAAACAATTATAAAACTCCCCAAAAGCTCATGCAGATGCAAGACCGTACAAGCATGATAATTATACTAGATTTACATTCTCATTAAACTTAGATATTAGCATTATTAAAACATTAAGGGTTACCATAATTATCCAAATAATACTATATGATCATATTTATGGAATTTTTTGCAAACAATTACAACCAAAACTTTCTGCAGTAAAACTATGCAATTACTACACATCTGTAATTCCAATTTAAGACACCTTCATTAACAGTTTTCATTGCTCATCGTAGCAGTTCTGAATATAAAACCTACAACCATTTAATAATACAAAATGACAGGTATATAGCTACCATATACAACCATTATATCATACAAAAGATCAGATCTACCAATTGATATCAAAATCACTACTAGATCATTCAGCAAGCATCCAAATCCCTGCAAAACCAACTGGGAGTACCAAATAGAAAGAATACCAGCTATATGGGGCACTCTACAGCCACCAAGGGTGCACTAGAAATTTCATACACAACCATACAAATTCAGATAATCAATTCTACAGAAAAACCATCCATTCAATCTAGTTTTCAACCAAAAAAACCCATTTCTTAGCAGTCAAAACCCAGTATTTTCATTGGTAAAATCATATAATAGATATTAAAAGTCATGGAGGGTGCACTTGAAGAGTAATATACAACAAATAAAACATGTATAATCATATTTCAAGCTGCGATCAATATCATATCTCAAAATCAAGGAGAAAACATCAATTTCCAAGCAGGATTCCTCAACCAATGTTTTGAAAACCAAGCATTTTCATCTATAACTTCATCCACATATCTGATCAAACATAGAGGGTGCATATGTAGAGTAAGCTACAACAAATAACACAAGAATAAACATATTAGCTTCCATCAAGATCAAATCTAAAAATCAAGGAGAATATATGTTTTGAAAACCAAGCATTTTCATCTATAATTTCATCCACATATCCGACTAGACATAGAGGGTGCATTTGCAGAGTAAGCTACAACGAATAACACAAGAATAAACATATTAGCTTCCATCAAGATCAAATCTAAAAATCAAGGAGAATATACCAACTTGCAAGAAATTAAACCATCAAATTTGCATCCAAGCATTGATATCTCTACCAAGTTTTTCAACAGTAAACAATTCATTTATGGAAACATTAGAAACATCATATAAACATATGAATTTACATTAAAAATAATAATAATAAGCCACCTATCTTATTAATGTGCAACTGGCATCAACCAGACCACGTAACACCCATCAAAAGGCACTGCCAAGGCATATCTCAATTTGGTAGGCCACCCCCGAGATGAGGCCACATATTCACAACAGAGGTGCACTCAAGGAGAGCTCGAGTATCAGTTTGAGAAGCCACAACTTAATTCCTCACTACCTGATTTCTCCTCCACCCAACTACTAGGTGAAATGGTAATCCCTTCACCCCCTAGGTTCCTTAGGACATCGTCATTCACCATCAATATTTATGTGTAGTTCCAAGACAGAGACAAGCAGTGGACATAGAGGAAGTATAATTTTTTTTTCAGGATTGCCACAAACACCATATAATATCACAGTGCTTCAAGCACAAAGTTCATTCACATAGAAGAGCATACATGGTTTCCAAAGCTCACATGATTACCAATCTCTCAACATCAATGGCATGAACAACCAAGAACAACCAACAATAATCAACAACCCTAACCAAGGATATAAACCATGAATTTATAGACCAAAAAAGGTAATTCGAACCCAAGGGGATAAAATCAAACCAAGGTAAGCCAACTTGAGTCAACCCAAGGGGGGTTAACTCAACCATAAGAGGCTAACTCAAATCCAACCCAAGCAATTCAAATTTCAAGGAGAATGGCTCCAAGTCACTCTACCCAACTCAAATTTATGTGTGGACACTTCATCCATGTAGAGGAATTCAAAATAGTAAGGTGAGGAGTTACACAAGCCAAAGCATCTTCCCAAAATAGCAAAGGAGGGGTTACACAAGGACTTACACAAACCAAGGCTAAAAATAGCTAGTGAGGGCGCACTTTGAGCAAGTGGGTGTTACAAAACCAAGTGTAACCTCCAAAAAGGAGTTGAAAAACCACCAAAGGGGCTCAATCAACAAGTGGAATCCACCCAAGAACCAAGGAGGGTACATTCACCAAGGGAGGCCCACTAAATCATGAATTAGGCTCAATAGTACCAACATAGGCTAAAATATTCAAAAGTTGGGTCCGTTGTACAATGTTTGGGTGATCATCAACTAATAAAGTCACCAAGGCGTAAATATGAACCAAGATCAACCAAACAAGTTCTAAAGTGATACGAATGTCCCCATTCCCCCTCACATTGTGGATCTATGCCTCTCGTACTCTTTTGTGGTCTCTGGTGTGCCAGTTGTTTTTATTAATTAATTATTTACAAAATAATAATGTCTCTTGGTCCTTAAATACCCTTGTTCCAACACCTTGTGCCACAATAATAACAATTATTACATATAGGGTTTAACATATAGGGCATTACAAAAGTCTAGAAGAAAAGGTCAAGTGTTGAGAGTAGGTATGTGAGGCTAGTGAAGAGGAAGAATGGAAGGGTTATGGAAATGTGACGCTTATGTCATATCCAAGCTCAATGAGAACAAGGAACAAGTTTAAGGAGAGGAGAAGGAGGAGGATTGCGTATGCTAGCACTAATGGAGTACACTTGGAGTAGTAGTATCAAGGACTGAGGAAGTGAAAATCCTAACAATTTTGAGGTAGTTCATCGTTGTCTTTCTCAAAGAAACTATAGATAATTGCTTCGAAAGTCCATGTTTTAGCTAAAGACTTAAAGGAAACAAGTCTATCTACTTCATTTTGAAACTAGCAAATCTCAACCTAAAAACTGAGGTGCAAACATCGTGGATCCTAAAAGATCTAGGGTTAAGATAGAAATATGTGATTTTTTTAAAATTTGCACTGGCTTGTCTTTTTTTACATTACTAATTACATGTTAGAGATCATTTTTTTGCATTTCTTTTTATTAGTTTTACACGCATATGTACATAAATGGAGATGATATGGATTATTTAGAGAACCAAAGTAAGATAGAAATATAAAATGGAAACACACATACAAATATTTCACAAAGAGCACAATAGTACAATCAAACCTAAATTCTATTAGTGAATGAAATGGAAAAGGACTGTAAACTATAAAGCATCAAAAAATAGCTAGAATGGTGGTCGCTTATCTCCGAAGAGAGATAGGTAGGCTATGCTCATTTACAAGAAGACCATTACGAGAGGTTGAAAATGGCCTTTTAACATAAAGTGCCAAACCCTACGATGAAAAAATCCCTAAATATCCAAAACCCTAACCCTAGGAGATGAAGTTTCAAAAGGAATGTGGGCCCTAATGAGTCTAGTTTATATATCAACTTCCTGGAGCCACAACTTCCACATACAAACTCCATTTTGGGCACATGATAGCCCAATTTGAAAGATATCGAAGAGAAGAACAATTTCAATCAAGGATTTGGGAAGCCTCCAACAACCCTAATCCATTGCAGGGCCAAAAAACACTATTTAGGGCCTAAAAATGCCATAGAAGTTCAGGACATGAAAATTTGTAGAAAAACTAGTAAGTTGGAGAACAATCATGAGTCAGTGAAACAAGTGAGTGACCATTAGTATCCACTTGGATCAATTATCCCCCCTTGGGAAGAAATGATCCCCATTGCATCAATTTCCTCCATCATATGGGAAACTTTTGTTGAATTTGACTTATAGTGACCCACTTGCCTTAGTGAAGAAGTTGTCATGCTTTGACCACCTGATAGAGTTTTATGTTTTGTTGGCAGGTGCCCCTCATATGGATGTCCATGATCCAATCCGTTATAGCTTTCTCAATACACTTAGGGTTGAGTTCTATAGGGGCCAAGTGTTGTGCCACCTCTAAGGTATACAATAGAGGCAGAAAATATGGTTGAAGCAAATCCACGTTAAATATTGGGTGCTAGGAAAGAAAAGGGGAAATACTCAATTCAAAAGCATTGGCGCAATGACCATATCGAAGTGGCCTAAGCTTCTCGTGGGGGCATGTGAGGTGCTTATCCAAATTTATGTGAGAATAAAATGAAAGAGCATATATCACTACAACAAAATACCCTTTTGGGGGCGGTTTTGGCTTGCGGCGGTTTTGCTAACCCCCCCCCCCCCAAAAGCGTTTTTAGGTATTTGGGGGCGGTTCTTAAAAACCCCCCACAAAAGTCCCGAAAATTGGACTTTTGGGCGCAGTTTTTACAAAACCCCCCCAAAAGTCCAATTGTCATGACTTTTGGGGGCGGTTTTTTAAACCTGCCCCCCAAGTCTAATTCTTAATACTTTTGGGGGCGGTTTTTTAAACCCTCCCCCCAAAGTCCAATTCTCAATACTTTTGGGGGTGGTTTTTTAAACCCCCCCCCAAAGTCCAATTCTCAATACTTTTGGGGGCGATTTTGAAACCCCCCCCCAAAAAAAAAAATATTTTTAAAGGTATTTGGGGGCAGTCCTTAAAAACCCCACTCAAAAGTCCTTAGAATTTGACTTTTGGGGGCGGTCCTTAAAACCCCCCTCAAAAGTCCTTAGAATTTGACTTTTGGGGGAGGTTTTTAAAAACCCCTCCCAAAAGTCCAATAGTCCAATAGGACTTTTGGGGGGGGTTTGGAAAGACCCCCCCAAAAGTCTTGTTAGAATTTTGGACTTTTGGGGGGGGTTTGGAAAGACCCCCCCCCCCAAATTCCAACATGACTTGGACTTTTGGGGGGGGGTTTGGAAAGACCCCCCCCAAAAGTCCAACATGACTTGGAATTTGGGGGGGGGGTTAGAAAGACCCCCTCCCCCAAATTCCAACATGACTTGGACTTTTGGGGGGGGTTTTGGAAAGACCCCACCCAAAAGTCCAACATGACTTGGAATTTGGGGGGGGGTTTTGGAAAGACCTTCCTCAAAGGTCCAACATGTGTTTTGGGGGGGGGTTTGGAAAGAGCCCCTTTAAAGGTTTACTTGATAGTTTTTAAAGGTAGCAATATAATTCAAATATTATATGTAGTATAATATATAGTAGGATCACTAAAAGAACAACCAAGCATAGAAATAATAGACACAATATTTTGACCTTGGAAACCACAAGGGATAAAACACAACAACCTTGTAATAGAGATCTTAGTTCAAAGTACAACATACATCCAAATACATAGTAATCACATATAGCAGAAGATAAACCCAAAGAACAAAGGAGAAACTCCTCCAAAGATAGGGAATCCCGGAAAATACTTCTTCTAGCTGGTAGCGAACTTCTTCCTTGAGTGGAGTGAACTTGGTTGGGTGAAAATGAGTGAGGCACCAATTTGAACACAAACTGTCACAGAGAAAATAAGCACATCTCCCTACTGCAAGTTGCATCAGCTGTCCTAGTGACGACCAGGTACATCAAGGATCCTCTCAACTTCCTGTACATTGGGATCCACCAAATATGAATAAAAAAACAACATCACTTATATTTGTTACCATCAATGTAGACATGTACTCACGGTCCATCATGTTATATCTCCTCAGGATCTCAACTGTGTTCTTCGCTTAAAGGAGGAATATCTCATTAGGTCTCAGGCACACCTCCAATACCGGGACCATATCATATGATGAATTTTATCATCAAAGGAACACCCCCTTGCAGGCATTTCCAAATGGTCTCTCAAACTCTTTTTCTAACACTTAACCAGTTCTCTTCGAACCCCAGGTCACCAAGGTGATTTCATTTTTCCTTCAAATTTGGAAAGTGAGATACCCAATAGGTAGAGGCCAACAAGGTGAATCCATCAAGACCACTTTTTGTTGATGTATATGTAACTTCAGAATGTATTTCATCCATGTATTTCATTTATATATTATTGTACTCCTATAGAGATGTGTCATTCCTCTATACAGAAGTGTTGTCATGTGTATTGACAAGTGTCACAAGTGTGTGAACTTGCTCATGGGTTATTAGACCACCATGTGTGGGGTCGGCCCTAATTTATGTAATATATGGTTGATGTACCTAGATAGACAAGTCGGACCCATAAGGTCACTAGGAAAACATATCAAGTATAAATAGAGATCGGGAGATCTCTATTTGGATCACTCAGAAACTCATTCTTCCTTCACTCGAAAATTGGCGCACATGTGAGGAGGAGGATCATCTGCTACTAGGAGACTATCTCTGTGTATTTTGGTTGTACTTTGGTTGAGCCATTGCTCTCTCTATCTTTGAGGAAGTTGTGGGGTTTTTCACCTTAGGGTTTTCCCCACGGAAACTCTGTGTCTCTTGTCTTTCATGCTTTTGCTTCTTGTGATGATTGACATGCTTGTTATGATTGATATGCATTGATATACTGTACATGTTATTCTCTCAGTAAAGATCCTAGAGTATTGTGAATTAATGCTCAAAATTTAACATGGTATCAGAGTTAGGTTCAGAAGAAGACATAGTGCAGTGATGGAAACCAAGGGTTTCTTGTTTATTGGGTTTCTCTCCATAGATTTTGGAAAAGAAGTATAGTATATTGACTCTACTCATCAAGGAGAATCTATCTGTCCAATCAGAATTCAATTATGAGCATTTTCAGATTTGGCCCTAAAAATTAGGGTTTCCACAAAAATAGGAATTTCTAGAATCTGAAGACATAGCTGGAAGCTCCTTGCAAAAATCGAAGTTTAGAGCTTTGGATCGAGATTTTTGGCTGGGTAGATCTCCAGGAAACTCAAACCCTAATTGAGGGTCCTCCTTAGTGAACCCGAGAAGACAAAAAGACATTTCTGAAGGGTGAAGCTTTGCAGATCTCAAATTCTGAATACACCAGGCTGATCAGCTCTTCAAGGCGCATCTTTCTACCCTTTTAGAAAGTTGAAATTCATATTTTGAATTTTTAAGGTTTTTTTCGACAAACCCTAATCCGAGACTAGATCCAGTTTTCAGCCAGTCAAGTGGTAAGTCCTAAATTTTCTATTTCCATTTGAAGTACTCTTTAAGATGTCTCACCACACCAAGCTTGAGGATAAGCTTGAAGGGGCTGATAACTTCCGATCCTGGAAGTATAGGATTGGGTTAATCCTGGAAGAGAATGAGTTGGAATCATATGTAAAAGAAGACATCCCTATCCCAGAGGATGAAGAGGCCAAGATATTGCATAAGAAGAACTTGGTCAAAGCAAAGAGAATCATTGCTGATTCTATCAAGAACCATCTCATCCCCCATGTGTCATCTCTGAAGACACCCAAAGAGATGTTTGACTCCCTGACCAAGTTATTTGAAGGGAAGAACATAAATCAGAAAATAACTCTGCGGAATCAATTGAAAGGGGTCAAGATGTTGAATGGAGATACCATTCAATCTTACTTCTCCAAAGTCTCTCAAATCAAGGAACAACTTGAAGCTGTGGATGAAGAAGTGGACAATGGTGAAGTAGTTATGACCACTCTAAATGGCCTTCCTAGGTCATGGGACTCCTTTATTCAAGGAATCTGTGCAAGAAAGAAATTGATTGCTTTCAGTAAACCGTGGGAGGAATGCTCTCAAGAAGAAGCTAGGCTTGTAGCTCGAGAAGAAAAGATGGGAGGTGAAGATCAAGCTCTCGCAGCTCACACCAAAAGAAGCAAGCCCAAGAGGGAGCACTCTCACTACAAGAGATCCTATCACAACCAACAAAAGAATAAGAAGGATCTAAGATGTTTCACATGCAATGAGAAGGGTCACTTTGCTTCAGAATGTCCCAAGAACAAAAAGGATAACAACAACTCCAGCAAGAAGAAGAAGGGCAGCAAAAGAAAGTTCCATGCTCATGCTGCCGAAGATGATGAACCTCCAAAGAAGAAGGCTAGGGCAGAAAGTGATGATGACTCATCAAGTGAAGAAGAGTATGTTCTAATCTCTGCTCTCACATGTACTATCTCTCATGGTTGTAATGATTGGTTAATTGACAGTGGGGCTTCCAAACACATGACTGGGTTTAAAGAATCTTTTGTAAATCTATCTGAACATGAATCACCCCATAAAGTGAAACTTGGGGATGACTATCAATACCCCATCAAAGGAGGTGGTGAAGCCTCCTACAACCTAGATTCTGGAAAGTCTTTGAAGATGAAAGAAGTTCTTTATGTACCTGGGCTCAAGAAGAATCTTCTCTCCATCTCTGCATTGGATGCAAAAGGCATGAGGGTTGCATTTGTAGATGGCCAAGTTCTGATGTGGCCAAAGGGTAAAACTATTGATGATGCAGTGGTGATTGGAGAGCAAGAGGGAGGATTGTATAAATTGAAGGGACAACTTGAACATGCCATGGTGCATGATTCCATGGAGCCAAGTGAACTTTGGCATAGAAGACTTGCACATATGCACTACAGAGCATTAACAATTGCAAGTAAGGCTATAGAAGGTCTTCCTGAAATTAAGACCAAGCATGAAGGTGTTTGCAAAGGTTGTGCAAAAGGTAAGAACATTAAGAAGGCTTTCCCAAGCAGTGAAAGCAAGGCAAAAGATATATTGGAAATTATCCACTCCGATGTATGCGGTTCGATGTCATCTAGTTCTCTGAGTGGGTATGTTTACTATGTCTCTTTCATTGATGACTTCTCTAGGAAGACTTGGGTTTACTTCTTGAAGAATAAAGATGAAGTATTTGATAAGTTCAAGGAATTCAAAACCTTGATGGAGAACCAAACTGATAAGAAGATCAAAACATTCAGATCTGACAATGGTGGAGAATTCACCTCAGGTGACTTCAAGAAGCTATGCGGTGATTCAAGGATTAAGAGGGAGTTGACTGTTCCTTACAATCCACAACAGAATGGAGTTGTAAAAAGAAAGAATAGAACAATCATGGAAGCAGCAAGGGCAATGCTGCATGACCAGGATCTACCTATGCATCTATGGGCAGAAGCAGCTAGAACAGATGTATATGTGTAGAACAGAACGCCCCACAAGATATTGGACAACAAGACACCAGAAGAGGTCTTCTCTGGTAAGAAAACTGAAGTCAGCCATCTCAGAATATTTGGTTGTCCAATATACACTCATGTCCCAAAGGAAAAGAGGACCAAGCTAGATCCTTCAGGAAAGAAGGGTATCTTTGTGGGTTACAGTGAAAGCTCAAAGGCTTATAGAATATACTTTCCAGGGTTCAAGAAGATTGATGTCAGCAGGGTTCTAATATTTGATGAAAACTCAGCATTCATCAAATCAAGAAAGACACCTGTTGAAGATTATGAAGAACCTAAGGAAACTAGATTTCAAGACACTAGTATGACTGAAGCAATTCCAGATGTAGATCGTGAAATTGAAGATCCATAAGAACCTGTAGATCCACCCTATGAGAATATCTCTCACAAGAGGAAACCTGCATGGGCTAGAGAGCTCATTCAAGATGCAGAAAGATATGGTATTCCAGAAGAAGAACACAGAGCAAAGAAGAGAACTAGATCACGTACCAACTATGTTGTTTTACTCTGTGATATCATGAACAAAGAACCTTCCAGTTATGAAGAAGCAGCGAAAAATAAAGAATGGAAGGATGCCATGATTGAAGAATACCAATCAATAATGAAGAATGATGTTTGGGATGTTGTCCCAAGACCTGAAGGGAAGTCTGTTGTGACTTCCAAATGGATCTACAAGATCAAGCATACTGCAGATGGCAGCATAGAGAAATACAAGGCAATATTCGTAGCTCGTGGCTTCTCTCAGAAAGAGGGAATAGACTATGAAGAAACTTTTGCTCCTGTAGCCAGGTACACTTCCATCATAACAATACTTTCCCTGGATGTAGTGATGAAATGGAAGATACACCAAATGGATGTCAAGACTGCCTTCTTGAATGGTGTAGTTGAAGAGGAAGTGTATGTGGAGCAGCCACTCGGTTTTGAAACACATGACATGGAGTCATATGTGTGCAGATTGAGGAAAGCCTTGTATGGCTTGAAGCAAGCTCCCAGAACTTGGTATGGTAGGATGGACAGTTTCCTATCTAGTTTGGGCTTTACCAAGAGTAAAGCAGATTCCAATCTTTACTACAAAGTTGAGGAAGGGAATCCTGTGATTCTACTCCTGTATGTGGATGACCTATTTGTAACAGGAGATGACAGATTGATTGCCGATACAAAGAGGAAGCTTGCTGCCGAGTTCAATATGAAGGACTTGGGGATGATTCTACTCTGTTCTTAAGAATATATGGTCTGAACTGTTTGACTGCTTTGAAGACAGCATACGCATGCTTGTCGACAACGGGATAATTTCGTTCAGCACCTTGCAGACTAGTGTTCATAAACGAGATTGGGTACTCATCCCCTAGTTCCACCTTTTGTGTAAGCACAGCCGCGAGAGAGTCATCTGAAGCAAAAGTATACAAAATAAAATCTTTGTCAAAGTTTGGGCTCCTTAAGGAAGGAGCCTTAGCTATGGCTGCCTTAATGTTCTGAATGCATCCTTTTCTAAATCTGTCCACTTGAACTGTATGCTTTGCTTGACCATTTGTTGCAAAGGTTTAACAATTTGCGTGAAATCTGGAACAAACCTTGGGCCGAAATTGATAGTGCCCATAAAGGACTGCATGGATTTCTTGTTATGAGGCATTGGAATTTTATTGATAGCTTGTACTCTTTCCTGATCTATTGATACTCATCTTTTGGAAATGATATGGCCCAATAGTTTACCTTCGGGAACAACAAACACACTCTTCTTGGGATTCAATGAGATATCATATTTCCGACAACGATAAAAAATATGCTTCAAATGAACAACATGGTCTTCGCTTTTCTTCGAAAAAACTGTCACATCATCTAGATAGACAACAACACAATGGCCGCCCAATCCTTGGAAGGTGATATCCATTGCTCGCTGGAATGTAGCTCCTGCGTTTATCAGGCCGAATGGCATCCTTCTATATGTGAAAGTTCCCCACTTAGTGCGGAAAGTAGTCTTAAGACGATCTTCTTCGGCTACTAATACTTTATTGTAACCAGAGAAACCATTGAGAAGGGAAAATAGCTCAGATCCTGACACCATTTGAAGAATTTGTTCCATTGAAGGGATAGGATAGTTGCCTTTATCTAAAGCTCTGTTCAAATTTCTGAAGTCAACACATAGTCTTATCTCTCCTGACTTCTTTCTCACGGGGACGAAGTTAGCAACCCACTCAGAATGCCGGACCTTAAAGATTATTTTAGCGTCTAGTAGCTTCTTCAATTCCTTTTGAATCAGAGGTTCCAGAGTAGGATGCATCCTTTTTAATTGCTGCTAAAATGGCTTGACACCCGCTTTCATTGGTATGACATGCTGAATAATGCGGACGTCATATGTTTTCAGATCTTCATAGGTCCATGCAAAAACATCCTTATATTGTCGAAATAGTTTGATGAACCTATCTCTTTCTCCCGGTGAACAACATTTTCTAAGGTTGACAAACTTTGGTTCAGCCTCGGTGCCCAAATTAACTAACTCATGCTGCATTGATGAACTGTTGGTCTTGGTATTTGCTAGCCTTTTGAACTTACTCTGAAGATCAAACAGCATTTCAAGTGACCTTACCCCTTTGGGGATGAAATTTCCTTTAGCTGTATCCTTCTTTTGTAAATTAAAATCGTGTTCTTCTTCATCTATCACAGCTCCTTGGAAAATGTCTTCGTTCGTTAGAAAACTGATAATCTGTTCATCATCATCGAAGACTCTGAAGTTCATGATATTTTCAGGGACAGAAGGCTTGAAAATTAATTCAATTGAGCACTTGTTATTAGTTTGCACCAATCTGGAAGCAGATGTTGCTAATAAATCAGCTACAGAATTTTGCAATCTAGGAATAGACTTTATATTGAAAGCATCAAAATGCATAATTAAATCCCATACCTCAGCCTGATAACCTTTCAAATGAGGTGAGAGATAATGAATGGTATCTCTTACATGTCTCACAACTATTTCTAAGTCACCAAAACCTTCAGGTATTTAACATTTAAACCGATAGCTTTTTTAATCCGTGTACCAAAGCTTCATATTCAGCAGTGTTGTTAGTACAATCAAATTCTAACCTACAGGACAAAAAATACTTATTTCTTTCCGGATCCATCAGAACACAACCGGCTGCGGATCCTTCCAAATTTTTCGAACCGTCAAAGTATAATTTTCAAAACAGATCTTTTGATTCAGCTAAGTTAGTATCTTTATGATCTAAGTCAGTGACTAAACTAACTATATTACAGTCAATATCATCAGTGAGAGAAAAATGAAGGAGATCGGACTGTTCATCTGGTTCATGGTTGATAGTTTCAAACTGATAATTACCCGGATCCATTTCTAAGAAATAATTTCCCAAAAATGAGGATGAGAAGGCTACAACCTCATTCTTTCCTTCTAGTTGAGTTACATTTTGTTTCATGTGCGGTTCTCTCAGGACCTTGATCTGATTCTGTTTTTTTTATAAGGCAACCACAAATGAGACCAATCAATTGCAAAGTAACCGTTCAACTTTGTGGACCAGTCTCTACTTAGGATCAAACCATAAGCTTCAGGAATATCAACTACCATTATGTCAATGAACTGACAGACTCTAGAATCTGCTGACAACCTAATGAGGACATCTTTCATTTCCCCAATAACTTTGACAGCATTCCTATCTAACTAAATAATTTGGGCAGGAGATGGAATTGGTTACCCATTAATTTTTTTACAGATTGACAGTGGCATGACATTTGAAGATGCTCCGGAATCTACCAGAAAATTGTGAACATTGTGATTGAAAATTTCAAAAGTTAAAAGAAAAGGTAGCATTTGAGATTTGGATTTCTCGCCGATACTAGCCTCATTAATTTCAGGATCTTCTTGAGTATCTGTTAATGGAGTGTTGGGATGGGATTGAAGAGCATGCAACAACTTGTCTCGTTGCTGAGGAAAACTTCACATATCGAATATTGATACATTTGCTTTTACTTTCTTTATATCTTCAATAATGTCATATCCTATATCAGATTCTTTTACTATTCTAGTTGGATGATCTGTCTTATTCATCGTGACCTTCAGTTGTTGAACTGTGGTGTCAATGCTTGGCTGCTTGGCTGTTGTTGGGTTAGCTTTAGGTTATAGTGGAATGATTGTTATATGTCTTCTAGGTAGTTCTTTTGAAACTTTAGGCTTGGGAATAGTCGAGCTTGGAACAGGATCTGTAATGGGACCTTTACTGCAAGTGTTAATGTTTACAGCAGAGACTGAGCTTTCCACGGGATCTTCTTCTACCAATTCAGTTAAAGGTACCCAATCCCATAGCACTATAGTGGTGTCTAGGGATGGTTCCTCTATCTTAGGGCTCGATTCCTCTGGAGGATCGTCTTGATCTGGAATCTGTGAATCCAACATTTGGTTCATGACTAAACTCATAGAGTTAATCCATTGTGGGATGCTCTTTTCTGAGTGTGGTTCTTGATGAAAGGTGCAGAATTTTTCGATCCTTATTTCATTGAGATTTAAAACAGGGGAAGTGTTCATAGGTGGATGAGGTTGATCGCTGTCTTCTCTCTACTTGTAGAATGGCTTAAAAGGTTTCCTAGATGTACTAGCAACTTTATCTTTCTCGAGATCTACAATTTTATTGGACAACTTCTGCATCATCTTAACTACGTTCTCCATGTTTGATGATGACTCTTCTTTATTTTTGGTGAGCAGCAAGGTTTTTTACTAGCTGCTGGTTTTGTCTCTGCATCTAAGGCATGTTTAGCAATGTTGTCTGCTTCTTCTTCCACCTTTCTAGCTTCTTCAAAATTTTCTATCAGGGTGATTTTCTTAGATCTTTTAACGAACATTGCTATGGGCCCTTCAAGAGCTGTTGTATAATATTCAACCAGATATTCCTCTGCTGGTTTATTTGCTTCGCTGAAATTATTTAAGAGTGTTGTGAACCTTTGGTTGAAGTCTTGAACCTTTTATTTCTTTTCCATTTTTATGGACAATAATTCTTTCATGAGTGTAGCTATAGTCTTTTGATTTCCATACTTCTCTAGGAAACATGTTTCGAATTCATCCCAGCTGGACATCGAGCTAGGTTGTAAGCTAAAATACCAAGAAGAAACTTTCGGCTCAAATGTGTATGGAAAAAGCCTACAAACTACATCTTCATGCTATACATTTAAAAGATTCAAGGCTAAATAAAAACTCTTGAGATGATCTTCAGCAGAAATGGCTTTTCCTTGGTCGAATTTAGGCAAGACTTTCTCTGGATTTTTAGGCAGATTGTGGAATGGCCCAGCTAGATTCAACGCTCCCCTCGCTCTCCAAGCAGGTACAACCATGTCTCTATGTGGAGAATCAGGTGGAGAATTGTGTGGTGAATTCAATGGAGTGTTCTTTGGAGTAACAAGTTCTCCAAGATTTTCTGGATCTAAAAGATTTTCTAGGTTTTCAAGATCGACTTTGTTCAGGGGTTGTGCAATTTCTTCCAAGGTTAAATTCACAAGTTCTTCAAAATTATGCACAAGAATCGAATGATGGGTGTACTGTCGTTCTTTTCTAGGAGTACTTTTCCTAGGGAGGAAATTTACTGCATTTTAAAACACCTAGTTGTCTAACATAAGATCGTGTATGTCTCCTTAAATCTTCTATTTCTGCAAAAGGCACAACATACAATACTTCTTGAGGTTCAGAATCAGAGATGGGGTTTTCTTGATTTGCTACTTTAAGATTTGGGCTGTCTGAAATTTTTGTTTTAAGCGGGTTTTCAGTAACATTTTTGATAGTGGGATATTTTCCTTTATCAACCATGCACTTTAGGCCCTCCTTCTAGCGCCAAAAATTGTTGATGCCCCGAAGATCGCAACATCAAGCAGAAAGGGATTCTCCCCAGTAGACTATCCCAATTAGATTGTCCATCGTTTAGTATGGGGAATCTGTTCGGTTAGTGGTTCCGACAACCGTTAGATTTGGAGATTTGCTTCATTTACACCGGTCATGGCCCGATCCACCATTCTTTTTTGATTTTATGGTTAAAATGATATGTAAGTGCCTAAGCTAACTTAATCTAAATGCAGAACTTGAAACAAATCTGTGTCTAAAACTGAAATAAACCTAATCTATCCCTGCAAGGAGCAAAACTATAAGTATGAGTAATGTGCTGAAAGAAGCATCTGAAGATCAACAGATAACCATTAAATCATAAAGATACATCCACAGCAAGAAAGGAAGAATATAAAAGATAGCTTTTAAAACATGTGAAAGCAGTCTATTACTCATATGAGAGAAACATTATTGCATAGAGCATAGTAAAATCATTCATTGCACAGAAATAATTCGAATAGCAGAGAAAGATTTCACTATAATAGGTATAAATGTCACCAGAAGAATCCAACAGACATCGTACACACATTCCCAGGCAAGATGCGTCCTCTCCAGGCTCATATTAGTCAAATTCACTTTCTAGAAGCAAGTGAAAAATAGTTCGTACAAGCTTAAGAAAATTCCTTTCCCTGCCAAAAGTCCTTTTACACTATTCCCTAAGCCTCTATTTATATCTTTACAAAATGCCTCTTGGGATGGCACCTGGCTTTTACACTTGTCCTTTAAAGACTTTTCCCATAAATAAAGAATTTGTGGTCCTTTTCCCATAATAGAAATTTTCTCAAAAATAGAAAATGACAACTGTCCTAGTCACTCTACGCTCTAAACAAAGGGAAAGCAAATCAAAATAAGAACAACGCATTATGACTAGCGTGTTCATCCTTGGGGTGGCGCGTCTGTTGGGAATGAAGTGCTTGTGCTAGCTACTACTGCTGCTGCTGCTTTCTTTTCCTCTTCTGCATTATAACTGAACCAGATACCAGTATCCCTGACAACCACATTTGCTGGTGAAGGAAGCAAGATCTTCTGGGAAGTCACATGCTTACCAAGCTCTGCTTCAATACCATGAATTTTTGCAATTGCTGCTTGGTGGATCTCTTTAAGCAAATGACTGTATACTGATGACAGCCTAATATAGTGATGGAGATCATCAGTGGCCGAGACATTAATCTTCTTTACATATTCTATTTGAATGCCCAGCTCTTCCTTCAAGTCTGACAAACGCTGCTCTTTGTTTGGAAACTCATCGAGGGACTGAGGAAAAATCAGCTTGCATTTTTCATGCACTTCATGGATCTTTTGATACAGGCTGTTACCTTTCTCAATTGTTCCTTGGATCTTAGCCATCAGCTTGAGGCCACAATTCCTACAAAACTCCATAAGGGATACATCTTCCTTAAAATCATTTACAGATTTGAATGGGATATGCTTAGGGAAATCAACCTTCCCTTCTCTCCATTCCATCTGGCTCAAGATGTTTGCTTTAACCCGAGTGTATTTTCCTTTAAGCCTAATGGCTTCTGCATTGACTTCTTTCAACCTAACCATCATGGTCTTGAGCCTGCACACCTCCTCAGTAATCAGCTCTTGTGTGGCATGCATTTGTCTCAAAATGTCACAGGACTGCTCATGAAAGGGAGACATATCTATCGCTCTGCTTTCTGCTTGCTCTAACTGCTCAACCATTTCCTGCTTATTTGCTTCCAGATGAAAAACTCTAGCTTCAGAATCGTTCTTTACCGCTTCTAGAACCATCATCTGGATTGCTAGGTGCTCCTTTTCTTCTTCTAGATGGTGATACTTATCTGACAATTCCTTGTGATTAGCAGACAGACGATTATATTTATTCACTACAAGATCCCTGTAAGCCTGCTCATTAGCCACAGTATGTTGCAGCATGTGAGCTCTCCTCTTTGTTGACTCAAATTCTTTGACCATATCGATCACATTATCCTTTATTGCTTTTGCTGCTGACACAGCGACAGATGCCATGGCTATGGGAGGCTTATTTGTATTTTGCATAACCATGGTCTCCCGCTGGGTGACAATATCTTCTTGGAAGAGTCTCTTTATCCTCTTTTCTGACTTCAAGACCACCGCCTTCCTCTTCTTATAATACACAAATTCATCCCATCGGGACACAGTATGATCTTCGGATGGGGTGTAAGGGATGATTAGGAGATCTCTTACATGGACTTCTGTCCCCATGGGTGGGGTCTGCACTACCTGAGGTGAGTCTATTTCCATATCTTGGGTGCCGAAGCCACCCGCCTGGGAATATTCATTGGTCTTAAGCTCTTCTTCCTCCTTTTATTCCCCTTCAGCTTTATGCATTTTTTCTTCTTCTTCAGCCCGCTGCTGATTTTCAATTGTCTCCCTATGCTCTCGTTCTTCTGCTTCCTTCTGCTGCCTTGCCTCCTCAGCTTCTCTCTGCAATCTTTCTTCTTCAGCTTCATGTTGCAGTGTTGCTTCTTCTTTCAATCTTTTGCTCTTCACGGGCCAGGGCCTCTGCTGCCTCCCTTTCTTTCTGTAGACTGGCTTCTCAGGCTGTGGCAGAGCTAGAGCTAGCTCCACTGCCATGACAACAAATCTGCAACTCAGTCATGTTGGTGATGCCCCTGAACACTTCTTCCTCTGTATCATAGTAATGAGCATACTCAAAATGAGCATATACCTCCTTGCAATGCTCAGTAACCTTGCTCCGCCTGTCATTTCTTTGGAAGATTACCTCACCGAAGTGGAAAGCTTTCAACTCTTGAATGTACTCCTCGGCTGTTGCAACCCCTGAGAATTTATAGGCTCCTATGCAGAAAGGCAAAGGAGGGAAGGAAGCCTTATGCTGCTTATTAAGTACTCCTCCTATTCCATCAAGGAAAACTTGCTTGATTGCTTCCTTTAGGACTACATAATTAGTAGCGTATTTTGGAAAAATGTATGGTGCTTTGGTACCTCCAAACATCCTGATGTAAGTGCCCTGTTTTGAGAAGTAAAAATTGCCATAATTTTCCAGGACTTTCATGGCATTTTCTGACAGGGAATTGGGCTCTTCATTGAACATCTGCTCATACAGAGGCATGATGAACTCTTTGCAGATGAGCTTGTAGTTTGCTCTATAATTTTGAGCCCACATTATTTTATAGGCATTATATACTGGGGTGTTGGCCTGATCCCACGTGCAACCTAGCCTGGGGAAAGAGAGATTGGCCAAAATGCAATCAATAAGATATGAAGACATGTGAAATTCTGACTTTTTTAAGGCCAAACCTTCTCTAGATGCAGCCACCGTGGATGCCAAACTATCCGAGAGAATAGTAGCCCAATCAAACACAGTTCCTTTGAATGCTATGAAGTGGATTATGGGAGCCCACTGTATCCTATATACAGTGCCATCGGGCATACCGAAAATTCTGCATAACATCAGGGCAATTAACCTAAAAGGAGGTCTTAAGCTCTGAACGTCATATTCATCATTATCTCTCTTCCTCAGCTGCTTGCCTATGATCAACAGCCTCTTAGCTATCTCGAGATTATTCATCTTTCCCAACCATTCATCATTTAGAGCTTGTTGGGGACATGAGAATTTGTAGGCTGCTGCAATATAAGCTGGATGGAATGAAGCGAAAGGCTCTCCCTTGCTGTCATGCAACACTCTTGTTTGTGGGTTGGGATGTTCTAATATCCACCCAATCACTTCAGAGCACGGGAACA
Source organism: Larix kaempferi (assembly GCA_027924585.1). Classification (NCBI taxonomy): domain Eukaryota; kingdom Viridiplantae; phylum Streptophyta; class Pinopsida; order Pinales; family Pinaceae; genus Larix; species Larix kaempferi. The sequence continues at coordinate 63,735,464 of BSBM01000370.1, read as the reverse complement.
ATTCAGGGCGAGTAGAAGCCCTGGCTATGCCGGAAGTTCTGATGTTGAGGTAGATTTGCTCTTCTTCTAATAACACGTCTAGGATATCTTGGTCCCTGATCATCCGGTAAACATCTGCCCACCGGACCTCGGGAGGAATACCGGTGGTACACTTAGTGTCTTGGAAAAGAGTTTCAGTCCTTGCTTGCACTGGCTCTAGCTCCATCATTTTAGCTCTCTTTCTACCACCTTTTGGCATCTTGGATTATCCCTGTCAGCAACCATATGTGAATGAATATAAAATTGTAACACATTATGAGAGTGTAACATAGAGTAAGACAGTTTTAGCATGTTGATGATAAATATAAACAAAATTATAAGGCTGCATGCTAGGGAAGCAAACCAAACATAGATTATCCAAGAAAACAAAATATGGTCCTCAGACTTGATCGTTCTGGGGAGACAATGCCTGGTTAGGAACTTTTGAAATGCTTCCAAAAAGGTAGGCATACGATGTGTAAAACCCACTTCCCTCCTAGTCTTTGGAGATAGGATGGTCTTCATCATAGGCACTTCTAACGGCTAATGGTAGGATGGCTTGGATTGGGAAATCCTATGAGGAAGCCAAACAAAAAAAACATAGAACGAAGCTGCTTTTGATAACCGGTATTTGAACCAAACAAGCGAGCAGTTGAGTATCCCGATCAGCTATTACGGATGCTGCTTCTTGTTCGATAATATTTGAGAAGCGGCATGTAGCCGGCATAAAACTTGGATTTGAGTATATCTGGGTAGGAGCACGACAGAAATGCGGCTGGTGGAACTAACCAAGTTCGAACGACTCAGAGACAAAGGGCCAACTGGGAATGAATGGAATGGTTATGACTCCTAGCTGTCAGCAATGAGAATTTTATGGGGGCCACAGCGACCGTAAACTTTTAAAGGATACATTGCTACGAGTGCCTACCAGCCACGTAATGAAATGGGAAAACACCCAAGAAAACCTCCACGTATAGATAAGACAAAGATAACGGTAGAAACACCTACATGGAGACGAAACAGCAGGGGAGCGAGGTTGACACGGTGGTGAATGCGCTGAACTGGAGCGAAACGATGCAATCTCCCAAACGGTGTTCTTCAAATAAAAAACTAACAATGGGGACAATAAACCCGCACCACCCTTATATACGACCCAACACGTGTGGGCATTTAATTGGGTAGGTGGCGACATTAAAACGGGGTATATTATTCGTACGGCGCGGTCTTTTCAAACCTGTTTGGAATTTAAGCATGACCGTCAATTGCGGCAAGGACTCGTGAGTTTCGTCCGTAGTTTCTGCCAGACCTCATGAGTTCCTCTCGAAGAGCGGGAGACTTGGCGAGGCATCCGCTTATTGTGGGAGAGGTGAGAAAGACGCTCCGCTTTGGCGGAAAGGTTTGGCAAGTTGATCCGGAGTCGTCGAGCTAAGAGATGTTTGCGGCACGAGTTCGTGAGTTATCCCGATGTTTTGGGAGGACTTTGCGAGTTCTTCCGAAATTGACTCTCCCGAAAGTTTATCGTGGTGTAATTTCTTGAGTGGTTCCGCCGTTGCGGAAAGACTCGGTAAGTTCTTCTGCAAATGATGAAGGAGTTTGGTAAGTCTTTTCCGCAAAATGGATGGCCCGGGGCCTTGGTGAAAGGGCGCCCGTTGCAGCAAAACTTTACTAGTGTTTTCGTCGTTTCGGGAGAGAAATTTGAGTTCTTCTGAATTCCAAAGAACATGTAAGTGCTTTCACTGTTTCATGGAGAAATTCTAAGTCTTTCCGCAGTTGCGGGTGAACATCCCAAGTTCTTCCGCCGTTTTAGGAGAGAAATTTGAGTTCTTCCGCAGTTTCGGGAAAGAATTGTGAGTTTTGACTTAGAAGAAAAAACTTCAATTTTAAAACAAATTCTCCAGCTGAAACAGAACTAAGTTCAAAAAGTTTTTTCAAAGGAGACTTAACTCTTTTAGGAAGACTTTCTAGGAAAATGAAAGGAGGGGTCCCAATATCTACAAAATTTTGGGGGGATGTTGCTGCAACAACACCTCTTCTTCCGTACAAAATATGGATGGCTCTACGTATGTGTGTGCCTTATCCGCAGTTAATACTGTTAAAACCAAAATCAGCAGCGTGCCAGGTGGAATACTGAGGTTACATTGAAACGAATTTTCGCACGTGATATCCGAGATTCGAACGATCTATTCTTCTGCTCCAATACTACGTCAATCATTCTCTTTTGCACAATCCCAAGCTTCGCAACTGTGCATCTGTTCTCCTCGTCGCTTTCCATATTCGGAGCCTCCCCTTATTAACATATAATTATCAGTGTAGACATATATATATATATATATATATATATATATATATATATATATATATATATATATATAATTTTCTGAAGGTTTGGGGCCGAAATAGGCGGAGGGTCGAAGGAGGTCGAGCGAGGTTTCTTAATTTCACAGGTCACGGACATTATGAAGGATATGACATGTTTCATATGGGGCATCATTTTAGTAAGTTGGTTAGTTATTACACTCGCGTGCAGGAGGAGTTGGTCTAGTCGAAGGACATTGCGCATCCCGAAGAAATGGAGGTTGATGAAGTGGATTACGAACCGAAGCCTGAGGAACAGGCACGTTCCATTTTCTGCACGAGGAAGGAAGTCATGTCGAATTTTTTGATGATGTCACAAGATGAGATGTACTAGTCAGTGACCCCCCCATGATTAGCTCCCATAGCAAACGCCAACAAGAGGTACAATGTGATATCAACTTAGACAATAACAGAAAGCCGCATAAATCCTATAAATGCATCAAGCCAGAGAAGAGAGGGCTAGAATTAACAGCCGGGTAGGATATTAACCTCGAAGAAATCCCGGATTATCTACCACGGGCGTTAACAGGAAGGTTCTGTGGAAATTAGGTGGCGAACAGAGCTTCACTACAGACTTGGATAGAAGACAATTGAAGAAGCTGTCTGGGGTATATGCCAGACTTCCACGTACTTCCAAGAATCTAGTTCCTGGTTAAATTAAGAGAAGTCAGAAGAGGTAGAGTGACAGAAGATGCTAGCACTCAATTGGAGTTGGGGACCCTCGGGTCTGATCCTGCAGAGATGGAGGGTAGATTATAATGCTAGGAGAGAATTACCACACAACTTGCAACAAGTTTGGGTGGTCGTGCCGGGACTCTTGATGGTCTTTTGGCAGAAACCGGTCCTAAGAGGAATAGGTAATAAGTTGGGCAGGTTCATAGCTCTCGAGCAAGATTGGGAGACCAAAATCGATAGTAAATGCCTCAAAATGCTAGTTGAACTTAATCTCAGGGAAGGACTGCACGAGGAAATAAAAATAGAGATGTATGGGAGTCATGGATACAGCATCTAGACTACTGGAAAATCCCTTTCCGTTGCTTCAATTGCAGGAAGGTAGGTCACCTGCAAAATGATTGCCCCATGCAGAATGAATTCAACCGTACCCGTGCTCGAAAGGTCTTGTTTAAGAAGGAGCGCAGCACATAAGGTCCTTTAAGCCACAGACTGAGGGACGTTGTAGGGAACCAGGGTAAAGATAAAGACCTTCTTGTTACAGCATCCTCCTCAAAGGAAGAAGCAGGAACGATCAAGGAGTCTACCATTCCTACTTCAGCATCTCAGGAAGATTCAACATTCGTCGGGAAGGAACTTTCAAATGCTTTGACAGGACTCGTGATAATAGACGACAGAGAAGTTCAGAATGACTCTCCAGGTATTCCTCAGGCTCTTCCCATGTCTGTTATTCCTGATAATTATCTACTTCCTTTGTCCGAGGAAGTTCCTTTAAATCCCCCATTAATTGATAAAAGTGTGTTAGCCATAGAACCAAGTTTCGAGAAAGTCAAACTGCTAAGAACCGTTACTCAGAGAAGAGAGCATGAGCTAAGATCCAAAGTATAAGAGCATAAGCCAATTATAAGAGATGGGAAGAAGAGAGAAATCATTCCCCCAGTCATCGACAAGAATGAACCTTGGGCCTTCTTCGATGGTGCCATTCAAGGCACACCGCCTCTAGGGGGAGCAGGAGGGGTCTTACATTTATCGGAAGATCTCAAAGTATGTATCAAATATGCACCAGGAAGAGCAACCAACAATAAGGTAGAGTTGGTAGCTCTATGGGCGGTGCTCAGAATCGCACAAAGAAAAAGCGTGAAGTGATTACAGCTTTTGGGAGATTCTAAAATGGTCATAGACTGGGCCAAGGGTGATTCACATATTCATGCACCACAATTGTAGCACCTTCTAAGATAAATCCAACACGAACTAAGATTCTTCGATTCAGTATCTTACAAACATATCTATAGAGAGTTGAATGTTGAAGCAGATCTCCCCTTGAAAAAGGCCTTGGCTATCCATCTAGGATTATTCGAGGTGGAGGAATTCAACCAAGGGAAAGTGCTGAACCACTACACCACCTTGTTTTAAATTCTTTAGGATCAGATACTAGTGTGAAGCGAATTGGATGTACCAGTACCGGCAACGTAGATGGAGCATGAAGAGTTTTGAAACATAAGCATTTCCCTGAGATATGTTTTGGAGATTTTTGCGATATGTGTAAACTTATTCATGTAATGCAAGAGTAGTACTTTTGGCATGACTGATATGTAAACTGTTTAAGTAATATGAAGATAATCCTATCGACAGAGGTGGATTCCATTTTTTATATAAGCTTGTAGCCATGATGTAAGCTCTTAAGGAGTAGTTCAAGTTCACCCTTTATTTAGGGTGATGGATATTTTCCATTCGGAAGATATATATAATTTTCAAGTTTAAATTATAATTAATAATTATATTAATATATTTATTATTAAGTTAATAAGTTTTCAACAAGTAACACACATTTGACATTGGTATTGCTGCTTGCAAATTAATTCAAATTACATATATGATATTGATATTGATATGAATCATTAGCATAATAGCATGATATATGTCCATGACTCCATGAATCCATTGTCATACTACATCCAAAATTTGGCAAATGGCATGCCTCATTTTCCATAGTACCGAACATGAAATCAGAGATAGTCAAATATTTTGAATTAATGCATCACAGAAGATTGAAAATCCCTGACACATAAAGATTGGATAAGATATTCAATAACTTATAGCCAGAAATTACTTGCATCATTTTCATTAGAAGATTCATTGCCTTGAAATAGATAGAATTAGTTGAACTTGTTGGTCACCCTATATACTAATTAATTATAACTAACATACATGATGCTTAATATGAATTGTCAACCCAGGTAGGTCTTTTATTTCAATGGAAATAAGCACAATCTATGCATAAAACATTTCAAGTAGTTGATTGAATAAAATGGAGATAAACTATCCTACCTATCTATTCAGCCAACTCATCTCATAGTTAAAACTAATCTAGCTTATCCATCTAAGAATTCAAAATACAATTATCGTCCGACAAATATCAATCCAACAGTTACTGATCTAGGAATAAAATAAACTAGACTTACTTTTGCAAGAAGTTAAATCCTATAAATCTCAAACTACAGTATTCAATCTCTACTAATCTAACTCATCTAGCAGCTACTGTAACTCAATCATAATCTATCCAATCTAATGAATTCAAGAAAGATAAAACAACAACGAGAAACTAGAAGTAAGCTTGAACTCTAATTTGAATAATATTGAAAATCCTAGAAAGAATAAACGACTGAAAGGAATTAGAGCTGAGCTTGAGTCTTATATCGCCGGATTTAGTTTTCCGCGCTCGTGATGATGCTTGAGATCATTTCTCGCTCTCACGCCCAGATTTTTTGGGCATTTTTTCCATGCCCCCTCGTCACCTCGGTGTGAGTGCCACATCGGCCGTCGTCCATTTTTTGCGAGTCTTATATCGCCGGATTCAGTTTTTCGCGCTCGTGATGATGCTTGAGATCATTTCTCGCTCTCATGCCCAGATTTTTAGGGCATTTTTCCATGCCCCCTTGTCTCCTCGCTTTGCGTGCCACATCGACCGTCGCCCATTTTTTATGAGTCTTATATCGCCGGATTCGGTTTTCCGCGCTCGTGATGATGCTTGAGATCACTTCTCGCTCTCACGCCCAGATTTGTTGGGCATTTTTCCCATGCCCCCTCGTCACCTCGGTTTGCGTGCCACATCGACCGTCATCCGTTTTTTGCGAGTCTTATATCGCCGGATTTAGTTTTCCGTGCTCGTGATGATGCTTGAGATCTTTTCTCGCTCTCACGCCCAGATTTTTTGGGCATTTTTTCCATGCCCTCTCATCGCCTCGGTTTGCGTGCCACATCGACCGTCGTCCATTGTTGACAAGCCTTATATCGTCGGATTCAGTTTTCCACGCTCGTGATGACGCTTGAGATCATTTCTCGCTCTCACCTCCAGATTTTTTGGGCATTTTTCCCATGACCCCTCGTCGCCTCGATTTGCGTGCCACATTGGCCATTGCCCCTTTTTGACAATGTTTATGTCACCGGATTCAGTTTTCCGCACTCATGATGACGCTTGAGACCTTTGTTCGGTATAATTTTACCCCTTTTTCGGGCCGAGCAATCCCTTTTACGAAAAAGGCACTTAGGGAGTTTCTATTAAGCTCTTTTCTGACTCCTAAAACAATGAAAAGATCACCGAGCAACCTTGCTTCCTTTCATGCTCGCTAAACGTATCTGAAAGGGCGTCTACCTGGTATAAGTTTACCCCTTTTCCGGACCTTGTAGACTAATTACGAAAAAGGAATACTCTAGTCACATCGGCTAGAAGAGTTCTCCATTTGCATCATTTTATGCTTTTTCGGGCCTTGGAGACTAACTTACGAAAAATAACACCAATGGAGTCCACTTACCGCTTTCAGACTCTCTAAACATGAAAGCAACCATGAGCAATCACCATCCTAGGCTCGTAAAACCAACAGGACAGTAATCATAACCACTGCAGAGTCTTCTTATCATTTTCAGACTCCTTAAAAATGAAAGCACCAATGAGCACGAACAGTCCTGGGCTCACAAAATCCACAAGACAGTACCATTTCAGAGCACACTTTTATCCCTTCTTGGAGCTCATTAAAACCATGAAGAAGGACCCAATGGTGCTTCTCGGTGCCACAACAGATCATGTCTACTCATATAGCAGCTTCCCCATTTTGGTAGCCTTTGTTCAGAGTATTCTGTAGTATGTTACCCTGAGAACCCCTCGACAGCACCCATCAGCTTGACCCCCCCAAGAGTCAAGACATACCCTTCAGTCCCTAAAAGCTATGATCCCCACACCTACAAGTCAGTTCCCTACGCTGCTAGGTCAACCATGTCATCATGCTCTGAACAAAGGAAGTTTGAGTCTACCCACTATATGACCCCAGTTGCTTCCTGTTCCCACAAGTATGTCAGTCCTACCATCAGTACTACCACACTTCAGTTCTACACCTCGCGCTCCTATCAAGGAAATATCATTGCCTTGTTAGTTGCTGGTCTCCCTCTGTCGACGACAACCAAATTTATTCCAGAGGATAGACCTAGAGGTCCCTGTGTCTTGGACTCATCACCATTTATGATGAGTGCCTATGAATCATTTCGAGAAGAGTCCCCAGTGCCTCTCCAAATGGTTATTTCTCACATGCTCAACTTCAACACCTTAATCACATTGTCGAGACTCGCACAGGGTATTGGTCCGTTCAGTTATTGGTCGAAGACCCCGGATACCTCCTGACTCTTCCACATTTGAGAGTCTACATATGGAAACAACCAGTTACATTTTTTCTATAGATATCCGGGTTGCTCATGGCGACAATATTCAGATGTACCCCAGTTTTATACTCCCTCGAGTATATAGTTACATGTACATGTACTTCTCAAAGATGACTCACAGTCATTGAGTCCTTACAGATGTTGGACACCTTCAGTTTTAGTAGTTCATCAACCCTTCTGAGACCTTCATCAAAACGGTTGTTGCTCTATTCCAGTGTATCAGTTATTCAGATCAGCCATGTTATGATCATGAGTACATCCCAAAATGATGTCCCCTCTGGACCATTATGATGTACCAACAGATTTTTTATGTATTTTCTCAGGTCCCCCTTCTTGGGATTAATTGTTTATATATGTCTTGATACGAGCATGGGTATGCCCGCCTCTCCCATTATCAGGATTATTCCTCATTCATATTGAGGCCATGTAATATTGTTTGTTTTTTGCAACTTCCAAGGGCCGCGGATCCAGTCTCCAATCGGTCTCTTCTCCTCCCCAAAACCCCAGAAAAAAGACAAAAGAACTATGATGTCTATCGGCCATACGATGAGCTCCTGCCCTCACACATCAGGGGGCAATCTGTTAACACCTAAAAAGTGCTCACTAACTCATTTCCTTATTCACATGACCCATTTGTCCACTTTTTCCACCATCTGAGCCTCTAAAGCCAACAAAAGGTCACCAAAAGACCTTAATACACCCCTTTTCCCACTCAAAAAGATTATTTTTCCTAAAAAAGCATAAAAAACCCTCAAAAAGGGTCCAAAATTCCCAAAAATATTAAAAAGGGAATAAAAATATTAATTTTATTCAAAAAAAGGAAAAAGGAGGAAAAAGTACCTAAACCATGTTGGTCAATACCATTGGTTTCCACAAAACCATAATGGTATTCCCCACCACCAAAACCTATAAAAAGGTGGTAGGGGCTCCTCATTTCATATCCATCCATCTTCCTATCCTCATGCTGCCAAAATCTCCCTTGAGCTTTTGGCCATTGTAGCTACCTTGGAGAAAGGACCCTTTGGAGTTTGGAGCTGCTCACCCTTGGAGCTTCTCAACTATCTTCATCACTTGGAGGTATTATTATTGCAAGCACTTGCTTTCCCCCATTTTCAATACAAAATTATTTCTTATATTTCTTTTTCTTGTTTTTTAATTCAAAAATGCACATGCTAGTTTAGTTTAGATTTAGATTTAGTTTATTGTTTTTGCTTAATATTGAAACTGCTGCTACTAGTTAGCAGGTGCCCATTGCACTAAGCTTGGTTGCAAAACCAAGCCAACAATTTTTGGCGACTCCGCTGGGGAACATTAAAAGAACTTTGTAGCTAGGTAGTATTGAGGGGATAGGTGTTCCAAAAACACCCCTCAGTTATTACATTTGAGACATAGCTGTTGTCCATTAGGGAACCAAAATCTCCTAGTATTTGTTGGCACGGTCATAACCAGTTTATCGGAAGGCCTCTCCCCTAGGAGGGTTGAAGTTGCGAGGATGGTTCCGAAAGTCTGAGTGGAATACCGAAATCCATTCAGTAACCGAAGGCTACCATTCGCAGTTCTCGGGATATCCCTGTATGGGGGTATTGCGGTAAAAGGACCAAATGGTAGATTAACCTTTTCTGGACGTGTCATGAATGGAGTATCCTAGTTTCCATTCTTTAGGATTGATTACCTGGTGTCCCTCCCAGTAGGGGGATATCTAGCCATTGATTCAACACTCAATATTGTCTGACTTGGATTTCATCACCTTGCAGAGAATATCGTTTGTTGATTCACAATACTTTTAGTTAGGTGTTTGCATGATACAATCCACCTTTGGTCTAGTAGCACCTCTTTTTTCTAGAAGTTGTTTGCATGTTGGTACTTTGACCATTTTTTTTTCCTCCACTTATTATAGCACAGCTGCTATAATAAGTGCATTTTTGAGGTTGATTTTTTGGCCTGAGAGCCTTCGTTTTCACTCCCCTTCTTGCACCCTTGGTTGCATTAGGGTTTTGAGTTTTTTATACATTACCATTTTACACAGAAGATTTTTTCACAAAAAACTTATTTCTCACCATTGAGAATCTTAGACGCTCTCGTCGTCTTCAGGGCGAACTCCCAGAGTTCAGTCTACTTGGCTCTCCACATCACCGACGTCGAGCCTTATCCCTTGACTCGACACATTGTCGGTCAAACAGACAGTCGTCCGATTCTGACACGCCTCACTTCACATTAGATTTTGAGGCAGAATCTGAAAACCCTATCGAGTTATTACCAACCAACCTCATGGATGGGACACAATTTGACCCACTTTTTACCAGCACCATAGGTGATACATCCACAGAACCTTCTACTGCGGTGCCATTTATGGCAACAACCATCCCCCTGAGTATGCCTAATATGGGGGACACTCCATTTTTAGGAATGTCCAACACAGGACCACATCCTATTACGGGTATGCCGAACATAGGGGTCACACCCCCTCTGGCTGGTTGTGTTGTGTGTACACTTGCCCTTGAGCAGTGGGAGGATTTTGGTTTACTGCAGGTGCGGGAGTAGGTTGCGGTGCATAATAAGCTGGCGGGGCTGGAGGTGGTCCAGTTACCTGCTGGGGTTGTTGGTAACCCTGAGCTATTGGAGGTGTTGGGCTAGCTGTCGCAGCTTGCTGCAGGTAATACATTGGTTGAGGTGTGGATGGGGGGGCGTATGCAGGTGGTGCATGACCAAAGCACTGAGGTGGACATGAAGGTCCGTGGGTATGATGGTGATGTGCCATGGGAGCATATGAATTGGTTGCTCCAGTTTGAGATGTAGCCCGCGAAAGGTCGGGACCATGGCTAGGATGTGAAATGGAAAAGGGTTGGAGATGCGAGGCCATACGACCAATGATGCCATCAGCAGCATGGGATGCCCCCGGCGCATCGTGTTGGGATGACTCGCCCCGAGGGGCGTCTGGTATAATGGTATACAGATAACCCGACTGGGCGTAAATGAGGTCAAACTGTTGGGCTTTGAGGATGGCCTCTTCTTCAGACTGGGGTCGTTCGGATGCCACATCCTTGGCAATGAGAGGGAGGAGGGATTTGAGAAACCAATTTAAGAAGATACGGTCATCTAACTTGATTTTGCATAGGCTTCGGCGTCGACGCCACTCATGAATGTGGTCAGTGATGTGGGTGGCCGTGTTCTGTTTGCAAGACAGTAGGATCTCAACTCCCGCATCATAGCGGACAGGTAACTGAAAGAACTGCAGGAAGGTCGAGGCAAGGGAAGTAAAGGTGGCATGGGTCCCATGGGGCTGCTCGATATACCACTTAACTGCAGAGCCAGTGAAGGTGCGCTGTAACAGACGGAGGCGGACAGATTCATCCACTATGGAGTTGGAGGAACACCATAGATGGAAGGACATGATATGGTTCTGGGGGTCCTCACCTACCTTTCCCTCAAACTTAGGGATATCGGAGGGGAGTTTGGTGGGCATTTGAGGCCATGTAGGGTCGTGTCTGATAGGATCATTGGTTAACCTGGCTAAGTCTGGTAAGTTCAGACTTGCCATGTATGGTAAGCTAGCAGATGGATGTGGCGTAATGACTGGGACATGACTAGTCATGGTGGTATGATGTAGGGGTCCAGTAGCACCTAAAGGTATGTGAGGTATTGAAGGTATGTGTCCTCCAATAGCTATGGTCTGGTATGGGCCAGCGCTTCCAAGTGCAACATGGGTTACACCAGGGTTAGGAATAGTAGTAGGGATTCCTGGGATATGGGTTATGGAAATGAGAGGGGGTGTGACCCCTATGTTCGGCATACCCGTAATAGGATGTGGTCCTATGTTGGGCATTCCTAAAAATGGAGTGTCCCCCATATTAGGCATACCCAGGGGGGGTGGTTGTTGCCATAGATGGCACCGCAGTAGAAGGTTCTGTGGATGTATCACCTATGGTGCTGGTAAAAAGTGGGTCGAATTGTGTCCCAACCATGAGGTTGGTTGGTAATAACTCGGTAGGGTTTTCGGATTCTGCCTCAAAATCTAATGTGAAGTGAGGCGCGTCAGAATCGGATGACTATCTGTTTGACCGACGATGTGTCGAGTCAAGGGATAAGGCTCGACGTCGGTGACGTGGAGAGCCAAGTAGACTGAACTCTGGGAGTTCGCCCTGAAGACGACGAGAGTGTCTAAGATTCTCAATGGTGAGAAATAAGTTTTTTGTGAAAAAATCTTCTGTGTAAAATGGTAATGTATAAAAAACTCAAAACCCTAATGCAACCAAGGGTGCAAGAAGGGGAGTGAAAACGAAGGCTCTCAGGCCAAAAAATCAACCTCAAAAATGCACTTATTATAGCAGCTGTGCTATAATAAGTGGAGGGATAAAAATGGTCAAAGTACCAACATGCAAACAGCTTCTAGAAAAAAGAGGTGCCACTAGACCAAAGGTGGATTGTATCATGCAAACACCTAACTAAAAGTATTGTGAATCAACAAACGATATTCTCTGCAAGGTGATGAAATCCAAGTCAGACAATATTGAGTGTTGAATCAACGGCTAGATATCCCCCTACCGGGAGGGACAACGGGTAATCAATCCTAAAGAATGGCAACTAGGATACTCCATTCATGACACGTCCAGAAAAGGTAAATCTGCCGTTTGGTCCTTTTACCGCAATACCCCCATACAGGGATATCCCGAGAACTGCGAATGGTAGCCTTCGGTTACTGAATGGATTTCGGTATTCCACTCAGACTTTCGGAACCATCCTTGTGACTTCAACCCTCCTAGGGGAGAGGCCTTCCGATAAACTGGTTATGACCGTGCCAACAAATACTTGGAGATTTTGGTTCCCTAATGGACAACAGCTATGTCTCAAATGTAATAACTAAGGGGTGTTATTGGAACACCTATCCCCTCAATACTACCTAGCTACAAAGTTCTTTTGATGTTCCCCAAGTGGGGTTAAAAGTGGGTTGAAGTTAGGGTAAGTTTTAAGGCTCAGTTTAAATTATGTGTTTGAGTGGGTGCACGTGTGGTATTTTAAACTGAAATTGAAAAAGTAAATGCTTTGCAGAAAATATTCAAAAAACAAAGGATCTTTTGAAATAGTAAAGCAAATAAAATGACTTCTTCAGTAAATGGAATTTAAATGCTCTGCAAAGACTATTCAAAAAACAAAGGATCTTTTGAAATAGGAAAGCAAATAATATGACTTCTTTAAGAAATAAATGGATTTCTTTTTCAAAAAATTGCTATGGGCAAAATATCAAAGAAGTAAACAGCAAAATTTTAATCTAGATAAAATGCAAACAAATCATTCTTTCAATTTCTGAAATTTTTTTAAAAAGACTTTTTCAAATGTGCATTCTAAATAGTAAAATTTTCCTATGGCTGTAAACAATGCTGGAATTTTAGTACTGTAAAATGTGTTATGTGGGCAGAAAATACAGTAAAAAATTAATTTTTTAAACGGATTGGCCGAATGGAAAAAATTGGCATCGCGGGTTTTGGCAGGACAGCCGCAATGGACCACGCGGGTTTCTGTCGTACAGTCGCGATGGGAAGCGCGGGTTTCAGCCGCGCTGTGTAGCGCGGGATTTCGTCACACAGTCGCGATGTGCAGCGCGGAAAATGTCCGCGAAGCCATGATGTGCAGCGCGCTAATTGGCCGCGAAGCCGCGGTGGACCGTGCGGAAAACTGCCGCGCAGTCGCGATGAGCCGCGCGACTGTTGGGAAAAAAGCCGCGAGGCGAAATCCGTACGCGGACGCCGAAAAATGAACCCGAAACTTGAGAATTTCGGGCTGTTAATGGCAATAAAATGGGCCAAGATCTAGAACAGCAATGGATTTGCTGTCTAGGGTGGCAGATCTATGAATTAAACTAACTAATACTATCAAAAACTAAGATCTAAAGCAAAAGTGAGATCTAAAAATTCAAAAGCAGCGAAGTCGCCAAAAAATGTTGGCTTGGTTTTGCAACCAAGCTTAGTGCAATGGGCACCTGCTAACTAGTAGCAACAGTTTCAATATTAAGCAAAAACAATAAACTAAATCTAAATCTAAACTAAACTAGCATGTGCATTTTTTAATTAAAAAACAAGAAGAAATATAAGAAATAATTTTGTATTGAAAATGGGGGCAAGCAAGTGCTTGCAATAATAATACCTCCAAGTGATGAAGATAGTTGAAAAGCTCCAAGGGTGAGCAGCTCCAAACTCCAAAAGGGTCCTTTCTCCAAGGTAGCTACAATGGCCAAAAGCTCAAGGGAGATTTTGGCAGCATGAGGATAGGAAGATGGATGGATGTGAAATGAGGAGCCCCTACCACCTTTTTATAGGTTTTGGTGGTGGGGAATACCATTGTGGTTTTGTGGAAACCAATGGTATTGACCAACATGGTTTAGGTACTTTTCCCTCCTTTTCCTTTTTTGAATAAAATTAATATTTTTATTCCCTTTTTAATATTTTGGGAATTTTGGACCCTTTTTGAGGGTTTTTTATGCTTTTTTAGGAAAAATAATCTTTTTGAGTGGGAAAAGGGGTGTGTATTAAGGTCTTTTGGTGACCTTTTGTTGGATTTAGAGGCTCAGATGGTGGAAAAAGTGGACAAATGGGTCATGTGAATAAGGAAATGAGCTAGTGAGCACTTTTTATGTGTTAACACCATGCATCTAATAAACTAACCTACACAGTCGACTGTCACACCACACAGTTGCAGCTATTCAGGATGCAATCATAAACTACTAAAGAAGAATGCAATTATCATTTCACTATTGCAGCTCGCAGTAACACATCTAATGCAATTCCACACCACACAACATGAAAGAAATTAAACTACCTACTTAACTTGACGATCTCTGTGAGAAGGCGGGCCCTGGACTTCTAACAGAGATGTCGTGTCCTAACACAAATTAAAACACCAAGACATAAGAAACTATGCTCCTTGTATTAGAAATAATGAATCACCATCACAGCTCTCTGTTTCAGCTTATACGATTATAAATTCTCCAACCCTAGGCTCATAACGCCTCTTTACATTTATACTGTGATGACATGAATTTGTTTCACAAAATATTGGGCAGCCATGAAGATCTATGATCTTTAGGCTGTCGATTTACAATGGAACTGTTACAGCCATAAGTAGTCTTGAATGAAATCGTTACATTCAGGCCTGAGCTGTTGCATGATGTCGTAGCCTAGAATATATTTGAGCTGATTGGATTGGCTGGTTCTCGGATGCTCTGTTGTGACTCAGTCGCAGCTGGCCATGTGGAGGAATGCTCGAACTGCTGTAGGGAATTGTGGAACCAAACTCAAGAAGGGATAGCTGGTGCCATGTATTCATCTTCTCCAAGGGTTAGCAAGCTTCTACACCTGTGGTCTTCTAAAGGATTATGGGCTATCTTTATTGAATCAATCAATATTAGCAAAACCTTAAAAGATAGAGTGCAAAACCATAAACAAATCAGGCATTAATGATATAAAACAATAATAGAATATACCTGTTGCAATCCATGCTCAGCTTGGGAAGATATCTACTTAGATCAGGGAATAGTGAGGCAAAACAGGGAAAAATGTGTAGATAGGTGTAGGAAAAAATGGGGTATTTTGGGGCCCAACATCTCCCCCTAGCTATCCAATTGCATGTACTCATGCAACAGCCAACTAATATGAGTCGTAATCCATAAATTGCCACTGGCCTCATTCCTAGAGATTGTCTGAAAGGCATCTTCCCAGTGCACATGATTATTAACAAAAGAGGCAAAGGATCTCAACTGAACATCCCCTGCATAGGGAATAGGATTAGAGCGAGAATCACCAAAACATGCCATATTGTGCAAATACAATTCACACAACAAGTGCTGCATAAGAAAACTGCTTGATACAAAGGTCTCTACAAACTAGGAAGGGATCAACAACTGATAAGGTCTACACTCTTGTAAAGCTTTCAATTTGAACAGGGTCCTTTGCTCATACAGGAATACCGGGTAGGAAGGAGATGGGGCTCTTGAACTCAGTAGCTCCCGAGAGAGGGCATACATTTGGTCTTTTTCTTTTTGCATGGATTTGAATTCCTTCAACTCCTGTAATTATTTTTGCACCTCTTCTAATTGAGATTTCTGAAGAGTTGATTCCTCTACCCACTTCTCCCTTAATTCTTTGATAGTCTTCCTATGTTTAGAGGGAGGGACCATCCCTTCTCGACACTGATCAATGTACTTTTTCCATTTAGCTAACTCCAGCTGTAACAAAGAAAGTTGCTTCTCCAATCGTTGAATCCTTCTATCCTCCACATTTTTCTCATCATCGGAGTCTAAAGAAATAATTTCTTGAGAAAATTGCATTCCTACCCTGCCACCAGATGTTCCAGCTTCCTTATTTTGGGTTGGCAGTGTAGCAGCTTCCTCTTCCATCGGTGTTGTAATGGCTTCTGCTTGTGTTGCAATCTCAGCAATTAATTTTGAGGATGTTGGTTCTTGTGTAACAACATCCTCTTCCTGTACCTCAACAACCTCAGTTTGTGTTGTTGAATCAATCATTAATTTCGAGAACATTGGTTCTTGTGTGACAACATTCTCTTCCTGAATACCAAACTCAATAGCTTCTACCTGAGTTGCAGTCTCAACAAATACTTTTAGGAATGCTGGTTCTTGTGTGGAAACATCCTTCCTTTCCAATTCAATCTCAGCAACTTCAGTCTGAGTTGTAGTCTCAACAAATAATTTTAGGAATGTTGGTTCTTGTGTGGCAACATCCTTTCTCTTCAATTCAATCTCAACAACTCAATCTGAGTTGCAATTTCAATAAACATTTTTAAAGACATTGGTTCTTGTGAAACAATGTCTTCCTCTTGTACCTTAATATCAGCAATTGTTGTATGGGTTGCAACTTCACTAAATATTTTCAAGGATGCTGGTTCTTGTGTAACAACATCCTGCTTTCCAATTTCTTCAGATTGCTGAGGTTGTTCTTGAATTACCTCGATATCTTTTTGATGATGAGACTGGTCCTGGAAGAGTTCAGTATTTCCTGTTGGCTAGGATTGCATCTCCTCATCTTCTCCTAATTCCAAATAAGGGATTATGTCTATCTCTGGCTCATTCCCCTCCATCAGCTCCACTGCCGGTGCTTTTTCTCCTTCTTTCTCTGCCTGTGAAGGCTTTTGTGCTACCAAACCCAGCATTATGACTCTATGCCCTGCCGAATTAAATATGTCTCCACATTCTGGGCATACCATTTCTCCTTGATCTTCATTTCACAAAACAGGAGATGAATTTTCTAACGAATCTACAGCCTCCAATAATATATTCAAATTCTTCTCTACATGTTTTCCAGTCACTTCCTTCCATTTCTCCAATTCATTCCGAAGCATTTGCACCTCCTCCTTTAGCAGCTCATTTTCAAAAAGGAGGTTTTCAATTTGGGGTTTTTCCACAGTAGGTTCTTTTGTAACAATCGGTGATTTGGGGTTTAAAATAGGAATTTCTATGCCTACCCTGGTTGCACATGCTGCTTCTGTTATGGGAATTTCATTATTTGCCCCAATTGTACATGCTGTTTTGGCTGCTACAACAGACCAAGTCCTTCTTTTATTCACAACTCCCGATGGCTGGCCTTCACTGCATATTGCTACTGCTACTGTAACAACTCTGGTTCTTCTCTTCTTTGCTGAGGTAGATGTTTGACCCTTACTCCCTTACCTTTTTCTTATTTTCTGTGACACAAGGGTTTCTAAATTTTCAGAAAGAGAGATGAATTCCTCTTCTTTCAGGGGAGGATTCGACATCCAACACCTCCATATTTCCTCCTTCTACCACCTCTGCTTGATTCTCTTCCCCTTGCATTGTAACTCCTGCAGCTACAGCTTCCACTGTCGCATCTTTAACAGCTGCTCCAGTTTCAGCTTCCTCTGTTGTTGCTGCTAATGACGCTATCCCTACTACTTCATCTGCCACCCTAACTGCAATTTCTATTAGGTTTGCTTCTTTCTCTATAGTATTTGTTGCTGTTGCAGCTTCCAATATCACTACCTTATTCGCCACTGGCTCCATCATATCCCCTTCTGCAACAGGGTTAGCTGCTGTCGCAACTTCCCCCATATTTACCTCTTCCACTTGGTCTGCCAATGATCCATCCCTCCCCCCAACTGAATTGGAGGAACTCCGGTACTCATTTACCATTTCAACACCTCCTATTGCCATGGAAGGTGCTCGGGGTACCCTTGGTCGAGCAACAAATTATTCCCATGTCAAATTCTGGTGCACAAGGGCCCTTAAGATTAAGAGTTTAATCAACCCGTGGTTTGAGAGGGTAGATAAGGGGTGTCGAGCACCCTTGACATACCCAACCATAGTTTGCAGAGATTGTAAAAGATAAAACAACATATTTAACAATCTGCAGTGGTGTAAATGTGAAAGGAGTAAATTCATATATGTAAACCACTTTGTACCTACCTTCACAGGAAATGTATTTCTTTATGAAAGTCACCACTTGGTTCCAAGGATTTGGAAAGGATTCCAATGCTATGCCTCGGCCATGCGGCCGAACAACTTCTCCGGCTGCCAAAAATTCTTCTACTGCAGTTGGATTATGGCACTCCGACCAAACCATTGCATCCCGGTTCTGGGAAATCCTGTTACCTCCGCCATGATTGCTTCTGAAACATCTATTTGGATACCTCGAACCTATGAATGAGTGCTGGTTAGATTTTGAGCAAACTCAAGTGCGGTTTCTACATGAAAATCATTCAAACGCTGGAAATAGTCAATCCAGCCAGCTTCCTGGAAGATAGTAAAAACCTCTCTGTTTGCACGCAGAGGCGCTATGTTGACAGGCTCATGTCGTACCGGGATACCCATATTACGAAGCTGTCTGTAAATTCTTCTGCCAGTGGGATGAGTTACAGTCTCAAACGTCAAGCTACTGGATGCAGAAAGAGCGATGGATAACCAAAGGTTGGTTTGGGTATTTTGGGAAAGGTGGCACAATTATTTTTGGGAATTGGCACGACCATTTTTGGTAAAGAGTGGTGACAGGTTGTCGCATGGGGCAGGTCGAATGGTGGTCAAAAACCAAAAGTGAAGGATGAATTAGACGTAGTTTCCATCTCAGGGGATTGGCTAAGGATAACTGACATGGACTAACGACAAAATAAATTCATTATTGATTACTGCATTTAGTCATTCCTAATGATGTTTATGATTAAGACATCGTACCTTTAAATGTAATGCCAAACCATCGTGTTGCAAGGTGGCGCCTTTCCACTATCACATCGTTGATAGAATCATTAATTCGCACATGCACCCACGAGTTGGCCGTTGTCGAGTGGAAAATAAAGTACATCCACGGTGGTGTAGATCATAGAAACATGTGGAAAACAGGTAATCTTTTTAATGTTCATTATGGAGGATGGAGAGCGCCGATACCGATGAGCAAAGAAATAATGAGTATTCAATGAGGAATTAGCGGAGTTGCAGTTGCCAAAAGTAGGAAAAATGGACAAATTTAGGTGTTGCAGCTGCTCGAAATAGAAAAAATAGGCACTTTTGGAGGTGTCGAAGCTGCTCGAAATAAGAAAAATGGACAAATTTAGGTGTTGCAGCTGCTTGAAATAGGAAAAATAGGCACTTTTGGAGGTGTCGCAGCTGCTCGAAATAGGAAAAATAGGCAACTTGGCAGTGTTGCAGCTGCGGTAAAATAGGAAGGATACGCAACTTTAGTGGAGTCGCAGCTGCTAAAGATAGGAAAAATGGGCAATTTTAGCGGTGTTGCAGCTGCGGTAAAGAGAAATAAGCCATAGTTAGTGGTGTTGCAACTGCGTGAAATGGGAAAGATAGACGATTTTGACGGAGTTGCAGTTGCTAAAAAATAAGGGAAATAGACAACTCAACAGTGTTGCAACTGCGCAGAAAAAGAGACTTGGGTGGGATTTGAGCAGTGTTGCAGCTGCGGGAAAAAGAGATAAGCTAGATGAAGCGGTGTTCCAGCTGCAAAAGTAGAAATTTGGGCGGGATTTTGCAGTGTTGCATCTGTGGGAAACAAAAAGATAAGCCATATTTTGCTGAGTAACTATTGTTGCAACATTCTTTTCTTCCAAGGAGTTATTCACAAAAAGGAGGATCAATCAGAATGCCACAATCGTTTGGCTCGGGTTGCGACTACCTCTATTCGAGTGATCTTCCACGCAAAAACTTGTTCAAAGTTCTTAAAAAGACAAAAACCCAACAAAACTGAAAAATAAAATCAAATAAAAGAAAAGAAAATGATTTATTTATATACAGAAAAATTTATGCAGAATTGCAACAACCTTTTAAAAATTATCAGGGACAGGGAAAAGTCCTTGCTCCTAAATCAGTTGGTAACCTGGATCAGTTGGTAACCTGGAATAAAATAAACTAGACTTGCTTTTGCAAGAAGTTAAATCCTATAATTCTCAAACTATAGTATTCAATCTCTACTAATCTAACTCACCTAGTAGCTACTGTAACTCAATCATAATCTTTCCAATCTAATGAATTCAAGAAAGATAAAACAACAACCAGAAACTAGAAGTAAGCTTGAACTCTAATTTGATTAATATTGGAAATCCTATAAAGAATAAATGACTGAAAGGAATTAGAGTTGAGCTTGGCTGTAACAGCTGATCTAACACACCATGCATCAAATAAACTAACCTAAACAGTCGACTGTCACACCACACAGTTGCAGCTATTCAGGATGCAATAATGAACTACCAAAGAAGAATTCAATTATCATTTCACTGTTGCAGCTCGCAGTAACACATCTAATGCAATTCCACACCACACAACAGGAAATAAATTAAACTACCTACTTAACTCGGCGATCCCTGTGAGAAGGCGAGCCCTGGCCTTCTAACAGAGATGTCATGTCCTAACACAAATTAAAACACCAAGATATAAGAAACTCTGCTCCTTGTATTATAAATAATGAATCACATTCACAACTCTCTGTTTCAGCTTATACAATTATAAATTCTCCAACCCCAGGTTTAGAATGCCTCTTTACATTTATACCATGATGACATGAATTCATTTCACAAAATATCAAGCAGCCATGAAGATCTACGATCTCCAGGCTGCCGATTTACAATGGAACTGTTACAACCACAAGTAGTCTTGAATGAAATCATTGCATTCAGGCCTGAGCTGTTGCATGCTGTCGCAGCCCAGAATAGATTCGAGCTGATTGGACTGGTTGGTACTCGGATGCTCTATTGTGACTCAGTCGCAGCTGGCCATGTGGAGGAATGCTCAAACTGTTGCAGCGAATTGTGGAACCAAACTCAAGAAGGGATAGCTGGCGCCACGTATCATGTGCTACAAAGCTGTCTTTTGCCAAGGGGAAAAAAGACAAATGTAGGGGTTAACCATTTCGGGAAACATTGTAGTCTTCAACAAATTTACAAATCACTACTTTACTCCACGGTATAGGCCACTTCTTTCACAAGCAACTTCGTATAGGCCATGCTAACAAGGGTGAATGGAAGGAACCGACTTACCCCAGATAACCCATAGTTCTCCTAATGAAAATCTGTAAATGGGAGGGCTTGGGTTTTTTCTGGTAAATGTTTGTTTTTGGCAATAGAAGGCAATAGAAGGATAAACTAATTTACAAAAAAAAAAAAACTTAATGAAAATATGATAGACAGACTGCTCATTCCACATATTCACAACACATCTTCTCATTTCACATGCAATGAAGATTATATAATACTGATATATTACAAAATCAGAAATTGTGCCCATGGCATATAATGGAAACTTGTGCCCAAAATTTTAATTAAATGTAAAGATTAATCCTAAACTACAAATTTTTTATAAACTATGTCCTAAGCTAAGTATAAATATTCAATAAATCAACTATTCTCAGTTGATACAACATCACTGAAATCACTAGTCACACAGTATAACCACTAGTTACATAGTTCAATGGCATCCTTATGCCAAGGAATGAAGCTCAACAAAGCATCTGCTAGATTACATAATGCGCTACTGGGACGTGGTAGAGCTATATTTTCAAATAGAGGATCTAAAATTTATGTCGGATTCACAATATAATAGCCTTTTCCAACAGGGACACAGTGTACCATTGCATTTGGGTCAGTCTTATGTATTGTCGCCCTTGCAACTTTAACCCTTGAGTTTAATGCAATGAGAAAACATTTCTTTCCTTGCAACCCCAATTGGGAAATTAGTGTCAACTCATTAGCATTATCTTGACCCTGCAAATAAATGAGACAAAGTAAGATGCATGGAAATAAGAATTTAAACATTGATGATCCTAGATTAAATAATTACAATCTTACCTAAATTGGTGTTTTCATTTTGTTAATTTGCAGTTTCGATGGAACCATTGGTGTTTTCTGTACAAAATGTTGATCATATTTTGATGCATGACTCTGCACCCAATAGACAATGATTTCTAATATATTGATAAAATAAAATAAAATTGAACTAAATTATGAAATTTTTCAATACTTACTAGGGATGATGGAGTATGCATTGAAGTTAATTTCTTTTGTATTAGTCCGTTCATAGGGGTTGTTATGTCCCCTATATTACTCTGTCAAGGCAACAAAATGTAATATATATATATATATATTAATTTTGAATATATATATATATATTCAAAATATGAAAATAAAATATTATTTTAAATAATAATTAAACAACTAACCTCCACCACAGGCGTGATTTCAGCATGAGCATTTTGTACAGTAGGACACTGTTTATATGACCAATCAAATATTAGAAGTCAGATCATTAATGTGAAAATATGTATATTGAGACAAGAGTAAGAATTGGACACTAACACTTTCTTTGTTGACCGCATGTTCTCTCTCCATATCTTCTACTCTTTTCAGTAGTCCAGTTATTGTTGTTTTCAAAGATGTGATTTCCTGTGTTTTTTCTTTCACTGTAGCTTGTATTACAGCTAGCGCCTCCTTGTATGGAATTTTTCCAAACAAGTTATTTGGCATAACTCTTAATCCAACACCACGACATTGTCCTCTTGCATCAACCCCTAGTACCTTGGAAAGGGCATCATCCCTAGCTGCAAAGTCTTGAGATGCAACTTCCACTTGTGCTTGTTCAATTTTTTGCTAACATTGACATACAATTAAATCAGATCATAGAAGAAAACATTTCCAACATCCAAAATGAAATTCTAATCAATATCTAAATTAAAATATTGAGAACATACTATTGTTTCTCCTACAGCTGGTGTGATTGGAGTGTCATCCTTCTTTTGATGTCACTTCTTCCATAAGTCTACCCTAGTAATGCTTATAGTTGTATCACCAGAGGCTATAGATTTTTTCTAGTTGCAACAAGTAAAATAATATGGTTAAGTTGTGACATTACAATGAAACTAAAATATGTTAATATTTCTCATATCGGATAAAATATCATCACAATTGTTTACCATATCATCTTCGACCCGTTGATAACCTCGACGCCCATAGGTATGCAAGTCCCTCTCCTTTTCTCTATTTTCCTTGTTTTTTTCCCTTATATCCTAGAAATCAATTGAAAATAACATATATAAGTCAACATTACAAGCCAATAGACATTCTAAAAAACTTGATTATATACTATGTGAACTTTTTCCTTACCAGGAATTCAATGGTGGCTCGTGATAGGACGAATTCTCTCCACATTGTCTCACTTATCCTAATTGGAGGAACATTTTTTAATCTTTCCTCTATTGACTCATAAGGGTCGCAGTATTTTTTGTTCAACCAATATCTATGACTGTTTGCCTTATGGCCAATGGATTTCATACAATATTCTTTAAGGACCGAGGGGATTATGAATTTTGCCTGCAACATACAAGAATTGCATTTTGAGATGTCATACATGGTTTGAAAATAAACTTCGAAATCATCCAAAAATATAAATGTTGAAAACAAATACACGTAATCTCTAATACTCACATTAATAATGTTCCACAAGTCCTCCTTTAATTGATCTGAAACCTTCCTCCAATCAGAATAATTGATTGGAACCATTTCCCTTGTGAGCACACCTAGTAATGAAGATAGCTTCACGGAGTTTGGACCAATTGGTTGGTTCCTTTCATTGATATGAATTTCGATCTTTCCTCCAAGTTATTGATTTCTGCACATTTAATTGCTCCTCTACCTTTCTTCTTGACTTTCTCTGTCGATGCTTGTGTAGAGGGATCTTCACCTTGTATACTAATATCTTGTTGGCATTGTTCTTTGTTAACAACTTCTACAAAAGAAGGGCACTGAAAGGTGTTATGGATTTCTAAGTCATAAAATTTTATTTATGAAGAACTACAAAATTATACATTAATGAGCTTACCTTGTTCTTCATGTTGCTCCGTCTCTTTTTGTGTCGAGGGATCTTCCCCTTCTACACCATTATCCATATGGCATGGTTGTTTGTGAACATCTTCTATAAAAGGAAGGCACATAAAGGTGTTATGGATTTCTTAATCATAAGATTTATACTTATAAAGAACTAGAAAAATCTGAATTAATGGGCTTACCTTGTTCATGTTGCTCCTCCTCCTGAAAAGAGGAAAATGTATATTTGTCATTTCCTTCTTTGTTAGGACTAGTAGAGTCATTCAAAGGCATATAAGGTGTAATCTTCTTTGCTATTGTTTGTATTTTCCTCTTCTTTGCAACTGTAGCCAAGAATGTTATTAAACATATGCCTAACATTATCATACAATAAAAATAAGCATTATACTGCATAAGGAAATACATTGTTCTATTTCTAAATATTTACCTTCTGAGATCCATGTCTCTTTCTTTCCCATTTGATCATTTTGACGCGTTCTTTTTGAAAATTTCATAATCAAATTTTTTTGATTTCGTGTCATAATCTGCTTTCTCTGTTTTTTTGAAAATGATTAGAGTTTTGATTAGCCATAGCCTATTAGATTGTTATTAAAGTACAAAGTAATATGTTCTAACAATTTAAATTAAATAAAAGTAGTATTCCCATTTGCTGTGATGGGGAATTTTGTTTTTTGCAAAGAACTCATAGATGTAACCTCTTGGGTGGCTCATCCACAGTTTTATTAATATAAAACCTACTCATTTCTGTTAAAAAAAGTAATTTAAATTAAATTAAAATAATGATATACTTCAATCACAAACAAAGCCTGCATAACCAAAAAAATAAAGTCTATCATCACTCAATTGCTAACTGAAAGTTGTTTAAACGATTAATCTATCTAACAAGTTTCAAAAGTAAAAGAGAAGACTCTCTGTAAGGACTATCTGCTAAGAGGAATAAATGTCATAACTTGAGAGAGAGCGAGGGTTAAAGTGTTGTAGGTTTAGGTTAGACACGTACAGTAGCCAATAAGATATCTTAGTCTCCAAGAGTGAAGACCCCTCATCCTTAGAGGCTGCAAGCAGGACAAGGTTTACACAGGCGGCCCCAAAGATGAACACGGTAACGGTCTTGCAGCAGTGGGAAAGTGCAATCCAACTCTAGTAGTCACAAAACAATCACAACCTACCTAAATGAATGTCAAACAGTCCACGACTCAACTAGGAAGAGCCACCACGATCCACAGTCAGTCCTAGAGGAAACCAAAATTTTTACAGAATTTTTAAAATTTTGTAGCAAAGGAACCACTATTTTGATTTCTGTCAATAAAGAAACCACAGAATGCGTATTCCACTTACTAAGCATATGATAAAATTTTGTACAAAATGCAACACAGAATGCGTATTACACTTAAAATTTTGTAGCAGAGGAATCACTATTTTGATTTCTGTGAATAAAGAAACCACATAATGTTTCTAGTTATTATGTTGTTTTCACGAAAGCATTGATAAAATAACTGCAATAACGCAGAACGTAGAACAAGAATGCGGTGAAACTTAAGTTACACCTCACACAGTTCACCTCAATATATCCCAACAACTTAGCTTCAACTTTCGTGGTGTTGAATACCAGAATCAAAGCAAGTAAATGCTTGTCTGTGCAAAAAGAAAATGGCGCCCTTTCCCGGCAAAAATATTCGCGGGAGATAAAATTTGAAAAGTTATGTTAGGGGTCCCATTTTGTTTTTTGTTTGTTTTTTTTTGTTAAATCAAATTTCGGTTTTTTTTGTATAGATAGAAAAAACACCTGAGTTTTCTCCTAAGGTTTTCAATGAAAAGGGGAAGGAACTTGGTACTGGGAGTCATGTAGGTGGACCAAAGGAAGGAAGGAGGGAACCAAAGAAATGCATCAAAAGGAAAGGAAATATTAGCCTATTTTGGTCCATGACATGAAGTCAAATAATGTAATAAGCATGGCTTCTAAGGCATTGATTATGAGGTTTATTTTTAGAAGGATGGGGACAATGAGTTTGTTTCAATAGATTCAAGTCCACCTATACTAACTAGGACCCTTCGGATGTATTGACTTGTACTGTAAACATTGTGCATATGTGATGTACGATTCCTAGCGTGGAGCTCAAGGCCAAGGCCTCGCTAGTGAATTCTCATCCTTGAAGGGATGATGTTTTATGTTGTGCCATCCATGTGCTAGTAAGCCATGGAAATTGTAAAAACATGTAGATGACTATAATGCAAATAAAAATACCAAGGGGCTGGCTATGGATGCAACTAAATGAGGGGGCTATGTGTATCCACTAGGGAGAGGTGCGGGGGTTTTGGGATTGGACCCTAGGATGCCATATGTCATCTTGAGAACCCCTTTGACTGTCCTAGTCGTCATTTAATTCTGTTGTAAGGAAGTGGGTGAGAAAATCATTCCATGAGAGTGATGGAGTATGGGTAGCCCTGAAATTCATAAGACAGGGTATGGGATCGGTTTGCTTGACCCATAAGCCACTCCATCTCATGGGAATTCATTTCCCTCATCCCCATTCGATTGTGGACCATCGAGGCATGAGTTTGGAGGTAGGACATAGACCCAGCAGGGAAGAAAACCGGAAATCGCGATTCTGAGTTAAGCCACATTTGGAAGTGTCAAGATTGCTCATAAATCTGTGTGGGAAGTGAAATTCGTTGGGGAATCCCTAGACTGGAACCTTGGCGGTGATTTTGAGAGTGTTGGATGCCTAGGAATTGAGAGGAAAACCCTGATTCAGAAGCCCAAAAATACAATTGTGCAACATAGCCTTTCAGCCGCAACATTGAGGATATCCAAGAGCGAATCATAGTGGGAGAGAGACCAGGGGGTTCAGACTTCATGGTAGAGCCCATGAAGGCTCATTTATCCTTGGTTTAGCAGTCGAGACAAGCTATACCTTCCCAGGTCGGCGCTGAGGGAAGGGGCACCCAAGGGACTATGCAGTAGATAAGGGGACCTTACTTAGGCTGAGAGTGGAGGTGATTGTTAGGAACCCGTGTCAACCCTTCTCTTTACTTTGTTAGTATATTGTTGTTGGACGCATATGCTTTGTAAGTCGTCCCGTAGTATTTGTTGATCCATAGTTTGTATTAGCCCATGGTATTGACCCATAGTATTGGACGCATATGCTTTGTAAGTCGTCTTGTAGCATTATATGTCCCATGTATTGACCCATAGTATTGGGCATAGACTTAGTATATAAGTGTGTGTTGAGGCCAATGGAGGTACCGTGAAGTTATTTGTATTAATATTGCTCAAAGGAGGTTGCCCCCTCGAAGTGGCTTGTGATAAATAAAAGCAATTCTGAGTTCTGTTATTTCTGCTATCTCGTGTATTTTCATTAATTAATTGTTGTAGGTTCTTCTCATCTGGTATCAGAGCACTTTCTTGGGCTCGTTGGGTGAAATTTCTGCCAATCTTGTTTTTCGCATATGTTGTAGGTTCGAATCTGGGAATAATCCCTATCCGCTTAATTGTGGGAAGTACTTGGGCATAAGCCCTAAAACTCATTGTGAGGAGTACCACAGGAACCCCAAAGTAGCTAGGCCATTGAGAGGACCTGCCAGCGAAAAGGGAAACGACCCCTACCTGATTGACTAGTTCCCACCCGTGAGGTAAACCAAGAGTTGTCGTTTGTGGCAAGGCGGTTATCAGTTTTACCTGAGCCATGGAGTGAGGGGTACTGCCCCAATACGCAAGCCGTTAGACAACATTGGTGGCCGAGTGAATCCCCTGAACCATTAGGAAGCTGAGCATACGAGGTCCATATCTATTTTCAGCTGATAAATCGCAGATTTCCTCTGTCCAGAACTGTTTCCGATCACTTCCACGCCGTTTCAGATCTATCTATTACCGATCACTTCTGCGTCGTTTCAGATCTATCTATTGCCAATCCCTTCGCGCCATTTCAGATCCATCTGTTTCCAATCACTTCCACTTCATTTCAGATCCATATGTTTCCGATCCCTTCCGCGTCGTTTCAGATCCATCTATTTCCGATCCCTTCCACGCCGTAGCAGATCCATTCTGAAAAAGTAAAATAAAATAAAATTTCATTTTTTTGCCATATCTCCCTTATTTTCACTCTATTTCCCTTGAAACTTCCTTGACACCCCTATCATCCCATTCTACATCTTTTATTGCTAAGGACCCTATCCCACATTCCACTTCCCAAAGCTAGAAATCCCACATTTGTCTATTTTTAGGGTTTGCCATAACTTCTTTAATTTTCACCCAATCACCTTCAAAGTTTGCCATAGTGTTCATTCCCTATTTCTACTTCTTTGTCCCTCTTTGAAAAATTTTCCCATTTTTTCACCTCTCTTATGAAATTCTCATTTTGTGCTTCCCTGTCCATTCGAAAGTGTCCAAAACCTAGTCAAACCCCAATTACCCATCAGAGTTTTTCCCAAATCCAAATTTCCCTCTACTAAATAAGCTTATGTTTGTGTTTTTCTACACATTCACAAAAAAAAAACTCCTGGTTATGGTTGTCACCAGTGCAGGAGCAAAAACTATGAAGGAAGCACTTGCAGCCATCCAAACCAAACTCCAGGATCTGGATGAAAAATTTCTCGGCCTCTATCTTGAACATTCAGCCATGAACAACAAACAACAATCTGAGTTTTCATCAGACAATGGGTTCTCGTCTTCTAGCAATTTTCGTGGTTCGAAGCTTGATTTTCCTCGTATCAATGGTACTGATCCGACTTGATGGATCTATCGTGCAAAACAATATTTCAGTCTGCATAATACTTTTGATGTCAACAAAGTTCCACTTGCATCATTTCATTTGGAACATGAAGCTCTTCAATGGTACCGTTGGTACATCAAGGCTCATGAAGAGCCAAAATGGCCATATTTTTGCCAATTCCTTTTGCAACGATTTGGTCCTAGTGCTTTTGATGACTTTACAGGAGCCCTCACTAAAATTCGTCAAATTGGCACTGTGAGAGAGTATCAAACAAAATTTGAGAAACTAGCCAATCACAGTCGTCAAATTGGCACTATGAGAGAGTATCAGACAAAATTTGAGAAACTAGCCAATTACGGAGAAGAATTGTCTGATGAATTCTATAGGAGTTGTTTTATCAGTGGTCTTCAAGATGAAATCCACTCAGACGTCAAAATGTTCTATCCCAACATAATGATGGAAGCCCTTGGGTTGGCTAAGTTGGCAGAAGACAAGATTGCAACCCAACAACGCTCCAAACCCACTTTTGTTCCCTTCATAAATATGAGTTCTCAACAACCTCCCATCCTGCCAGCTCCTCGACGAACTTCTATCAAGCATTTTTTTGAAACAGAGATGCGGGCACGCAAAGAAAAAGGGATTTGTTATAATTGTGATGAGAAATTCACTCAGAGACATAGATGTGTTGAGCAAAAGATCTATCTCTTGGATGTGGATTCTCCGCCTGCCTCTGAAATTGGTGAAGAAGCTCCAGATATAATGGATGATCAGGTCGACATTCAGGACCCGCCTATTGACCCTCCGCCTCAGGAAAACCACACAGAGATATCTCTCCATGCTTTAGCCAAAATCACAACCCCCCAAACAGTGCGGGTCAGGGTTTACTTCAAGAAGCTTCCTCATACAATACTCATTGATTCTGGTAGCACTCCTAACTTCATTGACCCTCGAATCGCCAAACAAGTTGATTGTTTTCTCCATCCTTGCTCCAACTTTGAAGTCATGGTTGCCAATGGGGACACCTTACCTTGCAAAGGGAAGTGCCACAATGTGCGTATCTCTCTGGAAGATTATAACCTGCGCTTTGACATGTTTTCCTTGTCCCTAGGCAGATGTGATGTGGTTTTGGGCGTTCAATGGTTATGCACACTTGGCCCCATCTTAAGGGATTTTGTTGAACTTTGGATGCAGTTTTCAGTCAATGGGAAACAACACAAATTTACGGGCTTACAACTAGGGTCTCTCCGCATCATCAGTTCACATCGCCTGGAAAAGATCCTTAAGAATAATTCACATGGTGTCTTCGCTCAACTCCATTCCATTCAGATGCACCCATCAATGGTCTCCACTACTTCCTTGGATAGATATGCAGGTGTCTTTGTTGAACCAGTGGGCTTGTCACCTTCAAGAGACCTTTCCGGTAAGAATTTAGCCGCATCTACACCTCAACAGAAAATGCTGGCTATTTTGCATGCAGTACAGAAGTGGCATCCATACCTATTAGGGAATTATTTATGCATCAAGACTGATCTCCAGAGTCTGGAAAATTTCCTGGAACAACAGGTCTCCTCCCCAACACACCTGAAATGGGTTATCCAACTCATGGGTTATGCCTATGCGATCACTTACAAGAAGAGTAAGGACAATATGGTGGCAGATGATCCTTCTCGCACATTTGATGACCCAGTTTCTCTTATAGCTATTTCTCTGCTTGTTCTCAATTGGTTGCAATCTGTTCAACAAGGCTATCTCTTCTATGAACTCCATGCTTCTTCATCGGCAGGGCACTCTGGGTTCCTCAAAACGTATGACCGAGAACAACGTAACTTCTTTTGGAAGGGACTGAAAATGACAATTCAACAGATGGTGGTTAACTGTGATACTTGCCAGGTCAACAAGGGTGAAACGACACTCCTTTCGGGACTGTTCGAACCCTTGCCTATCCCTACACAGCTTTGGACAACTATTTCTATGGATTTCCTAGAAGCGCTCTAGTGGTACAATACCACATCTAAAAGGACACCATATGAAGCAGTCTATGGACAGGCACCACCAGTTCTTCTTCCATACACCCTCAACGACTCCCCAGTTCAGGAAATTGACTCAGTTCTTCGAAACCACGATCAGATTCTTCTCATTATTTAGGACAATATTCACATGGAAATAATTCGACTGAAACAACAAGCCAATCAACATCGTTCTAAGCGCACTTTTCACGTAGCTGATATGGTTGTTCTTCGTCTATATCCTTCAAAGCAATCCTCCCTGAAACTCAAAAGGCGTCAGTGGCCCGGAATGCAACCCGATGCTACAGGGGAACCACTGCTTCAGATTCTGCATCAATTTCCACATCTACAACTTTGAGGACAAATATTTTTCTAAGGGAGAGGGGATGTTAGGAACTCATGTCAACCCTTCTCTTTACTTTGTTAGTATATTGTTGTTGGACGCATATGTTTTGTAATTCGTCCCGTAGTATTTGTTAATCCATAGTTTGTATTAGCCCATGGTATTGACCCATAGTATTGGAGGAATATGCATTGTAAGTCGTCCTGCAGTATTATATGTCCCATGGTATTGACCCATAGTATTGGGAATAGAATTAGTATATAAATGTGTGTTGAGGCCAATGAAGGTACCGTGAAGTTATTTGTATTGAACTTGCTCAAAGGAGGTTGCCCCCTCGAAGTGGCTTGTGATCAATAAAAGCGATTTCGAGTTCTGTTATTTCTACTATCTTGTGTATTTTTATTAATTAATTATTGCAAGTTCTTCTCAGTGATGGGGGTTCCTGGACTGTGATCTAAAGTGAATTGGATATGCCTATAGCTCTATGTGTTGAGCTCATTAACTTAGAAACATCCTACCCTGTCTCCCCACTTGCTTTCCAGATCCAGTTGTGTGTTGTATGACCCTGATTGATTGTGCCTAAGGCTATGAGTGGACTTGAGTAGTTCCTCCTTTGTGGATACATATCCCCATCTCGAGGGTAGTATCTGAGTGTTGAAATAATACAGGTTGGGTAGAGACCTATGGTTGGGTTAGATGTTGCATTCCATAGCTAGTTGCTTGGATATTTCAATAAAAGGATAATTGTTCTCTGCGGTTTATATCATGTTCATTATGTGTTCTGAATTTTTAATTGTTCATGTTTCATTCAACTGTATTTATTTGAGTATACATATGCATCAATGTGTTTTTATGAATTTTTTCATTGATGAATAGGGCCAAGTCTTGCTGCGGCCTAGGAGATTCAGAATGTTCGGTCATGACTTTGGGGGAGAAATAGAAACCCCTTTTGTGTTCATGTTCCCTCTATGGGTCAGATGAAGGGAGGAGACATGGAAAAGTGGATCAGAGCTCTTTACAGAGTGGTAAAGAGGTATGGATGAGGATTGGGGAAACACCTTGGTTGGAAGAAGGAAAATTCAGAGTTCTCAGGTTTGGAAGAAGATCATACACTTGCATGGGGATCTCCGAGAGATTTCCAATATATGATACCAAGTTTTCCAAAAATGGACTTAGGATGAGAAACTTATCAACCTGAGAAGTTGGCAGTAACAGTGGTATATGGTCGACTTCCGACTTTCCGAACCCGCAGTGCAGATTACGGATTTTGGAAGTCAGAGGCATGATTTCTCAGCGTGGTGCGTTGAAGTTCCGACTTCCGACTCCCGCATCGAGGAAGTTGGAGGCGTGATTCTGCGAAGCTGAGAACTTTGGAGTTCTGACTTCCGAATCCCGCATCGTGGATTATAGAATTGGGAGGCGTGATTTGGCGAAGTAGAGAATTGGGTGTTCCAACTTTCTTACTCCCGCATCGGGGATTGTGGAATGCGAAAGTCGAAGGTGTATTTCTTTGACGTCGTGTATTTGTCGTTCCAACTTTCCGACTCCTGCGTCATGGATTGCGTAAGTCAAAGGTGTGATTCTTGACGTGGCATGTTGGGGTGCCGACTTCCGACTCTAACTTGCGGATTGCGGCTCTGCGAAAGTGCATAGTTTGGAAGAAAAAAATTTAGCAGGTTGTATTCTAAGGAGCTCTCCCATCACCTTTAAAGGGCACCGAGGGGGCCAGGGACGCTACAGATATCCTAGAACAGTGATGTTTGTTTATTTAAAATATTGTTCATGGATTTGGATACCTCAAAGATTGCTTTAGGGAATAAGACATGTGATTCCTTCCTTAATTATGTATAGAGCCTCAAGACGCCTAACTACTATTCAAAACCATCTAATGACATAGACATCCCTACTCAAACACTAAAGATACTCTCAAGAATCCATGTGTGTTTGTTCAAGTTGTTCTTGGCCATGGATTCTCAAAAGGTTTTTCAGGGATTAAGGCCCAATTTTTCTCCCTCAAGCATGTCTAGGGAACCTAATATCTATACCAGGTTCTCAAAAAATTCTAATGGCACTAATATCCCCACTTATATGAATAATATGCTCTTGGGAGGTCATGTGTGGTGATTGTAGGAATTGTTCTTAGCCAAAGATGCGTGGAATTTCCTTTAGGACCTAAGTCCCACTCTTTGCTCCCCAACCATATCCAAGGTGTTGGAACCTATAATTAGTCTTAAAATTCTCACTGTGCCACAAAAACCCCACTCATAAGCCAAATATACCGTGGAAAGGTCTATTGTGGTTGTTCAACATATCATTCTTGGCTATATATACCTAGAAGCTTCCTTTAGGTGCTAAGGCCCAGTTTCCATTCCTTAACCATGTCTAGAGCCCCAAAACCCATACCTAATGCTCATAAACTTCTTAACAATTCCCATATTCTGACTATAAGGACAAATATCCCCTTAAGAGGTTAGCTTTGGTGGTTGGAGGCATCATTGTTAGACCTTTAGGCCTAAAATTTTCCTCTAAATCCCAATGCATGAGCCTCCTACACCAACCATGGTTAATAACTCAACACCTAACTAAAAATGATTGACATCAAATGAAGTAACATATACTACCTGTATTTATGGACATTGCAAAGGAGGCAAAGTTGCCATTTATATTCTTGCACTAGTGGAGCACCATATGAAGGAAAATGGTTGTGAAGCAAATATTCATACTTACAATCCTTTGATGAATGGATTTCACAAGGAAAATGACTTGATACAAATAAGGAGGTTGAGAGGGTATACCATGAAATTGACCATGTATATTAGCCTATTGTGGTGGATGACATGAAGTTAAATAATGTAATAAGCATGGATTCTAAGGCATTGATTGTGAGGTTTATTTGTACTAGAAGGATGGGGACAGCTCGTCTATTCAGTTAAGAAAGTCCATTCTAGCTTCCCTAGATGCATCTATACTTTTATGTTTAATTTGTTTCAATTGCTCCTTAGTAACTAGATGGGTTTTTTTGATTTTGTAGATGTGGTCAAAATCATCTTCCAAGAAATTGATGCTATCATGAGTGGAGGAACTTGACTCTTCCCTACTTTCATTCTCATCCCCTTGGTTAAGACATTCCCATTCATTATGTGGTTGATTATATTTCAAGCACCTTAGAATATCTTCTTGATTTACTAAGTTTGTTAGGGAAAGTTTGCTAGGAATTCTTGGTATTTGGTTAGACCTAGGCTTCCATACTTGGTTCCCTCTTGGTTGGTTATTATATTGATATCTAGGAAGGAAATTGTTTTCCTACTCTCTCTCTTTCAAGATATGTAACTTTGTTTAACAAGCCTGGTTGTTTGTGATTGAATTAATTCAACGATCATCTTTTCAAATTTTTGAGTTAAGGAAGCAATAAGATCTAAACATGTTTCAGCATTATTCATGGTTCTAGGCTTGGTTTCATCCTTGGAAGTTGATGCTCTTAAAGAGCCCATGTCAACCTTCGATGAAAAAAGGACACCTTCAAGTTTACTAGCCCATTCTTGTGTTGATTCCAAGGTTGTAGGGAACTTATCTCACAAGTGAAGGTCAAATTAACCCTGAAAAGCATTTACATAATGTAGGAGAAGGGCATCATCTCTTGCCTTTATTTTACTGGGAATTTTTATTCAACAAGGTTGTGAACAAAATTTTGAAACTATTTCATTTTCTTTTTTCTTAAGCTCATGGAGTTGATTGAGTATCATACTGCCATCTATCATAGTACCCCATCTTTTGATGAATGCTTCATGAAACACTTCCCATGTTTTGATACCACCATCTGGTAGGGTCAAATATTACGATTTGGCATTTTCTTGTAAGGGTATAGAAAAGAGTTTCATAACATTTTCATATTATATTTGGTGATTTCCATATTTATCATAGAAATGTGTAATATGTTCCTTAGTTATGACTACATTGTTAACTGTGAATAATGGAACTCAATCTATTTTCTTTGGAATATCATCCTTGGATTGCATTCATGTTTAATGGATTATAAGCATCATTTAACCAAGGTTTAGCCATGATTATTGGATTCATATTTGAATATTGGCTTGATCTAGTAGATATGGTGCTTGCGATTATAGATTGAGAGTGTTGTTTGATTTTCTTTATGTAAATTCCCTCAAGCTCAAGTTGTAAATTTTGAGCATATAGATCTAGGCA
This sequence comes from Larix kaempferi, assembly GCA_027924585.1. Lineage (NCBI taxonomy): Eukaryota > Viridiplantae > Streptophyta > Pinopsida > Pinales > Pinaceae > Larix > Larix kaempferi. Next base: position 63,700,116 of record BSBM01000370.1, on the reverse strand, counting down.
CTAATACAATAGATATAATGTGAAAAAGACATCAAGAATCAAGAATTCATGCAACAAATAACCAGAGGGAATGTTTTATTACGTCAAAGTTTAAGGAATGAATGTGAACAATATTTATAGCAAGGCAATTCGAATCAAGTCAAGAGGAAACTTGAATTTCTCATGTAGTGCAAGAGAGTCTAGACAAGCTTAACTATAGCCAAGGACCCTTAGTTAGCCATGCACACTCTCCTTAACTAAGTTACACTAACTCAAGACTTCACAACCACTAATTCTGACTGAAGGATGTGCATGCATTGATTTGCATGAGCATGCAAAACCCTAAGGAGACTCAACAAAGGCACTAATGGATAAATATAGACATGAATGGTTAGTTAATACCTAAATTAGGGGGACTCTTTCAATTGCTAACTAAATTGTGACTCAAGTCATCCTAAAATCAAGAAAAAGTTTCCCAAATCAAGGAAGGCGCCCCCAAATCTAGGAATGCGCTTAGGTCAACCAAAAATGGACATTAGAGTTTGCTAAAAATGGTAGATAAAGTGGTTTGGGACCCTTAGAGTTTAGAAGTAAGCTCTAGGGTGACTCAGGTGGTCAAAATGAATGTGGTTTGGCCCTCTAGAGTCATGAAGTCAAGGTCCATGTCACTAGGTAGGAGAATGGTGCTATGGAGATGGTTTTTTTGCTCTAACACAAGTTATCGAAGAAAACGTTCTTTCAAGAAAATTATAATACAAATTTTCTTGCCTAAATTTTATTGTGGATTCATCAGATGGGTTTATTAGATTGACCCCATCAAAGATTGAATCTTGATCTTTTAATTCCAAGGAAAAGGCCTTGATCCCCGACAACAACACCAATATGTTGCCATAAAAAATTACACCCTAAATGAAAGGACTCAAAAAGTTCTAGCCATGTGAAATTATGGAAGTAATGCTACTGTCACCTCTACAATTACATCCCTTCTCTTCAATGCATAAATGAATATCAAGAATTAGGGGGGATCTCTATAGCAAGCAAGTGTCAAGAGTGGTGGCAAATGACTTGGGATTAAAGATAGATTATGGAAGATAAATGAGTTGAAAACTCAACTACCAAAATAAATAACTCAAAACATCCACAAATCCATTAAGTTTCTTGCAATCGAAACAAAACAAGTAAAATGAACAATCCCAAAAAATTTAAGTGCTTTGTCAATTAATGAAAAAATAATGAAGTTATTGCCAAACACTAAATCAACATAACCCTTGAAAACAGATCCCATTAAACATTAGTGATCTAGTTAAAGTTGATGTTACAAGTGATGAATAACCAAAAATTGAAGTGAAAGCATTAAACCAATTATGAAATTGTGAAAGGAATGAGTGCAAGGATTTAAAGTGTTACGATAGTTTGTATATAAATTTGCAAAAAAATAATACATAATTTAACTCAATGAACCACAACTCTAATTCTAATGTTGGGATTGCCAATAGAATATAGCTACACCATATTCAGAAATAACTTACAACAAAATAAGTGTGTTAATAAACCTTAGTGATGGAGCTATGACAATGTGGTTAATAACAATGATAAAACTCCAGCAACTTAAATTGATAAAATTTAATACAAATAAGCTATAAAAAAATTACAAGTAACCAATACCATATGCAAATGATTTTAAATGGAGTTAGTCACTTGTAATAAACCATCAACATAACAAACAAATGTTTGGATTAGTTGATAGTTAAGAGAATTTTCAAATTTATTTAAGCATTTAATTTAGTGTGTAAGTTGTGAATCCATGCCATGAAAAATCAGATCTGAAATTTCATAAAGGATTATTTTTAAAAGAGTGTTGTAAATTGATGTAACTTGAAACATAAACAACTCAAAAAACAACTAGCTATTTAACTAAAATGTAAATAAATGTGCTCAAAAACTTATGTCAAATTAAAACATAAGTTTGGTTAAATCAAGTTAAATCCAAAAGTATTTTCACCTCAAAAACTTATGTCAAATTAAAACATACCCAATGTTGTGCTAAAAAAAATTAAGGTGAAAAACCAGCGAAAATGATACAATAAAGAAATAAGTTAAGGGAGCCCTCTAGAAAAGGGTTTTAATGGGTTATTTCCTTAAGTTTTACTTGAATATTATGAGCTTAAGGTGAAAGGTACTTTTTAAATTTAACCAAAATTAAAATAAATTGATTAAAACAAAATTAGACGGCCATAGGAAACAAATATATCTTTTGACTAGTACCTAGTTGCTTAAGGAAAGAGCATGGGGTCATAAGGGAAGCAAAATAAGAATTTGGTGATCAAAGAGTAGGAGAGGGAAGAATACTCAAACCCGTCTGTTAGTCTTTGATAACTAACTATGGCTTCTCTTTAAATATATGGAGAAATTAAGAATTGTAAATCTCCACATAAACATGTATGCAAAATCTAGAAATTCTACTAGCAAAATCTATAATTTTTACTAGCAAAATCTATAAATTTTACTATAAGAAGCAATATATCAAAAGCTGAAATTAAAGCAACTTAGTAAGTAAAACAACCTAAACGTTGGGATTATATTACATCAACCTTTTCATGCATAATTCATCATTTGAAGAAGAAACCAACACTTAGTCATTGAACACTTAGATCTTCAACCTATTTCTACAATATTTCCCAAGTATATTGACATAAAAGCAAATAGACACAACAGTAACAACACAGTTTTAATCTCCAAGTTCTAGCAAAAAATACAATGAGAGGAGTGTCTCTTATATAAGATGAGAGACTAACCAACTCCTTTAGAGAAAATAATAAAATATTTTCATGACATGGTTAAGATACTAAAGGCCTAATTGTTTTGAACATGTGAAGGAGGCACACCACTAGAATGAGAGAAATCATAAATGAAGTGAAATACATCTCCAATTAGTGGAGCACTCTAGAGGATGAAGTAAAAATCACAAAGGTCGGATCCAAAACCTTAAGGTTTTGACCAATTTAACACTAAATAGATGTAAAAAACATAGTTACATATATCGTGTCAACAAATATATGGTTGAGGATCCGAAATATAACTTGTCGGCAATATCAAAAAATATCATGGAACTTCAACAAAATACAAAAATAACCATTTTTTTATATTTTTAAACATCTAAATAAACAACAACAACAAATAAACACATTTCCACATAAATATGAAAATACAAATTATATATAAGATACATAAGATCTCAAATGGTACATCATGATCACATATCGACACTAAACTGAAAATTATGAAATATGTTCAAGATAGAATGATACATAATCAAATCATATGATCAAAATAAATGTATCTCATGAGATTAATAATCATGACTCATGAGGCATCTAGATACTACATAGTACAATGATAAATACTAGAAATCATCAATTCCCTCTACCCCTTTTACAAGCAAGAGGCACCACTCCTATGGAAACAATAGGTGGTCATGTAGATGCTCTATATGAGCTTAGGGTGGACCTGAACGCTACAACTGCTTGATTTGTGGTGGAAGGTAATGGGGTTGAGGTAGATGCCATTAATGTGAGTTGTCTCCTCCCAATCCCAATTGCACCTCTCTGTTTAAGTGGTGGCACTAGTTGCACCAAAATATCATTCTCCTCCTCCCCCTCCTTCACCAACACATCTACATCGGCATCCTCCTCTCCCTTCAACCACTCAAGTGCCTCCTCCATCCCAAGATCCTCAGTCTCCACCCTCCATTTACTAGTAGTGTTAATCTCATCCAATAAAATAACATTTGTGTTGGGTACTTTGTCAATATGTTTCACTTGTAGCCTTAGATTGTAGTAGACATAAACTGTGACATTAATGTGCTTGATATCTAACATGTATGACGACCATAGTTAGAGGGTGATGATAAATTCAAAATTTCAATAAATTAAAATTTAAAATTAATAAAATTATAATCAATTTAAATTTTGATTCTTGAACATTTTTAACCTGTTGCACTTCTTGGAGTGTATCTTTTCAAAGACACTCTAGTTGTGCTCACGCCTTGAAGAGCTACAAGTTTGACTTAAAACCCTAATGGCAAGTTTTTGCAGCTATGGGACTACCACCATAGTGTGTCCACCACACATCTACGATGGATAGAAGGAAAGGAAAGACAACGAATTAAATTTCCACCGAGTAACAAATAGATATGAAGGAAGGATTTAATAATAAAGGCATTGAAATTTGAAAGTTTTAAACAATTTGAACTAGAACGTTGAACTTTAAAGATTACTTGGCATCCTTGTGGTTTTATCTTGGAAAACCATGTCATAACCAAAATTGTCAACTAACAACCTATAAATCTCCTTCTATTTGAAAATATTTGAGTTCAAAGGGAGTTAACACCATCCTCTGAACACTGGAGAAATCCATCCATGACCTCAACATCAAATCGAAATCCACATGCATAAGAAAACGTAGGGTTGAGGTAGAGATCGACTGCATGAATGGAATGATGGAGATTATTATTCCATCTCTCATCAATTGTACCTCATATCTCAACTCGTATAGTGAATCCCTCCTTCCCCTCATTCTCATAGTACCGATGGATAGCTTCATTGGCCCTATCCATGGCCTCATATAAGTAGTCCATTGAGGGATTTTCATCGTCAACCAAATAAAGAAATTTTACCAAAGGTTTACCGATGGCACATACCTCCTAGACTCTTGCCCAAAAACTCAAATCGAATTTCACAAATTGGGCTATGGCTTTCCCATCAGGTCTGGTGGTATAGACACAAGCAACCCACTTATCAAAGAGAAGCATCCGTTGTAACTCCATCACAACCCTGTGGAGAGACTGAAGAGAAATAAAAGTAGTGGTGAATTGTGTGATTGCATGACACACCAACTCCTTGTTCCCCATGTATTGAGTGAAAGATAATATGTATGATTATATATATTTTGTAACACTCCGAGTTGAATCAATTACTTCCTTGATCCAAGAAAGTTTGTCCATGTCCTCTAGCATCAAATCAATGCATTGGGTGGCACAAGGAGTTCAATATAAGCATGAATACCTTTGCGTAAGCAACCTCCCAACAACAACATAATTTGCAACATTTTCAATAATGACTTGGAGAACATACTCTGGGCCTATCTCTTGGATAAAGTTATCCAAGAACTCACATATAAATTGTGCATATTTAGCATATGGAGATGTATCAACAAATTTGATAAACATTGTCTCCTTGGGACAATTAACCAAGCAATTCATAATGGATTTTCCCTTCCCATTCGACCACCCATCTGACATAACATCGCATCCAATGATCTCCCATGATTCTCTGAGCTCATCTAATATCTAGGTGCAATCAACCTTCCCCCCTTGAAGGAGTTTCCCTCTCAAATCATTATAGGAAGGGCCCTTATACCTTGGACCAACAATAGCAACAAATTCAAACGTGGAATGGTAGAAGGGTTGTCCTTGGCAATGCTAAAAGGTACATCATCCCATAAAAAATATTTGGTTGGAAGCTTGTCAACCTCCTCCTTCTCCCTTGTTTTAATTGATGACTGGATAGAAGGTTACCCCCTAAGTATTAACCTCGACACAAAGAAAGGTGAGGATGTCAAGAGAATTGTGGAAGTTGTGGGTCGCGCAGATGAGAAGAATGAATGTATTTCACCGACTCATGGGGCACTTTTGGCTCCCATGCTTGATTGTGTTATAGATACAAGTTCAACTCTCAATTCCTCATCATCCCTCTTCCTAGCCATACCAAGAAGGGATTGGTTTCCAATACGCATAACTTCTAGGGTAACTACAAGATGAAACTCCACTTCATCCCCGATAATTTTGGCAAGGTGGTATTTCAAGTTGCTAATTCCACCATAAATATCCTTGCCACATGGTTTGCAATTCAACCTTTGTCTATTATGAGGGTCAATGGGTTCACCATACACCCACATTGGATCCAATGGATTTGGCATTGTGTTGAGTTGAGATTAAACATATGGCACAAAAAAAATGAAAATAAACACAAAAGAATGCTTGAATCTTTGAAAATAATGCTTGAAAATGAGTTGAATGATCAAATCTTCAATTGAAAGACAACAAAAAGAGGTATATATAAAGGCTATTGAAAACCCTGCACCAAATCTAGAAAAACAAACAAATTTCAAGCATAAAAGTTAATACATACCCAAAAAATGGAGAAGATGGATCGTAGTGAATCCCCACTCCACAATTGCTTCACTAATGGCAACGAGAAACCTAGATTTCCCCATGTTCTATTGATGCAAAATGGTCACAAACCTTGTTGAAGCTCAATCCCCTTCTTCAACAATGCACAATGACTCCAAAAAACCCAACCCATGGTCTTATATCCCAATTTTCACGTAATTTCAAAGAGTCTGGCGATATTTTTGTTCGACTCGCAATAAATTCATAATATATCGCAAGTTAATGAATGTGTTGTGATACATTCAAAATATTGTATGTCACAATTTTTAGGTGTCGATATATCACGATGCTGGTCATATTGCAATATATCACTATATATACAATATATCACCAATATATGTAACTATGGTAATAACCTCATCCAAATACATGAATAGATCTGCTACATGGACAAAAAGATGAATGCTCAAACATATATGGTCAAATGAGTAAGTGTAAGGCCAAAACCCTAGGGTTTGACCAATCAAACATTCCATAAAGCTAGTGTTGAACTTTGGTTGTCATTGATGTCAAAGAGGATTCAGTACCCTTGCGCCAGTTTGAAGAAGTATATGAAATCAAGTTTCAATAAATGTATGAAAGCTACTTTGAACAAGAACATCCAGTGTGAAGAAGTACATAAGAAGTACATCCACTTTGAATAAGTACATAAGCTACATGCGCAAGTCCCAAGTCCACCTAGTCATACTAATTCAAGGTAAAGTCAAAAGAGTTGGTTGGACAAGTCTTGGCAGTGCGCAAGAAGTTCAGTAACAAGAAGCAGTTGGACAGATATGCAAGTCCCAGAAGTGCGCAAGTCTCACAAATCGGAGGAAGTATGAAAATTGTTGAAGCGCGCAAGAGTACTGGAAGATAGTAGCGGTCGAACTAGCGAAGTGCACAAGACCCATAAGCGATGGTACTTAAAGGGCGCAAGTCCCCACATGAGTGATTACAAATATTGTTGTTATAGCTATGTGAGGCATCCTCACTATCCCAACCGACCTACAAAAGTATAATAAATATTAAATGTATTTTTATATTGTAAAAAGGATAAGTCGGCCCCGTAAGGGAATTTTACAAAAAGTAAAGTATAAATAGAAGTGTTGGCTCCTTCATTTCATCCATACACTCAAGCAAGTTCTCTCAAGAGAAGTAGTTCGCATTTTCTGGGTGCTAGAAGAAAAGTGAAGCTGATTTCTTGGGCATTGACTCATTTTGTACTTTTTATCTTCTTTGTACTAAATCTCAGAGTAAGAAAGGGTTGTTGGGTTTTTCCCAAGTTTGGGTTTTCCCAGGGTAAATTTTTGTGTCTATCTTTTTTGTGCATAGTTGTTCTTCCAGTGATCTTTTTATTGCTTATATATATATTATGCTACTATAAGTGAAAAAACTAACATGGTATCAGAGCTATGCTGAAAGTGACTATTGCCAGAAACTAGGGTTTGAAGTTTGGTCTACTTCCAACCATCAAATTGGTTTGATCTTACCTTCATTGAGCTCGCCTCAGCAAGGAGAATTTTTTTGTGCAATCAGATTTTCATTCTGACAATTTTCATTTTTGACCTAATTTTCGAGAATTAGGGTTTGTTGGTTCTCAGTGTTCTGACCACAGATTAGGAAGAAAATAAGGTCCATTCAAGTCGCCTTAGGAGGGAAAATTCATCTGTGGAAGTGGTTTTCTCAAAATCCAAAATTCATTTTTGACCTAGCTCTTGCTAGGGTTTCTGCAGATCTAGTACCGAGTCAAAATGTCAAGCATCAAGGTTTAAGATAGGCTTGATGGAGCTTCAAATTACTACTTCATGGAAGTCTAGAGTGCTCATTTCTTTAGAAGAAAATGATTTACTAAACTTTGCTACAGAAGGAGTATCAGAACTAGTAGAATATTCAGAGGACTCAATGGAAGAAGAATGATGCCAAGGCAAGGAGGATACCAATAGATTCAGTTAAGGATCATTTGATTCCTCAGATTTCTCATAAGAAGACAACAAAGGAAATGTTTGACTCATTGAAGAAATTGTTTGAGAATACAAACATTAATAGGGCTCTTTCCCTAAGGCAACAACTCTCAAGCATCAAGATGTCTAGATCAGACACCATAGCTTCATACCTCATGAAGATCACAGAGACAAAAGATAAATTGGCAACAATTGATGAAATTATTGCAGATAAAGAGTTGATCATGATAACCTTGAATGGTCTCCCTCAATCGTGGGAACCATTCATCCAAAGCATATCAGGAAGATCATAACTACCAAATTTTGAATGACTATGGGCAGACTGTACACAAGAAGAATCCAGACTTGTGATTAGAGGCAAAATACAAGACCCTCATGTAGAAGATCAAGCCCTCATTAAACATACCAAGAAGAAAGGTGTAATATCCCGATTTTGACCCTATTGCGTTAAAATTGTAAATGATGTAAATATCGTTCTAAAAATCGTGGTGAGGAGCTCAAGGCCAAGGCCCCACCATTGATTTAGCGTTTTATGTATCGGCAATTAACAATCGATGCCTATGGTTCTCGTGCTAGCCAAGCACACTATAAATTAAGACATCATGTAAATATGCATTTTAATGAAATACCCACAACTAGCTATGCAATGCAACAAGAGATGGGGCATGATTTTTTCAAGGAATAGGGAGGGAAAATATTCAAACCCTTGAGCCAATAGTGTCAATCCAAGTGTCAATGAGAGAACCCATAAACCCTCAACTACCCATTTTGAATTATGCACCCAATCATTTAATTCTTCCAAGAGTTGGTTGAGGTAGTTAATGCATTGGGAATGGAGAGGTATGGCAACCCAATTTCATGTATGGGCAAGCCATCAATTCGAGAAATCGTATGTTGGCTTCTTGGGCAAGAAAACACCCACGAAATTGTGCCCAAGCCATTCTTCACCCATGTTCTTTGCTCCCTCACAAAGTCTGAGCTAAGCTGGGGCGTTTTCCTTCATTTTCCATAGCTGGGAATTCGTTTTTGTGTTTCACAGTGGTTGGGAGGAAGAAAGCCACGATATGGGGATTTATAGACGTTGTTTATGCCCCTTGAAAGTCCATAAATGTTTTCTGAAATCGAATTTTCTCTCCCAGGGTTGATTCCCCCGTCTAACATTTTGTTTTGGGTTTCCCACGATTTTGGAAACTCATGGAAACCCCATTTTGGGCGTCCCACAGTCAAAACGTTTTTCTTCATGCCCAACACTTGTTTTTTGTTGTTATGTGCACCCCTGTTTTGATCTGAACTTGTGAGTAAGAAACTAGGAGTGGAAGAGGATTAGATTTGGCTGGATAAACCTAGTGAAGAGAGTAACCTCACTAAAATATCAAAGGACCTTGGCTACTTTTCTATGCACACCTTGAAGAGCACTAGAAGGGAAGGTATGGCCTTAGGGACTGTATAGTAGTGGAGGAAATACTTCCTTTTGTTGGGTGTGTAGGTATTGTGGGTACCAAGCTGGCTAAATCTTGTAGAGGCACCAATAGCTCTGTGGTTGAGCTCACTAGATTAGCAATTCTTCCTTTCCATTTCCTTAGCAGCTTGATAAACCCAACTGTGGATTGGCTTGGTTGATTTTTAGTGTGTATTTGGCTATGTGTGAGTCTGTTGTTCCCTTTTTCCTTGTAGAAATCATGCCCAGCTCGAGGGTGGCCATTGTGTTGAGAGATTAATGAGCACAACTAACCTATGGTTGCGTGGAACATTGCAGTTGCATAGCCAGTTGCTCGGGACTACTTCGTTTCAAGATAAGTACTCTCTTGTGTTAATTCTGCAATGTCTTTATCTGATTATTATTATGAATATATTGAATGCATGCTAGATGTGTAGTAGAAATTTACTTCCGTTGTGTTTCTTGCATTTATGCATCTGCATATGTCTTTTATTTTCAATTAATTTTGTTAATGATCATGGGGCTAGATGCCAAGTTTTAGTGTCATGTTCCTTCCCTCGCATTGGATCGATGGGAGGGGATGTGACAAAAGGAAAGAGGAACTTTGGACAAAAATACAAAGTCAGACGATCAAGTCCTAATCTTGATCAAAGGAAGAAGAAGGACATGTCGAAGGTTCAATGCTATAAATGCAGAAATTTTGGACACTATAGAAACCAATGCAGTTCACATAAGAGGAAAGAACATGCCTCTGCAACTGATGTAGATGAAGAAGCTCAATCAAAGAAATCGAGGAAGACAAAAGAATTCTTCTTCATATCAGCCTTATCAGGTACTATTCCTACTGATAATAATGTTTGGCTATTAGATAATGGTGCTTCTAAACATATGATGGGTTATAAGGAGTTTCTATCAAACCTAGATGAGAGAGAATCACATCTAAGAGTGGTCCTTGGAGACAATGCTAGATACATAGTGAAAGGAACTAAGAAAACTTCCTTTCAGTTAGATTCTGGTGATTCTATGCATTTGGGAGAAGTATTATATGTGCCAGGAATGAAAAGAAATCTTGTATCTATCTCAGCACTAGAAGACAAGGGTTATAAAGTTGCTTTCTTAGATGGGAAGGTTCTTGCATGGCACAAGAATTCCACTATTGATTTCACAAGAATAATTGGTGTCCGTGAAGAAAGTTTATACATATTGACGATACAACCAGTTCAGGCTCTAGTACACGACTCTATCAGTTTGAGTGAGCTATGGAATGAGGGACTTGCTCACCTGCACTATAGAGCTCTTCCTCCTCTCAGGAAGATGGTTAGAGGACTTCCCGAACTCCAAGTAGAAAACAATGGCATCTGCAAAGGATGTGCACTTGGAAAGAATGCCAAGGGATCTTTTCCTAATAGTGACACCAGGTCCAAAGGAATATTAGAGTTGGTACACTCAGACTTGTGTGTACCTATATCATTTACATCATTGGGAGGATTTTTGTACTATGTGTGACCTTCATAGATGATTACTCTCAAAAGACATGGATCTATTTCTTGAAGTCTAAAGAATCCAAAGAAGTTCTGAACAGGTTCAAGGAATTCAAGGCCTAGGTTGAGAACCTATTCGAAAAGAGGATAAAGATTCTAAGGTCTGGTAATGGAGGAGAGTACACCTCCTGAATTCAGTAATTTCTACAAGGAAGAAGGAATGAAGAAGGAATATACAGTTCCTTACAACCCTCAACAAAATGGGGTTGTAGAAAGGAAGAATAGATCTATAGTTGAGGCAGTCAAAGCCATGATCCATGATCAAAATATACTGATGTTTTTATGGGCAGAGGCCTCCAGCACTGCAGTATATGTTCAGAACATAAGCCCACATAGAATACTGAAGAATATGACTCCAGAAAAGGCCTTCACGGGTGTGAAGCTAGAAGTTGGTCATCTACGCATATTTGGATGTCCAGTATACATTCATGTACCCAAGGAAAAGAGAACAAAGCTAGAACCTTCAAGGAAGAAGGGTATATTTATTGGGTATAGTGAATCATCGAAGGCTTACCGAATCTACATTCTAGGTCAGATATAGATGGAAATAAGCAGAGATGTTTCCTTCGAAGAGGAGATTTCCTTCATAAAAGCTAGAAGATCATCCTTAGACAGTGAGGAGCAAGAAGCTCCAAAAGAAATGGATTCATTACCCCCTTCCTCTTCAGAAGTTCAGAGGGAGCCGACATATTTAGTAGGTTATGTAGATCCGATGGATCTAGTTGATCCAGTAGAGCCCACAGATGTTCCTAGAGATATTGCTATTGGTAGGAAGATGCCTATTTGGGCTCAACGGACTTTAGAGGATGCATAAAAGCATGTTGCTCCCCCAGGTACATTCAAGGAGAGCAAGAAACCTCGAAGATATTCAGGATACGTAGCACTAATGTCCGACATTATTGATTCTGAGCCCTCTAGTTACGAGGAGGTTTCCAACCAGTAAGTTTGGAAAGATGTTATGATGGAAGAATATCAATCCATCATCAAGAATGGCGTATGGGAAGTTGTGCCAAGACCTGAAGGGAAGTCAGTTGTGACTTCCAAGTGGATCTACGAGATTAAACATGTAGCAGATGGGAGCATTGAGAAGCACAAAGCAAGATTTGTGGCTATAGGATTCTCTCATAAAGAGGGAGTTGAGTATGACGATACATTTTCTCCAGTTGCACGATACACGACCATCAGATCAATCATAGCTCTAGCTTCAGCTATGGGATAGAAGGGGAATGAGGGGTTTGGGGAAACTTCCCCAACGCAAAGGGGATCTGTCCGGAATCTTTGTGTTGGGGAAGTGTCCCCAAACCCCTCGCGGGTACATGCATACAGGCTGTCCAGATCAGGTTCCCTATGCGCTAGATTTATACCTCGCGGCTACATGCATACAGGCTGTCCAGATCAGGTTCCCTATGTGCTAGATTTATACCACGCTCTAAAGGGCCACTATAGGGACTGTGTACTTTTTAGTTACATCATATGGATGTTAAAATTGCTTTCCTCAATGGAGTAATTGAGGAAGAAGTCTACATTGAACGACTAGAGGGTTTCGAGATTCATGGGAAGGAATCCCATGTGTGCAGACTGAAGAAGGCCCTGTATGGCCTCAAGCAGGAACCACGAGCATGGTATGCCAGGATTGATGGATACTTGGTAAGCTTGGGATTCACCAAGAGTGAGGTAGAATCCAACCTTTACTACAAGGTTGAGGATGGAAGACCATTCATACTAGTACTGTATGTTGATGATTTATTTCTTAGAGGAGATGAGAAACTTACAGAATGGTGCAAGAAGATGTTAGCCTCTGAGTTCGATATGAAGGATCTTGGTCTGATGCATTACTTCTTAGGTTTGGAGGTGTGGCAGAGACAGGATGAAATTTTCCTTAGCCAAGGAAAATATACTATTGATTTCTTGAAGAGATTTGGTATGATGGGTTGTAAGTCCATGAACACACCCATGGAGATAAACCTTAAGAAGTTGAGTGACTCAGCTTCCGAGTCAGAATTGATAGATCCTACGATGTACAGAAAGTTGATCAGTTCACTAATGTATCTAGTTAACACTAGACCAAATATCTTCTTTGCAGTGAGTGCTCTCAATCAGTTTATGTGTGAACGGAGACAGGTACATTGGGTTGCTGTGAAGCATGTGCTAAGATATTTACATGGCACTGTAAATATGGAATGAGATATGCTTCTAGGAGTGACATGATATTGTATGGATATACAAATTTAGATTGGGTAGGAAGTGTCATGGACAGAAAGAGCACCTCGGGGTGTTGCTTCAGTTTGGGTTCTGTAGTGATTTCCTGGTGCAATAGGAAGCAACCCTCAGTAGAATTGAGCATTGTAGAAGCAGAGAATATTACACAAGTGTGGCGGCATGAGAAGCAGTATGGATTCAGAAGCTCTTTGTAGGATTTTTCGGGCAGACACTTGAGCCTACCGTGATTCACTGTGCCAATAAAATTGTGTGAAGCTTTCAGTGAACCCTGTATCTCATGATAGATCGAAGCATGTGGAAATAAAGTACCACTATATCAAATATATGGTACAGAGAGGAGCAGTTCAACTCCAGTATATTCCGACAGATGAACAGGTTGCATACATTCTCACCAAGCCTCTTTCCAGAGTGAAGTTTGTGTACTTCCGTGAAATACTTGTAGTATTGGAGAATGCTTCCCTTAGTGATAGGGAGTGCTCATAGTCCAGGCAGTACATGCGGTCCTTGTAGATTGATAATGAACTCTGTTCAGGATAGGAGGTCCTTGTAGATTGATAATAAACTCTATTCAGTACAGGCGGTCCTTGTAAACCGATAATGAACTATGTTCAGGACAGGCCGTCCTTGTAGACCGACAATGAACTCAGTCCAGTTAGGACAAGCGGTCCTCGTAGAACGATAATGAGTTCAATCCAGTTAGAACAGGTGGTCCTAGTAGACCGATAAAGAGTTCATTCCAGTTAGAACAGGAGGTATTAGCAGACCGACAAAAGAGTTCAGTCCATTTAGGGCAGATGGTCCTTGTAGACCATAATGAGCTTAGTCCAGTTAGGACTGGTGTTCCTGTGAGGAACCTTTTCTTTAGTATGGAGAGGACTCTTGTATAAAGTATATTTGATCCCTATATGGGATATCGTCCTATATTGACGATCTTGACCCTTTCTTATGATGAAGAGATGTACTAGTCCAATTGTGACGATCAGAAGATCTACGAGTCCAGCCATGACGATGTCGAGATGTACTAGTCCAGCTGTGATGATCAGAATATGTACTAGTTCAAACATGATGATGTCGAGATGTACTAGTCCAATCGTAGCGATTAGAAGATGTACGAGTTCAACCATGATGATGACAAGATGTACGAGTCCAGTTGTGACGACCAGATGATGCTTGATGAGTTCCAGCGTGATGATACCTCTATAGCTAAGAGGGAGTGTTTTTTTTATAGCTATGTGAGGCATCCTCACTAGCCCAGCAAACCTACAAATGTAAAATAAATATTAAATGTATTTTTATATTGTAAAAAGGACAAGTCGGCCCAATAAGGGAATTTTACAAAAAGTAAAGTATAAATAGAAGTGTTGGCTCCTTTATTTCCTCCATCCACTCAAGCAAGTTCACTCAAGAGGAGTAGTTCGGATTTTCTGGGTGCTACAAGACAAGTGAAGTTGATTTCTTGGGCATTGACTCATTTTGTACTTTTTATCTTCTTTGTACTAAATCTCAGAGTAAGAAAGGGTTGCTGGGTTTTTCCCGAGTTTGGGTTTTCCCAGGGTAAAGTGTTTTGTCTATCTTTTTTGTGCATAGTTGTTCTTTCAGTGATCCTTTTATTGCTTATATATATTATGCTACTATAAGTACAAACACTAACAACAAAGTGCGCAGGTCCTGTTGTCCGCCGAGATGCACACCAGCAACATAAATCTTTCGAAAGCTGTCTCCTTACTACAAGTGGGAGAAGTGTGGCCTTGGGGGCAAGCAATGAACTAGGTACTGTCACATAAATCCCAGCTCCTCCATTTAAGCTAACTCCTAACGAAGCCAAGGGGGGTTGTCCCTAACAAAGAGTTTCTATGGCTCTGTGTTTTTTAAGTGTTTTTGTATGTGCTGATGCGGATGGGTGTTGTTTAGGAGTTTTGATGAGATCATAGTTTTTACAAGATAATGAAATAAACACAAGATAAGAAGCAATCCACGTTGCGATACAAGATTATAGATCAAAAGTATAATGAACACTTGCAAGATAAAGTAGCATCCACAGATAAATAACTTAGACAAATGGACAAATGGCCCCAATTAATTAATAGATGTTGGCGGGCATTTCTACCCTATAGCCAGGAAACTAAAGCTATCAACTTGGTTGGGGTGACAGGTAAGTGCATTAATGTTATTACAGAGGCATTTACAAAAAGAAATAGATTGTAGATTTAGGGAACACACCTTTTAACCGAAGTCTGATCCTAGCCTTGACTCGATCCCGTGTCCAGCTTCCAAATCTACTTTTCCTTCAGCAAACCTGCAACAACAATACCTTCCTCAAACATTTTGGGCAACATATAAAGCTTGAAATAAACAAAAACTATGTTTAATGTTCAGCATTGACCAAAATAAATCCAACTTAAAATGTCATTTCATAACACATTCAAATTGGAACAAGGAAACACTTCAACCTTTATTTGTCAAAATTAGAATGAAGTACAAGTATACCTGATAATGAAACAGGCTCCTACAACTAGATTCTGGGCCCTGGCTCTGCTCTGGCTTGAATGTCTTCTGCAACAACTTCTCCAATGTCCTAAAGTTTCTCCATTAACTCATCCTCTAGCTTTTCTAGCAATAATTTGTAACCTTGCTCCTTTAACCTTCTTGGTATTTATAGGTTCAAAGAAACAGTTCAGGTCAAGATGTAGTTATGGAGGAAGTTGGGGGAGTTAAGAAACTGCCATCAACTAATCCTCCTCGATGAATTAATATATTTTTTAATCATCTTTTAATGTGTACGCGACTCTTCTTCAGTGGAGTAGCGTATAGGGCGCTACCCTAGTATTTAACAACTAGCGCTCAATTGATTTTAAATGTCGGGCGCTACTTTGCTACACTGGAGTAGCGTATACTTGGATATGGGCGCTACTATTATACAGTGGAGTAGCGTATGGGCGCTAGTCTCTTTAAGTAGAGTAGCGCTCATATCTTAAAATGATATTTTTTATGGTTTTCCAGTATTTTCAGGAAATGGAATGAGTTGTCATATCATCCAAGGTCAACATGCTCCTCCATCCAAGTTGTCCTTTTGTGTGATCAGCAACTCAAGGTGATCACGGACGGAGAGGTGCAAGTTTGACCTATAACAGATGCCCCCTAATGTGTGAGGTCAGAGAGAAACGATGGCCGAAATACATTACAATCCAAAGCCAGAGGAGGAGCACAGAACCGCAGAAAACAAGTCACAAGAAACCTGCAACAAAGATCAAGGTCAGCGAGCAATTACATTTTTGACATCTTATAGATGTGTAGTGTGATACAACATGATCTCCGATACATAACAAGGAGATGTATATAAAGCATGGCCACTTGAAATACAAGCGTGGATCCATGTCAAACTGAGAGATCATAGCCATAACAACAAACTGGATCTATGTCTCATGGAGAGCCGTATATAAGTGAGGCTCAGTCTTGCGCAACTTGGGTGATAACAAAATGCGGTTGTGTCATCAAAAAATCCCAAGGTCTTCATCCCACAATAACCCTAGGTACAAACCCTAACCATGTGAATAGATGAGTTGATAGTCGAACATGGAGGGCATCGTTTGATTACCAGTCATTGATGTATACCTTTAACAAACGCGAGGACTTCCACCGATAATGATGATGGGGTCCAAGGTACCAAGTACGATTCGCCAAATGTGAATAGATGGACTTGGAGTCGAACACTTGGGAATCCTGTCGAAGAAGAGACATTGATGTATTCTCATCATTCAACGGCGAGGAAAATT
The DNA here is from genome assembly GCA_027924585.1 of Larix kaempferi. NCBI lineage: Eukaryota > Viridiplantae > Streptophyta > Pinopsida > Pinales > Pinaceae > Larix > Larix kaempferi. Next base: position 63,682,996 of record BSBM01000370.1, on the reverse strand, counting down.
GCCACTGGTGACTGCAATCTCCAAGGTACTAACCGAAACTCTAAACTTCAATCCCAGAATAATGATTTGGTGTCAATGGGAAGAAGTCTGTTGGAAGGGAGGCCTTAAGGCATCCTCCATCATCCAACTCGAGGAACACTCAACTGGTAAGAGCTGATATGGAAAAATACGTAACAAGACTGACACTAGGAAGGCCGACACATGAGGTCAAGGTAAACTGCAGAATGGACGACACAGGGTATATCCTTGAACATTGAGCACGACACAAAGTGACTTAGGCAGTTTCTGACATAATGGGGTAAATAAGTCTGAAATGTAAGAGACATTATCAGACCCTCCATATGGTTGGAAGAATAACCAACCGGGGGAGTAAATAACTCGGAGGAAAGGTTCACCCTGAGGCCAAAAACAAAACCCAACCGACAAGATAAACTCAAGTATGTGCTGTGTTCAAGGATAGGACTTGACTGCAACTGCCTTTGACAATGAAGATATGATATGTTTTCCCGTTCCTTATTCTTTTTAGATAAAAGAATACCCTTCTTGTGGATTTAATGAGTCCAAGAAAGAATGAAAACTCGATAGGTCCAACCATGTAAATAATTTAACGAACCCATGGGAGGAAGACTCAGTACCTTCTTCATAATTTATAGAGTTCGAAGAAGAGATAGAAGATTACTCTATATGTACTGATCTCTGGATTTTAATATCGAGCCGAGATCTGTTCTTGCTCGCCGGTGTTTTCAATTTTAAGGAGTCTGAAAAACTCAAACAATAACTCCATATATCTGCTCGTGGATTTTAATATCGAGCCCAAGCAGATTAATGCTCACCGGTGTTTTCCTGTTTATAGAGTCTGAAAAACTTAAACAATCCTCTTTTCACCTATCCGTGGATTTTATATCGAGCCCGGATTGATCTGTGCTCGGCGGTGTTTTCTTGTTTATAGAGTTGAAAAACTTAAACAGTCCTCTACTTACCCTCTCGTGGATTTCACATCGAGCCCGAGTAGGTGAATGCTCGCTTGGTATTTTCATGTTTAGAGAGTCTGAAAACCCTAAAGAGAGACTCCAAAAGGTCCTTTTTCGTACAGTTAGTCTCCTCCCCCGAAAAAGTATAAAACAATGCAAGGAGAACTCTTCTAGCGCATACAGGAGTATACCTAGAGTATACCTTTTCCGTAGTTAATCCACTAAGGCCCGGAAAAGGGGTAATTCTATACCTGAGTGGATGAGCCTTCGGATACTTTAACGAGCTCGAAGATGACAAGTTGGCTCGGCTATCTTGTTTAGGTTTAAATAGTCCAAACAAGAGCTTAAAATGACTTAAAGGTCAGCTTCATGTCCTGCCAAAACTAGGTCTTCAACAAAATATTAGTTGATGCAGCAAAAATCTCGAATGATATATGGATTTGGAATATTTAACTAACTAACAATGTCTATCATCGAGAAATTTGAGCTTAGGAGACGAATCCGACAACAATTGAGTGAAAATTGAACTTGGATCAGTGTTATACCTTATTTTGTGTTTCAATTGATTAATTAGGGTTTTTGAAAGTTTTTGAAACTATGGAAAATTAAAAATTATGGGTAAAAATCAAAATCCAATTTTATATATAATTTCATTGTTAAAAAAAAATCAATTTTCAATTTGTGTTGTAGGGCAAAAATTGGGGCAACTTTTGCAAATTTCCAATCTCCATTGCGATCAAACCGGGCATCCAACCACCAAACTTCCTCCATCAAGTAAGTAGAAATCTCCCTATCTTGCATTTCAATGGTTTATTTTTAAATTTTTGAGCAAAAATGGCCCGAAACGCGATGCTCATAAGGTTTTATGCGCGGGCGCTACTGTGTATACACAAGAGTAGCGTACAAACGCAATGGGCGCTACTTTGCTCAAACAGAGTAGCGCCTACACGCTACTGTGTAGTATACACAGTAGCGTACATACTTGCAAAGCCACTTTCAAGCGCCGAGACTCAAAATTTTGGGGGTTTTTGTGCAGGATGGTCTTACAATGGAGGGAAAGGGAGCATGAAGACATGGATAGGTTAGCCATGCAAGACCCGGCTACCCTCCATGCGCTCCGTAGATGCGGTTTGTTGAAATTTTATCGAACCGTAAACATGCGGGCACTAAACAAGCTGTTTCGGAGATTGATTCAGTATTGGGATGTCGATACTAATACCTTCATCATCCGGGGGCAAACTCTTGAGCTTACCGTTAAGGACATATACTTTATTACCGGTCTCTCAAGGAGAGGAGACGTAATCAATCTGAAAGGGACATCTCGTTTGGGTGCACGATCAGTGCAAGAATATGTAAATACATACTGTGTTGACGGAGCAGAAAAATCAGGAAGCCAAGTCCTGATTTCAACTATTGATGGTCTCCCGCTGAAAGTGATAGTGAGCATGATCAACCGGGTAGCCACTAGTGCATCACAACACTTAGCTTCTAGGCATTCGATGCATATTGGTGTACAGTGCTTGCACGGCCATGTTTATGATTGGAGTACTAGCTTGTTGGCAAATATGAAGTATCAATTGACAGGTTGCAAATCCGGCTCAATGAAGAATTTCGGGTACGGGAGTATCTTGTGTACTTTCTTCTTCGAGAGGATGCCTGCTATTAGTTTGGGGATGCCTCTACCACAAGTTAACCCCCGTGAGCCCATACTAGGCCGTTGGGGTGACATTTTTCTCCGCCAGGGCGGTGGGGAAAGTCACTATTGTTACCACACTGATGACTTCTGGGGGTGGTGGGAGAGGAAGGTTCCCGCCTTTGAGCAGTTTCCCTATGCTGAATTGGATTTCCGTCACGATCCAGAGCTGGTGCTTCCGCCAGGTGGTGCCTGGGGAGATATTGGTATGTTTAAATTTTGAGAATTTATTTAATTTTTTCAAACTTTTCAAGTATTTGATTTTTATGAATGAGTTTTGAAGTTCTAATCAAGTGTCAAATGCAGATGTTGGGCCTGTTCGTCCTGAGGGCCATCCTACCATCTATGTGAGGCCAGCTGATATCACCACAGCCGAAGCTATGTTGGGAACCCTGGAGAGGAAAATGAGTCGGTTGACTCATGAGATTCCTGCATGTCGCATGGACCAGATACCAGTTGACATGCAGGAAGATGTTGTTGGGGTGCCCCCAGCATGGCTTAGATTACTGCGGAGGGTTGCTAGACTAGTGATATGCTATCGCAATGCGGTAGATGATGAGGAGGTTCCTCCTTCTCCGTAGGAGAAGAAAATATTATATGTATATATTTTTGAGGCTACTATGCCCAGCTTTTGTACTTTTATGACTTGACTTGAGAGACTCATGACTCAAAACTCATATTTTTTGATACGGTACCAGTTATATATACAGTATCGGTTATTTACATGTGTATGCGTCTAAATTTTATGTGTGCAATGTTGTTTATACTGTATGATGCAAATGCCAGTCTAACACATAGTTTGCTAATGAATCAGCTAAAGTGTTTAAACTTCTCGGAATGTGTTCGTATCTGATAGAATGAAAATGTCTTTCCAATAGTCTAACTCGTAGAAACTGACGTAGCAATCCTGGATCCCTGATCCGATAGACACCTGTTAACTGAAATACAATTAATTGTGAGTCAAGCCTTACCTCCAGGTACGAAATGCCATGACTGAGAGCATCTCGGAGGAGTTTTATAACTGCACTGTATTCAGCTACATTATTCGTGGTAGGTCCCAAACAAACCCCCCCCGAAGAAACCAGTTGTTCAGCGGGTGAGTAAATGACCCAAGCTGCTGCAGCCAACTGATAGGTGTGGCGACTGGCGCCATCAACAAATCCTAAGAAATGTGTGGTTGACATCTAGTACACGACATGAAAAACACACATAAGATCACCTAACGAAACATAACAAAACTAGCTTTACAAAAATATACAGCTATGTTACAAGAAAAAGTATTTCAGCCTAGGCGTAGTACTTCTTCAGGTGGGGTCAATGCCTGGATCCTCGTCAAGAGGCCGGGCAAAGGTGTTATGGAACTCACGGAAAAGATTGGTATATGGGATGATCTCGTCGAGATAACATCCCATCTCAAAGAAAATATTTCCGTTGACTCCAGTGAAAATGTTCACCAACGAGGTATGTAATCTATTTGCTTCAACAATGGCAGCTTGTGAAGGAGTGAGACCAGTATTCTCATCGGGTGGTGAACAAAATTCACCTCTCTCTAACAAGTGAAGAAAAGGAAACAAGAAAGACGCGCGATTTATATGTTCACGAGGATGGTCCGGGTCGTTCAAGGCTTCTAACATTTCCTCATCAGAAGGTAAAGTAATTCCTGAACTATCGAGAGAATGAACTGGGTCAGGTGTCTGAGTAGTGGCACAATCTATGTTTGACTCGACAGACACCGATTGAGTCGACATATGTTCTGTTGTAGTTTGCTGAGAATCCAAGTGGGTGACTTCTACAATAGGGGTAGGCACGGAAGGGTTTGTATTAACTGGGAGAAACTCGGGATCAGTTGTTGAACTAACCATAGGAGTTTCAGACGATGAACATCCCTCAGTACCAACAAATAAAGTAGGAGCGGGTAGGTCAAAAGTGCCAATTAGTGATCCGAAAAGTCCTGCTCCTAAACTCTCACCAACTGGGGTGGTTTGATCAATTAAAGGGACTGTGGTTTCCGAAGAAGTCTGGTGTTTTCCTTGAGTGAAAGAAAGTTGATCGACTGTAACGATCTTACCTTCAAATGGGAACATGACCACTCGAAAAATTGCCGATGCTATAGCTTGCATGGCATAAGTCCAACTCCTTCCCAATAACATATTGTAATCAAGCGGAGCGTCCAAAACTTCTATCTCAACAGCAACTGTCTTACCGGCCAAAGTGGCATTAAATGATGGCAAAACTCCATGTGGACGGAAAGTTCTGCCATCAAATGTAGTAAGCATTGTGTTGGAAGGGACTAACTCAGGAGAACCTAGAGCTTTCCAACAGGAAATCGACATTACGCAAGTGGACGCTCCCTCATCTACTACAGCTCGTCTAATGGTCATTGGACCATGAACGACCTCAATCTGGAGGGCAACGTGATATGGCAACCCGTATTTGACATCAGTCATATCAAATCGCGCAGACATGTTGGAAGACTCCATACTCCCAATAGCTGCCAGAAGTGCATTTCGTTGTAATGGACAACTCTGCAAGACTTCCAGAGTAGACATGGCACAAGGGGTTTGGGCTAGATCTTCAACCACATTGTAGTTGGAAGCGGCCCACGTGTTGGGATTGTGCGATGCCCTCTTCAAGACACCTTTCGGAATCTTGGGCATTGGGTCCACAAGTATGTGGAGTGGAGTGGAGGATTCAGCAATCTCCTTATCCTTTTTCTGCGTTTCCGGGGTATAGTTCTTAGCTCTAGTTTGCAAAAGTGCATCTGAGTTAACCATGTTTATAAATGTTTGATCAACTGAAGCGTGCGAAGTGCCCCCAGTTTTGGAGGTGCCAGAAGTTGAGCCCTGCCCTTTCGAAAATGGATCTTTCAAGACGGTAGGCTTCTTCTCTCTTAAGAGCTTCTGGGCTTCTTCTAGTAGAGGGCATTGGTGGGTAAGGTGGTTCTGCTTGAAAAGTTTACAAGGGAACTTAACCTTCTTTTCTTCCTTGTTACCCTCTTCGGCATTGTCTTTTTTGGGCTTTTGTTGGTTCCCCTCTCCTTTCTTGCCCTTCTTTTTGTTGTTGGGCTGCCGAGGGCCCTTTTGATTGTTCTGAACCTGATTGACAGGCTCAGACATAGAAGGAGAGGTTGTGACAGAAGCAATGTCTGCAGTCAAATGTTTGACAGTTAAGGCTTGGACCTGTTTGGTCAGTGCTTCGAAGGCTGCAGAATTAACTGAACCCACTATGCCGTCCGCATGTGGTCCAGGTTTGGGTCTACTTAGATCAGTGTTTGATCTCAGTGCGTCAGGTATAATCTCGTACAGTAAACCAGATTGTGCATATACAAGGTCTAACTGTTGAGTCCTTAAGATGGCTCCTTCTTCATTGGATACTCCAGATGTCGCTACTTCCTTAGAAATATAAGGAAGGAGTGATTTCAAGTACCACTCAAGCAGGAACTCTGGAGGGATGTTGGCCTTTATGAGCCTTTTCTGTCTTCGCCACTCCTGAATGTGGTCAGATAAGTGAGTGGCTTTGTTTTGTCTAAAAGTAGACAAAAGTTCTGTTCCGGCATCATACCGAACAGGAAGTTGGAAATGGTTCAAAAGGACTGTTGCAAGGTCCCCAAAACTAGAGAAAGTAGCCGCAGGTAACTCAATGTACCATTTGGCTGCGGGACCAGTTAAGGTCCTTTGAAACAATCTCAATCTGATGGAATCCTCATTTAAAGAATTTGAAGAACACCATAAGTGAAAGGTAGTGACATGGTCACCAGGATCTTCACCTGTTTTGCCTTCGAATTTTGGAATATCCAAAGGTAATTTGGTGGGAACTGATGTCCACGTGGCATTATGACACACAGGATCATTTGTCAGTTTCGAAAGGTCTGGAAAATTCAAAGTTGCCAGGAAAGGTAGACGAGGCCAGTAAGATGATGCTTGATAAGGGGAAACACCCATTGTTTGTCCCATGAATTGTTGGTAGGGGTTGCCCCCAGCCATCTGGTGATAAGGGTTGCCCCCGGCCATGTGCTGATAGGAGTTTCCACCTACCAACTGTTGATAGGGGTTGCCCCCAGTTAACTATTGGTAGGAGTTACCCCCAGGTATTTGTTGGTAGGGGTTTCCCCCTGCCAACTGTTGTTGTTGTTCGAAAGAGTTATTAAAATTTCCCCACCCATAGGAGAGTGGATTAGTGCCTTGCTGGTTCGTCCACTGTGGCTGGGTGTTAGCCCCGCCATATTGCTGGTTAAAGATGTTGCCCCCTCCTCCTGAAAATAGGGAAAAAGGGACGTTACTTGCAGGCATGCTACCCTGGTTCATGTTAGGGCCTACAAAGGTGTTGAAACCAATAGAAGCTGATGTGGACGGTGCAGTCATGGTACCCATGACTAGCATGTTTGCAGAAGCACTTGGTCCTACCACAGGTGTGGATACCCAAGTACTAGGAATCTGATATAGCGGTTGAGTAGCAGAAGGTGTTGCACAGTTGGCCATACTGCTAAATCCAACAGTAGGTGTAGGCATAGATGCCATCGTTGTAGAACTAGGCATACCTAATGTACTAGTGTTGAAACTGAAGGATGGAGTAGGCACAGATGTGGTTTGTGCCTGACTAGGTGTAGCAGTAAAAGAAGGGTTAACTGTGTTGGTATTCATACCTAAAGTGGGAGTTTGGGGAACCCCCTGTTCACCTCCTGAGTTAGACATCAGATGTCCAAGAAAGGAAAGGTCTGCACTGAAAAGGGGTTGCTGGAAACCAACAAGTGACAAAAGCGGCATTCTAGTATTAGTTAAGGGAGGATTGAAAGGAGTGCTATACTCCGCAGAAGTAAGATCTTCCACCTCAACAGTACTAAAGTGTTGCTGATCTGTGGCACCTAGTAGTGGTTCCTCAGGAACCTCAATTTCAAGGTTTTTTGTTACAAGTATTTCTTCAAGCAATTCTATTTCAGAGGTAATTTCTGAAGAAATACCGGGGTTTACCCGCTGTCGTCTAGCTGGTTGTATAGGTTCTGTCCTAACTGGTGGAAGGTTTTGAATCCTTCTTGATCTACGAAGTTGTTGATTCTCCGTGATTAAAAATATAAATAACAGACTAGAACCTAGTGGCCACTACAACTAGGGGGAAAACAGCACACCAACTAAAAAAAATTCCTAAGTATACAAACCAGTCAAACAAAGGTGCCTTCTGGAGAAGAGTCTGGGATGATGAGGGCCCAGAACAGATCAACGAAGGAAGAAAGACAGTTACCCGGGGTCCACAATACAATGACTAAGGGTGCAAGCGCTGGAATCACCCAACCGCCCTCCCAAAGACCTGCAAGGGATTTCCTCCCACGTCTGTCTTAGGTACAGCAGATATACCCTCTGTTGTCACCTGTGTATGAACCTAGAAGTCTGATGCTATGGATACCACAACACCGAAAATTCCTGGGGGAACAGTCACCGGTCGAATCAGAAAGCGTGGGCAGGGTAGCTAAGCTCGAAACTCGAAAGAGTCCCCAATACGCAATCCGATCCTAGCGTATGCTAGAACAGTAAGTAGGAGGAGTATTCCCACAAACTGGTCTCGCAATGACCTACTGCATATGCTCCCAGGCAAATTTTGAGTGAGGTGGGTTTACCTATGATAGTCTCACTACGATTGTTGCGCAATGTGTGATCTTGGGTGGTTTAAGGTGATTTAAACCCAAGACCCTAACCAAAACTAGTTGGTGTAGTGTACCCTAAAAAGAAAAAGTTTCTAGTTCATTTTATTAACAAATTTTAGGGCTTTTATTACGCAAAAAGGATAGTGAGTGTGCGAGCGTGGTTATGACAAGAAAACAAAAGTGCAAATATACTCAAATCTTCCTACAACAAAGTTTTTTTTTTATTTTTTCATCTACTTCTTTTTCAAAACTGAAAATCTAAGCAAACTTACTTAAAAAAATTTTGTTTTCTTTTTAAATTATACAAAATATGCTAAGTTATTTTGCAATGACAAAGACAAGTTCTATTTTAACTTAAAGTACCAAATTTTTTTTTGCTTTTTCAATAAACGAAAAAGAACTATGCAAAAATGGAAAGCCAAATAAAACTTTTTATGCAAAGTGTGTAAGTACGGCTAAAATTTCTTAGGCCTATAGCTGTCGAAACCCTAGCTCGAGAAAGACTTGATCTACAGGTTTTTTATTAAGAAAAAGCCTATAAACTTGGACACCAAGTGGGAGAAAACAAAGGAGAGAAAAACCAAAGGACTGACCTAAAGTGTCTAACCCTAGCAAGACCACAAATCCAAGTACAAATAGACAAGCAAGATGCCTTACCAACACAAAGAAACTGAGAGGTGAAACTAGCCTACAGCTGTGTAAAAAGCACTTGTAACCAGCAGAAGACAAGGAGTCTAGGAAGAATGAAACTTGACCAAAAAGAAGACACCCTACAGGCTCTACCAAAAACCAAAACCTAAAACAAGGGATGGGGGTAGTAGAGAGCAGACAATGTCACCACAAACAGCGGACACAGGAGTGTACAGGTTCGTAAACTGGCAACAGGCAGTCAGGGTCTAAAAAAGTGAAAATGTTCATCACCAAACACCACCAAATCTTCCAAAAAGTCAATAAAAAGTTCCAAAAATCCCAAAGGTCAACAAGCGGTTTAAAAAATGGAAAAAACTTTAAGGAGAGGTTCTATGACTTGAACAACAATTAAAAACCTCATGCAATCATCAAAGGGATCCTACAGCACAGTCAGCAAATCATCAAAAGTTTTAAAACACAAGCAAAACCAAAAAGGAATGCTTCAGAAAGTGTACTCTACTGTGTAGTAGAGAAACTCACGCCCCTACTGAAACGGGCGCTACTGTATATACAGCACAGTAGCATGTGGGCGCTACTGTACATATATCAGAGTAGCGCTCATATTTCAAAGGCTTGAAAACTGACTTTGGAAGGTATAAAAACTGATGAAAGCAAGCAAGTAACAGGCAAGGGATACCTAAGAAGGTTCTTGATACGTCAAAGAAATCAAAATAAACAGAGAAGACACACCAAAAAAAGGTTTCCTAAAGCCAAAAACTCTATTTCCCCAGCGGAGTCACCAGTTTGTTGGCGAGCATTTCTACCCTATAGCCAAGAAACTAAAACTATCAACTTGGTTGGGGTGACAGGTAAGTGCATTAATGTTATTATAGAGGCATTTACAAAAAGAAATAGATTGTAGATTTAGGGAACACACCTTTTAACCGGAGTCTGATCCTAGCCTTGACTCGATCCCATGTCTAGCTTCCAAATCTACTTTTCCTTCAACAAACCTGCAACAACAATACCTTCCTCAAACATTTTGGGCAACATATAAAGCTTGAAATAAACAAAAACTATGTTTAATGTTCAGCATTGACCAAAATAAATCCAACTTAAAATGTCATTTCATAACACATTCAAATTGGAACAAGGAAACACTTCAACCTTTATTTGTCAAAATTAGAATGAAGTACAAGTATACCTGATAATGAAACAGGCTCCTACAACTAGATTCTGGGCCCTGGCTCTGCTCTGGCTTGAATGTCTTCTGCAACAACTTCTCCAATGTCCTAAAGTTTCTCCATTAACTCATCCTCTAGCTTTTCTAGCAATAATTTGTAACCTTGCTCCTTTAACCTTCTTGGTATTTATAGGTTCAAAGAAACAGTTCAGGTCAAGATGTAGTTATGGAGGAAGTTGGGGGAGTTAAGAAACTGCCATCAACTAATCCTCCTCGATGAATTAATATATTTTTTAATCATCTTTTAATGTGTACGCGACTCTTCTTCAGTGGAGTAGCGTATAGGGCGCTACCCTAGTATTTAACAACTAGCGCTCAATTGATTTTAAATGTCGGGCGCTACTTTGCTACACTGGAGTAGCGTATACTTGGATATGGGCGCTACTATTATACAGTGCAGTAGCGTATGGGCGCTAGTCTCTTTAAGTAGAGTAGCGCTCATATCTTAAAATGATATTTTTTATGGTTTTCCAGTATTTTCAGGAAATGGAATGAGTTGTCATATCATCCAAGGTCAACATGCTCCTCCATCCAAGTTGTCCTTTTGTGTGATCAGCAACTCAAGGTGATTACGGACGGAGAGGTGCAAGTTTGACCTATAACAATAGATGAAAGTGTAAAAAGACCAGTGCCTTATGGAGTCAAAAATGTGTAGTGCTTGGGGACGTTGAAGATCAAGTCTTAGAATAATGTTTGTGAGAACGTTGTGAAAATTATCTTGGTAAATTCAAAAGTTTTAGTGATCTTGATTATTAAGGATGAAAGAAAGCAAGGTATGCGTCCAACCGGAAAAGTATACATTCAGTGGCTTCCCCTTGGAGACATGACAGACCTGTCTGGGATCACAAGCTAGGTGTTCTGAGAATTTAACCAGCGAGTGCCCAGATTGGGTTGCCCGGCGCCACCAATTAGGAACTTTTCCCACTACCTGAGTATTTCTCGAAAAATCAACGTCGGTTCGTTGGTTGTGGGGTGAAAATTTTGTTATGTTATCACTTTCAAGATTAACAATTCCAATCACCGTTCTGAGTACGAGTCAAACTTTTTTAAGGTTGGCAGAGCATAATACTAAGTGATGGAAAGCAACAAAGTAAATTTTAAAGGGGAATGTGAGTTTGAAAGTATTTTACTATTAAGAGCACACAGTTAAACTCTCCGACAGAGAGTGCTCTTGACTTTGTCTTAAGACGGAAGTTCAAGAGACTTTAGCTAATCTATATGATGTATGCAAGGATGATGCAATCGGAATGTTCTCTGACCGAGACTGCTCTTGACTTGGGTTATGGAAATTTCAAGAGTGTTTGGTTCTTTTTTAGAAGATAAGCAGCTTGTAAGCAAAGAACACATATGATAGCTCAAATGCTAAAAATGAAACAATGATATAGCAATGAATAAACTACTTGCAAAATGAACAAATCAAACAACTAGTGTTCTACAACAGAAAGAAACTAATCTAGCAAAAGGAAGTCAAAATTGACTTCTACACACTGTTCATGAAATTTTCAGCTAGCTGATCATACGCAGTACATAGTGGGGAAAGAGAAGTAGCACGCAAGGTCAATGCGGCACTTGGGATCAAATCCCAAGACACTTCTTAGGTCAAAACTGAATTTAACAATTAAAACTCTAAGTACAAATGAAACTATTCTAGAAACTCAAAGCAACTCTAGACTAAGAGTACACAAGACACTCTTCCCCAAATGGGGAAGTAAAACCAAAATGTGAGAGGCCTTATCCCACTTAGCCTTATTTTATTAAGAGAGTACAAATTCCTTTGGGAATGAAACCCTCGTAAGGACTTTGAGAAAAGTAAACTTGGAAAGTAATGAGAAAACTCTTATGAGTTTGTACAAAGGATAATAGTTTGTTTCAAATGACATTCATGGTTTGGTTCTTCTCCTTGGTTCAAACTTTAAATGTTCCCTTCTTTGATTCGTATTTCCAAACTTGGATTTGCTCTTTGGTTCTCTCCTCCTCTAAGTACCTACACAAGATAGATCACTTCAAAAGCACCCATTAAGCATTAAATAAAATAATCAAAACTTGAAACTAATCCTAGAAATGTAAAGATCAAATATTTTTTGGATGCAAACCTTTCACTTTAAATGAGATCTAACTACCAAATGCAAACTAGGAAATAAACAGAAAGCAAAGTAAGTCTAATATTGAAAACAAAATCCAAGATGCAAGCATAACTAAACAAATAACTAGATGCAGATATAGACTAAGATCTAACTAAAACAAATGCAAGATATGATGTTCAAGAATGCCTAACTACTAACTTTTGAAAAGCATGCAACTAACTAATGCTAACCCTTAACAAGTTTTGTGTTTTTTTGTAGGGATTTTGGAAGGTGGACGAAAGGGAGGCTTTGAAGACAAAAGGAGAGGAAATGAAAGGAAGAAAGGATGGCTAAGGAGAGGAGGGACAAGAAGAAGGATGGGGAAACAAGACGAGAGGAGGGAGGAGTGGAAAAGCTAGCAAAGAGGAGGGACAAAAGGAGGACTTGGGGCAATACCAATGGGAAAACGAAAGGAGGAAAGGTGTGAAAGGCTAGCAAAAGGGGGGAAAAGATAGAGAAAACGAAAGCAAGAAGATCAAGGTGAAACAAAGAGAGGGAGAAAGAAGAGAGATGAAAGGGAAGAAAGATTTGGGAGAAGGAGGACAAGAAGGTAGAGGAAAGAGACTTTGACGGCAAAAAATGAGAGGGAGGGAGATCCAAAACGAAAACAAAAGTGTTCTAGGGCTTCCAAAGTGACCAAGTAACCAGTTTGATAGAGTGTTTCTTTATAGCTTGATGGATGAGGCTAGAAAGATTGAAATCGCTTGACCCCTGCAAACAAAAATCATCAATAATGGAGTTCATGCATAGTGAAGGTATTAGATGCCAAAAACTTCCACTAGATGCAATCCCTGAAGACACAAACAACCAACAACAAATTCGATTAGAAGCCTAAGTACTAGATTGTTAGTCTTCAATAAGCATACAATAATTGAAATTTGAAATTATGGAGTAGGGTGAAAGAGATATTACTTCATCATAGAATGAAGACACAATGCCAAGAGCCAATGCAAATGACCTCCAAAGTCGAAAATATTTTATTAAACAAAGAGTGCTTACAATTTTCACCAGATTTTCTTTGCACAAGAATCCATGAGAAACAAGGAGGCAATGCCATCCTTTTATAACAAAATACAAGTACTAGCCTACCCTAATTTGAATTGGCACTAAGGAAGCCAATAGCACAAGTCACAAATTCGAATTGCTAATCAACATCCAATCAAATCCTATGTCAACACATGCTTGGAGTGTTAAACCTCCAAATAACCCAAGTTTTAATAAATGGGGATGGGGAGGTGGCCTCCACCTTGTCAAGGCGCCCCCCATATCATCCTTGGAAACTTCACCATCCAACAACGAGTTGCCACATGTAATATTCAAGCTCCAAATAGAGATTGACGTGAATGCATGCAAGGGCATGAGCTTTGAGGTAGTTAACTCGAAATTTGATTGAGATCTTGGTGGTTGGGAGTCGAAGGTGGCCTCCACCTAGGCAAGGCGCCCCCACTCCTATTAAATGCAACTAAAACTTAACTCATTTCCATTTAATACTTATCCACATCACCCAAATCGCAGATTGCATGAAGGAGGGCGAATTCCATTTGGAGTTAATCACTGAGCTGACTGGATAGTTGATTGAATGATGACTGAGATGATTGGAATCTTCCTTAATCCCTTGTGCCATGTCATTTAGCCATCGAAATAATCCAATTTGGATTATTTTGGAGAGAATTTGATTATCTCCATTTTTTTATTTTTTTATTTTAATTAATTAATAATCCTCTTTTATTGATTTTTGAGGAATTATTAATTAAGTGGCTAAATAAAGATCTGAAACTTAAGATAAGGGTGTCTGGGGTCTAAGTATGATTTTTTGGATTAGGAATTAAGCCTCCAATCACTGGAAATCACCCCCGGACGACTGACATATTACAATTTGAATTTTTCCATTTAAACTATGGAAAAATTAATTATTAAAAAATAAAATAATTAACTGTCCAACGCGTTGGATAAAAAAATTTCGGACAACGTTTAAAAACCACTACAAACCTAGGAAATGACCATTGACTTGACTCATAGTGTCTAGTAGGTTCATATTCATCAGTTGGACCCTAATAACCCCCCATGGCCAGAATTTCAAAATCGGGCATTCCATCTTTGGAGGAAGCAGGAGAAAACCTTGTCAAATATATCTCGGCCGTAGGAAAAGTATAATTAGTCAGTGTAAAAAACTCTCTGGAATACCTTAGTTGATAAACCAGTCATGGGTGACCGAGTCACTCAAACCCTACTAGCACACTTTTATTACAAAAAACCCCATGGGAAATGGTCATTTCAAGACAAACAACAAACTGGCTAGGCACAAAGGATGGATCATCTGATACACTGGAACACAAACATTTATCATGTTTGTCAAATGGCGGCTCTTCAGATAATCCAACTATGGTACAAATAAGTTGGTAACATCTGGCTCCAACTACGGGACGGGCACTTGTTTGATTTATGGATCAAAGAGAGTGTTCGAGAATCCCAGAATATCAGTTTCATGCATGGAAACAAAAGTGTCTTAGTCCACGTGTACATGATAAATGATGCCAAAATGAAATACCAACATGAAATATTTTTTGCTTTTTTCAAATCAAAGTACATGAAATAAAATCTTTTCTTTTCTAGAATTTATATGAAATATGATACAACGACTAAAATACAAATGCTATGATACACCATACTATACATGCATATGATACATCAAGATGGTACAGAAGTAAAATACAAAAATACGACAAGGATGGGTTTAGAGAAGTCCTGAGACGACCCCTTGGTCATCTTGGATGTTGTTTCGATAGAAAGGCTTCAGGTGTTGCCCACTCCTAGATAATGGCAACATCTCTCCATCCATGGTATTAAGTAAGAAAGAGTTTGTTCCGGCAAGGCTGCGTATAATAAAGGGGCCTTTCCAAAGGCTGTCAAACTTTCTGTGCATGCCCGGTTTTTCTCTTATTTTGTCCCATAAGAGAACAATATCTCCTACTTGGAAAGGTCTCGGCTTGACTGACTTGTCAAAGGTGGCCTTCATACTTTCTTGATGTCTTAAGGATTTATCAAGGGCAGCTCTTGTTGCCTCATCTAACTCGATAATCTGATTTACCCTATCTTCCATCTCTAACTGTCACGTACCCACCCATTTATCCAATGCAAGGCAGGGAACATGATGCCAAATTCGGGGCTTTCACATGATCTCAACCCATTCGTTAGATTCATATAATTAAAATATGAATGTGCAGATGTAAAACAAATCAATTATGCACAGCAGAATTAAAACAACATCCACACACAATTCATGCTCATCCAGCATATCAAAATAATCATTAATTAAACATTGCAGAAGTAAATACATACACATAAAAACACTTATCTTCATTTTGCAACTGCCCCAAGCAACTAGCTATGTCGCCGCAACGTTCCACCCAACCATAGGCTCTTCAACATCTTATACTGAGTCCGTCCGAAGGCCACCCCCGAGCTGGGCATGATTCTCACAAGGAAAAGGAACATTCCAGCTCATTCACTGCCAATTACTCATTTCATCTCAACCAAGCCAGTCCACAGCTGGGTTTGTCAGGCTACATTTGAACCATGGATGCTTATTCTCAAGCTCAAGCCAAAGCAATGGATACCCAAATCCCATACCCCAACATTCTCATTTCTCACACAGCAAGCACAAACATTGGGCATAGATACCATTTACAACAAGGGTATTTTACAAAACAGGGTCCATGGGTTTTTTCCCAAATCGTGGCTCACTAAAACAGACTATGGAAAGAGTAATTCGATTTCAACCCCAGGGAGTAAAACCGATTTCTCCCCACTGGTTATGATCATTTCCAATGGCCTAAACAACCTCCAGGAAGACCCAAAAACATGTTGTTCTCTTCCCCACTGGTAATCAACACAAAAACGCCCCTTCCCAGGTAAAAGATGAAGGGGAAACCAGAAAAACCATGGAGGAAAACGCCCAGGCAGCTAGAGCTGCGTGAGGGAGCAAGACTGATGGTTGCATAATGGCTTAGAGAGCAAATTTGTGGCTCTTTTCTTGCCCAAGGAGAAAAACACGATTTTCCATGAAGGGTGGCTTGCCCATACCCGAATTTGGATAGCCATACCTCTCCATCCCCAAGGCATTAACTACCTCAACCAACTCTTGGGAGAAATCAATGGTTGGGTGCAAAAGTCAACATGGGTAGTTCAGGGTTTGATGGGTTCTCTCATTGACACTTAGCTTGACCTGATTGGCTCAAGGGTTTGAATGTTTTCTCTCCCAATTCCTTGTGAAATTATGCCCCCATCTCTTTGTTGCATTGCATAACTAGTTGTGGGTATTTTTATTAAAATGCATATTACATGATGTTGAAGTTCCAATGTGCCTAGCTAGCACGCAAACCATATGCATCAATAAATCGATGGCGGGGCCTTGGCCTTGAACTCCTCACCACGATTTCATAACAATATTACATCATTTAAAATGTTAAAGTGATAGGGTCTAGATGGGTACGTGACACTAACCTTTATGCTCCATAGTCACTTAGCATTCTGAATATAGGTATTTGCATGTTGAGTGGCAAGGTTGTTGTAATGCCATAGACAAGTTCAAAGGGAGACTTTTCGGTAGATTTCTTCTTGGTGATCCTATCTACCCATAGAGCGTATTTGATTTTGCTATCCCAAGATATTTTATTGTCACCCACAGTCTTCTTTAGGATGGTCATTAAGTTTTTGTTGGAGGACTCAACAAGTCCATTACCCTATGGATAATAATCAGAAGAATGAGATAGGACAATGCCATATTTGAAACAGAAATCATTCATTTCTGCTGAGCTGAAGGCCTTGGCATTATCAGTTGTTATCTTTAGAGGGGTGCCAAATCGGGTGTTGATCTTGTCCTTGATGAAGTCCATGATAACCTTTTATGTGGTTGTTTTGGTGGGTATGGCCTCTACCCACTTGGTAAAGTAGTCGATTGCGGTGAGAATCCAGCAAAATCCATTGCTAGAATTGTCTTTGAATTTCTCGATAAAGTCAAGGCCCCATTGCTGAAAAGGGGCAATGACAACTACTGGTGTAAGGGGAAGAGCAGCCAATTTCGGCTTCCCCGTAAAAAGATGACACTCCTGGCAATAGCTGACATGCTTGTGCACATCTGCAAAGATAGTTGGCCAATAGTATCCGGCTCTAAGGATCTTATGGGCAGTTGTATTCACTGCATAATGGCCCCCACAAAATCCTGAATGGAATTCAGTCAAGATTTGTTTAGAATCTTGTTCATGCACACATCTAAGTATTACACCGTCTGGGTTCCTCCAACCCAAACCCTTCTGAGTGAGGCAATACCTAGTGGATTTTAATCTTAGTGCCCTTCGCTTATGTCCTTTGAGATGATCAGGGACACCTAAGTGTAACAAAAAATATATAATGTCCGAGTACCAATGATGATTAAGCTCTTGTAACGCTCTTGTCATGCGTGGACTAGGTGGATGGTTTGCACAAATCGTATCAACAACCTCTTCATTCTTTTGGGTTAACATTTTGGCCAAGCCTTGTCCTTTAATCAGTTTGGTGGGCTTAATCTCTAGATCATACTCTTGTATATTGGATACCCATGTGCCCCTTGTTCCTAAGCAATCATGTTGGGACAGGATGTCTTTCATTGCAACATGGGGAACATACCCTATAACTTTGGAGTAGCCAATATACGTTCTAAAGTGCTTCAAGGATTTGACCAAGGAATAAGTCTGTTTTTCCATGATTGTGTACTTTAGCTCAGAATTTTGCAAGGCTCTACTCATAAAGGCAATTGGTTGCTCGAACCCTTCGAAGTTCTTCTGGAGCAACACATCGGCAATGGTATCTTCTGAAGCAAAAGAAAACACCATGAAATATTTTGTGTAGTCTAGACTAACTAATACAGGTGATCTAGTGATAGCATTTTTTATGTCTGAAAAAGCCTCTCTTCCTTCATCAGTCCATACAAACTTAGCATCCTTCTTGAGTAACCGTTGCATGGGTTTCATTAACTCAACTAAGTTTGGGATGAACCTCTTGATGAAATTTATATGTCCATTAAAGGATTGAAGGCCCTTAACATTTTTAGGTCGAGGGATTTTTCTTATGGCTTCTACTCTTTCAGGGTCGATCTTGACCCCGTCCTTATTTATAATGTGTCCCAAGAGTTTTCCCTCTTCAATACCTAACACTGACTTGGCCGGATTTAGAGAAATGCCATACTCTCTACATCGTTCAAACACCTTCCTAAGATGATTAATATGGCTGGATCTTTCCTTTGAGAAAACTGTTAAATCATCTTGGTATATCTCAATTATTTTGCCTATCAATTCCTTGAAAGCATAATCCATGGCCCTTTCAAAAGTGGCCCCAACATTTGTAAGACCAAAGGGCATTCTCATATACTCAAAGGTTCCCCAAGGGGTTGTGAAAGTTGTTTTGTGTCTATCATCTTCTTGAATGACTACCTGATTATAGCCTGAAAAACCATCTAGCATTGACATCATGCTTGATCCAGCGCCCTGTTGGAGGAGGGTCTCCATGTTTGGGAGGGGGTAATTGTCCTTCTAACATGCTATGTTTAGATTTCTGAAATCTATACATATCCTAAAACTCCCGTTCTTTTTTCTAACTACCACTAAGTTAGAGCACCATGTTGAATGTCTTGTAGGAGCTATTATTCCCGCTGCTAACATCTTTTCTAGCTCCTTCTTTACAATGGGTGCCAACTTAGGGTTTATTTGCAAAAGCTTTTGTTGGAAAGGCTTGCCCTTTTGACACTCAGGTTTCAAGGGAATGGTGTGCCAAAAAACATCTTCCCTATAATCTTTTAACTTGTCATAAGTGAATGCAAATATATCCCTATATTCTCTGACTAGGTTTATCAAGGCATTCCTTTCCTTTTCAGATGTCCCTTTTCCAATTTTTATAATTTTTGGATTTGTTTTCGATCCAATATTTACCTCGATGTACTCTCCAGGTTTCATTTGGTCAACATTACTCTTTCTTCTATCATGTCTGTCAAAGATGTTCTCTAAGGCAACAAGACCACCTGAAATAGAGTTGTCAAACTGGTTTCCCTCTCCTATGTATTCCTTATTTTCTTCCTGATCATTTACTTTAAAACCAGAGAATTCATCGATATTATGAATAAATTTTAAAATTTGTTCATCATCCCTGAAAACCTGCCAGTGTTCTACATTACTAGGAACAGAAGGTCTGAAATTAATTTCCAAAGGACAATCCCCCTCTAACATCTCATCTGATGGCTGAAGTGTTGATGCTGAAACTGCAAGTCTGTCGGCAGCACTATTCTAATCTCTAGGGATTGCTTCTATATTAAAGGCATAAAAAAATTCCATGGTGTCCCAGATTGCATTCCTATACTTTTTTAGCCTTTTACATTTACATGCAAACTAACCCTTAATTTGTTGCACAATTAGATCAGAATCCCCCTTAATACTTAGCAATTTGATTCCCATGTCCTTGGCTATCTCAATGCCTAGTAGAAGTGCCTCATACTCTACCACATTGTTGGTTGCCTCAAACTCTAATCTGAAAGCAAAGTTGAAAACTTTTCCCTCTGGTGAAATGATGACAACCCCAGCCCCTTTACCAGCTCTAGAATATGTCCCATCAAAGTTCATTTTCCACAACTCATTAATTTTTTCATTCTTATTCTATTTTTGGATGGGTTCCAAGAAGGTGGACTTGATTTGATAAATTCCTATTTCATCAGTGTTGTAAACATACTCATTTGATGGTCCGTGAGGGTTTTCAACATGGTACCTTCTTTTCTTTTCAGTGTGTAGTTTGACAAGGGAATCTTCTGATGCAGGAACAGTTGCATAAGACCAATCTAATTGAATGGAACCACCCAAAGTGGCACCCCATTTTCTCGAAAGTAACATCCCCCACTTATCTAGCACATCTATGACAAGGATGTCCATGGTAACATGGATGTCCTAATACTTGGCCAACCTGACAGGCTGGTTTTCGATCATCCCTTCAACTTTAACTGGTCTGGAATCCATGGCACATACATTCTGGTAGGGCCTAGTGGTTTTTAAGTTAAGTTGTTGCATAACTTTTCTAGTCATCATGTTCGCACCAGATCCCGAATCCAACATACAATTATGTAGAAGAAGGTCACCTATCATCAATGATATGTAGAAAGGTGGGTGAGCTTCTTTTCTTGAGTCCCTAGTATGTAGGATTACAGGAGGATCCTCATGAGTATTGCTATGACTTGTTGAAGGTTGTTCTATTGTGTCAGAAAAAAAACCATCTTCTCAGGAGTAGAAGGTCTTGTAGGTGGGGGAGGTTCCACTATGTTGGCAAAAGTCACTTTCTTGGGAGTAGAAGGCCTTGTAGGTGTGGAAGCTCTTTCAAGTGCTATAGGTTTTGAGATAGGGGGGGGACATCATCTTCTTGAATGTCTAGCATTTTTAGAAGCTTCTCTTTCTGACCAGGAATTTTACATAATTCTAGCACAGGGACTAGAACTTTAAAGTTGGCCAACCAACTACCTAAATCAAAACTCAAAGCAACAGATTCCTTTTCATTATTAATTTCTTGAGTAGTGTTAGGAATTGTTACCTTTGGAGCAGTTTGAGTAGAGGGTCCCTCCTTCGATCTTCTTTGATATGTCATGCCTTTGAAGTTCTGAGTATTATTAACATTAGATGGCATTTCCCCATAATACCGAGTTATGTGATCAACCCTTTGATGACCCTGGTCGGCTTGAGTCCAACTATCCCTAGGATTTCCATAGATGTCCCCTACATGGTTGATGAATTCAGGCTCGCTTGCAGACATGATAGGACCACAACCCTCAGGATAACCATGCTCCTAAACATAACATGCATAATAGCAACCAGATTCCTCATGGAAATCTTTGTATGGCCTACAAAATGGTTTGTATGACTCAACCATGTTGTCCCTCCTTCGATCTTCTTTGATATGTCATGCCTTTGAAGTTCTGAGTATTATTAACATTAGATGGCATTTCCCCATAATACCGAGTTATGTGATCAACCCTTTGATGACCCTGGTCGGCTTGAGTCCAACTATCCCTAGGATTTCCATAGATGTCCCCTACATGGTTGATGAATTCAGGCTCGCTTGCAGACATGATAGGACCACAACCCTCAGGATAACCATGCTCCTAAACATAACATGCATAATAGCAACCAGATTCCTCATGGAAATCTTTGTATGGCCTACAAAATGGTTTGTATGACTCAACCATGTTAGCAGCCTCTAGCTGATGGGGAGGCCTCTGTTCATGGTTGGGAGGTTTTCTCTGCCAATTTGGTTTTACAGCAAATGTTCTAGGAGGTGGGGGGGGGTAGAGTCCTTTCAACATTAATGACCCGATTCTGAATTTCCTTTAGTTGTGCCAAGTGCTTTTGTTCATCTTCTTCCATGTTTCACTTCATTTCCTTTTTTATTTCCAAAATCTGGTTTTCATGAGCCTCCTTTAAAACTGATAAAGGATCTTTATCTTTAGGTTCATTAATCTTTAAAGGTGTTGAAGATCTAGAGTAACCTTGGATGTTTGACTCTCCTGAATACTGCATGTTTCTGTCAATTTTGATGGCCAATCCCTGAGCTTCAAGCAATGTGGTGGGTTCCTTTTCTCTTATCTGATACTGTATCTTGCCACTTAATGCTTCTATGTAATAATCCAATAAGGAAGTTGCAGGAGGTGCATAAGTGGCAGGGATGGAATTAGACAACTCTGTAAACTTAGCATTGAATTCATCCATGGTCTCGGTATCTGATTTCTTCATACTGGTCAAGGATGCCACTAGATGTCTAGGTTCCTTTTTACTGCCAAATTTGTCGACGAAAGCAGTCTTGAAGGATGCTATGGTAGCGAAAGAGTTATTCGGCAAGTTGTCATACTAGTTTCCATCTTTACCATCCAAAGATAGAGCAAAAAGGTTCATGTATACATCTTCATGTTTGTCAGTACCCCTGACATAGGAACCACAATGTTTGGAAAAATTTATGAGATGTTGCTCAGCAGAGGTAGAGGCATCAGTGCCAATGAAAGTCATGAGTTTGTCAATAGCCTTCTCAAGAACCTCATGAGGTTGACTTGCTATCTGAGTAAAGTTGAGTTGAGTAAAATACTCACCCATCGTGGTAAGGAAACAATTATTATTATCAAGGTTTTCAAAGTTTTCTTGAAATAAAGTATGGATGTCTGAAACAGACTCAGATCCAAGTTCTTCAAGGATCCAACGAGAAGCAAGTTTATTCAATCTCCTCTTATAAACCTTTTCAGGCTCGGGGATGAAACTGAGTAAACCTTCAGAGTTTCTCCTAGTTGAATGCCTTGAGGTGTTTACTGATAGTGGAGTCGCCAGGTGGATTCAGTCTAATTTCAGAGAGTTATTTGACTAAAAATCTACCAAAAAAGGAAAATAAAAGGCAATGGAGTCCCCAGACAAATATTAAATCTATCAAAAAGGTAAAAAACTAGAAAAAATTAAGGTCGTCCAGGAACAAAAAGATTTGTCCTCGGCAACGACGCCAAAGATGTTGTCCGCCGAGATGCACACCAACAGCTGAAATATTTCGAAAGTTGTCTCCTCACTACAAGTGGGAGAAGTGTGGCCTTGGGGGCAAGCAATGAACTAGGTACTGTCACCTAAATCCCAGCTCCTTTGTTTAGGCTAACTCCTAATGAAGCCAAGGGGGGTTATCCCTAACAAAAAGTTTCTATGGCTCTGTGTTTTTTAAGTGTTTTTGTATGTGCTAATGCGGATGGGTGTTGTTTAAGAGTTTTGATGAGATCACAGTTTTTACAAGATAATGAAATAAACACAAGATAAGAAGCAATCCACGTTGCGATACAAGATTATAGATCAACAGTATAATGAAGACTTGCAAGATAAAGTAGCATCCACAGATAAATAACTTCGACAAATGGACAAATGGCCCCAATTAATTAATATATGAAAGTGTAAAAAGACCAGTGCCTTATGGAGTCAAAAATGTGTAGTGCTTGGGGATGCTGAAGATCAAGTCTTAGAATAATGTTTGTGAGAACGTTGTGCAAATTATCTTGGTAAATTCAAAAGTTTTAGTGATCTTGATTATTAACGATGAAAGAAAGCAAGGTATGCGTCCAACCGGAAAAGTATACCTTCAGTGGCTTCCCCTTGGAGACATGACGGACTTGTCTGGGATCACAAGCTAGGTGTTCTGAAAATTTAACCAGCGAGTGCCCAGATTGGGTTTCCTAACTCCACCAGTTAGGAACTTTTCCCACTACTGGAGTATTTCTCGAAAAATCAACGTCGGTTCGTTGGTTGTGGGGTGAAAATTTTAATATGTTATCACTTTCAAGATTAACAATTCCAATCATCGTTCTAAGTACGAGTCCAACTTTTTTAAGTTTGGTAGAGCATACTAAGTGATGGAAAGCAACAAAGTAAATTTTAAAGGGGAATGTGAGTTTGAAAGTATTTTATTATTAAGAGTACACAGTTAAACTCTCCGACAAAGAGTGCTCTTGACTTTGTCTTAAGGCGAAAGTTCAAGAGACTTTAGCTAATTTATATGCTGTATGCAAGGATGACGCAGTGGGAATGCTCTCCGACAGAGAGTGCTCTTGACTTGGGTTATGGCAAGTTCAAAAGTATTTGGTTCTTTTTTAGAAGATAAGCAGCTTGTGAGCAAATAACACATATAATAGCTCAAATGATAAAAATGAAACAATGATATAGCAATGAATAAACTACTTGCAAAATGAACAAATCAAACAACTAGTGTTCTACAACCAAAAAAAAAAAAAAAAAAAATCTAGCAAAAGGAAGTCAAAAATGACTTCTACACACTGTTCATGAAATTTCTAGCTAGCTGGTCATACGTAGTACACAGTGAGAAAATAAAAGTAGCACGCAAGGTCAATGCGGCACTTGGGATCAAATCCCAAGACACTTCTCAAGTCAAAACTGAATTTAACAATTAAAACTCTAAGTACAAATGAAACTATTCTAAAAACTCAAAGCAAATCTAAACTAAGAGTACACAAGACACTCTTCACCAAATGGGGAAGAAAAACCAAAATGTGGGAGGCCTTATCCCACTTCGCCCTATTTTACTAAGAGAGTACAAATGCCTTTGGGAATAAAACCCTTGTAAGGAATTTGAGAAAAGTAAACTTGGAAAGTAATGAAAAAACTCTTATGAGTTTGTACAAAGGATAATAGTTTGTTTCAAATGACATTCATGGTTTGGTTCTTCTCCTTGGTTCAAACTTCAAATGTTCCCTTCTTTGATTCGTCTTTCCAAACTTGGATTTGCTCTTTGGTTCTCTCCTCCTCTAAGTACCTACACAAGATAGATCACTTCAAAAGCACCCATTAAGCATTAAATAAAATAATCAAAACTTGAAACTAATCCTAGCAATGTAAAGATCAAATATTTTTTGGATG
Source organism: Larix kaempferi (assembly GCA_027924585.1). Classification (NCBI taxonomy): domain Eukaryota; kingdom Viridiplantae; phylum Streptophyta; class Pinopsida; order Pinales; family Pinaceae; genus Larix; species Larix kaempferi. Next base: position 63,658,249 of record BSBM01000370.1, on the reverse strand, counting down.
CAAACCTTTCACTTTAAATGAGATCTAACTACCAAATGCAAACTAGGAAATAAACAAAAAGCAAAGTAAGTCTAATCTTGAAAACAAAATCTAAGATGCAAGCATAACTAAACAAATAACTAAATGCAAATATAGACTAAGATCTAACTAAAACAAATGTAAGATATGATGTTCAAGAATGCCTCACTACTAACTTTTGGAAAGCATGCAACTAACTAATGCCAACCCTTAACAAGTTTTGTGTTTTTTTGTAGGGCTTTTGGAAGGTTGATGAAAGGGAGGCTTTGAAGACAAAAGGAGGGGAAACGAAAGGAAGAAAGGATGGCTAAGGAGAGGAGGGAAGAGAGGAAGGATGGGGAAACAAGACAAGAGGAGGTAGGAGTGGAAAGGCTAGCAAATAGGAGGGACGAAAGGACGACTTGGGGCAAGACCAATGGGAAAACGAGAGGAGGAAAGGTGTGAAAGGCTAGAAAAAGGGGAGAAAAGATAGAGAAAATGGAAGCAAGAAGATCAAGGTGAAACGAAGAGAGGGAGAAAGAAGAGAGACGAAAGGGAAGAAAGCTTTGGGAGAAGGAGGACGAGAAGGTAGAGGAAAGAGACTTTAATGGAAAAAAACGAGAGGGAGGGAGACCCAAAACAAAAACAAAAGTGCTCTAAGGCTTCCAAACTGACCAAGTAACCAGTTTGATAGAGTGTTTCTTTATAGCTTGATGGATTAGGCTAACAAGATTGAAATCGCTTGACCCCTGCAAACAAAAATCATCAATAATGGAGTTCCTGCATAGTGAAGGTAATAGATGCCAAAAACTTCTACTAGATGCAATCCCTGAAGACACAAACAACCAACAACAAATTCGATTAGAAGCCTAAGTACTAGATTGTTAGTCTTCAATAAGCATACAATAATCGAAATTTGAAATTAAGGAGTAGGGTGAAAGAGATATTACTTCATCATAGAATGAAGACACAATGCCAAGAGCCAATGCAAGTGACCTCCAAAGTCGAAAATATTTTATTAAACAAAGAGTGCTTACAATTTTCATCAGAGTTTCTTTGCACAAGAATCCATGAGAAACAAGGAGGCAATGCCATCCTTTTATAACAAAATACAAGTACTAGCCTACCCTAATTCGAATTGGCACTAAGGAAGCCAATAGCACAAGTCACAAATTCGAATTGCTAATCAACATCCAATCAAATCCTATGTCAACACATGCTTGGAGTGTTAAACCTCCAAATAACTCGAGTTGCAATAAATGGGGATGGGGAGGTGGCCTCCACCTTGGCAAGGTGCCCCCCATCTCATCCTTGGAAACTTCACCATCCAACAACGAGTTGCCACATGTAATGTTCGAGCTCCAAATAGAGATTGACGTGAATGCATGCAAGGGCGTGAGCTTTGAGGTAGCTAACTCAAAATTTGATTGAGATCTTGGTGGTTGGGAGTCGGAGGTGGCCTCCACCTAGGCAAGGCGCCCCCACTCCTATTAAATGCAACTAAAACTTAACTCATTTCCATTTAATACTTATCCACATCACTCAAATCGCAGATTGCATGAAGGAGGGCGAATTCCATTTGGAGTTAATCACTGAGCTGACTGGATAGTTGATTGAATGATGACTGAGATGATTGGAATATTCCTCAATGCCTTGTGCCATGTCATTTAGCCACCGAAATAATCCAATTTGGATTATTTTGGAGAGAATTTGATTATCTCCATTTATTAATTTTTTGATTTTAATTAATTAATAATCCTCTTTTATTGCTTTTTGAGGAATTATTAATTAAGTGGCCAAATAATGATCTGAAACTTAAGATAAGGGTGTTCGAGGTCTAAGTATGATTTTTTGGCTTAGGAATTAAGCCTCCAATCACTCAAAAACACCCCCGAACGACTGACATATTACAATTTGAATTTTTCCATTTAAACTATGGAAAAATTAATTATTAAGAAATAAAATAATTAACTATCCAACGCGTCCGGTAAAAAAATTTAGGACAACGTTTAAAAACCACTACAGACCTAGGAAATGACCATTGACTCGACTCGTGTTTAGTTGGACCCTAATAACCCCCCATGGCCAGAATTTCAAAATCGGGCATTCCAGCTTTGGAGGAAGCGGGAGAAAACCTAGTCAATTATATCTCGGCCATAGGCAAAGTATAATTAGTCAGTGTAAAAAACTCCTTGGAATACCATAGTTAGTAAACCAGTCATGGGTGACCAAGTCACTCAAACCCTACTAGCACACTTTTATTACAAAAAACCCCATGGGGCATAGTCATTTCAGGACAAACAACAAACTAACTAGCCAAAACTAGCTAGGCACAAAGGATAGATCATCTAATACACTGGAACACAAACATTTATCATGTTTGTCAAATGGTGGCTCTTCAGATAATCGAACTATGGTACAAATAAGTTGGTAACAGGTCCCACAAGGGATGACACCTCAATGGCGCAGAATATGGCAAGTGATGGAAGAGTGATGATAGAGGAACCATTGAAGCAAGGAAGAAGGGATGCTATGACCAACTTGTGGACATACCATCTACACAGGACAAGTATAAATAAGAAGCTAAGTTGGAGAATTGAAGTAAGTCGGTAAGCTTGTAAGCCTAAAGACTGGAAGATACAGATTTGACAAGCTTATAATTCTTAGGGAATCAAGGGCTTGTGGAACAAGAACAACATGATGTAGTAGAGAGTCATGTGCGCACGAATAGAAGAACATAAATGATGATGGTGTACAGAATGATGTAGTTTATCTATGACAGTTGCGTGAAGATAGAAACGCAAAACTACAGAGGATGCGCAAGTGCTTGAAAATAGAATGACAGTATCACAGATAGTATGCAGGAAGTAATAGATGATCTAAGACAGATGCGCAATAACAAACTTGAAGCACAACTAGTGATGTGCGAAGTGAATTAATTTAACAATGACAAATGCGCGATAACAGACCAAGTGATGCGTGAAGTGAAGCAATCTATTTGAGATAAATGTGCAAAGACAGAGTTGCAGCACAACAGAAGACGCGCAGTATCATGAGGGTAATTTGAGACAAGTGCGAAGAACAGAAAGGCAGTATCACAGACGATGCACAGAAGGTCACAAACTATCTAAATATAGATGCACCAAGACAAAAGAATGATATAGCAGAAGGTGCACAGATTGATCTGATACAGATGCGTGGAGTCAGAACAATAGCACATCAGAGGATGTGTAGTATCAGTTAAGTTTGTAGATGTGCATAATCAAAACAGCAGTAAGCACATGATGTGCAGTATCAGTTAAGTGTGTAGAAACATAGTGGTTTGATGAAGAAGCACACAGTTTGTGAATCATGAAGTCAAGTGTATGAAATTGATGTTTCCAAGTGAAGTATATGATACAATTCAGTGATAGCAAGATTACAGTATACAAAAGTTACGCACAATGGAATAAAAAATAGATTATCTGAAGAGTGCACGGATCAATAGAACATCATAGCAATATCTTCTATAGTCATACAAGGTCGACAAGACAAGTCAAGGAGCAGGAGGTCGGTGCCTCCTTCCAGTTGAAGCTGGTAAATCAGGGAGTTGGTGCTTCCTTCAGGTCGGTGCCTATAAAACCAGGGGGTCGGTGCCTCCTTCCAGTTGGTGTTAGTAAACTTCGGAAGTTGGTGCTTCCATTAATGTAATGTTTATATTATAAGAGAGCATTACGTGGTTTTCTCCCGCTTGGGTTTCCACGTAAAAATATGTGTGTTCTGTGTATTGTGCATATGTGAATGAATGTTATTGTTTATGTAAATGCATAATTTAAGTTCTAGATTAATCAAATAAGAAGTTAAAAAGTGATCATAACTACGCTAAAACTAATTCACCCCCCTGTTATCACATACATTGTAGTCGGGCTACCATGATGTAGACCTGATTTTTCCAGTCCATTGAGCTAGTATTGTGGTTGAGATGAGCTTATTTTTCAGTAATGATGTGCATTCCCAAGCCAACAGCAACAGTATGCCCCCTTGTCATGACTAATCCTACATGACCCCATTGAGATGATTCTAGTGTAGTCATGGTTCATTCAGTGCAGAGCAGTTAACCGGTGATGATGTCATTTTCCCATGTTCAATTGCAGATGTTCCAGAGGCAGGTATATGGTTGAGCAGAGGTACACATTTATATTGCATTTAGATGTTTCAATTGCTCTATAGTTTATTTTAGTTACTGTGACTATGCATGTTTACCAACAGTGGCATTCTGAGCTTCATGGTTTGAAACATGTGCCATGAGTGGTTAGAGAGTCCCTAGTGTAAGGTCAATACATATGCTTGCTAGTATCTCCTACCTTACATGGACTTAGTCTTAACTTTGTTTTGATGGCATCACCTCTCACTTTCTCCATTCATCCATATCTTATGTTTACTGGTTTGATCATGACTCGTGCTTTGACTAGTGATATCAAGGACTCCCCCCACTTAAACCTCTTTGTTGGATAGACTCCATGTTTACCTTATGTATCAGCTCTGGAGTGTGGCCTATGTCACCGAGATGTTATCTTTTAGTCCTCGATGTTATATTTTCATCATTTAATTCAATAGATCTAGGATCTTAACTGAAAGAACAACATGTATAGCATATCAAGCATAAGAGACAAGAGACAAGAGACACAAAACATTTCACCAGGGAAAACCAAGAAGGTGAAAAACCACACAAATTCCTCAGAGATAGAATAAGCATCAATACAAGGATCACCATGATCAAACCCAAGAGATAGATATCTTCAGCAACATGTTGCTCCTCCACTTGTGCGCACTCCTCCTCTCTCTCACTAATGCGAAGTGAGTGAATAATAGAATGTGTAAAATGAGAGAGACACACTCTCTATTTATACACTAACTTGACTTGACCTTTACTCAACTAGGTCGGCCCCAACTTAACCACTTAACATAATGTTGACTGGGCCGACCCCTACTAGGGTGGTCTAATAACCCTTTGACCCACATGACTCATACATGACTGACCCCATCAAGGTGGTCTAATAACCCATCACGTATAAGTTACGACACTTACAATATAACTTTCGACACATGAAAGTACAATTGACGACACTTCCAATCAGAGGAAAAATACATCTCCGTTGGGGATACAATAAAGTACAAATACAATATACAAGTGAATATCTTCCGAAGTTACAAATACATCAACACTCCCTCTTAACTAGGAAGGTATTCTCTTGACACAAGTCATCAATACATATAGGCACAAGTCTTCAATTCTGAAGCTGGATCATCATCACTGGATCACGGAGCATCATCATCATCAATGTTGCTGTACTCGACATCTAGATCACTGGGCTATCTCTGAATTCTTCTCGTCATTGGAAATTCTACAGAGCCAGCCCTTTTTCATGCTGGATGTAGGCCTAGCCTCTTGTAGGTCTTCATCATCTCTGCGAGCAAGCCATCAAGTAGGTACACCTCAGGACTGATTACATTGCCTCTGCAAAACCTACAAGATCTCCCAGGACTGATTACACTGCCTCTGCAAAACCTGCAAGAGCATCTCAATACTGTTTACATGCCTCTACAAAACCTGTGTACCCTATTGTCACATCATCGTCTTCAGATCACCTCATAGTCCATGGAGCACAACCCAGATGCACATCACACAACACTTACACTCACCGGCATGGGAAGACACACCTCAACCATCCATGAAAGGCTCAGCACTTATATCTACGCCATGGGAAGACTCACTTCAACCATGCGAGAACGGCATCGCACTTATATCCATAGCCATGGGAAGACACACTTCAACCATGTTAGGAATGGCACAGCACTTATATCGCAGCCATGGGAAGACACACTTCAACCATGCTCGAATGGCACAACACTTATATCGCAGCCATGGGAAGACACACTTCAACCATGCTCGAATGGCACAGCTCTTACATCAACGACCATGGGAAGACACACTTCAACCATGTCGGAATGGCCCCAGCCCTTATACCTGCACCATGGGAGGACACACCTACCACCATGTGAGAAGGCTCATGTGCATCTGTGTCTCCGGACTCATCACTTCCCCTTGGAAGGAATCTCGATCTGAAGTACACCAAGCCTCTCTCTGAAGTACTCAAACTTCACTCTGGCCAGTGGCTTGGTCAACACATCGGTTATCTACTCGTCCGTCGCAACATACAGGAGCTTCATTGCTCCTCTCTACACCATATCCCTGATATAGTGGAACTTGATCTCAATGTGCTTCGACTTGTCATTGAACACTAGGTTCTCCGACAACTTCACACAACTCTATTTGTTGCAATATATACAAGTAGCACTGAACTAGAGATCAAACAAATCAGACAGTAGCTTCCTAACCCATGCTTCCTCACAACTAGCCGAACAAGCTGCGACATACTCTGCTTCGGTTATACTTAGTGCCACACAGGACTGCTTCTTACTAAACCAAGAGATCATACCGGATCTCATACTGAAGCAGCACCCCGAAGTGCTCTTCCGATCAATGGCACTGCCTGCCCAATCTGAATCAACATAACCCTCTAGGTAAACTTTTGATTCGCATTATACTTGAGCCCATAATCAACCGTACCCTTCAAGTACCTCAGAATATGCTTTACAGCAACCATGTGAACACTTCTCGGATCCGTTAAGAACTAGCTCAATGTGTTCACAGCAAAGCAAATATCTGGTCTCGTGTTCGTCAAGTACATCAAGGACCCATTCATCTAACGATACACAGTGACATCAACCGGATCAAATGAAGCATCACACAGAAGCTTCAGGTTCAATGCCATAGGTGTGGCCATGGCCTTGCAGTCCATCATCCCGAACCTCTTCAGGATCTCTACTGCATACTTTCCTTGTCCAAGGAAGATCCCATCTGCACTCTGCCACACCTCCATGCCTAGAAAGTAGTGCATCATACCCAAGTCCTTCATCTCGAACTCGGCAGCAAGCTTCCTCTTCGTGTCGGCAATCAATCCATCCTCACATGTCACAAACAGGTAATCTACATACAATAGTAGTATCACTGGATTGCCTTCCTCAACCTTGTAGTAAAGGTTGGAATCTGCTTTACTCTTAGTAAAGCCCAAATTGGATAGAAAGATATCCATCCTGCCGTACCAGGTCCTGGGTGCTTGTTTTAAACCATACAAGGCTTTCTTCAGTTTGCACACATGAGTCCCTCTGTCATGTGTCTCAAACCCGAGTGGCTCTCCACATACACTTCCTCTTCAACTACACCATTCAAGAAAGCTGTTTTGACATCCATCTGGTGTACCTTCCATTTCATCACCGCAGCCAGAGCAAGTACTGATCTAATGGAAGTGTACCTGGCCACAAGTGCAAAGGTCTCTTCATAATCAATCCCTTCTTTTTAGAGAAGCCACGAGCTACAAACCTTGCTTTATATTTCTCTATGCTACCATCTGTATCATGCTTGATCTTATAGATCCACTTGGAAGTCACCACAGACTTCCCTTCTGGACTCGAGACCACATCCCAGACATCATTCTTCATGATCGACTGGTACTCCTCGATCATGGCATTCTTCCATTACTGCATCCCGGATCCTGGGAACTTCAGATTCTTCAATATCTTCAATAGATAGTTTTCTTGAACTTTGTTGTTGGAACAAATGTTGTAGTCCTTATTTTGTAGGTGATTATACACGATCTTTCCTACAAGACAAGTTCAATTGTATGATTAGAAACATCTTATATATTTCAAAACAAATTCTCACTCATAAAGACATATGTCATATAGTCATGCAATTATTAGCCAATGCTTCAATACAACATTTATCCATATCCCGTATTCACATGGTAACTTTCTAGATACATTCCATCTCTATCAAAACATTTGTTAAGAGTGTGCACAACTCCCAACATGTTAGCAAAGAGGTTTCATTCTAGATAAGTAGCAATGGAATGTTGTACAGTACCATAAGCCACTTACACATTACTTGTATATTAGTAGTATCTTGTTCATTAATGTAACTTTTCTAATATGCATCTAGGAACATAAGTATGTACATGAATGAACAACATCATTTAAGTAATCATACATATAATAAATGACAATTCAAATACTTATCTTTTTTTTTTTTGTTGGGTGGACTCCCTCTTGATCTTTGCTTCCTGGATTGCCTGTCCTTGAACTTATATCCATCTTGGATCACTATGCATGCTTAAGTGTGCACTAGTGTCATGATTGTGTTATCCTCAAGATCCCATACATAACCATACATACATTAGTATAATCTCAATACTATCAAAACATTATAATCTTAACATGTATGGTCATGATCATTTCATACACAGGTAATTTATCACAAGCATTAGTATTCAAGGTTTCAAGGAGGACTTCTATTACTCATGCATATTCTTATTGACCATAAGACTCTTCTGGTTAGTCATATCATCAATCAAAGTAATAAACATAATATGCATAAACTGTTGATTACTTAAACTTCTAACTTCAAGAATAATCATTCATACAAAAGTATAAGATCCTAACACAAGGTAGGATTCTAACTTGATATAGGAAAAACATACATGGTTATCATGTTTGCTAGTTATGTCTAACATACCCAAACAATGTCTTCTTGCTCTCTTCAATGACTTGTGGTTAGTAACCTGCATAACTCATAAGTCAACCATTGTAGAACCAAATTATACATACCTCGTAAGTAGAGCTTCTATGTGATCCATGACTATGGATGAGTCTTTGTCTTCATGTCACCATGGTCATATGTTCTTGATCTAGAACTTGATTTGTCTTTCTTGATGTACCTTTCATGTTAGCGGACAATATCATCCTCATACAACACCACAGTGCATTAGTATAATTATAAGTGTCATAACCCTAATCAATGAATGTATTCTATCATTCACATGCATTCATACTTTTACTAGGATGATAAGACAAGTCTAACATTAATCAAGATTGTACTAACCTAAATAGTATGAAGACAAACATATCATAAACTTAATCATGAACATACTTGTATCTCCTCAAGTCATACCTGTCGAGATTGCTTGTAATCTTCTTATGTAAGGCCTTAGCCTTATCTCCCTCTGAAACTGGAACTTCTTCACTTATGTAGGTGTCCAATTCATTCTCTTCTAGGATTAACCCAATCCACTTTGATTTGTTAAAACTGGATCTGGAGTTGGATTAAGGTTTGTTAGAGAAACCCTAAAAATTCAAACTTTGAATTCCAAACTTCTGATTGGATGAAAAGATGTGCTTTGCTGGGCTGATCAAGCTAGTATACTTCAATTTTGAAATCTCCACAATTTGACCCCTCAAAATTGCCTTTGAAACTTCCGGATCTTCTGGACAGGATCCCGAACTAGGGTTTGATAAAGCCCGGTCTTCTTCCCATCCAAAAGGTTCCATATTGTGTTATAAACTTTGATTTTTCTGAGGAGCTTCCAGCCGTGGTCACAGATTTCAAAAATTCCAACTTTTGCAGAAGCCCTAATTTTCCACCTTTCCAATCAAAATCCCGAACTAGGGTTTGATCAAGCCTGGCCTTCTACTCAACTAAAAAATTCGATCTTGGTCTCTAAATTTTGATTTTGATGAGAAGAATTCAGCCGTAGACTCCGATTCCAAAAATTCCAACTTTTGCCGAAGCGCTAAATTCCCGCAGCAATGACAAACCAAGAATGAAGGTGCTCAAAATCCAATTATGTTTTGACAAAAATATGCACCTGATTGTTTCTGGTACATCTCTAAAATTACGAATCCACAAGGTCTGAAACTTCGGCCTGTGGTAGCCTGACCTGTCATCTTTCCAACCCCACAGGTATGACCTCAATTGGATTCTCTGAGAGATAGTTATGCCAAGTGTCACAACGTGACCTGTTTATGGGATAAAACAAGAGAGCGAACTTGTACGGCGTGCCACATGTCACTGGTTCAACTTCGGCCTCTAAAAAACTTCCCTGAGAAACTACAGTCCATGTTCTACCTGTCACTTTTTAAGAAATTTCATTTGGAGCTTCCTAGCCCAAGTTGTGACCTTTCTGCCTAGGTCACCTGTTTATGACTGAGATCTGAAAGAGGCAGAAACCCTAGATTGTACTGATCATAAAATAGAAAGTACAGCGAATTAGATGTTGTGTTTCAGACACAAGGTACATGGGGATGTTATCCATGACCTTTGAAAGTTTCAGATCCTGAACCTTTGCCAAAATGGATGTATAGCGAAAGTGCCACGATGACTGGTTTTTTCTATATCAAGCCCTAGCTTCCAATTTGTCACAAGTGCAACAAGTCTCATAAATGCCATACCATGCCTTCCTTCAGGCTAGCTCTGATACCATGTTAAATTTTCATCATTTAATTCAATAGATCTAGGATCTTAACTAAAAGAACAACATGTATAGCATATCAAGCATAAGAGACAAGAGACAAGAGACACAAAACATTTCACCGAGGAAAACCAAGAAGGTGAAAAACCCCGCAACTTCCTCAGAGATAGAATAAGCATCAATACAAGGATCACCATGATCAAACCCAAGAGATAGATATCTTCAGCAGCATGCTCCTCCTCCACTTGTGCGCGCTCCTCCTCTCTCTCACTAATGCGAAGTGAGTGAATAATAAAATGTGTAAAATGAGAGAGACACACTCTCTATTTATACACTAACTTGACTTGACCTTTACTCAACTAGGTCGGCCCCAACTTAACTATTTAACATATTGCTGACTGAGCCAACCCCTACTCTTTGACCCACATGACTCATACAAGGCCGATCCCATCAAGGTGGTCTAATAACCCATCAAGGAGAAGTTACGACACTTACAATATAATTTGCGACACATGCAAGTACAACTGACGACGCTTCCAATCGGAGGAATAATACATCTCCGTTGGGGATACAATAAAGTACAAATACAATAAACAAGTGAATATCTTCTGTAGTTACAAATACACCAACACTCGAAAAAAAGTATTCCTATATAAGCATCGGATCTCATAAATGTTATATATAAATGGATGCAAAAAGTCAGCCGAAAACAATGTTGCTAAACACTAAAGCAAATAAATAAAATGTCTTCCATAGCTATTCAGTTGCCAAAGGACGATCACTCATCCTTTATATGATGTAATTATGTTTTCCCCTATAGGGAAACAGGGTGGTAACTCCATCACACCTATGGACGGTGGTGGGAAATGGTGGTAAGATTGAGCCATTATCTGAGGCTCGCAAGACTATTCAGAGCACCTGCCTTTGGAGGATGGCTAGTGAAAGATGATGAAATGTGAAATGTGAAAGTGCAAAGCTGACAATAAATTAAATGCAAAAGGTTGCTTGTCTAGAGTCTATTGGGAACATTCCAAGAACTCTACCCATTTGTGAGACATCGCCATTCCCTTAGTGTTTTCTATCCAACATACGTCTAAGTGGTTTCCCTTTTCCCTCATGTCTAAGAGATCACGGTGTCGAAGTCACAAGTCCTTCCCTATTATCATAGCCTTGTTTTTCCACCTCACCTATCCTAGCAGTCTGTCTAAGTCTATGAGTGAGCATATGTAGGGAGCTTCATGAAAGACTTAATGGTTTCTCTCACATAGGTATATTTTATTGATTATATGGCCACTCTTATGTATTTCATGTTTTAGTCCGGTTATACCATAAACTTGTGAGAATTATTCATGTAACATGCATGCAGAATCTTCCAGATTATTGCTCTACCTTCAGTTTGAGTGCTTTGACTTGGTCAAAACGATTCCCGAGGCAGTGACTGCAGTGTTTGAGATTGATTACTTATACTCCAAATATATCCAGTACACCATTTCCATGCTCAGTTTTCAGTTTGAGTCCATTCTACAGCAGTTACAGTGATTATCATTATTATTATGGCCATTTTTATTATACTGGATATGGCGTTGGGATTCAAATGCATGTTTTGATGGATATATGGAGTATGTGTAGTCAGTATTAGTGGATTTCATGTCTCTGATTCACTTGGTGCATTCAAATGGTGATTTTGGCCAAGGGAAGTGGATCTAATGATGATTTTATTCTTCAATGTGATGTACCGACAATTTTCTATTCAGAAAAAAATGACCATGGCTTCACTGGGAAAATCGATTTGGCTAATGTGGGTAAGGAAATGGAGTAGAGGGTGAGATACACTCTACTCAGTGCCATGAGTCCATTGGTGATTGGATGCGGACCTTCTGGGGTGTTTTGCCTCTTCCATGCATGGGATTTGCATGGCCAGTTAGTAATTAAAAGATGCATGCAAAAGTGACTTTTTGCATGCACAGATATTAGGTTTTTGGTAAACCTAATTGATCAGTGAGATTATATATAGAGGCAGGAGGTCCCCGGATGAGGTTTCTCAGTTGACTTATCAGAGAGTGATTTGTCAGGAGTGAGGAGGGCGCATTAGTGCATGCAAGGCGAATTTTTGAGAGAGAAAGGAGATCCTGCAAGAGGTAGAGTGGTGTGATCTGAGCTGGATCAAACACCACTAGTCCAGAGGAACTTGGCACCCAGATCTGTGGACTGAGATAGTTCACTTGAGTGGATTTTGCAAATATTGTGGAGGACGACTTCTAGAGAGGGAGAGGGGCACATTACCAAAGGGGAGAAGAGCTCATTCAGAGTCCGATCTGCCGATTGAGTGTCTGATACTTTCAAGATAGCCTTGCCTCGGTTTTTGAGGAAGGTCTGTGACGATCAGAGCTCGGATCTGTTGAGATCTGATCTTGTACGAGCATTTGAAATCCAGAGGGAGGGCGCACTTTTCCATGCAGAGGAAGGGCGCATTCATCAGTTGAGCAGTTGGCTTTCTTCCATAGCAGAGTATATCATAGCAGAGAAGTGGGAGAGGCAGTACAGTCAAAGCTACTTGCAAACAGACTCAGATCCAGATTGATAGCTAGGGCACATTTCCTTAGTGCATGCATTAGTCGATGCATGCAGATCTAGGGTATTGACCCGTCGGGATTGAGTGTTACATCTGAGGTAACATTGTTGTATTTGCTTATTTCATATATTGCTCTGGGCTCGAGATAGAAGAACACCTCATAGGATTGTTGGTTTTCCCCGTTTGGGGTTTCCAGGGTATATGCAGTGTTATATCTGTGATTGATTGAGCATTTCAGTATTTAAGTTGTAAAGAGATCTATAGTTGTTGATTTACAAAGAATCAAATTGCTTGAGATCTCAAGGCTATCCAGAGGGAGTAGTGTTCTCTAGATTAAAATTTATAGTTAGGGTTTTGATCTCTCTCGGGTCTATTTAAGAGAGAGGACCCCCTCATTGTAATGGATTTTTGGCTCTGGATTATTGGCAATAAAAGAATTTTTTGGGGAAATCTTGTGTCTTTGTTGAAGACTATTCTCATGCTTGATTGTAGATCTAATAGCCTAAGATTTCCTTGATATATGATGATGTTTCCATTCTATATATGCTAGTGTGATTTATAGGAGGGTGACTTCACTTGGAGAGATTTCGTGGGGGTTCTTCGAATCTATCCATTGAATGAGTTCAACAATCAAAGAGTAGTTTGCATTGTATCTTTGATCACTGTTTATGCTCTTTGATTTATCTTGCATCATTTACTTTTCATCTTGTGAATCAAGTCTCATTACAGCTTGTCTTTGCAGGAGGGAGGGTGCACTAAGTCAACTGGGGCAAGTCGATTTCACCTTGGAGCTCATCAAATTGGTTGGGAATTGATTCGAGGGGATTAGAGCATCATTTCACTTGGCATATACAAGCCATAAAAGTTAAGTCCCATCTATTTTCTTTTGTTTCAAGATCCATTCCACTAATCTTAGCTTAAATCTACTTCAAAACCCTAACTCCGTAACTTTAAAAATTTCTCTGGGTCACACAACTTAAAATCTTGGCGAATCCTTTCTAGGTTTTTATCTTTATGCTTATCCCAAGGTGGGTTCCCTATGGAATCACCCTTGGAGGACTCCATCAACCCATTTCCCTGATCTTCATGCTATTCTCCCTCCTTGGTTTGGTCATCTTTTTGGTTGAGATGTGATCTGATTCATGCTTGTGTGCATTGACATTGTCATATCCATCATCATGCCACATCACATAGGTGTTATAAAGCCCTAATCTCTTCTATATCTACTACTTTGACTATTTTCTCAAGATCTAAGTCAATCCCCCCAGTAGTAGGATTTGAACCTAGATCCTAGATCTTTATCTAAACTCCTAAGTCACTTCAATTAAACACATTGGGTTGATAATTCATTAATAATAAGCCTCTCAATCCAAGCATAACCCCTATAGTGGCTTCATCCCATAGATCTAAGGTTTCATCTACCTATCACCTTATGTACTCTATCCATATAGTTTGAACTGGTGATTTGGTTTAGATCTATCATGTTGGGTTAGATTAGGGTCTCCCCCTTTGCTACCTTGGGCGTTGGTGGCATAAAGCGAAGAGTGCCTCGATTGGTGTGACCACCGATCCATCTAGGGATCGAGGCCCTCTTAGGTCACCTCTTTAGTTTCCTGTCTCCTCTATCGTCCTAGATAGTATCATCCATTAGGGGCAACTACAAGTTGTGTGATAACACCCCCTCTCAATATTAATAAGATTCCAACAATTGGTATCAAAGCGGGTGACTTCAGTAACAGCTTAACATCTGGAAGATAGATCTGTGCACAGATATGGACAAGTAAGAAGGATTCTCCAACAATAGAGCACCAAGATTTGATGGTACTAACTACACCTTTTGGAGGATACGAATGGAAGTATACCTGCAATATTTTGGAGCTAAAGTCTGGCAGACTATTGAGGATGGTTATGACGTTCCTATAGCTGTACCAACATCCACTTGAGAAAATACAGTAAGAATGCAATGCAAGAGCTAGGAATGCACTCTTATGTGGACCGACATAAACAAAATTCACTAAGGTCATGCATTGTGCCTCAGCCAAGGATGTATGGGATAAGCTCATCAATGTCTATGAAGGTGACGAGAAGGTAAAGAGAGCGAAGCTACATAATTAATCTGGATTATATGAGTCTTTGAGAATGAATAATGAAGAAAATATTGCCTCATATTTCCTTCGAGCTGATGAGTTGGTCAATGCTATCAAAATTCTTGGAGTGACACTAGTTGAAGAATTGATCGTAAAGAAGATACTAAGAACTCTACCTCCAAGATTTGACTCAAAAGTGTTTGTGTTAGAAGACAGAGTCAATATTGCTGATATGACAAAGAATGAGCTTCAAGGAATCCTGACTGTGTATGAGTTGAGAACTAAAAGGGAAAATCCTATTAGATAAGAAGCAATGTTTAAAGCTACTAGGAAAGCAAAACATGAGCATGACAAAGGCTCATGTGATGAAGCAGATGAGGAAGAATCAAACCTTCTGAGAAAGTTGAAAAGATGACATGGTAAGTATAAGGGAAAATTACCTCTCAAATGTTTTCAATGAAGAAAACTGACTTTAAATATAAAATCTGCTCATTCACACATTTAGTCAAACACTTTGAAAACTAAGGTTTTAACTTGAAATTCTGCAAGTGAAACCACAACTTCAAAATGTACTTCCAAGCACTGAAAATAACTTTAAGCAAGATGAACACGAGTAATTTTGGTCAAAGACCGAGAAAAACCCCACAAACTGGGGAAAACCCTAAGAGAAAAATTTCATTGAAACTTCTTCACACAGAAATTTCCTTCACTCATAAACTGAAAAATTAACCCTACTTATCTTTTTCAGACTGTTACCTTGAAAATCGTGCCCACATAACAGTGTACAGCCTGTTATACGACCTTACTCACACGTGCCAAAAAAATTTGTACGGACTGTTCTTTTTCTGCATTAAATGATGCCTCGAAATTTGTGCCCCCAACTCGTGCCAGAAACTTTGTTGTACGGACTAGACTGACAACAATTAATTATGTACCTTCTGCATCGATTTATGTGCCCACACGTGCTGTACGAACTGCTGGAAAACGTGATGTACGGACTGCTGCTCGAACTGTCTTGGAAATCGTTCCTTCTTGTTGGTTGTCTTGGGAAATGTGTCAAGTCTTTCTTGGAAGCTTTCTTCTTCTTCTTCTTTTTCTCTTATTCCTCTCTAATGGTGAGTGATCTTTATTTGTCCATTTTTCTTCTTTTATACTTTACTTTTCACTAACCCACCCTATTTACCAAAGAAACTACCTAATCAATGGCTAGGATTAGATTAGGAGAACTATGGTTCACAATAAATGCACTTTTCTCAATTAATAATTAATTAATTAAAAAATTCATCACTTAAGTGACCTACTTTTATAAAGTACAAAACATCACTTTATTTACATAAACGTCACTTTATTACATAAATACACAAAGGACAAAACTTTATGATCCTCCTCATCACACCCACGCCAAAAATATGGGAGGAGCTCCAGAGTTATCTTTTTCAACACTCCCTCCTAACGAGGGAGGTCCTTCCAACACCATCCAAATCTTTGCCTCTGACTCCTGACACAACTCCCTCCTGCTCTGGAATGTCTCTTAGAGAGAAGTGCCCACCTCTAAAATAAAACTCTGACTCTTGAGATTCTGCCTGAACCTCATCAACCTGCTCATCACTGTCACCTGTCTGGATGAGTCTTCTACCATTGCTTTGAAGATATTCACTCTCCTCATCAGAAGAAATGTAACTAACATGTCGATCAAATGCATCTCCTACCCTATCCTCTAACTCTGACAGCCATCCTCCTGTCCATGGACGTACAACATGTCCTCTCAATATATATAATCTGACGTTGCTATCACTAAGCAAGATTGTGGTCCTGACAGGATCATTTCTCTGATAGATGAAGATATGAATGTCCCTGACCAACATCCGATAACCATCATCTTCAAAATATGACACTAATATTTTACTAACTCTCATCCCAGGTACAAAGAGAACCCCATGTATCTCCAGGACCTCTCCAAGGTCTAGTTGAAACCTGACTGTTCCAACCCCTTGAATAACTATATGTGGACTGTCAATATATGTCTGAATGTAGTGTCTTGGTCCCAACTCTGTGATAATTTGGAATGCATCATACACTCCAGTCATTTGTCTGGTTGACCCACTGTCAACAATCCAAACATGCTCAAAAACTGAGCTTCCTACACTAGAGTCAATAGAGGTTAGAGAAAATTCATGCTCAAACTCACCTGCAAACTCATCTATTGCAGTTGCTGTTGAATCTTTATCCGTCTTTCCTTTCTTCTTCTCAGGACATTTTGTGGCATAGTGTCCTAATTGACCACGCTGATAACATCTGATCTGACTCAAATATTTCTTCTTGTTGTTCTTCAATTTGGATGCAAGTGCCACATCCTACTCAGCATCCTCACTAGTCTGACCAGCCTGAGGCCCTTCCCAGATTTCCTCCTGCGTAAATTCATCCCATAATCTGGACCAACTGGGAAGCTTTTCTCTGCCCACAATACATTTCACAAAGACCTCCCACTTCTTGGTGAAGCCCTTCAGGTCTATCCTCACCAACTCAGAATCAAGGATAGTCTCTCCTACTGCTACCAACTCGCCCTTGACTTGTGTAACATGATTCAAGTAGGAGGCTACACCCTCATCTTTGTTCATTTGGATATAGTGTAGCTTTTCTTTTAGGGTCATCTTATGATTCTCATTCTTTGCTTCGAACAACTGGTTCAATGTTTCCCACATCTCTTTAGCTATTTTCTTTTCTGCTAAATGTGGAATGAGATGGTCTTTAACCCCATCCAGTATGACTCTGTGGGCTCTGGCTTCAAGAGCTTCATACTCCTCAAGCTCATCTTTATCTGTTGGCTTAGTCATGACACTGTTAGTAAATCCCCAAACTCTCAGTTCTTTTAACACAACAATGATTCTTACTTTCCATGGGATATAGTTGGATATTACATCCAACCTATCCTCAAACCTGATACTCATCATGGAAAATACTTGCAACCAAAAATAACTTGAAAGATAAACTTAACACTCTTCTGCACTTCAAAGAACACTTGCTTACTTTCTTCTTCAGTATGGCTCTAATACCATGAACAAAATTGACTTTAAATATGAAATTTGTCCATTCACACATTTAGTCAAACACTTTGAAAACTAGGGTTTTAACTTGTAAAACCACAACTTCAAAATGTACTTCCAAGTAATGAAAATAACTTTAAGCAAGATGAACACAAGTAATTTTGGTCAAAGACCGGGCAAACCCCTACAAACTTGGGGAAAACCCTAAGAGAAAATTTTCATTAAAAAAAATTCCGAAACTTCTTCACACAGAAATTTCCTTCACTCATAAACTGACAAATTAACCCTACTTATCTTTTTCAGACTGCTTCCTTGAAAATCGTGCCCACATAACAGTGTACGGCCTGCTGTACGACCTTCCTCACACGTGCCAGATTCTATTGTATGGACTATTCTTTTTCTGCATTAAATATTGCCTCGAAATTCATGCCAGAAACTCGATTGTACAGACCAAACTGACATCAATTAATTATGTACCTTCTGCATTGATTTATGTGCCCACACTTGCTGTACGGACTGCTGGAAAACGTGTTGTACAGACTATTGCTCAAACTGTGTTGGAAACCGTGCCTTCTTGTTGGCTGTCTTGGGAAATGTGTTGCTGAAAAATGCCTAGGGAAATGTGACAAGTCTTTCTTGGAAGCTTTATTCTTCTTCTTCTTTTTCTCGTATTCCTCTCTGATCGTGAGTGATCTTTATTTGTCCATTTTTCTTCTTTTATACTTCACTTTTCACTAAATAACCTAACTACCAAAGAAACTACCTAATCAATGGCTAGGATTAGATTAGGAGATCTATGGTTCACAATAGATGCACTTTTCTCAATTAATAATTAATTAATTAAAAAATACATCACTTAAGTGACCCACTTTTATAAAGTACAAAACATCACTTTATTTACATAAACGTCACTTTATTACATAAATACACAAAGGACAAAACTTTATAGTCCTCCTCATCACACCCACACCAAAAATATGAGAGAACCTCTAGAGTTATCTTTTTCAACATTAGATGTGGAAGCGTAGGCCACTTTGCTTCAAAGTGTCCATATAAGGAAAATAGAGATAGTGATAGCAAAGAAGAGGTCGGTTTCAACGAACGAAGGTTGGCACACACCCAGGACAGATCTGAAAACAGGAAGAAATTTCCAAAACAAAGGAAGAGTCTATACATTGAGGAAGACAACAGTTTATCCGGAGAAAGTGATTGCGACGATAAGCCAAAAGAAGTACTGTTCATGGCCTTTTTGGAAGATGAAAGCAGTGAAGAATAAAAAAAAGAGTTGTCCTTCTTTCAAGAAAAACACACCAGTTGCGGAAAGCAAACCAAGAGCACTGGATAAGTATTTCTTTAATGGATATTTTAACACACCTGCAAATCCTATCGCATAAATCAAATTAGACAGTTAATCTGAAGAAGAAGAAGAAGCAGCAGAGGTTGATTGGGAAGGTGAATTGGTTAGCTCCTTGGATGAATTAAAGAAGTCAAGAAGAAAGAACAAACTCTTGGAGGACCAATTGTCAAAGGTTGAAGAGCAAGTCAATCAAGCCGAAGTGATTCAAGGATCTCTTGAAAAATAGGTTAGTGAAAAGGGAATGAATTTTGAGAAACAACTAAATTGTGCAATAGACAAAGTCTGAATACTTGAAGAAGAGAAATCGGTATTGAATACATCACTAGAAGCATCAGAGCAAAAAAAAAAATTGTTGACAAGTCAACTTGAGCAGAAGAGTAGAGAGATTTCTCGCTTAGAAGAAAAATTGACTAGATAAAAGGGAAGAAACGGGTTCAAGGTCACATCATGACTGATACTCCGAACTGCACACATTCAAGAAGTGACAAGGTGTGTCTTAAGGAATAAATGAAGAACAAATTCAAGGACATCACATCAATCATAAATAATATTTTGAATGATCAAAGATCACCAGTAGACAAGTCGAGACTTGGCTATGACAGAACAACTGAGAAGGTCTGGGACAGTAAGTACAGTCCAAATCAAAAGAA
The DNA here is from genome assembly GCA_027924585.1 of Larix kaempferi. Classification (NCBI taxonomy): domain Eukaryota; kingdom Viridiplantae; phylum Streptophyta; class Pinopsida; order Pinales; family Pinaceae; genus Larix; species Larix kaempferi. The sequence continues at coordinate 63,638,196 of BSBM01000370.1, read as the reverse complement.
TTCATTTATGTATGATAATTCCTTTAGTGATTACAATTCTTTTCATTATACTTCCAAAAGAAGGATTGATACAATGAAGTGCGCAAGGTGCAATTACATTGGTCATATTGCGAAGTATTGTCAAACTGTAAGATGTTATGAATGTGATGGCTTTGGATACAATGCTATGTATTGTTGAAGAATAGTGAATTGTCCAGATAGAAATATTCGGCATAACAACAATCGCAATACTAAGACCAAAAGGGAAGACAGTCAGGCGCAGCATCAAAGTGGAAGTGCGCACATAAAGATATGGGTAAGGAAAACTCCTCAAGCATGCGCTGAAGAAGCTAACACCCCAAGTACGTCTCAAGCAACAAGTAATTGCTTCCCATCTTGCTAATGTCTAAGAGATTAAGTAAGATCCTTGAATTCAACACGACATTCATTAGGAATTCAAGGAGTGTGTTAGTGAAGTATTGCAGTTAGAGAATATTTGAAGTTGGTTGTCGCATTAATGTTATGTTACAAAAGATATGAGCATATATTCAATTATTTGTAGTGATGTGTTGGATGATGTATAAAAGAGCTCAGATATAGAAAGAAGAATGCAAATGAGTATTGTTGATGAACAAACACAAGTCCGCACAGATACATAAACGAAGTTTGTATTATATTCAAAATTTGTCTTTACAAAATTGCATGAGTCCTCTGTCGTAGAAAACAAAGTGAAGTACAAAGAGGTGGCATGCCAAAGCCTAAAGACATTTGAAGTACAAAAACAATGACAGTCGTATCAAGAAAAAGATAATTCAAGGCCGCAGCTCAAGGTCTAATTCTGCGTCATGGTTGGTTGTTTGATATGCAAGACGAAGTTTCAAATCCATCGGAGCTTGCTTGATATATTATGTGGATTGCTACAATGGATAAAGCCGCAGAGTTGAAGACAATGCATACTCAACAGACTGTTCGTTCTAAGCAGGTTCAGCATGTCAAGATTTGTTGTTGTTGCTGCTCCAAAAAGTCGACACGTTTACTCAGATTGGATAATCCCTCAGTGTTGTATTGGTGGACTTGCGACTACGCGTACCAGTGGTTGAACTCAGACTCCTTCAAAGGGCATTGCCAAATGCCCATGTCCACTCTCAGTCATGTGAACTTCGCCTGCTGCGACTAAACTGCTAAGCGGAGACTGTCAAATGAGTCATTGAATATCTAGAAAAAGGAAGACATGATGGAAGAGCATGGAGACACAGAACAAACTAGACAATGAATGAACAAGGATGACGAACCATGCAATTCGTAGCTCATTTGTAATTGGAAGGTGGTTCTCCACACGCACGAAAATAAATTGAAGAGACGTGGGAGTAAATCGCATTCATGTCCACGTGATTCGAAGCTGGTTATGGAGACGTCAAAAGTTATTGCAGGAGTTAATGAATTTTGGCAAGAGAACAAAAAGCGGAAATCCAATTCATTGTTCCATGCGACCGGAATAATATTGCCCAAAAGGCTCGAGTACGAAAGTGACACGTCGAAGTTTCCACACGAGTTGTGAGTCACATTGCCCTGATTCCCTGCTGGCTGACAGAGGGAAATATGTGCAAGGAATCGTTGGTTGTCGTGGCAAGATATGCGAAGTCAAAAATTATAATGAAGATTGGTTATAGTGCAGTAAATGCGACAAAAGGAACAGTTGAATGCTAGAAGAAATCGACATGGTAGGCAGTGCAAATCGGAAACAAATGGAACTCTACAGTGCCAAGTGAATATGATGGGAAGATGGCATGGAAAATTGCGCAAACGATGAAGAAGTGCGATTGATTGTTGAGTATGACAGGAACAGAAAATCAAAATAGAAGGAAGTTAGCAACTGTACAAGGGGAGCATATTCGAGATAATTATAGAAACAACATTGAATGTACAGATTGCAAGGTAACTGAGACCCATGAAGCATGAAGATAGGAGGAGTATTCGATATGAAGGTCGACGCAAAATTGAAGACAGGAGAAATCGAGTTTGCGCATTGAAGGCACCTATTTTCCATTGATGTCAAAGGAGGAGAAAGATCATGAAGTCTGCGATTAGCGCAGAAATGAAAAGCAGTTGAGAAAGATCAAGAAGCATGCATCCGTGGAAGAGCTTCGCGAAGAAATGAAAGACACGGGAAAAGTAATGACAATAGAAAACACAAATGAGCAAAGGCTCAAACTGGAAAGAAAACAGGGGGAGTATTGCGAACTGAAGAAATGAACCGCACAACTTCATGAGGTATGGACATGCACAACTTCATGAGGTGTTGACATCAATGCCAAAGGGGGATATTGTGAACTTTGGTTGTCATTGATTTCAACTGATGTCAAAGAGGATTTAGTACCCTTATGCCAGTTTGAAGAAATATATGAAAACAAGTTTGAAGAAATATATGAGCCACTTTGAAGAAGTATATCTAGTACATAAGAAGTACATCCACTGTGAAGAATTACATCCAATTTGAAGAAGTACATAAGGTACATGCGCAAGTCTCAAGTCCACCTAATCATACTACTTCAAGGTAAAGTAAAAAGTGTTGGTTGGACAAGTATTGGCAGTGCGCAAGAAGTTCGGATTGGACAAATATTCAAGTCCCAGAAGTGTGCAAGACTCACTAATCATAGGAAGTATGCAAATTTTTGAAGCGCGTAAGAGTACTGGAAGATAGTAACAGTCGAACTAGTGAAGTGCGTTAGACCCATAAGCAATGGTACTTCAAGGGTGCAAGTCCCCACACGAAGTGGTTACAAAGTGCACAAGTCCCACAAGGGATGACACCTTAATGGTGCAGGACATGACAAGTGGCGGAAGCGTGAACATAGCAGAATCGTTGAAGCAAGGAAGAAGGGACGCTACGACCAACTTGTGGACATACCATCCGCGCTATACAAGTATAAATAAGAAGCCGAGTTGGAGAATTGAAGTAAGTCGGTAAGCTTGTAAGCCTGAAGACTGGAAGATACAGATTTGACAAGCTTATAATTCTTGGGGCATCAAGGGCTTGTGGAACACGAACAACATGACTTAGCAGAGAGCCGTGTGTGCACGAACATAAGAAAATAAATGCCGATGGTGCACAGAATGATGTAGTTTATCTGTGACAGTTGCACGAAGATAGAAATACAAAACTACAAAGGATGCGCAAGTGCTTAAGAACAAAATGATAGTATCGCATATAGTACGCAGAAAGTCACAAATGATCTAGGACATATGCGCGATAACAAACTTGAACCACAACTAGTGATGCGCGAAGTGAAGTTATTTAACTAAGACAAATGTGAGATAACCGACCAAGTGATGCGCAAAGTGAAGCAGTCTATCTAAGACAAATGTGCAAAGATAAAGTTGCAGCACAACAAGAGACGCGCAGTATGATGAGGGTAATCAAAGATAAGTGCGAAGAACATAAAGGCAATATCATAAATAATGCACAGAAGGTCACAAACTATCTAAAGATAGATGCACCAAGACAGAAGAGTGATATAGAAGAAGGTGCACATATTGATCTGATACAGAAGCACAGAGTCATTACAACAACACAGTAGAGGATGTGCAGTATCAGTTAAGTTTGTAGATGTGCAAAATCAGAACAGCATCAAGCACATGATGTGTAGTATAAGTTAAGTGTGAAGAATGAAGTCAAGTGTATGAAGTTGATGTTGTCAAGTGAAGTATATAATACAGTTCAGCGATAGCAATATTATAGTATACAGAAGGTGCACACAACGGAATGAACATCAGATTATCTGAAGAGTGTGTGGATCAGTAGAACAACACAACAATATCTTTTACAGTCATACAAGGACGACAGGACAAGGCAAGGAGCAGGGGGTCAATGTCTCCTTCCGATTGAAGCTGGTAAATCAAGGAGTTGGTGCTTCCTTCAGGTCAGTGCCTATAAAACCAAGGGGGAGGTGCCTCCTTCCAATTGGTGCTAGTAAAATTCAGAAGTTAGTGCTTCCTGAATGTAATATTTATATTATAAGAGAGCATTCTGTGGTTTTCTCCCGTTTGGGTTTCCACATAAAAATTTGTGTTTTGTGTATTATGTGAATGTGGATGCATAATTTAAGTTCCAGATGAATCAGATAAGAAGTTAAAAAGTGTTCATAACTGCGCTAATATTGATTCACCCCCCCCCCCAGTATTAATAAGATTCCAACAGCTAGCGCCCTCATAAAAATCCATGAATAAGTGTGCACAACTCCTCATAATAGGGTCGCCCTCATCAAAACCAAGACAAAGTGATGAATGCTTCAAGAAAAGGTGGCACATGTAGCAAGAAAGGGTCCTCCAAGGTGCAACGTACCCCAGACCATGATGAAGAATGTCTCAAATGATGGAACATGTGTTTCACAGGTCCAATAGAAGTCAAGAATCCTAAAACACTACTCTAGAAAGATGCACCAAACTCCTCAAATGTTGTGGCCAAGATGAAGAAGCTTGGTCCAAGTCTGCAATGAACTCCTCGAGTAATCAAAGTTCATGCAAATTCATCTAAATATCGTGAAAACTTATTAGCCCTCTCTCACACATGCCCATGTGATGAAGAGATGTGTGCCTCAAGTCTCCTACATGTGCATGAAGAAGGGAGGCAAATCATCTAGGAGGGGACATCAACTCAAACTATAGAGATCCAACCAAGTGTTGGATAATATAAGATATGACTTAAGAAAAATACCATCTAATATGCAAAACATTAACATAAAAGACTTTTAACTACGGTTTTTTAATTAACTCCTCACTTTTGATTAATTATCCCAATATCCTTGGTATTACCATGGTGTCACTCTAATTGATCTAGATTTTCATGTTACACCCCTAAGACTAAGTGCATTCCTAAGTTTCTAAGTAAAGTGATGGTGATGAAATGAATGTGATGCTAGAGAAGGGTGTTTGTGAATTAACCATCATAGAAATATGAATTAGTGCTAATTCTACCCCTTAGCTTTCAAGAGGTAGGGGTTAATGGTTTTTCTCCAATAAGTGTGATTTTCGTCTTGAATTACTCTTTCCTTGAACCTTTTTATGATCCCTTTATTAATATTATTATTATTATTATGATCTTTGAGACAATCCCTTTCTTCTAATTTGACTTTTAAAAATTGGGACATAGGGATCGTGGCTTTTGAAAGGTGACATTGCTCACATTTATCATTTAGCTCCATTTTCCTTAAAGTACTATTTTTAAACTTTGACTTAGGAATCATACATAAGAATAGTATAGAGACCTTGGAACATGACATATGATAAGTTAATTACGAAACAGGGGCATGATGGAAATGGGTGAAATGGCTAGTGAAATGACATGGTATGAAAAATGGCTAGGTAAAATGTTGCGAATGACATGAATTGAAGGTCACACTTACTTAAATCCCTAGGGATAGGCCTAACTCACAAGGTCATACACTTAACCTAAAGAAGAATTAGAACCACACCATAATGCATCCTTAGCTATAAAACAACAATCTAGGATACATCAGCCATTATATAGTAACACCATCGACCCCATGTCCACATAAGAAATCATTTACCATGAGTCAACTAGAGAGCATATGTCATAACACTAGTGTCAATTGAATGTCCCCCATCACTCTCTGACACATATCATGGTGAACTAAGCATGCCAAAGGTGTTTTTGATAAATATCCATGGGCAAACCATAGATCTCATCTATGGAACTGTTGGATGTGATGGAATATCACATAAGCAATGATCATCAATTCACCCTTACATGTCATGGGGTAACAAAACAAAAACCAAAAAGATGACAAACATGTGAGCATTTTTTGTTAAGTAATGAAGGTGATCACAATGCAGAAAATCGGCAAACAACTGATTCATAGAAGGTTAATAATGCCTATTAATAAGTGTCGATTAAGGAATCAACTTTCCCCTCAGAGGTTGGAGAGGAAGACAAGAATATTACTCGGATTTCCCCTCAGGAATGGAAGTTTTTAATGAAGCCCCAACTAGAGGAATGAAAGGACTCCATAAATCTAATAACTCTAATTCCAATGAGTTAGTACTTCCTACGAATTGTAAACATCTACTTTCTGAATTATAGATCATCCCCATGTAATCTTCCTCAAGGGGTTGATTGAGGTCAAGAAGAAAAAAGGGAAAAAATGAAGCATTAGGGACTTCTCTCATCATTAGTCCCCAACACAATTTCTTTAATTTTCATGCTTAGTATCAAAATCATCTAGTGCTTGCAAGCTTATTATTATGATTATATTACTATGATGAATTGTTAGTGTTATGGAAGTCCTACTTTCTAGTTTTTTTAAATGCTTTTCAAGCATATATAGATTGTAACCTCTTTTCTTTTTTATGAATAAGAAGTTCTGATTTATTTTCCAAAGATAAAAGGCAAATGTATAGGGAATTTAAGCAATGTAGTATCTAGTAGCAATAGAATCTAATGCACTTAATATAACAACCATACAAAAGTTAAGGAATTAGTTCAAGAACTTCAAGATGGAACACATGCAAAAAGTGATGGATATCCCTCTCTAACTCGCTTATCAAATACACCTCTTCACCCATAAAAAGAAAATAAAAGCAATCAAACCCATGCATAGGTGTATTTACAAACATAGAGCAATGATTTACGATCTCTATGATTTAACAGACATGTACACACACATAGTGGAGTTTGACATATGCCGAAAGAAGAGATTGATGTCTATGTGATACTTGGATGAAATTCAATAATCAGTGAAACTAAATACTGAGTATAGTAAATCGAGTATGTTTCATACCCCAAACAGGGTTCAAACTTCAAATCCCCATGGACATGTTTGCCCTCTTGTGGTGTCTTGTGCAAAAATGTTGTTTCGTGAGGTTGGGGCAAGTGCAAACCCCTGGAAACGTTGACAAAATATATACCCCTAGTTTTTGGCATCTGCGCTAAAAGGATTCTTTAGAGTGCTGTAAGTTGGCTACATTCCATTGTAATATCACTATAATGGGGAAGAGCATGCTTGCCACTATTTTAAGATATGATTATATGATGCTTATAATTTTATCTGATGGTCATTCAACTGCTTAACAAGATTTTGTGCAAAAATGTTGTTTCGTGAGGTTGGGGCAAGTGCAAACCCCTGGAAACGTTGACAAAATATATAACCCTAGTTTTTGGCATCTGCGCTAAAAGGATTCTTTAGAGTGCTGTAAGTTGGCTACATTCCATTGTAATATCACTATAATGGGGAAGAGCATGCTTGCCACTGTTTTAAGATATGATTATATGATGCTTATAATTTTATCTGATGGTCATTCAACTGCTTAACAAGATTTTGTGCTTTCTTCATACCCATGCGGGTTGGTGACAGTCAATCATGCTAATGAAACAGAGAATTTCTAATATTTTGTCAAAACAGAAAGAAACCCAACAAAAGACCCACTTTTTCTTTGGCTTACAGGAGCTTCTGGTTGCCCCAGTTTCAGTGGATTTTCCTGTGAGAATGGTGAACTATGTGAAACATGTACTTGTCCTTGTTGTCTCTTCCAATGCTCCAACATTGCCATTTATTCAAATAATGATATTGTCTATATTTCCTTTTGAAATTGAGTAATTTGGGAAATGGGAATGTGAATGGCTTGTTGAAATGGCCAACTGCAAGACTCAAGTTTTGTTTTCACTCCTTGTTAGGGATCGGCAACCAAAACCATGTCCAATGCTATTAGAAGCAGGTATATACTAAACCAGGGTGATGAAAATTGAATTCTATATTTTACAGTCTATAGCTATTCGATGTTCAGTTTATTTGATTGGCTTAAGAATAACCTCTGAAAATATAGATTTGCATCTATATTTCCATGCACCTTTCCAACTTGCACCTTCTCTACATGCAAGGGTAGGAAAGAGGATGCTATTTTGGTGCAACCATAGGTTAGCATGCACTCTTTGAAAAGGAAAAAAACATAATAGTACCGTTCAGAACAATTGTAGAAGAAAATGATAGGTATCTTTTAATGTTTGCCACAATGAATTTTCTCTTAGCTCCAATTAGTTTTGATTTCAATCCAATTACTTTTGATTTGAATAAGTATTCTATGAATTTGACTAAGCTCATACCCAATCCATGCTCTTGGACTAAGGTCCAAGTTCAAGGCTCCTGGCTTTGTGCGTATCCTTTTAATGATATGCTTTCTGCTAGGACACATTTTTACCTATTTCATCATTCACTTAGGTCAAATGGGCATGCATATTATTGTAAGGACTATAGATCATATCTTCAATATAGCATATTTGATATCAATTTTCCTGTTGTGTTGATTCTCTCACTTAATTGCTGGAATTTATGATTTTTAAACTGTTTCCCTACTTGGACTTCAGTCTGGATTCCTTCGAATGTTCTGCAACACGGAAACTTTTAATGTAACAAATTAACTTTGAATTGTTTGATTGCAAATGTAGGTGTCCAACAGTATATTTCTTTTTTCTCCAGTTGGGACCAGTTTTTCATACTCCAATACAACTACAACTTATATGACTGGAGATTTAAAGTGTAAATTTTAATCCAGAGATCACTACTCCCTCTAAATAGCCCTAAGATCTCAAGCAGTTTGAGTCTCTATTAATCAATAATACTCTAATGACTTAAGAATCAAAAACTATAGATCTCTTTACAACTTAAATACTGAAATGCTCAATCAATCACACATATAACACTGAATATACCCTGGAAACCCCAAACGGGGAAAACCGACAATCCTGTGGAGCTTTCTTCTATCTCGAGCCCAGATCAATATATGGAATAAGCATATACAACAATGTTACCTCAGATGTAACACTCAATCCTGACAGGTCAATAGCCTAGATCTGCATGCATCAGCTGATGCATGCACTAAGGAAATGTGCCCTAGCTGTCAATCTGGATCTGAGTCTGTCTACAAGTAGCTCTGACTGTACTGCCTCTCCTGCTTCTCTGCTCTGCTACAGAAGAAATCCAACTGCTCAATTGGTGAATGTGCCCTTCCTCTGCATGGAAAAGTGTGCCCTCCCTCTGGATGTCAAATGCTCGTACAAGATCAGATCTGAACTCTGATTGTCACAAACCTTCCTCAAACACTGAGGAAAGGCTACTCTGAAAGTCTCAGAAACTCAATCGGAAGATCAGACTCTGAATGAGCTCTTCTCCCCTTTGGTAATGCGCCCCTCTCCCTCTCTGGAAGTCGTCCTCCACAATCTCTGCAGAATCCACTCAAGTGAAATATCTCAGTCCACAGATCTAGGCGCCAAGTTCCTCTGGACAAGTGGTGTTTGATCCAGCTCATATCACACCACTCTTCCTCCAGCAGGAGCTCCTCTCTCTCTCAGAAAGTCGCCATGCATGCACTAATGCACCCTCCTCACTCCTGACAGATCACTCTCTCATAAGTCAACTGAGCAACCTCATCTGGGGGCCTCCTGCCTCTATATATAATCTCACCGATCAATTAGGTTTACCAGAAACCTAATATCTGTGCATGCAAAAAGTCACTTTTGCATGCATCTTTTAATTACTAATCGGCCATGCAAATCTCATGCATGCAAGAGGCAAAACTCCCCAGAAGACCCACATCCAGTCACCAATGGACTCATTTTACTGAGTAGAGTGTATGTCACCCTCTACTCCATACTGATGCCTATACTGCTGATGTACCTCCATGCAAGGCATCTAAATCATGGAGGACATCCCGAGATACCATAAAATCTAACATAAAGACTGTCTCAGATATAAACACTTTCCTTGTAAAGGTCTCTGGCTCTATCCTACTGCAAAAATATTTTATGGTCCTAAAATGTATAGAGTTTTGTGAAGCTCAGCACAATTCATAATCTGTGATGTAGTGGTCTAAGGCATACAATGAGTTTCTATCTAATCCAATATGCATTTGAGGGGATTCTTATTCTAGTATAGTTGCTTCACTGGTGACACGGGAAATAGCAAATGGTAAAGCACCCATGATGCATTTTTTGTTATTTAATTGACATCTTTTCTCCTCTATTTTTGGAGTATGCTGGAACTATTTTATGGTAGCATTGCATTTCAGGAAAACAAAGGTTCTAGCTTTTGAATTTTCTTTGGAACATTGGAACTGTGTTTTCTTAATGCAATTTGTTTTAAGATTGATACTTTGACTGTTACAATGTCTCTTTGTTATCTGTAACAAAAAATGAAGCTGTCATCAAACCAATTGTTAATCTTAATATTGGAGCACTATGCTAATGTAACTGAAACTAGTACCTTTAATCATTGTCCTCCAAATTTTGTTGATGACTATGAACAAAGCTACGTTCTTCATTATGTTATAAACCCAAATATATATTTTAGATCATACACGAGATATCCACCATAAGAAACAACACGAGATTTAATAAGTTCCAACTTTATTATTATTGAAATTATTATTTTGATGGGATGAATAAACCATGTTCACTTGCCTCTTCTAGGGGGCTATCTCCTAATGACCTAAGCTCAACATACAATATTCTTCTCCAAAATACATAAGGAAGAATCCAACCTTATTTATAGAATCACAATACAACTCTAACCTCTTAATCTCCTAACTACCTAGTGGACCTTCTTTAATGAGGTCCCATTACATTTATTTACTAACATAGTGGGTCCTATATAATAATAACAATATAGTGGACCTAGTCCAATTGACATTGAATGGCCTTCACTAATACTCATACTCTAATGGGCCCTCCAAGCCCCCCATTACACCCCTAAGGAGGGTCATAACACTCCACCCCCCCTTACGAAAGCATTGCCCTCAAGTTTCAACACTTGGTGTGAAGTAGTACAAACATAATCTCAGGTACCATGGATGAATGTTGACCTCCATGTAGAAGTAGACCAAGGTTGTTCATGCCCATGTAGAAGTGTTAGCCATGTAGAAATTTGAGGAAATATGCACTAAAATATTTCCTCAATCCTTGCTTCACAAAATGACTTAGATTTTTCTGAGTTATTAAAACCAAAATAACTTTAAATGCAAGTACTCAATGAAGCATTTAAAACACTATCTCTGCAATAAATGAACACAGGAAGTTTAGGGCCAATGCCCAGGGCAAAACCCCAGGTGGGGGAAAAACCCAGAGAGAGATCTTCTTTTATTATTCTGGAGCAAAATCAAAATTCTTCTACAAGGAATTTTTTGTGTCTTAACTCTGCAAACTCTGAAGGTAAAAGAAACACTTTTACTTCTGTCTTTTCCTCACAACTGTAAGAACAGAAATAAAAAAAATAAACTGTCCACAGGTGTAGCACAACTCAGCAGCCTGGGAACTCGTGCCAAACTGACAGTGATATATCAGCAACAGACAGAAATACAATAGCAAAAACCCAGAGCAAAAATACCTTTCAATCTGTGCCTAGATAGTACAGTACGGCCTGCAAAGCAGATTTCTGTACGGATTTGCTGCAAGGAAATACCTCGGGATTCATGCCTGGAGCTGCTGCAAATTTCTGTGTGTACCTCGTGCTGTACGGATGCTAAAAAACACTGTACGGACTTGCTGCTACAGCCTGGGACACTGTGCCTTTCAGTTTGATAACAGCAATGCTCTTAATAAAATGTCTCTCTCACTCTTTGTTTCTCTCGATGTGTGTTTTCTCTTCCTCTAAGCATGTATTTGTATTCTTTCCCTTCCAAAACCCTAAGTGAAAACCTAACTGACCCTTTTAATCTAAGGGTTGAGATCACTTTAATCTGAGGGTGGTTATTTAATGCATCCTTTTTAAATAGGATAAATAACTTAAGGAGACAAAAATACATTCACTTAAGTAACTTTATAAAAGTGCTTTTATAAAAGTCACTTTCAAGTTATAACATGCTAAGAAAAAAGACACTTTATGTCCCCCCCATGACAAACACAAAACATGGGTGGAGGACATTTCTCATTAAATTTTAACAAGCCATGATACTAAGTTCGTCTAACATGTGCCATAGTCCAAGATCCAACTTAAGCCCAAATTCTTGTTAGATTTTCACAATTTAATTCAAGATTATCTAGGATCTTATTTGAGAGAATAACATGCACAGCAATTCAAAAACAAGAGACAAGAGACACAAAGAATTTCATCGAGGAAACCATAAAGGAGAAAACCCCGCAACTTCCTCAAAGATAGAATAAGCAACAATACAATAAACCCCAAAAGTAGAAATGGTCTCCAGCAACTTCTCTCTTCTTCACTTGTGCGAACTTGGCCTCCTACTTACTTATGCAAACTTGATGATTGAGCGGATGATGAAATAGAGAGGAGCACCCTCTCTATTTATACGTTAACTTTCACTTGGCCTTAACCCCAAACAGGTCGGCCCCTAAGTGTAACTGACTAGGCCGACTTCTCTAGGAGAGTCTAATAACCCATGATTACTCAACTCAGGGTCAACTTCTCTAGGAGAGTCTAATAACCCTTCAAATACAATAATAACTTTCTCGATCGGAGGAATAAACCTCTCTGTCGCAAGTACAATAATAACATATGAATACAATATAAAATATACAAGTGAATATCTTTTGAAGTTACAATTACATTAACACTCCCTCTTAACTAGGAAGGTATTCTTTTGACACAATCATCAGCACAAGTCTTCATCGTTGGATCATCATCGTCACTGTTGCTGCTATCTTGACCATCAATCTCCAATCTACTCGTCATAGGAAGTTCTACATAGCAAGCCCTTTTCATGCTGGATGTAGGTCTAGCCTCCATGTAGGTCTTCATCATCTCTGCAAGAAAGCCATCAAGTAGGTACATCTCAGGACTTATTATATGCCACTGCAAAACCTGTAGGATCTCCCATGAGGACTGATTATATGCCTCTGCAAAACCGGAAAGAGCATCCCAGGACTAATTATATGCCTCTGCAAAACCTGCAGGATCTCCCAGGACTGATTATATGCCACTACAAAACCTAAAAGAGCATCCCAAGACTGATTATATGCCTATGCAAAACCTGCAAGATATCCCAGGACGGATTATATGCCACCGTAAAAACTTGAAGGAGCATCCCAGGACTGATTATATGCCTATGCAAAACCTGCAAGATCTCCCAGGACTGATTATATGCCACTGCAAAACCTGAAGGAGCATCCCAGGACTGATTATATGCCTATGCAAAACTTGTGTACCCTACTGTCTTCTCATCACGTCCAAATCATCTCAATGTCAACGACGCACAGCCCAGATGCACGTCAAACAGCACTTACATCACCCGACATGGGAGAACAAATCTACCACCACTCGGGAAAGGCTCCAACCCTTACATCTATACCATGGGATGACACACCTACCACCATGTGAGAATGGCTCCTGTGCATCTGCGCCTTTCGGACTCATCACTTCCCCCTGGAAGGAACCTCGATCTGGAATACACCAAGCTTCTCTCTGAAGTACTCGAACTTCACTCTGGCTAGCGGCTTGGTCAACCCATCGGCTATCTGCTCATCTATCGCAACATACTGGAGCTTCATTGCTCCTATCTGCACCATATCCTTGATATAGTGATACTTGAACTCGATGTGCTTCGACTTGTCATGGAACACCGGGTTCTCAGACAACTTCACACAACTCTGGTTGTCATAATATATACAAGTCGCATCCAACTAGAGATCAAAAAAATCAGACAATAGCTTCCTCAGCCATACTACCTCACAACTAGCCAAACAAGCTGCGACATACTCTGCTTCGGCAGTACTCAGTGCCACGCAGGACTGCTTCATGCTAAACCAAGAGATCACACCTGATCCCACACTAAAGCAGCACCCCGAAGTGCTCTTCCTATCAATGGCACTTCCTGCCCAATCCGACTCAACATAACCCTCCAGGTTAATCTTCTAATACGCATCATATTTGAGCCCATAATCCACCGTACCCTTCAGGTACCTTAGAATATGCTTTGTAGCAATCAAGTGAACATGTCTCGGATCCGTCAGGAACTGGCTCAATGTGTTCACAGCAAAGCAAATATCTGGTCTCGTATTCGTCAGGTACATCAAGGATCCAATCATCTGAAGATACATCGTGGCATCAACCAACTCTGATGAAGCATCACTCAATAGCTTCAAGTTCGATGCCATAGGTGTGGCCATGGCCTTGCATTCCATCATCCCGAACCTCTTCAAGATCTCTACTGCATACTTCCATTATCCAAGGAAGATTCCATCCGCACTCTACCACACCTCCATGCCTAGAAAATAGTGCATCATGCCCAAGTCCTTCATCTCGAAATCGACAGCAAGCTTCCTCTTCGGTCAGCAATCAACCCATCCTCACCTGTCACAAACAAGTCATCTACATACAGTAGGAGTATCACTGGGTTCCCTTCCTCAACCTTGTAGTAAAGGTTGGAATCCGCTCTACTCTTGGTAAAGCCCAAACTAGTCAGGAAGTTGTCTATCTTGATGTACCACGTCCTAGGCTCCTGATTCAATCCATACAAAGCTTTCTTCAATTTGCACACATGAGTCTCCCTGTCATGTGTCTCAAATCCGAGAGGCTGCTCCACATACACTTCCTCTTCTACTACACCATTCAAGAACGTTGTCTTGACATCCATCTGGTGTATCTTCTATTTCATCACTGCAGCCAAAGCGAGTATTGATCTGATGGAAGTGTATCTGGCTACAAGTGCAAATGTCTCCTCATAGTCTATCCCTTCTTTCTGGGAGAAACCACGTGCCACAAATCTTGCCTTGTGTTTCTTTATGTTTCCATCTGCAACATGCTTGATCTTGTAGATCCACTTGGAAGTCACAACAGACTTCCCTATTGGTCTCGGGACCACATCCCAGACATCATTCTTCATGATCGACTGGTACTCCTCGATCATAGCATCCTTCCATTCCTTCTTCTCAGTTGCTTCCTCATAGTTGGAAGGTTCTTTGTCAATGATGTCACATAGCAGGGCTAGATAGTTGGAGTATGGCCTCGGTCTCTTGCTTTCTCTGTGCATTCCTTCTGGAGCACTATATCTCTCTGCATCCTGAATTGCCTCTCGTACCCATGTTGGTTTCCTCTTATGAGAGTTCTTCTCACGTGGTGGATCTACAGGTTCCTGTGGGTCTTCCATCTCGCGTTCTTCAATGTATTCAATAGGTAGCTTTCTGCATTTGTGATATGTTGAGTCTTCGTCGAATGTTACATCCCTGTTGATGTCGATCTTCTTGAACCCTGGAAAATATATTCTGTAAGTCTTAGAACTTTCACTATATCCCACAAATATACCCTTCTTTCCTGAAGGATCTAATTTCGTCATTTTCTCCTTCGGGATATGTATGTATACTGGGCAGCCAAATATTTTGAGATTGTTGACTTCTGGTTTCTCGCCAAAGAAAGCTTCTTCTGGTGTCTTGTTGTCAAGTACTCTATGTGGAGTACGATTTTGTACATACACGACTGTCCTTGCAGCTTCTTCCCATAGATGCATAGGAAGATCCTAGTCATGAAGCATCGCCCTTGCTGCTTCCATAATTGTTATATTCTTCCTTTCTGCAACCCCATTCTGCTGTGGATAATATGGAGTAGTCAACTCCCTCTTAACCCCTGAATCTCTGCATAGTTTCTTGAAGTCTTCTGATGTGAACTCTCTGCGATTGTCTGATCGAAAGGTCTTGATTTTCTTCTTTGTGTGGTTCTCGATCAAGGCTTTGAATTCCTTGAACTTGTTGAATACTTCATCTTTACTCTTCAAGAAATATATCCATGTCTTCCTAGAAAAATCATCAATGAAAGAAACATAATATACATACCCACTCAATGAACTGGATGTAATACCCCATTTTGACCCTTAGGATATATTAGCATTTAATGTAAATAATGTGTACATGTGATGTATGTTTTCTTAGCGTGGAGCTCAAGGCCAAGGCCCCGCTAGTGAAAGCCCGAATTTGATTTAAAAAGGGCAAGCATTGATATTTGATGCCCATGTGCTCTTAAGCCATGGAAATTGTAATAGGATGTAAATAAACATCATGCAATAAAATACCAAAAACTGGCTATGGGAGCAACGAATGAGAAGGGGCCATGTGTATCCACTAGGGAGTGGTGAGGGGGCTATGGGATTGAACCATAGGCTGCCATATGTCACCTTGAGAACCCATTTGACTTTCCTTGATGACATTTAATTCTGTTGTAAGGAAGTGGTTGAGGATTTCAGTCCATGGCTTCAATGGAGCATGGGCAGCCCAGAAATTCGTATGGCAGAGTATGGGCTCTGTTTTCTTGTACCACAAGCCACTCTACCTCATGGATGTTGCTTCTTCCTCATCCCCATTCCATTGGGAAAGGAACCAGCACCATTTTCCATCCAAAAAAACGAATTGCCAGCAGAGTGAAAAAACCAGAAATCGCGACTGTGAGAGAACCCGCGTTTTGAAGAGCCAAGAACGCCCAGATTTGGCATCGGATAGTGAAATCCAATGGGGGATCCATTGGTATGAACCTTGGGGTGAATTTGGGAGCATTAGCTACCCCGAAATCCATTGGAAATCCCAGTTTTGACAGCCCAGAAATGAAGTGACGGGATTGAGTTATTGGATAACAGAACTGTGAGAAATCCAAGTGTGAATGACTGAGCAGAGGTTTGGTTTGCTTGATAAACCCAGTGAAGGCTAGAATCTCAAGGAATTAGCTGCTGGACCTTTCTATGCCCACCCTGAAGAGCACTGGAGGGAAGGGACGCCTGAGGGACTGTGCAGCAGAGAAGGGGACCTTCCTTGTGTGGGGTGCGGTAGGTATTGTGGGTGCCATGACTGCTGAGTTCATTTGAGATGCCTGTAGCTCTGTGGTTGAGCTCACTGGCTTAGCATCCTCCTCATTTGTCATTTGTATGCTTGATAAACCCAACGGTGTGTTGGCTTAGCATAGCTGATGACCGAAACCATGGCTGTGAGTGAGCCCAGCTAGTTCTTCCTTAGTGGATACACAGCCCAGCTCGGGGGTGATCTCTCAGCTGAAAGAATATAGGCTGGACAGAGATCTATGGTTGGGTGGAACGTTGCTCTCACGTAGCCAGTCGTTGGACATCTACTTCTCAAGATAAGTGTTCTGTGTATTATAAATTATTTGCATTTTGTGTTCTGCAATATGTTAAGTTGTCCATGTTTAATGAAATGAGTTGATTATCTTAATTTGGAATCCATGCATGGCATTGTAACGAGATTGAGTCTCTATATGCTGAATCATCCACCGCTGTGATATATATATATATGTATATATGTTAGGCATTACTGGTTGTGTGCTTGTTAGTATGTTTATTCCGCTGTGTTTATATTGAGATGAATCTGCATATAGAAGTTTTTAATTGTTATGAATTTATGGGTAATTTAATATTGGGGCTAAGTCTACCAAAAGCCCTGGTGTGTTGTTAATGTTTCCTTCCCTGCATTTGACGACGGAAGGGGACGTTACAGAGTGGTATCAGAGCTCTAGGTTCAACACTACGGCTGTTGGGCCCTTCACAGAGATATAAATCATTGTGTGTACATGCATTTTGTATTTGGAACTAAAATGCACTAAAGAAACCTCAAGATTGCATGGCTTCTATTGTTGGAACGGGAAATCATTTCCATGATTGTTTGGGGATTTTTGCAAGCTGCTTGCATTGATTGCATTCTATGAAATAGAGGAAGGAGGGAGAAAATTCATTTTTAGGTTGAATGCTTGCTGTAATTGTCCCCAACGCTGTAGCATTCAGTTTGTATTTGTCTGTTTGCCTCCATGGAGGAGAGAAAGGAGGGGCAACCTCTGCCATCTTATATTGTTTTGTTGTTGTTGTTGTTAATTGTTGTGCATAGGAGATGATGCATCATGTGCTTGAGACCTTGATTAATGATTAATCCATGTTCCTTGAATGTCCATGATGTTTTGAATGCATGAACTTGAATGTTGAGCATGGCTGGAAATGAGTTCTGTTTGTTTAAAAGCATGAATCATCAGTTGTTACAGCCCCATGTCTTAATGATGATTGTTAATTACAATGAATCCACATTGTGTGGCCAATTGATGGTTTTCAAAAGTGAGGAAAGCCTGCAAATTATGCCCTTATGCTCATGAGTCTCCTTACCCATGCTTGTTGGCTGCTTGGAGATTAATGGTGAATCCATTGGTTGGATTGTTGAATGTGAAATGAAAAGAAAATCCCTTATTAGAGATGCAAGTTCTTGCCATTCTCTTACTGTTTTTATGCAAGTTTGATCTGTAGTAGTTCACCTCTGTAAGAGGATGAAAGGGCACATTCCAGAAAATTTTCTAACTGTTGTGAAAAGTTGCAGTTGCAGGCAAGAGACAGAATGGTTTTGATGTAAAATTGGGAAGTTGGGGGCGGCATTTTGATTGGGAAAAATGACAGGGTCAAACTTCTCAGATGAAGAATAAGATCACATAGTTTCATAGAGCTCTCCAAGAGCTTTCCAACGGTACCAAATTCGTCCAATTTGGTTAAGGGACGAGGGAGATAGGACCCCCGCAAGCACGCAGGTCGCACACAGATTACGCGCGGATCGCACACAGAATTGCGCGCAGATTGTGTGCGGGTTGCGCGCGGATCGCGCATAGTTGCGTGCAGATTGCGCGCGGATGGCGTACAGGTTGCGCGCGGATCGCGCACAGATTGCGCGTGGATTGCGTGCGGGTTGCGCGCGGATCGCACACAGATTACGCGCGAATCGCGCACAGTTGCGTGCAGATTGCGCGCGGATTGCGTACGGGTTGCGCGTGGATTGCGCGCGGATCGCGCATAGTTGCGCGCAGATTGCGCGCGGATTGCGTGCGGGTCGCGCACAGATTGCGCGCAGATGGCGTACAGATTGCGCGCAGATGGCGCACAGGTTGCGCGCAGATCGCGTACAGGTTGCGCGCGGATTGCGCGCAGATCGCGTACAGGTTGCGCGCGGATAGTGCGCGGATTGCGCGCAGGTTGTGCGCAGGTGGCGCACAGGTGGAGCACAGGATGCAAAGGGAGTTAAAAATGTGAAAAGTAAGAAGTGGTTAAACCCAGAATTTCATAGAAGATGAATGGTGCATCGGAATTGAGATCCGCGAAGTGCCGAGTGTTCCTTGTTATATGGACTAACTTTGCCCGATATAAAATTTTTTGCGATTCTTCATAGATTTTCTTCCACAGGTGGCTGAAGTTGGCATTCTGGACCAAAATACAACTGTGTAAAATGTGCAGAATTGGAGTACAAGTTGTCATTTTTGAAGAGATGCAGTTCCCGCACCCGATGTCGGAATGGAGCATGAAGACAGGCATTGGAAATCTTGTCCAGCAGGGAACAATGATGCATGACCAGAGTTTGAATGAGGTCTACATATATCACAGATATTGAGTGCAGAAGAGTGCCAGCAGCTGTTTTGACAAACAAATTTTGTTGTCAATATGGGCAATTTCTACAATTGCATGATATGGAAGAGGAATTCCATGTTACAATGAGGGATTGAAAAGGGAAGAATTCCTTAAACCCCTGTTTGTTATCATACTTATAATTATGAAATTGTCATATTGCATAAAAATGTTAAAAATGTAAGGGATTACATAGATGTATATGCACTAGATGGCATCTTAACAAACGTTGCATAGCGCATATGGAAATGCTTGTGCATAAATTGGATATTGCATATTGGTAGAATAATGAAGTCTGCATATGCAATGAACCACTAATGGAGAATATTGTGGTTGATAAGCACTATTGATGTTGGTATTGGTTGTAGGACCAAGGATAACAAAGAGCATGGCTAAATGTGCTGAGGATGTTGTTGTTGCATGAAGCCAACAACCTTAAGCATAAAGGATGGTGCGACAAATCTATGATCATAAAGTTGGCAAAAGGACTGAGCAGCCTTGGTAAGAGGCCAACTGATCAGGTAACATCAGATGATGTTAATGGTAACCGTGCAGGTAATGATTATTGGTGCCAAATTGCATGAATGTTGAAAGAGGATTTGGTAAGATCTCTTCAACTATGTTTGAGCTATGATGAGTTAGTTTGCATGTGATATTGAATACCGATTGGGACTGTTAACCTACCAAGCTTGGTGAGGTGTGGGTAAGTGAAGGAAATGATCCTTACACCCTATGACTGTTTAGAAATCTCAATGCATTCATATGAATTTATATCATGCCATGTGTATGTTGGTTATGTGCTTAATAACCAAAGCAAGTGAGGACTGGTGGTCCTGATTATGGTAATGCAAGTTATATGAGATAGTCATGTTTTGATCATAATATGCTTGAATGCCTAGTACTCATGAAACAATGCAAGGTAGCATTGAGTAGATGTGCATTAAAAGATTTCATAAATCTTGTGATGCATTGTATGAATGCATAGAACTGATGCATATGTTATTGCAAAATAAATAATGAATGAAATGATGAATTTATGATAATTCTAGGATCATTTCATGGGCTGTTATGAATGCAGAATAGTAAGTGCATGAAGAGTCCAATCATGATCGATGGGCTGCTAGAGTGCTCTGTTGGAATGATAGAGTTGTATAAATGATATGACTGTGAAATTTGATCTAGAACTTATGAGAAAGAATCTCATGGTTGAGAGCTCTAAGTTCTGTTAGTAAGAACAGTTGTAAATATCAGATTTGTAAGTGTTTCAGATTTGAAATTTTGCTAATAATTGCTAATGACTGTTTGGCTTACATGAAAATGTGTTAGGAGGACATGCTGTAAGTGGATGCTCATGTATGGCAGCGGGCATAAGACCATAACGGGCAGAGTGGTGTCACTTACAGGAGCCAAACAATATGAGGATAGCCTCATGGATAAGAAAACCAATTTCTGTAGTAGACAGAGTTGCAAATTCATGCTGAATTTAATTATTAGTGCCATGGATTGGTTATGAAACAATCAGATTTGAATGGTATTGTTAAATGTTGCTGACTGTTTGGCTGTTTAATAAGTGTGCCAGGGAGACACATTGCAGTAAGACCAAGAGAGAGAGGTCCTGCAGAAGCCAAACTTCATGGGAAGGGATTCCATGATTTGAAAATGGGTTTCAGGTGAAACGCCATAAGACATTATTAATGTCTCATCTGCACTACATGATTGGTAAACAATATGAGTGAGATGGTGAAGATTATGTCAGTAAGACATGTGAGAGGCATGTAACATCAAAAGGAATTGGGATGGCAAACCGAGGGACTGTCAACTCAGAGAAGGAGCCCCCATTCCTCATTAAAGAAGAGAAATAACATCTGCAAATGGATAAGTGTTCCATAAACCCTAATTGATATATATATATACATACATGCATGTCTAATTATTAGAGTTAATATGCAGCGCATGTTTTGATTTTATTTCCATTACAGCAGACTGCTTGAAGTATGATTAGGACCTTCATAGTTCACATCAGTAAGGAGTGCACGCCTTTCTGTTGCTGAGTTATGTTAGGGATACCAATATTGACTACGCCTTAAGGGAATGGACGCATTCCTGGTGTTTCAAGGTTGGATAGTGAATGTTATGAAATATGTTTACAGTTTTAGAGCAGCAATACTAATGAACTTGCTTATCCATCTTGTGTTTTCAGCCTAAACAGATTATAATTGATGTTACACACTAAAGAATCAAAATAAAAGGATGTTGTGAGGGGTTGTGGTGGAAGGGTTAATACAAATGAAAGGATGTTGTGGAGGTTGTGGAGGTTGTGGGGGTTTCGATGAAGGGTTGTGAAGTATTGATGAAAGGGCTATTATATGCCTATGGCTCCATAGTAGAGCCTTGACCTAGAAATGGTCGTAGTGAAGTTTCCTTCCAGTCGGCGTGAAGGTGTACTGGTAAGGTGTTAATTATTTGATGATTTGGAGCAGCCTGCGTGCTGGCCAAACATCCTAGTCCGCAGGAGGATCCCAAGGCTTACAAAGTAAAAGCAGGACCCTGTGGACCAAAGAGGAAATGCACAATACAGATAAGTATTCAATTTCATTCATTTCTTATATGAAATAATGAAGGTTTCAAGCATAAAGCTTGTAACAGTGAGCTGATGCATTATTGTTTCTTTGTTGGAAACCTTGGTCAATGCAGGAAGCAAGGACCCTGAAAGAACTAAAAGCTGCTTGGTAAATCCAGAAGTGACTGGTTGAGCATTGATTAATTGATGTTGTGGAGCAGCCTGTGCGCTGGCCAAACATGTAAGACTATTTGATGTTGTGGAGCAGCCTGTGCGCTGGCCAAACATGTAAGACTATTTGATGTTGTGGAGCAGCCTGTGCGCTGGCCAAACATGCAAGACTATTTGATGTTGTGGAGCAGCCTGTGCGCTGGCCAAACATGCAAGACTATTTGATGATTTGGAGCAGCGTGCGTGCTGGCCAAACATGCAAGATTATTGGTGATTTGGAGCAGCCTGCGTGCTGGCCAAACATACAAGGTTATTTGATGTTGAGGAGTAGCCTGCGTGCTATCCCAACATTCGTTATTATACCCATAGGAGATCCAAGGCTTGTAAAGCAAAGAAGGACCCTATGGAATAAAGTGAAGACATCCAATGCAGATAAGTATTTGGTTATGTTGTAATTTCTTGCTTATGAATATACATGTGTATATGATTTGGTTATGATTTCCTATGAAAATAAACTAAACATGTGAATTAATTCAATGTTTGAGTGTAGGTATTGCTAGAAGCAATGACTATGAAAGCATCTCAAGGATGCGTGTGGACATGTAACCGTCCTAAAGAGCTCAGCATGAGCAGTAATGAAAGATGGGGCTAGTGGAACTATGTGAGTCCTAGCAGCCAAGAGTTAGACCAACCGAGTGGAGGAACTCCATGGTTGAAAGGTCTGGAATAGACCATAGACATTAAGTTTCATAGCCAAGAAGGGCAGGTCAAGCATTCACGTTGAGGTGAAAGAGACTAGGAGCATGAAAACCACAGTGGTGGTGTGGGTTCCAGAATGGAACAAGACTAAGAGAAGACACTCTTACTGCTCTCTCTTTCCTTTTTATTGATGCATTTATAAACACAGAAAATTGTTGAATGCATGCATGAATGAAAGTAAAAGTGTGTTTATTTGATTAAAGTGAATTGTGAATGCTAATTAATGAATTTCCTGTGAATGGATGAACATGAAGGAATTCATGTGTATGTTGGGCAAGCATAAAAAGTGTGGAAGTCTCATGAGTAAAGCATGGACTATCCATGTCAAATGGGGAAAAACCATTGACTGATTTTTTTTTTATGTTTGGGTTATGCTTGGCCTAATGATAATTGTAATGATGAATTTCACAGGTGGAAATTAAATCAATTGGTTGCAGTTGCTATGAGCAAGTGTTGCTTGTGAGCCAAGTGAGAACCAGTTGTGCACGATGACCATGGCAGCAGACCATAGGCTATTAGAATTGGCTGGAAGTCTTCTTCAAACAATTGCCAAGACCCCAGAAAATATTGGAGAGATGCTCAAGATGCAAAAGCAGCAGAACGAGATGAACCTCAAGAGGGCAGCAGCCATAAAGTTTTCAGACTTATGGATGAGCTGGAAGATCCGAATCAGCAGGAGCAGCTTGTGAAAATCAAAGGACTTGGTCCTGAAAGTTCAAAGTAAAGAACAGAATGCAGGGCAGATTTGCAAAGTTTTTGAAGTTTTGGACATGTGTAAATTGTATATGTGTACCTAAGTCTTGGAACACCGAGGACGGTGTTATTCTAAGGGGGAGGGGATTGTAATACCCCATTTTGACCCTTAGGATATATTAGCATTTAATGTAAATAATGTGTACATGTGATGTATGTTTTCTTAGCGTGGAGCTCAAGGCCAAGGCCCCGCTAGTGAAAGCCCGAATTTGATTTAAAAAGGGCAAGCATTGATATTTGATGCCCATGTGCTCTTAAGCCATGGAAATTGTAATAGGATGTAAATAAACATCATGCAATAAAATACCAAAAACTGGCTATGGGAGCAACGAATGAGAAGGGGCCATGTGTATCCACTAGGGAGTGGTGAGGGGGCTATGGGATTGAACCATAGGCTGCCATATGTCACCTTGAGAACCCATTTGACTTTCCTTGATGACATTTAATTCTGTTGTAAGGAAGTGGTTGAGGATTTCAGTCCATGGCTTCAATGGAGCATGGGCAGCCCAGAAATTCGTATGGCAGAGTATGGGCTCTGTTTTCTTGTACCACAAGCCACTCTACCTCATGGATGTTGCTTCTTCCTCATCCCCATTCCATTGGGAAAGGAACCAGCACCATTTTCCATCCAAAAAAACGAATTGCCAGCAGAGTGAAAAAACCAGAAATCGCGACTGTGAGAGAACCCGCGTTTTGAAGAGCCAAGAACGCCCAGATTTGGCATCGGATAGTGAAATCCAATGGGGGATCCATTGGTATGAACCTTGGGGTGAATTTGGGAGCATTAGCTACCCCGAAATCCATTGGAAATCCCAGTTTTGACAGCCCAGAAATGAAGTGACGGGATTGAGTTATTGGATAACAGAACTGTGAGAAATCCAAGTGTGAATGACTGAGCAGAGGTTTGGTTTGCTTGATAAACCCAGTGAAGACTAGAATCTCAAGGAATTAGCTGCTGGACCTTTCTATGCCCACCCTGAAGAGCACTGGAGGGAAGGGACGCCTGAGGGACTGTGCAGCAGAGAAGGGGACCTTCCTTGTGTGGGGTGCGGTAGGTATTGTGGGTGCCATGACTGCTGAGTTCATTTGAGATGCCTGTAGCTCTGTGGTTGAGCTCACTGGCTTAGCATCCTCCTCATTTGTCATTTGTATGCTTGATAAACCCAACGGTGTGTTGGCTTAGCATAGCTGATGACCGAAACCATGGCTGTGAGTGAGCCCAGCTAGTTCTTCCTTAGTGGATACACAGCCCAGCTCGGGGGTGATCTCTCAGCTGAAAGAATATAGGCTGGACAGAGATCTATGGTTGGGTGGAACGTTGCTCTCACGTAGCCAGTCGTTGGACATCTACTTCTCAAGATAAGTGTTCTGTGTATTATAAATTATTTGCATTTTGTGTTCTGCAATATGTTAAGTTGTCCATGTTTAATGAAATGAGTTGATTATCTTAATTTGGAATCCATGCATGGCATTGTAACGAGATTGAGTCTCTATATGCTGAATCATCCACCGCTGTGATATATATATATATGTATATATGTTAGGCATTACTGGTTGTGTGCTTGTTAGTATGTTTATTCCGCTGTGTTTATATTGAGATGAATCTGCATATAGAAGTTTTTAATTGTTATGAATTTATGGGTAATTTAATATTGGGGCTAAGTCTACCAAAAGCCCTGGTGTGTTGTTAATGTTTCCTTCCCTGCATTTGACGACGGAAGGGGACGTTACACTGGATGACATTGGACCGCATACATCTGAGTGGATGAATTCCAAGATTCCTTTTGCCTTTGCTCTCGCTACTTGGAAATGTCTTCTTTATGTTCTTTCCTTTTGCACATCCTTTGCAAATTCCTTCATGCTTTGCATCGATTTCTGGAAGACCTTCAACTACTTTGCTTGCGAGAGGTAGTGTTCTATAGTGCACATGTGCAAGCCTTCTATGCCATATTTCACTTGGCTCCATGGAGTCATGGTCCAAGGCTTGTTCAGGTTGGCCCTTCATTTTGTATAAACCTCCCTCTTGCTCTCCAATCACCACAACATCATTTATGGTCTTTCCCTTTGGCCACATAAGAACTTGGCCATCTACAAATGCAACCCTCATACCTTTAGCATCCAAAGCTGATATGGAGAGAAGATTCTTCTTTAGTCCTGATACAAACAGGACATCTTTCATCTTCATAGACTTTCCGGAGTCTAGCTTATAAGAGGCTTCACCACTTCCTTTTATGGGATACTGGTAGTCATCCCCAAGTTTCACCTTGTGGGGTGACTCGTGTTCAGATAGGTTCACAAGGGATTCCTTGAATCCTGTCATATGCTTGGAAGCCTCACTATCTATAAGCCAATCATTGCTTTCGTGTGTGACAGTGCCTGTGAGAGCTGGAATCAGAACATATTCTTTACCACTTGAAGAATCTTCATTGTCTTGTCTGATTCTCTTCCTCGGAAGTTCATCATCCTCTACAGTGTGAGCATGATGTCTTTTCTTGTTGTTCTTCTTCTTGTGGGAGCTACCTTTGTTCCTGGGACAATCTCTGGAGTAGTTTCCCTTCTCATCACAAGTAAAGCATCGAATGTGAGACAAATCTCTCATGGTTCTTCCAAGGTTCTCCCTCTAACTCTGGTGATGGTGTTTACCCTTCTTGTGATAAGGATGCTCCCTCTTGTTGTTGTTCTTCCTAGTGTGTGCCGTGAGAGCTTGGTCTTCATTACTCATCTTTTCTTCTCGAGCTACAAGTCGAGCTTCTTCTTATGAGCATTCCTCCCACAGTCTACTGAATGTGATCAATTTCTTTCTAGCACAAATTCCTTGAATGAAGGAATCCCATGACCTAGGAAGCCCTAGCTTCCGCAGCCCACAGTGTCTTCTTCTTAGGTTAGCTCTAGTACCATGTTAGATTTTCACAATTTAATTCAAGATTATCTAGGTTCTTATCTGAGAGAATAACATGCACAACAATTCAAAAACAAGAGACAAGAGACAAAGAATTTCATCGGGGAAACCATAAAGGAGAAAACCCCACAACTTCCTCAGAGATAGAATGAGCAACAATACAATAAACCCCAAAAGTAGAAATGGTCTCCAACAGCTTCTCTCTTCTTCACTTGTGCGTACTTGTCCTCCTACTCACTTATGCGAACTTGATGAGTGAGTGAATGATGAAATAGAGAGGAGCACCCTCTCTATTTATACTTTAACTTTCACTTGGCCTTAACCCCAAACAGGTCGGCCCCTAAGTGTAACTGACTGGGCCGACTTCTCTAGGAGAGTCTAATAACCCATGATGACTCAACTCAGGGCCGACTTCTCTAGGAGAGCCTCTCCATCGGAAGTACAATAATAACATATGAATACAATATAAAATATACAAGTGAATATCTTCCGAAGTTACAACTACATTAATTGTTCTCTGTCTGAATGTTAATGGCCACGATGAAGTAATTGAAGGGACTTATTTAAAAACATGGGGCTAATGTCCATGTGTTGTAATTGGAACCCCTTATCTAACACTAAAAATCCACAAACTGTTGAATGTTGTGCCTCATATACCAAGAAGGGTCACATGGATCCAAATAACCCGCCAAAGCAAGTGAATCCTCCAAGGAGTAGGAAAATGATGGAGCTGTGAGGAAGCCTTCTACTGTAGAAGAAGAGTATTGTTGTTGTTCTTCACATGAAGGAGAAGATTCCTCAAAAAGAATATGGAAATAGTTGTCATCCCAAATATTACAACTATCCATATACCAATTCTCACAATCATCCTCAAAGTATCTACAAACCAAATCATGTTATAAATGGGCTTGGTGAATTGCACCACATACCTAACACTTCCCCAAAACTGACCATCAAGAACAGTGTCCTCCACTTGGAGAACATCATGCATGTCAGATGTAGATGTAGCCCTGTCTTTCAAAATCTGCCATGATTCACTTGATACCATACTAGCCAATGGCTCTCTTACCTTCAAAAGGCACCTGAAGGTGAGGTAATAGCTAGCAAACCTAGTTTTTGCAATCTTCAATAGCTCCAACCTTGAGTGGCTGTAGAAAATGTGGTGGGCATTACTATGATTGGTAATAAATCTTATCATGTGTTTTCCTTTCTTGTACAATGAACCAATCCATCTATAATCATGGTCCTTCATCTTGATAATGCCATGCATCAAAAGGTTCAATGTGTGAACCAAACACCAAGACCAAAATATGTTGTTAGGGTATCCATCCTCAATTATTGCTCACGTTGCCTTACAATTAGCAGCATTATCGATAATGACTTGGATGACATTGTATGGCCCAACAGATTCAATGGTTTTAATTAAGGGTTCTGCAATATCGATGTCAATCTTGAACCGATATGAGTAGTCATGGGATGAAAGAAATATTGCACCACTAGCAGACACCCCAAGAACATTGATCAATGGCTTTCCCTTTACATTTGTCCAACCATCAGATACAATGGATACCCCATATTCGTTCCAAGCAATTGTGAATTGTCCAAAAGCATTTTGAATCTTAGCTTTTTCCTTGTCAAGCCCCATGATTCTAGCTTTGTTATACCCGAGGCTCTTGTATCCTTTAGGGGCACAACGGATGGCTTCTACCATTTCATGCCAATAGGGTGAGCAAAGAACATTGAATGGTATGCCACATGCATAGAGAAACCATAACACTTTTGCATCCACGTCATCCCTGCAACCTTGGACAAAGAAATTTGATATTGTTCTATGCCTTGAATACGTGGGCAAGAATCCACTACCATGGATGTATGGGTTTCAACCACTAAATGTTCTATGTGAACTTGAGGTCTCATGTTCAACCTTTGATTTTTTGGATATGTATTGTGCTTCCTCCTCTTCCCTCTTATATTTGGTTTCGTCTTTTGTTGGCACTTATGTACAGGTTTTGACTCCTATAGTCTTCTTTTTGTCCCATGGCATAATCCCACATAAATGCTTTCTCACACGGTTATATGAACCTGTGTAAGTTATTCTACAATGGGGGCATACAAATTTAGTGGTTCCACCCCCTTTTCCTCCTCCGAGCTTTGTGACATATTTCCACAAGGGTGTCGAGTTCTCTTTGGTTTTCTTTCCATCACCACAATCACTATCATTTTCCTCCTCCTCCTCTTCCTCTCCCTCCTCTCCATGATATGTGCCACTACCCACTTCTTCATCATTTTAATCACTTCTCCTTTGGTTTCGAAACACCACCGTCATAATAAAAAATGGAACCAAAAGGACAAACCACATCGACAGACCCATATTGCTTGTAGAGAATAAGACTTTGCATGCAATGGAATGAGGGAGAAAGAATGGCGAGAGTGACTAAGGGAGCGAAAGAGAGCGCTAAGGGAGTGACTGCTCGTGAGCTCTCCCTTAGCGCTCCCGTACAGTGGCAGGGAGCAAAAATAATTACCCGAGAACACGCTTCCCAAAAATAATTCCGTACAAGATCATTTTAGGAGTGCGCTTTTTGAGCACTTCCTTGATGCTTTGCTCGAAAGCAAGCTTCGGGAACAGGGGCGAGAAGGGTGGCGCTTACACGTGTAGATACCATGTATCTCGATCTTGTATATACTCTTCCACGATTAAAGGAAATATGGTACTCGTGACAGACATCTCCTCCACTTTAGCTACAAACTCTTTCAATTGAGCAAAAAACTTGTTCAATGTATTATCCATGTTCTATTGCGTTGCCTGCTTCATTTGTAAAAAAATTGCTAAAACGATTTGTTTCTTCCATGGTACAGACCCCAACGTTGCCATGCTTCAATGGAGGGAAAAATTGTTGCTAGTGTGATAGCAAAGGGGAGACTAGCTAGAACTAGGGCATATAATATCATATGAAAGTCCTAAAAATTAGCTTTCCAATGGCACTGGTCTTGTTGCAAACTGATCACTGTTAAAAGATATGAACTTTGCAAGGTCTGCAGTCATCTCCCAAAACCCTAAAAAAATTGTAGATTTCAAACATTGATATCTCCCTCTCCCGAACTTGGATTTGAGTGATTTGTTTTCTGAAACCACCTTTCACCTATTTTTCCGAGAGGAATTCATATCTGCAATTAGATTCTAGAGATTCTGCTGAAAAAAACTCAGAAATGAATCCGAGTTTTGTAGCCCTCTTTTTCTCTTTACAAAAATTTGCAAAAAAGAGAAAATTCTTCCAATGTCGTGGCCCAAGAAAGTGGCTCTGATACCAATTGTTATAAACCCAAATAGCAATTTTAGATCACACACGAGATATCCACCATAAGAAACAACACGAGATATTCAATAAGCTCCAACTGTATTATTATTGAAATGATTCTTTTGATGGGATAAATCAACCCTGTTTGCTTGCCTCTTCCAGGGGACTAACTCCTAATGAGTTAAGCTCAACATACAATATTCTTCTCCAAAATTCATAAGGAGGACCTCATCATTACTTATAGAATCACAATACAGCTCTAACCTCCTAACCTCCTAACTATCTAGTGGACACTCTTTAATGAGGTCCCATTACATTTATTTACTAACTTAGTGGGTCTTATTTAATAATAACAATATAGTGCACCTAATCCACTTTACATTGAATCTACTCCATTGATACTCTAATGGGCCCTTTGGGCCCCCATTCCACCCCTAGGGAGGGTCATAAGTCATAACACATTATGAGTTACATGGTCTGACTTCTTGTATGACTAGCTTTTTAGGGTTATTTGGTTGGAAATGTGTTGACAGGTGATATATTTGAGAATGCAGAGGTACCATTTTCACATGGATTGGGGCTTATTTTAGATTTATTATACCAAGTGTGTACTAATAATAGGCAATCCCATGGGACCCCCCATTCCACCCCTAGGGAGGGTCATAACACATTATGGGTTACATGGTCTGACTTCTTGTATGAGTAGTTTTTCAAGGTTATCTGGATGGAAATGTGTTGACATATGACATATTTGACAATGCAGAGGTGACATTTTCACATGGATCAGGGCTTATTTTAGATGAATTACACCAAGTGTGTACTAGTAATAGGTGATCCCATGGAAGCTTTACATAGGACATAATTTATGTATTCTTCAAGCACAAATGGTAGTTCCAACTACCAACTTGTGGTTTTGGCAGAAACGGTAGTTCCAACTACCAACTTGTGGTTTTGACAGTGGTTTAGCTCAAACCCTCTTTCTATAAACCAAAGGCCTCAAGTACATATAGCATGTGTTAATAATTAAATGAGGCAAGAAAGTAGACATCATATAGTTTATTGTTGAATACGAACCTTAACATTTTACATATTAACAAAATACAGTCACTGTCACGTCCCCTCTCATCGATCTAGTGCGATGGAGAGAACATGGCGCTAAGGCTGGGCATCTGGCCCCATGATTATTAACAAAATTCATGGAATATAAAAAGACATATGCAGATGTATATATATGCAAGAAACACAACGGAAGTAAATTCTACTACACATCTAGCATACATTCAGCATATTCATACTAGTCATCAATTAAAGACATTGCGGCATTAACACGAGAATACTTATCTTGAAGCGAAGTAATCTCAAGCAACTGACTATGCAACTGCAACGTTCCACCCAACCATAGGCCAGTTGTGCTCATCAACCTCTCAACACAACTGCCACCCCCGAGCTGGGCATGATTTCTACAAGGAAAAAGGGAACGACAGACTCACACATAACCAATTGCACATCAAGGTTCAGCCAATCCAATCCACAGTTGGGTTTATCAGGCTGCTAAGGCAATGGAAAGGAAGAATTGCTAAGCTAGTGGGCTCAACCACAGAGCTATGGATACCTCTACAAGATCTATCTAGCTTGGTCCCCACAATACCTACACACCCGACACAAGGAAGTATTCCCTTCACTGCTACACTGTCCCTTAGGCCATACCTTCCATTCTAGTGCTCTTCAAGGTGTGCATAGAAGAGTAGCCAACCCTTTTGATCTTTTTGTGAGGTTCCTCTCTTCACTAGGTTTATCAAGCCAATTCTGGTCCTCCTCCACTCCTAATTCTTACTCACAGTTCAAACCAAAACAAGGATGCACATAACAGCAAAACACAAGTGTTGGGCATGAAGAAAAAGTTTTGACTGTGGGATGCCCAAGATAGGGTTTCCATTAGTTTCAGAAATCGTGGGCAACCAAAAACGAAGTGTTAGATGGGGAATCAACCCTGGGAGAGCAAATCGATTTCAGAAAACGTTTATGGGCATTCAAGGGGCAGAAACGGCCTCTATAAACCCCCAAATCATGATTCTCTTCCTCCCAGCCACTATGCAACACAAAAACAAGTTCTCAACTATGGAAAATGAAGGAAAATGATGGAAAACGTGAAGGAAAACGCCCCAGCTAGCTCAGACTGCGTGAGGAAGCAAAGAACATGGGTGAAGAATGGCTTGGACACAATTTCGTGGGTGTTTTCTTGTCATAGAAGCCAAAATACGATTTCTCAAATTGAAGGCTTGCCCATACACGAAATTGGCTGCCATACCTCTCCATTCCCAATGCATTAACTACCTCAACCAACTCTTGGAAGAATTAAATGATTGGGTACATTAGTCAAAATGGGTAGTTGAGAGTTTATGGGTTCTCTCATTGACATTGGCTTAACACTATTGGCTTAAAGGTTTGAATATTTTCCCTCCCGATTCCTTGTACAAATCATGCCCCCATCTCTTGTTGCATTGCATAACTAGTTGTGAGTATTTTATTAAAAATGCGTATTTACATGATGTCTTAATTTATATTGTGCCTGGCTAGCACGATAACCATAGGCATCGATTTTTAATTGCCGATACATAAAAAGTTAAATCGATGGTGGGGCCTTGGCCTTGAGCTCCTCACCATGATTTCATAATGATATTTACATCATTTACAATTTTAATGCAATAGGGTCAAAATCAGGATATTACAGTCACCATATAGAATCCAGCAAATGCAAATTGAAGCATGAAGTGATTCTCTAGACCGATCAAAACCATAACATATGGCTTCAAAGTGGGCAAAAGAGTCAAAACAAATAGAAAATCATTGCAGACTTTTACTAGGCATTTACCTATTCAGATATAGTGTTCTAGAATTCCTGAGTTAAATCACTTGTGTACAATGAGCACAAGCTACCGCTTTCCAAAAGACACTGAACATAAATCACCAATTGGAAGATGGTTAGCATTTGTTTTTTATTATGTTGATCTTCAGTGAAGTTATTACACAACCTTTGTTAGAGGAAAAGAATAGGGGTAGCATTATGTGAAAGAAAAGAAGTAAAGCATTGTGGATTAATATTCAAAAGTTTTTCAGGAGCCTTGCCTCTGACCTCCCTCTGCCCCAATTACAACTATTTCACTTATATTATGGACTTACCAACAAAGCTTTATCAGTGCCGTAGGCTATAAATATAATCTGTACAGACAATTCTCCAATAGCAATTATAGCCAGGTTAATTGTCATGAATGCTTTACTGTGTTCCTGGTAAGAAATTCAGGTTTTCAACTGAATCCCCGGCATTTTTAACAATGCACTGAAACCTAAGCACAAGTTTCTCCACTATTTTACATGAGAAATATGGGAGTGACGCCAACAAAAAATTTCATATTGCTACCAAGAAAGATATTACTTGTCCCTATATGCCAAAATATGAGAGGTGAACAATAAAGCATCTGAGAAAAATCAGAACGGGTGGAAATTCTAGATAGTCTCCTCAACTGACCTCAAATTTCGAGGAAGCATGAACTCTACATATAAGGGGTAGTGATCTGATGGATAAAAGCCATCAATATTATCATTTACAACTTCACAGGAAATTGGAGACAAGGAACGTCCCCTAAATAGGACCCAATCCAGGTGCAAGTCCTGATTTTGGCGATCCCAACATAGGCAAAGAGCTCTCAAAATTAGCTTTAAAAATTCCAGAGTTCCCTGCTTGTCCCCTGCAGTTGGACCAAGAGGATAAATAATTCTTCAGATGCATTGCCCTGAGAACAAATGTGAGAGCCATTAAATGAATGAATGCTTAGACTTGGCCAAAGAGCATACCTTTAAAACCATGGTATGTATGTATGAGGGAGACATTTTTCCTCATCCGTGCATTTGCCCATGCATCCCTCATATCACCAACAACACCATGCTCTCTGGTAAAGAAAAAAAATAGACAAGATAAAATGGGACAGAGAACAAAATTAAAGATGTTTGAAAAAAAGAGGAAATCCAACATTACTAAATTGAACTCCTCTTACATATTTATCATTTTCTGATGATATTTGGATTCTGGAAGCAATAAAAAGACTTCCATAAGGTCAACAAAGTGAGACTTAAAGGAGTCAACTAAATGTAAAAGCTTGGGAATTTGGGCTTCTCTTATAGAGTTAATCATTTTCTGATGATTTTTGGAAGCAATGAAAGGATGTCCACAAGGTCAACAAACTGAGACTTCTAGGAGTAGAGAAATTCCAATTATGGCAGAGTGGAAGGAATGGACAAGGGCAATTCCAGGAAAAGGGGCAGCTTCAAGAAAATGTTATTTCACCATAACTACCACATATTATATAAATATTAACGAGCCAGAACCTATGTTTTAAAAATGTGAAGCCCGTACTCAACTAAGTTTATTACTAAATTTCTATATATCAAAGCACTGAATGACAAACATGGATAAAACAGTTACCACTGGAACAGTGCGGAAAATCAAAACAAATTAAGAACTACATTCTCTGATTAATATCAGAAGGGCAGCTTCAAGAACATGCTATTTCAACATAACTACCACAGTTTATGTAAATACTAACTATCCAGAACCTATGCGTTAAAAATGTGAAGCCATTATACTCGACTAAGTTTATTATTAAATTTCTATATATCAAAAAACACTGAATGATGGATAAAACTTCCAGCACGGAACAAGTAAGAAAATCAAAACAAATTAAGAACTACATTTTCTGATTAAAATTAAAACTATTGATATCACTTGTACAAGGGAGATGCCAAAATCAGATTACATGAAACATTGCTGTTGAGGAACAGGTTTCTAATCCCAGAGCACTGTTTCAGATGCTTTTCCTCATATGATATTATCATATTACAAATAAGTTCCAATTGTCTCAAAAGGGAATACGTCGTTTTGGTCCAGGCCATTTCTACTGATTCATTTGATATTTTAGAAGGAATCCATTCTAGAGGACTAAACTTTTCTTTCATACACATGATGCTTCCTTGTTAATAAATAAATAAATGCCATCAATTTGCACTTTATGGATGACTACAGAGTTAAAACTCATAATTGCAAAGAAAACATTCACTTTACTTAAAACGTTCTTAGAACATAACCAAGAGTGAAAAATCAAAGTATTTGAAGTCACAAAAATTGCTTTAATGGGTGTATCCATAGCTCTAGAATATTACCCAATGTGGCATTACTAAAAAACTAAGTTGGAGATAATGTTGCAGATGGGAATAGTAATCATTCAGTATTTTCCCTAATTCCAATGAACACATGGTCCAAAAAAGTTCAATTATATGTAAAACTCATTTCAAACGGTGAATTTGATGAATCATGCATTTAGCTGGGGCTTTCACAGACTCAACTTGTTAGAAGAGGCATCTTACTACAACTATAGGTTAACATCTACTTGCACTCCAGGGAGGTGAGTTGGACAGGTCCTTGAATTCTACTATGTTTGGTAAGATTCTGCAGTTGTAAATCCTTCTGCTTCCTTGTTTAAAAGGCACTAGCAGAAGGAAAGATGGAAATTTATTTACCCCATCTAAGCATTTTATTCTTATGGATTCAGCAGCCTCAAAGAAGATTCAGCAATAAAGCCATGAGAGTTAAAAAGGAAATATGCAGAACAAACAAAGTCACCCAACTCAGACTCAAGAATGACTCAGAAAACTGAAGAGTAAGAGTTTGACTTGGACTCTGGAAATACTCAACAAAATACTTAGCATAAAACTAGGAGAATAAAAAACTTGAAGATAACTTAAAAAGTCACAAAAGATTAAATTTACGGGGTGTGTTTTATAGGTCAAACAAAGCCAAGGCTCAAGCTATGGCGAGTTTGACTGGTTTGACCAAGTCCTCTGGTCACCAATTTTATTCAGATCGTTGTTTAGTCAAGCTGGGTCAAACTCACAAGCACCTTCAGTGTCTTGTAACAATGATACAAGTTATGGCGAGTTTGACTGGTTTGACCAAGACCTCTGGTCACCAATTTTATTCAGATCATTGTTTAGTGAAGCTGAGTCAAACTCACAAGCACTCTTCAGTGTCTTGTAACAATGATGGAATGCTAAAGCACACCCTTCCATGTTCTTAAAGATGCTCCTTCAAAAGAAAGATGGTCTAATTGAAAAGGCAGTCTCAACAGGAGCTCCATAGTGAAACAGGGCATTGAACAATTCCTAAAATGCCCTAGGATGAAAGAATTTGCCATCTTGGTGGTACTAAGAAGGTGGAGGATGAAGCGCATTTTCTTTTAGAATGTCCCGTGTATGCACACATTAGATTTCAATTTCAAAATATTTGCAACAGTACCAACCTTCCTAAACTGCTAACTCATCAATAATATGGAGATTTAGGAAAGCTTCCCCAACCTTTTTGAGCATAGCAATAAAATTCTAAAGCAAACCAATTATTTCCTTACCATTTTTTTATGGTCCAATAGACCAAAGTTGGTCTAAATGGATGGGCACAGTCATCATCATCCTCATCATATATTAAATATTTGCACAGAGCCTTTTATTTGAAGAAGCTAAAATTCACCTAACACCCCCTAGGCAACCTTGGCCTACACCGTTCCAGTTGTTTTTCTCTATGATCAGGTTGTGGATCATTTTTCTCATTCTCACTGATACAAGGTTCCACCCCGATACATGTTTTTGGGAAGCAACGATGCACATGCTAGAACTTATAGATTTACTACCTGGAAATTATAGGAAGAGTTACTCATAAATCCAGTTTCTGTCTCTTCAAACACCCACTTAAACAACCCTGGTGTGCACAAGTTTTAGTTTGCAATGACGTCAGAAAGGAATTCTCCATCTTGGCAATGGAGCTCTAGAGTGACTGGTTTTTATTTTTTTCTTCCTGTCTAATTCTGTAGACTGCAAGTCTTGTAGATATGAACTCTATAGAAATTATTTGAGCATGAACCCGCACACATCTATGCATCACCATCGGAAGTGACTACTATCTTCTATCTTCAGGTAATGATCTTTACAGGTAGCTGCTTTGACAATTTCTCTAATGAAAGTATAGTTTATGTTGTGATAAATCCTTGTACTTAAAGATTAAGCTATAGACCAATTCAAAATATTGCATTGATTCCTAATTTGAAGCGGATAAAGGCAACTGCTCTAGGAAACTTAAAATCATTGACAAGAGCCCTTCGTAGAATCAAGTCAGTTTGAACTTTGAAGAAAAACAACTCCTCATATGGGAGACTCTAAACCCCAAGAATGTCTTTGATGATTTTTAAGAACACACATTTATGAAACAGAAATCAAGAGAATAACTTCCAACACAAAATTTACTCCATTGATTTCCTATTACATAGTAACTGATGATATTATAAACCAATATTACAATGGAATTAGTTGTACGTAAATTGGAATGGTCTTCTGTGGTGTGATAGGGTCATGTTCCTCCAGCCCAGCAGCCATGATCAGTCTACAGTCCTCCCATGGTAAATGCTCCAGCCTATATTATGCATGAATCATATCAATTCGTGGAAGTGACAATGGGAATCTCATTCACCTAGATGAATCCGAAAGAATTCTCCTCTGAGATCGAAGCTTTCAAAATCTTGGTTAGCACATCCACTATTATCGGAACCGGTAAAACTAGCCGGTCCGACCGGTCCACAGTCCCAACCGGTCTGGTTAGGTGCCTGAACCGGAAAACCTGCAAAAATGATTCAGACTGGTTATGAACCGGCTGTGAACCGGCCGGTTTCATACGGAACTGGCCCGTCCATCCTCTGCTTATTTTTTTATCTCTAGGGGC
The DNA here is from genome assembly GCA_027924585.1 of Larix kaempferi. Classification (NCBI taxonomy): domain Eukaryota; kingdom Viridiplantae; phylum Streptophyta; class Pinopsida; order Pinales; family Pinaceae; genus Larix; species Larix kaempferi. The sequence continues at coordinate 63,600,580 of BSBM01000370.1, read as the reverse complement.
CATTTAGAGCTTCTTTATTGATGTATTTTGTTTCAAAACTTCGTAGATTTATTGCACTCGGTGCTATTTTGGTTATTTGCACGCATACTTGCTATATATATGAGAAACTTTGCATATTTGTGTATTAATGGTTTGCATTCATATGTATGCACATGAATATATATGTTTTTTTACAAAATATGAATAGTTTATGTATTTTTGGTCGACCGGTTTTTTTCCAGTTCCAGTCCAGTTCACATTTTGGGCTCTGCCGGTTCAATCACCTGTCCAGATCTGACAACATTGAGCACATCAAACCCGGCCAAAGGATCCCAACCTTCAGAGAATAGATTTGTCAAAAAGCTGGACTCCATCCCCCAACTGGACTCATTTTGTCCGAACAAGCTCTGATCAGAAAGTTCACAGGCTTCTGACCTAGCCCAAGCTGTACAAAGTTGTAGCCTATGGATAGTAGACCACTGGATACCACTGAATCTCAACTACCCATGTACTAGATCTAGGTTAACTCACCCAAACCAAGAAGTGCGCCCTTGCTTGGAGAGGCTAAGTGCCTTGGGAAGAGGGTCAAATGGAGTCCAATCCTCACCAAACTATAGATCCGGGATGCCGTGGATACTATAGAGGTGGGTTTTAAATTTCTTACCCAAGAAGCCACTAGATCTTAATAGATCTGAGAAAATGTAAAATGGGGATTTTGATTAATTAGGGTTTTAAATGTTTTAGACAAGTGGATAGATCATGGAGATAGAACTTACCTTGAGATCATACCTGAGTGATGAAGAGAGATGCTTTGATGTTGAGGAAGATTCCCGCAGAGATCAAATGAGAGATTGTTGATTTTGCTTGCCAAATTGATGCCCTAGCCCACAAGTGCGCCCTCCTCTACCTGTCAATCCAAGGAAAATCGATTTCAATCAGAGAGATCAAGTATGGAGGAAATACAAGTAAAATGCAAATGATAACATAGAATAGAAGGTCCTGGGACAATAATACTCCCTGTTACCAACGAAGAGATCCAAAGAAGAAGTAGGGAGAGTCTTCCCCTACCAATACTTCCTCCTCAAAGCAAATCGGCCTCCACCTGTAGATGCAAAAACGTGGTACGAAAGATATGGCAAAACAAGATCTCCAATAACTCAGTGCAAAGGAAGAACCAATGAACGAACACCAAAAACATTCACCACAACACTGGAGATAGATGCAATAATAATTTTCTATTCCAATAATCCAGAGCCACCCGTCCCCTTACAATGAGAAGCTCTCTCCTTTAAATAGGAAGGAGAGGCATCAAAATCCTAACCACTTTTTGAATGAGTGGCTAAGATTAAAAGATACAAATGTCTAATCAATGGTTGAGATGAGCTCAACAATAAAATACATGGATCACTAATAAAATATATCATAAGTGGACAAAATCGCCCTAGAAGAGAGGAATCTCACCATATCATGATGACAAAATATAATAAGAAGCTTATGGTGGGTCCAAGGGGTAATTTTAGCCACCTTTGGTCAATCCCCATAGCACAATAATAATAAAATAGTCATCAATATACCAAATCGTGCCTCTATGGACAAATCGTAGGCCTCAAAAGACCTCAAAAATCAACAGAAAGTGCCATAAGTGATGGATGCGGGCCCCGATGAAGCTGAAACTGCTGGAGGAGGTGTGTAAGACATCAATCCATCATCACTGATCATCCCATGCCAAGACATTGCCTCAGTAGCCCAAATCGAATTCCTCAATAGCCATTTCTGCCAATCCTGAAATGCCTCGGGAAGCGTGAAACTGCCCCAAACTGCCTCCTGGAGTGCCTGCTTTGTCAAGGTGAGGGCACCAGTGTGTCCGGGAGGGGGGTAATACGGTAAAAACAAGTGGCTGGACCACCCCCTCCAAGCACAGTGCCCTAGGTCAACCGGATAAAAATCACATCTGCTCTAACAGAGTCTCCGACAGACCAAAACTGCACTAGGATAGCCTACTAAGGCTCAATCATCACTATAAGTGCCCGGAACTGAAAACAAACTGTCTCATTGGACTCAAAAGGTCCAAATCTATCCAAGATGTGTACTCATACACCATATGAATCTCTGCATGATCAAAATATAGGAACAGGTCAAATAATAATAATCTGTAAATGATCAAATACTGCTGTAAACCATGAATCATCATCATAACCCTATCGCTGCTGCATAGAATCATCATGTACATGTACATAGACCATATATCATCTATCCATGTCATCACAAGGTCTAACCATGTCATGTCCTATGGTTGACCTTGGTCAAACTAGGTTTGGCCAAGTCAACATGAACAAATATAACTCAGACCATCATCAAAAGCAGCTGCAAAGTGTCAAAGGTTAATGCATGCTCTTCAACTTATTCAAATAACAATTATAACACAAAGTAATCATTACTGACGATCTAAATCCAAATATATAATGTCATTAATTATTATTATTACTCGGACTAGACTTTCAAGATCATACTCACTTCATAGCTGTGATCAATTTGCTAGCGAAGGGTGAAGACTAAAATAACTGGCTAGGCTAAGGGATGACTTGACTGACTTAACTTTGTGACACTTTGGCAAAGGGAACGGGAATACACACCATAGTATATACTGAATGAGCAACAACACAGGGAATGGCGGTGTCTCACAAATGGATAAGTTGTTTAGAGAGTGCTTATTCAACTTAGGCATCATGTCTACATCAAGTTGATCCAAATTCATTAGGATCATTCAATTTCATTTCATGGCCTTTTTGGCCTACATAACCCTTCGGATCTCATGTGTGCTGATAAGCACAACTAGTTGCAGCTTGCATCCAGGGCATGTTTTTTATACATATATAAGGTCAGCAATTGTTTAGATATAGCTTTTAAGAATCATTGCTTTTTTGGACCTTTCTTATACTCTTCGAGGAGTATTTTTCAGCAGTTCATCGCTCTTGCCCTTTTTAGTTTCCATGGGCGAATTTATCAGTTTCCATAAGTAGTACATGAGCTTTCAGTTTTAGCCAACAACATCTCAAGTGACTAGGGGGAGTTCGAGCCAATGCCAAACATCGGGACAGCCGACCAGAATGATTTAGGCCTACAATCCAACTCACCAAAGGTAAGTTTTGTCACCAACTCAGAACCGAGACACAATAAACAGGGAAGCTCATCCAATACAGAGGCTATAGTGGGGAAAAGATCCTCCATGTCACTAGTCAAGTAGTAAGTCAGGGTGATAAACTAAAAGGTAGGCAATGGATGGATGAAGGCAATGAATAATGGAGCCAACACTAGCGAGCCAAGGTATGGTGGAATGATCACCTCTATTATCCCTAAGGAGGGTAAGACCAATGAGTATGAATAGTGAACTTCTAAGTCTGAGTAGGAACAATAAAGTATATATAATAAGATCAACCAGGTCCACATATCTATATGATCGCCAGATCATGACACTAAGTGCTAAGACATGCTATAAGAATAAGTATAAAAGCAATATAACCATAACACAATGATATACCTGTTGAGTCATATACATGAATTCTCGTCACCTGAACCATCATCTGTCCTCTGAAACCGCTGCTATAACTCTGGGCACTACTGACTGCTCTGTACCAATGGTATAATGGCTACGTCGATCATCTCTCTAAGTGTCCTGAGACTCAGTCATGGCATGGGGAATATATACTGCTGTCCACAATATGATAGTGATCCAATATAGATGCTCATCTCAGCATCTCAAATGTAAGGGAACTGGCTGAATAGTGTACTGGCATCAGAAAAATAATGTATGGTAGCCCGGCTACTATATATGTGATAACAGGAACCCAAGCACATCCAAAAATACATAGCCAAGCAGCAGAGACTCTCGAAACAGTAAGCTCGGCCCCTGCTCTCGACATCTCTTATATCAGTGCTCTAAGAAAGAAGACATCTCATAGCTCACCCCCACTAACAAGAGGGTGGAAATCCAATCAACAATGTTAAAAAACAGAAGCAGAACAAAAAAAATCATGCAGTACTCAAAGTTCACTTGCTGTTTCTTACTCATATTTTTTGATGTAACTGCATTTGGGATTCCGTATCTATAATGTTTTGCCAAGTAGTTTTGTTGCTTTCTCAATATGTCAGGGAGTACGCCTGCCAGGCCTATAATGACAAGAATTGGAAGGTTGGGAATAAAGAATTTTGGATTCTAGACTATATTTTTTTATATTACTACACTGTCCAGTTCAGCAACAGCTTTTCTATTATAAAATATAACCATTACTGTAGTTAAAAATAAAATAAACAAAATTACACCATTGCACATAAGATACACACATACATAAGTGCACAAGACATAAGTTATGAACCCATTCTTATTACATGCTTGAATGCATAATGAGTACCATAATACAATGTTGACTCCCATATATATATAGTCCACAAGGGCACAGTTATGTTAGGGTCGGCCCTCCCAACACAACAAAAACACACATCCATATTAGCCCACTCAGATCAACAGAGTTGACACACAATCCAAACACATAGACGCACCCACACAAATTAACATTACTTCAACACACTAACACTTCCCTTTATGATAGTTTGGGGACCATGCCCATGAAACTTGTCAAGACGGTGAGAAGTATGATTAATCTATCACCTCCCCCCCCCCAAATCACAACTTCTTACACAATGTCACAAAATATGGGGCCTGCCATTAAAGATTATAAGGTACGCATTTACAAGGCTTTCTTTCACATGACTCAATAGAGAAAATACAATTTGATCTTCAAACCATCCTTTATGGGCTGTCAAACCACCCATTTTGGATTTTCACTCCACCCTTTTCAAGCCTTCAAACCTGTCACTCAGATTTGCTTGTTACACATAACACACATCAGAAAACTTCAAATAGTGAGATCTCCTCGATATTTTAGTAACAATATTCTCTATGATCCATCCATACACATTTTATCTTGAGAGGTTTTAATCCATAGTGTTTAGTACATCTCCAGAGCCTATTCCTCAGGTCATTTATCTTCTTGCAACAGTTTTCCATGGAAGGATTAGGATTAGTTTTAACTTTTTCCAGAATACTCATGTGGATCTCAGTTTCAACATTTACATGAACTATGACCATTCCTTCCACATGTATCTAATGTTCCATGGAGTTTCCGGGACAGGGGAGTGTGGGAGCAGAAAAACGCACAAGGGGGACGTGTGAAATGAGGTTATAGATATGAATCTGTAAAAATAAAAATGCAGGTCAAAATGACGGGTAAAATTAAAATCTACACTTCATCATGACTTTTAATTTATGAAGTGGCAGTGTTTTGACATGTAAAATGGTAAATGGCAGCTATTTAGTAATTTACCCATCAATTTTCAACCCTGGGTGCACCCTCTTTCCTTGAGCCATTTTGGAGGTGGTTGCTAACTAATTGCACATATATTAATTAAGGTAAAAATATAAATATATATATATATATATACATATATTGATTTAGGTAATTATTAATAGGTAGTTACTATATATATATATATATATATATATGAGGTTATAGATATGAACATGTAAAAATAAAAATGCAGGTCAAAATGAACGGTGAAATTAAAATATACACTTCATCAATGGCTTTTAATTTATGAAGTGGCAGTGTTTTGACATGTAAAATGGTAAATGGCAGCTATTTATCCGTCAATTTTCAACCCTTGGTGTACCCTCTTTCCTTGAGCCATGTTGGAGGTGGTTGCTAACTAATTGCACTGTTTATCAATTGTTGAAACTTTCTCATGGAGTTAGTTACAAGTGGAAAAAACCACTGGTTATTATTGGGGAGTTTGTTGGGAGAAATGTGGATCTAAAAGAGAGAATTATTATTTTATTGTAAACGAAGTTAAACTACACTCTCTATATAAAGAGTTGCCCTTCCTTATCTATTTTCATGATTGGAAGTTGGAGTTTTTTCTCTCCTTGGAGCTTAATAGATTTATTTTCTTGGAGCATGTGTGAAGTGTAAAGGTTTCTATCCTATTAATGTACGCTTTTGTCTCTATATATCAATGTTGTTAGTGATATGTGGAATTACTAGAACTTGCTTTTGTTGGGCCACATGAGAAGGGTATGTCTACCATATTGGAAGGGTTTTATGTGAGAAGTTTCTCCCTATATTTCCCTTTGATGTCTTATGCATGAATGTATTAGCTTGCTCCTTTCATCTTCTAGAGTTGTTGCTTGTAATACTTCATTGTGTAGGTCACACCCCATTAGCAATGTTTTTACGTGGCACCTTGTTGCTGCCTGGTTCCACACCTAGGAAAACGCAGCAGAAGTCTTCAAGCTACTGGTGTGGCCTTGGGGGCAATCAGAGTCAAGTGCTGTCACCTGAAACTCGACTCCTCCGTCTAGGCTTTCCTAGCGAAGCCAAGGGGGGTGGACCATAAAAATGAAAACAAACTATGGTGTCTAATCTAGGAGTTAGAAATATTTTTTGAAACCAAGATAATGCAGCATACATTTATATAATGCAAAACATCATTCATCAATACATCATTTGCCAATATTCATTATTATCATCATCATTTGCAACATTCATCAACAACATGAGATATAACAATATAAACCAGTGCCTTATAATGGAGTCGAAATAGATGCATGAACTGAAAAAGTAAATGTTGTGCAAGTGTTCTTGGTTTATTTTAATTTAAATGTGGTAGTGATCTTTTTATTAGGGCTGGTGGGTTCCCAATATACGCAAAGGTATGGGGAACATGTCCGGAATTTTGATGTGTGGTTTTTCACTCAGACTTGGGTTGGATCGGAGTCTCAAGGAGGTGTTCAGATGCTGTACCAACGAGAGCAAGCCTAACGGTTTCCAAGAGGTCACTACCCAGTTTTGTCCCAAGTCCTCTAAAAAGTTTGCCCACAACAACAAAATATTCACGTTGTGCCAGATTTTCACAAAAAGGTTTGTTTATTGGGGTGGTGTTAGATCCTATTACTAGTCATCTTCCCTTTTCTGATGCGTACCAACATGATCAAATTGAGCTGCAAGTTGGCCACAGAGCATACGGGAGAAGACCTTGGAAATTTTTAAATATTTTTTATGAACCAAAATTTTATCTTTTAAAACCCCAAGAGTCTCTTTTTAGGCCAGTACTCGGGCAAGCCCTTGTCCTGAAACCCTATATCGGGAAAGCGAGGGGGTGTTTGAGTTTGTAAAAAAATGATAAAAATCTATGTCCTGAGTGAACTTGTGGCCCGCCAGTGGAACGGACCAACAAGGTGAATTTTAACCCTAGTTAGTTTTATTAAACGCCGAAAATAAAAGAAATAAACTACTCAAAAAAATCACACCACGAAAAGAGAGACACAGGCCACCCGTGGGGGGGTGGGGTGTGGGCGCTGGTTAGCCCACTTGCTCTCATTTAATAATCTTTTACAATGGACAGAGAAGTGCCCCAGTCTACTTAAAGTGACCTGGTGGCTTACAATTTTGAAGGAAAAAATTAATCGGTTTTACAAAAATTCAGTATTGGTCATTCGGATTGCCTGGATCCTTGAAATTTCCGCAGCACCTCCTCCTACCTGTTCGTCTTTTGCTGCAAACCAGCAAGCAAGTATTAGTTTAAGATGCCCAAAAACACTTCAAGAGTGTCTTTGGAACACCTCCTAAAAAACCCAGAAAAAACTAAGTGTTAAAACTAGTTAAAAAAGACAAAATTTAACCAAGACAAGCAATGGGGCTTGTTTACTTGGGATCTTTGCAAGCTTTAAGAGCTGCAAATTATAAGCTCTACTAACAGCTAGATAAAACCTTTTATAATCAGAAAGTACTGTTTGTTCAAGTTATTCAAAATATGCATAAAAATCTCTAACTTTGACAAGAAGCAAACTAGTATTAAATCTAGATCAGATATAACTTTGAAAATACATAAGATCTAACACATAAATCAGATCTACTTAAGGTATTTAAAGAGAAAACAGATCTGAGAATTGCAAACCAAAGTAACCAAGAATGTTTTGTTGAATTTCAAAATTTGTTGAGAAGGATGAAGGAAGCAGAAAGGTCCTCGAAATTGTAGACTTTGAAATCTTAGAAGTGGGACACCGAGGGTAAGACCACCAAAGCATGCACAGGTGGAGGAAGCGAGAGCAAACAAGCTATCTTTTCTTCAACCTGCCAACCTGTAGCCAGCAAAAACACTTACAAACACCCATCAAATAGAAATGCACTAGATCAAAAATCAAAATAACATGCACATAAACAAATGATACATGTACATTTCAGATCTCTAATGAAATGACAAATAAAAACTAATTAAATCAAACAAGAATAATTAATTATCCTCACAAAACCGTTACCAGTCCTTCAAGTGAGCTCAGTTGATGGCTGAAAAATTACTTGAACATAGATTGCTTTAGCCACAAATCACCTCATACAAAGAGATCATGAAACCACTCACAAGGCACACCACAAATTGACCTCCAAAGTCTTTTCTTCATAAACCAAATAGTACAAGCTTACATCAAAGTTCTGCTCCCTCTCCAACTACAGAAAAAGAGAGTGGGCAGCCATATATATATAGCCAAAGATGGAGAGGAATGGGTGGAATGAGTGGCATAACTCGTGGAGAAAATAGGACTGCCCACTCCCATTTAATGGGCTGCCAAAATCAACCCCAAATCAACTAAAAATCAGCCATGTGACAACCCATAAACATAGCTGCAAATTCTATGATTGAAGGGGCCCAATTTTGAGAAATATGTCTCCCTCAAGTGGGGAAGTAATCCCACTAATATAGCTGCCTGGAATCTTTCCAAAATCAACTCTTACAACTCCTAAAACATAGATGAAATAATTCTGATTTCCAATCCCATAAAATTTGGAAGTTAATTTTTTATGATTTTTTACTTTTTTGCATTTTTCTCTCCATTTTTCACTTTTTTTAATTTTTTAGCCACAAGTGAAAAATAAATGGGTCTAAGACTATAGAAAGTGGGTTTAGGGGTAAGGTGGATGCTCTGAATTAGAAAACGAGCACCCCCAAAGCAAAAAATCCCCTAGAACACACTTTTACGCCAATTACAATTTTTTTAATTAAACCATTAAAAAATGGCTCAATTACGGAAAAAATAATTTTCGCCTAAAATTAAAAAACAACCTAGGGGGACTTAGCACATGTCCATACGACTCAAAATTAATGTCTAGCATGTTCATAAACATTGACCCATGGACTTTAACAATTCCCTAAGGCTCGTTAACCTCCCCAGGCATTCCAGCTTTAAGGGAGCATGAGAAAAACCCAAAAATTATGTTATGCACTAATGCAAGACATAATTAATAGGTGAAAACACTCCTTGGAATACTTGACTTAGCCAAAAAGTCCTAGGGAACCAAGTCCTTTACAAAATACCATGCTAGTACATCTTATTACAAACCCCGCAGGGCCATGGACATGTGGTAAAAAATAAAAAAAAGGGCTCTCAAAAAGGTCTGATGGTCATCATATCATCGAAAATGAACATTGATATGTTCAACTTTGTCCGCTCACTTGATAGTCCATCTAAGTACAACTTAGCTAGCAACAAGCTACACTATCTATATAAAGAGTTGCCCTTCCTTATCTATTTTCATGGTTGGAAGTTGGAGTTTTTTCTCTCCTTGGAGCTTAATAGATTTATTTTCTTGGAGCATGTGTGAAGTGTAAAGGTTTCTATCCTATTAATGTACGCTTTTGTCTCTATATATCAATGTTGTTAGTGATATGTGGAATTACTAGAACTTGCTTTTGTTGGGCCACATGAGAAGGGTATGTCTACCATATTGGAAGGGTTTTATGTGAGAAGTTTCTCCCTATATTTCCCTTTGATGTCTTATGCATGAATGTATTAGCTTCCTCCTTTCATCTTCTAGAGTTGTTGCTTGTAATACTTCATTGTGTAGGTCACACCCCATTAGCAATGTTTTTACGTGGCACCTTATTGGGCCCTCCTAGCCTATTTTCTGCATTCATTTTTCAGTGTGTTAGGACTTCTTGTGGCATGTTTTAGTGGCCATTGTTGCCTTAACCATTCATTAACGTGCCCTCTTGGATTAGCCTCTTGACTCCATTTGCCCTTGTCAGTGTAGACACTAATCCCTTGATTCTTCCATCACTTTTATATTCTATACTATATTCATTTTGTTAAGTTTTACTCTCCTTGAATCACTTTGAGCCTCAATGCCATAGCCTTAGCAATCTTATGTAGGGATACCCCCCTTGAGTTGGAAGAGAACCAACAAAAAGTGTAGAGAGGGAGTTATTGAGGTGACAATGAGTAGCCCCTCTTAATTACCCTTGGGTTGTGTTACACCCCATATTCTCTATAACATACCCTACTAGATGTGCCAAGGAGGGGAGGTCTTTTTGCCATTGTAAAAGGCCAAGTTGGGGCTGCTTTACGTAAAAGTGTTGATCTATCGATGCTCCAAACCTTGGTCAATCATGGAAGGTCCTCTTGGTCCTCATTTCAAGGTGTACTAGTCTTGTGGCCATGCTGACTATCCCTTGATGGGTGGTAGTCCATCATCATGTCGGGCATTTATGCCCTGGGTAGGTATCGGTGCATCTTGAGGTGACTCCATAAGAACACATGGCTTATGAGCCCCTAGCCACACTCGTTATTTCATGCTTTGTAAAGATGATTGCGTGTGTAAGCGTTGTCATACCCTCTTTACAACACCATTTATACCCACTTGGACTTTGTCTTATTGTATTAACCCCTCTCCTTTGGTCATCTTAGCCAAAAGTGCAAATCATCCATTACTTAAACAAGGAGGGCGTTGAGGGCAAAAGACACTTGTCGGGGTTAAATGGGGCATGACATCCTCCTTCCAAGCTTAACTTTTCATCTTGTTAAAACTATCATCATATTTTATCATTATTTTATGTTTTATGAGGTTTAGTCCCCGGATTGTGGGTGACAAACCCTAAAAATCATTTTAAACTCAAATTAGATAGGTCAACCTAAAGGAGGGAAAAGTTAGCACTTTTTCCATACAAATATAGCACCCTCCTCTCATTTGTAATCATTAAGAAAGATCATGGGATCAAATATGACTGAAATTTTATTTCTTTTGTGGTTTATGAGACTTTGATGTGGTGTGTGCCTCTCTTCTTGGCTCTTCTAGGGTTTCTAAGGATAATACTTTGATGTGTGAGGATTTTTTGCAATCTTTCAAGGCTATTCTAAGGTGAAAGGATTCTTGGGTGTCTTTTTCTTCTCCTTTTCTCTCTCAATTGTGATAAGATCTTGAAACTCTTGGCTTGCATTGTCGGAGGTATCCAAGGTAAGAGCAATTTAGGGTTTTATGCATGATAGCTTAGTCTTGATTGGTGAGGCATCTCCAGTGAGGAGTCCCTCTTGTTTTGGGCCCTAGCATCTTGTTTGTCCTAATTAAGTCAAGTGCTAACATAACCTAGGGTTTCTTCGACTTGCCCTAATTCATCAAGCATTGAATTGTCAATTCTTGGAAGAATGCTAGCCCCAATTTTTCTCACTGTCATGAGGAATAAAACCTAGGTCTATTTCCCTCATCTTCTCTTTTTCAAAATTCCAAATTCTATATTTTATATTTAAAAATACAAAAAAATCAAATATAAGAAAAAACCCTAAAAATATAAAAAATACAAAAATATTTCCGTATTGAAGAATCTAATATGTCAAATTAGTGCACCCTCCTTGATTTTATGGTAGATCTTCAAGGGCGCCTTCTTCTAATGGACGTTTGTGAAATCTAATGGTTATGTACAAGGGTTGGTATGTTTTTCAGATCTGATTTGACAGGTACAACCATCTAAATTCATCTTTGAAGAGTTTTATAAGCTGAAGGCAAGGTCTATTATCAACCCTAATCACTTGGGAATCCATTTAGTGGTTCAAGTTGAACTTCTTGTGATTTTTGGGGATTGGTTAGGGCATAAACCAGATCTGGTAAGCCATTTCTAGATTTGTCTTACTCATTTATTGACTGCCCCAAAGGTGTGATTCCTATCCCTCTCCATTAGGGGTGCCTTCCTTGGTAAGTTGGCATTGTTCTAAGTGATTTCCATCTATCTTTGAGCATATTTTTGTTAATTGTCTTCTTATAATAGCAGCAATGCTTTAAATCATTTGCACTAGTTGTGAGCATTTGTTACTTCTAACTCCTATCCTCTTGAAATACTTGGTAAACGTGCTTGTGTTCATTGCTTTGACTCCATAAGGAAATGATCTTTGTAAATAGGTTGCTCGTGAGGTATTGTTGTTTTGCAGGTCTAATTCACCTATATGAGGGACTCCCCTTTGGCCTCTAAGAGTTGACCTAAAGCATAAGGAGAGTGCATTGTGGTGACAGTGGGTGCATCTCTTGATAAGTTGTCAATCTTAGAACCGGCCTCCATGACCTTTCGGAAGGGTGCTAATTTGTGCAGTAACAAGTTGCATCCGTGGATTGGGACTTTTTCTACTTAGATGCAGGTTGGAAAGGTAACAAATACCATCCGTAATGTAAGCTATATATTGGTTTTCTTTTTCCTAGATGTTTCTAACTGGGGATGCTGATTCAATTAGGTTTCAACAAGAGTATGTATCAGAGTGTAAAACTCATCTTCCCATGTGCTAGAGAGGAACCAACTACAAATATTAAGCTAGTACAATCACAATATCACCATAGGTTTTCACATGGAACTCCTCAAACTAGGGTTTTCATGATGGAAGTTGTTTGCTTTTCATGAGTCTATTTGTTCTCAACTAAATAAAGGAAGATGATCTAATAGGATTTAAATCAATGTGTATCAAAAGGTATAGAACTTAGCTATCAAGGGTTTAGACAGTGATGAGATGTATATGTGTTCATACATTTATCATATTTGTACTGTTTCTCTTAACATATTTCACTTACCTTTTTTTGTCTTTTATGTGTGACAGACCTAAAATGATGACTGACATCACTTGTATTTTATATTTATACCTTTTGGAGACTTTGTCAAAATGAATTCTCCCCAATTTTATACTGTATATAATCTAATACAAGATAGAGAATACGGCATGTGTACAGTTCAGCAATCTCCACTTATGCTTGGATACTTGTTCTTTGGCTTTCTTTCTTGTATATGAGCATTTCGCATTGCTGATAATATCTTTAAACCTATATCATACAGGAGGTAGCCAAAAGTATTAAACTAAAACAAATGAACCAAACACCTCACAGATTTTGGGGCTGAATCCATCTCACAGAATTCCAAATACTAGAAAACTCAGAATATTAGGATTCTGTAGTAGGTTCTGACATGAGCATGTGTAAGATGGAGAAGACATCAAGTAATCACCCATTTGGTCATATAGATTTGTAAGTGTTGAAAATGAACAGAATAGTTTATCCAAATACAGAAATTATATATTCACATAACAAACCACTAAATGCACGTTATTAAGGGCACCAGGATGAGATAACTACTACCTTGATCTTCCTAGAAGGAAACGCCCTGCAGTTGATTCCTTTTGAGTGTTAAATCCCCCACAATAAACAACGGGTAAACTAGGAGGTAAAGATGCTATATGCTGCCATGTCAGCAATGCACCTCGTCTTCGAGCACGAGCACTGACTTCATCCATGTTTGTGTTCACAACTTGAAAAGTAAAACCAGGTGGCTCGACTCTTTTGAGTTGGAATGTGTGGAAATTATGTCAATGTAAACAACAAAGTTTTGAGGGAGAATCAGCTTAAATGGAAGCCCAGTTGCAAAAACACTGTAACTGAATGCACTTCGGTAATAGCCAGAATAAAATTTTGGTTTACAAAACTGTAAAAGGATATCACCCATGTCGCAATACTGGGTACTGTTGCACCCCATGAAGTGCTTCCAGGAACAGATGGAGATTCTGATAACCAAAAAGTCCCACCCTCCATACGCTCAACCTGCAAACCCGTGGAAGTGTTAGTATGGCATTGATGTAGTACTCAAAATTGAAGAAGCAACAGTAACCACTGGCCCTCACATATCAACAGACTTTGCTTAAGAAAAATATCAAGTGCCAGATATTTTCCATAATACTGTATTTTTTTAATACATTTTTATATAAAAGCATCATACACCATCATACCTTCTCTTTATCATAAAAAATTGTACAGTGCTCATCTGTAGTATCCTGGGACCCTTTCCTTGAAATTCCAAATTGCTCATAACCTTACAAAAATAAAAGCCTCAATTAGCACTATTTTATAAATTTATATACTTTAAAAAGTAAGACAAGCACTCCCAATAATACGGTTGCAAAGAAGAAATAACCAAGAGTTGGCACAAGGACAACATATATTTGTAATATGTCTATCATGTGCTAAATCATTTTGACACCCAATGCCCTTGGCATGAAAGCTGGATATTTATACAATGAATAACATGTAAATTAACATATTACTGCAACTCTTGATCCCAGAAGGACTTCCAAAAGAAAAAACAATTTAAATCATAATATGGACAATGTGATGCTTATTTGTCTTTCACAGCAGGTTCATCATATTATGGTCTCTAGTTAAATTCCAACAAAGTAACTTGAAAGTTCCTGTTATCGCTTGAAACTGGAAAGTTCTGAGGTAACTAGAAACATACACTGTCAACACATACTATTTCCCTGCACTTCAGATTAGTGTCTGCTGACCACAGGGGAAACTCTAGGTGGAGTCAACTAAGAACAAAAAATACGATTAGTAACACCTTAATTGAAATAAAATCTTGCTGTCTTAAATAATCCTGCTAATAAATATGAAAAAACAAGAAGAAAAACATGACCTAATAACTGAAAAACGCATGGAAAACAATGCAAAACTTTATCAAATTGTTGGGCATGCACCCAATTCAATTCTAGACTAACAAACGTTGACATCACTCTATTTCTCTGCTAAAAATGAGATTACAACAAGCTAATCTTGCTAATCTTGCTGTAATTTAACAAAAAACTGAATTAAAGGGATCTAAAATGTCTAATTATATGGCTAGATTCCCTAATATGCACAATTTGCGATGTAGACATGATAGTTCTCTTTTATATGAGGGATTAAGTACTATTAACCAATGAACCAGTGCCTTTAATAGAGTAAAAAAATGGAAAGAAGAAGAAAGTGAATAGGACAAAAGAACAATCCAAATCCTACTGCTCAAGTTATAGTGAAACAAAGATTGAAAGCAGTGTTGCCAACATCACAATATCTTACGATGTTAACTAAAAAAGATATTTTTGGCAGCAAAAATCGTGATGTTAAGTGATGTTTGAAAATTTGTGACTTTTAGAAAAAGTCGCAACTTTATTGGTAAACATTGTGAGTCAATGGAAAAAGTCGTCAGTAAACACTGCGATTTTGCTCTTTTTTCAACATTTTGCATGCATATTGAATGGATTTGAGAGCAAAGGAGGTTTCCACCATTTGTCTTGGAGCTAAGCACCAGAAATAGTGTGTTTCCATTTGCCATCACCAATTTATTGTGGATTGGGGATTGATTCCCATCAGCCATTTCCACATTTGCAAGTATGTGTAATCATTTTTACATGGTTCTTGTTTTGTTCGTTAGATTTTTTATAGGTGTAGGGTTTTCCATCGTTTTCCCTCTTCTTGCCAATTTGTAAGGGAAGAGATCTACCATTTATTGAAAATCTAGATCTGTTTTATTTATTTGCAGCAATATTTTATTTTTTATTTTAAAATTTCAAAGTATCTTGATTTCAATTTCCATTTTTTGCCCTACGTTTAATCATTGTTGCTTGAAAATGCCGAAATCTTTGGACTCTATATATGAATATGGTGATCACATAGATGGGCATAATTGGCAAGTGTTGAATTGCAAGTTGCGTGGGAAGAAAATGACGGGAGGTCATCTGGTTGAAATACCGCCTTACACTAAACCCTAAGGAGCCATATTTCACAAACACCATAATCAAATACTAAACCAGCACTTAATAAATCAATTCATGGTGTGATTTGAGCCTCTTATATTTATGAAAATCCAAGGACTAGCTAATAAGTAGTTTCCATCTTGTTTCCATCTTTCTCTTATTAACATATTGCTGGTTTTTGTTGATTGTCATAGCTATCACTGTAGATCTAATTTATACAATCATTTTAGTGTTGGTTTGTCTCTTAGAAGGAAGGCTAACCCTTTTTGTTAAATCTAGTTTCATTGGGCTAGTTTAATACGTGTTTAGTATGGTTGGTTTATCATTTCAAACTCGGCACTAAACTAACTTAAATCTGCCCTCCTGTCTCTGTGGTTGACATGCTTGGATGTGCATATGAAGTGTGCTATGTTAGGGTGATATTGCTATTACAACTCATAATCAACTAGGGATCTTACTGCTGTAATTTGATATGACAATTGACATCTAAGTTTCTAACCAAATCATTTTCTGATATTGCTATTACAACTCATAATCAACTAGGGATCTTACTGCTGTAATTTGATATGACAAGTGACATCTAAGTTTCTAACCAAATCATTTTCAGAGTCATCTTGGTATACTCAATCGTACAGGAATATAATGAGCCTAATCCACATAAGCTAAGTCATAACTGTCACTGTTGTTGGGGCTGTTAGTAGACATTATTTCTGAGATATCGCAAGGGTGTTTGTGGATGATTTTACTGTTGACTCATTGTCATCATAAGAGGCTTTGTTCTATACTGACACTGCTGCAAATACCATATCCCTAACTCAATAACGTGCTGGTCATTATCATCATTATTTAGTTCTGTTTTACTGCTGCAAATACTGTGATCTATAATTAATCTCCGTTGATCTCAAAATCCATGGATGACAGTTCATATTTGGTAGCCTTTTGATGCGAATCTGATCCATAATGACACTTCTTAATCCCATGTCTATTCGCACTAATGATAATAATGAACTAGCTTCACATAGGAACATTTAATTGGAGTACTCGTTAAAGTTTTAACTGTCATTACTTTAAGGGCTATTCATATACTTCATATCTGGGATATTGCAAGCTTGTTTGTGGGTGATCTTTGCTGGTTACTGTCATCTAACTTCGCTGTTATAAACTCCTATCTGCTGCAAGATTTACAATATATAATCAAAAAAATTGTGGGTATCTTATGCTTCAGATTTGAAAGTGAAGTAGTACATAACATACTACATTATTTTGGTAATCCCTTATGACCTGATCATCTCATTAACTTGCTCTCTTTTAATTGTGAATTGGTAATGTGAATGATTAGATTCAAGTGTTCCGAATTATATACTTGTGATAACCTATGCTAATGAGTTGACTTGCACTTGTGGATTTACTCATACTTTGATCCATACGCCATGCTCAACAACACTTTTGATAATTCAATGATAATGAGCAACTTGTGAATGTTTAATCTAAGCTAATAGGTTAATGCACATTTCTTGGTTAGATCACAATTGGGTGCTTATTAATATTGCTCATATTTTGTTATAAGTGTTGTCATCCTACAACTCTATGTGGATACTCTTAAATGTATTGATGGTAACCCTATCTTTCCCATGTGATGAAATGCTATGAACACTATATGTGTGATATCCTAAGTCATTTTGTGTTAATGCCCTAATGCTATGGTGATTTTATTGTGCTAATACTTGGAATGATGATCTAATGCTAGTTCGATTCATTAAACTCATTATGTTAGTTACATTGTAATGAGTGGTTATCACTTTCATGTTGATGCTATTTCATTGATGTTGTTTAAGTTAATGTCATGAGTTTACTTTAAATACAAATGATACATTAATATATTGTTTTGATTGGAAGTATTTTATTGATATTAATGAGCATATATGGCACAATGACTGTTGAGATTCTTGGGTAGAAGACATGTGTCAGCATCTATAAAGATCATCAGGAGCTTGTTGTTAGGTGGGTAAACTACAGTTGAAGGGAACCCTACTAGACAGTGACCATTGTTAAGACATGTCTCCTTGCATCCTTGTTAGGTGCAAGATATTGGATATCCCCTTGACTCCGCTCTAGTAGCCTTCTTCGAGTAGGACCACATTAGACAGCATTGAACATGGACTTGAACCCCACGTACCTTGCGTATATCGGGACCCCTCTAGGCATCCTGAAACTATCCTATCGGTCGTCTTGTTACTGTAGTGCACCAAACACGGCATTCAAGAAGATTACTCTTACATATCTGAGAGGTCAGGTGGTGTGGCCAAGAGTATGGCCGATCCTCCTCGGTTAGTGCTCTGAAAGATTGGACCGAGCATCATCATTGGATCTCGGGGGTAGATCGAAGGACTACAGTAGCTTGACAATCCTTGTGATTATCAAGCCATTTTGGGATTGGGAGTTATTTTTTTATTCAAGAAGTCAATGGTTAATTTGTTAATGTAAATGCTTCTATTTATTTTGTGGTATCATATATCTTATTTATGCTCATGGTTAAATCTATTTACATCTTTGAAATATTGAATTGAAGTGTCTTGTCTTTTAATTAAATATCCTTAGTTAGACACCTTTCATAAAAATAGAGCTAGGTGAGTATTTGAGGATAACTAGTTTTATTTTAGTTAGCCTTAGAAAAAGCTTGGCTAAGGTCTCTCCCTTGGTTAGTCTAGGTTTGTTTACTGTTGTTCCTAGGAAAACTAAATGAGGAACTCCTTCCAGTAGTGGCACATTGGGAAGGAGGTCCATAGTTGTGCCGGTTTAGCGGTCGATTTCTTTCTTATACATTTACCGCTAAGTTGTGCATAAACAACGCCTATCTTTTAAACTTAGTTGTTAATAAGGAAGCCCTCCATGTGTTGGATTTCCCAACCTAAAGTGAGTGAAGTAGTTGCTTAGGTGACAGTGGCAAGTCTTACGAGTTACACTTGAGCTTTCATTGAACCTAGTGAAGACTTTGCACAAATGGTGCTAGTTTAGGTGATAACAAGCACTAAAGTCATGGAGACCGCTTGCTCAGGAGTTTGGGCTATTGGCCTCGGATCACCCTACGATCATGGAGCTACAAGCCTATCTCCCATTGTCAAATTTGTTCAAAATGAACATTGGTATGCCAAGTCCTTTCTGGAGAGATTGGCAGTGGAGCTTTGGTATCCTGATGTTGGAGTATGATTCTCACTGTATGTATGTAGCTCTTCATCAACACCATCCCCTTTTATCGATACTCAACGCAATATGGGTTTTGTCAGATCCAAAGATGCGGTGGATACGACGATTACACAATGTTTGGTCGATGCAGCTTCCTATAAGTTGTGAGTGTTTGCTTGGTTGGTGATCTATCAGAGGCTTCCATCCAAGGCTCGGTTGGCTAAGTTTGGCCTCTCGGATGGTCTATGCCCTACGTGCTAAGGACCGAAGACAATTAAGCACATCTTTTGGGACTAGATATGCCAGAGACTATTGGAGATTTGTGGAGGATCAACACCCCGAGCTATTCTTAAACAAACTTTATTGGAGAGCACCTCTACTTGGAGATGGTTATTCCCTGTACGGAATTCACTCTCTGGTTTGTGGCATTGCTTGCGAATAGTTGCTTTGTTCGTGCTATGGAAACTCAGGTGCAAGTATGTTTTTTATCAAGAAAGTAGTTATGTTTCATCTTCTATGGTGCTTTGGAAAGATAAGGTACACCATCAATTACTAGCCAAGGGCGCCCAGTTAATCAAGGATGCCTTCTGATTTTATTTTTGCTCTAATAAGCTTTAGGAAGCAGTTAGGATAGGCATTGTATATACCTTGCCACTGCTAGTTTTTTTACTGTAAATAAGTTTATGTGAATATAAAAAGTATTTTTCAAATTAAAAAGAAAAAGACATTGTTCCTTCAACTTCTGCCTCATTTGACTTTGTGCTAGAGAGTCACAATATTACATGTGATTAAGCAAGTGAAATTTTAGGAGCAAAACATCTATAACCACAACATCAACAGAAGCCCATTCCAATGCTAGCAATCTCCCAAGATATCCATCCTTGACAATATCCCTAATTGTCAAGATTGTTGCAGCACACTAAACTCTTACAACCCCACTTCATGGTGTTTTTTCAATGCTGGAGAATCATCACAGCTTGTTTGAATTTATCTCATTCTCTACACCATCTTCACAAGTTCTTTCACTCCATATAGACAACTTTCCTAGCACTTCTGTCCATTTGGAATTAGCCTCAAACTCCTCTAGTATATTAGCTACCAAACAAGCTTATTTTAATCCTACAAAATACCACTCTTTCTATAGTTACTTTCCAAAATATCATGCTTCATCTCAACAAATTACCACAAGTTTTGTTCTTAAGCAGGGAGGACATCTATCAATTTTCTACTTTGAACCTCTTGAGCCTGATAGAATAATCTGCCCCTAGTCAAGTACTTCATTTTTAGAAGATCTTCTAATAGAAGACACATGGAACCACTCCAATACCCCAACTAAACAAAGCCAAAAGATTATTTCATACTTCTTTGAAAAGCCTATTACCCCTATGGATCAATCGCAAACGAGAACAATTTCCTCTGACCCGAAGGAAATGATATGAACCTGTAGTCAAAAGCTTTATTCTAGCTTTAGCTTTAATCTAGAATTTAGCTTTTTACTTTCTTCTAACTTATGATTATTTCTTTATGCACGAGATGACTTGTCATGCAAGTATGGCACTTTAGCATTTACCTCTTTGCTATATTATACACTATTTTTATTGACAACTAATGATGAGTACGCAACCGATGTACAATTGTGGCAACTTTCCATGTTTGCTCTTTTGCCCGCAGTATTTCCATGTGTGTGCACTCATCACTGGGGTGTTTGTCATTGACTGGAGAGGAGCAACAATCTCAAATTTTGTCAAACGATTGGGCATAGCACAAGTAATGTTTCAAAAAGATCAACTCTACATAAAGGATTGATTATAGCCAAAAAGTTGGGAATTAAAAGCCTTATCTACATTGGCATTTCAAAATTAATAATTAAAATAGGAGGTAAGGCCATCCCATCAAATGTGTTATTAGCACAGATTGTAACAAAGAGCACATTAAATACTCTATCATTCGATGGTGAGGCATTATATCACATCCAATGAGAATTGAATATAAGTGCATATGATCCTACAAATAGATTAGAATTGGATGAAGGTTTCCTTAATGTAATGGTCAACGATGACCTTGAAGTATGGAACACTCTTTGAATTTAGATGGAACAAAGAATTGGGAATGCTTTTGGGAATAAAGTGAGGAGCAAAGCAGAGAAACTAGCGAACAAGGTAAAGCTGAGACTGGAATCCAAACGCAAGGCACCAACAAAAGATGGCCTCTGGGAATTATAGACCTTTTGAATCTATGTTGCAGGAAACGCTCCCCCAAACAACGTCCCAATACCAAAGACGTGCTGAAACGCCGAAACGGGGATGGAACGGCCTGGAAACGCAGTTGTCCATACCGTACGACATTTCACAATTTGGAAATGTCGTACGGTACGGCCGATAGCGTTTCCAGGTTGTTTCGGGGCATTTAGCCATATTTCAAGCGATGTTTTGCTCCTTTGTGGGTATATATAGAAGAATTAAAGGGGTGTTGGACCCTCAAAACACATTAAAACAGTTATTAAAAATAGTTCATTAGTTGTTAGACACAGTTAAGTAATTTTTATACTCAATTAAAAAAACAAAAATTAGAATTCTCTAGAAACCCTAACAGCCTCTTATTTTCTATAAGAGAGCACTTCATCCACTCATTTCTCACACTTTCTTCAGCAAGAAGAGCTTCCTACAGTAGCAACAAGCATTTTAGTTGGTTTTGAAGCATTGAGACCAAGCTTGGGCACATATCTAGCAAGAGGGCAGTTGAGGGCAGTTGTGGGCAGTAAGAAGAAGGGTGTGAGCAACATTATATGTAGTAAGTGGCTTTATTTAGTGTTTTTACAGCATTCATGACTTCTCAAAGTTCATTTCTAGAGCCCCTAGAGCTCTTGAAGCAAATAAGCAACATGAATACTATCTTCTTTGGAAGTATGTTACCAAGATCAAGCAAATGGCTAGTGGGGTTCATGGGAATGGAGGTGTAACTTATGTGAGAATGGAAAGACTTACAAGGGCTATTACACAAGAGTCAAGGCTCACATTTTGCATGAAAGGGTGAAGGGTGTTGAGATTTGTACACATACCAAATCCAGAGGTGAGGGCCAATTTTGCCAAAGAGCATAATGCTGCTCAAAAGTTGAAAGAATAAAGAAAAAATATCGGTAGTGGTACTGTGGGCAATACTCGCTTGGCTGCTAGCAGTGAGCCAAGGATTGTGCATGAAGCAAGGAAGAGGAGGGCGGTCTAGCTTGAAGAAGAGATATCAAAACCTCCTGCAACAAGTAAAGATAGCAAGTTGTTGAAAATGCTCAAAAATCAAGGGATAGAAGAAGTTGAGACAAAAGTGGCAAGGGCCATCTATGCTTGCGGTATCCCTTTTAATGTGGTTCAGTCCCCCTATAGGAAGATCTGGTGAGGGCAATTAACACAGCCCCTCAAGGTTTCAAGGGTCCAAACTATGAAAAATTCAAAACAATTTTGCATTTTAAAACCTATGAGAAGCAACTTCTTGAGGATGTTTTAAAACCTATTCATAGCTCATGGAGTAGCTCAGGGATTTCCATTATTTCAAATGGATGGACTAATACAAGGCACAAGCCATTGAACAATGTCATTGCATCATTACCAAAAGAAGCCATGTTCTTGAAGCGCATAAGATTGTTCTATGAGGTAAAAGATAGTAAATTCATTGCTAACATTTTAATTGTTGCTATTGAAAGAGTAGGCCCACAAAATGTGGTGCAAGTTATCACAGATAATGCACCTATTTGTAAGGTTGTAGGCTTGATTGTTGAGGGTAGATACAATCATATATTTTGGACTCCTTGCATTGTCCATAATATAAATTTGATTTTGGAAGAGACGAGTCTAAAACTGTATAGATTAGGGAGGTCACAGGGCAAGCTAGGGAGATCATAAAATTCATCACCAACCACCACCAATCTCAAGCAATATATCGAGAATAATCCAAATTGGAGTTGCTCAAAATTGTTGAGCCAAGATATGCTTCAAACTTTGTCATGATGTGCACCTTATTGAGGTCAAACCTTCAATGATGAGTATGGTGGTGGTGTTAGATTTTCACAATTTAATTCAAGATTATCTAGGATCTTATCTGAGAGAATAACATGCACAGCAAATCAAACACAAGAGACAAGAGACACAAAGAATTTCATTGGGGAAACCATAAAGGAGAAAACCCCGCAACTTCCTCAAAGATAGAATGAGCAACAATACAATAAACCCCAAAAGTAGAAATGGTCTCCAACAGCTTCTCTCTTCTTCACTTGTGCGAACTTGTCCTCCTACTCACTTATGCGAACTTGATGAGTGAGTGAATGAGCAAATAGAGAGGAGCACCCTCTCTATTTATACTTTACCTTTCACTTAACCTTAACCCCAAACAGGTCGGCCCCTAACTGTAACTGACTGGGCCGACTTCTCTAGGAGAGTCTAATAACCCGTGAAAGACTCAACTCTATTGTTAATGCCCCGTCATACAATGGAGGGTTAACCTCATTGACTTTACATGACCCAAATAAAATAATGACTTCTCCGGCAAGAGGAATAAACATCTCTGTCGAAGGTACAATATTAAATATACAAGTGAATATCTTCCGAAGTTACAATTACATTAACACTCCCTCTTAACTAGGAAGCTATTCTCTTGACAGTCATCAACACAAATCTTCGTCACTGGATCATCAAAGTTGGATCATCATCAAAGCTGGATCATCCTCAAAGTTGGATCATCATCATCACTGTTGTTGCTATCTCGACCATCAATCTCCAATCTACTCATCATAGGAAGTTCTACAAAGCCATCCCTTTTTCATGTTGGATGTAGGCCTAGCCTCCATGTAGGTCTTCATCATCTCTACGAGCAAACCATCAAGTAAGTACATCTCAGGACTTATTATATGCCTCTTGCAAAACCTGCAAGATCTCCCAGGACTAATTATATGCTTCTGCAAAACATGCAAGATCTCCCAGGACTGATTATATGCCATTGCAAAACCTGAAGGAGCATCCCAGGACTGATTATATGCCACTGCAAAACCTGAAGGAGCATCCCAGGACTGATTATATGCCACTGCAAAACCTGCAAGATCTCCCGGGACAGATTATATGGCACTGCAAAACCTGAAGGACCATCCCAGGACTGATTATATGCCACTACAAAACCTGCAAGATCTCCCAGGATTGATTATATGCCACTGCAAAACCTGAAGGAGCATCCCAGGACTGATTATATGCCACTGCAAAACTTGTGTACCCTACTGTCATCTCATCACATCCAAATCATCTCAATGTCAACGGAGCACAGCCCAGATGCACGTTACACAGCACTTACATCACCCGACATGGGAGAACAAATATACCACCATTCGGAAAAGGCTACAACCCTTATATCTACACCATGGGACGACACACCTACCACCATGTGAGAATGGCTTTTGTGCATCTGCGTCTTCCAGACTCATCACTTCCCTCTGGAAGGGGCCTCGATCTGAAATACACCAAGCTTCTCTCTGAAGTACTCGAACTTCACTCTGGCCAGCGGCTTGGTCAACACATCGGCTATCTGCTCGTCTGTCGCAACATACTGGAGCTTCACTGCTCCTCTCTGCACCATATCCCTGATATAGTGATACTTGATCTCGATGTGCTTCGACTTGTCATGGAACACAGGGTTCTCAGACAACTTCGCACAACTCTGGTTGTCGCAATATATACAAGTAGCATCCAACTGGAGATCAAATAAGTCAAACAGTAGCTTCCTCAGCCATACTGCCTCACAACTAGCTGAACAAGCTGCGACATATTCTGCTTTGGCTGTACTCAGTGCCTCGCAGGACTGCT
Organism: Larix kaempferi; assembly: GCA_027924585.1. Lineage (NCBI taxonomy): Eukaryota > Viridiplantae > Streptophyta > Pinopsida > Pinales > Pinaceae > Larix > Larix kaempferi. The sequence continues at coordinate 63,575,662 of BSBM01000370.1, read as the reverse complement.
TTCTGCTAAACCAAGAGATCACACCTGATCCCATACTGAAGCAGCACCCCGAAGTGCTCTTCCTATCAGTGGCACTGCCTGCCCAATCTGAATCAACATAACCCTCCAGGTTAATCTTTTGATTCGCATCATACTTGAGCCCATAATCCACCGTACCCTTCAGGTACCTTAGAATGTGCTTTGCAACAATCAAGTGAACATGTCTCGGATCCGTCGGGAACTGGCTCAATGTGTTCATAGCAAAGCAAATATCTAGTCTTGTATTCGTCAGGTACATCAAAGATCCAATCATCTAACGATACAGCATGGCATCAACCGACTCTGATGAAGCATCACTCAATAGCTTCAGGTTCAATGCCATAGGTGTGGCCATGTCCTTGCAGTCCATCATCCTGAACCTCTTCAAGATCTCTACTGCATACTTCCCTTGTCCAAGGAAGATTCCATCCGCACTCTACCACACCTCCATGCCTAGAAAATAGTGCATCATGCCCAAGTCCTTCATCTTGAAATCGACAGCAAGCTTCCTCTTCGTGTCAGCAATCAACCCATCCTCACCTGTCACAAACAAGTCATCTACATACAGTAGGAGTATCACTGGGTTCACTTCCTCAACCTTGTAGTAAAGGTTGGAATCCGCTTTACTCTTGGTAAAGCCCAAACTAGTCAGGAAGTCTATCTTGTCGTACCACGTCCTAGGTGCTTGTTTCAATCCATACAAGGCTTTCTTCAATTTGCACACGAGTCTCCATGTCATGTGTCTCAAATCCGAGTGGCTGCTCCACATACACTTCCTCCTCTACTACACCATTCAAGAATGTTGTCTTGACATCCATCTGGTGTATCTTCCACTTCATCACTGCAGCCACAGCAAATACTAATCTGATGGAAGTGTATCTGGCTACAGGTGCAAATGTCTCCTCATAGTTTATCCCTTCCTTCTGGGAGAAGCCATGTGCCACAAATCTCACTTTGTGTTTCTCTATGCTGCCATCTGCAGCATGCTTGATCTTGTAGATCCAATTGGAAGCCACAACAGAATTCCCTACTAGTCTCGGGCCACATCCCAGACATCATTCTTCATGATCGACTGGTACTCCTCGATCATGGCATCCTTCCATTCCTTCCTTTCTGTCGCTTCTTCATAGTTGGCAGGTTCTTTGTCAATGATGTTGCATAGCAGGGCTACATAACTGGAGAATGGTCTCGGTCTCTTGCTTTCTCTATGCATTCCTTCTGGAGCACCATATCTCTCTGCATCTTGAATTGCTTCTCGCACCCACGTCGGTTTCCTCTTGTGAGAATTCTTCTCACGTGGAGGATCTACAGGTTCCTGTGGGTCTTCCATCTCGCGTTCTCCATAAACTTCTGGATTTCCTTCATTCATTGTTGTATCTCGAATCCTGGGTGCCTTCGGTTCTTCAATGTCTTCAACAGGTAACTTTCTGGATTTGTGATATGCTGAGTCTTCGTCAAATGTTACATCCCTGCTGATGTCGATCTTCTTGAACCCTGGAAGATATATTATGTAAGCCTTCAAGCTTTCACTATATCCCACGAATATACCCTTCTTTCCTGAAGGATCTAACTTCGTCCTTTTCTCCTTCAGGATATGTATGTATACTGGACAACCAAATATCTTGAGATCGCTGACCTCTGGTTTCTTGCCAGAGAAGACTTCTTCTGGTGTCTTATTGTCAAGTACTCTATGTGGAGTACGATTTTGTACATACACGGCTGTTCTTGCAGCTTCTTCCCATAGATGCATTGGAAGATCCTGGTCGTGAAGCATTGCTCTTGCTGCTTCCATGATTGTTCTATTCTTCCTTTCTGCAACTCCATTCTGTTGCGGATTATATGGAGTGGTAAACTCCCTCTTAATCCCTGAACCTCGGCATAATTTCTTGAAGTCTTCTGATGTGAACTCTCTGCCATTGTCTGAGATCAAAAAGTCTTGATTTTCTTTTCTATGTGGTTTTCTATCAAGACCTTGAATTCCTTGAACTTACTGAATACCTCATCTTTATTCTTCAAGAAATATATCCATGTCTTCCTAGAAAAATCATCAATGAAGGAAACATAATATACATACCCATTCAATGAACTGGATGACATTGGACCGCATAAATCTAAATGAATGATTTCCAAGACTCCTTTTGCCTTGCTCTCGCTGCTTGGAAATGGCTTCTTTATGTTCTTTCCTTTCGCACATCCTTTGCAAATGCCTTCATGCTTTGCCTGGATTTCTGGAAGACCTTCAACTGCTTTGCTTGCAAGTGATAGTGCTCTATAGTGCACATGTCAAGCCTTCTATGCCATAGTTCACTTGGCTCTACTGAGTCATGGACTAGGGCTTGTTCAGGTTGGCCCTTTAGTTTGTATAAACCTCTCTCTTGCTCTCCAATCACCACAGCATCCTCTATGGTCCTTCCCTTTGGCCACATAAGAACTTGGCCATCTACAAATGCAACCCTCATACCTTTTGCATCCAATGCAAATATGGAGAGAAGGTTCTTCTTGAGTCCTAGAACATATAGGACATCTTTCATCTTCATAGACTTTCCAGAGTCTAGCTTATAGGAGGCTTCACCACTTCCTTTTATGCGATACCGGTAGTCATCCCGAAGTTTCACCTTGTGGGGTGACTCATGTTTAGATAGGTTCACAAAGGATTCCTTAAACCCTGTCATATGCTTGGAAGCCCCACTATCTATAAGCCAATCATTGCTTCTGTGTGTAATAGTTCCTGTGAGAGCTGAAATCAGAACATATTCTTCATCACTTGAAGAATCTTCACTGTCTTCTCTGGTTCTCTTCCTTGGAGGTTCATCATCCTCTGCAGTATGAGCTTGATGTCTTTTCTTGTTTTTCTTCTTCTTGTGGGAGCTGCTTTTGTTCCTGGGACAATCTCTGGAATAGTGTCCCTTCTCATCACAAGTATAACATCGAATGTGAGAGAGATCTCTCCTGGATCCTCCAAAGTTCTCCCTCTGATTCTGGTGATGGTGTTTACCCTTCTTGTGATGAGGATGCTCCCTCTTGTTATTGTTCTTCCTGGTGTGTGCTGTGAGAGCCTGGTCTTCATTACCCATCTTTTCTTCTCGAGCTACAATTCGAGCTTCTCCCTATGAGCACTCCTCCCACAGCCTACTAAAGGTGATCAGCTTTCTTCTTGCACAAATTCCTTGCATGAAGGAATCCCATGACCTAGGAAGACCATTCAATGTGGTCATCACTATTTCTCCATTCTCTATAACTTCTCCCACAGCTTCAAGTTGTTCTTTTATCTTATAGACCCTTGTAAAGTAGGATTGCATGGTCTCTGCATTTTGTATCATGGCATTCTTCAATTGATTCCTCAATGTCATCTTCCTATTTATATTTCTTCCTTCAAATAAGGTGGTCAAGGCATCCAACATCTCTTTAGGTATCTTCAGAGATGACACATGTGGTATGAGATGTCCTTGATAGAATCTGCAATGATTCACTTAGCCTTAACCAGGTTCTTCTTATGTAAGGCTTTAGCCTCATCTCCCTCTGGAACTGGAACCTCTTCATTCACATAGGTGTCCAATTGCATTCTCTTCTAGGACAAGCCCAATCCTATACTTCCATGCTCAGAAGTTATCAGCCCCTTCAAGCTTATCCTCAAGATTGGTGTGGTGAGACTTGTTTAATGAGAAACTCAAATGGAAATAAAAAAGATTTAGGTCTTACCACATGAAACTAGATCTGGAGCTGGCTAGGGTTTGATAGAGAAACCCTAAAAATTCAAACTTGGAATTTGAAACTTCTGTCTGGATAGAAAGATGCGCCTTGCTGAAGCGAGCAAGCTGGTACCCTTGGATTTTGAAAATTCCAAAAATTGACCCCTCAAAAGTGACTTACGAATTTCGGATCTGCAGTTTCTAGTTCTCTGGTTTTCTGGTTTTTCTGGTCCAAAGTCAAATTAGGGTTTGACTTTTCCCGAGTTTCTACCCAACCAAAAACTTCGATCTTGGTCTCTAAATTTCAATTTTGATGAGGAGCTTCTTCTTGTGTTGAAAGCACTCCAAAATTCCTCTTCTGTGAAAAGACCTAATTTCCCGCAGCAGTGAAGCCAAAAATTGAAAATGCTCAGAATCAATTTATGTTTCGACAGAAAGATGCGCCTTCCTTAGGTGAGTTAGCCTAGCCTCCTTTTGTTGATGATCTGTGGAGAGAAACCCAAAAATTAAGAAGCCCTAGCTTCCGCAGCTGCACAGTGTCTTCTTCTCAAGTTAGCTCTGATACCATGTTAGATTTTCACAATTTAATTCAAGATTATCTAGGATCTTATCTGAGAGAATAACATGCATAGCAAATCAAACACAAGAGACAAGAGACACAAAGAATTTTATCGGGGAAACCATAAAGGAGAAAACCCCGCAACTTCCTCGGAGATGGAATGAGCAACAATACAATAAACCCCAAAAGTAGAAATGGTCTCCAGCAGCTTCTCTCTTCTTCACTTGTGCGAACTTGTCCTCCTACTCACTTATGCGAACTTGATGATTGAGTGAATGAGCAAATAGAGAGGAGCACCCTCTCTATTTATACTTTACCTTTCACTTAGCCTTAACCCCAAACAGGTCGACCCCTAAGTGTAACTGACTGGGCCGACTTCTCTAGGAGAGTCTAATAACCCAGGAAAGACTCAACTCTGGGGTCAATGCCCCGTCATACAATGGAGGGTTAACCTCATTGACTTTACATGACCCAAATACAATAATGACTTCTCCGACAGGAGGAATAAACATCTCCGTCGAAGGTACAATAATAAAATACAAATACAATATAAAATATACAAGTGAATATCTTTCGAAGTTACAATTACATTAACATGTGGGTGTGACTTGGGATGAGTGGAGACAGATAGAATCAAAGAGGGGAAGTATGGTGCAGAGGGTGTTGATTGATGAGGATTAGTGGAGCAAGATAGAATTCTTGCTCAAGTTCACATTACCTACATTTGAGCTTCTCCGAGAAGCGGACACCGACAAAGCTTTCTTGGGAGAGATTTATGATGGCATGGATACCATGGTTGGGAAAACTGTGGAAATTATTGCACAGGAGGCTCCCACTCTTCTTTTTGATGATGTTGATTTTGCAGAGGAAGTGAGGTCCATCATTGTTGCAAGGTGGAATGGCTTTAACAATCCATTGCATACTTTGGCACATGCTCTACATCCAAAATTTTATGATGACGAACTCATTGCTCAAAGCAATGGAAAGAAGAACGCCCCACATAAGGACAAGGGGGTGGCCAATGGAGTAAAGAAAGCCTTCCATAGGTTGTTTCCAGCTTCTATACAAACTGAAGTGAGGGAAGAATTTGCTTGTTTTGCTGCTGGATTGGAGGATTTTGCAAACATATCATCTTTGGATGAGAGGAGGGGCATGAACCTGATTAAATGGTGGACTTGTCATGGGCAAAATAGTCAATATTTGCAATACCTTGCCAATCGTATTCTATCACAAGTGGCAAGCTCTTCATCAGCAGAAAATAATTGGAGCACCTATGGTTTCATTCATTTTGTGAATCGCAACAGGTTGGGATCACAGAAGGCTAGGATTTTGTATTTGTGCATTCAAACCTACCGCTTGTGTCTCGCAAGGGTGAAAAATACACAAGTGGGCCTCATAAAGGGATGTAGATGCAGAATGCCCAGACTTGGAACTCTCTCTTGCTGCTCTTGATATGGATGATGATGCCTCTTCTTCCATTCCACGCTCTACTTCTGATGAACAGGCATCTTGTTCTATTTTTGTTGATGAGGATGAGGATGAGTACGAGGACATATAATTGTACTTGTCTTTAGCTCATGTTTTATTTCATTTTCAGCACATATAGCTTCATTTATAAAGGCTGATTTTGGATGTAGCCTCATCTATAAAGGCTAATTTTGGATTTTGCACCATGTAATCATCTGTGGCAGTAAATAAAGGCATGGTTTTCTCTCTAAAATGGTATTTATGTGTATCATTCTTATTTTCTTGCAGGATATTGTGTTATTTAAAAAAACTAGATATATATATATATATATATATATTGTATTTTTTATATACCGCTTTTCCCCAGACATACCAATTTTGGGGGGATCACGTTTCCAGATGTTCCCATTTCGGAAACTTGGAAAAGTTTCCAAGTTTCCCGCAACTTAGTTTTGAATCCTTGCTAGCAAAGGACGTAGAAAGGCTAAAGAGAATGGTGGCAGAGCTACAAGTTGACCAGAGCAAAACACAGGCAAGGTTGGCAACTTGGCAGAGAGTGATATGGGCACCAACCATCTAGCAGTACAAGTGGAAGAACTTGTGAGCTTGGCAACAAGAATAAAAGAAATAGAAGAGCTTCTGAGAAAATATACAAAGTTCTGCAGATCCTGGGACAAGAATATATGTGAGCTTCAGGTCCATCTTGAAAGGATGGAAGAAGAAAGAGAGCTAAGCCTCCCTCCAATTCCAAATTCTCTCAATGGTTCATATTCATCTCTTGTCCACGAAGAAGAAGACGAGGATATGTGAGCTGGAAGAATAGTGTTTATTGAATCAAAGAGCTCAGAAGATGACAATGATCACACAAAAAGGGACCAGGAACAAATGAAAGAAGAATCAACCAGTCAAATACTTTTTTATCAACTTTTAATGTCTCCAGTTTGTATCTTGCTGGTCTTTTTGTCATTAGTAGTATTTCAGTCAAGTAGGCAAGCTAGTGAAAGCAGTCAAGCAGTCGGCTTTAGCCATTTGTAAAGCAATTAAGCAAAAAAGTGATAATCAGAGTTTAAAGCAGTCAGTCAAATGCTTCTAAATAGTACACGTGTGGACAGAGTTGCAGTGTCCATGTTGTACCTATAAATCCTGTAATAAATAATACTATTTAAAAAATATATATTCAAAACCAAATAAAACTGTATAAAAGCCCATGCATCAAACAAAATCCATTTGACAGATTATGTTCGATTATTTTGGCAACTAACTCTGCTTCTGTATGGAATCTGAATTAGAATCAGAATCATGCTTTAAAATAGTTAGTTTTATATGTATATATAAACATATATATATATATATATATATATATATATATATACATACACACGCAATGTCCAGCCATTCCGTATCCAAACGTTTTTATAAACCTGGTGTATGCATCTGTCCCCATATCCAGATCCAGATCAGTATCTGTATCCTGCTAACTCAGTTGCCACCTTGAAAGTTTATGCATGTGGTAAGTATTCTTATAGGGATTAATGGGAACAAAAATCAACTAAGAATTTAGTCACTAGATACTATATTTTGAAGGGGTGAAAAAAGTGAATGTAAGAATTCACATATATTAAATATTAAATTGTAGAAGTATTGTAATGTCCAAAATTCAATCCAATATTTTAAACAAACTACTAAATTTAAATGGCTTACCAAGTTACCAGTAATGAAGGACTTACATATGTTTTGAATTGTGAAGGGGCCAAATTAGGCTTACAACCAATTTAGGTTCACATTTACTTTGTATTGTGAAGGGGTCGAATTGCCCAAAAAGTAATATAATGTTTCATGAAATTAAGCACTATAGTTTGAATAACTCATAGGGCCCAGAAATCAAAACAAGGAATAAATACCATTTTGTGAAAGGTCCATGCCCTCTATCAATTCCTTGAGACAGGTACGCAATAGTCATATTCTGGAAGTAATAATACAACAACGGACCATTTATTCAATCAGTAATCTAATTAGTATTTCGAATTTCCATAGAATCTTATGAAAATATGTAATTCTGAGCTGGGATCATCTTGTAATTTCAATGTCGTACACCCATCTTTCCAAAATAGATGGACCACAGTGATGGTCAAAGTGAGGGACGTCAAGGATTGACAAAAGGGTGGGATCACCAATCTCTTACCATGAGTGATAACTTAACATATGAGATGCACAACTATTTGCTATAATCAGCATTACTTTCCAAAATGGAGAAAGGCTACAAGAAAGCTTGTTCAATTCAATTTAAAATGACCAGTTGCACACTCCAACACTGCACATGCTTAGTTCCTTATTGAAATTATTCTGAAAAAATGTCCAAATGATATATCTCTTATAACCACCTTAGCTGATTGAAAGACTGTGACAGGGAACTAGTAAAAAATAAGTTATTTCAGAGGAATATAGATATAAACAACACAAGCTAGATTGCCCATACCCGGTAAAGCCTGCTGCAGGTCTTCTAACTGTCTTTTTAGCCCTGAAATAAACAACGCAATATCAATTGCCTAGGCTGAGAAATCTCAAATCACCATGTCAAATAACATCTCACCATTGCCACTCTCCAACTCAGAAAGAATCATTCCAGAGTCCAAAAATATTATTGAATTATTGAAAACTTGAATATTCCCTAACATAATTAGCACGTAACAAACCACTCTAGATAAAATTTAAAACTAGGACCAATTTCAACATGCTGCTAAAATCATCCTCAATAACATCTAGACATAAGGCCATTTCACGCAGTGTCATATTTGAACTGGGGCCATTTCTTACACGATGGTACAGTCAAATTAGGGCTGTTTTCCTCAATTTCTATGCTAGGTAAAAGTTCAATGTGCAGCTTCACACAGACCTATCTCTGCAAGTAATATATGTTTGAAAACATAGTGACTGCCTATGCCTATATGTTATTCCAAGAAAAAAAAGCAGCAATATCTTTATTTCAAGCGATAAATGGTGATATCACATTTTGCAAGTGTCCAAGAACCTAATTCACATGACACAAGGACAAGGGCCATGGAAATACGAGTATCCAACAAGGGACACATCGAACAGGACAAGAGGACACGTTTTATATATAAGTGAAAAAAAATTAAATTATATATATATATATATTAAAAAAATTACAAATATAAAAATGAGATTTAGACATAAAGATCCATTTTTTTCTAAAACTAACAATGTTTACAAAAAATTGATACAACAGTTACTACATCAATGGTGATCAATCATCAAACACACAAGAAGTTAGGATATTCAATACACATGTCATAAAATAGAAGTTTAGAACTTAGAAGTTAGAACCATAAACTGCAGCTTTCTCATTAAGTCATTTGATGTCATCAAAAACAAAATGTATTACATAGATATTGAGTCACTGATACTATAGGTGGGAATACCAATGGTAAATACAAAATAGGGTATATAATAGAACTGTAGATGGAAGAATCTCATAGCTCATCACTGTTAGTTGTCCTCCTCCATGTTAGAATCATCAAAATCACCACCATTGCCACTGCTATCTCCTCCATCATCCTACTCCGCCTCCTCTATATCCAATCCATCTGCTAGTGTGGAGGATGACACATCAAGAGGATCACCATCATCAAAAGTGACCAGCTCTAGCACCACTTCATTAAGATCCCAGTTGGCTAATGCCAACTCAACACTACTGTCCAACCACAAATCATCAAGAAACACATCCCACATCTTTGTCTTTCCCTTCAACCACTCCTACCTCTGCCTGTAAATAAGACAAAGGTTGGAATGCACAAACACCATTGTCTCTACCCTAGACTACTCAAGCCTACTCTTCTTCAAAATGTACAAATTCCCATATGTGCTCCAATTTCTCTTGCAACAAAAGGATGAAATAACCTAAGAAAGAAGCCTCATGGCTAAATGTTGTAGAATAGGGCATGTTGCCCCATGAACTGCCAATTATCTCTAAGCACATCATAGGCTCCAAATCTCCCAGTGCCAATGGGAAACTCTGCAGAGCCCTCCTCTACCTCATCAAGGGATATATCCTTCTAAATGCTTCCTTCTTCCCCTATGAAATCTCCCAATCCCTGTGAAGAGAGAATTCGTATGAAGTCCCACCATTGAGCCAATCATTATTACAGTACTTGGGAATCAATGAGTGAGCCAAACAATGCAATGCTGTGCAATTCTTATCCCCTTGCTAATAAGAATATCTCATATGGAGGTGAATAAGATATTTGTTAATGTCACATACCCAAGGCACTCATTCTATAAAATAACAAACTTCATGGACAAAACCATGGAATTCCACCCCTCATAAACATCTCCTAAGATGGGTTGGTCCTTGTCTGCAAACCGCAACAAAGAAATGATAGGGTCCATGATCTTAATGGTAAGATCTACCCTCTCCCATCAACCATCATCTAACATTGTATCCTTGACGTTTTTAAAAAAGTTTGATCTATTTTTCTCCAAAAAGACCAAAACTCTGAAATAACCATGGTCCCAAGAGAGGTCATGACTTCCTATACCTTGGTCACGTTTCCCAAGGCAATAAGAATCATTATCATTTGCTAGTGCCTTGATCCTAGATTTGTTCATTAAGCTTATAAGTCACTTGTACTTTCCACACTGGGTCAATATTTTGCATCTCATAAGCCTCTTGATTCAAACATAACTCATCTTGTGACTTCATCCTTAGATATAGGGTTTCTTACACCTATCACTTTGTGTACTCTAGTTTTCTGGTTTGATCTAGTGATTGGGTTAGACCTCTCCTGTCGAGAGTAGATCAGGGTCTCCCCCTTTGCTATCTAGGGCTTTGATAGCATAAAGTGAAGAGTCCCTCAGTTGGCGTGACAACCAATCTATCTGGGGATCGAGGCCCTCATATGGTCACCTCTTTAGTTGCCTAGCTCCTCTACATCCTTGATAGGATCATCTAATAGGGGCAACTACAAGTTGTGTGATAACAACCCATAGGTGCATTATTAATCGCATGGACCATTTGCTCAAAAGATGGTGAGCGGGATGCATTAAAAGAAATGCCACGTGCAAGAAAAAATCTTGCTATTGCTAGATCAACACCCTCCCTACCTTTCACACCAAACATGTCAGAAAGGCCACCAAGTTTTGGTTTCTTGCGTGCTTGGGTTGTAGTGCTTTTGGATGCTTTTGATGGCACATTTTTATCACAAAACTGAACTTCATCTTCTGATGGATTTTCTTCACCAACCTCAGTGGACTCATCACCCACATCATCACGGGGTTTATGGAAAGGCCTTGAGATTTCCTTGTCTGGCCTACCATCAACTCTTCGCTGCTCCATTTGTGCATTAGAGAGTTTACTGGGATCCTTCGGGTCTCCATTACAAAGCTCAACACCCATCCTTGGGGTTTGCATAAAATGGGCCTTAACTCTTGTATAACTACCTTTCCATTCAGCGTTACAAAAATTGCATTTTATAATGGTTGTCTCCCCTTTATCCTTTGATTGTTTTGTCCTCTCCACATATTTCCATAGTGGATATTGAGGATCTTGCTTTGAAGAAGACATTTTGGTTTGGTGATTTTGGAAATTTTGAGAGATAGGGAAACTGACAAACAATAAATTTAAAGTTGTAAGAGAAATCTTCAAATCTGGAAATGAAATGACTCAAACAAATGAAAAATTCAAGACAAATAACAAACTAAATACCTTCAATAATTCAACTTATCCTCACTGTTGATTTTGTTGATGTCTTCAATGTGTGAAAATGCCAAATATGGGAGTTGTCCACAATCCAGTGTTTGTTGTCGAAGTTTTATTTTTTCTCAGTTCTCAATCCCCACACCACAGTGCTAGCCTGCTGCTATCAACCGCTACTGAACCCTGAAACTGTCGCTGCTAACAAAATTGTCTGTCGCTATTGAAGAGGTCGCCTGCGTTGAACTGTCTACCGTTGTTGAAGAGGAGTCGTGACTCGTGAGCAATGAAATGAAAATGAAGTTTGGGTTTAAGCAAGGGCCCATTTTTTATTGTTTTAACTTTTAATTATTTAATTTTTTTATTATACAAAGGAAATCAAACCCTTACACCGACGGATTGGAGGCGCGATTAAGCCAAAACTGAGTCGATCATACCACTAGCATACCCAAACACGGGTACAGCATACCGAATAGCGTGCAAGTACCCACGTTTTAGTGATGATGTCTAGGGTATGTGAAGTTTGATCCGGGTACGGCCAGGTACATACCTTTGTCGTACTTAAGTACCCGGTACATGTACCCCACCCCTGGTTACGGGTACCCATGCTACACACTTCTCAGCACATGTAAAATCAAATAAGGGTAATGAAATGAAATGATAAAGGCCACTAAATGCATAGGAACGCATAAATGCTATATCTAAAGGAATGCAGGCCAGATGAAAATCAAGACTTGCAATGAAAAGCAAGTAATTATATTAAGTCTTGAAATGAATAGAAAGCAAGGATACTTGTTAGAGTCTACTAGGGACCTTCTAGGCACTATATCCATTTGCGAGACACCTCCCTTCCCTAGTGTTTGCCTATCCACCACATGTCACTTTGGTTCTCCTTTTTCCCCTTTCTCTGAGAGATCATTGAGTTTGTCTAAATAAGTCAAACCTCATGTGACCAAGCCTTTGCCTTTTCCATCTCACCCAAGGGTAATGAGGGATGATCTAGAGTGTACAAAGGGGTGAATGTGAAAGCAACTATATGGTTGGGACTTCACCATCACTGTGCAACTGTTTCAATCTTAGTCTGTTTTATTTGTGTTTGCATCTTTGATCACCATTATATACACTACTAATGCTTTAAGTTTGCTACTAATATAATTAAGAGATTATTACTTATACCCCATGCATGCAGAGTTCTTCAGATATGGCTCAGTTGTTATTTTTTATCAGTTTTTCCAGGTCAACGAGTAGGGGCTAGGGTGGATATGGCTACAGTGTGTCGAGTTATGTATTTTGATGTTTATGGATGCTTACCAGATCATTCCATGCTCAAGTGTGTGGAAATTGCCTATGATTCAGATTTATTGTTATTTATCAGGCACATTTTACTATTATTGGAGATGGATTTATTATCAGTGGATATCACAGGTGGATCCATGGTGTATTTGTAGCCAACACTAGTGTATTTGGCATCTCCAAGTTCATTTATGTAGCTGTTTCAGCCTTCCGGGCAATGGAAGATGATATTGTGAGTTTTTTCAGTATCCAGAGTATTCTAGCTTGGAAATTAAATTAGTTAAAGTGGCGATGGTTTAGTAAGTGAAACAAAGGGTGAATGAATGGTAACAATTTGACTTGGGTATTGTTCCTTATGCTGCAAAGGATCCTCTGGCAACTTTCTACATGGATTTATCATCTTCCGACAGCAAAGCTTCAGTATTGCCTTCCCCAGGCAATTCGCACTTCCTTGAGGAGGGCACACATGTGGATGATATGTTTCATTGTTGTACCTTGTACCATGTTCAGATGATGTATCATGTCCCTAGGTGGCTAAGTTGTGGCCCCTAGGTGACTGTGTTGATGTATTATCATGTTATATCACTTTATCTTATGTATTAGGGCATTATGAGGCAATTCGCCCCCCTCATGTCTAGTGTTCCATGTGTGAGTGTGAGATTAGATCACCATTGATTTTCATTGTACTATCTTTTAATCTCAACCATCCGTCAAAAAGTTGGTTAGGGGTTTCCTCTCTCTCGAATCTATTTTAGAGGAGACCCCTCATTGTAAAAGGGACTTGGGCTCTTGGATTGAAAGTAATATAAGATTTTTTTGGGCACACTTGTGAATTCTTTGAGAAGTTTATGATTCTTGTAGTTTCTAAATCTCTTTGGGCACTGAATGTTTATCTTCCATATCTCGGCAAATTCTTGTGTTGATCTTGCTTGCAGGAAGGCGAACTAGTGGAGGGCGATTCTGTGGAGGAGACTCTCTCTCTCTCTCTCTCTCTCTCTCTCTCTCTCTCTCTCTCTCTCTCCACGACTTCATTTGGCAGGGGGTTATCTTGTGTATCTTGCTTAGCATTTGATTGTTATTGTTCCTTGTTTCTCTTGCATGCATTTCTTTTCTTGTGGATTTCAATTCAATCACAATCTTGGTTTTACTTATTGTGTTTTGGTTGTCACTGGCAGGAAGGGCGCACTTTGTAAATTCTGAGCATCAACTAAGTGTGGAATCTTAGCTTCAGGTTGACAATGTTGGACAATGGGCAACATCTCATGGCATCTCTCAATTCCAAGTAAGTTCCACTTCCATTTTCTATCTATTTTCTCTACATTCCTTTGTCGGCATAAATAAAATAATAAAACCCTCACTTTTGGTAACTATGAAAATTCCCTAGGTCACATCGCTTAGATTTTTGGAAATCCGACACTTGGGTATTTTCAGACTGTGGCTTGATAAAATAGGAGTCCAATTTCCAAATGAGCTCTTGACATTCCCTTGCTTGCTTACCTTCTAGGCCTATCTTCTAGGGTTTTCCACCCCACTTGCCACAACAATGCATGAGTGGGGTTATGTGCATCTACCAAGTAGTAAGTGTTGTTCTGATTTATGGTGTTGAATAATTGTGTCATTAATATGCACAAACTTCCACTACCTATCCAAGTATCGACTCCAACTCAAATTCTCCATGCATTAACTATTCTCCATGCCAACCAATTACCAATGAGAGGAAAGGATAGGACAAAGGCCTTCCAAATGGCAGATGAATTTGTAAACTTTTTGGATGGATCCTTATCCATTCTTCTATTATTAAGTGGATCAATATATTTTTGGACCATTATCTCCTATGGTCCTATCACAAGCCTTCACAAGAGATAAATCTCCAAGGACTTCTCGCTGCCAGTGCCTTACCAAAATGATATATTTTCTCTACCCCCATCTCATCATTTTCTTGGGCTTAGACAATCCATACCACCTAACAAGAGGCACGCTTTCTTTCGTTTTCACCAAACCAAATAAAATTGAATATCTTCTTTCAAATTTTGTTTAGGATACCCTTTTGAATGTACACAAAGGGAATGCCAATTAAATGGTATGGCTTCCAAAAGGGCTTTTACTATTGTCAATCTTCCTCCCATTGACAGCCACCTCATGCAACATGAGGAGATTCTCTTCTCTATCTTGTTATAGAGCCAAATCCAATCCTTATACCCATACTCATTAGCTTTTAACTCAAATCCTAAATACTTAAGGCCCTTATTGAAATCACCGATCTAAAAGGAAGACGTGCATGAATGGCTCTTTCTTGTTGTGGGAGTGCCTTGTAAAAAGAAGTAGAGCATTTTGCTTGCCCATACACCTTTAGAACCCCATGAAAGGTATGTGTATCACTAATAGAACCATTACCAAACAAAGGTACATCATCAACAAACAGTGAGTGGGTTACAATATGAAGTTCATCCTAATCTTTATTCCCTTTAGACTCCCTTGGACTCTTTCATGAACCAGGAACTTCTACTACCAGTAGGAAAAGAAGGGGGGACAGGGAACAACCCTACCTTGAACCCCTTATGGGTTTGGAAAATTTGGAGGCTAAACCATTTATGAGTAGAGCAAAAGATAGATAAGAAACATCCTTCTATCCAATTCACAAATTCTAACTCACATTCAACATGAAGGAGAATCAATCTAACAAAATCCTAGCTTACCTAATCATATTCCTTCAAGAGATCCAATATGTTGATAAAAACTAACAATTTCCTTCACCTAGAGTGAAGACCTTCTTGAATAGCTCTGTGGATCTATCGATTGCCCAAAAATCCAAACTACTCATTAGAAATAGAGGGAGAACATTCTTAAGTCTCTTGGATGTGACCTTGGAAATAATCATATAAACAACATTACACAAAAAAGTACGTCTAAAACCTTCAAAGTTGTTGGAGATGTCTTTTTTAGGAACCATTGCAAAGAAAGTGGAGTTTAATGCTCCCAATATTTTCCTTGACTTCCTAGATTTTTCAACCACTAATAGATCATTTTCAAATAGCCCATAGAACCCAATGTAGAAATCCAATGGCAACCCATCTAATGCTAAGTGGTAGTGGAATCCTTCTCGAAGGATTCCACTACCACTTTGAGTTCTTCCTTCAACACTTTTGCCAAAAGATCATTGTTTTGATCCTCATCCACAAAGCTTGGAAAGTAAGATGAAAGCCTTACTATCTCTACTATGTTGACCCTTGTTGGCTCCTTAAACAACTTTTGAAAGTGACTTACCCCTATTGTTGCAATATCATTGAATTTTGAAACCCTCTCTCCATTTTCATTATGAATGTCTTCAATGGTGTTGGACATCTTCCTTGCCTTTAGCATAGTTGTGGAAAATTTTAGTGTTTTCATCACCCTATGCCAACCAAACAACTTTACTTTTCTATCTCCACTTCGATTGGTCCCATCCCAACAGCTCCTCCTTGGTAGCACTTGTTTTTTAATAACAACCTCGCTTCCTTAAAAAAGACACAAATGTAGTTGTTTAGATTATGGTTATCAGGAGGAAAATATATGTGCATTTAACCAAGCATAGAGAAGGAATGCAGCAATAAATAATAATCCATTGATAACCATAATAAAAAGAGGAAGGGCATTACCTAATTCATTACTCAATAAAATATGTCAGGATAAATTCAGCAAGAATGGATAATATTATGGTTTAGAAGATACCCTCATCCATGAAGCACTATATTGATCCTCCAATCACATCCAACAAATATCCCATTAGGCTCAAAGGGTTTTCTCCCAAATCCTACAAACATCATATGGAGAGAAAGCTTCTTTATATAGAGGTGTTTCTTAGGGTGTTTCTTTTATGGATACCCCCCAAAATCCTTACATTGTAGAACATAAGGATCATCTTCGACCTTTAAGGGAGGCCTTCCTCACTCTACAGACCTGTATGATAGTGAGTTGCTTGCATGCTTGAACCTCTTTACCTGCTTGTTCCTTTACCAGATTCAAAAAAGATTCTCCTTCAAGCTGCCTAGGAGCCCCCCAAATCCCTTACATTGTAGGACATAATGATCATCTTCGACCTTTATGGGAGGCCTTCCCCGCTCTACAGACCTGTATGATAGTGAGTTGCTTGCATGCTTGAACCTCTCTACCTACTTGTTCCTTTACCAAATTCAAAAAAGATTTTCTCCCTCGAGCTACCTAGGAACCTACCTGATTCTGCCCTAGTCCCCCTTCCAACTAATCTCCTTTTTCTACACAAGCTACTACTTCAATCAACTGAAATGTTATTTTTTTCTTTGAGATGGGACATAGTCCTCCTCCTCTAAAGCGCTCAAAGTACTCTAACTGTCAACACTCCAAAGGTCTAAATGTTGCTTCCTATGACTTGATTTCATTCCACCTAATAAGGAGTGTTACCCCTTCTTACTTAATAGCATTTTCTCTAAACTGATCTTGATCATATGATTAACCCGCAAATGAGGGAGATAAAGTATATGTTTTATGGGTAGGGCCTCCTCCCTTCCTTTCCAACTACAATTCTTTTCTTCCAAATCAATTACATAGGGGATATGTTTTTTTCCTACCTTTGACCCACTATGCTCTTTTACATTGGTATGAATTGTGTCCACGAAATTAGGGCTTTTGACCACGGGGTTTAATTGCCTCTCTATCAAGAGATGGCCAAAGATCATCTCCTCCTCCTAAAAAGTATCAAACATAGGTCATTTACTCCTAGAGGGACTACCAGTTTTGACCCTCGCAATATTTTGGAGAATTCTTATTGCAATATCAAAGATAGATTCCTCAACAGCATTAGAGGGCTTACCTTGGGCTCCTATAAATGGAACAATTATGGTTTTGTCTTCAACCTCTTGTTCAAATTCTTGCTCACCTATGACCTCTTCATCAAGAGTATTTTTCTTAGGGCGTGCTCTATGAAGGTAACCATAAAAGTAGCAAATACTACATTCAAAGGGGATTTTAACATAGTCCAGTCCCTACCTATTGGACCAACCCCCAAACTCGATGTCAATGCCTTCTGGAAGCCCATTCCATAAATTCATCTCATCTCTACACAAATCCTTGCCACCATAGTGCTCAAATTACTCATCCTCTTGTCTATCTGAAGAAATTTTCCCAATTTATTCCCAATTAAAGTTAGGTCTCTTTCTATCAAAGGTTCTAATGGCAAGGAATGGAGTTTGTCCACAAAGGTTGAATACCCTATCCTTCATTGGGTCAAAGAAAGGGGTCCATTCCTTCAACAATAAGATAGAGTTATCCCAATACCACTTACTTGTTGAATGTTTTCTCTATCCTTCCCAAATTTGAAGACAAACATGATCCATCACCTTGCTATGTTGTGATAAACCAATCCACACCCCAACTGTCGCTTCCAAACTTTAAGGATCCACTAACCCATTGTTTTGTCAAAAATCAATCACCCATGAAACTTCCCCACCAAGGTCATCTCCTGATAAACCAAGACTTGGTCCATCACCACATCAACTCCCATGACCAGCTTCACCCTTTTCTTCTTAAGCTTGACACACTTTACCTTCTTCCTCAACCATCTGTTGATGTATTTGTAACTTTGGAAGATATTCACTTGTATATTGTATTTGTACTTTATTGTATCCCCAACGGAGATGTATTATTCCTCCGATTGGAAGTGTCGTCAGTTATATTGTAAGTGTCGTAACTTATACTTGATGGGTTATTAAACCACCTTGATGGGGTAGGCCCTGTATGAGTCATGTGGGTCAAAGGGTTATTAGACCACCCTAGTGGGGGTCGGCCCAGTCAGCATTATGTTAAGTGGTTAATTTGAGGCCGACCTAGTTGAGTAAAGGTCAAGTCAAGTTAGTGTATAAATAGAGAGTGTGTCTCTCTCATTTTACACATTCTATTGTTCACTCACTTCGCATTAGTGAGAGAGAGGAGGAGTGCGCACAAGTGGAGGAGGAGCATGCTGCTGAAGATGTCTATCTCTTGGGTTTGATCATGGTGATCCTTGTATTGATGCTTATTCTATCTCCGAGGAAGTTGCAGAGTTTTTCACCTTCTTGGTTTTCCCCGATGAAATGTTTTGTGTCTCTTGTCTCTTGTCTCTTATGCTTGATATGTTGTACATGTTGTTCTTTCA
This sequence comes from Larix kaempferi, assembly GCA_027924585.1. NCBI lineage: Eukaryota > Viridiplantae > Streptophyta > Pinopsida > Pinales > Pinaceae > Larix > Larix kaempferi. The sequence goes on along the minus strand of BSBM01000370.1, from coordinate 63,556,781 downwards.
GTTAAGATTCTAGATCAGAATGAATTAAATTCTGAAAAACTAACACCATCTCACTAGCTCAACACCATGTTTGCCTTCTCCATCTTTTTTTTGTCATCCCTGGTGCCCTTGTCTTCCTCTAGGAGGTTCCTCAATAGACAAAGGAGCCATTTCAGCATGCAAAACCACTGAACCCTTTCTAATGCTTCCCTGGCCTATACCTGCATTGAAATGTAAACCTTCCCCACCAACCACTTAATAATTCTATGAGAATTGGGATCAATCATTGCTGCATAAGGTCGTGAATTGATCAATCATTTGGGAGAACTCTCCCTGTTGTTTACCAAAAAGTACAACCTTGTACCTGCGGTCCTTCTAATCACTTGACCTGACAACAAGATGAGGGATCCTCTAACCCTCCTTTGGAACCCACAACAACCTCCTTCCACGATGGGCTTGGAAAGATTTCATGTGGCATAGACCTAGGAGGAAAAGCACAAGGACTACTCCCCACTTCCTATGATATCAGGAGTGGTATGAATAGAGCTTACCTTATTAGCAACATCCGATCTCCTAGCTTGACCCTTACTTCCTTGGCCATTCTGCAGAAACCCTTTTTCCAGCATCAGCCCCTTCATTCTCCATTGCCCCTCCCTCGTATGCATGCATATTTGTGTATATAAAACATATTGAAACAGGGTTATGTTATTTTATACCATTATTATTTTGGCATCAATTACATAATCAGCCTGGAGCCTAACACCATCAGGTGGCTAAGCTGCACCAACAGTCAAAGTGGCGAAGCCGTGAATTAAGGGTACAATCGCCCACCCAACATGTAAGGTGTGCACAATCGGCTGCCCACCACTTATGTGAGGGACGAGCCCACCAGGAATTGAACCTGTTCATGGCGGCCACCGCTCCAATTTGCCACTAGACCACAGCCTGGTGGACAGTGTGTGTATTTACATTGAACTCTAACTATCAAATCTTACAAGATAGATCATAAGATAACTTATAACTTGGACTGCTTTGATTGCTTTGCAAGCAGGTCTATTTAGGCTTCTGTTCAAGTGAAATCTGACTAAAGACCATTACGTTCAGTGACGATTCTTTTTCAATAATTCCCAAGTAGCATTTATTCTTTTTAGAAAACCCAACCAAAGATCGAAGTGGATAAGAATGTTTCTCCCATGGACTGGCTCTCGTGCTTATTTTCATCGTTGTTCAGTTCATGCGTGGCAAAAAGGAGCATTGGAATAGTCCTCAGTTTCCGAGTATTCGGGGGGGGTAGTGGGGGGGGGGGGGAGGGAAGCTATTTAGGAGTAACTACTGCCGAAACTTATAGATGAGATGGGGGTCGGCACTTATACCTTTTGGATTAACTTTAGATGCCTACTTGCATTACTTAAGTTCGACCGACTGCTACCAACCTTCCTATACCCCTTAACCACCCTTATAGATGAACTCAAGGATGGATGAACAAGGTCTCAGGCGGCTCGATATCGCTCAACGGCTTTACCCACCGACTGCCTCATTCCTAGCAGGCGAAGCAGGCTCAGTCTGATTGGTCGGGTTCCCCAACGGGTTCGGTTCGGATTCGGAATGGTTCTTCAAAGCATTCTGCAGGTCTTTTCAAAAAATTCTTGCATCTCAATTTAACCCGTTAAAAAATGATTAAATTTTGTTGATTCAAGTATCAGCCTGTCGCACGTGACCCAAATATGTATGCATTTTTTCTTTCGCAAAACACCCGGTTTCCTACTTCAAAGGTTTTGGAAATTGTCACCATAATTAATTAACATGAAAATAATCAATGCAGTTCACTACGATATGAATATTTATGCGAAGCGACCCTGGATGACCACTAAACGCCTGGGACCTTTTTAAAGAAGATCACCGTCTACAATTAAAAGGCGAATTTAATTCGACTCAAGTGAAACATAAGAGCTTAATCGTCAAACGACTTGACTAAACCCTAACGATCTGATAACGAAAGATGTACCTTAACATAAGAGTACACGGCTATTGTTTTATGAAGAATCGAATGAGTGATGAAATGAATAAAAGATTACCTTCCTGAGTGCATAGAATCGTGGGAAAGTATTTGGTGATAATGGTGATGCAGATATCTCTCCGTCTCTCCCACGAATTCGGTCCATCTGCCGATTTGTCTCCGTGCAAATTCAAAGTCATTACAGTAAGGGAGACGCTCATCCTTTTCCACCTCTGCTCGCTCACAGCTTCAAATGATTGAAATAAAAATGCCGGGCCTGCGTATGCGTAGGCTCGGATTAAAAGGAATTATAACACTCGCAGACTGAAAAATTCACGCTCTTGATGCAGATGCACAGCTCCCTGCCATAGTTGCAGAAAAAAAATCAGCATTTCTTTCATTATTCTGCACGAATATGACCGGATGCTGGCGGTGACCGGTATGCTGTATTAATATTATTGAATCTTACTGCCCCACCGGTGGGGTTTGGTGAAAGCTGTGCATTTACCGTGAAGTGACGGGCAACCTATTTTCTGTAAAGAGCCCTGTCATATTCACGCCGCCTAAATTATTCAAATTAAATCGCTTCAGAGTCTTCAGAATCTTTGAATAATAATAATTAGAATGACAATTATTATTATTGCTATTTTCAAACCTTTAAATGTGTTTCGCTCTTCCTCAAATTTAGGTCATCTGGAATTTGTTGAATCCGGGCGCATTTCGGGCGGTTTATCCGACAAAGTGGGGACTCGACCACGTGACATCGTTTACAAAAATTTTACGTGACATCGTTTACAAATATTTTACGAGTATGGAATATCTCGGGGTGCTGTCTGGATAGAATTAATTAAATTGTAAATTTTTAATTATCCAAGCGATCTGCTTGGGATTGTACTTGAATGTCTTTGCACGTGGCATTTTTCAAAGGATTGTATTTTAAAAATATGTGCACGTGGCATTTTTAAAATGGTTAAGTTGTTTGCAAAGTTTAATTTTTTTTTTAAATCAAAACATTAAAAATATATATATTAATAATTAGTGTTTAATTTACATTTATATGTTATATTATTTATATGATATGATTTCAAGAAAACAATTGTAAATCTAAAAAAAAATTACTGATCTTTTTTAAAAAAAATCAAGCCAATTCAAATAACCTATTTAAAATGTAGATTTTCACTTGTACCAAATATTTTTGAGTTTTTAGTTGTTAATGTCAAAGTAAAATAAACACTCGGTGAATTAGAAATAGTTTTAAATTTTACTCCACGATTAATGTAAATCCAAATGCTATGACCAAATAATTTATTTATTTAAAATAAAATAATTAATTTTAATATTAATTAAAAAAATTAATTTAACATAAAATTTGACAAGAAATATTGAAAGATATAAAATCTAAATTTGGAAGTGCTCAAATTGTATTTTTGAATTCATCTTATAGCACTAGATTATGCAATTTTCATCGCTAATATATGTGATTTTAAACACTTTTATAAATTTCCAACCAAACTTCAAATAAAACAAGATTTACTCTTCGAAAACTTAAAATATTTATAGTGCATATACATATAAAAGAGAAATGATAATATGTAAATCAATTTCAAAAATATTGGAAAAAAAAAATGAATTTGATATTTCACACAAAACAATGTGACACACAAATAAGTTTGAAAATGTATTTGATGTTGAAATTAGGTTCTAGAATATGGATCTCTCGATTGATTCTGATGTATAACAATAAAAGCTATCGTATGTGTGAGAAAACTTATGCTAGCTGACGTGTAACTAAGTACTACACGTTATACGCAGCATTGTCATGACACGTTAGAGTTTTTTTTTAAACCGGAACCGAGAGATTGTATGAATAAAAAGAATTTGCGACCGAACCGTCCACCCATATAGCATACAAAATAAGGGGCCAATGTTCTAGTTGACCTGGTTCAAAATTTCCAATATCTCTATTGTTTACCCATCCATCCCTACTGGTATTGTTTCTTCTGGAGAATTTACTAGTATAAACCCTTACAAAACTGAGGCAGCAAAATTTGCATTTAAAACACATAATCTAAAAAAAAGCATGATAATTTGAAAAACCCAATGGTTTGCTGAGTTGAGATCTTGTTGGTTGACGATGAGCTACCGAGCGATAGGTGTAATACCCCTAGACCCTTAGTTAAAGTTTAAATACTTTGTAATAATGTTTTTAATTATTATTGAACAATTATTTGACCAAGTGTGGTCAAAGACACGTGTTTGAGAATATTTGTATTATTTTATTATTTAATAAATAAAACATGAGAATCCAATCTGAAGTAGTTGTTGAAAGAGTGTTTGCTGGCCCACAAGGAGGAATGACATGTGTTGGGTTGAATGCCCATAGTGGTGAAAACCACTAATCAATATCTCAACAGATGCAGGAGGCATCATCCCTATTTTAAGGTCAGAACTCCATGTGGAGGTTCGAGAGCAGGAGGCTCATTATAGACCTAAGTCTTAGGCAATGCTTTATTAAGCTATTCCCATCAGACAAACAGGTGGTTTGGAAGGAAGAGGGAAATTATTTTGTTGAGTTGAGAACTGAGTCATAGTTCTGAGAACTGAGTGATAGTTCTGGTTGCCTTCGGTTGTCTTCGTCCTTGTGGTCCAGCAAACAAACTCGAGGGTTTCAGTATCAGCTAGTTGGTTGTTCTGGAAGATTGGTTGGGAGGAATGTGAACTTCAGATTGGATTCGGTCTGTTCCTTTGATCAAGTTCTACTATTGTTTATTAGTATTTTGTATTTCATTCTTTATCTGTTCAAGTATTTACTGTGTAGAATTTATGGTAATAATAAATTGTATTTTATATTGTTTTTATAGTCTGCTAATGATTTTATGGTTGAGATTTACATGTGTTCATGTTCACTATATATTTACTACCTGTTGGTATTTACTGTGTAAAATTAGTAGCTGATAATGAACCGTATTTCATATCCATTCCAATAGCTCTACTTAGATTAAATTACATGCAAACATGTTTACTTCAGTTGTGCTATCTACATTCTGACATCATTGTTATATCTATGATTTTCAATATATTACTGTAGAATAACATTTTACTCCTGTTATAAATCCCTATTAAATTATGGTAGAACAGAACTAGGATTTATATATTCATAAGTGTTGTTGTATTCATTATACAGAACTAGTATGATTATTAAGTCATAATATTCAGTTTAGTAAACTTATAGAAATAGAGTCATTTCACAATGTATTTAATGCATTACGTAGAAAACATTACTGCTAATGCTAAGAAAAAATGTTAATATAAATAGTGTTGGTTTAATAACCAAGACAAACAATATAACTATAAATTATACAATGGATATTGCATACACTTTTAAACAGAGCCATGATTTCATCTCTATAGGTTTCGATCGTTTCTAAATAGAGTAGTATGACTCTTATTTACCCTTGGTATACGGTATTGTTACCATTACAAGGGTTAAGAGCAAACTCGTGAGGCATTGTTCGAATGGTTCTAGGGTAAACAAAATAGTGACAGAGCCGTAAGGCTCGGCTAGCAAAACCATGTTAACAAACATTGCATAGTGTCGTAAGGCCACACAAGAAGAAATACGTAACATTTAAACTTAACACAAAGTCGTGAGACTCAGTTCACTATTCTGTCGCTAGGTTAAAAATATGTTGAACTGTAATATTAAAGCCTTAAGACTGAGTACGAATTTATTATATTCATAAGGCTCAGAACAGAGCCATGAGGCTCGTTCAAACAATAAACCAAGATAACAAACGTATTTATATAACTTCGTATGGATTCTATAAACAAGAAATCAAGCCAGAGGGCTTTCATATAAATCGAAAAGAGGTCTGGATGACGAAAGGATTCTTATGTTTATAAATGCATTCAAATAATAGAACTAGGTAAACGATTCCAGAGTCAAAACGCACACACAAAGACGAATGGCTATCGTAACATTACAGAGATTGAATGCCAAGAGGCTTCACTTTTCTTTTAAATGAATATTGTTCATATAACTATTAACCATCATTAAGAAAATAAAATGACATAGAGTCAAGCATGGTACATGCTGGGAATCGAATACAAGGCGGGAACCATCACCGGGTTGTTCGCAACTAGAGATGTCGCATGCCTACTACCATGACCATCACCATCGAGACTCGGAATACTCTCTGCAAGTAAACGTGGAAGGTAGTTAGAGTTTAAACGAACATAATAATAAATGCAAACTCAGTAAGTATTAAACAAATAGGAAACAAGAACAGGGTTACACTTTACCTTAGGGTTGCAAAAGGCTTGACTAGGTAGCGAACCCCTTCTCCTCGGTTTCCTTCTCCTAAAGAAAAACGAAAACCCAGATTTCAGAACGGGTTCGAATCCTTCATGATTCTTCGATTGCACCTGCAGCACAACGAAAAAAGGAATGGTTAAAACTTATAAAAGATTACTGAGTAAACAGCATAACAAAAGTATTGTTAGGGTGGTCGAGACATTACATATGCCCAAGAAGTTGCAACCACCGTGAGCGACCTTGCATACTTTACAAGTGTTATTACTTAACAGAATCCTGAGCACTAAAACCAGGTTCTGTAAGGTATCGTGGGTAAAAACCACAACCCTCGAACCCTCACAAGTTAACCCTTAAACATTTAAAGCTTAAATAAAAACAAAAAACGAGTTCCATTTACAGATCTTGGTTGAGGCGAGGCTTCAAGCTATGGAATGAGCGTTGAAGCCACAGATCCAACGCTAGGCTCAACCTCTATTAAAACAAAACAAACCTAGACCTTAAAGTTACAGAGTTAAACATGAGATAAATGTCACCCATAGGGTATGCCATCATAAGTACATCACAAAACACTCCATAAGGAGGCTGCGAAGTGTAAGAAGGCTTCTTGCTTTCGAAGTCACTGAGCACAGTTAAGCCATGGTTTCCTGCGTAGAGCTCGGCTCTCAGAGCAGCAGCATAACGATGAGCCATGAAACAAAAATGTTAAGTTTAACTGTGTTCTTCCATAAAACCGAATTGCACTAGGTAAATCCCAAGAAGATCTTAGTCAATGGTGTGATGGCAAGCCCCGCAGGAGCGGGTTGGCTGGTATAGCTCCCTCGTAAATTCCTTCACATGGCTTCACCCAACCCAAGCTGAATTGTCAATTACACAACAGCTCTGCGTAGATCAAAAGGGATCAAACATTAATACTAGTTCGTATATCATTTAAATGCACAAACAGTATTAAGATTTGACACATATTTTATATTGAAATCCATATCACAAATCGAATCAATAGTTATAGCCTTAACGTTCGGGTTATGCATGTGCAAAGGGTCGATCATAGATCAAAGGTCAACATAAAACTTAACCAAGCTAGTATACAACCATTGTAACATTATTATGTTATGCAATCGAATGGGTATAACAAATTAAAGTAACGCGCCATATAATGCTTTGGCATGGCTATGGAATCTTAAGGCTAACACCTCTCCAAAGTTGCCACGAGAATATAAACCAAGGATTATATATAATAAACATTACTATGCCATATGTTTAAACCAATGCATAGTTAGGTTCGTAATATCGTGGAGTATAGGCATAAAGCTTGTAAGCTTAACACAAGCATAGTTTGTTAATATAAGCATCGTTCGAGTAGGAACATGCATTAGTTCATAAAGCTCAATGAGCATGACACTTATGCTAAGCTTAATCCATAAGTTCATACAAATAATTAGTAGAACAACAATGTTATTACATAGCTCGAAGGAGCATAGGTAGGTTGTGTTATATAATTTATATACTGGATTGTTGAATATCAATATATAGATATATAGTTAAGTATATATATATATATGGTATATAGTATGCAACGAATAACTTGTTCATATATATATATATATATAGTATGGCTTCCGCCATATGAAGTTGTTGGATCATAATATTTTGGGTTTACATTAATGAAGCTCGACGAGCATCATTCAAGGCACTGCCATTTAATATAAACAACATAGAAGTATCACAACAATGGTCATACAAGAATTAAACATAAATCTGAATAGATGATGACGGTAGTAAGTCAAGTGTTAATATTGTATATTTTTCAAGCTAAGGCTGGCTCATTTCCGCAAATATAACTGTAACAATTCAATTAACGCATGTATAGGACATAAATACAATTATACCTTATCAAACGATGATGTAGAGTCACAATTGCATCCTCTTGGTATTTCATACCTACAACACAAGAAAGTATGTCGTCAACATGCACACATAATTTTTTTTTTTAAATTGAGTAAATTGGGGTTGTGACAAATTGGTAGCAGAGCATAGTTACAACACTAGGCCTGAAAATTGGCTCAAACACGCATGAACATTTTTAAAACAGTAAACAAAACTGACTTATGCTTTTCTTATGGTATTCCTGGAACAGAAATATAATCATTGTTTTGCAAGAAAATGGAAGGAGTAGAGACATGTTGAAGAAGATTCACATCACAGTGAACAAGAAAATCATGAAAAAAATAATCCTGAACAAAACGTAAATAATGATAATTTATGGGTTGATTTAAACGATAACATAAATGATAATCAATCTGGAATTTTACAAACTGTTACAGAATTAAGAGCAGAAATTTGAAGTGTTAAAGAAGATAGCGAACGCATCTTGAAGGCTCGGGACGAGTTAAATAATGTGTTGCTCACTAAACTACTTGAACAAGAAACAGTAAAGAATAAACCATTAGATGAGGAAAACGAGAAAACTCCATCATATATACGTAAGGGAAGAAAGTTATCTTTTGTTGATAATGATAGTGATTCGTCAAGTGGTATTTCAGCAAGAAATCATAAACAGAAAGATAATACAAGTGATAATAGTGATGAAGAACGAATTCCTAAAAAGAGTAAACATTATGAAGAAATTTCTAGAGAGTTCAAGAAAATCAAACCACCTATGTTCAATGGTGAAGTAGAAACAGGGGAGGAAGCTGAAGCATGGCTATCCGGAATGCATAAATATTTTCATATTTATAACTACTCCACATAACTTAAAGCAAGAATGGCTATCTATAATCTGTCCGATAAGGCAAATATATGGTGGCAAGATGTTAAAAGAGTAAAGAACATAAAAGAACGTAATATCACATGGAGTTCATTCAAGAAATTATTTAAAAGGAAGTACCTATCAGAACAATACTATGAGGAAAAGGCCAAGGAATTTTATGATTTAAAACTTGGAACATTAACTATGAAAGAATTATGCAGTAAATTTCTAAGTTTATTACGCTATGTACCTTACATTACTGAAGAGAAACCAAAAGTTCAAATATTTCTGAGTTGTTTGCCTATTATGTATAAAGAGAGAATTGAGTATGATAATCCAAAGACATTGGAAGAGGCTACTTGGGAATTGGAAAGTAAAATGCAGGAGGCATATCCAATTTTGTTTTAAGATGAAACAATGGAAAATTGAATAACATCGAGGACGATGTTATCTTTAAGGGGGGGTGTGTGTAATACCCCTAGACCCTTATTTAAAGTTTAAATACTTTGTAATAATGTTTTTAATTATTGTTGCACAATTATTTGACCAAGTGTGGTCAAAGACACATGTTTGAGAATATTTGTATTATTTTATTATTTAATAAATAAAACAGGAGAATCCAATCTGAAGTAGCTGTTGAAAGAGTGTTTGCTGGCCCACAAAGAGGAATGACATGTGTTGGGCTGAATGCCCATAGTGGTGAAAACCACTAATTAATATCTCAACAGGTGCAGGAGGCATCATCCCTATTTTAAGGTCAAAACTCCAGGTAGAGGTTCTAGAGCAGGAGGCTCATTATAGACCTAAGTCCTAGGCAATGCTTTATTAAGCTATTCCCATCAGACAAACAAGAGGTTTGGATGGAAGAGGGAAATTATTTTGTTGAGTTGAGAACTGAGTGATAGTTCTGAGAACTGAGTGATAGTTCTGGTTTCCTTCGGTTGTCTTTGTCCTTGTGGTCCAGCAAACAGGCTCGGGGGTTTTAGTATCAGCTAGTTGGTTGTTCTGGAAGATTGGTTGGGAGGAACGACGAACTTCAGATTGGATTCGGTCTGTTCCTTTGGTCAGGTTCTACTACTGTTTATTAGTATTATGTATTTCATTCTTTATCTGTTCAAGTATTTACTGTGTAGAATTTATGGTAATAATAAACTGTATTTTATATTGTTTTTACATTCTGCTAATGATTTTATGGCTGATATTTACATGTGTTCCTGTTCACTATATATTTACTACATGTTGATATTTATTGTGTAAAATTAGTAGCTAATAATGAACCATATTTCATATCCATTCCAATAGATATGCTTACATTAAATTACATGCAAACATGTTTACTTCAGGTGTGTTATCTATATTCTGACATCATTTTTATATCTATGATTTTCAATATATTACTGTAGAAAAACATTATACTCCTATTATAAATCCCTATTAAATTATGGTAGAACAGAACTACGGTTTATATATTCATAAGTGTTGTTATATTCATTATACAGAGCTAGTATGATTATTAAGTCATAATATCCAGTTTAGTAAACTTATAGAAATAGAGTAATTTCACAATGTATTTAATACATTACAAAGAAAACATTACTGGTAATGCTAAGACAAAATGTTAATATAAATAGTGTTGGTTTAATAACCAAGCCAAACAATATAACTATAAATTATACAAAGGATATTGCATACACTTTTAAATAGAACCAGGATTTCATCTCTGTAGGTTTCCATCGTTTCTAAATAGAGTAGTATGACTCTTATTTACCCTTAGTATACGATACCGTTACCATTACAAGGGTTAAGAGCAAAGTCGCGAGGTATTGTTCGAATGGTTCTAGGGTAAAAAAAATAGTGACAGAGCCATAAGGCTCGGCTAGCAAAACCATGTTAACAAACATTTCACAGTGTCGTAAGGCCACACAAGAAGAAATACATAACATTTAAACTTAACACAGAGTCGTGAGACTCGGTTCACTATTTCGTTGCTAGGTTAAAAATATGTTGAACTGTAATATTAAAGCCTTAAGACTGAGTACGAATTTATTATATTCATAAGGCTCAGAACAGAGCCATGAGGCTCGTTCAAGCAATAAACCAAGATAATAAGCGTATTTATATAACTTCATATGAATTCTATAAACAAGAAATCAAGCCAGAGGGATTTCATATAAATCGAAAAGAGGTCTAGATGACAAAAGGATTCTTATGTTTATAAATGCATTCAAATAATAGAACTAGGTAAATGATTCCAGAGTCAAAACGCACACAGAGCCGAATGGCTATCGTAACATTACAAAGATTGAATTCCAAGAGGCTTCACTTTTCTTTTAAAAGAATGTTGTTCATATAACTATTAACCATCATTAATAAAATTAATTGACATAGAGTGAAGCATGGTAAATGCTGGCAATCGAATGAAAGGAAAGAACCATCACCGGGTTGTTCACAACTAGAGATGTCGCATGCCCACTACCACGACCATCACCATCGAGACCCACAATACTCTCTGCAAGTAAACGTGGAAGGCAATTAGAGTTTAAACGAACATAATAATAAATGCAAACTCAGTAAGTATTAAACAAATAGGAAACAATAATAAGGTTAAACTTTACCTTAGGGTCGCGAAAGGCCTGACTAGGTAGCGAACCTCTTCTCCTCTATTTCCTTCTCCTAAAGAAAAACAAAAAACCCAGATTTCATAACGGGTTCGAATCCTTCATGATTCTTCGGTTGCACCTGCAGCACAACGAAAAAAGGAATGGTTAAAACTTATAAAAGATTACTGAGTAAACAACCTAACAAAAGTATTGTTAGGGTGGTTGAGACATTACCTATGCCTAAGAAGTTGCAACCACCGTGAGCGACCTTGCATACTTTAGAAGTGTTATCACTTAACATAATCGTGAGCACTGAAACTAGCTTCCGTAAGGTATCGTGGGTAAAAACCACAACCCTCGAACCCTCATAAGTTAACCCTTAAACATTTCAAGCTTAAATTAAAACAAAAACGAGTTCCATTTACAGAGCTTGGTCGAGGCGAGGCTTCAAGCTATGGAATGAACGTTGAATCCACAGAGCCAACGCTGGGCTCGACCTCTGTTAAAACAAAACAAACCTAGACCTTAAAGTTACAGAGTTAAACATGAGATAAACGCAACCCACAGGGTATGCCATCGTAACTACATCATAGAACACTCCATAAGGAGGTCGCGAAGTGTAAGAAGGCTTCTTGCTTTCGAAGTCACTGAGCACAGTTAAGCCATGGTTTCCTGCATAGAGCTCGGCTCTCAAAGTAGTAGCATAATGACGAGCCATGAAACAAAAATGTTAAGTTTAACCATGTTCTTCCATAAAACCGAATTGCACTAGGTAAATCCCAAGACGATCTTAATCAACAGTGTGATGGAAAGGCACGCAGGAGTGGGTTGGCTAGTACAGCTCCCTCATAAATGTCTTCACATGGCTTCACTCAACCCAAGCTGAGTTGTCGATTGCACAACAGCCCTGCGTAGATCAAAAGGGATCAAACATTAATACCAGTTCGTATATCATTTAAATGCACATCCAGTATTAAGATTTGACACATATTTTATATTGAAATCCATATCACAAATTGAATCAATAGTTATAGCCTTAACGTTCGGGTTATGCATGTGCAAAGGGTCGATCATAGATCAAAGGTCGACATAAAACTTAACCAAGCTAGTATACAACCATTGTAACATTATTATGTTATGCAATCGAATGGGTATAACGAATTAAAGTAACGCTCCGTATAATGCTTTGGCATGGCTATGGAATCTTAAGGCTAACACCTTCTCCAAAGTTGCCACGAGAATATAAACCAAGGATTATATATAATAAACATTACTATGCCATATGGTTAAACCAATGCATAGGTAGGTTGGTAATATCGTGGAGTATAGGCATAAAGCTTGTAAGCTTAACACAAGCATAGTTTGGTAATATAAGCATTGTTCGAGTAGGAACATGCACTAGTTCATAAGTTCAATGAGCACGACACTTATTCTAATCTTAATCCATAATTTCATACATATAATTAGTAGAACAACAATGTTATTACATAGCTCGAAGGAGCTTAGGTAGGTTGTGTTATATAATTTATATATTGGATTGTTGAATATCAATATATAGATATATAGTTAAGTATATATATATATATATATATATATATATATGGTATATAGTATGCAAAGAATAACTTGTTCATATATATATATGGCTTCTGCCATATGAAGTTGTTAGATCATAATATTTTGGGTTTACGTTAATGAAGCTCGACGAGCATAATTCAAGGCACTGTCATTTAATATAAACAACATAGAAGTATAACGACAATGGTTATATAAGAATTAAACATAAATCTGAATAGATATTATATATTTCGCCAAGCTAAGGCTGGATCATTTCTGCAAACAGAACTGTAACAATTCAATTAACACATGTATAGGATAGAAATACAATTATACCTTATCAAACGACGATGCAGAGTCACAACTGCATCCTCTTGGTATTTCATACCTGCGACACAAGAAAGTATGTCGTCAACACACATAATTTTTTTTTAAAAATTGAGTAAAGTGGGGTTGTGACAATAGGTGTTGGTATGCGGGCGACATTGTTGAACTGCATTACGATTGACAAATTGTTCTTCCCTTCAGGTCCCTGAATTGTCTTTGGCGAGCCAACATATTATATTAGTTCATTCTTTAACCGACAGACGAGAGGTGCTAATTCCTTCTTCAGGAACCTGATGTCTTTCTTTAATTCCTGAATCGTTTCCCCTTTCTCACGATTGTGTCCCCTAAGACATCTTATTTCCATCTCCAACAGAGCTATTTTTGAATTTTCCCTTTCCAGCTTCACAACAGAATCCTCGTACCTCTGCAATGCTCTCTAATTCTTGTCCTTTGTCCACTACTCCACACTTCGATGCCATATTTCCACATTGTTGAACATGAACCCCACTCTTTCTTCTAAATCAGCGAGCCTTCTTTCTCGTTGAGCTGGTGTGTAGACAGAATGGGAGCTCAATCCTGCCATGGTTCCTCCTCTATGTCAAATTTTCAAACTTATCCATGAGACTCCAATTCGAGTGCAAGTCTGTTTGAACCGCTTCCCTCTTCCTAGGCTTTGAATTATTATCGGTGGAATGGTTTACTACTTTGCCTCAACTCCATTGCTAGAGGTATCCCACACGCTTCATTGAGGGTTCGAAGTGATTGATACTTCAATGCGAGTACGTTCTTAAATGTTATCACAATTATCATCATGCAAGCTTGCATCCTATTGATGCCACCTTTCATCGATAGTACTTAGACAATTACCATTTGTCCCTTCCAAGTGCATCATGTAAATGTGATATGCCCTTTCGCAGATCATTATGGGATGTGGATTAAATGAATTGCCCCCTCGATCTTGCATGAGCCTTGAGCTAGCGTACACCTGATGTTTTCCTGATGATCAACCACCCTATTTTGGCTTCTTATCACATGGAGAAAATTCACTTTCATTAAACTTTGACACATATGTTTGATTCTAACGATAATCCTGTCCAGATATGGGTCCTTTGGGGAAGAGTTTTTTATTATCTGGAACCTATAATTATTTTCGAGTCTCCGATGACTATCAGTTCTCGACATCCTTTTTCTTTTTCCAAATTGACTCCCTTCCATAAAGTTAAAGCTTCGGCTTGATTATTCTTTGCTATTCCAAGTCCCCAGGCGTATTTCCATTGTTGTGATTCTTCAGGGCCTAGAAGCACCCCTACTGCTCCTGCCAACCCTGGATTTCCTTTCGAGGCCCCATAAAAAAAAGGATACTTTGTTTTATGTTCTAATCCAAGTCTGAAAATTCTGATCTGTCCACCTTATAGCTGAACTTTTCTTCTTTGTTTTGAAGGGAGATTTAATCGCCTGAAGATGAAGGATTGAGCTTAGCCATTCCCTTTCCTTAACTTTGAGGTTTCCATATCCTTGGTTGGACTTTCCCAATTGTTGAATGCTCTCCGCCATGAGTTCCCATGCTTGTAATGCTACCTGTCTTGGTACCATTTCTTCTCTTCTGAAAAATTAGAGCATTTTAGGCCAGCCATATCTTCCATGACATAAAGAATGGTATCTATTTCCAAACCCTTTTTAGGAGCGGCTTCCTTGCAAAGGTCCTAGGGTATTTCTTGTGCCAAGAGAGATACATTTCGTCACAGTTGGAGAGGAAGATGTGATCACTTATGAGACCACATTGGGAGTCACCCCATACTTCCTTTGAGAACGAACATTCGAACAAGAGGTGCTTTATGGTTTCTTCACTCTGATTGCAAAAATGAAACATTGAGGGTCCTTGAATGCATCTCCTTTTAAGATTGTCCTCTGTTAAAATCCTTATGTGAGCATATGTCCAAGCAAAAGATTTTATCTTGGGGATAGCTTCACTCGTCCAAATTGATTTCCATATTGTCGATCTTGGTGGATGAAGACATTCTTTTAGGAGTAGGTTGTATCCTTCCTTCGCAGATTATTCCCCCCCCTTTAGTCCCCCAACCTCTTGAGTCTCGAGCTGTATTCTTAATCGGGGCCGCCCCTCTGAGTTTCCCTGTGAGCTTATGCAACTCTTCTTCCAGATTGGTTGGAAAATAATCATTTTTCCATCCTTTCCAGTCATCCTCCTCTGACCAGTCCGATATATCGTATATTGTTTTTATTCCTTTGCTCTCCATACACTGCCTTATCGTATCCAAATCCCCTTCTTTTTCCAGCTCTTGTTGTCTTGAAATTGTTATTCCAAATATTTATCCTTTTCCCATTTCCGGGATTCCATGATAGTTGATCTTGAATGAGAGGGAAGGATTCTTCACAAAGCACCCAAGTGGGGGAGCACTTCATTGGTCTCGGTCCTTTGTCCAAATATCTCAAGCAATTTTTGTAGAGATATTTTCTTGTAAGAATGGATTTCCACCAAGATTTTTCTCCACAGACTATTTTCCACCGGATTTTCCCTCCCAAAGCGTTGTTCATGAGGGCTAGATCCCTTATATTCACTCCACCATGTTCTAGCGACACTGTGACAATGCCCCACTTAACCAGGTGGAATCTTTTAGAGTTTGATTTTCATCCCTGCCGGAAAAAAAAATTCGTATGAGTGCACTTAGTTGCTATATGATTCCTGTTGGAGCTAGGAGGGAAGAGCATTGGTATTTAGGAAGAGACAAAAAAATAGTTTTTAGGAGAACCAGTTGACCCGTCGGATTTAGCCACCTTGTTCCCCATTGCTCCATTTTTCTCTTGAATTTCTCCACTATAGCCTACTAATATTTAGACCCTGGCTTTCCTTCAAATATTGTGATGCCCAAATACTTGAAGGAGTTCTAGTTATGTTGGAAGTTGAACTGAAGGGAGCTTGCAATGTTTCTTAACCTTCTTTTAGAGACATTCCAATTGTAAATTTTGCATTTTCTCTTATTTACCAATCCTCGAGATGCATCTAAATATGTCGAAAGGATTTGATTGAATCTCTCAACAATAATTGGAGAAGCTCCTCCAAGAAGGAGAGTGTTGTCTGTGAATTGGGAATGATTTAAATCTTTAACTCTTCGGACTACCAGGATACCTGGTAGGTTTCCAGCACCGAGTTCTTACTCCAACTTCCTATGCAAAGAGTCATCCATTATTACATACAAAAAGGAGGATAATGGGATTCCCTGCCTTAGACCCCTAGAGCTCATGAAGAAGTCAGTTGGACACCCACTAACTTGTGGGGCAATCCAGAGCCTTCCAATGGAGGCTTTTATCCAAGAGATGAAATGGTTAGAGAAACCAAATTTTGCTAGAATGGAGAAAAGGAAGGAGTGTCTAACACAATTGAAAATGTTTTCCATATATAGATTTATTATCATGCAGCGTTCCTTCCTTTGCTTGTTGGAGTGTATGGCTTCTTGCACTAAAAGAATATTTTCGACAATCTGGCGCTTTTGAATAAATCCACCTTGATTTTCAAAAATCAAGTTCAGTAAAACAGTTTTTAATCTATTGGCTATGATTTTGGTTAGGATTTTGTAGGAGGAATTGAACAGTGATATTGGGTGAATCCTTGCAAAGGTGGCCGGATTACTTTCTTTGGGTATCAGTGCTAAGAAGGAGGAGTTGGTTCCCCCCCAACTTTGGTTTTCTCGCGTCCATTGTAGCATTCAGAAAAGATATGATTTAACCATATCCCAACAATATCTATAAAAAGAAATAGTGAAACCATCTCGGCCCGGGGCTTTGTCTGCATCTAAAACCCAAAATGTTGCTTGGACTCCTGATTCCTTTATTTTCCCGATCAAGATTTTGTTTTCCTCCTCACTAACTAACTTTGGGATATTGTGCACCATGTTCGGGATACTTGTCGGGTTCTCTATCTCCTCGTTAGATAATAAATCCCTAAAATGAGAGAGAGATTATTTTTTTATATCTTCAAACTTTATGAGGTTTTCTCCACTTGACCTTTTTGCTTCTTTTACATTGTTATGCTACTTTCTTGCTTTGGCCTGCTTGTGGAAGAAGGTAGTATTTTTATCTCTCGCTTTTAGACACAAGCTTCTAGTTTTGAATTTTCAACTGTCCTCTTGTTTTCTATAAACCGTATATATTTTGTGATTCAACTCTTTTTCCTATAGGAGATGATTCTTGCTTATTTCTTCCTCTTCCATGCTTTGTTGAAGAGAGCACAATTTTTGTTGTAGATCTTTCCTCTCTATCGCCGTCTCCCTGTAATTTTCCTTAGCCCACTTCTTCAGAGCCATTTTGTTCGCCTTGAGCTTGCTTTCCAATATAAATCCTTAAGATCCCACGATGCCTTGTCACCATGCCTCACTGATTTTCTCAATCGCTTCCAGATTTTGCAGCGAAAGCGGGTTGAATATGAAGGGGAGGGGTTCATAATCGACAGGGTCTGACATCTCCAAAGCGATTGGATTATGGTTAGAGGCTATCAAAGTGACAATGGCTAAGGAAATTTCCAAGTCTTCTTCTAGGTAGTTGCTTGATATCAAGAACCTATCAAGTCTTGCTGCTATATGATGCTTCTCTGTTCTTCTCTTTGCCCAAGTGTATTTTCCTTTTTTTTGGGAAGATATCCTTTAGATCCCACTGTAATATGAGGTCCTCTACCTTCTCCCTAAAAGGATCTTGATGATGCTTCCTCCCCATTTTTCTCTCTACGAGAGTGTGATATTTAGATCCCTACTAGTGTGCTTTTGTTAATATCCATTTTTTCTTTCATTTCTTTTAGAGACTCCCATCATCTCTGATTTTCCACATAGTGTTGTGGGACATACCAATTGAAGATTTTATAGACTTTCTGATGTTGTATATTTCTAAGCTCTGTGTAGGCTGTCATGTCCCAAATTTGGAATTGGGTCACAATGGCCTAATCACATTAGCCATATTCATTAGAGTTTGTAAAATTGATGTTAAGGGTCAAATAATTGCCAAGGAGGAAAATTATTAGTTTCCTAGATTTGGGGTGGAAGCTTTGGGATTTGGAATAAGGGGGATAATAAATGATGTTTAGACATTAGAAGGGTTCAAGTATTTAATAAATAGAGTGAATAAAGAAATTCAAGAGAAATCCTAAGTGACAAATGGTTTTGGAGACATATGGAGGATGTGGGACCCACACTAGCTTGATTTTTCATAATACATGGTATCTCTCTTTTGCAAATTCGAATTAATGGGAATGTGAACACTCTTGGGTGAGTTGGTAAGTCATAACACATGTCATTGAGCATATTAGGTCGAATTTGGAAGGATTGGTAACCTCCATGGAAGATAAAGAGTCAAAGTGGAAGTTTGTGGACACTTGGGCTAGATTCCCTAGCCCCTATGACACCAATGATGGAGAATCTATGACAACTATGACAAATTGCAGACCTGACCTCTGACATCTGACCACTATGACATGTCAGCCCCAAAAATAGGCTCAAATAAGGCGAATTTGGGAGTTGGATAAGCCAAAGAGACTCAAAATCGAATTTGGGAGAAGATGGAAGGTTGGAACTAGGAGACAAGTGGCAAATGTGGAATATTTCCTAAATGAAAATCTATTGAATCTATTGAGAGGATTTCGACCCTTAGAAGGCTAATGTTGGTTATAAAATGTAGAAATGAAGTATGAGAATGGCTTTTGATCATTTGTAGAATTTGCGATTGCATTTGTGAAGAGGGAGAGCTAGTGGATGACTAGTTTCTTGCCTTAGCCAATTTCGAGGGTGAAAGATTCCCATCCAAGTTGGCAATTGGAAAGGCCATTGAGACCTTTCATTTGGAGCTTTAATGGAGTATTTATTTGCAGGTGTAAGCTACAGGGCAGCTCATGGTTTCTTCTATTGAAGCTCACTCCTTCAACCATTTCCAGTTTTGATGGCATATTCTTGATCCTTGAGGGAGGGCGTTTTTGGTGAGCTATTGTACTCTTTGGGGGAGCTTCTAATGCCCCATTTCTTTTTTAATATGAAGTAAATACTCTGTTCTTCATCTCTAGAAAGTTTCAGGTCGAAATTCCAAGTAGAAATGTATAAATCTCATTTTTAATGGAAGAACAATGCCATTTCCCCACTACCTTGTTGTGAACCAATGTATTGATGATGATTTCGAATGAATGGATGATTCTCTGATTTATTTGTGATAAATATACTGCCATGGATGTCTTCTACAAGTTTCATGTACTGTACTTGAGCATTTGAAGCATTTTTACTCAGTTTAGTTGTATTGGGAGGTGAAATAGTGCCATTTCCCCAAGGGTCGAATTGGGGATTTTTGCAGTTGAATGGGAGAGGGTGAGAAAAGTTGTAATAAACCATTAATGGTGCATATGATACCTTAATAACATACTTAACACATTACATACTTCTTTTCATAAATTTGAGTGGGTTTGGAGGCATTTGGGAAGCCATTTTCAGTACTTACCTCAGGGGGATTTGAACCCCAAATTACTAGTAAAATTGCATACTTGGTCCAGAATCTTAAGAGAGTTTGCAGAGGTCTTTTGGTGGCCATATGTTATCCCTGAACATCATATTCAATTCCTAATATCATTCATAAACCTTCCTTGAAGATTTGAAGGCATTTGGAGTCAATTTGAGACCTAGAGACCAATACTAGTCAAAGGGAAATCACTAGTAAAGTTACCTACATTGACTAGAATTGAAAGAGGATTTGCAGAAGTATTTTAAAGGTCCAAAGGCATCCCTGAAACACATATTTATGTTCTAATATCATTCATATACCTTCTCAGAAGATTTGGGATCATTTGGAGCAAATTTGGGACCTAGAGATCAAAACTAGTCAAAGGTCGAACCAAGGAAAAAAGTGGAAAATTGCAATTTTAATAAAATTCCTAACAAGGGACATTACATAGGCCCAGTGTTGGGTCACCATTTCACTTCTTTTTTCCATTATATGATTGTTCCACGGAGTGGATATGCCTCCAGAAGCCCCTCTAAAACTTACTGAAACCCACTCACTTTTGTTCCATATTTTTTTCCCAACTTTTTTCATCTCTTGTTCTGAAAGTTTAGTCTCCTGAATTGGAAAGACCTTTGGAATTTTTGTTGCAATTAGATCTTTAACTTATTTCATCTTGAAATTGCTTCCTAGTCCTCTACAGTTCCAGAGAGACCGTTTCATTATTTACCACTGCTTGGTTTTGTCACGCCTGCCCGTTGGTTGCCTCTAGTGCTTCTTGTTATATTTTTCCAAGTCGAGGATAATGATTGTTCTATAGTGGCTTTCCTTCCCATCACTTTATCTTTTCCCTCTGCTTCTTCCCTGACTTCTGATTTTCTTTCGGGCTTTTTAATTTGGATTTCCTCCTCTGCATATTCTTCTTGCTCACTTGAGATCTGTTGACTGCTTCCTTGTTAAAACTCATGTTACAGTGGCTTGAGAACCTATGAGATCTGTCATCATTCCAACATGATCAATTTCCACTTGGTATATAGGTGCTTGAGGTGGGAAGGCTGAACTTGGCGGTGTTACATTAGGGGCTATTATTTCCACAAAGGAGGGGTTAGAGGAATAAACTTGATAAGGAACAATTGGAACTTCTAGGACTTCTTCTGTAATATCATTTTGGGATAGTATTTCAAATCAATTTGATTGTTTAAATTTTGGATTGTCTGAGGTTACACGAGGCTTCACTCCCATCAGCGGATTTGTCGGTGGTTTGGACGGTTCTGCTGTGGAGGGTTCTGCCTCTATTGATGCCACTTACACTTGCTTAGGTTGGTTTCCCCACCTGTTCCTCATTTTTCTTTTATCTATTTGCTAGTTTGAATGGTTGTTCAGCTCTCCTTCTGATTGTTTTCCTTTGCCTTTTCGGTCTTTTACGAAATGCCCATACTCGTGACATGCTTTACATTTGAATAGTAACTGCTCGTATTCTATCTTCTGTAGATGGTTCCAATTATCTAGCTTAAGGACTATAGCTTCGGGAAGTCCCTTTTCCAGATCTACTTCAACATAGATTCTTGCGCAGGAAAACATATTCGATTTTGGCTCGGCTTTGTCCATATATTTCCCTAGCTTATTTCCAATACTTTTCAAACTATTTCCCCCCCAGCAGTGCAAGGATAGATGGGGAAGGCGGACCCAGACAGGGAAAGCCAATGGAATATCTAGATCTGGGTGGAAATTTGGGGTCCATCTGTTTAGATACATTCCTCTATTACTGAAGAAATATGTCCCTCCTCTGAATATGAGATCCCTATCCTCCTTTCAAACACGAAGGTGTAAAACCCTCTTCCACATAAATAATGGCTCATTCTTCCTTTAATTAACACATGCCAATTCTTTTGAATCCAGGTATCTATAGAGGGAGGAGAGGGGCACATGCCTATGAATTGACCAATGAGACTGCAATAGCTAAGGGCCAGTTCCATTTGTCTTTAAGGTGTTGTTGGTAGATCTACCTTAGGGAGATTATCGATATTTTTTACAAACTTCGGGGGCAGGAGTCTGGAGGTGTCCCCTAAGACAGAGGCGATCATAGATCTGAATGCCTACTCGTCAGGGGCCGAAGGAGGGCGTGAGGAGGCCACCATTGCGGAAGATGGGTCTTCTAGATTTGGGTCAAAACAGTGCTTCCTGACGTGTTTGATGGTAGTGCTACAGAGGATCGTCACTCATATCTCCTTTACTAGGTGCTTGAAGGTAGTGATTTTATCTCATGACATGTTAAAGCATTATGACATCCTATAATCTAGTATTTTCTACGTATGAAAAAACAATATTTCATTATTTATAATTTATAATTGATTATGTATTGAAAAAATATTAGTTAAGGGGTTTAAATGGTTGGAAAGTAAGGTTTACACTTTTTACACTAGTATTCAATTGTTAATGAGTTGGAATTACTTTACAATATAATAAATACAATAAAATAAAATTACTACCTCATATAGTTAAGAATTGGCTTCGGTAATATATAAGCTTAATATACCATAATCATTATGTCAATGGGGACAACCATAAGGTGGTGATACCTCCTACTTATACAATAGTTAATTGGTTGTAGAGTGATTATGCTTATTTCTCGTCCTTCTCGTCTATGTTGCAAAATAAAATAATCTTTCACTAGCAATAGTTTGTAGTACCCTTTCACTTGCTTTCCTGAAAATGTCATTAATAAGTTAGATATATCTAACCTTTGTGTCTTAAAATTGCTTATGTAAAATAAATACTCTCTCCTCTTATCTTTGTGTAAAAAAATTTAATGTGTTAATTTTGTTAGATTTTCAACTTTTAATCAATACTTATCTAGGATCTTATTGAGAGAATAACAAGCACAACATAAACACAAGAGACACAAAGATTTTCCTCGGGGAAACCATAAAGGAGAAAACCCCGCAACTTCCTCAGATATAGAATGATCACCAATACAATGTCACAAAAGTAAACCCCAAAAATAGAGATGGTCTTAAACAACTTCTCTCTTCTCCACTTGTGCGAACTTGTCCTCCTTTTCACTAATGCGAGCTTGAGTGAGTGAGTGAATGGATAAATGAGAGATCCTAGCTCTCTATTTATACATTCACTTCCACTTTAACCCTTTCACTTGACAGGTTGGCCCCTAACTAAAACTGACTGGGCCGACTCCTCTAGGGGACTTAAAAAACCCATTACATTTGACTCTAGGGGGAAATATTTCCCCTACTTACAAGGGAGGATTTACCTTAATGACTTTACATGACCAAAAGTAATAATGACATCCCCGACCAGAGGAATACACATCTTCGTCGGAGGTACAAATAAAATACAATAATAATTACAATATAAAATACAAGTGAATAACTTCCGCAGTTACAATAAAATTAACACTCCATCTTAACTAGGAAGGTATTCTCTTGACATAGTCATCAACACATCTGGACACAAGTCTTCGTCACTGGATCAACAAATCCGGAACATCATCATCAACACTGGATCGTCGTCGTCACTGTTGCTGCAATCCTCGTCATGTCAACCATCGATTGGTGATATCTCTCGATTCTACTCATCATAGGAAGTTCTATAGAGCCAGCCCTTTTTCATGCTGGATGTAGGCCTAGCCCTCATGTAGGTATTCATCATCTCTGCGAGCAAGCCATCATGTAGGTACATCCCAAGACCAATCATTACATTGCCTCTGCAAACACCTGCGTCTCCTACTGTCACCTCGTCATCTTCATATCATCTCATCGTCACACGAAGCACAACCCAGATGCACATCACACAACACTTACATCAACCGACATGGGAGGACTTTCTTTCACCATTCGGGAAAGGATCAGCACTTACATCAACGGCCATGGGAGGAATTTCCTACCACAATGCCGAAATGGCTCCTGCACTTACATCAATGACCATGGGAGGACTTTCCTAGCACCATGTCGGAATGGCTCCAGCACTTATATCAATGGCCATGTGAGGACTTTCCTACCACCATGTCGGAATGGCTAGACACTTATGCCAACGGCCATGGGAGGACTAGCCTACCACCATGCCGGACTGCCCATGTGCATGTGCGTCTTCCGGACTCATCACTTCCTCTTGGAAGGACCCTCGATCTGAAGAACACCAAGCCTCTCTCTAAAGTACTCAAACTTCACTCTGGCTAGCGGCTTGGTCAACACGTCGGTTATTTGCTTGTCTGTCGCAACATACTGGAGATTCACTGCTCCTCTTTGCACCATATCCCTGATATAGTGGTACTTGATCTCAATGTGCTTCGACTTGTCATGGAACACTGAGCTCTCGGACAACTTCACACAACTCTGGTTGTCACAGAATATACAACTCTCCTCTAACTGGAGATTAAACAAATCAGTCAGTAGCTTCCTCATCCATACTGCCTCACAACTAGACGAACAAGATGCAACATACTCTGCTTCAGCTGTACTTAGCACGACTGCTTCCTGCTAAACCAATAGATCATACCAGATCCCATACTGAAACAGCATCTCAAAGTGCTCTTCCTATCAGTGGCACTGCTTGCCCAATCCGAATCAACATAACACTGTAGGTTAATCTTCTAATTCGCGTCATATCTGAGCCCATAATCAACTGTACCCTTCAGGTACCTCAATATATTCTTTGCGAAAACCAAGTGAACTTGTCTCAGATCCGTCAGGAACTGGCTCAAATTGTTCACAACAAAGCATATGTTCGGTCTCATGTTCGTCAGATACATCAATGACCCAATCATCTAACAATACATCGTGGCATCAACTGACTCTGATGAAGCATCACAAAGTAGCTTCAAGTTCGATGCCATAGGTGTGGCCATTGCTTTATAGACCATAATTCTGAATCTCTTCAGAATCTCCACTACATACTTCCCTTGTCCAAGGAAGATCCCATCCGCATTCTACCACACTTCCATGCCTAGGAGATAATGCATCATACCTAGGTCCTTCATCTCGAACTCTGCGGCAAGTTTCCTCTTCGTATATGCAATGAGCCCATCCTCTCTTGTTACAAACAGGTCATCTACGTAGAGTAGAAGTATCATTGGATTTCCCACTTCAACCTTGTAGTAAAGGTTGGAATTGGCTTTACCCTTGGTAAAGCCCAAGCTCATAAAAAAACTATCCATCCTGCCGTACCACGTCCTGGGTGCTTGTTTCAATCCGTACAAGGCTTTCTTCAATTTGCACACATGAGTCTGCCTATCATGTGTCTCAAATCTAAGTGGTTGCTCCACGTACACTTCCTCCTCTACTACACCATTCAAGAACTATGTCTTGACATCCATCTGGTGTACCTTCAACTTCATTACTGCAGCCAATGAAAGTACTGATCTAATGGAAGTGTATCTGGATACAGGTGTAAATGTCTCCTCATAATCTATGCCTTCCTTTTGGAGAAGTCACGTGCCACAAGTCTTGCCTTGTGTTTCTCTATGCTACCATCTGCAGCATGCTTGATCTAGTAAATCCACTTGGAAGTCACAAGGCATCAGAACTACATCCCAGACATCATTCTTCATGATCGACTGGTACTCCTCGATCATGGCATCCTTCCATTCTTTCTTTTATGTTGCTTCCTCATAGTTGGAAGGTTCTTTGTCAACGATGTCACACAGACGGGCTACATAACTAGAGTATGGCCTACGTCTCTTGCTTTCTCTGTGCATCCCCTCTTGAGTGCCATACTTATCTGCATCTTGAATTGCCTCTCGTACCCATGATGGATTCCTATTATGAGAGTTTTTCTCATGGGGTGGATCTACAAGTTCTTGTGGTTCTTCCATCTCGCGGTCTTCGTTATCTTCTAGAATTGCTTCTTCCATTATTGCATCTCTAGTCCTGGGAACTTCAGGTTCTTCATTGTCTTCAACAGGCAGCTTTCTGGATTTGTTGTAGGCCGAGTCTTTGTCAAATGTTACGTCTTTGTTGATGTCGATCTTCTTGAATCCTGGGAATTATATTCAGTAGGCCTTCAAACTTTCATTGTATCCCACGAATATACCCTTCTTTCCTGAAGGATCTAGCTTCGTCCTCTTCTCCTTCGGAATGTGTAGGTACACAGGGCAGCCAAATATCCTGAGATGGCTGACTTCTGGTTTCTCGCCAAAGAACACTTCTTCTGGAGTCTTTCTTTCTAATACTTTGTGAGGAGTATGGTTTTGTACATACACAGTTGTCCTCGTAGCTTCTTCCCATAGGTGCATCGGAAGATCCTGGTCATGAAGCATTGCTCTTACTGCTTCCATTATTGTTCTATTCTTCCTTTCTGCAACGTCGTTCTGTTGTGGATTGTATGGAGTGGTCAACTCCCTCTTAATCCCTGATTCTTTGCATAAATTCTTGAAATATTCTGATGTGAATTCTCTGCCATTGTTTGATCAAAAGGTCTTGATCTTCTTCTCTGTGTGGTTCTCGATCAAGGATTTGAATTCCTTGAAATTGCTGAATACTTCATCTTTGCTCTTCGAGAAATATATCCAAGTCTTCCTAGAAAATTCATCAATAAAAGAAACATAATATACATACCCACTCAATGAACTGAATGACATTGGACCTCATACATCGGAGTGGATAATTTCCAAAATTCCTTTCACCTTGCTCTCGCTACTTGGAAATGTATTCTTTATGTTCTTTCCTTTCACACATCCTTTGCAAATGCCTTCATGCTTTGCTTGAATTTCTGGAAGTCCTTCAATGCTTTGCTTGCAATGGGTAGTGCCCTATAGTGCACATATGCAAGCCTTTTATGCCATAGTTCACTTGGCTCCATGGAGTCATAGACCAAGGCTTGCTCATGTTGGCCCTTCAATTTGTACAAACCTCCCTCTTGCTCTCGAATCACAACTGCGTCATCTATAGTTTTTCCCTTTGGCCACATTAGGACTTGGCCATCAACAAATGCAACCCCCATACCTTTTGAATCTAGTGCAGATATGGAGAGAAGGTTCTTCTTGAGTCCTGGAACATATAGGACATCCTTTATCTTCAGAGACTTTCCAGATTCTAGCTTGTAAGAAGCTTCTCCACTCCCTTTTATGGGATATTGGTGGTCATCCCCAAGTTTCACCTTGTGAGGTGACTCGTGTTCAGACAGGTTCATGAAGGATTCTTTATATCCTGTCATATGCTTGGAAGCCCCACTATCTACAAGCCAATCATTACTTCCATGTGTGACAGTGCCCGTGAGTGCTAATATCAGGACATGTTCTTCGTCGCTTGAAGATTCATCACTTTCTTCTCTAGCTCTCTTCCTTGGAGGTTCATCATCTTCTCCAGCGTGATCATGGTGCCTTTTCTTGTTGTTCTTCTTGTTGGAGCCTCTGTTTCTGGGACAATCTTTGGAGTAGTGTCCCTTCTCATCGCATGTATAACATCTAACAGTAGATAGATCTCTCTTGAATCTTCTAGGGTTATTCCCTTGACTTTGGTGGTGGTGCTTTTCCTTCTTACTGTGGTGGTGCTCCCTCTTGTTGTTATTCCTCTTGGAGTTTGTTGTGAGATCTTGATCGTCGTTTGCTCCCATCTTCTCTTCTCAAGCTACAAGTCGAGCTTCTTCTTGTGAGCATTCCTCCCACAACCTACTGAATGTGATTAACTTCTTTCTAGCACAAATCCCTTGAATGAAAGAGTCCCATGATCTAGGGAGACCATTCAAGGTGGTCATCACAATTTATCCATCTTCTACATTTTCTCCCACATCTTCAAGTTGCTCCTTGATTTGAGAGACCCTTGTAAAGTAGGACTGCATGGTCTCTTCATTTTGTATCTTCACATTCTTCAATTGGTTTCGCAAGGTCATCTTCCGATTTATATTCTTCCCTTCAAATAGCTTGGTTAAGGAATCAAACATCTCTTTAGGTGTCTTCAAGGATGACACATGTGGGATGACATGATCCTTACTAGAATATGCTTCTCTTGGCCTTAACCAAGTTTTTCTTGTGTAAGGCTTTAGCCTCGTCTCCCTCTGGAACTGGAACTTCTTCATTTACATATGTGTCCAATTCATTTTCTTCAAGGACAAGTGTAATCCTATACTTCCATGCTCGGAAGTTATCAGCCCCTTCAAGCTTATCCTTAAGATTGGTGTGGTGAGACATTTAATGAATACTTTAAATGGAAATAGAAAATCTTTTAGGTCTTACCACTTGATTTGCTAAAACTGGTTATGGAGCTGGCTGGTCCTAGGGTTTTTTCAGAGAAACCCTAAATTTTCAAACTTGGAATTTGAAACTTCTGACGGGACAGATAGATGCACTTGACTGAGGCTATTATGATGGTACACTTGGTTTCTGAAGATTCCAAAAATTCACCCTTGAAAATTGACTTGCGAAATTCTGATCTGCAGTTTCTGGTCTTTTATGGATTTCTGGTTTTTTGGAGTTTCTGGTCCAAAGTCAAAATAGGGTTTGACTTTTCGGGAGTTTTACCCACTCAAAAACTTCGATCTTGGTCTCAAAATTTTGATTTTGAGGAGGCGCACTTCCCTATGCTCATTGCATTGCAAAATTCAATTATGTGAGAAGCTCTAATTTTCCTCAGTACTAGATGGGCCAACAAATGAAAATCCTCATAATCAATTTCTGCTTCGACATAAAGATGCACCCTTCTTAGGGGAGTTAGCCTAGACCCTTTTTGTTGATGATCTATGGAGAGAAGTCCAAAAAATAAGAATCCCTAGCCTCCGCAGCTGCACAGTGTCTTCTTCTCAGGTTAACTCTGATACCATGTTAGATTTTTGAATTTTAATCAATACTTATCTAGGATCTTACTGAGAGAATAACAAGCACAACATAAACAAAAGAGACACAAAGATTTTCCTCGGGGAAACCATAAAGGATAAAACCCCGCAACTTCCTCAAAGATAGAATGATCACCAATATAATGTCACAAAAGTAAACCCCAAAAATAGAGATGGTCTTTAGCAGCTTCTCTCTTCTCCACTTGTGCGAACTTTTCCTCCTTCTCACTAATGCGAACTTGAGTGAGTAAGTGAATGGATAAATGAGAGAACCTAGCTCTCTATTTATACATTCACTTCCACTTTAACCCTTTCACTTGACAGGTCGGGTCCTAACTAAAACTGAATGGGCCAACTCCTCTAGGGGACTTAAAAACCCCATTACATTTGACTCTAGGGGGAACTATTTACCCCAACTTACAAGGGAGGATTTACCTTAATGACTTTACATGACCAAAAGTAATAACATCCCTGACCGGAGGAATAAACATCTCCATCGGACGTACAAATAAAATACAATAATAAGTACAATATAAAATACAAGTGAATAACTTCCGCAGTTACAATAACATTAACAAATTTATCTCATCTTCTCCTCCTGTTAAAATTGTCACGTTTTAATCTTTATCCTCTTCTCCTTGTATTAAAAATATTAGATAAGGATAAATATCGTCAAAGCACAACATGAAGTTGTTTTCTATTTAATCTTTATTGTGTATGATGCAAATTTTTGGTGTGTACAGTGATGTCATGTTGGCAAGTCACTGTGTGGTGGAATGTACGACCAAGTTTCATGTGGTGTTGCATACCTTTAATAACCCTCGACATATGCAAGGAGACCAACATGTAGCAAATGCAATCATACTATGGGTGATAGTTTAGGTGCAACACAAAGTTTACACTCAAAGATATTTATCCTCGTTATTAAAAATCATATACATAATTAAAGAAAATATTTTAATCAAAATCAAATCCCTATAGTTTAGAACACAAGCTAATTAATTTATAGAATTTGAACCTTCCTTCCTAGTTAATGTTCAGAGATGGCCTACTAGTCCCTCTATGTGGTAAAGGATTATAGTAGTTGCTTTAAAGTTAAATTACTTTGTAAACCTTGAACCAATTTCCCAAAGTTGAGCATTAATACACTTGAAAATATGTTTATTCAATTACATGAAATATGAATCATATGCATATGATTAGTTAAGGCACATGATACAAGGCACATGATACAATTATTTTGTATTGTTTATTAAGCGCTATCGAAAAAATAAAATAAATAAATTACATAAACAACACATTGTGGCAAGTAGTCCCCAATGGTTAGTCGCAATTAGCACACTTATCCATGCTTACTTTTAGTATTAAATGGTAAAATACTCAAATACTTGGCATATATTGGTGATTGCATTAACAAGTTAATCTATTATGTTTTGGTTTAGACACATTGCTTCAACAACATTGGAAACTTATGCATGCATTAAATGAAAGTAATCACTCTTCATGTTGGTGAAGAATGCGCTTAACAATAATTTAGCCATTTGTTATTATGCATGCTTCAATTAACTAGACATAATTTACTTCTTTGAACAACCACATAAAAAAACACATTACCAACCAATGTTGTTGATTGTATTTTATCAAACAGCCAAGCTTACTTAGTGCTCTCCATGCAAAGTCATTAATTTCACCTTACAATTACTTTCACTTGACATTTCTACTATCGAACTTCTCATTCGTCGTTCCCACACAACAAATGTGTTAACACAGGCTTTTGACCCTCTTTAGTGCACATGGATAAAACCCTTAAAGCATGGTTCTCACCTTTATTGGCAAACACTCCAATTTGTGACACTAGCTATCATATTCATTTTAAATGTTTATTAGTTTTATTGCTTTTTTGTTTTGACTAAAAAAAAGCAAAAAGCAAATCCTAGTAGTAGGAACCAAATGAAATAAATTAGGAATTGAAACATAATATGGCATAAACTAAGAGCATGGATAGCCAATAAAAATAAATTTATAATATAACAAGAGATTAATTAGACCACACGATACTTGTAAACGTCTTAACCTTTCCTCTATCTCAAAAACAGGTTGGCAATATATATGATGGTAAGCATGTGAATAAAGAAATAGTTCAATGACATAGACTCAAAATGAACCAAAGAATTTGTACACAAAAGTGAAGATTTATTACCTAGAAATGCTAATGACAACTCAATATTTATTACAAGAAACCTTGAAAAAGTGGGAACCGTGATTTCTCATACAAAATTCTATTTTTCCAAAACACAATGGTCATTCTCCTTTTGTCTACCTCTTAAACTCTTGAACTTCTATGACCTTTCAATCTCCAAGACTTCTCATCTTCTGGATTGTTCAACTTAGAGGAAGTTGACTTAACACTTTGACTTCACAAAATTATTATTCTCAGGGTATAAGAAAGCATGGAGCATAATTACGAATACAAGAAAAAGTCTCTTCAAATTGTTTTACTTTTGTAAAGAAAACACTTTTCACCTTGGATTTGACATTGGCTAACCTAGACTCAAACTCAAACCTCTTTTAGGCACATATATGATTACATTTTTTTAGCAAACCTGGTTGATTTGCAGGACTCACTACATATTCATGGACAACGGCTCCATTTATAGTCACGATGGTGTGGACCAAAATCTTTTTTAACTAAATTCATTAGATAATTTTATCTCACAATTCTTCCAATGGAATAGTGTCACCCTATGAACAAAAGTAAGGTGGTACAATCATGTTCCTTATCATCTTCTTGTCTTGTAGTACACAAGTGTTATCATGTAACATACTAGCAATTTGTGCCCATGAGTTTTACACATTAAACTCTACAAAGTCAACTGATTCTATAATTCCACAACTTGTCCCAAGTTGGCACTCCATCAAAGATCAATGCATATTGCTCCTTCCACGTAGTATATTGCATTAACTAAAACTATCATTGATTAATTCCAACCAACTTCTAATCAATGGTTACACTATATCCCATCATTGAATCATCAAAAGCACAAATCTCTACAAGGTTACGAAAATATTCAATAACCGAGTTGAAGTTAACATCTCCAAAGAAGTAACCACTTCAACAAAATGGTTTTGTTACTAGAAGTTATATTCTGAAATCTAACATGTTTTTTTGCATTGGTGATCTTCTTATCTTTGGCTAGGATTTCTATGTGCATTTATTGCAATTTTATGTTGGACATCTTGACAAATGATCCAGGATGTACCTATGGCAAGTGAACATGCATATTTGGTATTAAGAACAACTTCTTTTGTGGTTGAAAACTTAGATACTCAACTAGTGAGGGTGGTTTCCCAACTTCTTAGTTGTTGACCAAATATGACACCTTTACCTTGCTCACATCCAATGCCACATCATTATGTTGCTTGTACAATACTAATCTACTCCTTTGAGGCTACCATCTATCCTTCCTAGTACTGATGCTCCCACGAGCTCAATAGTTTAGATGTTGTGGCAACAATTGTAGCAATGGGATCTATCTCATGCACACTTTTTGCCTCATAAATGTATACTTGTGTATCTCTTGAAGCAACCACTCTTATCATATTTATATTGGATTCCTACTAATGATGTTTTAGTTAACACTTTTCCAAAAGTTATATTTGGGATTTTAGATGGTCCTAAATTCATCCAGTCTAACATTTCTACAATTTCTTTTATCTCATGTCCTTGACCTCTACATAGTGCTTCACTCTTTTGTACAATTCTTCCTCGTTAGCACCTTGGTGACAACATACCCATCAACTCTCTTGGGACTTAATTTTTTTTTTCACTATGGAGAGAGGATCATTCACCTTAAATGGTTTGATCCAAAAATTATATGCATCTAGTTGTTGAGCTATCTCTTCAACATGTAAAAAATCTATCAACTCATAATGGTTGATTTTGACAAGGAAAGATGGCTAAGCCTTATGTGTTCTCTTTTCGAAATTCATTGTAGCCCCATGTAGATTGGTTCATAGATGATCTAATGGACAACTAGCTTGTTGGGTACATATTTGGGCAACATATGAAGGGGTTTGGTTAACCCATATATTTTGATGAAGCTACTTTTGTCCTCAACATATCAATCTTTGATTGGATTTAATACTTTGATTATAGATAAAACAAACTATGGATCTTCCTCATGATATACTGGTTGGTATATTGGCACCAAAACCTTAACCCATATACCATAATATCATTGTGCATACTTTGATTTCCAAAACACTTGATAGTAGACATACATACACTAGTTCCATCTATGATGACCATGGTTTAATAAGGGTGAATAATTCGGTGCTTGTGCATACACAGTCCATGAGATAAGAGGCCACATAGAACCTTAATGGTTCATTTGGCTCTAGCATCCTAGATCTTTGCAATGTTTGAGACAATCTGCTTGAAATAATGTTTGCCTAGTTGAAAATGGTTTTGTGTTCTATAACATTGTACATAATGGTACCAACTTAACCATAAGTGTTGTGTATTAGGTGTACCATACAATCTACTTGTCATCAATACCATATCCCTCACTTCTTCCCACAAATAACCCCCAATGTAGATCCTTTTGAAAGGATTGGAGGGGTTCCACCTTTTGTTCGTTATCTGATGTAGATCCTTATAGGATCTGAACTTATTCACCCAAGCTTGTGAAATGTAAACATGAGGAAATGGAAAATTATAAAACCTCTAAAATTTGCTTTCTAGATTGAAAAGGCTAATCATTTTTCCTTTTGTGTTCTTCAAATTCTTGAGCCCATGGTTTGCATGCCAAGTTAAGAATTCAAGAGTATTTGAACATGGGAGGATTTATGCTCTAGTTGTGACCTTGTGAAGATAGGAATACTTCACCATATAATCATTCAGAGTAAGGTTTTTGCCAATAATGGTTTGTTAGCTTTCTTTGGAATATCAACATTTGTCAAAGAGCATTAAGCATCTTGATATCGACTATAAAAGAGAAAAATAGGAGTCCTTTGAGGAAATTTATAGGGAGAAAGAGGTATTGATATACGAAGCATTAGGGTCCGAAATGGATTCCTTATTCTTCCTTATCATTTTTTGCACATAAGCAATATAAAAGGGAACTATTAAACATAATACAATCTTGTAAATAATACATTAATATTTAAAGAAAAAAGAATAAAGAATAATGAAGGAAAATTAAAAGGAGCCTTACCTAAATGAGAGTAAAAGTTAAATCAACAAATAGATGCCCATAAATATAAGAAGTTCACAAGAATAGGAATGTGTAGGTTTTAGCTTACTTCATTTTTTCCCTCAATATATTCGAAGGTTAAAGAGTTGAAAAATGGTAAGAAGCCAAAGTGAGGCAAATATTGCAGAGTCCTTTCAATAAAAAACAATGTAAAGCTACACTCCTTTATACAATGAGTTTTTCTTATTTTATTTCTAAGAAATACTGCACAGCCTTAGTCCTTTAGAAGCCTTTAAATGGGGAAATACAAAGAAGGTTTATTTGGTGATAA
Organism: Larix kaempferi; assembly: GCA_027924585.1. NCBI lineage: Eukaryota > Viridiplantae > Streptophyta > Pinopsida > Pinales > Pinaceae > Larix > Larix kaempferi. The sequence continues at coordinate 63,522,474 of BSBM01000370.1, read as the reverse complement.
AGGTCTTAGTCTTAGTTATATAAAGTTTTAAGTAATATTTTGTTATGATCCTAACATGCATTCATTTTTAGATAGGTTGGCCTAATAGTGTAGGATGTATCCTAACCCCTCGTTATCTTTAGAGACCCATTTGAATAATATCTAATATTGTGTTGTGCATTTTGTAATACCCCAATTTTGACCCTTATGAAATATTGGCTTTTAATGTAAATATTGTATAAATGCAATGTATGTTTTCCTAGCGTGGCGCTCAAGGCCAAGGCCCCGCTAGTGTATGTTCGGATTTCATTTAAAATGGACAAGCATTTGATATTTTGTTACCCATGTGCTATTAAGCCATGGAATATTGTAAATGGATGTAAATATTAATATTTCAATAAAATACCAAAACTGGCTATGGAAGCAACGAATGAGAAGGGGCCATGTGTATTCCATTAGGGAGTGGTGAGGGGGTTGTGGGGATGAACCATATGCTGCCAAATGTCATCTTGTGAACCCATTTGACTTTCCTTGTTGACATTTAATTCTGTTGTAAGGAAGTTGTTGAAGAATTCAGTCCATGGCTTCAATGGAGCACGGGCAGCCCAGAAATTTGTATGGCAGGTATGGGCTCTATTTTTCTTGTACCAAAAGTCACTCTACCTCATGGGAATGGGTTCTTCCTCATTCCCATTCCATTGTTGAAGATCCCAGCTTCAGTTTTCATCCATTACACATGCCTAGCAGTGAGAAAAACCAAAAATCGCAACTTTGCAAGAACCCACGTTTTGAAGAGCCATAAACGCCCATAATTTGGTAGTGATAGTGAAATCCAATGGGGGATCCATAGATGTGAACCTTGGGGTGAAATTGAGAGCATTAGATACCCCGAAATCCATTGGAAAACCCAGTTTGTATAGCCTAGAAGTCCAGTGACAGGATTGAGTTATTTGATGACAAAATTGTGAGAAATCCAAGTGTGAATGTTGAACAGAGGATTGGATTGCTTGAATTTAGCTTGAGATGTCTGTAGCTTTGTGGTTGAGCTCACTGGATTAACATCCTCCTCCATTGCTTATTGCATGCTTGATAAACCCAATGGTGTGTTGGCTTAGCATGATTGTTTGAGTGAAACCATGGCTGTGAGTGAGCCTGTTTAGTTCCTCCTTAGTGGATACACATCCCAGCTCGGGGGTGATCTCTCAGCTGAAAGAATATAGGCTGGACAGAGATTTATGGTTGGGCGGAACATTGCTCTCACATAGCCAGTTGTTGGACAGTTTCATCTTAAATATAAGTATTCTCTGTGGTTTAAATTGTGATAATTTTGTGCTCTGTTCTGAATGTTAATTATTCATGTTAATGAAATGAAATGATTCTATTAATATGGTTGATATGAAGCTTGTGCATAGTATCAGGATGGGATTGATTATTGTATGATTGTTTCATTATTCTTCCTAGAAGAAATAGGCTGATGTATTCCCTTCTACGTGTGTGTTATTATGGTTATTTCGTGTGTTTATATTGAGTATGATTCTGCATTGCATTTCAAGATAAGTATTCTTTCCGGTTTGGGTTATGTTAACTCTGTGCTATGCAATGTTTTGATTAACGACTGTTGTTATATGCTGAATGCATGATGAAATGGTGTGAGGATAGTGTGTAATTCTGCTGTGTTTGTTAAGAATGATCTGCACGCATAAGTTTTTAATTATCCACGAATTTTCTTACTAATGAATGGGGTTGAGATTGCCAAATAAGCCCGGTATGTTTGGTCATGTTTCCTCCCTTGCAACGGATCGACGGGAGGGGATGTGACACATTTGGATATCTTATAATAGGAGGTTGCCCCCTCAAAGAGGATTTGTACTCAGTCCACTTAAATTACATGTTGCGTTATTAAACTTGGCTTTTCTTATCTTATGCTTATTTGGTGTTTTGGTTCATAATATTTGGCATTAGAGCAGGCAATCCTCAATTTTCCTCCTTTGAATGAGTCATATTGCTATTTTCTCTATAAAAATTTGGGATCATACAATTTGTGGGGCTTGAAAAATTTGAAAGTGGATACAATGATGCATATATATTCAAAATTTAGAATTGGGTTCACTATACTTTCATAGCTATATGTGGTACAACTTAAGGTTTTATCTAGTCCTCAAAACATGGTTAAATAGGTGATTTTAGAAATATAATCATATATGAGGCTTTTGAGGTCCAATTTGAGTGCCACATATGGAACTATTAAGAAGATATCTGAAAGTGTTTCATATCCAAATTTCAAAGGCATATAATAAATACTAGTAGTTTGGCAATGTGAAATTCTAGATCATAGTAGATCATAGAGCTGAGAATACCTCACAATGAAAAGAATGAGTAGAAAAGATGAATTACAGTGAAAATTGCAGTGAAATGAGCAGTAAAATTAATCATGCATTGGAACTCAGATAGAAATAGAAATGTGTGTTATGATTCATTAATCAATATAGTCAACATATATATTACAATGGAGAGAATTCAATTATCCTAGTAGAATTCAAATCCTTGTTAGTCTAGCATAGGAATTATCACCACTGGAATGCTCCGGAAGTCCCAAACTCAACTCAATTGAAGCTATTGTCAGTTAACTGACCAAGGAGGGCGCATTAGTGAGTTTTGCATGCAAAGTAGGTGGAAAAGGGTGCATTAGATCATAATCAGTGGTGATCGGAGCTAAAACCCCTAGTAGAGTTCAAGGACTCGGGTGGACTGAACTAGAACATAGAGTTAGCTCCTAAAATGTAGGTAACTGACTCTGGTGGGTCTAAAATCATGCATGAAGGGCGCATTAGGTGGCTAATGGGTCCTAGATGACATCTGCACACCACTAGGGGGAAATAACATCATCAAATACTAGGAAAAGGTAAATAATGCTAAGTAGGACAAGGATGGAGTATTAATTATCCTAACACCCCCCCTAATCCAAACTTGGACATCCTGGGCCCTGGTTACTGAGACCAAAGGTCACCCATACAATCAAATAAATGATAAAAAAGAACTGTTCATGAAACTAAGGAAATGGGGAAAACCTCATGGGAAAAATACCCACCCCTAAAAAATGAACAACATGGAACTTAAGCATCTTTCACATGTGTAAAAAATTGGTAAAAAATTCTGCAGTCATCTCCTCTGTAGGACAATAATGTAGTGTGTTGGTCTTGTTGTTCACTAACTCCTGATGAAGTGCATGTGAACCTCAGTCTACCATCTTGGATCATGGCAAGTCTCTTTGAAGGATTGTAGATCATAACCCATCATCATGTAGCACCTCTGTGAGAGAAGTGGATATGTATGACATAGTGCAAGGTTTGCAACTTGATACTAAGATCTGGTTCTCCTAATGTCAGATGGATCCCCAACTACGCTCCCAACATCTTCAAGGAGTTTGTGATCCCATTTTGTGTGAGGAACCTCAAACAATTAATTAATTAAAATGCACGATATATCAGAAATAACATAACACAAAATATATTTATTGATTGCAGGCCACTTCGAGGGGGAAACCTCCTTTGAGCAAGATCAATACAAGTAACTTCTCGATGCCTTCATTGGCTTCAACACGTACTTATATACCAAGTCTATGCGCCAATACTATGGATCAATACCATGGAACATATAATACTACGGGACGACTTACAAAGCATATGCGTACAATACTATGGATCAATACCATGGAACATATAATACTACGTGACGACTTACAAAGCATATGCATACAATACTATGGATGAATACCATGGAACATATAATACTATAGGAAATTACAAACTATGGATCAATACCATGGAACATGTAATACTATGGGATAATACAAACTATGGATCTAAACCATGGAACATATAATACTACAGGACGACTTACAAAGCATATGCGTCCAACAACAATATACTAACAAAGTAAAGAGAAGGGTTGACACGGGTTCGTAATATCCCCTCTCCCTTAGAAAAAGCTTTGTCCTCAAAGCTTCAGATGTGGAAATTGATGCTGAATCTGAAGGAGTGGTTCCCATGTAGCATCCTATGGTTGCATACCTCTGTGATAGATCAAGAGCGAAGCTGATGAGTGCACCTATTGAGGATGGCCTCCGGCTCCAAAAGGATGGATCCTTCATTATCTAGTTTTGGTAAAATAGTTTGTCCTCTGATGTTGGTGCCAAGAACTTTCGTCAGACAAAAGATATGAAATACTGGATGAATGCGGGAAGAAGGAGGAAGTTCCAATTTATAAGCAATGGACCCAACATTATGAAGAACCTTATAGGGCCCATAGAAATTTGGAGCGATCTTATGATGCCCTTTGAGTTTCAGGGAGGATTGCTTGGAAGAATGTAGACGACGAAAAACCATATCACCTGTTTGAAAAGTGCGCTCAAAACGGTGCTGCTTGGCTTGTTGTTTCATTCCAATTCTTTCCATGTGAAGATTGTCCTGCAAAATGCGAAGAATATGATCGTGGTTTCGAAGAACCGTGTCAATTTCCTGAACTGGTGAACTGCTGAGGGTGTATGGAAGAAGAACTGGTGGTTCTTGACCATAGATTGCTTCATATGGAGTCATTTTAGATGCAGTATTGTACCACCATTCAACGAGAGGGAGCCACTTCGCCCACTGAGGTTGTTGTTCGAAGGTGAGGCAACGAAGATAAGTTTCCAAACATTTATTGGTAATTTCAATTGGACCATCTGTTTGTGGGTGAGACCCTGAACTCATCTTCAGTTTGGTGCAAGTGTGGTGAAAGAGTTCTGTCCAAAAATAACTGGTGAAAGTTGCATCGCGATCCAAGACAATGGAAGAAGGGATTTGATGAAGACGGAAGATCTGGTCCAGGGCACAAAATTGACTATATTTGTAGAGGTGAGCAACCACAACGAAAATCAGTGTCTTCCCTCCAGATTTAGGAATCCCTTCAATGAAATCCATAGAAATATCTGTCCAAATCCGTGTAGGGATGGGAAAGGGTTCGAGCAATCCCGAAAGGAGTGTCGTTTCACCCTTGTTGAGTTGGCAAGTATCACGTTCAACCACCATCTGTTGAATTGTCCTTTTCATTCCCTCCTAAATGAAGTTACGATGTGCCCGCTCATACATTTTGAGGAACCCAGAGTGCCCTGCTGATGGAGAATCATGGAGTTCATAGAAGACATCCTGTTGAAGATCTTTGCTTTGGGGAAGCACCAAATGACCCTTGTATCTCAGGGAAGTACCACCCCAAGAGTAATGCAGTACAGTAGAAGGGTTGTTGGCCAACCGTTGTATGATTTGAGATAATCAGGAGTCATTGACATAGCCCTGTTGAATAGATTGCAACCAATTTAGAACATGCATAGAAATAGCTGAAAGAGAAACTTCGTCATCAAATGTGCGAGAAAGAGCATCCTCCACCAGATTGTCCTTACCCTTCTTGTAAGTGATCTCATAGGAATAACCAATGAGTTTGCTAACCCATTTTTGTTGTGTTGGGGAGGAGACCCGTTGTTCCAGGAAATATTTCAGACTTTGATGAGAAGTCTTAATGCAGAAATAATTCCCTAATAGGTATGGTCGCCACTGCTGTACTGCATGCAAAATAACCATCATTTCCTTCTCATATGTAGAGGAGGATAAATTCTTACCAGAAAGGGCTCTTGAAGGTGGCAATCTCAATGGGTTAGCAAAAACACCTGCATATCTATCCAAAATTTGTTGTAGATCCAAAGGAGTAGTGGAGACCATTGATGGGTGCATCTGAATGGAATGGAGTTGAGTGATGACACCATGTGAATTCTTCTTAACGATATTTTCCTTGCGATGTGAACTGATGATGCGGAGTGTTGGCTTGACTGATGCTGACCTAGAGGTTCTCAATAAGACCCAGGTTTTTCACGGTTTCCCCTTTGACCAACAAAACCCCTTTGCATCGGCCCTTTCGGCAACAACCTGCGAGCATGCTGAAGTCTCACTCGAGGTGTATCTATGGGGTACTGCGGAATCAGGTTTCCACAGTATGTGATGAGTTGTTTGGACGGACGTATTGCGCAGCGCGGCAGGGGGCATGCGCTTCTAGGCCAGACTGTGCGGTGATGGAGAACACCGCGATCCACACCCTTAAGTCCTTCTACCGCGAGATTTTTACGGAGATTGCGAGCAATACCGTTCAACTTGATACTTGAAGTACTTGAAAATGCTTAAGGTACTGAAATGAGTATCACTCATCCACTCATTCATGCACTTAAATGACTATGACCCTAACATTCGTTTATACACTTAGAATGGTTACGATTTAAGCATCCACCGCGGATACAAATCACTGTCATACATTCGTCTGTGTTATAGGAAAGTACTTAAGCAATGTCTTAACGCTTAAACAGATAACTGATTTACTGCTTCATACATAAAGACTAAACGTTCACCATTCAACCATTCATGCAGACTTAACATATTATCTCCATACTTTCCTAACGGCAAATACATACAAAAGTCCGACCATAACAGTATGCAAGAGAAAGTTCAGGCATTCATGTACAGAAAACAGATAAATGCACGATACACAACCACATCACATTACACAATATTTAACGTGGTTCACTTCCCCGGGCGGGAAGCTACGTCCACAAGAACGGTTGTTATATATATCTTTAATGGAAGGGGACAACCGCTCTTAGTATGCGCACTCAGCTGTAGACTCTCTCTTCTCTCGACCAGGTCTCTACGCACACAGCTACAGAGCCTTTACAATGGCTTCTCACTCAGAAAATATCTTACAATACAATAATAGCAATAAAAAAAGAATAATGAGAGAACCCCTTCCCTTACAAAATTGCCTCCTTAAATAGATCATGCCCGAAGGTCATGTCTTTACAATGTTGAGGTAGAAACCCTTAGGGTTTCCAAAACTACCTCGGTTCCTCTAAACCATCCTGCTGGCCTCTGGTAGCGAGTGTGCTGTCGTGGCAGTCCTCCACGCCTTTGTTCTGTCGCTTTCAGTCTCTCTGTCGCTCGCATGCCAACATGTCACTTTCACGAGCTGCCCTTACTCTAATGGTCTCGTACCACTTTGCACGCCAAGATGTCGCTTTCCCTGAGCCATTCTTCACCTAATGGACTCGTACAACTGGCTGCCTTCCTGATATGCTCATGCCCACAGCTTGGCATCTCTGAAGCATACTTGCCAAAATTAGACCACGGCTGGTCTATCCGGTACCTATACCTGTCTTTTGTCCAGCACTCTGCTTTGTTGGCTCCACGTGGCCAGACCACTTCGCAGCACTGCTTCCTTGCAGCGCTGAACTTCGCGGAACTACCAAAATTTGGTTGCTGTGCACAACTTCGCAGCATCCCCCATAGTTGTACAAAATTGTATCATTTGTTGAGCTGCGCTCAGCTCCGTAGCTCAACCTCCTTGTGTTATCCAAAATTGCCCCATCTTGGGCCAGGACCAACACGGAAAGACCCTGGTTGTAAGCCTGTCAATGTGTGTTTTTTCCCATTGACTGAAAACTGCATCCAAAGTTCAGCAAAATCCCATAAGATGGGGCCAAGTGTGCGTAGCCATTGAGCGCACAAAACCACATCGAATTCTCTTAAGGCCAAGGAAAACATGTCAGAGCGCAGGTTATAATATCCCATAGAGATACACACATTGCGACACTTCCCCTTGCAAGGTAAGTTTCCCCCATTGGAAATCATGACTTCAAAGTTGGAGTAAGGATGGACAAAACAATCAGCCTGTTTGGTGATCCAAGGGTCAATGAAGTTATGAGTGCTACAAGAATCAATGAGTATTGTAAGAGGGAGCTTCGTGAAGTAACCCTTGACCCGCATTGTTTGTGGGGTGGTGACTCCGGCTAAATCATGGAGAGATATCTCTGGGTGGTCGTTCTGAGATGGAGGGTCAACATGCGACTGCTGAATGTCGACCTGATCATCTATTATATCTGGAGCTTCTTCACCAAGCTCAAAGGCATGCGGAGAATCCACATCCAAGAGATAGAGCTTTTTCTCAACACATCTATGGTCCCGAGTGAATTTCTCATCACAATTATAACAAATCCCTTTTTCTCTATGTGCCCACATCTTTGCTTCAGAAAAATGCTTGATAGGAGTTGGTCAAGGAGTTGGCGTGATGGGAGGTTGTTGGAAAATCATATTTCTGAATGGAACAAAAGTGGATTTGGAACGTTGTTGGGCTATGATCTTGTCCTCCGCCAACTTAGCCAACCCTAGGACTTCCATCATTATGTTGGGATATAACATTTTAACCTCTGATCGGATTGCATCCTTGAGACCACGGATAAAACAACTCCTGTAGAATTCATGAGACAATCCTTCGGTGTGATTGGTCAGTTTCTCAAATTTTGTCTGATACTCTCTCAGAGTGCCAATTTGGAGAAGTTTAGTGAGTGCTCTTGTGAAGTCATCAAAAGCACTAGGACCAAATCGTTGCAAAAGGAGTTGGAAAAAATATGTCCATTTTGGCTCTTCATGAGCCTTGATGTACCAATGATACCATTGAATGGCTTCATGTTCCAAATTAAATGATGCAAATGGAACTTTGGTGACATCAAAAGTATTATGCAGACTGAAATATTGTTTTGCACGGTATATCCATCCAGTTGGATCATTACCATTGAAGCGAGGAAAATCAAGCTTCGGACCATGAAAACTACTGGAAGAAAAGAACCCAGTGTCTGTAGAAGATTCTGGTTGTCGTTTATTATTCATGGCTGAATGTTGAAGATGGAGGCTGAGAAATTTGTCATCTAGATCGTGGAGTTAGGTTTTGAGGGCTGCAAGTTCTTCCTCCATGATTTTTGCTCATGCGCAGGTGACAACCATAACCAAGAGTTTTTTTTTTGGGTGAATGGGTAGAAAAACAAAAACAAAAGCTTCTTTAGTAAAGGAAAATTTGGATTTGGGAAAAAATCTGATGGGTAATTAGGGTTTGACTAGGTTTTGGACACTTTCTTATGGACAGGGAAGCAGAAAATTAAAATTTCAGAAGCGGGGTGAAAGAATGAGAAAATTTGTCAAAGAGGGACAAAGAAGCATAAATAGGAAATGAACACCGTGGAAATATTTGAAGGTGATTGGATGAAAATTGAAGAAGTTATGGAAAACCCTAAAAATATACAGATGTGGGATTTCTGGCTTCGGGAAGTGGAATTTGGGATAGGGTCCTCGAGAAGTGGAATTTGGGATTTAAAAAAAAAAAAAAATTCGAAATGGATTTGCAACGACGCGGAAGTGATCTACAACAGTTCTGGGCAGATGTAATCTGCGATTTATCAGCTGGTAAGAGATATGGACCTTAGGTATGCGCGACTTCCTAAAGGTTCAGGGGAGTCACTCGACCACCAATGTTGTCTAACGGCATGCGTATTGGGTCAGTACCCCTCACTCCACATCTCAGGTAAAACTGATAATCGATTTTCCACAAACGACAGCTCTTGGTTTACCTCACGGGTGGGAACTAGTCAATCAGGTAGGGGTCGTTTCCCTTTTTGTTGGTAGGTCCTCTCAATAGGCCAACTACTTCAGGGTTCTTGCGGTACTCCTCACAATGAGTTTTAGGGATATGCCCAAGTACTTCCCACAGTTAAGCAGATATGGATTATTCCCAGATCCGAACCTGCAATTGAAAGGAACAATACAGATGTGAAATTTGTTTTTGGCAAAAATTCCACCCAACGAGCCCAAGAAAGTGCTCTGATACCAGATGTGAGGAACCTCTAACAATTAATTAATGAAAATGCACGATATATCAGAAATAACAAAACACATAATATATTTATTGATCGTGGGACACTTCGAGGGGGAAACCTCCTTTGAGAAATCTCAATACAAATAACTTCTCGATACCTTCATTGGCCTCAACACGTACTTATATACTAAGTCTATACGCCAATACTATGGATCAATACCATGGAGCATATAATACTACGGGCCGACTTACAAAGCATATGCGTTCAATACTATGGATCAATACCATGGAACATATAATACTATGGGCTAATACAAACTCTGGATCAATACCATGGAACATATAATACTATGGGCCTACTTACAAAGCATATGCGTCCAACAACAATATACTAACAAAGTAAAGAGAAGGGTTGAGACAAGTTCCTAACATTTTGTCCTTGGCCATGGATTGGGAGCAGGAGTTGGTTTTGGATCTATATCTGCATGATCATCCTTTTCAACATCAAGATCTAATTCAACTTGGTCCTCATCAAAAGAGACCTCATCCTGACCTTCATCAGGTGCAAATGGAGTAGGAAGATCAGTTCTACCTTGGTCTTTAATTGGTTGCAGATCTTGCAATGGATCTTCATCGAACCTGACACTTATTTCAATGAATCATCTTTTGCTTGCAATCTCCATCAACTTGTATGATTTTTCATCTTCTGCATATTCCAACAGAATGCATTCACTACTTCGGGGTTGAAGATCTTTTCATTTGTCAGATGGGATTCTGGCCCATGCCTTAGATCCAAAAATCTTCAGATGAGAGACATCATATTTGTGTCCCTTCAGTGCTTCGAATGGAGTGAACGCATCCACATATTTGTGGGGTACCCTATTCTGAATGTATGTAGAACAATTCACTGCTTCTACCCAAAGATATAGTGGAAGATCCCTTGCTTCAAGCAAGCAGGTAGCCATCTCTTTCATTGACCTATTCTCCCTCTCAGCTACACCATTTTGTTGTGGTGTGTATGGGACAGAATGTTGCATTTGGATTCCCTCAAAAGCACAAAATTGCTGCAACTCCCTCTTGATGTACTCTCCTCCATTGTTTGATTTGAGTGATTTGATCTTCTTTCCAGCAGTGTTCTCAGCTAAGGCCTTGAAAACTTGAATACCTCAGACTTATGCTTGAGAAAGTAGATCCAAAAAAACCTAGAGTAATCATCTATGAAGGTTAGAAGGTATCTGGATCCATTCATATAAGTTGTGGGAATCAGTCCTGATACATCACTGCATAACTGATCAAGTGTGGAGGAATCTCTCCTTTTCTTCCCAACATTATAATTTCACTCTAGATGCTTCCCTACCAAGCAACCTTTGCAGATCCATTGAGAGAACTTTATGTCGGGCAATCCTTAACCATCTCTTCCTTGTGCAAATGCTGCAAGTACTTGAAGTTTAGGTGTCCGAATATTTCATGCCAGAGTTTTCTTGTCTCATTTGCATGAGTCAAGAGAGCACTTTGATGTGAAAATGTAAAAAATGTGAGAACTCATATGCCTTTGAGGCATGGTTTGCAACACCTTTAGCTATTAGCTTCCCAGATGAGATCTCTGTAATCTCAACTGTGTCAGGTCCAAAAATAACTTTCTTCGGTGAACCAGTGTGTGTCATTTGGTAAACAGACAACAAGTTTGCTGCCAAATAAGGCACATATAGAACATTGCTGAATTTCCATGATCCAGTTGTATTGTTCCTTTCCCTTCAGCAAAGATCTGAGAATCACCTCCCATGTGAATACTAGGACCATCGGTAAGATCTAGAAAAGAAAATCATTATTTGGAGGCAACTATTTGACGGACAATCTACCAAGAGAGGACTCGAGGCCTGATCTCCCTAGCTTAACATAAGTCTAGAACAAATAGAGACATAATATAAATAACTCTCCTAGATCTAATTAGAGATTAAGGAACTAGATGCTTTACCTTTCAGATCGCTGATCCTTTCTCCTTGAATGCTGCTCCAAGCTTGATGGTCTTTAGATCTTAGCTGCAAAACCTGTCAAGACAACACAACAACACAAGTAGTAAAATGCACCTACATAATAATAGATCTAAGTAAGCAGTTAAGTAAGCAAACTACACAAAACATCATCAATGCAATGAGATTTGGTGGAAAGCATTTATATTACTGTATTAAAGGGAAAGTACATAGAATGAAGTGATTAGAACCAATGACTTAATGTAGCAATCCTTCTCCAACCAAGCCAATGTCAAAGCCTCCAAAGGGATGATGGATCTCTCAAGGGATGAATAGAGATCTCTCCTAATCTAATTTCACCAGCATGTAGATACTATAGAATTCCCCCCCATTTGGAATGGGAGTGAGCTTCACTTATATAGGACTAAGTGGATAGGGTAGGTTGAGATATGGTAGGAGAGAGTTAGGGGATCCTTCCAAGAGGCTAGGAACCAAATGCCAGCTCCTGTAAAGGCTAGGGATAGGGATCCACATCAACTACCTTCGAGAATGGGCTCGAATATGCTATTTTAATCAATTAACTGACATCGTCACAGTCTATAAGAGGACAACTTGCGATGTCGCAGGTTGCATTAGGACAACCTGTGACGACCTCTCAAAACCTAGTAGGAAAAGGTTAATATCTCTTCCAGGTTGATAACTTAGTCAAGGAAATTCAGGGAATGTTTACACTGACTATCATGATGGTAAGATTTAGGTGTAGCAGAATGCCCCCCAAAGCATGAAGTTGTTTGAAACTAGACAGGTGAAATGCTTTGACAGAAGGAATGGAAATTGCTCGTCGGACGAAGGACACTGCTGCAGTACAACTGACTCTAAGTACACAGTCTCATATGAATCATAACATGGCTTCCGACCAATACAACGCAGATCCATGGTAGTAATGACTGACTGAACACAATCATGGCTACTAGACACAAGCGTAGATCTATGATGAGATGATAACACAACCACGACCAATACAAAAGTGGATCCATGTAATAAGACTCAAAACAATCTCCATCGCAACCTGGGTAAAACATGACTCCCCAGGGTCTTCAAGCCGAACCCAAAATGATACGAATCTATCCACATGATTACAAATGTCTTGACGTCGAAAATGGTAGAAACCACTTGATTACCGGTCATTGATATATACTATTAACAAGCACGAGGAAAATCACCATTAATGTAAATGATTCCCAAGGTATCACAGTACATATCGTCGAGCGTGAATAAATGAGTTGAAGTCGAATGCCTAACGAAATCTTTCAATCAAAAGTCAATGATGTAAACTCATGTCAAAAGCGAGGTAACCTACCATTGAGGCATGTAGGCCCAAGGTACTCGATTGGTTTCTAGATTCAATCCTCGGATGATGTGTTGAAGTCGACAAGGATGAATCCGTCGAAGGAGGGCCATGATGAATCCCCCATCATCGACACGAAACACGACAACAACTGTTTGGAGTAGATCGGATGGTACAGTAACACACAGGACTGACTCAGAGTAGACCGACATGGTGGAAGGCGTACTGACTGCAGATAATGAGTGGTGAAAGTATTCTTGAACATGGCCATGGCATGACTTGGCAGTATTGACATGACGAGTACGACACCAACTCCTAATGCAATTGATGGTGGAAGTATTCTTTGGATGACCCAAAGGAGTAACAAGACTCAGGAAGTAGGCAAAACTCGAGGACAAACAGATGATCCAAGTACATTGTGCAAATGCAAATGAGTGCCATGTTCAAGAACGACTAGGTACTGCCACAAATAAAGGGTGTAACATAAAAGCTTTCCTTTTTCCCCATCATGAACAACGATGAATGCCTCATGCGTTTTTAACGAGCTTGATGAGGGTAACCAGATGCTTCGTATAGCTCATCTCATGATGAGTCCAATCCCAAATGTTTTCCGAACCTGGGAGAGGAGGGGTTCGTCCCATGGTGGGCCCTTCAATGTCAAATTTTAATGAGTCCATAGAAGGTAAATTCGATCGTCATTTCATGTTTAGAGAGTCTGAAAAGAACTAAAGAAGACTCCAATGGTCCTTTTTCGTAAAGTTAGCCTCATCGCCCGAAAAAGGGTAAAACAATGCGAGAGAGGACTCTTCCAGTCATGATTGGCTGGAGTATACCTTATTCGTAAATAGTGCCCCCTGGTCTGAAAAAGGGGTAAACTATCACCAGGGAGACGACCGTCAAATACTTTAACAAGCGTGAACGCGACAAGTTTGCTTGGCAATCTTTTCGTATTTCGAGAGCCTGAAAAGAGCTTAAAGATAGACTTAGGGGGGTTCCTTTTCCGTAAGAGTTTAACGAGCCCGAAAAAGTGATAAATCGTAACTCGGTGACTTATTCTCATGGTTTTAAGAGCATGAGAAAGAACAAAGAGTAATCTCGTCATCATTAAATAATTGAAATCTAACGGATGAAACATAACAACAAAACTATTCAACAGGTTGTTCATACCTGAGATGATCGCTACGATACGAAAACAGCGCAAATGGAACACTTAACGTCTCCTGCACGCTTGAAAACTAGGTCAAATAGTCAATCGTGCATTCAAATGCAGTAAAAATGATCCAAACTATAGCAAATAACCCATAGGGCATCTATACTTGAAAAAGAATATTCCCTTTTTGTTTATAAAATAGAAAAAATGACTAAATATAGTTACCATTGTTCATTTGCCAAATTGGGGAGAAGAAAGTGCCATTTGGAGCAGAATTTCATTCGTTGATTGCCAGAGCTACGAGTGACCATTTCACAAACCATTCAGAGCAGGTAAACCTAAATCTTAGCCAACAACTTTCTAGTGGTTTAGAATTTCATTTTTGATCCATTTTTTAGGTTTTTGGGGTTGAATTGTGAGGAGTTTGTGCGCCATCAGGTCGTCGCAGGCTTCCCTTACGGGAACTGCGACGAACCCGGGTCGTCGCAAAACTCGCATGGGTGTCCTGCGACGATGTCGCCCTGTTTGCAAAGACAGGGTGCGACGACGGAAACGTCCATGTTCAAGTTAAAACCTAGCCCAAAAGAAAAAGTTTTAATGGCTCGAGTGAGTTCTAATGATGTTCAAATGCTCCCTTTGACAGGTTTGTGGCCGCTAACATGGTTCTAGAATGGCGTGAGCATGAACATGAGGTGGAAGATGTGCATGCAGCAAATGATCCATCGTGTGTGGAGGCATCGAGGAACTGTGGGCTACTAAATTTCTTCCAGGTCCAGGGAATAAGTGCCCAAGTCCCACTACTGGAGCATATGCTTCGGAGTTGGGATGCATCGCAACAGTAATTCACGATCGGGGAGCATATATTGACTATAGATGTTGATGACATCTATTTCTTGATAGGATTATCCCGGAGAGGGGATAACGTATCACTCACCGGATCATGAGGGAGTGACCGGACGATAGATGACTTGATTGCCCAACATTGTACTCCAATGCCCGTGCCTCTAGTGGGAAGATTCCCATCAAAGAGGTGCGAGATCGTCTATTACGTGCTGTACTCTTCACCATAGTGAGGATAACAGGGATCCAAGTGGATCACTTGGCTACGAAGTCCCAAATGTTGTATGCGGAGGACTGTATGTCTCCAAAGGTGTTGAACTGGTGTGAGGGACTCCTCACCAACCTTCGAGCTCAGTTGACCAAGTGTCGGCGTGGTGAGCTCAAGCAGTTCAGGTATGGATCGGTAGTGATCTCATTCTTGTTGGAGAGGGTTCCCCTCTTGCGCCCGCAGGTGACTATGGATGACAGGGATCCCAAGGATACACACATGGCCTGATGGATGGAGGTGATGGCCTGCCATGGTGGCGGGGGTCCGATTATCGGGTACGGTTCCAGATTCTTCACCTGGCTGGAAGGTTAGCTACTAATGATTGAGGACTACTCGTACAGTGGTACGGACTTCAGGGAGGACCTAGACCTTGTACTTCCTGAGGGAACAGAGTGGGGAGACATTGGTAAGAATAATGACCCTTGTACTTTTTCATTTTGTGTATTTATAATTTTTTTTTGGATAGTGCTGATGAGTTAATAACATGTGTGTGCAGATGTGGGTCCTTCACGACTGGTGGGAGTTTCGCTTCTCGCGAGGAGAGGAGAGGCACCACCAGTAGCCCCGGCCATGCACGATGCCATCGTGGAGATGGAGGATGTCTATGATAACCTTACCAAGTTGACATTGGGCGTTCCAGATGCAGGAGTGCATGAGTTACCGAGGCCCATGCAGAGGTACACAATTGGTGTGACCTTGCGTTTCAGTGAGCTGCTCCGCAAGGTAGCGAGAGCGATAGACTGCTTCCACGGTCAGCAGGAGAGAGCTACGAGACCTAGGGGTGCATGGGCCATGCGTTAGGCCTTATGTTATTATGCATGTACTGAGAGATATGTGAGCCTCATAATTTGTACTACTAAAATCTATCAGGCTTCAGATTTTGTATAGACTCACTGAAAGACATCGTGCTTCAGATTTTTGTATCAGCACTACATTATCTTGATTATATATATATATATATACAGACATTTTGGCGGCTTTATACATTTGTGTTTGATATGAGATCTTGTTTATGTGTTTGCTTATATGATGAATTATTTACATGTTATGTCTACTTTTACAGTTCATGAATATGCTCATGTGTGTGCAATGTACCAATCTAAAATGAAGTTGGCCATGGAGTCGGAAACTGTGTTTACGTCTCATGGAATGTGCAGGTACTGAATGGATTCGAAGGACCTTTCCAGAAGACGAACTCATCTGTAGAGACAAATTAGGGTAGGATCGCGGATGGTGTAAACCCGATTAAGATGAGAGACCACCAGTTGAGAATCCAAATGGATGACAACGTGGTCCATATCCAAGGAAATAGTGTCGGTCAGGGTTCCAATGACTGCCTGATATTCCGCAGCATTGTTGGTCGTGAAACCTAGACACATTCCTCTTGAGCTGATAAGCTCACCGGTAGGTGAATAGAGCACCCACGCTGCTGAGGCAAGGTTGCGGGTATGTTGGCTGGCACCGTCCGCGAATTCGTAGCAAGTTTCCATCTGCACACACAGACATAACATGGTATAAGTAACCGAACAAGACCTAAGCACGCAAAAAATCAAAGCGTCACACCACACAAAACACACACCATGTACAGTATATACAAAGTACTTATGCATGAAAGACTCGGGCATGGTACCTCTTCAGGTAAAGCCCATTGCGGGGTTCACCTAAATATATCCCATTGTAGTCTTCAAGCTCGTAGGCTCCCTTCTCTAAGATGCGTTTCACTATGTAGGGTCCATGCCACATGGACTCAACTTTCCTACCCCCAACTTATCATGTCTTTGGTCGTATGTAAGGACCAAATCACCTTCGCTATAGACGCAAGGTTCTACCGACTTGTCATACTGCGCTTTGATGCGTTTCTTATGAGCCTCGTTGGCAAGAGTGGCATCGCGGCAAGTCTTGTCAAGTTTAGCTAGGTAGAGGAAGCATTCTTCCTCAGCAGTAGTGTTGGGGAGAAGTTCAAATGCGAGTTTGAGAGACGAAATCTTGCACTCAATCGGTAGGACTACCTCCAATCCATAAACTAATTGGAAGGGGGTAAATCTAGTGGCGGTCTTAATGGAAGTTCGGTAAGCCCATAGTGCGGAGAAGAGCATATTATTCCAGTTGGACTTGTGAGTACCCACCATGCGTTGGATCATGGTTTTCAAGACCTTGTTAATGGCCATTACTTGTCCATTGGACTGTGGGTAGTACGGTGTTGAGTTTTCATGGTGAAAACCCAATCTAGTGCTCAATTCGTCAACCATGTGGTTCATAAAGTGAGAACCATGGTCAGTAACTATAGCTTGAGGAACTCCAAATCGCGCTATAACATGATTAAACATGAAGAGTGCGGCGGTTTTGTTGTCGTCCGTGTATGTAGGCATAGCCTTGGCCCACTTTGTGAAGTAACCCACAGCTACTATGACGTAACCATACCCGCCGGCCGAGGTAGGCTTATAGTGCATGAAGTCAATGCCCCATTTAGTGAAGGGGCCAACAGTAATAACCGGGTGTAACGGGCGGGGTGGATGCGGTTCTTAGTTTGGAACTGCTGGCATGGAGGACAATTTTTGATGGCCTCGATACAATCTTTAAAGATAGATGGCCAAAAATATCCTGCGCAAAGTATCTTTTGAGATGTAGCCATCCCAGAGAGATGACCGCCTCACGCCCCAACGTGATAGTCATTTAGAACATGTTCAGCCTCTTCATGAGTGAGACAACGTTGAAGAATAGAATCGATACCACGACGGTACAAAGTATCACTGATGATTAGATAATACTTTGTGTGTTGGAGAAAACTCACTATGGCTTGGGGTAGACCATAACAGACAGATGACTACCATAAATCTACTCAATTCTTAGAACTATGCTATATAAATGACAATGCTAAGATAATGAAGAAGATAACCAACCTCGATCCAAATGTTTGATGTAGATCCCCGTTGGAGCTTTTCCAATCCGTGCACTTGAATCTGCAAATTAGTCTTGACATCCAATATACAACAAGTACATATAATATATAAATGGTATTAACATCATCAATAGCAATGGTCCATGATATAACAAGTAAATGCAACCCAATGTAAGATAAACAACATTTACAACATTAATGGACGAGAATATGAGTATTTCTATTAATAAACAAGAAGAAGTACAAAGTGATACGACCTCTTGCCGGCAACCAATCTAAACCAAGATCTGGATCAATCCACTTGTGCCTCCACCACTTCAATCCTCCATGAATGGAAAACTCAAACTAGATAGAAGTTTGGAAGGTGAACATAAAGGGTTCACAACTGCAAGGATCAATGAGTGTAGACTCAAGATAGGGCAAAAATCCACTAGAGTTCTCTTGCTCTTCTTTCTCCCCCCATCCATAAGCCATATGTGCTCAATATAGAGTCCTCTCAAAGGTAAGTGAAAGGACACATCGAGACGTTACTTAGGCAGATGGAGAGCCAAAGGTCACCCAATGACCGCTTTTTGGGAGTAAAAAGTAATAAACTAGTGATTTTTACCATTTTACTTGATACCTGTGGGATATAGTGATGCAACTCGCGGGTACACCTGCTATAATGATGCAACAAGCGGGTCAGAGGAAAAATGAGGAAAAAATATGTCTAAGGATATAAAGTGAATCTGAGTCAGTGAAATGGATCCTACAGGCCAAAGAATGCTGATTCTCACAAGGTGGAAGATTACATTGTAACACTTTGCATGGTGGCGGATTCGAGGACGGTCGTCTCACGAGAGTTGGGGGCTGAAACGTTGGGTCTAAAGATATAAAGTGATATCTCCACACCACAGATCAGACGTGCCGATGAGGAACAATGATTCGTCTGGAAGAGAATCATTGGGATCAAAATCGACATCAGCCCGGGGAAGATCACAGATCAGCTCAGCAAACACCAAAGAATTTTTAGACTTGGCCTTTTCAAAAAGGAGATCGAATTCCTGGAGTATCACGATCTAGTGTGAATACTTGCCCCCAAGCACCTGACGCGTCAAAACGTGGTAGATGGGGTTTGAATTGACGATGATGGTGGTGGTGCGAAGCAAGATGTAATGTCAGAACTTTTAGATGGCAATGATTGCCGCGAGAGCAAGTTTCTCGACATGTGAATAATGAGTTTCGACGTCAATGAGTACCTTACTTGCGTAGTATATCAAATGTTCCTGGGTGTTGTTGTCTTCTTGGACCAAGACCATGGCAATCGTGGTGGAAGAAGCAGCAAGATAACGGATATAATCCTTGTAGTAATTGGGTGGCTGAGGCACAGGGGCATGCGTGATAACATGTTTTAAGCTTTCAAAATATCGTTGAGCTTGGTCGTCCCATATGAACGGGACATCCTTCTTTATCAATCTCATGTAGCCCTGTGTCTTTTGCACGAAATTACAAACAAAACGCCTTAAATAAGTTGCCTTCCCTTGCAAACTTTGAAGTTTCGTTATGTCAGAGGGAGGTGGGAGAGCGACGATGGCTGCCACCTTCAGGGGATCAATGCAGATCCCATCTTTCGAGACTATGAAACCGAGGAGGCATCCAGACTCGACGCAGAAGATGCACTTGTGAGGGTTCAGGCGGATGTTATACCGCCTGCATCTGAGGAAAACCGCCATCAGATGGTCAATGTGGTACTCACGCTGCCATGAATGGGTAGGTAGATCGTCTAAGTAAGGTTCCACAAAGTCCTTCACGTCATGAAAGGCATACGACATGGCCCGTTGGAACGTGGCACTAGCATTTTTAAGACCAAAAGGGAGCTTGTGATAAGCAAACGTACCCCAAGGATAGATGAAAGCTGTCTTGTGTTGATCAGTCGGGTGGATCTCAATTTGGTTGTAGCCGAAAAAGCCATCCATGAATGAAAAGATGACGCTTCCTGCACAGTTTTCGATGATCTGGTCGATAAAGGTAGTCGGGTAATTGTCCTTGGGACAAGCCTTGTTGAGATCCCGATAATCGACACAGACACGAATGGTACCCTATTTTTTAGCTACAGGGACAGCGTTTGAGACCCATTCTGTCAACGGGACAAGGTAAATAAAACCATCTTTCAAGAGCTTTTCAATCTCTGCCTTGATTGCCATAGTCTTTTGGGGGTGTACCGGTTGCAACTTTTGTCGGACTGGTTTAGCGTCAGGATAGGTTTGAATCGTGTGCAAAATAATAGCGGGGTCTATCCTGGACATCTCCTCGTAAGTCCAAGCAAACACGTCTCGAAATTGCTTAAACAAGGTTGTGAACGTTGTAATCTCTTCAGGGGAACACTTCTGGCCTAAACGAATGTGTTCCACTACACTAGGAGTAACCGATATGTCGACCGAAATGGTAGGCTCAATGTTGGAAAAGTTTCCTTCAGAGTCCGTTTGACATGTAAGTATCGAGGACTGAGAGAAAGGGTAGACATCCGGTGTAAAGATGGTGCTAATGCTATTCTCCACAGTATCCAATGAAGGAAGGAAAGACGAATGATGATGGAGGTCTTCCCACGGAGGATCATCCACACTCATGATTTCCATAATGGACTCGTCAAAATGAAAAGTCCGCAGGAGAGGATCGGGTAGGGATGACGTCCACTGTAGAGAACAGGAGGTGGAGGCCACAGCTAAGTGGTCCTCCGGAGCTGACTGGATAGCTTCGTACGTGAGTTCGGCAGGTGACAAAGGCATAGTGTCTACAATCAGGTGTGTGGTGGCTTCGTCAGGTACAATCTATTGATCAGTAGAGTTGGGAATGGATGAAATCCGCGAGGAGATCATGTTCACCATGGCAACATGATTTGGGGGATCCGAGGTTGGAAAAATGCCCATAAGGGATGAACACTTGATGAGGCCAACCCCCACGTTCTCATACTGATGCGAAGATTGTCCAAGTAATGGAACATTATCGCTCGGATGAGTAGCGGTGTCAGGTGTGTAGAAATCTAGTTGGTCGACAGTAACAATTCGGCCTTGATGAGGGAATTGTACTATGTGGAAGACAGATGATGCGACCGCAGTCATGGCATAAAACCAATTACGACCAAGCATAATGTTATAATCTAATGGGGCATTGACCACTTCCACGTTAATGGTTGCGGTTTTTCCCCCCAACTCGACTGCTAAAGCTTGTAACAACCCATGAAGTTGAAAGCCACACCCGTCGAATGATTTCAAGGTGGTAGGAGAACGGTTCAACTCGGGAGAGCCAATGGCTCTCCAGCATGAGATCGACATGATTGAAGTAGAGGCACCTTCGTCCAAGACGGTACGATGGATTGTCTTCCCAACAATGTTTGTGGGAACTTGAAATGCCAAATGATGGGAAAGCCTCGGTTTAAAGTATTCTAGCCGAAACATGATGGTATTCGACAAATACGGATCAACTACGTCGATGGCAGCGAGGAGAGTCTTGCACTGGTTAGGACAGTTCTGAAAGACCTTAAGTGTCGACATAGCATAAGGAGCTTATGCCAGGTCCTCTACAATATTGTAGTTCTGAGCGGCCCGAGCATTGGGATTGAAACAAATTTTCTAATTGTGCTCTTGGGCGGGTACAACACTGACTCGAAAGATGGATTCTCAATGGTGAGAGAAGCGGACGGTACGATGACGTCGGGAATCGAAGTGGAAGCTTTTTCAGTATTACTTCCTGTGGGTTCCTTCAGCGGGATCGAGTCATACGAACGAGAACGGGTGTTCAAGTTGACGGTCTCACTACGCATCATGAGAACATGCGCAGTGGAGGATGATTCTCCTTGGGAAGGAGAGGTGTGTGTGATTAGTTGCTGGTTTTGAGTGGGGAAGGGATCGTTGAGAACTGCGGTAGTAGAGTTTCCCTTAAGAAACTTCTGGACTTCATCTCAGTGGGGACATTCTTTTGAGAAATGGTCTCCACCACACAACAAACAGGGATACTTTAGCTTCCTCTTCTATTTGGTGTCTTCCTGAGTGGGCTTGGGCTCCTGTTGATTAGAAGATTTCTTAGGTTTCCCTTTGTTCTTCTTCTTACCATCGGATTTCGGAGATGAAGCTGATTGCACAGAATTCACCTCTTCAGTGGAAGTAGGAGTGGTGGACTTGGTAGTGTTGTTGCCAGCCTATGGTGGCGATGGAGAAGAACCTTGGGGGTTCGACGAGCCACCAGTTTGAATAGAAGGCTGGGAGGTAAGGGAACCAATGATGCCATCAGCTTGTGGTCCCTTGGGTGGTTTCGCGGGATTGTACGTAGGGCAAGGGGCGTCAAGAAGAATTTCATACAATGTGCCGGATTGAGCATAGACCAAGTCTAAGTAATGGGCACAAGAGATAGCCTGTTCCTCAGTGACGGCTCCCCCCATAGCTACGTCTCGAGCTACGGTGGGTAAAAGTGACTTTGTAAACCAATCAGCTAAGAGTTGGTCCGGAATATGAGCCTTAATAAGATGTCGTCTTCGCCGCCATTCATGGATACGATCGGAAATATGAGTGGCAGTATTCTGGCGAAGGGAGGTCAACAAGTCCATACTAGTCTCATAATGAATGAGCAACTGGAAGTGGGTCAAAAACAACACAGCAAGAGATCGAAAATCGGGAAAAGAATTGGGTGGTAGATCGATGTACCACTTGGCAGCTGGGCCGGTGAGAGTCCGTTGAAATAACCTAAGACGGATCGAGTTGTCCATCAAGGAGTTGGATGAACACCATAAATGGTAGGTCATCACATGGTTTTTAGGATCCTCACCAGGCTTGCCATCAAATTTAGGGATATCTGATGGTAACTTAACCGGAATGGGTGGCCAGTTATGCCCATGGAAAATGGGATCATTCGTCAGACGAGACAAATCGGGTAAGTCCAAAGTAGCCAAAAAGGGCAGTTGTTGGTTCAGCTGGGGGTATTGATAGTACCGATAAGGCATGTATGGACCCATAGGACCTTGAATCGATTGATTGTAAGGTGTTCCCAGAGGAAAATGACCGTAAGGGGGTGTGCCGCCTGGACCGTAAGTAGGTTCGCCACCATAAAAAGGTGGTCCATTACCATAATAAGGTGGCCTGTTACAATAAGGTGGGGGCACACCTCCGCCACCGGGAGGGGGTGGGCCGCCTCCAAATGGTGGGGGTCTGCCACTACCGCCAGGATAGGATGGGCCTCCACCGCCTCCGTCGGGAGGAGGTGGTGGTCCGCCACCACCACCAGAATAGGGTGGGGAGGGGGTGGTGGTCCACCATCGCCGCTGGAGGGGTAAGGGCCTCCTCCACCACCTCCACCATAGTAGGGTGGTCCTCCACCACCACCACTAGGATGGGATGGTCCTCCACCACCACCACCAGGATGGGATGGTCCTCCAACATAAGGTGGAGGGCCGACACCACCCGGGGGGGGGGGTGGTCTTTCGCCTCCACCTGAAGGGGGAGGGCCTCCTTTGCCGCTACCAGGGGGGGCATGATGGCCGGAATGAGGCTAGAAGGTAGAGGTCCGCCTCCTTTAGAGTTATGTGGGGGACCGCCACCTCCAATGGGAGGTGGGGGTGGACCAAACGGGGGTGGTGGGACTTGAGGGACTGTAGGTGGGGGTCCATGTTGTAAAACATTTTGCTTCCCCCATAGAGTGTATGGATTTTTGGGGTAGGGTACCTCGTAGAGTGCGTTTCCAGGATTGAGTTGTCCCGACACAGGGTTAAGATAACTTGGATACACTTGACTCGATGGTGGTTGAATTACATTGGAGGGTCCCCCGACATGGGATAATCTCGGAGTGGAAGGTCTGGGAGGTAAGGAATTTCCAACGGAAGGACTGATGGGAACTCCTCCTGCAGTATTATGGTTAAGAGACGGGGCTTTCCCCCCAGCAATAACTTGCTGATCACTAATCAATGGTTGACCCAACGCGGGTTATTGATTATCTACCGTAGGATTAACATTACCGATAAGGAAGGTAGGGGGTAAAGAGTATCCTCCCCGTGAGTTTTGAGGTGGGGAAGGAATCGGTAATGTAAGCGTGGTAGTAACAGGTGTGTTGGACTGTTGTCCTTCAACGGGTTGAGTCGTTTGAGGTATAGGACTAATCTCATGTCTAGGGTGTGGATGCGTAGGAGTTGAGGGATGACCAGACTCAGAAGTGGTCACGTGTTGTGTGGATGATTCTGGTGAATCATAAGATAAATAACGTTTGTGATAAGGAGTTAACGTCGGGTCTTCCACCCTTCGTAGAAGACTTTGTCTTCGAAACTCCTCACCCATGGCACGTAATTGATTCAATTGTTCATGATAAGGTGCTAGACTGTGGTCGGGAGTATCCCAACTGGGTGGGGATCCAATGACAAAATGAGCCATTGGGTGGCCTAGAGATGATGTCCAATAAGCTACTGCTGGACCAACAACTACTGCAGGGCCGTCCTGGGGTGAATTTAACCATTCTACTGATCTAGGCTCTCCCCGTAAAATAGAAGGTTGGTCTTGTGAAGTAGAAGTTTGTGCCTCTTCACCCTATGGGGGGTTGGAGGTAGGTGAATCTGGAGGAAACATATGTGCTCCAACATTCAAGGTAGGGTTTTCGACTTCAGGTGACACGACCGTGGCTTATGGGTCCATTCTTACCCTCGAAATTACCTCTTGGTTAAGGGGATATTTGGGCGGTAAGTTCTGAATCCTACGGGACCTTCTCCAAGGAAAGTCAGCCAGAGTGACTCAAACAAAAGTTTCTCCTAGGGCAATCTAAACAAAAGCAAAGCAATCCAAAAAAATCCTACACAAACTAAGGCTGCAAGAAAACTTATGTGATAGGAGTGGATTCAAAAGTGTGGAACCTCACAAGATTGTCAAGGCTTCGCAAATCGCTATATACCACAGGGTCCAATAGTAAAACACGACAAGGAGGATTGGGACCGTACCCTTGCCTGAATACCCGATTACCTAGACAGTACGTGCGTAGTAATCTCCCCGAGTGCTGTTCTCGGTGTATTTCTCTGACAAGACGGCCAGAAGGTTAACTCAGTTGGTTTCAGGAATCCTAATGGTGTATCCCAATATACTCAAGGTACATGGGAGCTCAAATCTGTAGTGGTGCTATCTAATGCATAACCGTATGGCACAAGACCTTCCTGTATACTACCGAGTACGTGAAACACCTTTCTATATATGCCAAGTACGTGAAACACCTTTCGATATACGCCAAGTACATGAAGTACTTGGTGGGTACGTGAAAGAGCTTCGATATACCTGGTTGGTACGTGAAAGAGCTTCGATATACCGATAAGTACGTGGAAGACTACAATACCCCCGGAATACAGTGCTGGCAAGTAACAACAGCTGCCACGTTTTACGACGCCGGAACACATCTCTAACTTAATACACAAGTTACTAAAATTTTTACCCTAGTTCTACCGTTAATTTTATCTGGACGGTTAGGTGAATGCATGAGGTGAGTACATAAATGTAAACATAATGCAGGCCCTAACTACATGCAAAAAATATACTTTTCTTTCAATGAACTCTATGTATGGGAAGGAGAAATTTCTTTCCAAGTGATTTTACCAAAGCAACACAATGCAACACAATCCCAAAATCTACCAAATTTGATAAAAATACTCTTTTCATTTTTCCGTTTTTTCAAGCAAAACTAAAAAATCAACAAGCATGACAACTAAATCCAAGCATTTTCTTTTGTCTCTTCGAATCAAAATTTTAAGAGATGAAAAGAGAGAAATTTCCTATCTAGAGCACTCTAACTTTTCAATTTCACTATAATGGCTTAAAAGCACAAAAAATAAAAAAATGCATACAATCTCCCCAAACATGGAATCACTTTTGTAAAAACTTGATCTCACTCAAATTTTTCAAGAAAATGAATGATTCATAATTCCTGAAAAGCACAAATGATTAATTCTTTCTCTCAAAATTTTGCAAAAGATTAATGAATGACAATTTCCAATGCATGAAGCAATTCCTACTATAATTTCCAAATGCACTCGAAAATCAGTAAAAATGATGCACCTTCAATTTTCTAATGATTATGCCAAGATAATAACCTGATAACAATGATATTTTTAAGCACCAAAAACTGAAAAGAAAGTTGATTTGCAACACTCTAAACACTCGGGAAATTCTTGGAAAATGACAAGCACTCATATGGACTGAAAACACTTCAAAACACTCAAAACACTCAATCAAGCAGCTGAATGCAAACAAAGTTAAATGACAAGTGCAAAAAAGAATTTTGGGATCAGATCTAATGCAAAGATCAGATCAGGTGAGGAGAGGAGAGATAACAAGTTCAAGTGGATGAAGGTGGGGGAACCAAAGTATCCACCACTACCAAACTGAAACTTGTTAAAATGGAACCCAATACAAATCCACACAAAACACCAAACACTTTCAACACACAAATCAAAAATAAATCTTTGAATGGATCTTGTAGCACACAGGGGGTCTGCACACCAAATCAAAACTCAAATAAAAAAATGGAGGGGGGATGCCCTTATACCAATTCTAACAGATCGACGCAGTTTGTGTTCATACACAGAGCGACTGTTGCAGGTCACCAGTGCGGGTATTGCGACGATGTCGCAGGACACTAGTGGATGGGTTGCGACGACAGGCCAATAGACAGAGAACAGAGGTCAAATCAACGCTCTAGTTACATTGCCTAGGTGTGATGGGCAAGATCCAAACTCTAGGATCAATAGATCTCCAAGAAATGAGCAATAAAAGGGCTTAAAAATAGTGAGTACAGACTCATAGGAGGACTACAGACTCTTCAAAGTGAAAATATGATGGTGAAAAAGACTTAGGAGGCAATTAAGATGGCTTGCAAAAGAAATCAAATGAAAATGGCATTCAAATGAAAACTAAACAATGTATCTTCCCCAGTATGGTCACCAGATTTGTTTGACGGACAATCTACCAAGAGCGGACTCGAGGCATGATCTCCCTAACTCAACGTAATTCTAGAACAAATAGAGACATAATATAAATAACCCTCCTAGATCTAATTAGAGATCAAGGAACTAGATGCTTTACCTTTCAGATCGCTGATCCTTTCTCCTTGAATGCTGCTCCAAGCTTGATGGTCTTCAAATCTTAGTTGCAAAACCTGTCAAGACAACACAACAACACAAGTAGTAAAATGCACCTACACAATAATAGATCTAAGTAAGCAAACTACACAAAACATCATCAATGCAATGTGATTTGGTGGAAAGCATTTATATTACTGTATTAAAGGGAAAGTACATAGAAGGAAGTGATTACAACCAATGACTTAACGTAGCAATCCTTCTCCAACCAAGCCAATGCCAAAGCCTCCAAATGGATGATGGATCTCTCAAGGGATGAGTAGAGATCTCTCCTAAGCTAATTTCACCAGCATGTAGATACTATAGACTTCCCCCCCATTTGGAATGGGAGTGAGCTTCACTTATATAGGACTAAGTGGATAGGGTAGGTTGAGATATGGTAGGAGAGAGCTAGGGGATCCTTCCAAGAGGCTAGGAACCGAATGCCAGCTCCCCTAAAGGCTAGGGATAGGGATCCACATTAGCTACCTTCGAGAATAGGCTCAAAGATGCTATTTTAATCAATTAACTGACATCGTCATAGTCTGTAAGAAGACAACCTACGACGTCGCAGGTTGCATTAGGAAAACCTACGACGACCTCTCAAAACCTAGTAGGAAAAGGTTAATATCTCTTCCAGGTTGATAACTTAGTCAAGGAACTTCAGGGAATGTTTACACTGACTATCATGATGGTAAGATTTAGGTGTAACACAACCATGTGGTTGGAGGCTCTAGAATCAATGAGGAAGGCTTGTGATTGTGAGAATCCAGCCTTCATTGCATGGCATCTCTCATGATCATCTGTCTCACTTCCAGAATTGGTCTTCCTTGCGTCTTCTGGGAGTGAAATGTTGTGTTGTTCAAGGAGTTTGGTCATTTTATCTATCTTCTTCTTCGTGCAATATCTCTCTTGGTGGTTTCATTTCTTGCAATAGGAACACTTGGTCTTCTCAAACCCCTTTTGCTTATCCTTCTTGGAGTTGAAGGTTCCTTCTGATGGATTAGGCTTCTCCTTTTGCTTGGATTCAAATTTATTCTTTTCTTTACCTTTATGCTTCCCTTCAGCATTCATACTTTTTTACTCTCCATCCATAAGAGCTTGATTTTTTGAGGCCTTTAAGGCGTCCATCTGAATCAGTTTGTATTTTTCGTGGATGATAGATTTAGTGAATGCATCTAAGGAAGGCATTTTCCAGTTGGGGATTGAAAATGTCCCTAAATGGAAGGTAGAAACAAATATAGAAAATTCCAGACCATTCTTTCTTATGATGGATAGCACCAGCTGCTCATCCTTCTTCTCAATGCCACATTGTTTGCACTGCATAACCAAGGATTTGAATTTAGAAAAGAACTGTTGTATGATTTCGAAACTGTTGGGTTGAAGAGAAATTAATTCATTCTCCAGAATATGGCCTCTCATCTCATCTTGCTTACCGAAGAGAGTCTCAAGCTTCAACCAAACATCTCTTGGAGTCTTCAATCCATCAAGGTGGAAGAGCAAATATCTGGAAATATGAATACACATGAAACCAAACACTTCATCTAATATGTTCATGTACTTGGACTTCTCAGCAAATGCCTGAGCTTCGACCTCCTTGCCCATTGTGAGCCTGTACAGAATTTTGTTGCACAACACCATCTGCATATCATCCCTCCAATCAAGATAATTGAAGGGTGTTAGTATCCTTGGAGACAAAGGAACATTCGAATTCTCCATGTGAAACTGCTGGAGTGAATACAAACTGAAACTGCTGCACTGAAAAACCTTCAAAATCCTACAAAAAACTCTCAATTTTTGGAGATAAACTTCTACTGAGCACTGCTTTAGGACAATAGGCACTTTTATTCGGATCCTTCACACCTGGCTAGACCTCAAAGGATTTCTCCAATGAATTCAATGCAATGGCGCCAGGATTTGCTGTGGAAATTCAGAGGCTTCTAGTGCACTACTGAAAGTAGTTGCTCAACCTACACTCTCTAAGCTTTGATACCATGTGAAATTCTATATCACAACAGATCATAGAGCTGAGAATACCTCATAGTGAAAAGAATGAGCAGAAAAGATGAATTACAGTGAAAATTGTAGTGAAATGAGTAGTAAAATTAATCATGCATTGGAACTCGGATAGAAACATAAATGTGTGTTATGATCCATTAATCAATATAATGAACATATATGTTACAATGGAGAGAATTCGATTATCCTAGGAGAATTTGAATCCCTGTTAGTCTAGCATAGGAATTGTCACCATTGGAGTACTCCGAAAGTCCCAAACTCAACTCAACTGAACCAAAACTCAGTTAACTGAAGCTACTGTCAGTTAAATGACCAAGGAGGGAGCATTAGTGAGATTTTCATGCAAAGTAGGTGGAAAAGGGCGCATTAGATCATAATCAGTGGTGATCAGAGCTAAAACCCCCAATAGAGTTCAGGGACTCAGGTGGACTAAACTAGAACACAAAGTTAGCTCCTAAAATGTAGGGAACCGACTTTGGTGGGCCTAAAATCATGCATGCAGGGTGCATTAGGTCGCTAATGGGTCCTAGATGACATCTGCACACAACTAGGGGGAAAATAACATCATCAACTACTAGGAAAAGTTAAATAATTCTAAGTAGGACAAGGATGGAGTATTAATTATCCTAACAGGCAATCCATACAAGTTCTCTCATTGGAAAAGCCCCCAAATCGACAAGTTTTGGGATAGTGACCTTAACTATTTATTAGCAAGTCCAAATTGAGTGCAACTTGTGGAATTGTAAAAAAGGCATATCAACCTATACCATGACCCAATTTTATAACCCAAAGTGAAGAAATCTCAAAGATACTTTAGTTACAAGGTCAGTTTGTAGAGCAATCATTGAAGAAGGGCCTAAAAGGTAAGTCAACTCATTATTTTCATTAGTTTTGATTGAAAAAAGCAATTGTGTTGATTTAACAACTATTAGGTATAGAAATCCAATAAAATATATTGGGAAATGCCTAATAACCATTTAGTACCAATCATAGTCAATACTCAATTGAATAACACTTACATAATGGCTGGAAAGGATCACAATCCAACATTGCCTAAACCACCCAATGAAAATAAATTGACAGAGTAAGCAAGAAATTTAGCAAGTGTAATAGACTAGAAATGAAATGTTAGGATATTTTGAAGCTAGAACCTAGGTTAAATTCATCTTGTTCTAATGTATTGTTATGTTAAAAGTGTGTTCTTGTTTTTGTCACTCTGATGGTCGCAATCATGCCTTACACATAAGTGATCTAATAGTTCAAACATATCCTTAATATTAATGTCACTTGATTGGTACATGATTTCTATTTAAAGAGCATGGATAGTAATTTGATGAGGATCAAACTAAGCTATGTTCTTGTACTTTATTTTATGCATCAATCAATTGCCTATGTGTCATGGACTATTTCCCTCTTTGAGGGTTTTAACCGTGTAAACACTAGCGTCTCGTTCTTTGGTCTGTGTGAGAGTATTTGTCTTAAGCTTTTCAACCTATGTGGATATGCCATGTTTTTCAAGCATGTTATCAAAGCACTTTTGAAATTTTGCTTCATTGTTGATCGAGATTAGGCTTGGTGGTCGTGTTTCATGCATGAAGTGTTGTTTTATTTCAATGTTTTACAGGCACTTATGGGCCAAGTGAACAACTCCATTATGTCCACAACCTCATTCTTAGCTAGGAATGTCTTTGTTTTTGTCCTAAAAGGTTTTTGTTTTCTTATGATGTGGTTATTTCTTTCTCGTGATTTGACAAGGTGATAACAATTTTGATTTATAAAGTTTCATTTCAATCATTTTTTTGCATTGTTTTAGTTAATTATTTAGCATTTTTACATTGTTTCACATTTTCCACTGCTAGTCTGAGTAGGCTCTTCACTTGGCGCTTTGAGGAAACTTAGATAATTAGAAACAAATACATTGGTTGATTTAATCTCATTGCCTTTGTTGTTAATGGGATAGTAATTTTTTCTACTTCATTCTATGTTTTCAAATATATATATATATCGTCAATAGTCAGTTTTTTTTTTAGGATTTTCTTTGTTGATGTTGGCCTCTTTCTGTGTTGTGATCATAGCGACTTCAAGGTCCTTTTATTGTTGGGTTTAATTGTCATTTCGTAGCCACAACATTTTCTCTTGGCCTATGAGCCCCCCTACTTCTTTCTCAATCTCATCTACATTTGGTTCTTTGTTACCTCTGACAAATCACCGTCATCCTTGTGGATTCCACCCTAGTTGGTAACAAACTTTTGCACTTGGGAAATGAAATCCCTTAGTTAAAGGGTAGTTAAAGGACCCATGTGCTTAAGCTTTTGAAACATTATTTTTTAAAACAAAATAAATTTGTAACCTCTTACCTTAAAACTCCAATTCCAAGGGTGTTACAAAGCCCACTAATTAGCATCAACACACATACCAAGGCATTACCATGCAAACAACATAGAAAACATGATAGACATGTGGCCAACCATGTCCTTCGACCTCGTCGCGCACACATTACCAGATGGGCCTACCATGTGGAATCTTGCCACATCATCACCCTACCTTGTGGCACTATTTAAGTGCGTCACATGCCACTTTTGAAGGACCCCTTCCGTTGATGATTTGGAATTTGAATGTGATTTTCAAATGGGCGTAACTTTGTCTTCCATAATTGGTTTGGAGTGTTTTTTCTTTGCTATTTTTTCTTGACATACACACTTCTTTGGTCCACTTATGAAAATTTCACTACTTTTAACTTGATGTATTGAAGTTTTTATAGGAACTACCCTCTATTCCTCATTTCTCAAACTTCCAAGGTGCACAATTGTTGCATCTGGGCACCTTTTAGGGTGTTGTTTTTTTGGAAGTCAACAATTTTCCAATACTTTCTATTTGAGTAATGAATTTCTATTTTTAGAGTTATTCTACTCTACTATTTTAGAGTTATTTTACTTCTAGTTTGTAATATGGATAATTTACGTAATATAATTACCAACAATTTATTTTGGAAATCTTGTATGGTGGTTTTATTGAGAGGTAAGGGATGATACTAACCATATTGGGAATGCAAGATGCCTCTATGGATGGATTAAAGAGAATTGAATGGGATATTTCAAAAATGAATCATCACACAAACTCATAGGAATGTCCATTTCCAATGACTTATAATTTCAGCTTCAAGGGGTTGACACTCTTGATGCGGCTTGGACGAATTGAAGTAAACACAACCAGATTCTATCCCAACAGATTACAAATGAGATCATAGCTTTAAATCCTAGTGATTTCAATTGCATTGAATATGTTCTTTCAAAGTTCAAAATACTTAAGCTCTTACTTCTAGATTATGGAATCATAAAATATGACAATCAATTAAATGTTTATATTATTTCTAACCTTGAAAGCCTATTCTATTTTGCATCTATATTTCACTATACCAGAGAGGATTTTGTTAGTCAAGGTACTTCTTATAGAATGCCCTCTTTTGACACATTCAATGATTATCTAGTTTAAGAGCAATATAATCTCTTGCAACTTGTTACGTGCTAGAGCTAATACAGAGTTCTAGTGAGGCTGAGGTTGCAGCAGGGGGTCAAAATTTTGATTGTACATACCAAAGTGGGATTTATTGTATGAATATTTGGTTTGGGATCTATTTACCCGCTGGATTGGACATGGCCAACCCCTTTGGTTTCACTCTCAAAAGTACTTGGCTTAGTGGCTTTGCTGACTGCCCCTTCAGTGTGTGGATATCCCCACCATGCAGGGATTTATGCCCATGGGTTGGTGCTCCGAGGCTTCTGGGGTGACCCACTGGGGAACGTGCCCATCATGGTTATTTGACTTGAAGAGATGCTTGTGCTTTGTAAAGGACTATTATCTCCTCCTAGCACACCTTTTTGCACCCACTTGGACCTTTTACAACTTCCAGAGACCCCTCCTCTGATGCCTCCAGCCCAGTGTTCCCTTCTTGCAGTTGTTGCACACTAGTTGAGCCTATAGTGCCTTGGAGGGGTAGCGTTGAGGTAATTTCAGCACTTTGGGGTTAGATGGGGCATGATGTCCTCCCTGGCTCACTACTTCGTCAAGTGAAGCCATTTCTCTGGTTATTTTAGCTTATTTTTATTATTTTTGTATAATTTAGGGTAAAATTCCTTAATTTTGTAGAATTTACCCTAAAATTAATATTATTTTATTATTTAGGCTTGTAGGCTCAAAATTAAAATATTCTAGTGAGAAAGGTATAAATACAACCTATATCATTCATTGTAAATCATAAGACAAAGGTTCTAATATGTATTATTTTCTCTTTCTCCTACTCTTCGCGTCTCTTTGGTGATGTGCACTTCTCTTGGGATGATTCTCTTTGCTTGATGGTGGATGGATGAATGATCTAGGGCTTCTTTCTTGCACATGCTATGGTTGATGCTAGAATTGTTGGAATAATACATGCACAAGAGTGACCTAAAGCTTCCTCTTTGCTCATATCTTGTTGAATGTTGGTAAGTTATGTTTCTACGTGGATTGAATGGTGGTTTTATGCTGCATTTTCTCTAAATTAGGGCTTTTTTACTAATATTCTATCAACTTTGTGTAAAGGAAATGTCTTGCATAAGGGTTTCCTATTGCTTTTGGGGCCTTGGACTTCTCCATTTGCCTTAGTTAGGCTCATCTACCGAACCCTAGAGGTTGCTAGTTGAAGCCCTAGCTTGCAAGTGCTAGAGGAACATCTCAAGACAGGGACACTAGCCATGATCTCTCAATGCCCTAGGGATTGAGACAATAATAATATCCCCTTCGCGTGTCATTTTTTACTCAAATTTTTAGCATTTAATGTATTATAGTTAGGCTGCATTTTCATGTTAGTTAGCTGCATTTTTATCCATAAAAACCCTAAAAACCCTAAAAATCAGAAAACCCTAGAAAAACCCTAAAATTTAGAAAATTCATAACTCCAAAAACAACTGTGAGTTTGTAATTTTAGTCCTCCCTACAATTTCGCCATAGTGGATTTATCCACAGATCTTGAAGGGCGTCCCCATTTTATGTGTAAAAAACCCTAAAAATCATATATTGTCAAAAAGCCCTAAAAATTTACATAAATTCAAAAACCTAAAAATATTTGGAATTTGCTAAATCTGATCCACCCCTCAATTTCGACCTATAAGTTGAATTGTCCACATATATTGAAGGGCATCCCATTTTTCTCTAGTGCATTGGGAAGCGTGAGAACCCTATATCTCACTTACCTTGGGTCGCATCAGGGTTTTGAGTTCACCTGGGGCTTCGCTCTAGCCTCCTCCTTCCTCTTTTCCTCATAGCACACCTTTTTGAGGGTTGCCTTGGGATATGTGGAGGTGCATTGGTATATGTGAGTTGCATTGGAATTTGTGAAATTGGAAAGGTGATTGATGATATACATGATTAATTATTGAACTAACTCCTTAATTAGGTCAAGTTGTCTTCTTTATATATTGTTTGACTCCATACAAGGCACTGATCTAGTTACAAGATTGTGGAAAGGTATTTGCAAGTGTGATGTTTGCAGGTATCATTTAGGGATCTCCCTTGGGTTTAGGAGTTACCCAAATAAGCTAAGAGGTTGGGTTGTGGTGACATTTGGGCCTAGACCTCTTCCACATGCTTACCAATCACTAGCATTTAGTCTACATCGTGTTGCTTATTTATGACTACTAGTTTGAGCAGTAACAAAACTTAAATTTATTAGTTTTGTAGGTATCTCTAAAAAAGCCTCAATGTCACAACAAAAGTAAGGTCCAAAGCATCCCAAGAAGCAACATCATCACAACAACAAACTAAAAAAGGGTCCTAAACGCTCTCAACCTTCTCTTGCTCTTAATGTTGATAAAGAAGCTAAGCCAAATGGAAAGAAGTTTGACAAACATTGTAATTTTTGTGGTTGAGATGATCATCAAGAATCGCATTGCTTTATAAAGATGGAAGCCCTTGCATTTGCCTTAAAGAAGAACAAGATTTTTGGATCACTCTTCTTATCCTTCCTCAAAATAACATGTTATTTATGCTTCTCATTTTTCTTTTAATGCATCAAATTCTACTTCTTCAAATGAGTAGATTCTTGATTTAGGGGATTCTCATCATATGGCTAAGGATATAGAATTTTTTTGTGCTATAAATCAGTGTGGCACAAAATAAAATTTTGTTCTTGATGATATGTCTCTAGGTGTTGGATGATCAAGAATGGTTCAACTAGTTGATGTTCACTTTAATGGTGTACTATGTGTTCCTAGTCTCTCATGCAACCTTCTCTCTGTCTATTAAAATGCTCATTTTGGTGAATGAAAAACCAATGAGTTTTCACCTCACCAAGTTGTAATTACAAAGTTAAAATATCCTCAACATATTATAGGATCGGGAACAACCGATGATATTATTAAAATCTTGACAACTTTAGCTCATCTTCTCTTCCTTCAATTTGTATTGCTCATAGTAATAATATGACCAAACTTTGACATGAATGGTTTGGCCACTTGAAGTATTGTTCAGTGTAGAAATTATGTAAGTATAGTGGGGTCACTAGTATTATCTCATTTCTTACAGGAATGGTGTTTGTTTGGGTTGTGTTTTCTCCAAACATCATCGAGATAATTTTGACAAACATGACTCTTGGCATGCCTTAGCTCCCTTATAGCTTGTGCATAGTAATTTGTGTGTTACAATTCCTTCTACTTCTTTCATTAGATCTAAATATTTCATAACCTTCATTGATGAATTTTACAAATGCGTTTAGGTTAAATTGATAGCAAAGTTTCTATGTTTTTGGCCTTTAAGGCCCTTGTAGAAAAATCATTTAGATGATAACTTGAGAAGCTATGAACAAATAATGGGGGTGAATATGTCACCGTGAAGTCTAACACTTGTTGCATTACACAAGGTATCCAAATGCAACACATTGCTTTATACACATTACAACAAAATGGGGTTATTGAGAGAGAGAATCACACCTCAAAGAAAATGGCTAATTGAATGCTCAAGTTTAAGGTGCTAAGTCCTTATTTTTGGGCATAAGCTATCGATCATGCAAATTTCATATTTAATTGCACTCCCACTAATTATTTAAAAATTATCACATTGGAAGAAACATAGAGTGACATTAACCCTAATGTAAGCCCCTTTTGTGTGTTTGGCAGTAAAGCTTGGGCACATATTTTTTATGAGAAA
Source organism: Larix kaempferi (assembly GCA_027924585.1). NCBI lineage: Eukaryota > Viridiplantae > Streptophyta > Pinopsida > Pinales > Pinaceae > Larix > Larix kaempferi. The sequence continues at coordinate 63,485,996 of BSBM01000370.1, read as the reverse complement.
AAGAAAGCCTTACAACCTAACATTGAGAAGTGCATTTTTATTGGTTATTTAGAGGATGCAAAAGGTTATCAACCTCTTGTACTTAATACAAAAGAGGTCATTGTTAGAACACATGTTAATTTTGATGATGGTCTCTTGTTGACTCAAACCCAGTCGACAGGGGTTCCCATCGCTGTCGACACCAACCCACCGCGATCTCCCTGAGCACCGACCCAGACAGGTTTTACCCCGTCCAGCAACACCTATAGAGCATATAAGGTCTCACCTGAGGCGTTCAAGGGAGAGTGGACGGAACCATGTTTCCGCCGAATGAAGGAGGATGTTTGCGGCAATAATTACTTAACTTATCGCGACATTCAAAGATAGATCTATGTATTCAATTTAACATCATTCATATTCATAGCATCATTCAACATGATCTTTCATCGCAACACATATAACATTAAAGCATTAGCTATAGCAAGGAAACATAGCATCATTTGTGAATTGCAACATGCATTATCATAAAAGATACACAGGGAATTTCACCAAATAGCTCCGTCATGTCATATTACTTCAGCAAAACCCTGATACAATATCTCCGCAAAACACATATCTCATCAATATCTCTTGATCTCAGATACAGACTCAAAGACGCACACATCCAACATCTAAGGATCCGTACTAAGATGATTCAACACTTACAAGCTATGTCTATATATAGGCTTCCGCCCTTACATTGCTTGTCCACTTACTAACAACTTCCTAACCGACACTTTGGACAAATGACCCAAAATCTAATTGACACTGTCCAAATGACCCAAAACCCCTCATTCTGCGGTACAATTAACCCAAAATTACATCACATATGGTCCAAATGACCCAAAAACCGGCATTCTATGGTACAATCGACTCAAAAATACATAAAATAATCTCCTTTGCGCCCAGGTTTCCGCCTTCCGCGACATCTTCTGACGTGTTGCAACATCAACGATGCTGCGATACTACCTTACCAAACGCCTGCCAACATCTCTTGACTTATGTGTTTTTGACTGATCATGTGTGCAATATTTGGCGTACAAGCCATCTTAGGTGCATGTGCCATCTCCTTTTACTCTTATATCATTTTTCTTCTTCTTCTTCTAATAATTCTTCTTCTATTCTAAATCACGATTCTTCTTAAGTTGATGATACCGAGGATGAAAATAATGTCCTGCCTACTTATCCTTGTCTCCAGATGAGTTTATTCAGCTTGAACATGCACCAGCTAAATAGCTCCCTCGTCGGGATTTGACAATAAGGGAAGTAGTCGGTTATCTAGTTGGCGGTCCATATTATCATTGCTAGACACATTCACAATTCTAGTTAGCATCTTCTCTTTTTTCTCGAGTCCTAGAGACTAATCCAAAAAAAATAAAAAATCTTTTGGCCATCCATAATTGGATGTAGCAAACTATGAGGAATTTAATTCCTTAATAGTGAACGATACTTAGGATCTAGTCCCTCTTCCAAAATGAAGAAAACTTGTTAGATGCAAATAAATCTACATGATTGATTATGTAGTAGATAATAGTGTTGATAGACACAAGGCTTTGTTAGTTGCTAATGAATTTTCACATCTACTTTGTTGTTGGTCCCATTGCCCAATACTTGCAAGCACCCCCGACAAAATCCAATGGAAACTAACAAAGATGATACTTTAGATATCTAAGGTATGGTTTGGTTTAGTTTGGCATATGGTATAATTCAGGGGAATCTACTATGTTGGATGATTTTATGAATTCTGACTGGGTTGATGACCCAATAGACTTCTCACTTGGCGCTAGTACAAAAGGGTACTTTTTGTGACGTTAAAATGACACCACTTTTGTTGTAAGAACATACAAAAAAACAATCATGCTCCATGTTGGAAATCATGTCTCAAAACTTCATTGTACCTTTAAATCATCGTCCCGGTATTGGAATTGAGAAATTAGTCTTTGTCTATGTGGCAAGTCTTCGAGAAATGTTTTTGGGACCATCATCGGTATTACGGGAAACCATTGACTTGAGTCCAACAACGCGATGTGTCATGTGTCATGCAAATTTCTAGACAATGGAAAGTAACTCCCAACGTACTAATAATCGTTTCGATGTCCCCTCATCGAGAATATATGCTTATGTCCACAAAAAGTGGTTGAATGTCGGAATTTTGACGTGCATCGCAAGATCAATATTTAGCTCTTGTTGACTTCTCTTAGTAAATATCATGATTGGATTTGTTTCTAACAGGTTGTGGAAGTAAATCTCATGGTTTTTATTGTTGCACCCATTTTTTTGGAAGGTTAGTGTCTAACAAGATTTAGATTTTTCATACTGTTAATATCTTTATTCCAAATTCGAATGTTGTTAGACACTAAGATTCCAAAGGAAAAGTGCAAAACCTGTAATAAAAACTATGATATTTAATACCACAACGTATCGATAACAAATCCAATCATGATGTTTATGAAAAGTGGTCAACATAGGCCAAACATTAATCACCAGAATACTGTAACAAGCTGCACGTACACAAGAAGAACTAAGCAAAACATTAGTGATTTGGAATTTAAAGAAATAGATTATATTGACAACTCAAAATTGTAAAAGGACCATAGGGGTGGCCGAGGAGCAATCAAGGGAGTACCAACCATAGGTAGATCTCATGACTTTGATTTCTTGCGCCGATTTGTTTTGATTGGTGAAAATTGACGCCGAGAGTACTTATGGAGTAAACTTTCAACTTGTTCCTGTAATGATTGAGAAATGGTATGCTCTGCCCTTGTCAAAGCGACCCCCTTCTTAGTCTGATTATGTTGTTCAAGGCTATTTCACCAGGTTTCCCTTTCTTCGGTATAATACAATGACACAAATAAGCTATGGTGTTCAAATATTAATTCTTTATTATCTAGTGGTCTCTTTTTCATTATTTATTTATGTTATAAACTTGCACACTACATACTAATCATTTGTTACAATAAATACAGGTTGCCTCATATGGTTGTTAGTTTCTTTTGCTTGATGAGTATATTTTGTTTAAGTTTTGTATATAAAACTATGAAAAGATAAAAAAAACAATTACATGTAAAGAGAGACTTGGTGAGTATCCCCATACTAATATTCTTGCCTTATATAGAATGAGAATATGTGATCTTCCTTTGATTACTTAAAGACAATTCATAAAAGCAATATGTGATCTTTCCTTGATTACTTAAAGACAATTCATAAAAACAATTGTTACTACACATTAGTGAAAAAAGGACATCTATTATATTGAAAAAATGACATATACATGAAGCAATATGTTGACATTAGCACAAGGAAACTTAAGTTATATGATGAAAGAACCACTTTGTTAAATATCACCAACAATACTACAACGCCCAAATGAGTTAATAGAAATCCCTGGCATATATATCACATAGAATGATTTGTCAGATATAAGCTTATAAAAGAAAGAAATGATAAGAAACAACTCTTAGAGAAAATATCATATACAATTCTTCAATCCTTGAATCATCTAAACAACCATAAAGCTGGCGACTGCACATAAGGTGCACATTTAGAACATGAAAATGTAGCATTTGCATAAGGGCACATAAGATGTATAATCAACTAACCAAAACATTGTTTAATCAACCATTTTTAACATCATATCAATAAAATTAAAAACAAAAGATGCCAAAATACATACTTGCTTGAGCTTTGCTTGGTTTTGAGAATAGTTTATTCTCTACTAAACAAGGCCAACCACATGAATGTGGAAGCTCATTTGGCCCCTTCCCCCCTCACATCACTCTCAATTCCCCATGACCCATTTATCTACTGCAAAAGAAATGAAATTAACATATAATAATTAAACATGTAGATTCCATAAGATAGATGACTTACATAATAATACAAAATATATTATATTAATAAAGTTGATTATACAAAAATCATAATACAAAATATATTATATCAATAAAGTTTATTATGCATCACTTCCTACGTGGTTTCTTGTTCTTAAAAAAAATCGTAAGAGGCAGGTCATCCTCCTTTGTGTTTGGTGGATGTTGCTCCTCTAATGATTCTTACTACCTAATATTGGAATGCAACATATGTTTCGTGTTGGGTATAGGCTTAGTGCTCTCAACAACATCCAGAACAACATCGACTGTAAAAAAAGTGAAATTTTTTACAGTTAGCACTCATGATTACAATTTAATAATAGTTCAATGCGAATATTAAGTCATTGTTTATTACCTTGTTGAGGTGGAGACATCGTGGCCCTGGGAAATCACCTCCTCTTTTCTCCTAGTTTATTTATTAGGTTGCTCTCCTCTAGCATTAATACCACCATCTTGCCCCCCAGCTAGCCCACAAGCTTTCACACATTCAACCACAACTTGAAATATGCACTTGAACACGAGCTTCATTTCTTCTTCTGTGGGTCGTTGATTCATGACATCCCTTGCATTGCATAACGATATCAATATTGAACTAGTTGCATCTTTCCAACAATGAGATGGTAAAATAATTTTCACACTTACAAATTAGGCGTACAATTTCAAGTATCCACCTTGGTCATGTTTGTGTTGGTCGTGCTTCTCTAACCTAGCCTAGGCGGCCTTTGAGTTATCTTTGAGCCTACAAAAGGTTTTAAGGTCATCAGATAATGCAAATTTTATGTTGAAATTAAGAAAATAACATACTTAATTAAAATATGAATGTTATATCTTCCTTGATTTGGCAATGTCTTTCCTTGTCTTCTCATTCCTTTTTCCTTTGCATTGTCTTGGAGAGCCTTCCACTCTCTCTTAGGAATTACAAGAGGTCAATCATACCTAGGGTTTTTTTCAAGCTTCACCCTATATGTATCTCTAATTGTTTTACTTGAGATTGGTTGAAAATATCTCCAAATAGACAAACCATGCAATCCAAAATCTCCTTTTCAAATTACAAGGTTGTTGGTTAAATATGGTACGAGTGGTTGGCCCAAAAATATCTAATGCTTTCTTTTGTAGGTGTTTTTGAAACATATTATCTCTTTACAAACCATTATTATTAAAGAAGATTTAAAATTTCTACAATTCTATCGCCTTATCATAAATAAAGGCATTATTAGTTACCTGGGAGTTTTTGTTACTTAAGTGGGACTAGGTCGTTGTCCATGAGAATCTGAATGGACAATATCCCATTGCCCTTAACACAAATTGCTCTAGAAAAGTCTTCACTTGACCCATGTATGGGGACACTATGAGTGTGCATTGCCTCCACCAACATCTACATGGGGAGTCATGCCATGGGAAATGGTATTATGTGAGCCAACAGAAGTTGAACTTAGAGCATCAAAGGCATGCATTGTACTAGTAGTGACGGGGGGAGAAGACGAGGCAATGTGGGAAGGAGACATGGAGGGATATAATCTAGTCCTTATGTTACTAGTGATAGGTGGGGGAATGCAATGGCATAGTTGGTGGTGTTGCATGGCTACTGACAACGCCAGGTTGATGGGGCTCAATTTGTTGGAGAAGAATTAGATACTCCTATGCCAAAAGTCAATTTTTTAATATAGGTACTTTTTTTCCTCGGAAAAAAGCGTAATTTTATATCATCAAAAAGAGAAAAAAATTACATTCTACAGATGTTCCTTTAACACATATTAAAAAAGAAGGCTACCAGGCTTGAGTCAAAAAATTTGATCCAAAAACTCATAATTCACAATAGATTAAGGATTGAAATAATCCTCAATTTTCTCTTTCTTTCCCTTCTTTTTTTTCACCTCGGTCCATGCACCAGGTGGTGGAGGACGATTCGCAGTTACAATCTATAAAGCATCTATCACAAGCCCAAAAATCATCAAAGACGACTGCTCCTTATTTGATTTAGAGCTCTAATATTTTTGGGATATCTTCAATCCCCCTCTTGAAACATTCATAGCCACCACATCCCCTTCATGTGCATTTTCCAATGATGTTCCTACCTCTATTTTTTGTTCCATACGAGCATTCTGAGTGTCTAAAATATCTTGATGGACTATTTCTTCCTCAAAGGAGGGGAAATAGTCCTTCTTCTCATCTTCTTCTTCCACAAGAGGAGGGGGGTAATATGTTTCAAAACTTTTAGATTTAGATGAAAACCCGTTTTTCTTTATTCGGAAACTTCTTTCTTGAGGGAAAGAATCCCGAAGATGCTTTGTTTGATGACAATATCGACATCTAAAATTTGTATTTTCATAGTCCAAACTCTATATCCACCGAAAGTTTCCAATATTCAATAGCAAATTGTCCAAAAGGCCTTTACTAAGGTCAATTTCCACACATATACTAGCATATGTGAACAACCCCTGCTAAGTCCTTTCATTGCCATCCTTTATAAATCTGCCAAAGCAATTTCAGATATCTTGTAAAACCAAATGATGCTAGAAGGGGAGAGGCATATTTAGAAGCCACACACAAACCGACATTTTGGTAACCACCATAAATGTGCGATCAAAATCTAGAAACCATGGTGTAATGAAGAGTCCTTCTCTTCCCTAGAACTAGGGGCCCTCCATAAAAATTTTCTTGTAATCCTCCCGTGAGCTGAAGCAAACAACAAAGAACCCCTTGGAGCACAACAAAATCTCACAATTGTTGGTGCAAGAAGAGTAGATCCATTGATGTATATATTTTGAGCAAGGTCAATGATCCGTATTTATGTGATAATGAAATGAAAGAACATATATAGAACCACATACATAGATATATTGCAAGGAACACAGTGATACAGTAAACACAAATTCTATTAAATGGCGGGAATCAAACAGACTATAAAATAAAGCAGCTAGAATGGTGGTAGCTTATCTTTGAGAAGAGATGTGATGACTACTCTCATTCATGACAAGTTGAATACAAAAAGAGGATGAAAGGGAATATTTATCATAAGCATGAGGGAAAGAATCCTAAACATCCAAAAGCCTAACCCTAGGAGATGAATCGTCATAAAGTTTGCGGCCCCAAGGTGGTTAGTTGAGTAGTCAACTTCCTGGGGTCATAAATTTTGCATACAATCTCCGTTTGGAGTGCTCGCTAGACCATTGGAAATATCTACCTAAGGAGTACGATAGTGGATCAAGCCTATATGAGATCCTACAACTATCATCAGGGTCGCTGCGGGCCCAGAAAACATCGTATAGGGCCTCAAAACGACCCCGAAAGTTTAGTTACTGAAAAGCATAGAAAAACTACTAGAAAATTGTCAAAATGGAAAACTATTTTGAGCAAGTGGAATAGGTGGGTGGCCACTGATATCCATTTGGATCAGTTCCCCCCCCCCACAAGAAGAAATGATCTCCATTGCATTGAGTGAGTCCATCAAATGGGGAAACTTATGCTAAACTTGACTCGTGTGCCACTTGCCTTGGTGGAGTAACTGCCCTGCTTTGACAACCTAATATAGTTGCATATTCTGCTAGTGGATGCCATTAACCTATGTGTCCATGATCCGATCAATGGTTTACTATTCCATGTAGTCAGGTTTTAACTCTATAGGTTTCAACTTCTTTGCCACCTTCGATGTGTCCAACAATGGTGTAAAATATGGGAGAAGGAGCTCCATATTAAATACTGGGTGCAATGTTGATGTATATGTAACTTCAGAATGTATTTCACCCATGTATATTGTATTCCTATATAGATGTTATTATTCCTCTATACGGAAGTGTTTGTATTCCTATAAGAGATGTTATTATTCCTCTATACGGAAGTGTTGTCATTTATATTGTAAGTGTCGTAACTTATACTTGATGGGTTATTAGACCACCTTGATGGGGTCGGCCCTGTATGAGTCATGTGGGTGAAAGGGTTATTAGACCACCAAGTGTGGGGTCGGCCTAGAATAAGTTAACCATGGGTTATTAGGATAAGCTAGACAAGTCGGCCCCATTAGTTTATTGGGCAGGACAGGACAAGTATAAATAGAGATCGGGAGATTTCTATTTGATCACTCATTACACTCACTTCTCTCATTCGGAAAGTGGCGCACTTGTGAGGAGGAGGATCTGCTGCTAGGAGAATACTATCTCTTGTACTTTGTTTGTATCATTTCTCTTTCTATCTCTGAGGAAGTTGCGGGGTTTTTCACCTTCTTGGTTTTCCCCGGTGAAACTCTGTGTCTCTTGTGTACTTGCATTATTACGTCCATGATTGATATGCTGTAGATATACTGTAGATGTTATTCTCTCAGTTAAGATCTTAGATCAGATTGAAAATTCTGAAAAACTAACATGGTATCAAAGCTATCCTCAAAGAAGGCGTGGTATGGCATGTATGACACTTGTTGCACTTGCGATGCTAGGGCTTGATATAGCAAAAACCAGTCATCGTAGAAATTTCGCTATAAATCCATTTTGGCGAAGTTTTCAGATCTAAAACTTTTACAGGTCGAAGATCAGATCCCCTTGTACCTTTTGGCCAAAGGACAACCTCTAATTCATTTTACTTTGTGTTTTATGATCTGTACAATCTAGGGTTTCTGCCTCTTCTAGATCTGAGTCATAAACAAGTGACCTAGGAAAAAAGGTCATAACTTGGGATAGGAAGATCCAAATGAAATTTCATAAAACGTGACAGGTAGGGAATGGACTGTACTTTCACAGGCCAAAGGTTTAGAGGCCGAAAGTGAACCAGTGACATGTGGCACTCCGTACAAGTTCGCTCTCCTGTTTTATACCATAAACAGGTCACGTTGTGACACTTGGCATAACGCTCTCTCGGAGAATCCAATTGAGGTCAGACCTGTGGGGTTGGAAATATGATAGGTCGAGCTACCAGAGGTAAAATTTTCAGACCTTTTGGATTCATAATTTCGGAGTTACACTAGAAACAATCAGGTGCATATTTCTGTCAAAAGAGAATTGGATTTTGAGCACCTTCATTCATGGCTCCGGGAATTAGGGTTTCAGAGAAAGTTGGTATTTTTGTAATCGGAGACCACGGATGAATGATAGTCATCAAAATCAAAATTTAGAGATGAAGATCAAATTTTTTGGTTGGGTAGAAGGCCGGGCTTGATCAAACCCTAGTTCGGGATTTTGATCGGAAAGGTGGAAAATTAGGGCTTCTGCAAAAGTTGGAATTTTTTAAGTCTGTGACCACGGCTGGAAGCTCCTCAGAAAAATAAAAGTTTAGAGCTTTGGATTGAACCTTTTGGATGGGAAGAAGGGTGGGATTTATCAAACCCTAGTTCGGGATCCTGTCCAGAAGGTCCGGAAGTTTCAAAGACAATTTTGAGGGGGTGAAACTTTGCAGTTTTCAAATTCTGAGTATATTGGCTTGATTAGCTCATCAAGACGCATCTTTCTATCCTTTCAGAAGTTTGAAATTCAAAGTTTGAATTTTTAGGGTTTCTCTAACAAACCCTAATCCAGCTCCAGATCCAGTTCCTGCAAATCAAGTGGATTGGGTTAATCCTAGAAGAGAATGGATTGGTCACCTGCATAAGTGAAGAAGTTCCTGTTTCAGAGGGAGATGAGGCTAAGGCCTTACATAAGAAGATCACAAGCAATCTTGACAGGTATGAATTATACAGGTATGTTTCGAGATTTGTTCATGATTAAGTTTATGGTATGTTTGTCTTCATATTATTACGGTTAGTACAATCTTGATTAAATTTAGACTTGTCGTATCACCTTAATAAAATTATGAATGCATGATAGAAGATATTCACTGATTAGGGTGTTGACACTTATGATTGTACTAATGCATTATGGTGTTGTATGAGGTTTATGTTGTCCGCTAACATGAAAGGTACACCAAGAAAGACAAATCATGTTCTAGTTCAAGAACATATGACCATGGAGACATGAAGACAAAGATTCATCCATTATCATGGATCACATAGAAGATCTACTTACGAGGTATGTATAACTTGGTTCTATAATGGTTAACTTATGAGATATGCAGGTTACTAGCACAAGTCATTGAAGAGAACAAGAAGACATCATGTGGGTATGTTAGACATAACTAGCTAACATACTAATCCAGGTATGTTTTTCCTATATCAAGTTAGAATCCTACCTTGTGATAGGATCTCTTATATAAGTATACATGCCATGATTGATAATGATTATTCATAGGTTTTAATAAACATGGGTGTATGCATATTATGTTTTTATGTTTCTTACCTTAATTGATGATATGACTAACCAGAAGAGTCATGAAAGTATAGGTTTGAGTAATCACGGGTTTAGGCATATTATGTTTCTTACTTTAATTTATGATATGACTAACCATAAGAGTCCTTGAATACTAATGCTTATTGTTTCTGTTTGAAATGATCATGACTATACATGCTTAAGATTATTGTGTTTTGACAGTATTGAGAATATACTAATAAATGTATGATTATGTATGAGATCTCAAGGATATCACAATAATGATACTTGTAAGCATGCATAGTGATCGAGGATGGATATAAGTTCAAGGATAGGTAATCCAGGAAGTAAAGATCAAGAGGGAGCACACTCCAGTAGTTTCTGCAAGGATGCAGATATTCAGAGGGAGTCAACCACTTCTCACAATCCACATCAGAATGGAGTTGCAAAGATTCAGAGGGAGTCCACCCAACAACCAAACAAAGATAAGTATTTGAATTGTCATTTCTTACATATTTGCTTGTTTAAATAATGTTGTTCAATGATGTATATGCTTATGTTCCTAGACTTAGGTTGTGTATTATGCATATTAGAATAATTGCATTAATGAACAGTATACTACTAATATGCATGTGATGGGTAAGTGGCCTATGGCACTGTACAACATTCCATTGCTACTTATCTAGAATGAAACCTCTTTGCTGACATGTTGGGAGTAGTGCAAACTCTTAACATTGTTCTGGTAGAGATTGGAAGGCATCTAGAAAGTTATAGGATATGGATGAATGTTGTATTGAAGCATTGGCTAAAATAATTGCATGACTGTATGACATATTTATTTATGTGTAAGAATTTGTTCTGAAAACTATGAGTTGTTTCTAATCATGCAATTTAACTTGTTTTGTAGGAAAGATCGTATACCTTCACCTACAAAAGAAGGACTACAACATTTGTTCCAGCAACAAAGATATCTATTGAAGATATTGAAGTTCCTAGGATCTTGGATGAAGTAATGGAAGAATGCCATGCTCAATCGATCATAAAGAATGATGTTTGGGATGCAGTCCCAAGACCTGAAGGGAAGTCTGCTGTGACTTCCAAATGGATCTATAAGATCAAGCATGCTGCAAATGGTAGCATGGAGAAATACAAAACGAGGTTTGTAGCTCGTGGATTCTCCCAGAAAAGGGATTGAGTATGAAGAGACTTCTACACCTATAGCCAGGCACACTTCCATCATATCAGTGCTTGCTCTAGCTGAAGTGATGAAATGGAAGATACACCAGATGGATGTCAAGACAGCTTTCTTGAATGGTGCAGTCGAAGAGGAAGTGTATGTGGAGCAGCCACTTGGTTTTGAGACACATGACGGGAAGTCATATATGTGCAGAAATTGGTATGGTAGGATAGACAGCTTTCTATCCAGTTTGTGCTTTACCAAGAGTAAAGCGGATTCCAACCTTTACTACAAGGTTGAGGAAGGGAATCCAGTGATACTAATTTTGTATGCGGATAACCTGTGTGTTACAGGTGAGGATAGATTGATTGCCGACATGCAGCGGAAGCTTGCTGCCGAGTTCGAGATGAAGAACTTGTGGATGATGCACTACTTTCTAGGCATGGAGGCATGGGAGAGTGAGGATGGAATCTTCCTTGGACAAGGGAAGTTTGTAGTAGAGATCCTGAAGAGGTTCGGGATGATGGACTGCAAGGACATGACCACACCTATGGCATCGAACCTGAAGCTCCTGTGTGATGCTTCATCTGATCCGGTTGATGTCATTGTGTATCGTCAGATGATTGAGTCCTTGATGTACCTGACGAACATGAGACTGGATATTTGCTTTGCGGTGAACACATTGATCTAGTTCCCGACGAATCCCAGAGGTGTTCACTTGATTGCTGTAAAGCATATTCTGAGGTAGCTGAAGGGTACGGTTGATTATGAGCTCAAGTATGATGCGAATCAAAAAGTTTAACCTGCAGGGTTATGTTGATTCAGATTGGGAAGGCAGTGCTGTAGATAGGAAGAGCACATCTGGGTGCTGCTTCAGTATGGGATCAGGTGTGATCTCGTGGTTTAGCAGGAAGCAGTCCTGCGTAGCACTGAGTATAGCCGAAGCAGAGTATCTTGTAGCTTGTTCAGCTAGTTGTGAGGCAGTATGGCTCCGAAAGCTACTGTCTGAGTTATTTGATCTCCCACTCGAGGCTACTGGTATCTTTTGTGACAACCAGAGTTGTGTGAAGCTGTCTGAGAACCCGGTGTTCCACGACAGGTCGAAACACATTGAGATCAAATATCACTATATCAGGGATATGGTGCAGAGAGGAGCAGTGAAGCTCCTGTATATTGCGACGGATGAGTAGATTGCAGATGTGTTGACGAAACCACTAGCTAGAGTGAAGTTCGAGTACTTCAGAGAGAGGCTTGGTGTTCTTCAGATTGACGACACTTTGAGGAAGAAGTGATGGACACATTTGCTGGAGCCATTCCAAGCATGGTGAGAGGAGGATCCTTCAGATGGCTATGGATGTAAGCGCTGGATGCTGAGCATCAGGATGATGCTCTAGTTACTGCTCTGTGTACGCATCATGTTGGATGCTGGATATGATCAGTTGGATCATTTAGATGTATGTATGTATGCATCATGTTGGATGCTGGATATGATTAGTTGGATCATTTATATGTATGTATGTATGCATCATGTTGGATGTTGGATATGATCAGTTGGATCATGTATATGTATATGCATCATGTTGATGCTTGGACCATGTATTTGTATATGTATCAGGTGGATATGTTGTATGATCAGAAAGATCATGTATGATATATATCAGGTAAATACATTGTATGATCAGGTGGATCATGTATGATGATATGTATCAGGTAGATACTTGGTATGCATCAGGTGGATGCATTGTATGATCAGGATGACCATGGATGATGAGCTTCAGGATGTTGCTTCAGATGACATGCATCAAGATGATGCAGTGATGATGAGAAGGATGATCATGTGTACATCAAGATGATGTATGGTGAGTATCAGGTTGATACTCTGTGGGCGTGGAACAGGTTGTGTAGATGAGCATGTCTGGGAGATCCTATAGGTCGGAGTTGTGTACCCGTAACAACCTGGGATGCTCTTTCGAGGCATTGCTCTGAGAGGACATATAATAGCGCCCTGGGAGATCCTATAGGTCGGAGTTGTGTACCCGTAACAGCCTGGGATGCTCTTTCGAGGTTTTGTCCTATAGCATATAATAGCACCCTGGGAGATCCTATAGGTCGGAGTTGTGTACCCGTAACAACCTGGGATGCTCTTTTGAGGTTTTTCCATGAACACATATAATAGCGCCCTGGGAGATCCTATAGGTCGGAGCTTTGTGCCCGTAATAGCATGAGATGCTCTTGCGAGGTTTTGTGGTGACCACATATAATAGCGCCCTGGGAGATCCTATAGGTCGGAGTTGTGTACCCGTAACAACCTGGGATGCTCTTTCGAGGTTTTGTCCTATGGCATATAATAGCGCCCTGGGAGATCCTATAGGTTGGAGTTGTGTACCCGTAACAACCTGGGATGCTCTTTCGAGGTTTTTCCATGAACACATATAATAGCGCCTTGGGAGATCCTATAGGTCGGAGCTTTGTGGCCGTAATAACATGAGATGCTCTTGCGAGGTTTTGTGGTGACCACATCTAATAGCGCCCTGGGAGATCCTATAGGTCGGAGTTGTGTAGCCGTAACATCCTGGGATGCTCTTTCGAGGTTTTGTGGTGGGGTCACATGTAATATCTCCCTAGGAGATCCTATAGGTCGGAGCTGTGTGCTCGTAACAGTCCTGGGATGCTCTTTCGAGGTTTTGTGACGCACGTAATAAGTCCTGAGGATTCCATAGTATGGCCAGTGATGATGAAGACCTGCAGGTGGTGGGCTTACATCCAATATGAAAAATGACTGGCTCTGTAGAACTTCCTATGACGAGTAGATTCAAAGATTGATTGAGATAGCAGTAGCAGTGATGATGATGATGATTCGAGGACAATGATTTGCTGATGATGATCCAGAGAAGAAGACTTGTGCTAGCAGATATGTGTCGAGAAATACCTTCCTAGTTAAGAGGGAGTGTTGATGTATATGTAACTTCGGTGTATTTCACCCATGTATATTGTATTCCTATAGAGATGTTATTATTCCTCTATACAGAAGTGTTTGTATTCCTATAAGAGATGTTATTATTCCTCTATAAAGAAGTGTCGTCATTTATATTGTAAGTGTCGTAACTTATACTTGATGGGTTATTAGACCACCTTGATGGGGTCAGCCCTGTATGAGTCATGTGGGTGAAAGGGTTATTAGACCACCAAGTGTGGGGTCGGCCCGGATTAAGTTAACCATGGGTTATTAGGCTAAGCTAGACAAGTCGGCCCCATTCGTTTATTGGGCAGGACAGGACAAGTGTAAATAGAGATCAAGAGATCTCTATTTGATCACTCATTACACTCACTTCTCTCATTCGGAAAGTGGCGCACTTGTGAGGAGGAGGATTTGCTGCTAGGAGAAGACTATCTCTTGTACTTTGGCTATATCATTGCTCTTTCTATCTTTGAGGAAGTTGCGGGGTTTTTCACCTTCTTGGTTTTCCCCGGTGAAACTCTGTGTCTCTTGTGTGCTTGCATTATTATGTCCATGATTGATATGCTGTAGATGTTATTCTCTCAGTTAATATCTTAGATTAGATTGAAAATTCTGAAAAACTAACATTCAAGCCAAGGAATGAAGGAATGCTTAATTCGAAGGAATGTTGACCGACTATCTGGTGAGGGTGTAAAACCCATATCGAAGTGGGTGAAGCTTGCGATGGGTTCCTCTGAGCCTCTCTTTTTTCAAATGCAACCAAACCTTATCATCCATCTGGAATTTGTGTGGAACCGGATGTTGGTCATGTCGCTGCTTGTACTTGGTATTGGATTTTTCCAAAATGTCATAGACATGTTGGCTAATGTGTTGGATTCCTTCAACAAATTTGGTGGCATTATCAGCCTTAGTTTGAGTATGGGCAGAGTCCTCTTGTGTGGATGCAATGGGCAGAGCTACATCAGTTGATGCCAATGGTTGGAACCGCAGGCATACCTGAAAAGGGATATGGCCAATAGAGATATGAAGGGCTTTGTTACAGCTATGCTGAACATATGGAAGAATCTCATCCCATGTGTGGGGATGTTTAGAATTGTACATTTTTAGAATATGCACAATCATCTGGTTGACTACCTCTGTCTATCCATCAGTATGGGGGTGGAAGGTAGTTGATTTGGTAAGTTTGGTATCCATCAATGGCCATAGGCTAGACTAGAAGGTGCTTAGGAACCTATTGTCCCAATCTGAAATGATAGTCTATGGCATCCCAAAATGAACCCAAACACAAATAGATCACAGATCAACACACTGATGTTTTGACGTAGTTTAAACCCTCTAGAGGGAAACACTCCACGACCCCGGCCAAATAGCTTCTACGGAGCAATTTATTATGCAAAAAGAAAGAAAGTTACAAATGAGCTTCTTATAATCGATCAACTAGACAATTACCCTCCATACACTTTAAATAGAGATCATGGACCAATCGGGTGTTAATCCACGGATCAAGGTTAGGTATGATCTAAGAGAAGTTGAGCCGTCGGATCACTCTATGTCTAGAACATATCGCGACCATCGGATTAAATATTTACAAATGCATACTAAAGAAACAAACTTTTCCTAACATATATATTACACAAGTTGATCTTAACTAACTTTTAAGTGTCTAAATATCTAACATCCCCCCTTAAGAACAACTTGGGATAGGATTGAAGGATTTACAAAAGTGACACTATTAGGAGAAGGAAGGAGGCATTAGAGCCTATCCCCCCTTAATGACAAATTCCTGAACTCCTAACATAGATCGAAGTTTAGAAAACTTTGCTTCTATAAGAGACTTGCTGAAGATGTCTGCAACTTGATCATTTGTAGGACAAAAGAGCACTTCAAGAACATGATCATGAACAAGATTTCTGATGAAGTGCATATGTAGCTCAATGTGTTTGCTGCGTTGATGTAGGATTGGATCTTTCGCAAGATTGATGGCACTTTGATTGTCGCACCAAAGTGGAGTAGGCTGCTGCTACTCGAATCCAAACTCTGAAAGGATCTGTTGAAGCCATAAAGCTTCCTGACTGGCATTAACTGCGGCTCGATATTCTGCCTCTGCTGGAGAAAGAGCAAGAGATTGTTGTTTCTTACAAGCCCAAGTGATAGGTCCAAATCCCAGACTGAAAACATAACCTGCTGTAGAATTTTGATCATCAGGATTGCCGGCCCAATCTGAATCAGTGAAACCAACCAACAAAGGTTCCCCCCCTGTACTGTAATGAATCCCAAACTGAATTGTACCTCAAATATATCGAAGTATTCTTTTAGCTACTCTCCAGTGACTTTCATGAGGTGTTTGCATATAACGGGAAACACGACCAACATCAAAGGAAAGGTTAGGACGGGAATGAGTCAAGTATAAGAGACTACCAACAAGCTGACGATACAAGGTGGCATCTACTTCAGGTGAAGTACAAGTGGCAGAAAGTTTGACTCTAGATTGGAAGGGAGACGGGGCTGGTGTACAATCTTCCATGTGAAAGTGACGAAGAAGGTCACAAGAATACTTGGACTGAGAAAGAAAGATTCCTTCTTTGGTTTGCAGGACTTGGAGACCAAGAAAATAATGCAAATGTCCTAAGTCTGACATTTCAAAATTTTGCTTAAGACTGGATTTCACATGGGTTATAAGCTTAGGGTCACTACCAGTAAGAATAAGGTCATCAACATATAGAACAAGTATGATGAGATGGTTTCCTACTTTCTTGGTATAGACATTGGGGTCAGAATGGCATCTAGAAAAACCAGTGTCAAGTAGAAAGCTATCCATTTTGGCATACCAAGCTCTAGGAGCTTGCTTAAGGCCATATAAGGATTTCTTAAGGCGGCAGACAAGGCTAGAGTTATTCTGAACATATCCAGGAGGTTGTTCCATGTAAATTTCCTCCTGTAAATCACCATGTAAGAAGGAAGACTTGACATCCATTTGATGGACTTCCCAGTTATGTAAGGCTGCAAGGGAAAGAACAAGGCGGATGGAGTTCATTTTTGCGACAGGAGCAAAGGTTTCATTGTAGTCAATCCCTTCAACTTGGGAAAAACCTTTGGAAACTAACCTTGCCTTAAGTCTTTCAACACTTCCATCTGATGCATACTTAGTTCTGTAGAACCATTTACATTTGACAAGTTTTATTCATTTTGGAAGAGGTACAAGATCCCAAGTATCGTTCGCCAGTAAGGAACGATATTCTTCATCCATAGCTGTATCCCAATATGGATTTCCTGAAGCTTCTGCAAAAGTTTCTGGATCATGATTGTCGGAAACTTGAGCCAAAAGAGAAGAGTCTCGCTGAAACTGAGAACGTGTTCGACGTTGATCTCTAGGATCACCGGCAAGATCACCAACTACTTCACATGTTGAACGGGCCCATTGAGGAAGCACTTGTGCTAGTGCAACTGGAGGAACATGAGCAGGTGGAGTTGGATTTTCATCCTCACTGTCATCATCAGAAACTGGAGTTGGAAACCTGTCAAGGAAGTTGGAAGAAGAAGAAGGCACAATCGTCGAATTAAGCTCGCAGTCCAAAGATGGCACAATCGCCGAGTTAGGCTCGCAGGCCAAGAGAATTTCATCAAATTTAACATCTCTTCGAATGATTACATCATGAGAATGTGGTTGAAGAAGTCTATAACCTTTTACATCTTCAGAATACCCAACAAATATGCACTTTTCACTTTTAGGCTGCAATGCTTTCCGTTTTTCATCCAGAATGTAAGTCCATGCTTCACTACCAAACACACTGAAGTGACTTACATCTGGTTTAATTTTACTCCATGCTTCTTCCGGTGTGACACCTTGTAAAGCTTTAGTGGGGGTGCGATTAACTATGTAATTTGCACAATTTATGGCTTCAGCCGAAAATTGAAGACTTAGTCCCTTAGATTGTATCATACAATTAGCCATTTCTTTTAAAGTGCGGTTCTTCCGTTCAGCTACACTATTTTGTTGTGGTGTATATGGAACCATGTGTTGTTGTTGGATTCCTTGTTGAGTGCAGAAAGTAGTGAAATTTTTGTTAACATATTCTCCTCCATTGTCAGATCTCAACTTAATAATTTGATGACTAGATTATTTTTCAACAAGGGCCTTGTAGGCCAAGAACATGTTAAATACTTCGCTCTTAAGTTTTAGGAAATAAACCCAAGTGCGTTTGGTGTAATCATCAATGAAAGTTAATAAATATTTGAAACTAGAAAAGGAAGCAGATGGAAGAGGACCACACAAGTCACTATGCAGAAGCTCCAAGGGAACTGAGGTGTGCCAAGAGGCACGTTTGTCAAGACTGTCCCGATGATGTTTTTCGAGTACACAACTGGAACAAACACCATCCTTGCAAGATACCATCGGAAGACCTGTCACCATATTGTCTTTACATAGTTGTTGTAATGAGCGATAATTTAAGTGACCAAATCGCTCATGCCAAAGTTTGCTCAAGTTATCACTATGAGCAACAAAAACTGAAGGAAAAGGCCATGACCCAAAGTTGTTAAATTTGTACAACCTGGTAATATCATCAACAATTCTGGTAGCTAGGGCCTGTTGAGGATCTTTAAAATCCTTGATTACAACTTGGTGAGGTGTAAACGTTACATTTTTACCTTCTCCAGAATGAGTGATTTGATAGACTGATAACAAATTGCAGGAAATTATTGGAACACATAGTACAACACTAAAATGACCATTATCTGCTGGAACTATTCCAAATCCTACATCACTTAGAGATCTATCATCACCAACAAATATTTGTTTGGTGTTACATTCATGCATAGTAGAAAAGATGGCTTGATCCTTAGCCATATGATAAGATGCTCCAGAATCAATGAGCCATTCATTTGAAGTAGAAGAAGAAGATGCATTATAAGAGTAACCAGAAGCACAAAGTGCATGTCCATGAGAGGTAGATTCTGAAGGCGAATCTAGGCTGATGTGGTGCTTTTTCATTGCTGCTTCCAAGGCTGCCATCTTCTTGAAACACTTAGATTAATCATGATTATCATTCCCGCAATAGTTGCAATGACACTCACTCTTCTTGCCTTTTGGCTTGGATCCTTTATCATTTTTTAAAGAAGGAGCTGACTGAGAGGGTTTGGGACCCTTGTTTGACTTATTATTGCAAAAATTTTGTTTCTTGGGAGGCTTGGACTTTTCTTTTTGTTGGGACAATAAAACTTTCCCAGATGTATCTGCATTGTTAATTATTCCAAGATGGATGAACTTATCTTGCTCTCTGATCAAGGAATTACAAAATGATTCAAGACTAGGCTTTTGATAGCTAGCTGCATTCAATGATTCTTTCACGGAGTAAAATGTAGATACAAAAATAAAATATGCAGGTCCAAGTTTGGAAAGAATATGATAAATGCATTATTTGTCTTCCCTCTTAATCTTGCATTCTTCACATAAGAGTTTAAAAGTTTTGTACTTAGATAAATAATCTTGTATGCATGAAAAATCACTTGGATTTAAAGAAATCAACTCATTTTTGAGTTGGTCACCTCGATTTTCATTGTGTTTACCAAACACAGATTCCAACTTGTCCCAAGCAGCATCAGGTTCATTAATTCCAGATATGTGGAATCGAAAATCAGTAGAGATTGACATCCCAATCAATCCACGAGGTTCGTCACATCTATTTGCCCATTTTATTTTCTTATCATCATCAGTGGGTTCTGTTTCTTTCCCTGAGGTAATTCTGAAAATTACTCTACTTCATAGAACATCCTCCATACGGGATTTCCATGAGAAATAGTTGGAATTAGTAAGTAGAATATCACAAGGGGCGGCCATATTTATAAATTAATGGCTGTAAAATTAGAAACCAATAGTTTGGATGCGAAGAGCTTGAAAAAATAGACGGTTTAAAAAAAACGGCACTAAAAACTGACTCCGTATGATGAAGTTATGCTTGATGAAAGAAAATGTTGAAGATATCCCCAATAGTGATGTGGTAGATAGAGAATGACCAGCTAAAAAAAATGATTCCCCTCTTCCCAAGATGAACCTTATAAGAAAGTTGCTTTAAGTGAATCACTTTAGTAAAATAAGTGATTTCACTTTTACAATGATGTTACTTTAAATAGTGCAGCAATAAAAATGAACTTAAGTGACTCACTTTTTAATTTTATTTTATTATTATTATTTAAGTGAGATGCACTTTTACAATAAAGTAACTTGAAAATATAAATGCATCAACTTTTTCTTTTAAAAGTAACTTCCTAAGACTTGAACTCAAGACCTATTAAGAAATAAATCAACTTTGAACCAAGTGAGCTAGATTAAAAGGTATGTAAAATATGAGAATGAGGAATGGGTTTGTTTTTTTTACTCTTCTTGCTCGGTTTCCGTGCGTGCCTTTTTTCTACAAATCACACCACAAAACAAAACGAAAAAAACTTTTCCACACTTGTGGGCTTAGATCTCGTTAGCTTGCCCGGAAAGTCTAGGTTTTCTTTCTGTTTCTGATTTGCCGAGATCGCATAAGGTGCACGACAAAGAGCATACATAGCCGAGAAAAACCTTTTCCCTTTCTGTTTCTTATTCGCCGAGATCACACAACGTGCATGACAAAGAGCATATGCAGACAGGGAAAGCAACAATCCGAAACTAAAAAAAATCTAATAATAAAAACTGATAAAATATGAGATGTTTTTTTTTTAACAGAAATAAAAAAAGTCATTGTAACATTATACCTTTAGATCTGATGAAATACGCGTTTCTGAAGTAACCGGGAACCGTTTTCGATCAAACAAAAATTATTTCCCAATGGAAACGATGCTCCGGACGCAATGGAACACATCCCATAGCACAGAAATGCACAGAAATACCAGAACCAAAAACCCTTTCAAGTTTTGGCAACAACAATTCAAGATCTAGATCATAACCAGAAGCAGCTCTTCATAAAATCTCTGATACCATGTTCGGGTACACAGGGTACTCCCAAAAGACCAAAAACCTAGAGCAACCACTTCACACAAATAGATCATAGATCAACACACCAATGTTTTGACTTGGTTTAAACCCTCTAGAGGGAAACACTCCACGACCCTAGCCAAATAGCTTCTATAGAGCAATTTATAATGCAAAAAGAAAGAAAGTTACAAATGAGTTTCTCATAATCGATCAACTAGACAATGACCCTCCATGTTCTTTAAATAGAGATCATGGATCAATTAGGTTTTAAGCCACAGATCAAGGTTAGGTATGATCTAAGAGAAGTTGAGCCGTCGGATCACTCTATGTCTAGAACATATCGTGACCGTCATATTAAATATTTACAAATGCATACTAATGCATACTAAAGAAACACACTTTTCCTAACGGATATATTACACAAGTTGATCTTAACTAACTCTTAAGTGTCTAAATATCCTAACAAAGGGTTATGGCCAGTAGAGATATGAAGGGATCTGTTACAGCTATGCTGAACATACGGAAGAATCTCATCCCATGTGCGGGGATGTTTAGAATTGGACATTTTTAGAATATGCACAATCATCTGGTTGACTACCTCTATCTATCCATCAGTATGGGGGTGGAAGGTAGTGGATTTGGTAAGTTTGGTATCCATCAATGGCCATAGGCTAGACCAGAAGGTGCTTAGGAACCTATTGTCCCGATCTAAAATGATAGTCCATGGCATCCCAAAATGAACCCAAACACACTCGAAGAACAACTTAGCAATGGCTTCGGCGGATATGCTCTTCTTGTAAGTTGTCAGAATGGTCATCTTAGAGAAGCAATCCACGACCACAAACACACAGTCATTACCATGCTTGGTTGAAGGTAGTCCTGACATGTAATCCATGGAGATGGATTCTCATAGCTCATTGGGAGTAGGTAGATGGGTGTACAAACCTTCATTCTTAATGGCAGGTTTTGCAATGGTGCATGTAGTGCATGATCTGATATATTTTCTGACATCTTGTTGGAGCTTGGGCTAATAAAAATACTTTTGCAATACTGCCACTGTCTTTTCGGTGCCAAAGTGCCCTGCCACATGACTGTAATGCACTTCCAAAATGAGCTTCCCACGCTCGATTGAAGGAACACATAGATGGTCCAGGTGGAATAGTAATCCTTCCTGGAGATGAAAGCCTACCACTCGTGTGCCTGCACATAGTGCTTTATAGGTGGGAGCAAATTCAAGATCACTGTCATATAGTTAAGGCCATTCAGAGGTCTCGTGGCCACAAGAGTTGAGCATCGTGGTCAATGTTTCTACTAGAGGTCGACTAAGGCAATCAACGACTCAATTGGTGATACCCTTCTTATATTTAATGTTAAGGTGGAATTGCTGCAAGTATGTGGACCACTTTTGGTGGCAATCATTCTATAAACTTCCTTGTGTTTGCATGAACTGCATGAGATTGTGATTAATGTCGATGGCCGTCTCTTTGCCTAGGATGTAATGCTTCCATTGGAGGAAGGCTTGGATGATGAAATACATTACCTTGTTATAGGTGGGGTAATTGCAGACCGCATCTGAAAACGTCTTATTGTGATATGCCATTGGATGGCCATGCCGAGTGAGGACTGTGCCAATAGCATAGTCCGAAGCATCTATTGCAATTTAAAAGGGCTGTTGCAGATCTGTTAAGGTAAGGACAAGCGTTGAACATAAGCATTGCTTCAATTCCTCAAATGCTTGTTGTTGTTGCTTGGACCAAAAAAAATTCTCTTTAGACCCACCTTTGGTCACCTAGTTAGGGTCCCAAGAAATATTAGAGAATCCCAACACAAACTCGTGATAGAAGATGGCAAGGCTTAGGAAGCTGCGAAGGACTGCAAGAGTTGTAGGGGTCGGACAGGTGTGAATGGATTGGATCTTGGCCAGATCCACATGCAACCATGCTCGTCCATGATGTATCTGAAATACTGAATCCTAACCATGCCAAATGAACCCTTCTCTATATTGGCATATAACTTGTGTTGTTGCAGGGTGATGAGGATCCGATGGATATGCTGCAAATGTTCTGCCCACGTTCTGTTGTATATGAAGATATCATCTAGATATATGACCACAACAGAATTGGTGAATGGCCAGAGAATATCGTCCATCATATTGATGAAAGTTGTTGGAGCATTAGTCAAGCCAAAAGGCATGACAAACTACTCAAAAAGGCCTTCTTGATATTTGAAGGCAATCTTCTAGACATTGGTTAGCTCAATTGGCACCTAATGATAGCCAGACTTAAGATCAATCTTACTGAAATATTTAGCACCCTTGAGTTGGTTAAGAAGATCATTGATCTGGGGAATGGGATATCGATTATGGACTATGATTTTGTATAGATATCTGTAATCAACACAGAATTTCCATGTACCAACTTTCTTTTGTACCAACATAATTGGACTCCCACAAGGTGAGGAGCTGGGTGGAATATTCCCTTTCTAGATTAATTCTTGAATCTCACATTTGATTTCTTCATTTTCCATGAGGGAACGCTTGTATACTGGCCTGTTAGGTGAAGGCGCCCCGATTATCAAATCATTTGAATGCTTGACCTGCTAATGTACTAGCACCTCAGTAGGTGTGGTGAATATGTCTCTATATGCTTCCACGATCTTGTCCACCTCTTTCTATTGTGTAGAGGGATCTTGTGTAAAGGTAGTGGAAGTAGTTGTGATCTTTCGCTCACCCTTAGAATGAATCATGAAGAGGACAAATTTCCTAGTATGGGAGATTACCTTCCTGCACTGCTTAGCTGTAATGAGATACATTGCAGTGGTGGGAATTGTCTCTAGTATCCTACAGATTTGCTTACGCAAAGTAACAATGACACTACGAGGCCTAGATTCATACACAACATGATGTTTCCACATATATGGTTGTCCTAAAAGAACATCACAAAATTCAAATGGAGAAACATCATGATCACCTCATCTTTGAAGGGATTGATGTTGTAGGGTAGGCGACATTGTTGGCTTATGCATATATCCCATCCTTGGCTGTGCCACCCAATGTTGTAGGGTTGCGGGTGTGGTGTCATTGGAAACTTCAACTGTTTGACAACCTCTGTCAAAATCAGGTTCTTTTGGATTCCACTATCAACAATGAAATGTAGTGCAATTCCCTTGACCCACATTTGTGAGTGGAAAAGGCATTCTCCTTCCTCCAGCTCCTCTAGATCGTTGGGCTGGACCTCTGTGGTAGCGATAGTAACACTAGGTTCTTCATTGATGATCCACTTTCCCTTATTTGTGTCTAGGACATTGGGTTTGGCATTAGAATCAGAACCATGATCTGAATCTTAAGCCTTGATCTTGGCCACTAATGACTGCTTTGAGTGACATTCATTAGTTTTGTGCTAAGGGCTTGTTATCACACGGATAGTAGCTTCTAACAAGAGGGATCCTATCCAAGACGATAGAGGTGGGAAGCTAAACTGGTGACACTTGCAAGGGCCTTGCTCACCACTAGATACATAGGTTGTCACACCGAACATGCTCTTGTTGCTTTAGATCAAGCCGGAGCAAGATCAAGGGGGAGACCCTATCCATCCTATGAGGGCTAGCGAACCAACTCAAGGCACTCTAGAAGATGGAGATGAACATGAGAGAGAGATCCTGAGTGAGTAGATCTAGATATTAGATCGATAAGTGGATTTTAGGAGTTAGGGATTGGTTGAGGAGGCTTAGGAAAATAGTGATTACTCAACTGAAGAGAAAAAGTGCCACTAATGAAGTTAAATAATTAGATCTAGTGCCGATCTAAAAGACCCAAATGAGATCCAACTAGGGTTGAAGCAAATAAGAGTGAGGTGGGCCCACTTGATGAGATTTAAGGATGGAAAGACACTAGGTTGGTGGCTAGGTGATGGATCTGAATATTTAAGGAAAAACTAGCAACACGCACATGACAAATATGGAAAAAGACTGAAAAACCAAGGAGTGCGACCTCCTCTAGAGATGAACAGTGCTTGGATCTAAGGGTAAATGGAGTTATATTTTCACCAAACTTGGTATATGGTTTTTCTAAGGAAATAAGACTTGGGTTTCAGTTATTAAGCCCAAATAATCGCCAGATCTATAAAAATAGGGTTTTAAACTATTAATTTTGAATGATAGTTGGAGTAGAAGTGATGGAAATCAAACATACCTTGTATATCTTACCTCAAATGCTTGCGGTCTCCAAGTACATTGATGATCCTAACAATTCGTTACAATTCCAAGCAAGATCAAGCATGTTCCAAGCAAGCACATGTGGGTTCAAGGAGGTAGTGCGCCCTCTCTTCCTGCAAAATCAAACAACACAAGTTAGATTCGTCTACAGATAAAAGAGAAACCATGCAAAGCATCTAAAAGACAGTGACATCAATGGAAAAATTCACAATTGGTTACTCCATGAAATACAAAGAAATTTGTCTAAGGGAATGGATGGAGAAGCGCTCACAATCCTCCCTCAAGCAAATCACATCCCTGCAGCAAAATCAATTTGGCCTCCACTAGAACAGATATGGAATCATGATAAAGTTACTTAGATTTCCAAAAGAAAGGCATTCCAATCATGTACAAGTACATTCATCAAATCACAAGAAAGTAGATCTGCAAAATAATATTTTTATTCCAATATTCCAGAGCCAAAAGTCCTTTTACAATGAGGGGGTTCTCTCTCTCTTAAATAGAATCGAGAGAGACCAAAACCCTAACCAATTTTTAACTGAGTGGTTGAGATCATAAGACAATATAATGAGATCAACGACTAATATGATCTGAAAAAAATATACATGGATCACTCAAAATAAAGGGGGATGCACTCCCTCAATGACGCCCTAGGGGGGACGTAAGACATAACATGTCACTAAGGACATGACATAAAATCATGGTGTGGGATAGGAGGAATGAACATCTCCACTAGCATACCCACAATACATCATAATAATATAACATGACATAAAGTGTCAAAAGACACTAGGACGTGTGCCCCAATAATACAATAAAATGCCCCCAAATGACGACTAGGAGGACGTGTGGACCCCACTAATGATGGAGACTATGCCGGAAAGGTGTAGAAATCATCAATATGAAGTCTCGAACCAATCTCATGCAAATACCTTGCCTCACTGAGCCAAATCGATTTCCTTTATTAGTCATTTCTTCATTATTTTACTGCCGAAAAACCACCTCTGAAAGATAAAAATTCTTGTAATTCTATGCCAAATGCTTTGGAAACCAAATTGACTACACCAAAATGTACGGGTATATTGGAATACGGTAATAATGAGTGGATGGACCCCATACCCTCTCTATAGCACCCTAGGAGAAAATAAATGATGTTTATAAGTTCTGTACAAGCCATTTTTACATGGCCATCTGTTGCAAAGTGGTAACATGACAAAATCATCAACTATAAATTCCTGGAACCGATAAATGAGTGTTCTAATGGTCTCAGAATGTCCAAATACACTAGGAATGAGTACTCATACACTACGTGACCATCAAGACAATCATCTGTAAGCTCATCCATGCCTGGATAATAAAAATAATGGTCTGTAAAGCATTGATGAAATATACAGGAACACATAGAGCATTGTAAAGCACGTTTTTTTGCACTAACCATTTTATGAATCCAACAATCATCTCAACTCAGTGAAAGTGTAGCATACAAGAAGTGGCTTGATGCTTAATGATAGACTGCAAACATTCTTAAAAATGATGAATATAGGAAAGCACGCTTTGGGCATTTAACACTGTATGCTGAGCTGAAGCTACAAGAACTTTGAGAGCTTGTATAGTGCAGTTTAGAATTGGATGAAAGTGCCATAGAAGTTACATGAAAAATTTGATTGGGATTTTGCTTGATGCTTAATCTCTTAAAATGCTATATGCTTTCTTAAAGCGGTTTTGATGAATTTGATGAGTTTATGATAGTTTAATCTCTTAAAATGCTATACTCTTTCTTAAAGCGGTTTTGATGAATTTGGTGAGTTTATGATAGTTGTTGAGGAAATATACAAGAACACTAAAAGCATTGTAAAGCACATTTTTGTTCACTGACCATCTCAACAGTTGTCTCAACTAGTTGAAAGTGTTAGGAAGTTGCTTGATGCTTAATGGACTGCAGACAATCTTTTGATGAATATAGGAAAGCGTGCTTTGGGAATATTGGACACTGCATGTTGATTCGCCGCTGGAGCTACAAGAATACTCAGAACTTGTATAGTTGATAAAAAAGTGCTATATGCTTTGTATGAAACTTTTTTCGATGACTGCAAATAGTATTTTTTTATATGCATATTAGTAAGCACGTCTGGACATTTAACACTGTAAATCGTATTTTTTTAATATAAAAGGTATGAGCTTTTCTTCCATGGAATATATATATATATAATGTGTACTAGATAATTCATCCTACGGATATTTAAACTCTCTCATGGGATTAATAAGGCCCCTAGATACCCACCCAAGATAGAAATATAACAAATAGACACTAATCCTCCAAGATCTAATCTCATACATAAGCAAAAAGAAAGAGGAATAGGGAAGAAAGTAGATGCCTTACTTGTCTTCCAAAGCTTGTCTTTGTTCCTCCAACCTTTAGCTTAATATTCCAAATCTCCTAGGCCCGATGCAATTTGAAAAAGACAATACAAACCACCTTTCTCCAAAGAAATATATGTATACTAATGATCTAATTATGAAAATA
This sequence comes from Larix kaempferi, assembly GCA_027924585.1. Lineage (NCBI taxonomy): Eukaryota > Viridiplantae > Streptophyta > Pinopsida > Pinales > Pinaceae > Larix > Larix kaempferi. The sequence continues at coordinate 63,458,052 of BSBM01000370.1, read as the reverse complement.
TTAACAATTTCATGCATTCACCATTAAAAACATGAAAATGAGAGGAATAGGATAAGTTGTATTAATCGAAAGAAAGCCATAAAGAAGCCATACAACATATGGTATACCTGATTCATGCTTGATCACACCTCCAAGATCTCCTTCATCACTCTTGCAAGACCCTTGGGATCATAAGTTTGATGCTTCCAAAATCTCCTCCCCTTAGCTCGTGGATGGCCCTCCTTAAGTAGGATTTGGGAGGCCAACCACTTAGAGAAGATGATGGATCTAAGTGAGGGAGATGTGGATCAAGGATCTAAACCATGCCAAGGAGGGAATGTGAGATAGGATTCGAAGGGATACCTCATCCCAAGAAAATATCCATGAGATCCAAGATCCAAAATCAAAGGAACAATATTTTCGCTACCCTAAAGTGGTGTACAGAGCGAAAATTTGGAATTTTCACTCCCCCACAAGCATGCAAAGCGCATAAATGTTGTAATTTTCGCTCCTAAGACAACTAGAAGGGCACGGAAATATGGTTAGGAGGAATATTTGGAGGTTGGTAAGGTTGGATTCGAGCCTCCATGAGTTGGATTGGTTCCCCAACTCAAAATAACACCTCTAGGAGGCATAAACAAGGTATGTTTTCAGGGTGAAAGACATATGGTAACCCCATATAACACATAGTGTGGAAATTTGAGGTGTAACATAATGACATTTATAATCTTATGATATAGCTGTAAGAATTGTTAATTATGACAAGAGTTAAATTCAAGAGGACTTGGAGTTTTATTTTTGATTTAAAAAAGAAATAAAATTGATAATGTGGCATTATCTTATGATATATTTATAGGAGTTGTTGATTATGACAAGAGAATAATATGATTTTTTTTAAAATTTATTTTATTATTATAAATTTGTATGATGTAAGCAATATGGCAATGACACACTTACATTTAGATATCATAATTAAAATAATAATAATAATAAAATGTTCATATCTTACACAAATCAATTACTAGATAAATCACAAGACAATCTTATAATCAACACAATCATCAATTAAATACACAAAGATTCCACATACTAAACAAAAAAAATTAAGTGAAACAAAACCATTATGTGAATTTATATCTCTCTCTTTTATATTATTTATGCAAAAATAGTTACAATCATTTATGTTGAAAGCCATAACAACCTCCTTAACTCAACCAGTGTCCATATCATATCAATTGCATCCACAAGTGTATTCTTTAGAATCTAACAATCCTTTCTTTTTTATATTTACTGTCATAGTTGTATATGTCAAAATATCATAGGGGATTTAATGGGTAGGCAATATTATAGCACACAAGTTCATATTGGGTGATTTAATACTCTAAAAAATGGAAATAATATATTGTCTACTATATAAGGGTCAAAGGGTATGTTTAATATATTAAAAACATATAGATATTAAGGGGGTTTATAATTATGTATCCAGGGGCTTGAACATGGTATTGAGGTGTTTGAATTGGTAATCTATGTCTAAAATTGGTGTGAATCTGACTATGTGTGAAGTTGGATTAGTGTTTGAATACGTATAATCTATGTTAAGGGTAAAAATAAAAAGGAGTATTAAATTTTTTTATGGAAAAAATGGATACTGCTGAGAATCTAATCCTTAGGGTTAGGAATATTCTTTTCATATTCACTTGTAATGAAATAAATGGTCATGGTGAATATGAATAATCATGAGAGATTCCAAGAGACCACTTGGAACACGAAACCAAGGGTCACTTCTCATTGTATATTGTTGTGCATCATTGTGTATTTGGCATGAAACCAAGGGTCACTTCTCATTGTATATTGTTGTGCATCATTGTGTATTTGGCTATGTGCTGAGCCAATTTTCCTATTTTCCCAAGTGGGAAAACTAACAGTGGTATCAGAGCTTTGTGAGCCCCAGGCCCGTGATTAAAATTCTTTTATTGCCAGTCTGCCATATTGCCTTCAGTCTGTACCTCTATTTGCTCCCTATTTTAGACGTTTAATCTTCATGAACCCTAACCCTAATCCTATTGCTGCATTTTCCTTCATATTGTGCTACGTGGAGTGAAGGTGACTATCAGACTCGGCACAACTATGCATGTGACTTTACTTGGAGTGAACTATTTTTGTGTTGATACATTGTTGTTGGAGTTATCAACATGTTGATTGCGTTGGGGCATTGCTAGAGTGAAATCAGACCGGGTGAAGACTTTAGAGTTGTGGTGGAGCTATATTGGTGGAGGTATGTAGTTTATATATGTGTGGAGCTCTTTGTTGTCTATCTGCATATGTCTGTGTGTGGAAACTCGTGTGTTTTACCAACTATGAGTGGTTTCGTTCCTCCATTTCTAGATTCGACATGTACACACTCTCACTACATGCTAAATAATCCACCATTGTGAAGAAAGGGAAAATAATTTGAACCGGCAACAAACAAGCATCCAACAAATTTGGCAATGTACAACCCCATGACCTCCTTGTTGAATATTGTAACTTCAAAGGATATTATATTTGTACTTTGTTATTTCGGAGATGTTTCATCCCTCCGAGGTAACCCTATTATGTATCCGGAGATGTTTATTCCTCCGAGAGTTTGTATTAACTAGGGTTATTAGACCCACCATGTGGGGGTCAGCCCTGTGGTTATATTTTTGGGGTTATTAGACTTCTCCAGGAGAGGTCGGCCCCATTAGGTCTTTTAGTCAGTTAGGAGTCAGTATAAATAAGAGAGGTGAACTCCTCATTAGATAATTCACTCACTTGTGGAAGAGTGCGCACTTGTCTGGGAGATCTGCTAAGGAGACAAAGAAGGAAGGAGCACATCTTGTATTTTGGTTGATCATCTTATTGAGGAAAGCTTTGCTGGGTTTTCTACCCCATGAGGGTTTCCCAGGGTATATTCTGTGTCTATCTTGTGATTGTGTTTCTTTCAGTGATCTTGCTTGTCTATTTGGTTTAAACTCCTCCTACCATGGCCTTCTTTCAAGAAAATGATGAATACTACATAAAAAAAAGGTGTACCTGTGGATTGGTGTGTCAAAGTGACTTGTTTCCATCAGAGAGACTTGTGTTTTCCTCAACTGTGGTATCAGGTACTCGTTGTAATTTTGGTATGGAGACAGTTGAATTACTAAGTTTAATTTCGCTCCTTTTAGAATGATTGCACACTTTCTTTTGATTTTTGGATTGAAGCAATGTGAATTTCATGGATATCGTGGCGTGCGTAGCTACGTACTAATAGTGGTGGAGGTATTTCGACCTTGTGATTGTTGGCAACTATTGGCTATCCGATCGTGACTAGACCTCTTGGAATAGTGCACCACTGTGGAGATATTGTATAGTGTTTACAAGCTTCTTGGTCATGATTTGAAGGTATTTCATTATTGGTATTCTTTTATTTTTGTGCAACCATTGAAGCATTGAAAACTAGAGCTGCTCTTGAAACCTGAGATCCCACAATTCACTTGCATAGTTCCGTTGTTATCATTGTTGCTGCGTGACTAGTAAGTGTTGCTATTATTTGCAAACATTGAATATTGTTATTGTCTAAATGTTGCTTATGTCTACATTTTTGCATTGAAGATTAGTACCGAGCAATTTTGCTCTGAAATTTGACACTGCTTGAATAATTTGTAGAGTCTGCAGGAATTATATAGATTTACAGAAACAAATATAATGTCTACAAAAAATTATAGAATGTGATAAATAAAAGGAAATTCTAACTGAATTGGATTGTAAATTAGGTGGCAGAGACATAGACCTGCACCCTATTTTTTGTTTTTCCAAAACATTGTTAAAATTGCAGGCATTTTGAGAAAAATTGCAGCTTCTTGTGAGAAGGATCCAAGCAAGTTTGCATTTTGTTGCTACAACTGCTAAAAAACAAGAAGTTGCAGAAGCATAACTTAGGTAAATAATCCTTTTGAATACCAATTCAGCTTTCATATTCAACATTCTTGGTAACTTGCAAACAATCAATTAAGTAAGTGTCTTGTATTTTTACACTTGCAATAGTTCTTGTGCAAGTGTCAACTTGAAAGTGAATTCTTGAGCTGCATTGTACTTGGATGCATTCTCAACTAAGAACGACACCCTTTTATTTTTTGATTCAAAGTTTTCTTGGTCGAGTCTTGTTTGTAAAAGGGTGGAATTGCAAGAAGCCCTTCTCCATTTGAGTGAGTCCTTAAATCACCTATCTTCAATGGAAAGATTAAATGGTTTAGTAGAGTTACTGAACACTCTACTATTTTCTACTATCGACAACACTGCCATGATCGACAAGAACACACTCACTCACGTTTGAGATTGTGTAAAAGAATCACAAGACACACATGATTTTTTACAGCTTGAGTCATAGCTCATACGAGAATAAACACATTATGAAATTATCCATGTTCTGAAGAATCCCCTTTATGATTCCATTCAACTGCCTGCACAAAATGATGCCACTTCAGAAGCACCTAAGCAAATCAGTGGCACCCCATTGGAAGTGAAAGAAAATGAAGATGAAGACATGCATACAAAGGTTCTACTTGTTCCTTCCAAGGAGATCATCAGATCATGGGAAGATATCAACCATAGCAAACACATAACCAGTCTTGGATATGACAAGGAAGTGACAATTCACATTCCTGATTTCTCCAAGCCTATCTAGTTTCAGAGTGCTGGATTTCTCCACAAGAGTTCATCCTCATCCATTCCAGTTCAGAATCTGACATGCCAACACTATGATCAAGTTGGCCACATGAAAGATCAATGTTTTGATCTTCACCCTTGCAAGCATTGTGGAGAACATACACATTTTTTAGATAGATGATTCAGTTTGAAGAAACTGTTGGAGCATTTTCCAACCACACATCATTTATTTGAGATTCACAACTTAATTTGCCACTTATCATAAGTATTTTGACTCAATCGTGTGCTTACATCATCAGTAGATCACAGTTTCAGTGAATTGGGCCTCCTCCTACATTCGAGGAGTCAACTGGGACATCAATATCAATTAACTAGGCCTCCTCCATCATTCGGGGAGTGATTTGCATGACTAAAGTGCCCTACTCAGTCCAACTGACAACATTTATTAGTTTATTCATCCAACTGGAGACTAGAAGGCGCTCTACTACACTGGTTGAATTCATCTGGTGTTATTTTCACCTAATATTCAGTTAACTGCAGACGGAAAGGATCTGTTGTAGTCCCACGGGTCACGTGGTTACCAAAGATACATTATATATTATAAGCAAGCATGCACAGTGATACAGATACAAGAGAAAAGAGATTGATAAATAGAGACAAGCACAAGCCTTTATTACCAGCAAGAGAAGAGCGCTACATAGATCAGATCATAGTTAACCCATACAATGGCTCAAGAGCCTATATATATATATATATATATGTTTACATTCAGTTGTATAACGATATTGTCGGCGCAACCGACTGACATAGCCTAACTAGTCGACACAACTTGTCGACTTACATTGCAAGTGGTCGGGCAGAGATCCTGGTCGATAGGACGACCTAGGATCCTACAACATCTCCCCCACCTCAAAATATTGCTTGTTGTTGTGCACAAACCGTAACAATTTCTTCAGCCGAGATAGATAGATGATGCTAAAAGTCCTCCCAATGGCGCGGGGAGTTTTGGATGTCGATGGTAAGTGTTGTCAGGTTCGATAGGTCAGTCATCTTTTCCTCTGTTGTCTTGCACTGCAGATGAATTAAGTCGGGACCAAATAGCTCAATTTTCTCATTAGAAGCTGTAAGCAGGGTTTGGAGATGTGGTTGAAGTTGTTCCACTTTGAAGAGGTTATTTCGGGCTTGGATCAACCACTGTTCTTTATTATTTTCTAATTTCTCCAGTTTTCTATTTTCTATCACAATTTGGTCTTCCATGGTTCGGCTCATGGTGTCGTCAGCTACTCGGTGCTGCTCATGAAGCTTATCAATCAAGTCGCGTGTCACCCGAATTTATGTGAGTACATTTCCATAGTGTATGTACCAATTGCGAAGAACATCGATGACAGTAGCTGCTTGGTCATTGTACTGGATGAGCTGATCATATGCTGAATTAAATTCTTCATATTGTGCAGACATCAGGGACGCTGTTACTGTGGCCTGTTCCTGTCGATCCAGTATGACTTCCTTGCGCAATGTCGACATGACAGTTTGGAACAAATAGAAAGCTTTATCAAGTGTGCTAGTTGTGTCGGAGCTGACTGACAGAGGTACAACTTGTTGTACTAAGTCTTGACACTTAGCCAAAAATATATTCTGGTCCTCCTTTAGTTGGTGAATGCGGTCTTCGGCTTCTAGTCGTCGATGTCGTTGCTCTCGATTAATTGCATCAACCAATAAGTCAATATCTGCTTGTGTTGCTTCTTGTGGCTTGTATGTTGAGATGGGACCGAATTGGTCAAGATGTACATATAAACGACCTTGCTAAGAGATATGATCCAGGTGCTGCTGCTGCTGCTGAAGATCTCTAGGCATGGCGCCATTTGTCTTTCCGCTGCTTCTTCTTGGACTTCGCTTGAGATTTTGGAGGCTCTAATTGCTGTTCTAATTCTTTGTGTGTCTCGACTATTTCGACTGAATGTGGTGCCTCTACTTGTGCTTCGAAAATGGTTTGTTATGCTTGTAATGAATTGGTTTGTACAACTGTTGTATTTGTCATGAGTGCTTCCTGAATGACTGCTTCATTGTCTTGGTCTGCTGGTTCGATGGCTGCTTCAATGGTTTGTGCTGTTGGTTCGGCTGTTGCTTCCTATATTTATTGAGCTTGTGCTTCTTGTTCTTGAATTACTTCAGATATTTTAGTGGTTTCGTCGGCAGGGGTAGGGGACGACACATTAATAACCGGTGTGTCTTCGACTTAGGGAGGAGGGATGGAAGGGGTGCTGCCAGACGATTCCAGACTAACGACAAGAGACAAGAATTCTGGTATCAATGGTTCGACTGACTCCAAGATTTAAAGGTCTGGGGCTTGTTCTGGTGGATTGACGACAAGTCGAGGAGGGGAATGGGATTCCAACGACGGGTTGACTGAGAAAGGTATAAACTGTGAAGTTTCTTGGGCAATAATCGGACTATTGGGGTCAGTATTACGCTGAAGATGAGTATGACGCATACCAATTGCTTGTGGTGCTAAAGTATCCAGAGGGTTCAAAAGTTTAGTTGGGTTAGCACCAGGCGGGGCGGAATCAGTCGATGGGTTATTGTCGATGAAGACAGGTTTCTTGGTCACTAAGTCTCGCCATTGTGGGAACAGATTGGGGAGGTTGGTTATGAATTGAGTCATGTCCTGTTCAGTTTAATTTTTTTGAAGAAGTGGAAGAGGAAGGGATTGTACAAGATTGGAAAATTGAGGTAATGCTAAAGGTGCAAGTGGAGTACTTACAGGTGTAGAAAAAACAGTATCCTCCATCACAATGGTTGGAGACATTGGAGGTGAACTTACAATCAAGTTGATAGAATCCTCGATCATAAGATGAACTTTCTTTTTGGGTTGTGGTTGGCTACAAGCTTGCTCAGCTTCCAAAAATCTCTTGAACTGCTCATTAACTTGTACTTTTTTCTTAACTGCCTCTTCCAGAATTTTTGTTGCACTGTCGAACAGTTCTATTTCATCTTCCTCAGTCGGCTCCTGGACGATCATTTTTCTTTTGCCCTTCCCGTGTAATTGTACATGCCTTGCTTGTCGAGCTTCTGATAACTCGTCGACGATCTACTGAATATTGTCACTCGTTAAAGCGTATTCAGGATTGTTTGAGTGAGTTACTTCATTTGAATGTTCGGCTGTATCCAGAGGGTCTTGATGAGGTGTAAGAGTAAGTGCTATAGGTTTTGGTGCATTCGTAGTTTCGACTTCAAATGCAAAGGTGTTCATATATAGGCGGCCTTCATACTCTTCCTCTTTTTCTGCATCTGCTAGAGGTTCGACTATGGGAACGCCAACCTCTCATGCCTGAGTAGGAATTAGCAGTTTTGTATTGGATTTCCTACTGATCTCGTTGAAGATTTTGTCGACCGACGGGTAAAAGTCGAGAGGTTCCACGGCGCCAGCTGCGCCGTACAGGTGCCAGACTGATGTGTGATCTAGCACAAGTTGGCTGTGCGCCGACGAAGGCAGACTTCGATGAACATGATGAGGGACTCTCCATCTGGTCGACACAATTTTTAGGTTTTGGAACCAAAGTTCTAACCAAATCCTCACTGTTGAAGGACCTAGTCGACTTCCTCCAAATGAAAAACACCAAAAGTTTTGCATTAACATAGGTCTTTCTTGAGCAAAGTATTTATTCCCTGATGGTTTGAGATGCGTCATTGTAATCCAGATAATTAAAGATGGGTACTGAAAGGCCGCTCTGTCATCTTGACACTTGGCGCATTTTGTCCGGATCATGTCGGCTAAGTAGCCCGCCCAGTTATATGTTTTTCCACTTGCTGCCATGTTCAACACTGCTTCTAGCATTTCAATTTTTAGATCCAAATCGCGACCAGAAGTTGACAAAGCGGTCGAAACGATTCAGGAAGCTATCTTATAATTTTCATATTTCATGTGACTTACTACTAACCCTCAAGAATTTTTTCCATCCGGATGCTCTGTAAATTCTTTAATCAGCTCTGGCTTCGGTCGAACAGGTACCTCTGCACCTTTATTTGACAACCCTGTAATCTTGTGGATAAGCGCACCATTTATTTCGACCGGAGTATCAAAGTAAAATTTCCCATTGTGATATCTGCTAACTATAAATTGGGCAATAATATCTTTAATTCCGCCAAATGGTTCAAGCAGAGGTGCTTGCATGTAGTGACAAATTGTAACATATCGCAGTCTTTGAGCTTCCTCTCTCCGCTGGCCTTCTGAATCCTTTCCCCAAGCTAGAATGTGTCACATACCCCAAGTTCTAAACATTTTATGTTATTGAGAAAACATTATGTTTTATTTTGTTGTAAAGTTTTATGAAAATTGATCAAGTGGGATCATGGATGACTGTAATTAATTATTCTGAATATTTTATTATTAATAAATAAAAGTGGAGACAAATATCCAAAGGGGATTGTTGAATGAGTGTTCACTGACCCACTAGGGGGAATGGACTGTGGTGGAGAGTAGATTGACACTTGGCAGCATCCTCAACTCACTTCTAACTGTTGCAGGGGGAAACTTCCCTACTTTTGTGGTCATGTTCCCCAAGAAAGTGGAACTGAGCAGGTGGCTCATTTACTGAAATAAACTGACCAAAAGACCTAGGCATGCTATTTATCTATCCATCAAATTCAGCAGCGGCTGTTCATTCTTACCTTGTGATAATTTCTGAGCACAAGAGATTTGATGAAGGGAAAGTTAGAAGTGATTGAGTGAACTAAGTCTGCATTCTGAACTAGTGCAACCACATTGTTGAGTTCAATATTGCTAAAGGAAGCTAGTGCTGCTGCTAAGTACTATTGTTGAGTTGCAAAGGAACTTGTTCCATTATTTCACACAACATCTTCATCCTAGTGGTTCAGTGAACAGGCTCGGGGGTCCTAACGCAAGTAGCTTGGCTGCTGTCTTTAGGAGTTGGTTGGGTGGAACGGGCTCCTTTGGCTGTTTGTTTCTTCTTCTATAGTTCCAGGTTTATATTGTGTTATCTTTTCTACTTATGTTATGTTATCAAATTAAATAGGGATGCAATGTTTCTTTGTTCTTTCCGCTTAACCTAAGAGATTCTGCTTGAGCTATTGATTACTTTATTTCTGTAAATTTTATTGATAAGATAAAATGCAGTATGAAGGATGAAATTGAAAGAATAGAATGATTGAGTATAAATCACCTTTCTGCATTTTTCACACACTGTCACACTGTCGTACTCTAGTACATATAGGGTTAAATTAGTGTAGGATAGATTGATCACATGCATAAGATAAATTTAAATGATTGTTTAATGACCAAAGTATCACATTTCAGTTCAGTTTTATTTGTTTTATATTAAATAGGTTGTTTAGAACTGCAAATAACAATTATAATTCTTCTATATACTTGATGATGTTCTGCTAAATAATAAACTCTGTTTCATGTTACAAAAAGATATTATTTATTTTATCATAGACATGTTATTACACTAGCAGAATCATCATATATATATGCATACATAAATTAAATAGATACTACCATTCCAATAAACATACAAGTATTACGTGCTCCAATATTTCTTCATAGGAATATGCTCAATTTTCCATTATAGTAATGTATGGACAAATGCAAAAACCTAGATTTACGATTTCATTATTTAAATCAAATCTTTATCTCTCTTAGTTTGAGTATTTTAAACTTTTAATAAAAATGTACTACAATTACTATCACTTCAAAATGTTATTATGTATTACCTAGGGTTTTCAGGAATTCATATCCTTTCGTAAATCAAACTAGTTTGAAATCCAGAGGATCATCAATCCATAGTTTATTTATCTTATTACAAATAACATTTTATTCTTATCAGAACTTTTATGTTCCTTATACATCGAAATTAATACAAGTCCATCATCTTTCCAAACTCAACAACGAATGCAATCAACATTGGAAGTTTAACAAAAACCAAGATTGTAAACATTAAGATAAAATGCAGTCATTATAGTTGGGTTAAAAACCCAGATTACGGTTTACACAAAGTAATATTTATTATTATTATCGATCTATGCCCTAAAAGTTACAGTAACAACACTTAATCACTATGATAAGAAAAACGACGGAATCCAGTAACTTTTAAACTTGCACAAGACCACTTAGATCAAAACCAATCGTATAGTTTCTTAGTATTGAAACCCATTTTTTCTGAGCCTCGGTGAAACACTGTAAATAGTGGCTAAAAGCAGTAAAGAAATGCGAGCTATAGCTCATGGAGCAAAGCTCCCGACTGTCTCAGCTTCGTAGCTTAAAAACAAAGGTTTAAACCACCCTTTTATACGACTGTATCTAACTCTAACACCCTGAATGCAACTAAATTACTTGAAATAACCATTTCGTTTGTATCTGTCGGCAAACCCTTGAGGTTTTACTGGGGCTTACCCGAATAGCTAGTATCCTAGGTTGCAGACGAGCATCTCTAGCGTGATAGTAGAACCTGCCAACAATATACATTTGCAATGGGTTAAATTAGGTTACAAGATTTACAAACAACTATATTCTAACATGTTTATCCAACAAACGTAGAAAATAAATTACGGGTACATTACCTTGTAGATGCATTATTTTTATCGTTCCTCTCTGGACAACATTAGCCAGTAAAGCTTTATCCCTGCCGAGCAGAACCGGTTCAGTGCGTTCAGTTTTTCCAGCAAGAACAACACGAAACATTATCAAACAACCGAAATCTCACAACATCCCTCGCATTCTTTTAACCATTTAAAGGTGTTACAGTCAACAAAAACTCCATGAAAGTTTTGGAGAGCCGAACTAGTGGTGCAGGATTAAAACCGTGGGGACCCGGAGGGCCTGTCGGCCTCCTTCCCCACTCCTTCCAAGCAAATGAATGTTACAAGCGAGGATACCGGTGTTATGGAGAGGTAGGGTTTTTTCCCAAACCCAAGGAGTCTATCTCAACGTTCAGGATGAAGCCACCACATCTAATAGATGTACGTATAACAAATTCATTTAAAACTTCATTCAAAGCATATTTCACCACAGCCGAGGTGATGCCAACGCAGTTTTCCAGTTATGCAATTCTTACCAAAGTTTTCCAACTCGACGATGATTCATCTGTACATTACATTGTATCAATTCTATGACCTCAGCTCGAACACGTGAAGACTAGCCACAAAGGCTTACAGCTGGAGATCCACTACAACGTTATTTATGACAACATTTAATTGCACCATCGTGGAAGTGTGATCCTGCTAACGCAGATGTGAAGAGTTAATACTCCAACCCTCAACGTTATTTTGCTAAGTGTATAGTAAGGGTCTCATGGTTGTTAATCTAACTTTTGCACCTGCATGATAATCCTCGAAACATTTCAATGTTTGAGTTAGATACTTAATCCATCACGGAGTTATGGTAATATTGGTAAATACTATTATTATAGTGTATCGATGCACAATATTTCCATTCCATAATGTTGATACAATTATTTTTCTAATGTATTATGTCAGTCACAAAATGAAAATATGTCATTTGACATAGGGGTTATATATATATGATAGTAGAAATTAAAATGCAGGACAATGCCTTCCTATAGTTTTTAAGGAAGATTAGACCATGGCTTTTCATCTATCATCATTGATTTTTGACAATTCCTTTGTTAGATATAGATAATGAATTTTGTCCTTTGAATTTGCATGTGTAGGATAAGATGATCACCTAGTAAATGGTGAAGACTATGAAGTCAAACGAAGCAAAGGTTCATCAACTTTAGTAAAATATCCATCTATTTAATACTCAAAATATTAACTTTAGACCTGAAGATCCTTGTAATAAAACATGAAGGATATTTATTTCATCATACATGTAAGGTGTCAAGAGCAGTTAACACTATGCTCACACATATCGATACTAGTATTGCATTGTAGAGTAATTGAAAAACATAAGTAAACCGTTAGTGGAATTCTCAGACAATTACTTGTTTCTGCACATGGTATTCAGGAGCATTAGCTAACGATAGCTAAGTAAGCCTCAGGGCGAGTCAAGGACGCCTTCAGTACATAGAAATGATCAAATTAGTGCTAGAAGCAAAATATATAACTTGGAAATAATGACGATGAGTTATGATAAAATGCATAACATTAGTAATCACACTAATGTAATTTTACGACACTTTATATTTTCAAGTGCTAAATGAGTATTTCATTAATGCAGGACTGAGTGTTTAATTACTGAAGTTTTGTGTTAGAATGTTAGGAAAACTAACAGCAAATTAGGAAAGATGTTTGTCATTAAATCAACACTAGAGAATTTAGTATGATGTTGTTACATTATTTATTTCCGCATCATAATCATAGCAACTAATGCTGCTATAAAAATTTTAAATTTTTAGTGAATTTTTGGGTTGTTACATGTGGTATCAGAGCGCAAGTTCAAATACTAGGCCTGAAGTGGCTCATGCGCGCAAATGAAATTCTATAACAGAATTACAATTACTGATTTAATTTATTTTTGTTTTCAGTTTCAGCATTTTATAATTTAAGTTTGTAGGTATGGAAGGACCAGCAGGGTCGGCTGAGGACAGGTCTCTTCATAATGAACATAATGATAATAAACAAGGATACATTAATTCTGAAGGTATATTTGTTGAGTTGAATGATAATTCATTTGAATTATTAAGGACTGTAAGGGATTTAAAATTTGAGATAAGTACAGTCAAAGAAGAAAATGAACGAATTCTGAAAGCTCAAGAGGAGCTGAATCATATTCTGCTGAATAATTTTCATAAAAATGACCAAGATAACGAAACAACAAATATTGTTGAGTCTGCAACAATGTCCTATCCACGTAAAGGTAAAAAGATAAAATCAACTGATTATGACAACAGTTCGTCTTCTGAATCTTATGAAAGGGTACACAGGAAAAAGCATAATTACTCTAGTGACAATAGTGACAGTGACTGCTACACTAAGAAAAAGAAGTACAGGCCGTATGAAGAAATCTTTGGTGAGTTCAAAAAGATCAAACCTCCAACCTTCAATGGAGAAACAGAGAAGAGTGATACAGCTGAAGCATGGCTTTCCGAAATGAACAAGTATTTCCATATTTATAATTACTCAAGCCACCTAAAAACTAAAATGGCAATTTATAATTGAACTGGAAAAGCAGACATATGGTGGCAAGATCTGAAAAGAGTTAAAGGTTTAAAGGAGAAAAGTGTTAATTGGAGTAATTTCAAGAAATACTTTAAAAGGAAATTTTTTTTCAGAACAATATTATGAAGAAAGAGCTAAGGAATTTTATGAGTTGAAGCTTGGTTCCATGGATATGAGAGAGCTATGCAGCAAGTTTCTGAGTTTATTAAGGTATGTGCCTTATTTTGTTGAAGAGAAGCCCAAGGTTCAAAGGTTTCTGAGCTGTCTGCCCTCTCACATCAAGGAAAAAATTGAATATGATAGTCCTCGCACTCTTGAAGAAGCCATGAGGAAGGCGAATATCTGTTTTGAACAGAATAAAAGAAGAGAGGGCATACCAAGCTGGAAGGCAAAGAGGCCTAGCAACTTTGAGCAGAGGAAGAAGCAATTTTATTTTAATCGTAATTTCAGTAATAATAATTCCCATAGTAACTATTCTAACAGGAAGTTTTCAGGAAATAATGCAGTAGTTAATAAACAATCAAAATTTACAGCTGCAAGGAACAGTGATCCACCTAAAAACTTTGTTAAAAGTAATGAAAAAAAGGAACCTGTTAAGTGTTGGGAATGTCAGGGAACTCATTACGCATCGAACTGTCCATTGTGGAAGAAGGCTGTCGACAACATACATACTGTGCAAGAGGAGGCCACTGTTGGTGATTTAGCAAGGGAGATGCCTAGGATAAATGTAGCCTTGGAGAACAGGTAGGCAGATCATCAAACTTCCTTGGTTGAAGTGGAAGGTATGTTAAAAGATAAACCTGTTTCTATTTTGATTGATCTAGGGGCAAGTCTTAGTTATATTTCCCCTGATTAAGTAAAGTGTTGCAATCTGAAAGTGGATAAATTTGATAAATCTTGGTTGGTCCATCTAGCTATTGGCACAAAAAGAAAAGTAACTGATTTCGTGAAAGAATGTGAAATTTTGATGAATCAGTTTAGGACTTGTGTTAAATTGAATGTATTACCTCTAGGTTCTTATGACATTCTAATTGGAATGGACTGGTTAGAGAAGCATAGAGTTGTATTAAATTGCTTTGAAAAGACTTTTACCTGTTTAAATGATGCATTTGAAACTGTCACTGTAAAAGGGATTCCTAGAAAGATATCTGTTAGACAGATTTCTACATTACAAGTTAAGAAGGCTATTCGAAAGGGATGTAAGTTGTTTGCTGTCAACGTAATTAATAATGAACAGTCCACTAATGAAGTTAAGTTAAAGCTTGAGGATATACCCATTCTTAAGGAATTTATGGATGTATTCCCAAAAGAAATTCCAGGACTACCTCCGAAAAGGGAACTCGATTTCACCATTGAGTTAGTACCAGGAGCGGTACCAAACTCAAAGGCTCCTTACAGAATGAATATTATGGAGCTCAATGAACTAAAGTCACATCTTAAAGAATTGATTGATATGAATTATATAAGACCCAGTGTGTCTCCATGGGGAGCACCTATAATTTTTGTTAAAAAGAAAGACGGGACTATGCGTCTATGTATAGACTACTGCTAGCTAAATAAGATGACTATAAAGAATAGATACCCTTTTCCCCACATTGACGATTTGTTTGATCAACTGCACGATGCAACGATATTCTCTAAAATTGATTTAAGGTCAGGTTATCATCAAGTTAGGATTAAAGATGAGGATATCTTTAAGACTGCGTTTAGAACTCGCTATGGACACTACGAGTTTGTGGTCATGCCCTTCGGGCTGACCAACGCTCCAGCAGTCTTCATGTGTTTAATGAACAACGTATTGCATAAGTATTTGGATAATTTTGTTGTGGTTTTTATTGATGATATTTTGATTTACTCTAAGACGAAGGAGGAACATGACGAACACCTAAAAATAATTTTACAAGTGTTAAGGGAACACCAACTGTATGCTAAGTTCAGTAAATGTGATTTTTATAAAGATAAAATACAATACTTAGGGCATGTAATATCCAAAGATGGAATTGCAGTAGACCCAGACAAGATAAAAACAATTAATGAATGGCCTGCCTCGAAAGATGTAACTGGTGTACGGTATTTTATGGGAATCACAGGTTATTATCATAAGTTTATTGAAGGATTTTCTAGGATAGCAAATCCTATAACGTCTTTGCAAAAGAAAGGTAAGAAGTTTGCATGGGATTAAAAATGCGAAGAAAGCTTTAAGAAATTAAAAGAGTTATTAACAACAACACCTATTTTAAAGATTGCTGATCCTAACAAGGATTTCATTGTAACACGGATGCGTGCAATGATAGACTTGGTGGGGTCTTAACACAAGAAGGTCACGCAATTGCATTTGAGTCTTGAAAGTTAAAGATTCATGAAAAGAACTATGCAACTTACGACCTTGAGTTAGCTGCTGTAATTCATGCATTAAAAATGTGGTGACATCATTTAATTGGAAGAAAATTTATCTTAAGAACCGATAATAAAGGATTAAAATACTTGTTGGATCAACCAAATCTGAACGCAAGGAAAGCTAGGTGGATAGATTTCCTTAGCGAGTACGATTTTGAGATTCAACATATAAAATGAAAGGAAAATAAAGTTGCTGATGCATTGAGCAGAAATGCAAAAGTAAGTTTTATTTCAACAATCGGTACTTATAAATCTGATCTGGAAAATCAGATTAAGAAAAAAACTGGAATGGATGTTAAATATCAGAATTTGCTTACTAAAATTGCTGAAGGTAATGCTGAAAATTGTGTAAAAGATTACAGAATTGATGAAAGAGGGTTATTGCTATATAAAAACAGACTTTATGTTCCTAATGTTGCTGAAGTTAAGTTTCTGATTTTAAATGAGTTGCATAAAAGTCCTTATTCTGCACACCCTAGTTACCAAAAGATGATAACTATGCTGCGAAAAGATTTTTTTTGGCCATGTATGAAAAGTGAAGTCACTGAATATATTGCTAGATGTATCGAGTGTCAGCAACTAAAAGCTGAACACCAACATCCAGTTGGACTGTTACAACCACTACCTATTCTAGATTGGAAATGGGAGATAATTAGTATTGATTTTATTACAGGGTTGCCTAAAAACCAGAAAAAAAATGATGCTGTTATGGTGGTGGTGGACAAGCTGAGTAAGGCAGCACACTTCATACTAGTTAAGACCACACATAAAGCTCCTGATATTGCTGAAATTTTTATGAAGCAGATTTTTCGTTTACATGGTATTCCCAAAGTTATAGTTTCTGATAGGGACTCAAAGTTTATAAGAAATTTCTGGAAATCTTTATTTAAAGGTTTAGGTACTACCTTAAATTTCAGCACGTCATTTCACCCACAAATAGATGGGCAGACTGAAAGAGTTAATCAAATTCTTGAGGACATGCTAAGAATGTATGTTAGAGACCAACCTGGTAAGTGGGAGGATTATTTACATATTCTTGAATTTGCTTACAATAACCATTATCAAGCTTCAACAAAGCTTAGTCCCTTTGAAATTTTATATGGCAGAAAATGTAACACTCCTATATCTTGGAGTAATCCAATTGACAGGTTAATGTTAGAACCTGATTTGTTAAGAGATTTAGAACTAACCGTGAAACAGGTTCAAGGCAATTTGAAAATTGCACAAGATAGACATAAAAGTCATGTAGACTTAAAAAGAACTCAGAAAGAGTTTCAGATTGGCGAACATGTGTTCCTCAAGGTAAGACCCAAGAAAAGTTCCCTAAGGTTGGGAAGCTGTGCTAAATTAGCACCAAGGTATTGTGGAACTTTTAAAATTTTGTCCAGGGTAGGACCAGTGGCATATCAGTTGGCATTGCCACCAAATCTTAAAGTACATAATGTATTTCCCATCTCTCTTTTAAAAAAATATGTGCATGACACTACTCATGTTATTAATTGGAATGATGTACAAGTGGAATCAGAAGGAGATTTTCTAGTGGAACCGGGCTGTATCCTCAACAAGAGGGAAATTTTACTTCGTAATCGTACCATTGGACATGTTAAGGTGTAGTGGAAGCACCTTAGTCCGGACGAAGCTATTTGGGAATTGGAAAGTAATATGAAGGTGGCATATCCAATGTTGTTCCAGGAGGAACAAGAGGATGTTGAATAATGAAACATCGAGGACGATGTTGAACTTAAGAGGGGGTGTTTGTCACATACCCCAAGTTCTAAACATTTTATGTTATTGAGAAAACATTATGTTTTATTTTATTGTAAAGTTTTATGACAATTGATCAAGTGGGATCATGGATGACTGTAATTAATTATTCTGAATATTTTATTATTAATAAATAAAAGTGGAGACAAATATCCAAAGGGGAGTGTTGAATGAGTGTTCACTGACCCACTAGGGGGAATGGACTATGGTGGAGAGTAGATTGACACTTGAAAGCATCCTCAACTCACTTCTAACTGTTGCAGGGGGAAAATTCCCTACTTTTGTGGTCATGTTCCCCAAGAAAGTGGAACTGAGCAGGTGGCTCATTTACTGAAATAAACTGACCAAAAAACCTAGGCATGCTATTTATCTATCCATCAAATTCAGCAGGGGCTGTTCATTCTTACCTTGTGATAATTTCTGAGCACAAGAGATTTGATGAGGGGAAAGTTAGAGGTGATTGAGTGAACTAAGTCTGCATTCTGAACTAGTGCAGCCACATTGTTGAGTTCAATATTGGTAAAGGCAGGTAGTGTTGCTGCTAAGTACTACTGCTGAGTTGCAAAGGAACTTGTTCCATTATTTCACACATCATCTTCGTTCTAGTGGTTCGGTGAACAGGCTTGGGGGCCCTAAGGCAAGTAGCTTGGCTGTCTTCAAGAGTTGGTTGGGTGGAACGATCTCCTTTGACTGTTTGTTTCTTCTTCTACAGTTCCAGGTTTATATTGTGTTATCTTTTCTACTTTGTTATGTTATTAAATTAAATAGGGATGCAATGTTTCTCTGTTCTTTCCACTTAACCTAAGAGATTCTGCTTGAGCCATTGATTACTTTATTTCTGTAAATTTTACTGATAAGATTAAATGCAGTATGAAGGATGAAATTGAAAGAATAGAATGATTGAGTATAAATCACCTTTCTGCATTTTTCACACACTGTAACAGTGTCATACTCTAGTACAGATAGGGTTAAATTAGAGTAGGATAGATTAATCACATGCATAAGATAAATTTAAATGATTGTTTAATGACCAGAGTATCACATTTCAGTTCTGTTTTATTTGTTTTATATTAAATAGGTCATTTAGAACTGTAGATAACAATTATAATTCTTCTATATGCTTCATGATGTTCTGCTAAATAATAAACTCTGTTTCATGTTACAAAAAGATATTATTTATTTTATCATAGACATGTTATTACACTAGAAGAATCATCATATTATATATATGCATACATAAATTAAATAGATACTACCATTCCAATAAACATACAAGTATTACGTGCTCCAATATTTCTTCATAGGAATATGCTCAATTTTCCATTACAGTAATGTATGGACAAATGCAAAAACCTAGATTTACGATTTCATTATTTAAATCAAATCTTTATCTATCTGAGTTTGAGTATTTCAAATTTTAATAAAAATGTATTACAATTACTATCACTTCAAACTATTATTATGTATTATTTAGGGTTTTTAGGAATTCATATCCTTTCGTAAATCAAACTAGTTTGAAATCCAGAGGATCATTAGTCCACAGTTTATGTATCTTATTACAAATAACATTTTATTCTTATCAGAACTTTTATGTTCCTTATACATCGAAATTAATACAAGTCCATCATCTTTCCAAACTCAACGACGAATGCAATCAACATTGGAAGTTTAACAAAAACCAAGACCGTAAACATTAAGATAAAATGCAGTCATTACAGTTGGGTTAAAAACACAGATTACGGTTTACACAAAGTAATATTTATTATTATTATTGAAATATGCGCTAAAAGTTACAGTAACAACACTTAATCACTGTGATAAGCAAAACGACTGAATCCAGTAACTTTTAAACTTGCACAAGACCACTTAGATCAAAACCAACCATATAGTTTCTTAGTATTGAAACCCATTTTTTTTGAGCCTCGGCGAAACACTGTAAATAGTGGCTAAAATCAGTAAAGAAATGCGAGCTATAGCTCATGGAGCAAAGTTCCCGACTGTCTCAGCTTCATAGCTTAAAAACAAAGGTTTCAACCACCCTTTTATATGACTGTATATAACTCTAACACCCTGACTGCAACTAAAATACTTAAAATAACCATTTCGTTTGTATCTGTAGGCAAACCCTTGAGGTTTTACTGAGGATTACCCAGATACCTAGTATACTGGGTTGCAAACGAGCGTCTCCAGCGTGATAGTAGAACCTGCCAACAACATACATTTGCAATGGGTTAAATTAGGTTACAAGATTTACAAACAACTGTATTTTAACATGTTTATCCAACAAACGAAGAAAAGACATTACGGGTACATTACCTTGTAGATGCATTATTTTTATCATTCCTCTCTGGACAACAGTAGTCAGTAAAGCTTTATTCCTGCCGAGCAGAACCGGTTCAGTGCGTTCAGTTTTTCCAACAAGAACAACATGAAACATTATCCCTTGCATTCTTTTAACCATTTAAAGGTGTTACAGTCGGAAAAAACACCATGAAAGTTCTGGAGAGCCGAACTAGTGGTGCAGGATTCAAACCCTGGAGACCCGAAGGGCCTGTTGGCCTCCTTCCCCACTCCTTCCAAGCAAATGAATGTTACAAGCGAGTATGCCGATGTTATGGAGAGGTAGGGTTTTTTCCCAAACCCAAGGAGTCTAGATCAACGTTCAGGATGAAGCCACCACATCTAATAGATGTACGTATACCAAATGCATTTAAAACTTCATTCAAAACATATTTCACCACAGCCGAGGTGATGCCAACGCAGTTTTCCAGTTATGCAATTCTTACCAAAGTTTTCCAACTTGACGATGATTCATCTGTACATTACATTGTATCAATTCTACGACCTCAGCTCGAACACGTGAAGACTAGCCACAAAGGCTTATAGCTGGAGATCCACTACAGCGTTATTTATGACAGCATTGAATTGCACCATCATGGAAGTGTGATCCTACCAACGCAGATGTGAAGATTTAATACTCCAACCCTCAACGTTATTTTGCTAAGTGTATAGTAAGGGTCTCATGGTTGTTAATCTAACTTTTGCACTTGCATGATAATCCTCGAAACATTTCAATGTTTGAGTTAGGTACTTAATCCATCACGGAGTTATGGTAATATTGGTAAATACTATTATTATAGTGTATCGATGCATAATATTTCCATTCCATAATGTTGATACAATTATTTTTCTAATGTATTATGTAAGTCACAAAATGAAAATATGTCATTTGACATAGGGGTTATATATATATGATAGTAGAAATTAAAATGCAGGACAATGCCTTCCTATAGTTGTTAAGGAAGATTAGACCATGGCTTTTCATCTATCATCATTGATTTTTGACAATTCCTTTGCTAGATATAGATAATGAATTTTGACCTTTGAATTTGCACATGTATGATAAGATGATCACCTAGTAAATGGTGAAGACTATGAAGTCAAACGAAGCAAAGGTTCCTCAACTTTAGTAAAATATCCATCTATTTAATACTCAAACTTTTAACTTTAGACCTGAAGATCCTTGTAATAAAACATGAAGGATATTTATTTCATCATACCTGTAAGGTGTCAAGAGCAGTTAACACTATGCTCACACGTATCGATACTAGTATTGCATTGTAGAGTAATTGAAAAACATAAGTAAACCGCTAGTGGAATTCTTGGACAATTACCTGTTTCTGCACATGGTATTCAGGAGCGTTAGCTAAGTAAGCCTCAGGGCAAGTCAAGGACACCTTCAATACATAGAAATGATCAAATTAGTGCTAGAAGCAAAATATATAACTTGAAAATAATGATGATGAGTTATGATAAAATGCATAACATTAGTAATCACACTAATGTAATTTTATGGCACTTTATATTTTCAAGTGCTAAATGAGTATTTCATTAATGCAGGACTGAGTGTTTAATTACTGAAGTTTTGTGTTAGAATGTTAGGAAAACTAATAGCAGATTAGGAAAGATGTTTGTCATTAAATCAACACTAGATAATTTAGTATGATGTCACATTTATTATTTCCGCATCATAATCATAGCAACTGATGCTGCTATAAAAATTTTAAATTTTTAGTGAATTTTTGGGTTGTTACATGTGGTATCAGAGCGTAAGTTCAAATACTAGGCCTGAAGTGGCTCATGTGCAGAAATGACCGTTTCCTTTTAGCTTGATGCAAATTTTATCCAAGGAAATTGAAGCCTTCATCTTTCGCCCCCAAGGTCGACTGACCAAGGCTGGGAAAGAGCTTGCATCATCTTTGGGATTAATGATTTCAAAATCAACTTTTGTTGTGATGCCTTTGATGGATGTTTTGACTCCCTTCCATACTCCGATCGGCTCAATTAGTCCTTGATCCGCGAGCTTTAGATAAATGCCCGATTCTTGTAATTGTGGTCGACTAAGTTGGTCCCAGGTATCATGAGTCATGATATTCACTTGGGAACCAAAGTCCAGTATGACTTTTCGTAAGTGGTATCCATTTATGTCGAGGTCGACAACCGGGTAAACATCATTTTTTTCTTTTTGGTTAAGTTGGAAAATGTTTTTGGTTCGTCTTTGCACAACGTGTTTATGCTTGATTTTATGCAATAGGTCGATTAAATTTCCTATGGCTTCATCATTTGTAATTAAATTGAACAATTCACTGAGTGCTTCTTGTCGGATTTCTTCAATATCTTCGTGGGCTGCCAATTCACAAAATATGTCGGATGCATTTTTATACACAGATTTTTGTTTCGCAGGATTTGGATAATCCTCTTTGCTCACTATTTTACTTATCTGTGGTTTATCTTGACCAATGTGGGTACCTTGTCTAGTAACGATTTGCAAGTTTTTAGTATGAAGAACATCATATTTAGGTACACAAGATAAGACATGAAGATTCTTTTTATTATTAATTTTTTCAATCATGGTAGGGAAATCCTTTAAAAAGTGATCACCTACCCCACACTTTGTACAAAACTTTAGATCGGTTCTTTCTTTGTATGGGCATTCTGCATGCCGATGATATTCACTAAGACATGTAAAACATAAACTAGGTCGGTTAGGTTGGGGGCCACGACCACAACCACCACGACCACAACCCTGGTATCCTCCATGCCTGTTATAACCATCATATCGTCGATCATATCTGCGGTGATTATATCTGGGATATCTATCATTCTATTCCAATTGTATCGGTCATTTCTTCCATCATTTCTGTCAAACCTGTCGTTTCCTGTGTTTCTGTCGTTATGCTGCTCGACAGAGTTTGTCTGATATACTGTATGGTAATTTTGTCATTCTTCAAATTCAGATGACATTCGTCGATTGAATGGGTATTAACTTCGCATATTTAACACCACTTTGCTTTCTTGTTCTTCATATTGTACGGGAAATCATTTGTGGAATGCAAGTCATATTCTTTACACAGATCGCAAAAGCATCTGGTTTGAATAAGTTTGACTTCTTGTCGCCGATCCTCAATTCGACAAGAATATTTAGTGTGTCCTGCAGTTCGACATGTAGTACACCATAGCTCCAGCCCTTTTAAAGTCATGCTTCAAATTTCTTGCTCCATACTCTCAAGGCGTTCATCGAAATGTCTGTCCATGGAGACTAAAGGATATTCGTCGTCCATTTCAATCTCCAGTGCTGCCTTCAATGTTTCTGCATAAGTATTGACACTCTATCGACGTACATGTATTTTAATTTTACTTATGAGACTGGCAATGAACCATTTAATTAATAAATTTTCTTCGATCTTATATTCGATTTTGCTCAAGAGGTCTTTGAACCTCTTATCATATTCCTTGATAGTTTCTGTCGGCTTCTGGATTGTTGTCTTCAGTCATTCGACTGCCAGATATGTTGCGTCTTCTATCATGAAAAAGGCTAGAAAACTTTGCCTAATTTGATCCTTAGTTGCATTTGGTGTTTTTGCAATATATCCCATATACCATGTCAATGCTCTTTTTCTCAAAGAGCCAGCAAACTGGGCCAACTGTCATTCTTCACTGGTGAGTTGGTTGGTCGTCCATATCACTTCACACATGAACCAATGTCTTGTCGTATCTTCATCACCTTCATAAAATGGAAGGTGTGATGTCGAGTGTGCCATATCTGCTGATGTATTGACTTGAGAATCAGATGGTGGTGTAGGTGGATTATTACCACAATCAAGACGTGGTGCTTCTTTGACTTCAACTAGCTGCTTATCAGGATTGGGTTCTCTATCTTCAGAACCAGTGTCTCAAACTTCTTCTATTTAGCCGGGTCTATCTTCTTCTGCTACTTCTGTTGAAATCCAAGTAAAGTTCTGCTCGAACGGGATTTCGCTAATTCTCGGATTCTCCGACGTACTCAGCGAGTCACTCAATTCTGGTATTGGCAGGGGGGGTGCTTCTTCATGCTCTGAGTACATTAGATGAAAGCTTCTATTCGAAAATTTGGGTTGAAAGGACACCCAATTTCCTTCCTCCGGTCGATGAATCAAGAATCTATTGACTTCATTGCCTTCTTCACTACGACAACTCCAAATTCTCGACTGGCCAGCATGGAGACCAAGATTTTCCTCGACAATTTCTTGCACTCGGACACTTTGCGTTAGCTGAAATGGAGAAGGTGGTGTTACTGTCTCAGGTATCTGAACTTGGAGAGATCTACCATGCTCTATCCACAAGTCTTCATCCATCGGTGACATGTCTTCATCGACACCTCGATCATCGTGGGCTCAGCTTGCCTCAGGTAGATTTCCTTTTGCGTCTGTTACGATACTGGATCCTCGCTTCCTCCAGAGCACATTTTCCTGCTCCCTTAGCTCTTCACGCCACTGTCTCCTTTTTTCTCTTTCAATTTTCTGAATATCCGGAGTGCTTTTGTGACTCATGGTCTTGTCTTTGTCGGATTTACCTCCACTGTTGGTCATGTCGCCTTGTCATATGTCATTTTTCATCAATTTTGGTACATCAGAACATGTTTCGCCACCCCCCCAATGTCGGCCCAAAGATTTCTAGGCCACTGTGGAAGTATAGACCATCATTTGTTCAAAAAGAATTCCCATTCGCGCTCTTTCACAAATCTTTCCCACTGACGTTCTTTCTCCTCCCAATTAGAGTTTGGAAGGGGCGGGAGAAGCAATGGTAGTGTCTCAACAATATGCGCAACACCTTTGTCGATAAAAAATGTGAACAATAAGGTCGGCAGGGAACACATAAATTGATCAGCTAGCTCAGTGAAGAACTTTTTTCTAACTTCGTCTACAGAAACGTGGTCCTCAATTGCTTGCTCTTCACAGAAGTCGTCCTCAATCTTTTCGCACCACTCTGACAGATTCGTGCGTCCTCCGTTGATCAACTTCGACAACAGCTTCCGCTCTGCTTCATCGACTGGTCTTTTCATCCAGTATCTTTTTCAGGGAGGTCAGCACAGACTCTACGAATTTCTCATGGGTCTCGGAGAAGAATCTTTCCCTCGCTTAGGTAATTGTCAGCTTGTTCCGTCGCGCATAGTTATGCCGGTAGTTCAAGATTTTCTTCTCCCACCAATCCTTAATCTCCTGTTTTGAAATCATATGTCATGTTGCTATTTCTGAATGCATCATCTAGCAACGAAACCAGATGTTGTAGTCCCACGGGCCATGTGGTTACCAGAGATACATTATATATTATAAGCAAGCATGTACAGTGATACAGATACAAGAGACAAGAGACTGATAGAGAGATACAAGAACAGGCCTTTATTACCAGCAAGAGCAGAACGCTACATAGAAAAGATCATAGTTAACCCATACACTGGCTCAACAACCTATATATATATATATGTTTACATTCAGTTATATAATGGTATTGTCGACGCAACCGACCGACATAGCCCGACTGGTTGACTTACATTGCAAGTGGTTGGGCGGAGAGCTTGATCGACAGGCTGACCTAGGCTCCTCCAACAGGATCCCTCCCCTATTTTTGTGCATTCAGTTGAGTTCTAGATTCAGTTAGACTCAGTTAGACAATTTTAGAGTCTGTTAGAGTCAGTTTCATAGTAGTTAACTGATGTGTCGAGTGGTGTTAATTGCCAAGTAAGCCACTCTCATGCATTCAATTCGAATGACCTCTCTAGAATTCGAATTGCTTGGCTTATTGTAGCGATTGTTACACATTGTAATCATCTTCTGAGTTTATGATAATGCATGAACTGTTGCAAACCTTTTGTATCAGTGTTTTGACATATTATTTTATGCATGCATCTCTAGTAACTGTTGTCTTTGTTTCATAGATCTGCTGTGCTTAGATTTTACATGGTATCAGAGCCATGGTAGGACAAGGAAACTCTTCTTCAGAGTTCTTCACATTAAGATTGAACAAGTTTGCTCAAAGTATTCCAACACTGCACCAGAAGCTGAAAGTTTTCCACATAATTCCTGGATATTGTGCATCCGAATTTTCAAGCTTGCTTGATAGTCTATGCTGGGTGTGATGCAACTTGAAAAGTGCAGGTTGTCAACCTAAAAAGTTTTTGTTTGTTTGTGATTGCAGGTTTCTCACAGTCTCCCATTGCATTCGCTATAGCAGAGATGGACTCTTCTTCACAGATTCTCCTTACTCCTTTCAACTATAATTAGTGGAAGGATGATATAGAGATAGTGATGCGCTCCAAAGGACTCTTCATAGTTACTATGGGCACATAACCAAAGCCTAATGCTGCCATAGAGAAGTCCAAATACTTCAATATTAAGCTTGATGAAGCTTATGTCTCAATATTTCGAAAGATCTTCTTTTCCATCTTAGCGGATTGAAGATTCCAAAAGAAGTATGGGAACAACTTGCCAAAATATTTGGCAAGCAGGATGAGATGAGGGCTTATCAGTTGGAGAATGAACCGATTTCCCTAAATCCTGAGAATTTCGAGACCATCAATGATTTTTTCACCAAGTTCAAGCATTTGGTGCTTCATTTGAAGCAATGTGATGTTGAGAAGAAAGATGAGCAGTTGATTCTTTCAATCCTTACAAAGCTAGGAGCAGATTATTCAGTGTTTGCCTCTACTTTCCATTCGGGAAAACTCACCACTCCGAATTGGAAGATGTTTACCTTGAATGCATTCATTGAGTCCTTAAAAAAATAGCATGACAAGCTTGTTCATACGGGGTCCATAAAAACCTCCAAAGATCAAGCCCTATTTGCTCGAGGTCTCAAAGCTATGAATGGTAAAGGAAATCAAACTAAAGAGAATACCAAGTTTGATCATCCCAAGCAAAAGGAGAAGACCAAGCAGTCAAATGAGCCCTCCGGTTCAAGAAAAGACAAGCAAAAGGGAAAGGAGAAGACAAAGTGTTCTTATTGTGGTAGGGGCTTTCATCCAGAAAGCACATGCATGAAGAAAATTATTGATCAGATGGCCCTTCTCTTGGAGAAAAAACACATAACTCTTCCAGATGGCGCAAGGAAGAAGGACAATAATGATCATGCAGAAAGAGGTTATGCACTCATGGCAAGTGTTTCGAATTCTACAGCTCTTCTCATAGATTTAGGAGCTTCGAATCACATGGTTGCAAGCAAAGAATCCTTCTCATCATTAGACTCCGAAAACTGCATCTCCATCCACATGGGATATGATTCACAATTTTCTTCGAAAGGAAAAGGTACTCATTCATTTAGAACATGGCAGTTTTCAAAATGTTCTCTATGTTCCTTCTCTAGCTTCGAACTTGATTTCTGTGTATCAAATGACACACACTGGTTTTCCCAAGAAGGTTGTATTCAACCCTAATGATGTTGAAATTTCTTATATTTCCACCGGAAATCTCATTGCAGTAGGCAAGGTAAATCATGCTGCAAAAACATATGAGTTTTCCCATTTTTTTCCACATGTAAAGCCAAGTGCCCTTCTGACTCATGGAAATGAGGTTAGCCGGCTATGGACTGAGAGGTTTGGAAACCTAAATTATAAATATTTGCAGCTGATACAAAATAATTCCATGGTTGAAGTCCTTCTGAACATCAAATCCTCAAAAGGGATATGCAAGGGTTGCATCATTGGCAAGCATCCTTATCACAAGTTCGATCGAGGAAAAGATAGCAGAGCTTCTTGTATTTTGGGGCTGATTCACAGTGCTATCAGTGGCCCTTTACCAAATAACTCCATGAATGGCTCAAGGTATGTTATGGAATTCATTGATGAATTCTCCAGATTCACATGGGTCTACTTTCTCAAAAACAAATCAGAAGTGCTTGAAAAATTCAAAAATTTCAAGGCTTCTGTTGAGACTGCCACTGGGAGAAAGCTAAAAGCTCTCAGATATAATAATGGTGGAGAATATATCAAATTATATATGCTAAAACTTTGTGCGGAAAATGGAATCCAAATGCAGCACACAGTCCCCTAGACACCTTAGCAGAATGGTGTAGCAGAGAGGAAAAACCGAGCATTGAAAGAGATGGCTACTTGTATGCTTGAGTCGAAAGGTTTGGCTTCAAATATTTGAGATGAGGCCATGAATGTTGCTACATACATTCAGAACAGAGTTCCACAGTCATTCGTTAAAGGTACAGTTCATTTCAAAGCCTACACTAGTCACAATCCTGATGTGTGACATCTCATGGTTTTTGGCTCCACTGCATGGGCTAGAATTTCTATTGAGAAGATAAGATCTTTGGAACCACAAAGTACTGAGTGCATCCTCATTAGATATGTTGAAGAATCCAAAGGATACAAACTCATGGATATCATATCCAAAAAGATATTCATCAAGTGAAGTGTCAAATTTGAAGAACCGCTTCATGATCTACAACTAGTGGAGGAAGAAACTGCCAAATTGCTTTCTCTTCCAAGAAGAAGATTCAGAAGAAGATAATGAAATTTTGTGTTCTGATATTTATGATATTTTATCAGACATTAATGAACATGAAATATCAGGTTCAGATTCAAATCCAAATGATCCCTCTCAGTTGCCAAAGTGGCCAGAAAAGACTCTCACATCTACTGGTTCTAAAATTGGAAATCCTGCCGATCCAAGAAGAACCCGAGCAGACTTTCAAAGAGTAGGTATGAATTTTTCATATGCTGATCCATTGCTGTCCAATTTTTTTTTTTTGATGATTGGTTCAGATCCTAAATCATACTACCATGCCCACCGAGATCCGAGATGGAAAATCGCCATGGATGAAGAGTACAATTCTTTTCAGAAAAATGCAACATGGGAGCTAGTTTCTCTTCCACCTGGGAGGAAAATAGTTCAATGAAAATGGGTCTACCGAACCAAGGTTGCTGTTGATGGTTCAACCTGCAAATACAAATCTATGTTGGTGGAAAAATGTTTCTCACAATTTCCTGGTGTGGACTACACAAAAACTTTTGCACCGATTGCAAAAATGGATTCAATCCGCCTAGTTTTGGCACATTCTGCATCCAAGCACTGGGAGGTGCACCAAATGGATGTGAAGAGTGCATTTCTTCATGGATATATTCAGGAAGAGATTTACATGAAGCAGCCTAAAGGTTACATATCAGATCCGACACTTGTTTGCAGATTAAGGAAATCCTTGTATGGTTTAAAACAGGCTTCAAGAGCTTGGTATGCAAAGATGGATTCCTTTCTTCTGTCGCAAAATTTTGTGAGATGAAAATCAGATACAAATGTGTATCTACAGCAACATGAAGGTAATTTTATAATCATTGTCCTTTATGTTTATGAACTATTGATTGCAGGAAGCAGTCTTGCTTCGATCGGCACTATAAAAAACCGCTTTACACCAAGCATTCAATATGAGTGATTTAGGCCTGTTGAGGCAGTTTCTTGGTCTTGAGATCACTCATAATTTTGATGGGATTATGATATCTTAGTCAAAATATGCTTTGGACCTGCTAAATAAGTTCAATATGGAAGAATGTAAAGCGACACCATTCCCATTCCTCTCAGGAAGCAGTCTTGAGGATGGTGATTCTACACCATTGGTGGATTCTACACTATACAAACAGTTGATTGGTAGTCTTTTGTATCTAACACACTCTAGGCATGATATTTCTTATGTCGTGAGTGCTGTATCAAGGTACATGCAACATCCCTATGAGCTTCACTTGAAGGCAACCAAAAGGATCTTGCACTATGTGCAGGGTATGAGACATTTTGGCATTCACTATGCTGCGGATTCCGATCTTGACTTGGTTGGATTCACTGATTCAGATTGGGTGGGTGATAGCATTGATCAGAAGTCCACTTCCGGATATGTTTTCATGATTGGCACATGGCCTATTTGCTGGTCAAGCAAAAAGTAGGCCGCCATTGCCCTATCTTCAGCAGAGGCGGAGTATCGAGGAGCAGTCGATGCTTGCACTCAGGATGTTTGGTTGCAGGGTATTCTAGTAGAGTTTGATATTGGTAGCACCACTTCTACTGTCATATTTTGTGACAATCTGAGTGCTATTAAGATCTCGACATATCCAGTTTAGAGACAGAGGACCAAGCATATTGAGATCCACATGCACTACATCCAAGAGCTTGTGCATGATAGAACCATTGTACTGCAATATTGCCCTACATAAGAGCAAATTGCAGACATCTTCACCAAGAGCTTCACTGACAAGTAGTTCTTTTACCTTCGTTCACTGCTGGGGGTGAGTTCTACTATGGTGAGGACAAATTAGATCCTCAGAGTTCAGTTTTAGGGGGGGGTTTCTTTCCCACTGGATTTTTCCCTCTTTGCTCACTTAGATTTTTTTGAGCATTTTTAGGATTATTTCTGTACTGGGTGACCTATGGCCTTTGTTGCCGGGGCCCTTTTATTTTTTTATTTACTCCCCCATAATAGATTAGCTTAAGAGGGGGTGTTGGAGCATTTTCCAACCACACATCATTTATTTGAGTTTCACATCTTAATTTTCCACTTATCCTAAGTATTTTGACTCAATCATGTGCTTACATCATCAGTAGATCACAGTTTCCATAAACTGGGCCTCCTCCTACATTCGGGGAGTCATCTAGGCCATCAATATGAGTTAACTGGGCCTCCTCCATCATTCAGGGAGTGATTTGCATGACTAAAGCACCCTACTCAGTCCAACTGACAACATTTATTAGTTTATTCAGCCAGCTGGAGACTAGAAGGCGCCCTACTACAATGGTTGACTTCATCTGGTGTTATTTTCACCTAATATTCAGTTAACTGCGGAAAGAAATGTGCCCTCCCCTATTTTTGGGCATTCAATTAGACCCAGTCAGACAGTTTCAGAGTTTGTTAGAGTTAGTTTCATAGTAGTTAAGTGGTTAACTAATGTGCCGAGTGGTGTTAACTGCCAAGTAAGCCACTCTCATGCATTCAATTCGAATGACCTCTCTGGAATTCGAATTGCTTGGCTTATTGTAGCCATTGTTACACATTGTAATCATCTTCCGAGTTTATGATAATGCATGAACTACTGCAAACCTTTTGCATCAGTGTTTTGACATATTATTTGCCACATGCATCTCTAGTAACTATTGTCTTTGTTTCCTAGATCTATTATGCTTAGATTTTACAGAAACCCGCAAGAGATAAGATTCA
Source organism: Larix kaempferi (assembly GCA_027924585.1). NCBI lineage: Eukaryota > Viridiplantae > Streptophyta > Pinopsida > Pinales > Pinaceae > Larix > Larix kaempferi. Next base: position 63,426,588 of record BSBM01000370.1, on the reverse strand, counting down.
CTATGTGTGGATTTCTTCTTGGCATTCTTTAATATCCTACGATTGCACATGATATGTCATAGGTTCACAGAGTGAAACCCCGAGCAAAAGATCTGGATCCACATCAACCTCATACCAATGCATTATGCTCGTGCATCTTCTTCCAATGGAATTAATTTATATGTAACACTTAACCACCAATTTAGTTGGTTGATGTTAGTGCAGTAGTACACTACTAAAAAGACATCGATATCAAAGAGTTTCTAACTTTGATGCACATAAACTAAGTTTCAACCATACAAATATCTATTAACTCCGAGCTTGTACTCAAAACAAAATTTACACGATGGGCAACCTATGGAGTCTACACGTTTATTTTTCTAGGGAAACAACAAATAGAACTTTTGACAACTAGGCAAAATTTGACGTCATTTCATAAATACTAATTTTGATTTTTAGGCCGTAGGTGTTTCACTGTGGAGAAGCATAACCATCCAAGTCGGCTAGATCCCTCGCTCATAGAGCTAATGGAATGCTGCCACATGGATGGTTATGGTTCTGTCCGCTTGTTAGAAATCAGCCCACCTCCAACCTTGTACTCTCCCTCATCTCCAATCAAGAATATCCGTTGATCCGGTCCACTATCCATCGGAATGTCTACCGCAAGTAGCTTGAGCGTGAAGTCATACTGCAGAAAGATTTCAATTATCATTAAGAACAAAGTAAACAGAATGCCGCTTAATGAAACTCTTGACCCTTCAAGAAGTGACAAAAGAGTTTTCTGCCTGAAACACAATTATTGAAGAATCATGATATCTGATCCAGTTTCTGGCCTAGAATAATAAACTTGAAAACATCCAGAGTAAAACAAATGCCTCTAATAGCTTATTTGTATGAAATTCTAGCCATGATTTGAACTGGAGTCCTCGACGGCACAGGATTACCTCAGAGGATTAATCGTTCACCTTGAATTTCTTCTTTTGAACTGGAGTCCGTGACCAATTTCGAAATTGAAGTCTGAAAACATTAAAATCCTCTTATAAGACTACAAACCGAAAATGTGTGAAATAAAGAAAGTAAAATTCTGCGACCAAGTCTACCATGTGGCTTTCAATTAGAAATCTATGCGATGGTCGGATATTTAAATGCTTTTGGTTTGGCCGAGATGTCACGATTGTCCATGCCACCTGCTACATTAATCACAGTAACATGGAGTGCACAACACAAAATCATCGTTATGAGAGCAACGACAATAAATACAGACAGTGTAAATATAATTCTTGGATGATGATAGTGGATCACAGTAACATCTGCTTCTTCTTCTTCCTTCTATACCTGCTTTTATTGCTGTTGGACTGTTTGCTTTCCTACTTTTAAGAATATGATTAACTGATTTCTTCAAGCTAACCTGGAATTGCAGTAACATCAATATTTGCTGCATGATTATGATCCCCCAAATCTAAAAAAATGGAATATTTGCTGCATTTCCAGACATATCTCATAAACACTGAAATAAAATCAGAATTTGGAAAGCAGAAGAAACAAGGGGGAACCTGGGAAACAAATCTGGATTTGGATTTGGTATGTTTCACACTTAATCCCAATCAGCCATAGACGACCAGTTCTTCCGTATAGACCTATGAAATACTTGGCAACGCAGGTATGTTTCACAAGTCGCAATCCCAATCAGCCATAGACGACCAGTTCCTCCGTATAGAGCTAATAATTGGCTCGATTTGGTAAGTTCCTCCATATAGAGCTAATAATTGGCTCGATTTCGTAACAAGTTGTTGCACAGAAGCTGAGACTGACAACCCCGTCGATGCTCCTCCTACCTTCGGCTGCTCTACAAGCCACTTGAAATCGCCCACGTTACCTTTTTATACCCTTATTCAAACGCCCTTCCACTATTTCGTCCAATTCCCTGAACTTCATAGCAAGGTGGCCGTCTTTATCTTTGTTTCCAGAAGAGAAAGCAGATAGCTCTGTTTCAATGGGAAGGATCTGGATCTGAGGCTGCGCTGGGGTTTCACCTTTTTCTTAAGAGCTCACGGAGTTCGCGTGACGCAGGTAATGAGAGACCTGGCTAACCCTTGCGTGAGAAGAGAGGTCATGGAAGAGACCTGGACAGTCCTCATGAAAGAAGAAAAGACAGGCCGCAAGCACATAGGTGAGGAGAAGAGAAGAAACCATGCCCCTTGCAGAAAAATAATCACAGGCTGGGGAAAAACTGACCAAAAAATATGCATGCCACGGGTATGGATTCTGGTGCCACCTGCCGGCTGGAATGAACATGCATGGAGACAATGAAAATGCATGAAGACACGGTTACGAGAAAAATGGTTTGACAATCATATAATCTATAAAAGTAACACAGCTACCCCACTAACTGATTTTGATCGCCGAAGGCTTAATGTTTTTATGATCAAATCCAAACTCAACTCTGAGCATATTGGATGTTACATGCAAGATATCGACGACTCACAAAGCAATATCTAGCTACTGGAATACTTTAGAATATCAATTAATGATAGGACGTTTCTTTCCTATTGACATGTATATTCATTATTAATGTAATGTATATTATGTGTTTTCTTAATTATTTGGACGATCTGTTCGAGTTCGAAGTAGTGAAACAAGCTTTTGCAAGTGCTTTGGGGGTAATTGACTGAAGCTATAAGAGTGAGAGATGTATTTACCTTGTTCCTCTTATCTCGGTTTCCGGTATATAACTGCTTTGGCTGCTTCCGGTGGTTATATGGGTTATGGGTGAATGAGAGTGTGTAACCGGGTGAGAATGAGATGACTTAAGATCGCATAATCCACATTCAAAAGTAAGTTCCAATGAACATAATTCACATGTGTTTAATGAAGGTGGTGATTCCTTAACACAAGTTCATTTGGTTAGAGTTGTATCCGCTCCTTGTGTAATTGTTAAAAATTAAATTGTTAATATATGAGAATCATTTTTGCATTGCAAAATGCAGGTTAATGCAGGGCTTGTGACATCAGGACTTATGGGGCTATATGTTGTATTCCTTTGCTGGTCTGCTGTCAGGAGGTAATTACATTAAACATGATCTTTTTCTATTTATATTTTTATTGACGTCAGCCACTTCTAAATTCACTAGAATTGAACTATTTTATCTGGTATATTATAAAATATTTAAATCACCCAATGAACTTCAGTTACCCCTTACGTTAACTACTCTAGCCTTTAGCTATGAGAAGATTTTATGTTACTAGGTATTCAATTCTCATAGGCTAATTACTCCAGGTATGAGAATTATGTTGCACGAAGTAGATATGTGGACCATTTTGCTGCTTCTGTTATTCTCTCACATTTCCTCCTATGTTTACAGTGAACCAGCAACAGAGATATGTAATACAAGGCCACAGACAACAGGAAGTGGAGACTGGATGACAATTGTTGTAAGATTTCAAACCTCTATCCTACTGGCTATTTTGTGTCTCATGTTTCAGTACACTCTTATTGGCATATATATATATATATATGTTTCAGTTACATGGACAAACTTCTTCTTTTGGACACTTAAAGAATATCAATTAAATATCATTTCCTTACAACAACAATGGTGCAGCAGAGTTCGGGAAAAAATCAAACTATTCAAAGACATTACTTTTGAACATGTCTTCCGACAATTCAACATGACTGTAGATGATCTTTCGAAGAAAGCACATGGAGGAGCAGAAGGCGTTGTCATTTGGGAAGAATTCTTGGAAAATCAAAGCTGTGACAGGGGCATGGTCAATCTGTTTGACCACTATTAGCTGTGAAGGATTTCATCCTTACATGGTTTTTTTGTTATTTTTTGCAGTTTTGGCTGAACAATCTGAGAACATTGGCAATGTAACTAAACTCTGGCTTAAATTTGCACATAATTATGCTTAAATATTTATGAATTATTGTACTAGTTGATTCGTTTTTAATGAATATCAGTAGTACGACTTTTTTCCACTGAAAAAAACTTCTTCTTTTGGAATAATTATCTTTGGATTTCGATCCTAGAACATATCTCTATGGATTGTTCCTCTCTGATTTATTACATGGAAATGCTGCTATTAATCAAGAGGAAAATGATGCTTCTTATTTGTCTGAATCTGATACTAACATCAGTGGAAATTATAGAAAAGAGATACATAAGTGAACGAGCAATGGCTACTTCACATCGACACAATTTTCATGTTTGTATGTACTGTGAATGTTGGCTTACTCTCCATTAAGAAAAAATTATGAACCTGAGATTTCTGTTGAAACTACAAAGGAAAGGACATTGATACTAAAGCTTATAATCCCCCTTTGATTACCTTCAAAAATCAAAACAATTAATTTTAATTATATTAGAAGCCGACTTTTTATTAGCAAAATGGTAGACTCTAGAGTGATTGACAGCCAAGATTATGTAATTTAGGTCATTGTGTGTTTGAGCTAGTGCACATTCGTACCCGAGTTAGATGTCATTTTCAATCCAGTCATCAACTGATAGTTGCCTATTATCTGTGGTAAAAATCAACTAATCTCGGGAAATCTAATGTGTGTATCGCATTTTCACGCAGAGTTTTCTAATTGCAATGCTTGCAATAGTCATGGCAACATTTTCTACTGGCATTGATTCAAAATCATTCAGTGTAAGCTTTTCCGTAGTTTCTGGGTTCTTGTGCTTCATCCAGTTATATTTCAGTCAAACTATTAGAATAATGTGGCACAATAGAAAAATAACGATCAATATTTTCATCTGTACTATAATTATACACATCTGCAGTTTCGCAAAGATGAAGTTGAGCCAGAGGATGGTGTTCCATATGGCTAGGATTTTTCCATTTTGTTTTATCTATGGGAGCCATGTACTTTGGTATTCTATTGATCGGATGGAACTTGCACCAAACTATGAAAAAGTGAGTGTATGAACATTGGCCACATGCTTATTTGAAAACATTTAAGATCTTTTCTGAATAAAGACAAGATTATGATTGGAATAGATGTCAGCTGTCTATTCCTCTATTGTTTTTACCTATATATTTGCAACTACTCGAGAAAAAAAAATCAATATCTTGAATGATCTGCAATGATCTATTCTCAGGTGGAGCATAGACGTTGGCTGGGCTAGTACATGGGTGAAAATTGTGAATTAATGGCTTGCTGCAGGGCTATACAGTAAAGCTTCTGTTTACCCTCCCATGTGTTTGCACAAATGAAAATCATTCTTCATTTTTAATGTGTAGAATTTAGATAGGGATGATTTTTGTTTCCGCTGCAGTTGAAGGTAGAGACTAACTCTTTGTTTAGATTAGAAGCAGTTTTGATACTTAGAGAACCCTAAACTAAAGTGATCATGAGTTAAATTCATCTTCCATGCTATTATCTACCACATCTTAACTGATGGTGAGCTTTATCCAACAGATATGTCCTAACTTCTCATTGCTGCAATGTGATTTACTGTGCAGTTTGGACATTGATTGCTCCCCTCGTATGGAAGAACAGAACTAATGGTGAATCGACATCGAATGCCTGAATCTGATGGGCTCATACTCAATTCCTTTATGAAGTCTTGGGATACACTTTGCAACTTTGCAAGTCTACTATTTTTCAATATTTACTATTTCCTTGCACCATGTGTGGCCCTGATAAGGTTGGTTTCCAAAAGAGAGAATCCATTGCAGTCTTTTAAAGCAAATCTGAGTTGTATATGCTCAGGTTGGAAAAATGGGTAAATTCCATGCATAAATTTTGTCATTTTGAAGATTGCAGTAGCAACAAATGCCAATATGCAATGTACAAGGACCCCATTGGGCTATTCATTAGTACCTAAGAGTTTTATTGGATGGCAGCTGAAAACTTACAATTTCTGAATAAAAGCTCTTTCTGACCAAAGTAAAGGGACTGTAAAATCCTTATCATCAAACACTACTAAAATTTGTACAGAAGATCCTTTGAGAACAAAGTAAAGGAAAATGTTGATGAGAGTATACAAAGTGGTTAGATATATATTTTTTTGCATGTGGCATTGCTTTTTTCTACATTTGAACTTTGAAACCAACTCCCTGCTCACAATTAAATGATATGATTACCGATCAAGCTGAAATTGAATGGATTACATCTTATATTCGACCTTTAAAACTATGATATGTATTTTCCCAATGAAAGGTGTCATGTTATCAACCCAAGATTACCTAACAATGGAGCAGGAACTATATAAGGTCTTGCCTTTCTCCAGCCATTCTAACTTGGACAAAACAGAGTAAACATAGAGGCCTTAAAACCTCAAAATGGCCTTTACACAGAGAAACCTACCAACTCAACTAAATCTAGCCAACAAAAAAACCCGAAAGTAACTTGACATATCAATACAAGATTAACTAGGTGAATCACAAATTGAGAAATGTGCTAACCAAATCAATATCAAATAGAAAAGGAAACTAGGATGCAGATATTGGTATGGGTATGGGTGCACTAGTTTTGAAATTTGGGTGCAGGGGTGCATGCAGCGAGGGCCTCTCTCTCTCTCTCTCTCTCTCTCTCTCTCTATATATATATATATATATATATATATATATATATGCTTAAGAAATGTAAAAATTAAAATTAAAACTTCAAATAATATTATTTATGATAATGCCAATGTCACAACCAGAATTCCAGCTTGACAATCATGAGGATTCTAGTGTACGTAGCTCACTCAAATGTGTTAATGCAGCAGGAGGATTCTAGCGTACGTAGCTCAGATGTTCCATGAGGAAGATGAAATCCTTCCCGATCAACAGGGAGGGAATGATTTATACGTGTTTAAAAATACTATTGCTTGCCAAGGACTAAGTATTACTCGTGTACCGTACCATAAGAAGGATACAACTTTATAGGAGTGATGCAATGATCCTTCGTACGAGTTTCCATTCGATATTGCTAGGCCCAACCTTATTATTCCAGGTATTCAATTATTCCAGTCATATCTCTCTCATATGCATGGTCCTTACCACTTTGTATGTTGTCCCAATAACTGCTAGCTTTGCTTATCTCCGTTCCCGAGATAAAAACACTTAGCAATACCACTATGACTGCCAATGGAACATATACATATTATCCTTGGCTGAGGGCACTCGCTTTCACTAAGATTAAACTCTATAGAAACACAAAATGCCGGGCCTGACCAATGAAGATAGGATTGCTTCTACTTGTTCAAATAAATGATCAAGACACTGAAGATCATGAGCCCGGTCTTCCCGGATGGACGTTGTATTGAAGTCATCATTGTCTCCATGAGAAGGGAAGCAAGTCTCCTAGTGTGGAGGAACTAAGCGACTTATTTTGAAGAGGATGTGAGTTGGGCTGTGCATGTAGGAGTTGGGACGTCACGAGGTAATGCTCTCTGGCCTACTTTTGACACTTTTATCACTCTCTCAACCATCTTTCGACAACAAGGCAACACCCCTTCGCAAGTTTCCTTTTGTCAAATCCTACTCAATCTTCGAAATGCAACACCGCCTCTTGAGTATTGGACCCTTCTCATGTCAAGAACAACCTCCTTCCTTTCACAAGAAGATAACAATACATTTGAGCAATGCACCCATTTTTACGCAACTAATAGCTCCGTTGCATTGCACAACAAACAAATGCTAAAACTCCTTAACATGGTAGTTGCACATTGCCTTGTAGAGCAAAAGAAACAACATCTTCAAAACTCAATCGATGATGAGCAACTTCCATTCAAGGTTCTACTAGCAGTTGGTCAGCAAGTCATGTTGACAACCAACTTATGTGTCTCATCAGGCCTTGTTAAATGCTCACTTGGAAAAGTTATTGCAGTTGTGTACAACTCCAATGATCAATCACCTACCTTGCCATCTTATGTTGTAAACCAATTTCTCCACTACAAAGTCCCCCCATGGGATTCTTCCAATCCAAATTTTGTCCCCATCAGTCCTATAACAAGGGGTTCACGAAGGCAAGTACCACTTCGAATGGCATGGGGCTTAACACAAGGGATGACCCTACAAAATGCAACCATAGATATTGGCAACATTGACCGACAAGGCCTTACATTCACTGCAATATCCAGTAAATTACAAGGCCATAGTATTACAAACTACTATGCGAAGAACTAATCATGCCCCTTTATTGGTTGCTCTTCAATAAAGAACCAAATTGTTTGTCAGACAATGCCTTGGCTGTAATAGGTGAGTACGGAGACTACTACTTCTCATTAAAAGGCACATACATAAGGATGTATGGGGGCACTAAACCTCCTTATCTACTGCCCAACTATGCTACAGATTTCATTGTGCATAAAGAAGGCATAAGACAAGTCTTCATCAATGGAATTGGTGACTTTCTCCATTTAAAAAAAAGCATCTTACCCACCTCTACCATTCAACATTGGTGCATACAAGTTCCAAAAAATTAGAGTTGTTGAAGCCTTCGTTTCCGGCTTGGAAGCTTTTCACTTCGGGACTATACTTTTTGTAAGAAACGACAACAAAGGTAAAGTGGCTAAACATTGTGCTTCTTGCAAAATCACTTTTGAATACTCAGATCATTTCCTGTCAGATGAGGAAATATATAAAAGGGTCAACAATGCGAAAGAGCTGCACAAAAAAATAAAGGGCAACCATGCACCTACTTCTATCAAAATTACAACCTAGGAAAATGAAGCATAAATACATATGCAAAGGGAAGAATCAACAGAGCAAAAAAAGAAAGAGGAAGCATAAATACATAGCCAAAGTGAATAGGCCAAAAGGGTACAAGGAAAACAAAATAAAGAGGAAGCAGAAAGATTAGCAATCGAACAACATCAAAGAGAGGAAATGAAAAAATTGCAAAACAAACAAGCCCATCGTGCAAGATAAACTAAAGAAAATGAAGCTCTAGAAGAACATATTAGCAAAGAAGCACAAGAAAAGATCCAACCAGCTATGCACAAGGATCCAACAAGTCCACAAGTCAATAGTCCAGAACCCATGGACACAAACGTGTTCAGCCCACTAACTGGAGGCCACTTGCCATTTCCAGAGATTGAACTTATGCCGTTTACCCCATCCAAAGAACATATAGTGGCCCGATTAGACAGGATTATTTTTTATTCAAAGAGAAAGACCATAACACGACGGTCATAAAAAAGAATGAAAATGACCGCTCAACTAGATATTATCACCGTCACAGAAAACACACTTGTAGAAGGCACCCAAAAGGACCCCAAATTCACAGCCTATGGGAATGTCGCAGCTGCACAAACAAGTGCCGACAATGTCAACAAGCTACTTACCACTGTTGAGCGAAACAAAGAAGAAATGTTGAAACTCAAGGCCACCTTGGTAAAGGAACGTGGAGAGACCATTGAGTTAAACACAAAATTACAGGCCACATTATTTGAGAAAGACAATTTACTAGCTGCGTACAACAACCTTAACACAGAAAATGAAGCATTGACTGTTCAGTTAATGATAATGGAAGGGGAGACAAATAATTTTCAAGCAAAGCTTACAGACTTTGAAACACGTGCATCAGTGGCGAACGACAAGGCCAATGAATTGAAGACTCAAGTAGATAAGTTGTTGAGAGATAAGGAATCACTCATCGAACCATTCTGGGCACAAGCATGCAAGCATGCAAGCTTCAAGAGCGAGTCTCAAACTGTCAAAAAACACTCTTTCAACAAATCTACAATATCAAACAATTTATGGAAAGGATGCAGGAAATTGCTGCAAGCTCAATAGCAATGCATCAGCATTTGATTACTACTAGAAACAAACTTAACGAACAGTTAACCTGGAGAGAAAATAGCCCAACATTTCCTCCTCACCTCCCTCAAAAAACACTAGCGACCTTGAAGTTGGATATTGCATTCCTTGAATTTTGTAGGAAAGCCACTAATCGACTAAATGCCGAGATTGATAATGGATTATCCCAAGCAGTACTGATATAAATATTAATCTCAGCTGATTTGCAAACTGTGTACTCTCTTTTACATTCATAAAAACAAAGCAGCCAAGCAAAGCGACCTCTCCTCATCTACCTCCACGTTGAATAAATACAACCTTTATATTCAGAGCTACGACCACTACTATTGTGTTGTCAGTCTGCATTTTATTGTGCTTTGTTGTGAACTATCTATATTGTCAGAAGACGTGTGAATCCTTTATGCGGTGAGTCATTGATAACCAGTTACTTTCCTTGGTTTATTAGTGATTTTCAAAAGATTAATTCATATAGTGATAGGTCTGTTCGCCTTTACATGCTTCTCAAGCATAACGAAGATTCAACACTCCTATTGTGTTGTAAGTCTGCATTTACAAACTTTGCTCTTTTCCTACCAATATCCTTCGTTGGTTGTGCCTATGTTTTATTCCTTCTAACTTTTCTCTTTTCCTACCAACATTCATTTTTGCCCCTCAAGAAGCAAATACTAGTATGGATACGTTCTAGCAACTACATACTGAAATTTCATCAAATTCAAACTCGTAATTCTAAATTCCTTTGAACAAGTATCCCATCGATATACCTTACCTAGCCATACTATTCTCGCCTCTTTACGAATTCACCGATAAAACAAAGTATGTTCAAAGTGAATTTGATGCTCTACATGGTCATTTTAGAATAATAGTTCATACATGATGTTAAATTGTGTGAATAAAAACAAGTGATATACAATCGGTATGGAGCATTTCAACTTTTTTGAAAAGGTAAATCATGATGTCTTGTAATAGGCTCCACACGCTCATTTAGTTGAAAATACAATTCATAACTCATCATATCAACATAGAATAAGATATTTTTAAAGCACACACGAATAATGCCAACATCCTAGTTTTTTTTAAGAACACGCAAAGAATGTTGACACATTAAAGTTATAGCGTATAGTGATTGAATACAATTGAGGTTGTATTTCCAGTTTTCACTATGTGTGCGCTTATGAAATAGAGATAAGCATCATCAACCTTTCCCATCTATATATCGAGTTTAGACTATATGTGGTTAAATGGGTTTGTATTTATTTTCATATTGAATATATGGTTTACAGTGATGGTAGTGTCACATATTGACACTGATATACGTATACGTGTATATGAGAAGAAAAAAGTTGGATCACATTTTATAATTTACTTTTTGTAGTGCAACAATTAAATGAAACAATTTTGAAAAACAAAATATTTCCTTAAAAGTATGGGTGAAACTGGATCATGAATGGGAAATCAGTAAGTTGAAATAAAAAACTTAATGCGGGAAAGTATTAAGATAAACAATTATATTTAATAAAATTCTATGATTACGTTGACATGGTTTTGATATCCTAAAAAATTGAGGTCGACAAAAGACCTAATAGATTTGAGCAATCAATTATATTCAATAAAATACTATGATCATGTTGTTCCAGTAAGTCAGGAGAAGTTTTTTTAATTTAGAGAGAAAAACATTAACACTTTGATTAGTAAGTCTACGGAACTTAATTCAACAAATATCAACCCTGCATTTGTTGTACATGACTAAGAATATTTGAAGAATTTCAAATGTAATTTGTCCATTCCCAAAATCGGATTAAAAGAAAATTAATGAGCCAGATTATGATTGTAGGATTCCTACCAACCTAAGGTTTCCTAGATCTATTTCCCATGAACTTCCAAACCTCAGATTGAATATAACAATTAATATTTCACTTCTATCCAACCTAATTTACTATGCAACCAAAGAAATTAAATACCAAATAAGTATACCTCAATGGCAACAAGTTACACTCCTTAGGGCACACTTCCCATGAAAAATACAGAGCTGAAGATGCTTTATTATAACATATTATTACAAGATTGAATTTTCTCATTTATCTTCCAGATATGTGTTAAATAAGTTAATCAATTAAATGAAATGTTATGTCAAATCAACATGCATAACCAAGGCTGAAATCTACCTAATCACGAAGATAACATAAGTTAAAAACGTAGACAACAACTCCTCCTAGCTAGGAATCACTCCCAACCAAAGCTAGTCACTCCACCAAAGATCTTCAATAAACTAACAACATTATTCACAATTTTTCCTTAGCACATACACCAAGTTTGTATCACAGAAGATCTCCATAGTATCACTCTTGTCTTCCTTAGGGTTTACAAACCCTAGCCATGTTGCATCATATAAGTACACGAAAAGACAACTCTAGTGCTATCCTTCATCTCTATATGTCCATATTAGGGTTTTAGTCCTCAAACCCTGGTTCTTCAACTCTTGCATCAACACAAGCACCAAGATCTCCATGGAACATCAATAATATAATAACCAAGTCTTCTTCCAAAGAATACATGTCACCACTTGTTAAAGTTTACCTATAACAATGGGCATCAAGCATCATTAAATATGAGTCCATTTGAGGCCTTAGATACAAGAAATGCAAGATGCCAATTAGTTGGAATAACATAATAAAAAATATAATTGCGCTTAGGCCAAAAATGCTTAAGGAAATGGAGTAGAAATTGCTAAAATTAAGAAAATTTGGAAACAACCCAAGACAAACAGAAAAACCATGTAGATAAAAATAGGGTGCATAAATAATTTTGAGTTTTGGATCAAGTTTACCTTCGAGTGAGGCCAAGCAAGAGTTCTTTGAAGCTTGGAAGTTGTGCCAAGTTGGTACCAAGATATTGTGGGAAATTTTAAGTGCTTGATAAGATAAGGTCAATTGCATATAAAATTGATTATTGCATTGCCTACTAACACTAAATATCATGATGTTTCTATGTTTCCTTGCTTAAGAAATGTGTACGTGATCCGAACCATGTGATTGATTGGAGATGCGATCCAAGTAGAACCAAAGGGAGAGTTCCAAACAAAGCCCCTATGTATACTTGATAGGAAAGTAACATTGCCCTAGAACCAAGCCATTGGACATGGAAAGGTGCAATGGAAGCACTTTGGTTCTGATGAGGCTACGCGAGAGCTAGAGGATGACATGAAGGAGGCATATCGAATTTTGTTCTAAACTTTGAAGCAACATCAAGGCCGGTGCTATTCCAAAGCAGAGCATAATGTAATACCCTAGTTTTGACCCCTAACATGTATTCACTCATGATATGTAAATGTTCTAAATATGTGAGTATAGTTTCCTTGTGTGAAGCTCAAGGCCAAGGCTTAGTTAGAGAATGATTAGGCATGTACAATGTAAATATACATATATGGACCATTTGTTAGGCTTTCCATGGTAGAATCAAGCTATGTAAATATTAATGTTTGAATATATATAATGGTCCAAGATGACTAAATAGGGCATGGAAGTGGCTATGGTTGCACTAGAGGAGAAGAGGAAAGGTGGCATATGGGAAATCAAATCCTGCATTGCCAAGTGTTAGCCTTAGAATTCATCTATTTTTCCACGATGTGCCTTAAATGAATCCATCCACCTTCTTTGTCTTGTTAAAAATAAATCATTGAATGCATGTAAGAGGATGGTTGAAAATTCCTCTCATGTAGTTATGGGAGCATGGCTTGAGTACCATCATTATGAAAATTGTAGGAGTCCTACATTACTAAAGTCAGAAGTAATGTCACCCATCTTTTCACCCAATCCTCTCCTTCTATTACACTCCCATGTTTTCTCTCTATGGTGTTCAAGTTGTTTTCTTTTTCTATCCATGAAAAATATGGAAAATTGACTATAACCTACACCATAAACATAAAACTGTATACTTTAGATGGAAGAGTGATGGTTGTAGATGAGCATATAGAGGTTGTCCAAGTTAGAAAAACTTTACCCACTGTACATTTTCTACTCTTTGAATGTTTCAGAGCCAAGAATTGTTTTGGAAGACAAATTTAAAAAAGCAGACAACATATTGGACTATTTCTACAAACACTAAAGATCACTATAAGGGAAGGGTACTCTAAGGGACTATTGAGTAGATAAAGGGTCTAACTTCCATGTGTTATGTGAGGTAGTGGAAGATAGTTCCTTGTCCATTTATGGTTGAATGAGATGTTTTCAATGCTCTATAATGAGTAGATTAGTTGAGCATAAGATCAAATGAGAGAGAGAGAGAGAGAGAGAACCTAGTTGGGTGGAAAATCACTTTTACACAACCAATTTCTTGGACCTTCAGCTAAAAGCTCATTGTATCATCGTTGTTTATGAATATGAAAATTTTATGTTTGTTTTCTACCATAAAAATATATATATCTTGAATGCTATGTGTGAATGTGCTAGTTTTTTCCACTGCATTTTAGTTTCACACTTGCACATACATTTTATTAAATTATGGTCTCTCCTTGGAAGCTTAATTAGATGTTATTATGGTCTCTCCTTGGAAGCTTAATTAGATGTTATTATGGTCATTTAGCTATCTTAATTTGGGGAGTGAAATTTGGAAGCTTGTAATTATAGCTACTTGTTCTATGTCTAGAATTATAGGATGGGATGCTAAATTGTAGTAAGGATAGGAGCATGATGAGAAGTGATATTGTAGATATGGGAAACTAGGGTTCACCCTAGAAACATCATTTCCATTCCCTAGGAAGGTGATCTAAACAAGAACAAGAAGGTTGATGTTGTGTATATTTGTAAGACAATTGAGTCTTGTTGTTTCTTGTTCAGAGGGCTCAATCTACAATTTTTTTGGAAGGGAGAATCCTCTCAATCCACAAACTCATTATAGGTGTGTTGGGAAGTACATTGCTCTACTAGATCTAAATCATGTCCTTCCTTGACGGGACCCCCTCTAAATGGAGGCTTGTCAATATCATGCATGGACACATATCCTATTATTGAAGAGATATTTTCATCTTTATTAAAGGCAAGAAAGTCACTCCCCTCAAGCCATTTTATGAGAAAGGAAAAATGCATGCCAAATTTTCCTATCTTGACATCAGAATCTCAAACACAACATCCATTCTCGTAGAGAGAGATTTGATAGGTATGTTTATTGGTACATGTGAAGCACCTGCAACAATTAATTAATAAGAATATGCGAAATAGCAGAAATGACAGAACTCAGAATCACTTTTATATTGATCACAGGCCACTTCAAGGGGGCAACCTCCTTTGAGCAAGCTCAATACAAATAACTTCATGGTGCCTTCATAGGTCTCAACACACACTTATATACTAAGTCTAGGCGCCAATACTATGGGTCAAAACCATTGGCCACTACAAACTATGGATCAACAATACTACGAGCGACTTACAAAGCATATGCGCCAACAACAATAACACAAACTATTGATCAACAAATACTACGGGACGACTTACAAAGCATATGCGTCCAACAACAATATATTAACAAAGTAAAGACATGGGTTCCTAACATCCCCTCCCCCTTAAAAAAAGATTTGTCCTCAAATCTTTAGATGTGGAAATTGTTGTTGAATCTGAAGGAGTGGTTCCCATGTAGCATCCTCTGGTTGCATGCCGTGCCACTGAATTAAGACCTCTGTGATAGAGCGAGAGAAAAGTTGATGAGTGTGCCGATTGAGGATGGCCTCCGGCTCCAAAAGGATGGATCCTTCATTATCCAATTCGGGTAAAATAGTTTGACCACTGATGTTGGTGCCAAGAACTTTCTTCAGACAAGAGACATGAAATACTGGATGAATGCGGGAAGAAGGAGGAAGTTCCAATTTATAAGCAACGGACCCAATCTTCTGAAGAATCCGATATGGCCCATAGAACTTTGAAGCGAGCTTATGATTCCCTTTGAGTTTCAGGGAGGATTGCTTGTACGGATGGAGACAAAGAAAAACCATATCGCCTACTTGAAAAGTGTGCTCAGAACGGTGCTGATCAGCTTGTTGCTTCATGCGATTTCTTGCCATGTGAAGATTGTCCAGCAAAATGCGAAGAGTCTGATTGGGGTTTCGGAGGACCGTGTCAACTAACTGAACTGGTGAACTGTTGGGGGTGTATGGAAGAAGAACTGGAGGTGCCTGACCATAGACTGCTTCATATGGGGTCATTTTAGAGGCAGTGTGGTAAGAGGTATTGTACCACCATTCAGTGAGAGGGAGCCACTTTGCCCACTGATGTTGTTGTTCAGAGGTGAAGCAACGAAGATAAGTTTCCAAGCATTTATTGATAATTTCAGTTTGACCATCTGTTTGTGGGTGATACACTGAACTCATCTTCAGTTTGGTGCCAGTGTGGCGAAATAGTTCTGTCCAAAAATGACTGGTGAAAGTCGCATCACGATTCGAGACAATGGAAGAAGGGATGCCATGAAGACGAAAGATTTGGTCCAGGAAAATTTGAGCGACTGAGGAGGTTGTATAGGGATGGCTGAGAGCACAAAAATGACTATATTTGGAGAGGCGATCAACCACAACGAGAATCACTGTCTTCCCGCCAAATTTAGGGAGCCCTTCAATGAAATCCATAAAAATATCTGTCCAAATCCGTGTAGGTATGGGCAAGGGTTCGAGCAATCCTAGAAGGAGTGTTGTTTCACCCTTATTGCGCTGGCAGGTATCACATTCAGCCACCATCTGTTGAATTGTCCTTTTCATGCCCTGCCAAAAGAAGTTACGCCGTGCCCGTTCATACGTTTTGAGGAACCTAGAGTGCCCTGCCGATGGAGAAGCATGGAGTTCATAGAAGACAACCTGTTGAAGATCTGTGCTTTGGGGAAGCACCAGATGACCCTTGTATCTCAGAGAAGCACCATCCAAAGAGTAATGTGGTACAACAGAAGGGTTGTTGGTCAAGTGTTGGATGATTTGAGATAAGGAAGAGTCATTGACATAACCCTGTTGAACAGATTGCAACCAATTTGGAACAGGCATAGAAATAGCTGAAAGAGAACCTTGGGCATCAAATGTGCGAGAAAGAGCATCTGCCACAATATTGTCTTTACCCTTCTTGTAAGTGATCTCATAGTCATAACCCATGAGTTTGATAACCCATTTCTGTTGTGCCGGGGAGGAGACACGCTATTCCAAGAAATATTTCAGACTCTGATGATCAGTCTTTGCAGAAATGATTCCCTAATAGGTATGGTCGCCACTTCTGTACTGCATGCAAAATAGCCATCATTTCCTTCTCATATGTAGAGGCAGCTAAATTCTTACCTGAAAGGGCTTTGCTGGTGAACGCAATGGGGTGTTCATCTTGAAGGAGAACAACACCAAGTCCATTGCCGCAAGCATAACTCTCAATAGTGAAGGGCTTGGAAAAATTGGGCATAGCTAGAACAGGTGTAGTACACATAGCTTGTTTTAGTTTGTCAAATGCAAACTGAGCAACATGTTTCCATGTAAAAGCATCCTTTTTCAATAGAGTAGTTAATGGAGCTGTAATCTTCCCATAATCCTTGACAAACTTGCGGTAGTAGCCAGTCAACCCCCAAAAACCACGAAGGCTCTTGAGTGTCTGAGGATGCGGCCAATTGTTCATGGCATCGATTTTGGCAGGATCCACGCAAACCCCTTGCGTTGAGATAATGTGCCCGAGATACTCAACTTCCTTCTGTCCAAAAACACATTTAGACTGCTTGGCGTGGAGATGATGGTCATAGAAGAGTTGCATGAAAAGATCCAGATGCTGGAGATGTTCATCCCATGTTTTACTGTAGATGAGGATATCATCAAAGAATACCAGAATGAATTTCCGCAAGTAGGGCCGAAATATTTTATTCAGTAAGGCCTGGAATGTGGAAGGAGCATTAGTGAGGCCAAAGGGCATGACCAAAAACTCATAATGGCCATCATGTGTGTGAAAAGCTGTTTTAGGGATATCATCCTCATGAACCCGAATTTGATGATACCCAGAACGGAGATCCAACTTGGAGAAAAATTGAGCCCCATGAAGCTCATCAACAACATGAATTGGAAACTTATCCTTGATGGTGAGGTGATTAAGTGCTTGGAATTCAATGCAGAGGTGCCATGACCCATCTTTTTTGCGGACAAGAAGAACTGGAGAAGAAAAGGAACTAGTGCTTGGGCGAATAATACCTTGCTTCAATAAGTCCCGAACGAGCATTTCAATCTCCGTTTTTTGGTGAAATGGGTAGCGATAGGGCCTGATGTTGGGAGGAACGCTGCCAGGAAGGAGTTGAATATGATGGTCTTCTAGCCTTGAAGGTGGAAATCCCACTGGTTCAGCAAAGACACCTGTATATCGATCCAGAATGAGTTGTAGATCCAAAGGAGTAGTGGAGACCGTTGATGGTTGCATCTGAATGGAATGGATCTGAGCGATGACACCATGTGAATTCTTCTTGAGGAGTTTTTCCATGCGATGTGAACTGATGATGCTGAGAGACCCTGGTTGTAATCTTGTCAATGTGTGTTTTTTTCCATTAAGGGAAAACTGCATCCAAAGTTCAGCAAAATCCCATAAGATAGGGCCAAGTGTGCATAGCCATTGAGCGCCCAAAACCACATCACATCTGCCTAAGGTCAAGGCAAACATTTCATAGCGCAAGGTATAATTTCCCATAGAGATACACACATTTCGACACTTCCCTTTGCAAGGTAAGGTGCCCCCATTGGCAACCATGACTTCAAAGTTGGAGCAAGGATGGATAAAACAATCAGCTTGTTTGGCGATCCGAGGGTCAATGAAATTATGAGTGCTACCAGAATCAATGAGTATTGTAAGAGGAAGCTTCTTGAAGTAACCCCTGACCCGCATTGTTTGGGGGGTGGTGATTCCAGCTAAAGCATGGAGAGATATCTTTGGCTGGTCATCCTAAGACGGAGGGTCAATAGGCGGTTCCTGAATGTCGACCTGAGCATCCATTGTTTCTGGATCTTCGTCACCAATTTCAGAGGTAGGCAGAGAATCCACATCTAAGAGATAGAGATTTTTTTGAACACATCTATGTCCCTGAGTGAATTTCTCATCACAATTATAGCAAAGTCCCTTTTCTCTGCGTGCTTGCATCTCTGTTTCAGACAAACGCTTGATACGAGTTGGTCGAGGAGCCTGCGGTATGGGTGGTCGTTGAGAACCCATATTTCGGAAGGGAACAAAAGTGGGCTTGGAGTGATTTTGGGATGCAATATTGTCTTCTGCCAACTTAGCCAACCCTAGGGCTTCCATCATTGTGTTGGGACAGAACATTTTGACCTCAGAGCGGATGGCATCCTTTAGACCACTGATAAAACAACTCCGGTAAAATTCATCAGACAATCCTTAAGTGTGGTTGGCTAGTTTCTCAAATTCGGTTTGATACTCTCTCACAGTGCCAATTTGGCGAAGTTTAGTGAGGGCTCCTATGAAATCATCTAAAGCACTAGGACCAAATCGTTGCAAAAGGAGCTGGCAAAAGTCTGGCCATTTTGGATCTTCATGAGCCTTGATGTACCAACGGTACCATTGAAGAGCTTCCTGTTCCAAATGAAAGGATGCAAGCGAAATTTTGTTGACATCAAAAGTATTATGCAGACTGAAATACTGTTCTGCATGATAGATCCATCCAATTGGATTAGTACCATTGAAGCGAGAAAAATCAAGCTTCGGACCACGAAAATTGCTGGAAGAAGAGAACCCATTGTCTGATGAAGACTCGGACTGCCGTTTGTTGTTCATAGTTGAATGTTCAAGATGGAGGCCGAGAAATTTTTCATCTAGATCCTGGAGTTTGGCTTGGATGGCTGCAAGTGCTTCTTCCATGGTTTTTGCTCCTGCGCGGGTGACAACCATAACCAGGAGTTTTTTTTTTTTTTTTTTTGGTTGACTGGGTAGAAAAACAAAAACAGAAACTGCTTCAGTAAAGGAAAATCTGGATTTGGGAAAAAATCTGAAGGGTAATTGGGGTTTGACTAGGTTTTGGACATTGTCGAATAGACAGGGAAGCAAAAAATGAGGATTTCAGAAGCGGGGTGAAAGAATGGGAAAATTTGGCAGAGGGGGACAAAGAAGCAGAATTCAGAAAGGAACTCTGTGGTAAAATTTGAAGGTGATTGGGTGAAATCTGAGGAAGTTATGGCAAACCCTAAAAATAGACAAATGTGGGATTTCGGGCTTTAGGAAGTGGAATTGGGGATAGGGTCCTTAGGAATGAAATATGCAGAATGGGATGATAGGGGTTCCCCGAAAATTTCAAGGGAAACAAAGTGAAAATAAGGGAGATATGGAGAAAAAACTGAACAGAAATAGATAGATCTGCAACGACCCGGAAGTGAGCGGAAACAGAGGGATCTGAAATGACGCCGAATGGATTGAAAACGGCTGGATTTGGAATGGATTTCAGAATGGATCTGAAGGGCTGGATCTAAAACAGCGCAGCAGTGATCGACAACAGTTCAGCTGAAAATAGATATGGACCCCACGTATGTGCGGCTTCCTAACAGTTCAGGGGTTTCACTCGGCCACCAATGCTTTCTGATGGCTTGCGTATTGGGGCAGTACCCCTCACACCACGGCTCAGGTAAAACTGATAACCGCTTTGCCACAAACGACGGCTTTTGGTTTACCTCATGGGTGGGAACTAGTCAATCAGGTAGGGGTCGTTGCCCTTTTCGTTGGCAGGTCCTCTCAATGGGCCAGCTACTTCGGGGTTCCTGTGGTACTCCTCACAATGAGTTTTAGGGCTTATGCCCAAGTACTTCCCAGAGTTAAGTGGATAGGGATTATTCCCAAATGCGAACCTGCAACATATGTGAAAAAAAAATTTGGCAAAAATTTCACCCAGCGAGCCCAAGAAAGTGCTCTGATACCAGATGTGAAGCACCTGCAACAATTAATTAATAAGAATATGCGAAATAGCAGAAATGACAGAACTCAGAATCACTTTTATATTGATCACAGGCCACTTCGAGGGGGCAACCTCCTTTGAGCAATCTCAATACAAATAACTTCACGGTGCCTTGATAGGTCTCAACACACACTTATATACTAATTCTAGGCGTCAATACTATGGGTCAAAACCATGGGCCACTACAAACTATGGATCAACAATACTACGGGCGACTTACAAAGCATATGCGCCAACAACAATAACACAAACTATTGATCAACAAATACTACGGGACGACTTACAAAGCATATGCGTCCAACAACAATATACTAACAAAGTAAAGACATGGGTTCCTAACAGTACACTTTTGGCTAGATTGAATTCCATCCTAGGGATCGTTGTGCTATTATGAAAATATCCACTTTTACAAAAAAAATAGCTTACAACTTATTTGGTTGCTTGAAGTTTCTTATCAAGCAATTATATACTACCTTTTCTTAGCAAGGTATTGGAGTCAAATGTAGGTGCACTTTGACCAACTTAGTAATTTTTGGTTCTAATACCGATTACAGTAGGTTTGCAAATTGATTCATATAGTTAAACATATTCACATAAGACAATGGCACACAACAACATCAACACATTACAAAAAAATTACCCTGGAAACCCCTCTCTTGGGGGAAAACCAACAAACCACCGAGCTTTCAGCTCATCTATTAATCAAACACTAAAAAGGAAGGTGTTTACAATCGTGACTTGCTAGACCACAAATCACACTTCATTACATCATGCCATGATCATACTTCATAGCCATTACATCTTATTTATGGATGCAATACAACCAACTGTTCATTAATGATGATCCATAACTTCCTAACCAATTTCAATGATTCTGTTACAGTTGACTTGACTGGGTCAAGTATGGTTTATTTTTTGTTGATATTTGGTCATTTCGTCGACTTCCTATCGATTAGTCATTTTCCTTTGACCAAACAACTGTTCTAGTCAGTTGAATTACTAGACTTCCACTCAGGGTTGGAATTTGACGGGCATTTGCCCGTTCTTAACCATTTTTCCCGTCAAATACACGAGAAAATATTGGAAAACCGTTTTATTGGAGGGGTATACATTTTTGTAAACCGTAATTTTGATGGTCAAAATATTGTTGAAAACGTCATTAATAGGTTTAGTGAGAGGAAGGACTCTGGACTAGGTAGTAGGAGCCTACTGCTTAAGGGATAGGAGGCAGTAGGCATTGGTCTAAAGTGGGCAGTGGTGTGATGTGCTATTTGTTGGAGGGATCTGATAGCTGGAACGGAGGAATTTGGTAAGTAGAGAAAAGGGGATGAGTAGCGGTGTTGGTTTGGTAGCGGAAAAGGGGATGAGTAGCAGTGTCGGTTTGGTAGAAAAAGAATATTTGATACCGAAAATGTTTGTGGAAAACATTGGCGGAAACCCACATTTGGTCTTTTCAGTTGGTTAGAGGGGCCTCCGACAGCGAAGGTTCAAACCTACGCGAGGTCTTCTACCAGCATATACAACAATGCCTTCGATCAAACCGAAAATGCATCTACCATCGGTCTTCCAACTATATGCATGCATTGGGTAACTAGCCACTGACTTGTCCATAGCACAGATCTCGGATTGGCAGGTTAAATTTAGGATACTTGATTTAATTTTCTGACCTTTATTTCAGCCGGCTAGAAGGATGAAGACAATCACATTTGGCAAGCAGAAAACTCCCGAGGAAGCAGAAGCATTTATTTGCTGAAGAGATAGTATTTATTTTTATCTTGGACTTTGTGTTGTTCAAGAGGTTCTATCTGTTTGATCTCTCGATGCACTCGTGATCTGCATTCTTTGAGCATTTATTTGTTTCCATAAAATTTGATATCAAGATAAGTTTGATTTATGTCCTTGTTATCATGTCCTTGAGCGTCATTTTGAGGTTCTTAATAAATTGCAAGTCACATATCACTTTCCTCAAGGTTTTTGGATAGATAAACATGTTTTAAGCAGCCGTAGCCCCGTTATTTGGTGGAGCATTTTAGATTTTGCTAATTTCCAGAGAAAAATTGATTTCACTTTATTTAAATTATCATCAACAAAGATCTCTCAAAGTCTTGGCTAAAATATGTCGTTAACGAGTTATTTGAGCATCTATTATATTGTCTTTTAAAGTATTTTAGGTTTTGTTTTTTAGTGTTAAATTCCTTTTCCTTCCATTAAATTTTCCATAACAAAAATTACTCCAGTCGTGGATAAAACATGTCATTTTATGTTTGTACTCACTGTTTCAGAAGATTTTTGGTGGTCTTCTCCTTATTACTGGCTCACCGGCAGGAAAGTATTGCCTTACTTCCATTCCGTGAGTTACCTGCTCTCTTGGCTGGCTTATGAGCTTGCTTATTTTGCTCTCTTGGTTGGCTTATGAGCTTGTTTATTCCTTCTGGTTCAAGAACTTCGACATACATACGTGGTTGTATTTTCCTCCCTTTTGCGACAGACATATGGTTAGATATCAATTTGCTAAAAATTTGGAAGTCTGTATCCAACTTTTAAGGAACCTATTTTATTCCCTCAATGACTTTCTCTGTGACCTTGTTAGTGACGATGACTTTCTCCATGACCTTGTTAGTGCCAATTTAGCCTAGCCCTTTTGCTCATGTTACTGCCCATGTTGTTTAGCCCTTTTTCTTAGCCTCTCCCTCTCGAATCCATCCCTTTGTCCCACACTGATATTCCTCTTTACCCCACCCATAGTTTTTACCTTAATCCATTACTTTAAGGGAGAGAGATATTTAAGGGAGACATACCTTTTAAAATATACAAATACAAGATAGCGAGTGACCTTTCCTTGGATCATTGGTTTATATATATATATATATTCTCCCAAAGGCCTTCTTTTTGGAGCTAAATACCTTTTTTTGTGAGTGAATTGTCTCTATATCGTCGCTAAAATATGCTATTTTTCTGATAGTAAGAATCGGTTTTTAGGGAAAGAGATGGAGGTTAAATCTAGAGCATTTTAGGTTTTATTCTTGTTTCTTTTGGATATGAACAAAAATATCATCAAATAGCAGTTAAAATATGTCATTTTCTTACCAAGGGATCTATTTGACTAGTTGTTAGAGTGTCTTCGTATTTTTGTTTCCATTGAAATAGCTTTCTTTAGAGTCGGTTGGTGATTTGTACGTGAGGTGGATGGAGTGTTAAGCCAGGTGTTCACAACTCACAAGTTTCATTCTTGTGACGTTGTGCCTGGATTTGTATTTGTTTATCATGGGTTTCAAAGGGGTCAATTTTGATGGAAGAGATAACCCTTGGACCTACAAGGTTGTAACTAAGCCGAAGGATCTTTGTAATCTGCAGTTAAGCTCTTTGGCGCAACTTTCATGTTTCACTCTAAAAAAATGTTAACTCTAGATTTGGGCTTCCACATGCATGTTATTACAAATTTTGGTAGTCTCAAAAGTCTATTATTTTCAATGCAGCTCCTTTAGGCATTTTTCTTCCCGCTAAGTAAAAACTGTGCCTATGTTGGTATTTACGGATCGATGCCTAAATATGTAAATTGGTCTAGCGAACAAAATTCACTTTTCACATCCATTAATTCAATATTTCATACTTGAAAATGGGGATTTGAAAGTGGAGCTTAGAAGAGAAACATTTACATCCCACCAAAATGCCCCTATACAAAATTGGTGAGTAAATATTTGTGGAGTTTTCAAGTTTATAATATTATTGTTGTGTTTATAACTTTATAACCTTTCTAATCAAGTTTTTGTATAGATAATAGGATCTAACAGCCCACACATAGGACATATTTTTACAGTTCACAATTTTCCAGGAAGGTTTGCTATCTATCATGAAGATAAGAACATATGCAAAAATCACCAAGTCGGCAACTCTATTTAAAAACTCCTTTGATTCTCTTTTCCACATAAGTCCTTTGCTTGTAAACAAGATTTTAGATATGCCAAAAATCACTCGTCTATGTAGATCTATTGTAACTTGTAAGTTTAATGTACATATATTTTTATGTAAGGGAAGTAATCATGCATTGGGAAAATTAGATCTGATTTCCTTCAGGATTAGTTGGCCGACCTTGTTGTTTTGTTTTTCTCACCTTATATAGTATCCCAAGAAATAAAAGGTGTTTAGGTAGACAACTAGCTCTGATGCTTACTTATATTCTGTGTCATTGAGTTATCAATCATATTTCATTATTGCATAAACGAATTTGGTGTGTGAATATCTCAATCTGTTTTGTTTATATAAGAGGCCCTTCAAATAGGAAGTGTTGTAACCGAGCAGTGCTAATGTCATCATATCAAATAAAAATAATTCACATTATTAAAACCATGTACTATGCCAACAAAATATAATGAAATAATAACAAAGTATATAACACCATACTCCAAATTCCAACCACCACAAAAAATTGAAAACTTCATTGCAGTAGGTAACCTCTATACTAAAACTTTTTTTATTGATAGGTATATATTTCGGAAAAACGTTTAGAGAAGGGGAATGTTAAACCATGAAACGTAAAAAAAAATTAGTATGACTAGTAAGATTGAAGTGAAATTCCAACACTACTTCCAGTAGATGTTGCCTCTAATTCCAGTTGACTTATACCAGTCAACTATCAACTTTGCTAGTCAATTTACATGCAAAGAATATAACATTCCCAACATTCTTCCACTTGTTGTCTTTTTTGAATAAATAGGAGATATAAAACTTCAGTTCACTTAAGCAGGGATAACAAGCCCATCATTTCCCTAGACCAAGAAATTTTTTTCGTGCTTACCGACTTGGTAAATGAGTCTAGAAAATTCTTCACCGTGTATACCTTTTCTAGTAACAACTTCTGTTTCTCCACCATATCCCTCACAAAATGGTATTGAACATCAGTGTGTTTCGTCTTCAAATGATATGCCAAATTCTTCACCAGGAATATTCCAATTTGATTGTCACAATCTATCCTAACAATATGCTCATCAAACCCAACATCTGAACACAATCTCCGCAACCAAACAAGCTCCTTTCATGCATGAATAGTTTCCATATATTTAGCCTTAGTATTTGATAGTGCAATGACTGAATGCCTCTTACTCATCCAACAGACTACTCCGTCGAATATCTTGAACACATATTTGCTAGTCGACCGTCTGCAGTCGATGTCTCCAACCCAGTAAAAAAAAAACTATGTACATTCGTTTCTTTGTTGTCTTCGGGCTCTCCTCCATAACAGATTGCATAATCCATCATGCTGCACATATACCTGAATACTCTCTTGACTGCGGTCCAGTGATCTTTTCCAGGTGTTGACATATACCTTCTCAATACTCCCACTGCATGGGAAATATATGGTCGTGTACATACCATAGCATACATTAGACTACAAACAACACTAGCATAGGGCACACATAACATGCACTTTATTTCTTCTTGTGTCTTAGGACACTTTTCAATAGATAGCGTGAATCCCATAGAAATAGGTACCTTGACTTGTCTACTCCCTTGCATGTTCAAACGTTCCAAAATTGTCTCAATATATTTTCTCTGACTTAACAAGACTAGCTTTCTTCTACCTACTCAATCTCTCTTTATTTCCATTTCAAGAATGAAATTTGTTTCTCTGAGATCTTTCATGCCAAACTTAGAGATTAATTGTAGTTTCACCTCCTTGATTAGATCCATGTTATTTCTGACCAACAACATGTTGTTGCCATACATAAATACATATATGAAATGAGCATTGAATTTCTTCCCATACACACAATGATGACTTCTCACAAGCCCCAGTTGCTAGATATGGATGTCAAACTCTTGATACCACATCTTGGGTGATTTTTTTAGACCGTAAATGAGAGACTTATTGAGCCTACAGACCAACTCTTTTTCTCCACCCACTATAAAACCTTTAGGATTCTTCATATAGATTTCTTCTTCAAGATCACCATGAAAAAATGTTGTCTTTAAAACCATTTTTTCTATTTCAAGATCAAATGCTGCAGATAGAGAAATTATTACCCTTATGAAAGTTAGTTTAGAAATAGGAGAGAAAATTTCACCAAAGTCGAATCCCTCGACTTGGGAATATCCTTTTACTACCAATCGGTCCTTGTACTTCTCGACTTGACCCGCTGCATTTAAATTTTTGTTGAACACCCACTTACTGCCAATGGGTTTCCTTCCATTTTGTAATGCAACTAGATCCCACGTTTCAGTCTTCTTCAAGGACTCCATATCTTATTCCATGCCCCTTTTCCATAGTTTGCTCTCTGTTGAGTTGATCGCTTAATTTACTAACCTGGGATCATCATATATGGCAGATAACACAAAAGTAGAGTGAAATTTGGGTGGAATATGCCTTTCTGGCTGTTTTTTAGTTCAACCAAACCTCCTGACATCCGAATTCTGCGTTTCCACCTCTTCGTCAGATTTAGTCGACTCCCTAAATCCAGACTTGCATCGTTCATTTCGAATTCTTTCTTTTTTGTTTTTTCTCTTTTAACCTCTTCATTCCTAGAAGTGCCTCCGACTTCTCTAAAGACCACATCTCGACTACAAACTACCTTCCTTGTCACTGGGTTCTGTCATGTCCCCTCCCATCAATCCCACTCAAGGAAGGGAACATGAGACTAAGTCTGGGCTTTAAAGACTCTAGCCCCATCATTAAATTCATAACAAGTAAAATGCAAACAAATATACATGTGTGCATATGCATAATACAATAAACATGCACAACGAAACTAAACTATATCCACACACACATCTAGCATGAATTCAACATAATCATAACGGACTCTAATTAAAAACATTGTATAATTGAAACACAAGAGAGTACTTATCTGGAAATGAAGTAGTCCCGAGCAACTAGCTATGCAACTACAATGCTCCACCCAACCATAGGCCATTTTTTTCTCATAAATATCTCCACACAACTTCCACCCCCGAGCTGGGCATGATTTCGACAAGGAAAAGGGAACAACAACTAACACATAGACAAATCTATAAAACATCTCAGCCAAGCTAGTCTACAACTGGGTTTATCAGGTTGTTAAGGCAAGAGGAAGGAAGAATTGCTAAGCTAGTGAGATCAACCACAGAGCTATTGGTACCTCTACAAGATCTAGCTAGCTTGGCACCCGCAATACCTACACACCCAACACAAGGAAGTGTTCCCTTCACTGCTACACAGTCCCTCATGCTATACCTTTCCTTCTAGTGATTTTCAGGGTGTGCATAGAAAAGTATCCAAATCCCTTTGACCTTTTGTGAGGTTACACTCTTCCCTAGGTTTATCAAGCCAATTCTAATCCTCTTCTACTCCTAGTTTCTTACTCACAAGTTCAATCCAAAACAAGGATGCACATAACAACAAGGCACAAATGTTGGGAATGGAAAAACATTTTTAATTGTGGGATGCACAAAACAAGAATCCCACGAGTTCTTCCACTTCATGG
Organism: Larix kaempferi; assembly: GCA_027924585.1. Classification (NCBI taxonomy): domain Eukaryota; kingdom Viridiplantae; phylum Streptophyta; class Pinopsida; order Pinales; family Pinaceae; genus Larix; species Larix kaempferi. Next base: position 63,398,464 of record BSBM01000370.1, on the reverse strand, counting down.
CACACCAAAAATGACCCTTGAGATGGGAAAACAACAGCTGGGAGCTATCAATCGAATCCCCAATAGGTATATGGGAATTCAAATGGAAACAACGACCTCTATGGACCCCCAAATCGGATTTCTCTTCCTCCCATTCATTTTGCAACACCAAAAATGACTTCCTAGCAAGAAAAATGAAGGAAAACCCAGGAAAAACATGGAGGAAAATGCCCAACAAGCTATATGGGCATGAGAGAGAATAAACCATGCATAAATAATGACCTCGGAAGCAAATTCATGGCTCTTTTGTTTCCCAAGAAGAGAAACACGATTTTCCAAAAATGATGGGTTGCCCATACATGAAATTGGACAACCATACCTTCCATTTCTCAAAACAATAACCACCCCAACCACCTCTTGGAAGAAATGAATAGTTGGGTGCAAAATTCAATGTGGGTGGTTGATGGTTCATGGGTTCTCTCATTGACACTTGGATTGACACTATTGGCTTCAAGGGTTTGAATATTTCCCTCCCTATTCCTTGTAAAAATCATTCCCCCGTACTCTTGTTGCGTTGCATAGCTAGTTGTGGGTATTTTTTTATATTAAAATACATATTTACATCATATTTACGATTTCTATCGTGCCTGGCTAGCACACGATCCACATGCATCGATTTTTAATTTTCGATACATAAAACACTAAATCAATGGTAGGGCCTTGGCCTTGAGCTCCTCACCACGATTTTATAATGATATTACATCTTTTACATGTTTAATGCAATGGGGTCAAAATTGGGGTGTTACAGGTTCCACAACTTATACCCTTTCATTCCATCTTTTTACCCAATAAAGATGCATTTCCCTGACTTGCTGTTGAGTTTGGTTCTTTTATCCTTTGGGATATGCATAAAGGAATCACACCCAAACACTTTGAGATGTAAAATAGAGGAATTTTTACTATCCCATGCCTCATATGGATTCTTGTCGACTAGAGACGTCAATGACAACCAATTCACTAGGTAACATGCCGTATGGATTGGCTTTGCCTAGAATTCTTGTGTGACTCCTGCACCACTGAGCATGCTCCTGGATTTCTCCATCAATGTTCTGTTCATTCTTCTAGCAAATCTATTATGTTGATTCATGTATGGAGTTGTGTTTTGTCAAGCTATATTGTGCTGTATGTAGAACTGGTTGAACTCCTTTCTATATAATTCTCCTTCGTTATCAATTCTCAACACCTTGATCTTTTTACCAGTCTGATTCTTCACAAGAGCTTTGAAATATTGAAACTTCTCAAAAACCTCAGATTTATTTCTCAGAAAATACAACCATGTCATTATGGAGATATCATATATGAAAGAAATGTAATACTGAGATCCTCCTAGTGAAGGGACTGACATTGGTCCAAACACATCGCTATGTATTAACTCTAGTATTTCCTCTGCCCTAGTAGCACTAGATGAGAACCTTACATGAATCTATTTACCATAAATACAATGTTCACAGAAGTCGACTTCTCCAGGACAATCATGGATACCTTCAACCACACCTTTACTATGCATAGCATGAAGACCTTTATCACCTATATTCCTCATCCGTTGATGCCACAACATGGTCCAGTCGACTAAACAAGCATATGTTCCATCAGACTCAGGACAGATCACATTAGCACTTTTGTCAGTATCTATTCTTCCCAATACTTTGTATAAGGTTCTAGTTTGAACTCCCCTCATCAATACCATCGCTCCTTGCACCATTTTACATGTATATTTATCAAATACAGACTACACACATGCATTCCCCATCGTACTAACTGAGATCAAGTTTTGAGCCAAACTTGCAATATGCAGTACTCCTAGAAGTGTTCCTGTTCTTTCATATTTTACCTTCAGTAGAACTTTACCTTGTTCGACTATCCTGGTAAGTGAGTCATTTCCCAATAGGAAATCACCACCATCAAACTTCTCATACTCATAGAACCACTCTCTGCAAGGTTTCATATGATATGAAGCACCAGAGTCGATCAACTAAGAGTCTCGATCAGGCTGTGTATTTGTGGAGGCCAAATACACATCACCTTTCTCCTCTTGCAAAGTCTTACCATCAGTCGACTAACCTTCCTCATTCCCTTTTCATTTCTCGTCTTCTGTCGACTTATAGTTCCATTTATAATACTTGAATTTACTCCATCACTAACATAATTTCGTCGCTGGACTAGAGGATCTCGTCTTAGATCTACCCCTCGACTTTGATCTTTTACCAGAGGTTTTTCCTTTTCCTTTGCCTATCGATCGAACTCTTACCATTAATGCTTTTTGGTTTTCTCCTTTGATGTTATTTTGTCTTATATATTCTAACAATAGAGATGTGACTACATTGTCGATCTTCAATGTGGTACTATTTCTTCCAATATCCACAACTAGGCTATCCTAGGAATCTAGAAAAGAACACAATATACTAATGCATTTCTCCTCTTCAGTCTTTTTAATATCCATTGACGAAAACTGGATGATAACAGTGTTGAACCCATTTAGGTGCTTTGTAACTGAGTCACTTTCACTCATCCTCAGAAGGTATAACTTCTTCTGAAGAAACAACTTGTTAACTAGATATTTCGACTGGTACGAGTTCCCAAAATTTTCCCACATATGTTCATTGTAATATTTAATCATCCATATATTTAATCGACAATGTAACATTTTAAAAAATTAGACAATGCAACATAATAAGAAACCCATTTTATTATATATGAATAAGAGACCCTTTGCCATATAAAATAGGACAACAAAAAGGTCCACAATAATCAAAATGTCAATATGTAATTGTTACAATTATTCATCACCAATTGGGATAATATGTCCAGTACATTAAATGAAATGTATGATTTTCATGTATGTTTATGAGAGGATGCCAAGCACTACCACCTCTTATTAAAGGTTCGGACATAAGTTAGTTAAAAAACACTTCATGATTTAATATTTACCCTAACAATAAGTCAAAACTTTATTACAAGCTCATTATTTTGTGTAACAAAGTCATATCACATGGGTTCCACTCTCATCAATTTGGGTCTTAGACTCTATGGTTACTAGCATTCTATAGGCGACAATGGAAGGTGTGAAGAATAGCCTTTAGATTGATCAATACACCTTCAAGAGAAATGCATATGATCCATTTTGGTATTTAATGTTACTTCTTTCTTCTAACCCGTAACCACCAAGAGCCTCGACTAATTTAGCTATATATTCAACTACTAGTCCACTTCCTAATAGTTGACATAGCTTCTACTTTCACCATAATTCCTAATATAGTTGACATAGCTTCTACTTTGATCATACCCATTATTGCTTTTTCTCAAATTCTTACAAGGAATCTATTGGTGTCTAGTAATTCTACATAAACATTAACATTCCAACAATAAAAAATGAAAAAAAAATGGGAATATTAACATTGCACACATTGCTTAAAAGAATGGTTGAATATGATGGTGTTAAGATTTAATATGATAAGATAGAAAATATCAGTAATACATTCCATTTCACAACAATAGCATATACAGGATCACTGAAAGAACAATAAGCACAGCATAAACACAAGAGACACAGATTTATCCTGGGAAACCCTCATGGGGTAGAAAACCCAACAAAGCTTCCTCAATATAGATGACTAGCAAATACAAAGATGTAATCCCCAAACATGAGTTCTTTCTCCTCCATAGCAGATCTCTCTCTCTCCTATGCGTGAATCACAAGTGAGTGAATGTGTGTTAAATGAGGAACACACCTCCTCTATTTATACACAACTCCGAATTGACTTTTACACTAACTAGGTCAGCCCCAACTTAACCACTTAACATAATGTTGACTAGGCCGACCCCACTAGGGTGGTCTAATAACCCTTTAACCCACATGACTCATACAGTGCTGACCCCACTAGGGAAGTCTAATAACCCAAGTTACCACATTCTCCACGGAGGAATAAAACATCTCCGGATATACAATAGGGTCTCCATGGAGGAATGAAACATCTCCGGAATAATAAAGTACAAATATAATATTCTTAGAAGTTACAATATCTCAACACTCCCCCTTAACGAGAAGGATATTATAACAACATCTGCGGGAGCAAGGAGTCATCAACTACATGATACATGATACATCTATAAATCATTGGAAGCTTTCTTTAACATCATTAGTAACTCAAACAGTTACTGGAACATCAACATCTTCAGTACTGAGTCTTCATCTTCTGCAACACTCGAACAACTATAGTAACATCATCATCTGGATCTCCCGATCAACAGTATCATCATCTGGATCTCTGATCAACATCATCATCATCTGGATCTCCCGATCAACAACATCATCATCTGGATCTCCCGATCAACAACATCATCTGGATCTATCGATCAACAACATCATCTGGATCTCTTGATCAACAACATCATCATCTGGATCATCTCGATCAACAGTATCAACATCTGGATCCACTCGATCAACATCATAGCAACATACTCTGCAATACACACGATCCAATTACAGGATGATCAATCCTGCTCACTTTAGGACATAAGTCCAAGGATGATACAATCCTATCACGTACATTTTGAACCAAACGTTCAGGGATGATGCAATCCTATCACATACATTTTGATCCAAAGGTTCATGGATGATGCAATCCCATCACGTACATTTTGAACCAAAGGTTCAAGGATGATGCAATCCTATCACGTACATTTTGAACCAACCGTTCAGAGATGATGCAATCCCATCACGTACATTTTGAACCAAACGTTCATGGAAGATGCAGTCCTCTCACATACATTTTGAACCAAACGTTCAGTGACGATGCAGTCCTCTCATGTACATTTTGAACCAAATGTTCAGGGACGATGCAGTCCTATCACGTACATTTTGAACTAAATGTTCAGGGACGCTGCAATGCTATCACATACATTTTGAACTAAATGTTTAGGGACGATGCAGTCCTCTCATGTGCATTTTGAGCCAAACGTTCAGGGATGATGCAGTCCTCTCACGTACATTTTGAACTAAATGTTAAGGGACGATGCAGTCCTCTCACATGCATTTTGAACTAAATGTTTAGGGATGATGAAGTCCTCTTACGTGCATTTTGAACCAAACGTTCAGGGACGATGCAGTCCTATCATGTACATTTTGAACTAAATGTTCAGGGATGATGCAGTCCTCTCACGTGCATTTTGAACCAAACATTCAGGGATGATGCAGTCCTCTCACGTACATTTTGAACTAAATGTTCAGGGACGATGCAGTCTTCTCACGTGCATTTTGAACTAAATGTTCAGGGACGATGCAGTCCTCTCACGTGCATTTTGAACCAAATGTTTAGGGACGATGCAGTCCTATCACGTACATTTTGAACTAAATGTTCAGGGACAATGCAGTCCTATCACGTCTACTTAGACAAAGTCTAAGGACCACTTTTCAGAGACATATGTCTACGGATCAATTCAGGGACCGAAGTCCAAGGATGATACAATCCCTCTCAACCACTAGGGACCACTTCTCGGAGACATATGTCTACGGATCAATTCAGGGACCGAAGTCCAGGGATGATACAATCCCTCTCGTCCACTAGGACAAAGTCTAAGGACCATATATCGTCCTCATCGTCGTAACCGGTAACCTCATCATCGACCTCATCGTCGGAACAGGTAACCTCATCATCGACACAAGTGTCCTCATCATCGATACAAGTATCTACATCATCGATACAAGTATCCTCATCATCGATACAAGTATCTACATCATCAATACATGTATACTCATCATCGATACAAGTATCCACATCATCATCGACCATGTCACTCCCCCTTTCGAGGAGGGTCCTTCTGAACTACACCAAGCTTATCTCAGAAATACTCAAACTTTAATCGAGATAGAGGTTTGGTCAATACATCAGCAACTTGTTCGTAAGTGCTCACATACTTGAGCTTTATAGCTCCTTTCTGCACCATATCCCGTATATAGAAATATCGGATCTCTATGTGCTTTGACTTATCATGGAACACTGGATTTTTGTTAAATTTTCAGAATTTACTTCAATCTGATCTAGGATCTTAACTGAGAGAACAACATGTACAACATATCTACAGCATATCAATCATGGACACAATAATGCAAGCACACAAGAGACACAGAGTTTAGTTGGGGAAAACCATAAAGGTGAAAAACCCCAATAAATTCCTCAGAGATAGATAGAGCAAAGATACAACCCAAGCATAAGAGATAGACATCTCCTAGCAGCATCTTCTCCTCCTCCACAAGAGCGCCACTCTCCCAAGAGTGTGAGAGAGAATAGAATGATCAAATAGAGTGCCTCCCGCACTCTATTTATACTTGACTAGACTTGCCTAATAACCTTTACTAGGTCGGCCTTAACTTAACCACATAACACAATGCTGACTGGGCCGACAACCAATAGGGTGGTCTAATAACCCTTTGACCCACATGGCCGACCCTCACTAGGGTGGTCTAATAACCCTTCGACCCACATGACTTATATAGGGTTGACCCCAACAAGCTGGTCTAATAACCCATCAAGTATAAGTTACGACACTTACAATATAAATGATGACACTTCCGTATAGAGGAATAATAACATCTATATAGGAATACAAACACTTCCGTATAGAGGAATAATACTATCTCTATAGGAGTGCAATATACATATATAAAATACATGGGTGAAATACATTTCGAAGTTACATATACATCAACACTCCCTCTTAACTAGGAAGGTATTTATCGACACAAGTCTTCTAGCACAAGTCTTCTTCTCTGGATCATCGTCACTGGATAATCGTCATTGAGTCATCGTCATCGTCACTGCTGCTGCTATCTCAATCAATCTCTGAATCTACTCGTCATAGGAAGTTCTACAGAGCCAGTCCTTTTTCATACTGGATGTAGGCCCACCACTTGCAGGTCTTCATCATCACTAGCCATACTGTGGAATCCTCAGGACTTATTACGTGCATCACAAAACCTGGCGGTAGCATCCCAGGCTGTTACGAGCACACAGCTCTACCTGTCGGATCTCCCAGGAGCACATTACATGTGACCCATCACAAAACCTGGCTGAAGCATCCCAGGCTATTACGAGCACACAGCTCTACCTGTCGGATCTCCCAGGAGCACATTACATGTGATCTCACCACAAAACTTGGCTGAAGCATCCCAAGCTATTACGAGCACACAGATCTGCCTCTCAGATCTCCCAGGAGCACATTACATGTGGTCCACCACAAAATCTGGCTGAAGCATCTGAGGCCTTTTTCATCCTATCCAGATCTCCCAGGAGCATATTACATGTGGTCATGGCAATGCCTCGAAAGAGCATCTGAGGCCTTTTTCATCCTGTCTAGATCTCCCAGGTCCACTTACATGCCATAGGACAATGCCTCGAAAGAGCATCTGAGGCCTTTTTCATCCTATCCAGATCTCCCAGGTCTACTTACATGTCCTCCTATAGCAATGCCTCGAAAGAGCATCTGAGTCCTTTTTCATCCTGTCCAGATCTCCTATGTCTACTTACATGCTCATCTGCACAACCTGTACACGACCACAGATTATCAACCTGATACTCTCCATACATCATCCTGATCATCATCACTACATCATCCTGATGCATGTCATCTGGAGAAGCTCATCATCCATGATCATCCTGATCATACAATGCATCTACCTGATGTATACCAAGTATCTACCTAATACATATCACCATACACAGTGTATCCACCTGATACATACATAGATACATGATCCGCACAATGTATCTACCTGATACATATCAACATATATGATCCAAGCATCCAACATGATGCATACATACATAAATGATCCAACTGATCATATCCAGCATCCAACATGATGCATACATACATAAATGATCAAACTGATCATATCCAACATCCAACATGATGCATACATACATAAATGATCCAACTGATCATATCCAGCATCCAACATGATGCATACATACATACAAATGTAAATGATCCAACTGATCATACATAGCAGAAACTAGAACATCATCCTGATGCTCATCATCCAACGCTTACATCCACAACAATGTGAAGGATCCCCCTTCCACCATGATAGGAATGGCTACATCAAATGTCTCCATCACTTTTTTCTTGAAGTGTCATCGATCTGAAGAACACCAAGCCTCTCTTTGAAGTACTCGAACTTCACTCTGGCTAGTGGCTTCGTCAACACATTTGCAATCTGCTCGTTCGTCGCAACATACATGAGCTTCACTGCTCCTCTCTGCACCATATCCCTGATATAGTGATATTTGATCTCTATTTGTTTCGACCTTTCGTGGAACCCCGGGTTCTCATACAGCTTCACACAACTCTGGTTATCACAAAAGATACCAGTAGCTTCCAATGGGAGATCAAATAACTCAAACAGTAGCTTCCGAAGCCATACTGCCTCACAACTTAGCCGAACAAGCTGCAACATACTCTGCTTCGACTGTGCTCAGTGCTACACAGGACTGCTTCCTGCTAAACCAAGAGATCACACCTGATCCTATACTGAAGCAGCACCGAGAAGTGCTCTTACTATCTGCAGCACTGCCTGCCCAATATGAATCAACATAACCCTGTAGGTTAAACTTTTGATTCACATCATACTTGATCCCATAATCAACTGTACTCTTGAGGTACCTCAGAATATGCTTTACAGCAACCAGGTGAACACTCCTCGGATCCATCAGGAACTGGATCAATGTGTTCAATGCAAAGCAAATATCTGGTCTCGTGTTCATTAGGTACATCAAGGACCCAATCATATGACGATACATAGTGATATCATCCGGATCAGATGAAGCATCACACATAAGCTTCAGGTTTGATGCCATAGGTGTGGCCATGGCATTGCAGTCCATCATCCCTAACCTCTTTAGGATCTTTACTGCATACTTCCCTTGTCCAAGGAAGATTCCATCTGCACTCTGCCACACCTCCATACCTAGAAAATAGTGCATCATCCACAAGTTCTTCATCTCGAACTCGGCAGCAAGCTTCTGCTTCATGTCGACAATCAATCTATCTTCACCTGTAATAAACAGGTCATCCATATACAAAATTAGTATCACTGGATTGCCTTCCTCAACCTTGTAGTAAAGGTTGGAATCCGCTTTACTCTTGGTAAAACCCAAATTGGATAGAAAGCTGTCTATCCTACCATACCAAGTTCTGCACATATATGACTCCCTGTCATGTGTCTCAGAACCAAGTGGTTACTCCACATACACTTCTTCTTCAACTACACCATTCAAGAAAGTTGTCTTGAAATCCATCTGGTGTATCTTCCATTTCATCACTGCAGCCAGAGCAAGTATGGATCTAATGGAAGTGTATCTAGATACAGGAGAAAAAGTCTTTATTCTACCACCTGCAACATGCTTGATCTTGTAGATCCTCTTGGAAGTCACTACAAACTCCCCTTCAAGTCTTGGGACTGCATCCCAAACATGTTCATGATTGACTGGTACTCCTCAATCATGGCAGTCTTCCCAGATCCTGGGAACTTCAATATCTTCAATATTTTCAATAGATAACTTTGTTGCTGAACAAATGTTGTAGTCCTTCTTTTGTAGGTGATGGTATACGATCTTTCCTACACAACAAGTTAAATTGCATGATTAGAAAACATCTCATAGTTTTCAGAACAAATTCTTACACATAAAGAAATATGTCATACAGTCATGCAATTATCTTAGCCAATGCTTCAATACAACATTTATCCATATCCTGTAACTTTCTAGATGCCTTCCAATCTCTACCAGAACATTGTTAAGAGTGTGCACAACTCCCAACATGTCAGCAAAGAGGTTTCATTCTAGATAAGTAGAAAAAGGAATGTTGTACAGTGCCATAGGCCACTTACCCATGTATATTAGTAGTATACTGTTCATCAATGCAACTATTCTAATATGCATAATACACAACCTAATTCTAGGAACATGAGTATATACATTATTGAACAATATTATTTAAACAATAAAATATACAAGGAATGACAATTCAAATACTTATCTTTGTTTGTTTGTTGGGTTGACTCCCTCTCAGTCTTTGCTTCTTTTCTTCAACTCCATTCTGATGTGGATTGTGAGAAGTGGTCAACTCCCTCTGAATATCTACATCCTTGCAGAAACTACTGAAGTGTGCTCATTCTTTGATTCCTTGCAAGAACAACTGGAGTGTGCTCCCTCTTGATCTTTACTTCCTGGATTACCTGTCCTTGAACTTATATCCATCACTATGCATGCTTGTTAGTATCATCATTGTGTTATCCTCGAGGTCTCATACATAATCACACATTCATTAGTATGGTCTTAATACTATCAAAACACAATAATCTTAAACATGTATAGTCATGATCATTTCAAACACAGATAATAAACATTAGTATTCAAGGTTTCAGGGAAGTCTTCTTTTACTCATGCATATTCTTATTTGATCATAGAACTCTTATGGTTAGTTAAATCATCAATCAAGATAAGAGACATAAAATGCATAAACCCTTGATTACTTACATTTCTAACTTTATGAATAAACATAACCAATCATACCAAGTATACTTATCTAAGGGATCCTAACACAAGGTAGGATTCTAACTTGATATAGGAAAAACATACCTGGATTGGTATGTTAGCTAGCTATGTCTAACATATCCACATGATGTCTTCTTGTTCTCTTCAATGACTTGTGCTAGTAACCTGCATATCTCATAGGTTAACCATTATAGAACCAAGTTATACATACCTCGCAAATAGATCTTTTAAGTGATTCATGACAATGGATGAATCTTTGTCCTCATGTCATCATGATCATATGTTCTTGAACTAGAACATGATTTGTCTTTCTTGGTGTACCTTTCATGTTAGCGGACAACATAAACCTCATGCAACACCATAATGCATTAGTACAATTATAAGTGTCAACACCCTAATCAATGAATATCTTCTATCATGCATTCATAATTTTATTAAGGTGACACGACAAGTCTAAATTTAATCAAGATTGCACTAACCGTAATAACATGAAGACAAACATACCATAAACTTAATCATGAACAAATCTCAAAACATACCTGGATGAGTCATACTTGTCGAGATTGCTTGTAATCTTCTCATGTAAGGCCTTAGCCTCATCTCCCTCTTAAACAAGAACTTCTTCACTTATGCAGGTGACCAATCCATTCTCTTCTAGGATTAACCCAATCCACTTGATTTGCAGGAACTAGATCTGGAGCTGGATTAGGATTTGTCAGAGAAACCCTAAAAATTCAAACTTTGAATTTCAAACTTCTGAAAGGATAGAAATATGCGTCTTGATGAGCTGATCAAGCTGGTATACTCATAATTTGAAAACTGCAAAGTTTCACTCCTCAAATTTTCCTTTGAAACTTACGGATTCACTAGACATGACCCCGAACTAGGGTTTGATAAAGCCCACCCTTCTGCCCAATCAAAAGGTTCGATCCAAAGCTCTAAGCTTTTATTTTTCTGAGGAGCTTCCAGCTGTGGTCACAGATTTCAAAAATTTCCATTTTTACAGAAGCCCTAATTTTCCACTTTTTCGATCAAAGTCCCGAACTAGGGTCTGATCAAGCTCGACCTTCTTCACAACCAAAAATTCTGATCTTGGTCTCTAAATTTTGATTTTGATGAGTATCATTCAGCCGTAGTCTCTGATTACAAAAATTCCAACTTTCTCCGAAACCCTAAATTCCGGAAGCCATGAATGAAGGTGCTAAAAAATAATTCTGTTTTGACAGAAATATGTACCTAATTGTTTCTGGTGTAACTCTGAAATTTTCAATCCACAGGGTCTGAAATTTTTTTTCTGTGATAGACCGACCTGTCATATTTCCAACCCCACAGGTATGACCTCAAATGGATTCTCTGAGAGAGAGTTATGGCAAGTGTCACAACGTGACCTGTTTATGGGATAAAACAGGAGAGCAAACTTGTATGGCGTGCCACGTGTCATTGGTTCAGTTTCGGCCTATGAAAAAGTTACCTTAGAAATTACAGTCCGTGCAATACCTGTCACTTTTTACGAAATTTCATTTGGAGCTTCCTATCCCAAGTTATGACCTTTTTTCCAAGGTCACTTGTTTATGACTGAGATCTGGAAGAGGCATAAACCCTATATTGTACAGATCATATATCACAAATTACAACGAATTAGAGGTTTTCCTTTGGACACAAGGTACATGGGGATCTTAGATTTTCCTTGTACGATTTTCAAACCCCAAAACCTTGCTGAAATTTATTTATAGCGAAAGTACTATGATGACTGGTTTTTGCTATATCAAGCCCTAGCATCGTAAGTGCAACAAGTGTCATACATGCCATACCATGCCTTCTTTCAGTCTAGCTCTGATACCATGTTAAATTTTCAGAATTTACTTCAATCTAATCTAGGATCTTAACTGAGAGAACAACATGTACAACATATCTACAGCATATCAATCATGGACACAATAATGCAAGCACACAAGAGACACAGAGTTTACTTGGGGAAAACCATAAAGGTGAAAAACCCCAATAACTTCCTCAGAGATAGATAGAGAAAAGATACAACCCAATCATAAGAGATAGACATATCCTAGCAGCAACTTCTCCTCCTCCACAAGAGCTCCACTCTCCCAAGAGTGTGAGAGAGAATAGAATGATCAAATAGAGTGCCTCCCGCACTCTTACTTGACTAGACTTGCCTAATAACCTTTACTAGGTCGGCCTTAACTTAACCACATAACACAATGCTGAATGGGCCAACACCCAATAGGGTGGTCTAATAACCCTTTGACCCACATGGCTGACCCCCACTAAGGTGGTCTAATAACCCTTCAACCCACATGACTTATACAGGGCCGACCCCAACAAGGTGGTCTAATAACCCATCAAGTATAAGTTACGACACCTACAATATAAATGATGACACTTCCGTATAGAGGAATAATAACATCTCTATAGGAATACAAACACTTCCGTATAGAGGAATAATACCATATCTATAGGAGTACAATATACATATATAAAATATATGGGTGAAATACATTCCGAAGTTACATATACATCAACAATTTTCTGTCATCTTGATACAAGTTTGGTTGTCACACAGGGTCACAGTGGGTTCCATCTCTAAGTCAAGAATCTTGATAACAAATTCCGAAGCCATATCGCTTCACAAATAGCAGAGCAAGCAACTATATATTCCACTTCAGCTGTGCTGAGAGCCACATTAGACTGCTTCCTGCTAAACCACGAGTCATGGCAGATCCCAAACAATAGCATCCGCCCGGTGTGCTCTTCCTGTCTGATACACTTCCTTCCCAATCAACATCTGTGTAGCCATACAATCTGAAGTCATGATATCCATGATATCATAGACCAAAGTCTATCGTACCCTTTAGGTACCTCATCACATGCTTTGTAGCTATCAGGTGAACATGCCTAGGTTCCATTAGATACTGACTTAAGGTGTTCACAGCAAAGCATATATCTGACCTGGTATTCGTCAGATACATCAATGACCCACTAAATATGTCTGTACAAAGTCACTTCCGCTAACTCTGATGAGTCATCAACTAACTGCTTCAAGTTGGAGTCCATGGGAGTGGCCATGGATTTTGCATTCCAACATATCAAATACTTTCCCTGGTTGAGAAATATTCCTTCCGGGCCTTGCTATACTTCCAGACCTAGGAAGTAATGCATCAATCCGAGATCTTTCATCTCAAATTCTGTAGCTAGCTTCTTCTTGCTTTCCATGATCTGTTTCTCATTCCCTATTAGAAAGAGATCATCCACATACAGTAATAGTATGCCAGGTTCATCATCCATAACCTTAAGATAAAGGTTAGGATCAGCTTTACTTTTGGTAAAGCCCAAGCTTGTCAAGAAGCTATCAATTCGCCCTTTGTGACTGAACATCATTCACACTCTACATTGAGTGATCTTCTGTATATCTATCCGTGTCATCTCTCATCGGATGGGTCTACTGATATGAGCCTCAAGATCATCTGTGGTGAGTTCCTTCTTGCATCCATCTAAGAGAAGAATGTCATATTTATATAGACACCATCTTCAACCTTGTAGCAAAGGTTGAAATCCGCATCACCCATGGTGCTCATTAAGCTCATCAAATGACTATTGATCCTGGGTACCCATACAGATCTTTCTTCAATTACACCAATAAGAGAATGATCTTTATCTAGCCACTTGGAGCAAACATCTCGTCATGATCCTCTTCCTCTTTCTAAGAGAATCTTCTAGCCAAGAGCCTTCTATATTACGTTTGATTTGTAAGTCTTCTTGTTGAACATCCATCACTTGTTCATTGTTCATCATCCTTCTTTTGTAGATCATATCACATGATCTTTCCTACAAATCAAAGTTAATTACATGATTAGTAATACTTCATAATCATCAAATCATGATAACCTACTATGCATACTGATATGATTCACATAGTCATGCAACTATCTTGACCAATATTTTGGCACAACACTTTTCCATATCATGTATGCATATAGTGGCTATCTAGATGCCTTCCATCTCTACCAGAACATACTATCAAGAGCGTGCATAGCTCTCAGCATGTCAGTAAAGAGGTTTCATTCTAGATAAACAACAATGGAATGTTTGTCCAACTTACCCATCATATGCATATTAGTAGTATACTGTTCAATGCTATATGAATGCTTCCACTATGCATGATATATTCTAGGAATACAAATATGCATACAGCTATTACAAGCAATATCATTTACTATTTCATAGATTCAAATAACAACTCAAACACTTATCTTTTATGTTTGTGTGGTTTCCTCCCGCTTGATCTCTATATGTCTTTGAACTTCTATTCATTCTGTACCACTATGCATGCTTAAGTGTGCACTAGTGTCATCCTCATGATCTCATACATAATCATACATTCATTAGTATAATCTCAATACTATCAAAACATTATGTATGGTTATGATCATTTCATACACATGTATACTTACCTAAGATCCCAACACAAGGTAGGATTCTAACTTGATATAGGAAAACATACTTGGATTATTATATACCTAAACAATATCTTCTTTGTTCTCTTCAATGATTTTAGAGACCTTGTGCTAGAACCTGCATATCTCATAAGTTAAGAATATTAGAATAAGGTCATACATACATCGTAAGTATAGCTTCAATGTGATCAAAGACTATGGATGAGTCTTTGTCTCCATGTCATCATGATCATAGAACTCGATTTGTCTTTCTTGATGTACCTTTCATGTTAGCAGACAACATCATCCTCATACAACACCACAAGTGCATTAGTACAATCATAAGTGTCATAAACCTAACTAATTAATGTCTTCTATCACTCACATGCATTCATTATCAAACAATCATAATTGCACCAACCTTAATAACATGAAGACAAACATATTATGAACTTAATCAAGAATCAGATTTCAAAACATAACTGTGTCTTCTCAAGTCATACCTGTCGAGTAGTCTTCTCTATAAGGGTAAAACCCTAACCATCCAAGGTAGATCACTTGTAAACATCTTATGCATGTTCATGGTGCTAGGATGATAGGATATCAGTGCCATTTAAACCTTCTTCACCGCTTCCCTATGAGTCTCCCAACTTTGCTAGGGTTTCTTCTTTCTTGGAAACCCTAATCTTCAATCTCCTTCCTCCCACGACATTTTGATGGAGGATTAATATCTAAGATGAATGGATTCCAATTCCATCATCAAAGCTTCCAATGTTGTATCAGGTGTCTCTAACATTGTATCAGTTCCTTCCAAACCTAAAAACTGAAAACCCTAAGTGAGAGCTTCTTCCTCCTCTTCTTAGATTTCCTCCATTGAGCCAATTCCGATGTGCCATATTGTTTCTAGTGTATCTCTGTAATTTCGGATCTGCAGGGTTTGAAACTTTGGCCTGTGGTATCCCGAACTGTCATATTTCCAACCCCATAGGTCTGAGATTTAATGGATTCTCTGAGAGAGATTTATGCCAAGTGTCGCAACATGACCTATTTATGGGATGCAACAGCATAGCGAACTTGTACGGAGTGATACGTGTCACTGTTTCAACTTCAGCCTCTGAAACGTGGACCTGTGAAACTACAGTCCATGCCCTACCTGTCACATTTTATGAAATTTCATTTGGATCTTCCTAGCCGAGATATGACCTTTTTTCCTAGGTCACCTGTTTAGGACTGCATTGTGGAAAAGGCAGAAACCCTAACTTGTACTGATCATATCTCACAAAGTACAACGAATCTGAGGCTGTCCTTCGGACACAAGGTACAGGGGGATTTTATATTCGGCATGTAGAAGTTTCATATCCTAAACCTTCTCCAAAATTTATTTATAGAGAAAGTACCACGATGATGGGTGTTTGCTATATAAAACCCTAGCTTTCAAATTGTCGCAAGTGAGACAAGTGTCGTAAGTGCCATGCATTGCCTTCCTTCAGGCTAGCTCTGATACCATGTTAAGATTTAATATGCTAAGATAGAAAATATCAGTATTACATTCCATTTCACAACAATAGCATATATAGGATCATTGAAAGAACAACAAGCACAACATAAACACAAGAGACACAGATTTATCCTGGGAAACCCTCATGGGGTAGAAAAACCAGCAAAGCTTCCTCAATATAGATGACCAAAAAATACAAATATGTAATCCCCAAACATGAGCTCATTCTCCTCCATAGCAGATCTCTCTCTCTCCTATGCGCCAATCACAAGTGAGTGAATGTGTGTTAAATGAGGAAAACACCTCCTCTATTTATACACAACTCCGACTTGACTTTTACACTAACTAGGTTGGCCCCAACTTAACCAATTAACATAATGTTGACTGGGCCGACCCCACTAGGGTGGTATAATAACCCTTTAACCCACGTGACTCATACAGGGTCGACCCCACTAGGGAAGTCTAATAACCCAAGTTACCACATTCTCCACGGAGGAATAAAACATCTCCGGATATACAATAGGGTCTCCACGGAGGAATGAAACATCTCCGGAATAATAAAGTACAAATAGAGTATTCTTAGAAGTTACAATATCTCAATAGATGGTGTGTATAATGCCATGGAATGAAATCATTTTGAATTATCACAAGAATGGTCACTACCATGAAGTGATGATATTGTTCAATGTAATGCAATTCCAAGGAATAAAATCCAACTCAATGAGATACACATGAAAAACCATTTATGGTTTTAAGGGTTATAAACATCAGTACACCCTTAAATAATTTTTAAAGGACATATATAGTATGTAGAACAATGAATCAATCATTTACGAGTCTTCATAGAATAACCACTACCATGAAGATTTAATATTCTCCAATGCATCAATAAACCCCAAATCGTTTTTTAAAGGACATATGTAGTATGCAGAACAATGAAGCAATACTTTATGAGTCTTCATAGAATAACCACTACCATGAAGAATTAATATTCTCCAATGCAATCCACACGCAAGGAATAAAATCCAACTCAATCACCATGGTTTGAGATCTACTATGTGTGACCATTTATTGGTGTTGAAATGAGGTAAGTATATTACATTTACTTTAATGGGAATATTAACATTAATTTTTAATAGGGCCATTAACATTGCTAAATGTGGGAATATTAACATTGCACACACTGCTTGAAAGAATGCTTGAACAAGGTGGAGTGTGTTGTCTCATGGATTGTAATCAATTCAACTTATTATAGGTGGGCTAGAACCTAGATTGGTTTAATTAGTATGTGATCCATATTTTTCCATTCAAACACAAACATTGAAAACAAGAGAAACGATGGGCTACCAAATCTTCATGTAATCAAAGCATGTGTCAAGTTATGATATCTCCGAGTGAGCAAGAAAACCAATAAATTTATCATCAAAGGGGGATTGGGTGCAATGTTCTTCTAGGTATTGTAATGACCTCAATGTATGCAAAGTGTGTAAGTTTGGAGGATGTAGATAAAATGTTTGATATAAATGGAAGCGACTACTAGTACTTTTTCCTGTTCTAACCCACAACTACCATGAGCCTCAAGTACTTTATCTAGGCATTCAACTACCACTCCACCTCCTAATATAGTTTACATAGCTTTTATTTTCACCATACTTATTATTTCTCTTTCTCAAATTCCTACTAGAAATCTAGTAGTGTTTAGTCATCCTACAGACCTTAATCTTGGATTGAGAATTGAAAATGCACCAATTCTAATACCACCCACTTGGAAATGATTATGTCCATTTTAAGAGATCCCTTGGTGAAGAGATTTTATCATTTTCCTTCTCCTCCTCTTTCTTTTGAGGCTATAGTTATACCTCCTACTTTTACAACTTGTGTTGAATAGTCTCACTTTATATGGAAAGTGACTAGGGGAGAATATAAGAGAAGAGATTTTCTCTTAGTTGTCCCACCATTGTTAGGGAATTTTTCTTTTTATCCATGCACTCTTATAGAGGATTACTTATTTTTAGCAATACATGATCTTCGCTTAATTGTAAAATGTCAAGTAGGTATTTATCATGTTATATGTTCTTAGTTGGTTATAGTTAGACTTACTCTATACATATTTATCTACTTCAAAATAGTAGAGTTATGACCATTCTATATGTGTAGGTTTCACTTCCCTCTCGTTATGTCCTTAGGCCATTTGACATATAACTACATGTGCCGACTACTATACCTTCATTCAAAGATGCTTATGATTTCATCAACTTATCTAGTGCCTGATGAATGTACATGTTACTCTTATTTTATATACAAGTCTTTTAGTTACTTAGCCACCCAATGCTCCAGTGGTAACAAAAGTAGTTAGATGATGGTGTTAAAAAAATGTTTCCCATAAATAGAAAGGAGAAAAAACTACCCAACTAATTAAAAAAAGGTTTATGGTAGGAGTAGAATAACTAACCAATGAAATTTCCTTTTTCCTCTGTAACCCCTTTACGGAGTTCTATTTTCAGACCAAGATACATACAAATGGTAAGAAAATAGCATTGATTGAAAGAGCCATGGAACTTGATGTTATCTTAGTCAAATTACTTATCTCTGCAAAATAGGAAAGAACTTGTGGATATGGTACATAAAGGATTGTTGTTATAAAAGTATGAGAAAACATCTTCCTTATGCATGCCTAGCTATGGGAAACATGTTATAATATTTTCTCTTGATAGTAAACTCCATTTAAATTTGAAAAATATCTTTCTTTATCATGTGCAGACATGAAGTATTATTTTAATTCTTAAAATTTATTGTTGCATCTTCTCTAAGAGATTATTTTCTTCATCATCAATTGCCTCTTTCACTTTTCCAAGTTATGCACATCATCATCATTGATATGGTTCAAGCTATTTTAAACGCATACATACTACTATTTTAATTGATGGAATATATGTCCTCCATTTATGCTAGCATTCAAATGGTTCGAAGAGGATATTTTTGTCCACGATGTAAAGTCATCCATTGTTGATATGGTGGAGGAGACCTCCAGATTGGTAGATAAGGTGATAGATTCTCCATCACGTTCTCTGGTGTCAAACACGAGCACAGATCTTGGACGAATCAATGATAATAGTAACCTTTTACACTATTCCGATGGAAAAGGTTTGGATCACAAGCAAGTTGTTTCATCAAGCTTCCCAATTAATCAAACGACTGAGATTTCAATGCTAGCTCTTCTGGTGCAACTCAGGTCTCTTCAGGTGTGAGATAACACGTTTGGCTATCAGAGGCATCAAATCCTTCATTATTGCTTTTGTTGGTCGATACGCCCGTTACTTCATTGAAAGAAAGCGAACAATATCATTCTGGCACCTCTTGTGCAGGGTATGGTTTTGTAAGTAGTGTGCTAGATTTGGTCCTTTTGCAGGGGTCTATGGTTGAAGGAAGGAAATTTTGTAGCGGTAAAAGACCAAGGAAGCATTTAAAAATAAGGGTGGTTCTGTCTCACTGGTCATAGGTAAGGATATTGCAATTGGTGCTATAATGGATTTAAATGGTAAATCCTTGGTAGGGAAATTTGGTGGATGTAGAATATCATTTTCATCATTAAAAGGTTGGGTTAAGGAGCATTGGTATCAAGAGTTAGGGTATTTTCCTACTTTCCATACCTTAGCAAGAGGATGGATATGGTTTATTTTTTGATCGGTCGATGATGATTCAAATATCTTTAAAGTTATTTGGTTTTGGGATAGCTCGTTACTGATATTGAAACCTTGACATCCTTTGTTTGATGCAAAGGAGGAAAGACTTGACTATTTGGTTGGTTTGGATTAAGCTCATAGGTTTACCTATGGAATGGTGGACTATTCAAGGTATTTTGACAATTGGGGATTGGATTTGTAAAACTATGGTTGTAAATGATAGTTTCAGTTCTAATCCTCAGCATTCGGTGGTGAGAGTACTAGTGGAACTTGATGCTTGTGATGGGTTGTATGAGTCTGTTGAGTTAATTTTGGAGGAGGCTCTTTTTACTCAAATCCTGAACTACATTAGTGTTCCCTTTTGATTTGAGAGATGCCATGAGGTTGGTCATGTTGTAGATGACTGCAAAAAAGGTTTTTTCGAAAAGGGGTTGGGTGAAAAAGCAAGGATGGGAATCAACTACTTCTTCAGACCCAAATCCCAAGCCATCTGCAAACTACCAAGGTGTGTTTGGGATGACCCAGAAGGTTTTAGAGAAAATAGGTGCAATGGCGACCGAGGAAAAGCATGCAGTTCATATTCCTCTAGAGGATATTTCAATCCTTCTCATCGAGTCTTGGAAATCTTCGCATGTCTCCATTGATGACAATGATCCTTTCATCGCGAAGAATCCTATGCCATTAGAAGTAGAGAGAGCTTATCAGAATGGTACATAGGACTTGGCTACCTTGTATCATGATTTGGGTAAGATTAATAACCCTCTCTCATAGTTTAGTTGACAGAATGTGTGTGATGTTTTGATTCAAAATTCCTCTAAGCATTCTCCTAATGTTTTTGGTTTGGGAGATAATCTAGATGTTCCTTCGAGCAAAGGACACTCTTCTAAGAAGCATGTTGTAAAAGGTGGTATAACTAGGGACATAGGGTTTGGAGGGGTGACTATTAATCTCTTCGACGACTCCTTACATATTTATGATTCGGTGGAATCTTCTTTTTGACACTCTTCTAGAGTGGATTATTGTCTTTATTCTAGGGGGGTCCTTATCTCCCAAGGCCTCAAAAGATTTCCAATTCTCAGGGTAAAAAATTGGCGGGGGTTTAGAACAGGATGAATATTTTGATCTTGGACATCTGTTGGTGGGGAGAAAATATTTAATTCATAAAGCACATGAGACCGCAGCTAGGGAAATTAAACATGGAAGAAAAAAATTACTTACATGGGTCCGTAGAGCAGTCCATACCCCTGTATTAATTCCTCAATTAAATTTCTCTCCCTTAACATCAAGGGGATGGGGAGCCAAGGTTAAACACTGGACCTTAAGATATAATTAGTTAGGAGTCTAATATGCTGCTAATTCAATAAACAATGAGTCGATGAGAAAATATGTATGTAGTTCTAAGAAAGATGTTGGTTGGTTGGGATTTTTTTTATTGATGTTGATGGCCTCTTTGGGGGTTTGATTTAAGGTTGGAATGATAATATTCATCTGATTAATGATTTTATTGAACAATCAGGCTTGTTCACTTTGGTTCATAGCAAAAGTTTGGGTTTGGACTTGGGGTTGCTGTTAGGAACTCGTGTCAACCCTTCTCTTTACTTTGTTAGTATGTTGCTGTTGGATGCATATGATTTGTAAGTCGTCCCGTAGTATTATATGTTCCATGGTATTGATCCATAGTATTGGATGCATATGCTTTGTAAGTCATCCCGTAGTATTATATGTTCCATGGTGTTGATCCATAGTATTAGACGCATAGACTTAGTATATAAGTACGTGTTGAGGTCGATGAAGGAATCCACGAGTTATTTGTATTGAGATTTCTCAAAGGAGGTTTCCCCCTTGAAGTGGGCCGCGATCAATAAATATCTTCTGTGTTATGTTATTTCTGATATATTTTGCATTTTCATCATTTAATTGCCGGAGGTTCCTCACATGTGGTATCATATCACTTTTTTGGGCTCGTTGGGTGGAATTTCTGCCAATTTTTTTTTTCTCAGTGGCTTCCAGGCATTGTGATTATTGCAGTACTCTTTTTCTTTGCATATGTATTTGTTCCTTTCAATTGCAGGTTCGGATCCGGGAATAATCCCTATCTGCTTAATTGTGGGAAGTACTTGGGCATAGCCCTAAAACTCATTGAGAGGAGTACCACAAGAACCCCGAAGTAGCTGGCCCATTGAGAGGACCTGCCAGTGAAAAGGGAAACGACCCTTACCTGATTGACTAGTTCCCACTCGTGAGGTAAACCAAGAGCCGTCGTTTGTGGCAAAACGATTATCAGTTTTACCTGAGCCGTGGAGTGAGGGGTGCTGCCCCAATACGCAAGCCGTTAGACAACATTGGTGGCCGAGTGAATCCCTTGAACCTTTAGGAATCAACTCATACCTGGGGTCCATATCTATTTCCAGCTGATAAATAACATATTACATCTGTCTAGAACTGTTGCATATCAATTCCGAAAAAAATTAAAAAAATAAAAGAAAAATAAAATAAAATAAAATAAAATAAATTCTTTGTTTTAACTCCGTTTCCCTTGAAAATTCATTGGCACCCCTGCAATCCCATTATGCATATTTCATTCCTGAGGACCCTATCCCAAATTCCACTTCCCGAAGCCAGAAATCCCACATCTGTCTATTTTTAGGGTTTGCCATAACTTCTTTGATTTTCACCCAATCGCCTTCAAATTTTTCCACAGTGTTCATTTCCTATTTCTGCTTCTTTGTCCTTCTTTGAAATGTTTTCCCATTCTTTCATCCCTCTTCTGAAATCCCCATTTTCTGCTTTCCTGTCCATTAGAAAGTGTCAAAAACCTACTCAAACCCCAATTACCCATCAGAGTTTTCCCCAAATCCAAATTATCCTTTACTAAAGAAGTTTATGTTTTTGTTTTTCTACCCATTAAAAAAAAAAAAATCCTGGTTATGGTTGTCCCCCGCGCAGGAGCAAAAAACATGGAGGAAGAACTTGCAGCCCTCAAAACCAAACTCCAAGATCTGGATGAAAAATTTCTCGGCCTCCATCTTCAACATTCAACCATGAACAATAAATGACAGCCATAGTCTTCTGCAGACACTGGGTTCTCTTCTTCCAGCAATTTTTGTGGGTCGAAGCTTGATTTTCCTCGCTTCAATGGTAATGATCCTGCTAGATAGATATACCGGGCATAACAATATTTCAATTTGCATAATACTTTTGATGTCAACAAAGTTCCACTTGCATCCTTTCATTTGGAACATGAAGCCCTTCAATGGTACTGTTGGTACATCAAGGCTCATGAAGAGCCAAAATGGACAGATTTTTACCAACTCCTTTTGCAATGATTTGGTCCTAGTGCTTTTGATGAATTCATAGGAGCACTCACTAAAATTTTCCAAATTGGCACTGTAAAAGAGTATCATAGACATAATTTGAGAAAATGGCCAATCACACAGAAGGATTTCCCGATGAATTCTATAGGAGTTGTTTTATCAATGATCTAAAGGATGCAATCCGATCTGAGGTTAAAATGTTCTTTCTCAACACAATGATGGAAGCCCTAGGGTTGGATAAGTTGGCAGAGGACAATATCGCAACCCAACAACACTCCAAATTCACTTTTGTTCCATTCAGAAATATGGTTTCCCAACGACCTCCCATCACGCCAGCTTCTTGACCAACTCCTATAAAGAATTTGTATGAAGCAAAGATGCGGGCATGTAGAGAAAAAGGGCTTTGTTATAATTGTGATGAGAAATTCACTTGGGGACATAGATGTGTTGAGAAAAATCTCTATCTCTTGGATGTGGATTCTCCACCTACCTTTGAAATTGGCGAAGAAGCTCTGGATACAATAGATGATCAGGTCGACATTCAACAACCACCTGTTGACCCTCCATCTCAGGACGACCACCCAGAGATATATCTCCATGATTTAGCTTGAGTCACCACCCCACAAACAATGTAGGTCAGGGGTTACTTCAAGAAGCTCCCTCTTAAAATACTCATTGATTATGGTAGCACTCATAAATTCATTGACCCTCGGGTCTCCAAACAAGCTGATTGTTTTCTCCATCCTTGCTCCAACTTTGAAGTCATGATTGCCAATGGGGGCACCTTACCTTGCAAGGGGAAGTGTCGCAATGTGCGTATAACTATGGGAGATTATAATCCGCGCTACAACATGTTTTCCTTGGCCTTAGACGAATGTGATGTGGTTTTGGGTGCTCAATGGTTACGCACACTAGACCCCATCTTATGGGATTTTGCTGAACTTTGGATGCAATTTTCAGTCAATGGAAAAAACAGACATTGATGGGCTTACAACCAGGGTCTCTCAGCATCATCAGATCACATCGCATGGAAAATATCCTTAAGAATAATTCACATGGTGTCATCGCTCAGCTCCATTCCATTCAGATGCGCCCATCAGCAGTCTCCACTACTCCTTTGGATATACAACGAATTTTGGATAGATATGCCATCTTCAAGACCAGAGGACCATCGTATTTCAGCTCCTTCCTAGAAGTGTTCCTCCCAACATCAGGCCCTATCGATACCCATTTCACCAAAAAAAAAAGATTGAGATGCTCGTTCGGGACTTACTGAAGAAAGGTATTTTTCGCACTAGTACTAGCTCATTTTCTTCACCAATTCTTCTTGTTTGAAAAAAACATGGGTCATGGCGCCTCTACATTGACTTCCGAGCACTTAATAACCTCACAATCAAGGACAAGTTTCCAATTTCTGTTGTTGATGAGCTTCTTGATGAGCTTCATGGTGCTCATTTTTTCTCCAAGTTGGATCTTCATTCTGGGTATCATCAAATTCGGGTTCATGAGGATGATATCCCTAAAATAACTTTCCACACACATGATGGCCACTATGAGTTTTTAGTCATGCCCTTTGGCCTCACAAATGATCCTTCCACATTCCAGGAATTGATGAATAAAATATTTTGGCCCTACTTGCGGAATTTCATTCTGGTCTTCTGTGATGATATCCTCATCTATAGTAAAACATGGGCTGAGCATCTCCAACATCTGGATCTTGTAATGCAACTTTTATCTGATCATCATTTCCACGCCAAACAGTCTAAATGTGTTTTTGGATAGGAGGAAGTAGAGTATCTCAGTCATATTATTTCAGCACAAGGGGTTGGTGTGGATCTTTCCAAAATAGATGCCATGAAAAATTGGCCGCATTCTTAGACATTCAAGAGCCTTCGTGGTTTTTTGGGATTGACTGGATACTACCGCAAGTTTGTCAAGGATTATGGGAAGATTGCAGCTCCATTAATCGATCTATTGAAAAAGGATGCTTTTACATGGACACATGCTAGTGAGTGTGTGATCCAGGTGGATATCGGTGGCCACCCACCTTTCCAACTGGATCAGAATAGTTTGCTGGCAATTTTGGTAATTTACTATTTTTAGTAGTTTTTTCGGGTCCTGAAATTTCGGGGTCATTTTGAGGTCCTAAACGACCTTTTTTTGACGATTTGGGGGGCCAAATGGTTTCCAATAGCATGCATTTTTCCCTAGTCAAAAGTTGTAAATATCGGATAGACCTTTCCAACGGGCTATCGAGCTCCCCAAACGGAGATTGTATGCAAACGTTATGACCCCGGGAAGTTGACTGCTCAACTAACCACCTTGGGGTTGCAAACTTTATGACGGTTCATCTTCTAGGGTTAGGTTTTTGGATATTTGAGATTCTTTCCCTCATGCTTATGATAAATAGGCCCTTTGGGCCTCTCTTTGTATTCATCTTCTTGCGAATGAGCACAGCCGTCACATCTCTTCTCAGAGATAATCCGCCACCATTCCAACAAGCTTGTTTTCCGCTGCATTTTACAGTTTTAGCTTTTCCCTTATTGAATAGAAAACCAGTTTTACTGTATCTCTGTTATTTTGTGTTAAGCACATGATAATAATTTGTATTCATTTCGTTCTGCTCATAAAATCTAGATTAGTGGTATCAGAGCGGTCTGCTCCTTGTCGTCTTAATGCATGTCCCCAACGAGGTCAGGGTACAAAGAATTGGGTCTCGAGCTTGTTTCTCTTGAGGTCAAAAGCTCTCGCACGCCCAAGAGACCTCTCATGGCAGGAGAAAATAAAGATGACGTGACAGGAGATCCTTTCAAAATGTTGCTTGAGGAAGCCCTCACGCAACAGAGGAACGAGATGATGGATAGTTTCATGCAAATCCTTCGGTGGCTACCAACAAGCGACGCATCTTCCTCGAGCGGAGGCGCCGCCCCCTTCAAGGTACAAATCAACTTCGATATTCCTATATTTGAAGGTCAGATGGACATAGATGCTGTAGATAAGTGGTTGAATCTACTAGAAGGGTATTTTTCTTTCCATAACTTTTCGAATAGAGAAAAGATTACTTTTACGCTCCTCAAAGCCGTTCCCCTTGTCAAAGATTGGTGGGAAAATTTCTGCAAGAAAAATGACACAGAGGAAACCTCATTATTTTCAGTCACGACCACCTGGGAATCCTTCATGGATGCTATTAAGGAACAATACTACCCTGTTGGAAGTTATGATGACTTGTATACCAAATGGACCACACTGCGACAAGAAAGAGACCAAGCAGTGCCAGAGTTCACAAATACCTTCCATACCTTGCGCACCAAGCTTGGTATCAAAGATTCAGAGCGACATCTGGTGCTCAAGTATCGCGGTGGTCTACATAGATACATCCAGACTGAAATGGAATTTCTGGACATCTCTTCCTTGGGCGCGGCCTACCGATATGCCGTCAAAATCAAGCAGAAGCTAAAAAAAAAGGCGTGTCAATTTGGGCCTGGGAACCCCTCATAGAAAAAGACAGGAAATGGCGGCCCCAACCCACAGAATAAAGGATAGAGCAAAGATGGACAGTATCAGGACAACCAGTCAAAGCCGCAAGCAAAGAAGGACACCATAAAGACAAAGAAAGATAGCGGGAAGTGGTGCGACTTCCATAAGAGCCCTTGGCATAACACTGCTGACTACCACTCAAAGCAGTCGCTGGTGGCCGAAGTGAAAGCATCTGAATCAAATGCAGATTCTGAATTTGAGTCTGAACCAGAAAGGGGAAGAGGGATCATCGACGTGGAACCCAGTTCCACCATTGCTACCACCAAGCTCTAGCCTGATGAACCAGACGAGCCAGAAGAAGGAGAACGCCTCTTCCATTCACAGATGTGGGTAAAAGGCACCCCGCTGCAGTTTATCGTTGATAGCGGTAGCCAGAAGAACCTCATCTCAGCAGAGGTCATCAAGCGCCTGGCCCTGCCCACAACGCCGCACCCACAAACCTACACCATTGGATGGATCCGCAAAGGAAGCGATCTCCACATCATCCAACAGTGCCGATTGTCATACGGCATCAAGCCCTTCAAGGACGAGGTATTGTGTGATGTTGCTCCTCTCGAAGTTTCAATTGTTCTTTTGGGCCAACCTTATTTATGGAAACCTCATGCTGTATATGAGTCCAGGCCTCATAGTGTTATTATTTCTTTGAACAGGAAATTGTACAAGATACCCAAGGCACTCCCTCCTAGTGCTATTTCCTTGATCTCTGCCAAGCAATGCAGGAAGGTCATCTCTCAGACCGGGAAATTTGTCTTCTTTGTGATTTGCTCTCAGAGTGAGAGAAAGATCGCAGCCACATCCAGGGCCTCTGCGACCGATCTCTCCACACAACAGAAGCAAGTGGATAAGGTGGTGGAAGAATACTCAGATATCTTCTCCTCTCCTGCTGGGGTACCTCTGCACTGCTAGGTCAAGCATCCCATCGATCTGAACCCAGGTGCACTGCTACCCAATGGGCCAGTCTATCGCCACTCTCTGTTGGAAAACGAGGAGATCAAGAGGCAGATCCAAGAATCGCTCCACAAGGGGCACATCCGTCCTAGCTCAACACCTTGTGGGAACCCAATCATGCTGGTAAAAAAGAAAGATGGGACCTGGCGACTCTGCATTGATTACCGGGCCCTGAATAAAATCACAGTCCGCAACCGGTACCCAATTCCCTGAATCAACAACCTCCTTGATCAGCTCAGGAGGTCCAAATACTTCAGTAAGATTGATCTGAAGTTTGGCTACCACCAGGTCCCAATAGAACAAACAGATGTATGGAAGACTGCTTTCAAGTCAAAAGGTCTTTTTGAATGGTTGGTCATGCCCTTTGGTTTGACAAATGCTCCAACAACTTTTATGAGGATGATTGACGATATCCTACGACCTTTCACCAATAATTTTGTAGTGGTGTATCTGGAGGACATCCTCATCTACAACAAGACTTGGGTGGAACACTTGCAACATATTTAGCAGGTTCTGCACACCCTGCGGCAGCACAAACTATATGCAAACTTGGAAAAATGCTCCTTCGGCATGGACAGGGTCCATTACTTAGGATACATCATTGATCGACATGGTGTGCATGTGGATCCAACCAAGATCTAGGTCATTCGTGACTGGCCCGTCCCAACCACACTCACTGAACTTCGGAGCTTCTTGGGCCTCGCCAATTTCTATCACTGATTCATGCTAGGATTCTCTCATATCGCATGGGCCCTCAGCCAAGTAACCAAGGGTGGCGATAAGGAAAAATATGTGTGGGGCTTGTCCCAACAAAAAGCCTTCGATGACTTGAAGAAGTGTTTTTGCTCATCGCTGATACTCTCATTACTGGACCTGCAACATCCCTTTGAGATCGAGATAGATGCTTTAGATTATGCTGTGGGCACAGTTCTCACTCAACACGGCCACCCCGTGGCATATCATAGTGAGACACCATCAGATGCTATCCGTAAGTACCCTACTTACGACAAAGAAATGTACTCCATTATGCAAGCCTGCCGCTAGTGGAGACATTACATTCTTGGGAAGGACACAGTCATCCACAATGATCACAAGCCACTACAGTTCATGCAGACCTAAGGAAAGTTGCAGAATGACCGCCATCAGAAGTGTTCCACATACTTACAGCAGTTCCACCTCAACATCAAATATAAAACAGGGAGTACTAACCGAGTTGTTGACTGCCTCAGTCGACCTCCAGTCGCGGCACTCACCATGGTTCTAGAATCTTGTGGCCACGAGACCTACGGATGGCCCCACCTCTACGAGACAGACCTTGACTTCTCCACCACCTACCAAATGTTGGGCACCAACTCAGTGGTTGCTAATTTCCATATTCAGGATGGGTTGATGTGTCGTTTGGGACATCTCTGCGTTCCATCAAGCAAGCGCGCGAAGCTGATTTGGGAAGCTCACTACAGTCGAGTGGCAAGACACTTTTGCGTCGAAAATACAGTGGCAATGTTGCAGAAACATTTCTACTGGATGAAACTTCGACAAGATGTCGGCAAGTATATCAGGTCCTGCACCGCTTGTACTATTGCCAAACCGACACTAAGAAACAGGGCTTGTACACCCCTCTACCTACTCCTGACAGGCTATGGGAATCCATCTCAAT
Source organism: Larix kaempferi (assembly GCA_027924585.1). Classification (NCBI taxonomy): domain Eukaryota; kingdom Viridiplantae; phylum Streptophyta; class Pinopsida; order Pinales; family Pinaceae; genus Larix; species Larix kaempferi. The sequence goes on along the minus strand of BSBM01000370.1, from coordinate 63,368,787 downwards.
GGACTACATGTTGGGCTTGCTGTCCACCAAGAGGGGAAACGACTGTGTTTTTGTGGTTGTTGATCGCTTTTCCAAGATGGCGATTCTAGCTGCCTACAAGAAGAACATCACAGCAGAAGCCACTGCCAAGCTCTTCTTTGAACGAGTATGGGTACATTTTGGGATCCCACAGACCATTATCTCAGACCATGACAGTCGGTTCCTCAACTCATTCTAGTCGAGCCTCTGGTCACTGCTGGATACCAAGCTCATCGAATCCACTGCCTTCCACCCCCAGACAGACGGCCAAACTGATGTCATCAACCGGATGGTTGTACATATCCTGTGCATGTACAATTCAACACACCCCCGCACATGGGATGAGAGTCTTCCCTATGTCCAACATAGCTACAACCGAGCCTTGCATAGCTCAACTGGCCACAGCCCCTTTCAGGTGGGGTTGGGATTCCAACCATTGGGCCCCATGGATGTTGCACTTTCCTTGGTGACCACCTCAGCTGAATCGTCCCTAGAAGCTGACAAAGCCACCCGGTTCATTGAACAGATCCAGGATATCCGCCAACAGGTTCAGGATATTCTACAGAAGTCTAATGCCAAGTACAAGAAGCACCATGATCAACATCGGGTGCCACATAAGTTTTAGGTGGGCGACAAAGTTTGGTTGCATTTGCAGAAAGAACGCCTTACAGGGTCCCATCGAAAGCTTCGCCCACTCCGTTATAGGTTGTACACCATCACCAAGGTGGTGGGTGACAATGCTTTTGAGCTCAACATTCCCCCCTTCCTTGGTTTGCATCCAGTCTTCAACATGGCTCTCCTTCGGCCATATTTCCCACCATTATTAGACACCTCAGAGATAGCAGAGCAGTTGACACCAACAGAGATCAACCCTGACTGCCTGCAAAAGGCATCCAGTGATCCTATTGTGGACACACAGATCAAAGGCACTCGACATCAAAGGATCCAGCTTTACCGAGTTGTCAAAGCAGGGCAGCGCCTGCACCAAGGCAAGTGGCTCACCCGGGGCCAAATTCAATAGAAATTTCCTCATCTGATGGGGGAACTCAACGTAATGGAGACCATTGCTTCCTAAGGAGGGAGGATTGATCCAGATGGATATCGGTGGCCACCCACCTTTCCAACTAGCTCAAAACAGTTTTCTAGCAATTTTGATAATTTACTATTTTTAGTAGTTTTTTCGGGTCCTGAACTTCCGGGGCCGTTTTGAGGCCCTAAACGACCTTTTTTTGGCGATTTGGGGGGACAAATGATTGCCAACAACATGCATTAGGTTATAGTTGAAAGTTGTAAATCTCGGATAGACCTTTCCAACGGGCTACCGAGCACCCCAAACGGAGATTGTATGCAAACGTTATGACCCCGGGAAGTTGACTGTTCAACTAACCACCTTGGGGCCGCAAACTTTATGACGGTTCATCTTCTAGGGTTAGGTTTTTGGATGTTTGGGATTCTTTCCCTCATGCTTATGATAAATAGGCCCTTTGGGCCTCTTTTTGTATTCATATTCTTGAGAATGAGCGCAACCGTCACATCTCTTCTCAAAGATAAGCCGCCACCATTCCAGCAAGCTTGTTTTCCGTTGCATTTTACACTTTTAGCGTTTTTCTTATTGAATAGAAAACCAATTTTACTGATCTCTATTATTTTGTGTTAAGCATCTTATAATAATTTGTATTCATTTTGTTCTGCTCATAAAATCCGGATCAGTGTGCATTTGATAAACTGAAACAAGCTATGTGTACTACACCTGTTCTAGCTATGCTCGATTTTTCCAAGCCCTTCACTATTGAGAGTGATGCTTGCGACAATGGACTTGGTGCTATTCTCCTTCAAGATGAACATCCCATTGTGTTCACCAGCAAATCCCTTTCCGATAAGAATTATCCGCCTCTACATATGATAAGGAAATGATGGCTATTTTTCATGCAGTACAGAAGTGGTGGCCATACCTATTAGGGAATCATTTTTGCATCAAGACTGATCACCAGAGTTTGAAATATTTCATGGAACAACCGATCTCCTCCCCAACACAACATAAATTGGTTAGAAAATCATGGATTATGAATATGAGATCACTTTCAAGAAGGGTAAGGACAATCTTGTGGCAGATGCTCTTTCTCGCACATTTGATGACCAAGTTTCTCTTTCATCTATTTCTCTGTCTGTTCCAAATTGGTTGCAATTTGTTCAACAGGGCTATGTCAATGACTCCTCATTATCTCAAATCATCCAACAGTTGGCCAACAACCCTTCTATTGTATCGCATTAATCTTGGGATGGTGCTTCAATGAGATACAAGGGTCGTCTAGTGCTTCCCCAGAGCATAGATCTTCAACATGTTGTCTTCTGTGAAATCCATGCTTTTCCATCGGCAGGGCACTCTGGGTTCCTCAAAATGTATAAGCGGGCACAACGTAACTTCTTTTGGCAGGGAAGGAAAAGGACAATTCAACAGATGGTGGATGAATGTGATACCTGCCATCACAACAACGGAGAAACAACACTCCTTCTGGGATTGCTCGAACCCTTGCCCATCCTTACACGGATTTGGACATATATTTCTATGGATTTCATTGAAAGGCTCCCTAAATATGGAGGGAAGGCAGTGATTTTGGTTGTGGTTGATCATCTCTCCAAATATAGTCATTTTTGTGCCCTCATCCATCCCTATACCACCTCCTCAGTCGCTCAAATTTTCCTGGACCATATCTTCCGTCTTCATGGAATCCCTTCTTCTATTGTCTCGGATCGCGAGGCAACTTTCACCAGTCATTTTTGGATAGAACTATTTCACCACACTGGCACCAAAATGAAGATGCGTTTAGGGTATCACCCACAAACAGATGGTCAGACTCAAATTATCAATAAATGTTTGGAAACTTATCTTCGTTGCTTCACTTCTGAACAATAACATCAGTGGGAAAAGTGGCTCCCTCTCGCTGAATGGTGGTACAATACCTCCTACCACACTGCATCTAAAATGACTCCATATGAAGCAGTCTATGGTCAGGCACCGCGAGTTCTTCTTCCATACACCCCCAACAATTCACCAATTCACGCAGTTGACATGGTTCTTCGAAACTGCGATCATATTTTTCGCATTTTGCAAGACAATCTTCAAATGGAAAGAAATTGAATGAAGCAACAAGCCGATCAACACCGTTCTGAGCGCACTTTTCAAGCAGGTGATATGGTTTTTCTTCGTCTACAACCTTACAAGTAATCCTCCTTGAAACTCAATGGGTGTCATAAGCTCGCTCCAAATTTCTATGGGCCATATAAGGTTCTTTAGAATATTGGGTCCATTGCTTATAAATTGGAACTTCCTCCTTCTTCCCTCATTCATCTAGTATTTCATGTCTCTTGTCTAAAGAAATTTCTTGGCATCAACATCAGAGGAAAAAATATTTTACCAGAACTGGATAATGAAGGATCCATCCTTTTGGATCCGAAGGCCATCATCAATAGACGCACTTATCAGCTTCGCTCTCGATCTATCACAGAGTTATTAATTCAGTGGCACGGAATGCAACCAGAAGATGCTACATGGGAATCACTCCTTCAGATTTAGCAACAATTTACACATCTAAAGCTTTGAGGACAAAGCTTTTTCTAAGGGGGAGGGGATGTTAGGAACCAAGGGGGAGGGGATGTTAGGAACCCGTGTCAACCCTTCTCTTTACTTTGTTAGTATATTGTTGTTGGATGCATATGCTTTGTAAGTCATCCCGTAGTATTATATGTTCCATGGTATTGATCCATAGTTTGTATTATCCCATAGTATTATATTTTCCATGGTATGGATCCATAGTATTGGACGCATATGCTTTGTAAGTCGTTCTGTAGTATTATATGTTCCATGGTATTGATCCATAGTATTGGACGCATAGAATTAGTATATAAGTACGTGTTGAGGCCAATGAAGGCATCCACGAGTTATTTGCATTGAGCTTTCTCAAAGGAGGTTTCCCCCTTGAAGTGGCCTGCAATAGATAAATCTCTTTTGTGTTCTGCTATTTCTGATATATCGTGCATTTTCATCATTTAATTACCGGAGGTTCCTCTTAGTTGCTCAATATTTACGAGCCTTACAAAGGTAAGGTGGAATTCTAGAATTCTATTTTCAGTTCCTCACTATTTAGAATACCTAATTTGATTGTGGGGAGGATTTAAAATTTACTATAAGCTGTGATGAGGTATGGGTGAAATTTGCTTGTGCTGACTGGTTGGCTAACTATTTTGTTGATGATTTGGAACTCTCAAAGCTAGTTGACTTAGAGCTGAAAACTCTCTCACTGACCTGGATTAATAATAGGTTTAGGGACGAGGTTGTTTCCAAGAGGATAAATCAGTTTCCCATTCACAATGAGCTATTAAGTACTATTGGAAGGGCTTGTACTTGGGTGGGGAAGAACTAGAATCTAAACCATTTTCCTATATTCCTTGAGTGGGAAGGTCTGGTAGTCAAAACAATGCGCCTTTCAAGTTTAATCGGGTATGGGTTCAAGAAGAAGAATTTTATGCCTTGGTAAAGTCTACTTGGTCATCCTACAATCCATTGGCAGGAGATTTGGTGTGCTCCCAATTTTTCAGTCCTTAAAAGGGGTTAAGGGAATGGTAGTGAAGTGGGCATGAGATAGAGTTTGGCAGCATGATGCAAAGTTAAGGGAGGTGGAGAGTAGGATTGTGGATTTATTAAAGGTCGTGGAGGGGCACATTCTGGATGATGTGGCCCTTAGTTCGTTAAAGGATCTTGAATTTCAAAAGAATAAACTACTTTTGGATGAAGAAAATGCTTGGAGGATTAAAAGTTGAGCAACATGGATTGAAGCAGTGGATCTCAATACTCATTTTTTCCATAGTTATGATAACTACATGAATAACTTGAAATCTCTTTGGGATCTCAAGGATGAGGAAGGTAGGATGGTTAAATTTTTTGAATATTTGGGTGTTCGACCTTTTGGGAAAAAATTTAAGGAATCAGAGGGAGCTAATATTTAGAATTTATGAAAATCTTAGACAAATTCCCTAAATTAATTAATGATGAGGATGACATTGATATGGTTCAGGAAGTGACACAGGTAGAACTACTTGCAATTATGGAAAATTTCAAGGACTGTAGCCCAAGTCTGGATGAATGGGCTATCGAATTTTTCCTCACTTTCTTTGACCTTCTGGGTGATGATTTGCTATGTTTGGTGGAAGGAATTTGTCAGGAAGACAAGGTGCTGGGTAGTTTGAACTGTACCTTTCTTGGTTTGATTCCTAAAGTAGAATACCTGGGAACTTTCAATGAGTTCATACCAATTTTATTATGCAAGTTTGTTTATAAAATAGTGGCAAAGATTATAGCTATGCAGTTGAAGCCTATTCTGTCTCGGGTCATTTCAGAAGAGTAATATGTTTTTTGGGTAGTAGGTCAATTCATGAAGCTTTGGATTAGGCCTAGGAGGATACTTCATTTCATTAAGTTAGCAACTTATGCAATGGTTCTTAAACATGATTTATCAAAATCATACAACTGTGTTTTGTTGTTGTATTTGCACTTTCTCCTTTTGCCAATTGGGTTTTCTCTTCCAGTTGTGAAAAGGATAACGGGTTGAATGACTACTACCAATATTGTAGTTTTAATTATTGGAGAAAATTCACGTTTCTTTAAGCCTACTCGAGGACTCCTTCAAGGTTGTCCCCTCTCCCCTTATTTGTTTTTTTAGTCTTTGAACGATTAAGCAGACTTATGCTTGATGGGAAATGAAGGCATTGGATCCAAGGTATAAGGGCGGGTAGATCATTTTACCTTACTCATCTCCTATTTGTCGACGATGTCCTGTTATTTTGCTTTGGGTTTTCTAGAGAGATCCGAAAGGTGTTGAATCTGCTGGAACTATATTGCAAAATGACGGGAATGGAGGTAAATATTCATAAATCAGTAATTTATGTTCATAATTGGGATGACTCTTTGGTGAATGATATAGCTCAGGTTCATCCATTACCAATGAATCAGATCGATGAAGGTTTGAAATACCTTGGCTTCACCCTCAAGCCTTGTAATTACTGTAGTCGAGACTTGATGTGGTTATTTGGAAGGATTGAGCATAAAATTAATATTTGGTGTAATTGATGGTTGCCTCACATAGGCCGGTTGGTCTTAATTAAGGCTGTATTGGAATTCATTCTAGTATATTGGCATTTATTGTCCCACATCTCGAAGGGTGTATTGGAAAAGATAAAAAAATATGTTTCAATTATCTCTAGAGAGGTGAAGGTACTTACAGAAGGCTTCATTTGGCCAACTAGAAAATTATAGCACTTCCAAAAGAAGTAGGGGTTGGGAGTTGAAGGACATACACAAATTAGGAAAGGAACTGGTAGCTATGTCTTTGTGGAGTGTTATTTCAAAACACAATTTCACATTCAAAAGGGATCTAGTCTTTGGTTGTTATGGGAGACTCTCTTTTGGCTTTCAATTGGTTGAATTAGTCAAATCAATGTTTGAATATTTTTTTACAGGAATTGGTTTTGAAGATCATGGATGCTCAGGCTTTATTCCTAAACCTGGATATCAAGCATATGTTTTGTGAGGACAATATGGGTATTGATTTTCTTCAAAGCAAGGGCTTAACTTGCCAGTTGGTCAATTTCATAGATTTGATAAGGAGGGATCCACAAAGACTATAATTGTTGGGTCATTATGATCAGAGGTGTGAAGATGAATGTTGGATAAAAGTAAAGATCGGTCTTTGGTTTTGATAATCTTGTCTGATAAAGATGATAAAACAATTTTTGTACTAAAACTCTAGTTTGTTCTTCTCAGTTACTAGATGGTTGTAAAGATCATATAATATAACATATTTTGGATCTACCAGAGGATCTATTAGTCTGGATTGTGCACAAAGCACCTTTGTATTGTACTTTTAGTTCTTCTTGAATAAAAAGTATGTTTTTTTTTTAGGGAAAAAATATTATATATAATATATAATATACATTATATATTACAAAACAATATCTATTATATATAATAGATAATTCCATATATGATGATGACGTTGACAATGAAAGACTAGGGGTTAAGTGATGACTCAAATATCTATGCTTAAAATTTTCTAATATATAACCAGTGCCCCCTTTATCACCTATTATAAATTATCTCATTTCCTAACATTACAATGAAAAGGTTATATATGTTCAACACTAGTTGTTTGGTATGAGAGGTCAAGGTTTATAAATTTTAATAGTTTTTATACACATTATTTATTATGGGATATAATGGTTAGTAAATACAAGTTATATATATGTTATGAGATAGGTTGTATAGCGTTAGGTGTTTTATAGGTTGGTTTTAGAGATTATCATAGTTATTTAGGGATTATACAAGCTATATGAGTTAACATATGGATAACTATTACTTGTTTTAGGGATTAGTATTTAGGAGAAATTTATTTATGTCATAAAAACAATCCCAAGTTACACAATGATCACACATATCAACATTTTTTAATTAAACCATCTTAGATCCATCTAAATGCCGAATCTACCATGTGTCGAGAGGGATCAAATCCCTTGAGGTGTATACCTTTTTTTATTTTCAATCTCTTGTTGGATAGGTTTGCACCTCAAGGGATTGACCCCTCTCGGTGCATGGTAGATCCGTATTTTAGATATATCTAGGCTGATTGCAGTATGGGGCGGTCACATTAAATTTGTAGATGATCATGATTATATATATGAAGTATGTAAAAGGTAACTTCAATAATTCAATGAGAAATAAGTGAATAACAATGTTGAATGATGACACATCTGAATAGTAAGAAAGTAAGAGGATGTGTATAATCAATGAGAAATAGATTATCTGCAAATGCTACTGGTAGCATATTTGCAAATGCTACCGATATATTGTCCTCATTTTGAATTTACTCTGTTGGGGCTATCTCAACATTTCTTGCATCATGGTAAGTATGTAAAAGGTAACTTCAATAGTTAAATGAGAAATCAGGTGAATAACATTGTTGAATGATGAAACATGTGAATATTAAGAAAGTAAGAGGATGTGTATAATCAATGAGAAATAGATGATCTACAAATGCTATTGGTAGCATATTTGTAAATTCTACCAATATATTACCCTTATTTTGAATTTACTTTGTTGGGGATATCTCAACATTTCTTGCATCATTATCCAGTCCAATAGTTACATATTCAACTTTGGCATAGATATCAGAATCTATCATTATTTGTTCTTGTTGTTGGTCAACTTCCATTTATTGTGATCATTTTTTGAAAAATGCTCTCTGTTTCTCATAATTTATTTTTCTCTCTTCCCTCTTTTGGTCAGCTGTCATTTGTTGTGATTGAATTTGTCCTCATGCTCTTTGTTCATTTTTATTTCTTTCTTCATTCTTCCTTCTGTTCATTAGTGATATTTGCTAACTTCTTTATATGTTTCCTAATATGTTCTCATGTCTATCTTCTTACTTCCTCAACATGCAAACCATCCATACCTCCATTATGAGAAGACATGATAACATGAATGCCTGTACCACAATCAAGCACCATAGTTAATTTTATTGAATTAGACAAAACTGAAATAAATGCATTGTACTCAATCAAGAACCATAGTTAATTGAATTGAATTGGACAACACCGAAATCAATGCACTATACTCAATCAAGAGCCATAATCTATTAAATTGAATTGGATAACATTGAAATCAATGCACTGTACTCAATCAAGAGCCATAATCAATTGAATTGAATTGAATAACACTGAAATCAATGCATTGTACTCAATCAAGAGCCATAGTAATTGAATTGAATAGGATAACACTGAAATCAATGCACTGTACTCAATCAAGAGCCATAATCAATTGAATTGAATCGAATAACACTGAAATCAATGCAATGTACTCAATCAAGAACCATAGTTAATTGAATTGAATTGGATAACACTGCAATCAATGCATTGTACTCAATCAAGATCCATAGTCAATTGAATTGAATCAAATAACACTGAAATCAATGCACTATACTCAATCAAGAGCCATAGTCAATTAAAATGAATTCGATAACACTTAAATCAATGCAATGTACTCAATTAAGAACCATAATCAATTGAATTAAATCAGATAACACTGAAATCAATGCATTGTACTTAATCAAGAGCCATAACATTATTGTGGACCAATGTTATTAATCGTAATAGTGCCGAGTAATAAATTAATATTATTGACCCTATTATGAAAAAGCAACCACTTGTATTGTTCAAATTATATTGATTTAAAATACATATTAAGAAAATGAGATCAAGTTGTGGCCCACACACTTATACTTTCTTTTCTCAATAACGGTGACGTGAATAGATAAATGTGCATACTTTTCATTTAAGTGAACTAAATCATTTTTTTAGAACTTAAAAAAATTAAATTATGTTCACACCATTTCAACATTTTTGAAATATCTTTTTGATTGTTTTAATTATCAGTATAGATTTATCTAAACTCTAGTTCTATCAAGGGTCTAGATGGGTCTAATCCTTTGAGGTGCAAGCTTTTTCTCAAGTTTAAAAATCCAAAAAAAAATTACACCTCAAGAAATTTGATATCTTTAGTACTTGATAGAATCGATATAAACTTTGAACTTACATCATAACCCTAACCATTTACTTAACCTACAAACTTGAACAATATAAATTTTGAACTTTCATAATCACCATAACCATTTACTTAGCATGAAATTCTAAACAATGGAACTTCAACTTTACATTTGCAAGAGGATTACTAATAATATAATTTTATAATTTACTATTATCATAATTTTAATTATAACTTTCTAATTTATTACTATCATGATTTTAATTGAAAATGAAAAAAAATATTGCATACGGATTTACATAGTCCCTTCATTGGAAAAAGTGGGACTAATAACTCATTTTCATTATTTACATGATTCAATTTATTAATAAGAGATGACATGCAGGGTATTTTGGATCTTCGGGGACTCCAAGTGTATTTTGGACTGGGCTGGATCCGGTTGCAGACTTCCCTCATTGCAACTAAATCACTGGATGCAGCGTACTCAGTTGCTGATTCAATCGTTCTCTGAACTTCATTTCAAGCATATATATAGGGAACTTAATGGAGTTGCTGACCATCAGTCTAGAAGGGCGTTGGGGGATATGAATGGTGTCCAGTCTTGTGAGGAGTTACATGATGGAGTGCTCTTTAAGTCTTTTGAGATGCATTTTTGATTAAGTTACCTCTCTGGTATTTTATTTTAGCTGTGTTATGATACTGTATATAGATCATTCTGTAAGCAACTGATCCTAAGGGTTTGGAGGCAAAACTGGGTTATAGTTTGTCCTTTTTGATTATGTGTTCTGATTTAGGACTACTCATATGTATTTACTTGGGACTCTCGAATATTTGTTGATGAATCATCCAGCATCTTGTACGATCACGACTTGTGGTCAGCTTTTATCACTTAATATAGAAGTTGTTTTTTTTTTATGAAAAAAAAAGAGATGACATGCAGGGTTTAAGGCCTTTACAGAGGTATCAGTGTTCTTGATTTTTCTTACAGAATTCTTCTCCCATTGGATTTAAACGCACATATTAGTTCAGTTAATTCACTATTTACAAAACCTGACTGTCAATACATTAAAATTATTAAATGAGATCTTTGAATCAAAGAATTTAGAAAATCAGTAAATGCATGTAGGTCAATCAAATAGATACCTTTCCAATCCCTTAATCAATTTCAAATCACTTATAAGATATGTAAATCTATGGCTTAAGTTAACAATGTTTTCAATCGCTTCATCAATTTCAAATCACTTATAAGATCGATAAGGCTATGGCTTAAGTTAACATAATTTCATGAGAGGATTGTTGATTGCACTTGAAAATTTAAGGTATGTTTTTCTATTATGTACTTTCACTCAACTATACGGTGTTTCTGATTGCTTAATTTTGTAAAATTGTATCTTTTCAGCACAATAGCATAATAGATCTCACACTTTCAATATTCCTTGCCATTTTGGAAATTTCACAGCACTTTCCAGAACTTTGTCGATTTACATGCCTCTCAGAACTTCTGTAGAGAAGCACCACCTAAATTTCGTCCTGTAGCCAATGATGGCACAATGACTCTCTCTGCCATTCCTGTATACATTGCCTCTGCAGTGCTCTTATTTAATTATAACACGCAAAAAGCTATCGATATATAATTCCAAATGACTACATAAAAAAAGAGTTGTCTAACCTAAAAAGCATTTATTTCTATATTTTATGCTATTCTATTCTTGACCGACATTGCCTTTATTTGACAGTCAAATACTCTAGGGTTGAAACTATTATTAAATGTAAATCATGGTGATTCAGAGATGACAAAGTCAAAGTTTCGCATTAGCCCAACATTATACAATGAAATGATTCTTGGGTTGAAGGCATAATAGATGAGCGAAAGAGTAGGTTTCATGGCGGTGCTCCCAGGATTTCAGACATAGTTTACCCATTATTCTGATATCCCTGGGAACAAACTTTGGTAACTATCTGTTATGGGATGCTGTCATTGTCACCATCGAAAATGGGGATGGTTTATTTGGGAACGGTGTTACTCACGTCGAAAACGTCGAAAACATGCTACATAATATGTTTTTTATGGAGGCCGGGAAGAACTGCACAGTTTCGTTCTAGTGGTTTAGATTCCTGTTAGGCTGGTGGTTGTTTTGGGGTGAGTTTTCACAATTTTTACCTCTTTTTTACTGAACTTGCTAGTATATTACAGCCAGTATGGGGCCAGTATAAAACATGGGTAATGGGGAGTCTTCGGGGGGTATTCAACAAACATCTGATGAATGGTGGAAGGATGCCAGTATTTTCCGGTCTGATGAAGAGTATTGGCATATGTGGCGGACGCGTGCCACACATGGGACATTGAACCCTGGGAATATGACAGTTGTGCCACATGGGAGTGTTAGAACCTTGAAACCTGTAACAGTGGGGTTCCATGAACAAAATATAAACAGGACTTCAATGGAAGACTCCACACATCCGGGCAACACTCAGGGTATTGAGCCAAACAACTCCTCGGTTCCTACCACTACTAGGAATACTAGGTCGGGGGCATCTTCCAGGAAGTATAATAAGTATAAACTTTGGGGTCGTGGGGCTGATCTATTGATGGAACTCCAGTCTGGCCTTGAAGGCATCACGACTCTGTCTATCAAAGGTTTGGTGGGGAAATTTACTTATGGCGCTATGAATCCAAAGACATTGATAGTTGGGTATCGGCAAACTGGGCCAAAGTGGTGGGCTACTGACCGGAAATCTATATCCTCAGCAAGGGCTGGTATGTCTTTTACTTCCGGATGGAAAGCCATACTGACCTTATCCTGGACAAAACTTGGATAAAGGGGAACGATAGTCTAATGTTAAAGAGATGGCATATGGGTTTTAACCCTGCCACTGAACGGGTTCGGTTCCGCCATCTCTGGGTCCTTTTACCTGACTTTCCATTGGAAATGTGGCATACTGAGGGTTTCATGGCTGTGGAAAATCATCTGGGGTGGTTTCTTCATATTAATGAGGGTACACTAAATGAAATGGATCGTAGGGTTGGTCGAGTTTTGGTGGAGATCGACATGTCACTGGGACTGTTTGAGTCCTTGGATATTGTATGGAGGGATAGACGATACTCCGAGATATTAGACTACTGGGGTATTCCTTTCCATTGCTTGAAGCGTCGGGAAGTGGGGCATCTTTGGAGAGATTGTTCGGACTCTGGTTCAGGCTCTGATATGGACTTAGCGGACGATGTGCAGGTTTGGACCTCGGATAGCTCTATGGCTTCAGACAGTGCAACTAACGGTATTACCCATCCACTGGCTCCTTCCTTGGCTCACATTGAGGCTTTTGCATCTTCTTCGTCGATTGTTGGTAAGCTATTGAAACTGGACCCTACCTTTTCCTCGTCACTTTCAATTGAAGATTTGGATTTCCTGTTTGTAATGGAGGAGAAGGGTGACCGCATTGGAGATGGGATCATTGGGGGGACTCCTACTTTCTACTTGGGGGTTCCGGCGACTCTGGACTGTCCGGTCAATCAATCTACCCTTAATCCAAAGGTACCCAATACTAATACTGTTAATTTTTCAGAATTTACTTCAATCTGATCTAAGATCTTAATTGAGATAACAACATGTACAGCATATCTACAGCATATCAATCATGGATACAATAATGCAAGCACAAGAGACACAGAGTTTTACTTGGGGAAAACCATAAAGGTGAAAAACCCCAATAACTTCCTCAGAGATAGATAGAGCAATGATACAACCCAAGCATAAGAGATATACATATCCTAGCAGCAACTTCTCCTCCTCCACAAGTGCGCCACTCTCCCAAGAGTGTGAGAGAGAATAGAATGATGAAATAGAGTGCCTCCCGCACTCTATTTATACTTGACTTGACTTGCCTAATAACCTTTACTAGGTCGGCCTTAACTTAACCACATAACATAATGCTGACTGGGCCGACACCCAATAGGGTGGTCTAATAACCCTTTGAACCACATGGCCGACCCCCAATAGGGTGGTCTAATAACCCTTCGACCCACATGACTTATACAGGGCCAACCCCAACAAGGTGGTCTAATAACCCATCAAGTATAAGTTACGACACTTACAATATAAATGACGACACTTCCGTATAGAGGAATAATAACATCTCTATAGGAAAACAAACCCTTCCATATAGAGGAATAATACCATCTCTATAGGAGTACAATATACATATATGAAATACATTCCGAAGTTACATATACATCAACACTCCCTCTTAACTAGGAAGGTATTTCTCGACACAGGTCTTCTAGCACAAGTCTTCTTCTCTGGATCATCGTCACTGGATAATCGTCATCGAGTCATCCTCATCATCACTGATGCTGCTATCTCAATCAATCTCTGAATCTACTCGTCATAGGAAGTTCTACAGAGCCAGTCCTTTTTCATACTGGATGTAGGCCCACCATCTGCAGGTCTTCATCATCATTGGCCATACTGTGGAATCCTCAGGACTTATTACGCGCGTCACAAAACCTCTCAAGAGCATCCCAGGCTGTTACGAGCACATGGCTCTACCTGTAGGATCTCCTAGGGCCATATTATATGTGACCTCACCACAAAACCTCGCAAGAGCATCCCAGGCTGTTATGAGCACACAGCTCTACCTATAGGATCTCCCAGGGACATATTACATGTGGTCACCACAAAACCTCGCAAGAGCATCCTAGGATGTTACGAGCACAAAGCTCTACCTATAGGATCTCCCAGGGCCAAATTACATGTGGTCATGGAAAAACCTCGCAAGAGCATCCCAGGACTTATTACAGGCACACAACCCAACCTATCAGATCTCCCAGGGACATATTATATGCCATAGGACAAAACCTCAAAAGAGCATTTGCCAGATATCCCAGGGTGAAATTATATGCCATAGGAAAAACCTCGAAAGACTATCTGCAGATCTCTCAGGGCCAAATTATATGTCCTCCCAAAGCAAAAACTCGAAAGAGCATTTGCCAGATATCCCAGGGTACAAATTACATGCCATAGGCAAAACCTTGAAAGACTATATGCAAATCTCCCAGGGCACAAATTATATGCTTATCTGCACAACCTGCTCCACGTCCACAGAGTATCAACCTGATACTCACCATACATCATCTTGATGTACACATGATCATCCTGATCATCATCGCTGCATCGTCCTGATGCATGTCATCTGGAGCAACATCATGAAGCTCGTCATCCATGATCATCCTGATCATACAATGCATCCACCTGATGCATACACAGTATCTTCCTGATACATATCATCATACATGATCTACCTGATCATACAATGTATCCACTTGATACATATACAAATACATGATCCACCTGATCATACCTGATACATATCAACATACATGATCTACCTGATCATACAACGTATCTACCTGATACATATATAGATACATGCTCCAAGCATCCAACATGATGCATATAAAAAAATACATACAAATGATCCAACTGATCATATCCAGCATCCAACATGATGTGTACATACATAAATGATCCAATTGATCATATCCAACATCCAACATGATGCATACATACATAAATGATCCAACTGATCATATAGAGTAGAAACTTGAACATCGTACTGATGCTCATCATCCAACGCTTACATCCACAGCCATGGAAGGATCGTCCTGTCATCATGCTCGGAATGGCTCCTGCAAATGTGTCCATAACTTCTTCCTCGAAGTGTCATCAATCTGAAGAACACCAAGCCTCTCTCTGAAGTACTCGAACTTCACTCTGGCTAGTGGTTTTGTCAGCACATTTGCAATTTGCTCGTCCGTCGCAACATACAAGAGCTTCACCGCTCCTCTCTGCACCATATCCTTGATATAGTGATATTTGATCTCTATGTGTTTCGACCTGTCGTGAAACACTGGGTTCTCAGATAGCTTCACACAACTCTGGTTATCACAACAGATATCAGTAGCATCCAACGGGAGATCAAATAACTCAGATAGTAGCTTCCGAAGTCATACTGCCTCACAACTAGCTGAACAGGCTGCAACATACTCTGCCTCGGCTGTACTCAGTGCTATGCAGGACTGCTTCCTGCTAAACCAAGAGATCACACCTGATCCCATACTGAAGCAACACCCAGATGTGCTCTTCCTATCTGCAGCACTGCTTGCCAAATCTGAATCAACATAACCCTGTAGGTTAAACTTTTGATTTGCTTCATACTTGAGCCCATAGTCAACTGTACCCTTCAGGTACCTCATAATATGCTTTACAGCAACCAGGTGAACACTCCTCGGATTCGTCAGGAACTGGCTCAATGTGTTCATCGCAAAGCAAATATCTAGTCTCGTGTTCGTCAGGTACATCAAGGACCCAATCATCTGACGATACATAGTGATATCAACTGGCTCAGATGAAGCATCACATAGAAGCTTCAGGTTTGATGCCATAGGTGTGGCCATGACCTTGCAGTCCATCATCCTGAACCTCTTCAGGATCTCTACTGCATACTTCCCTTGTCCAAGGAAGATTCCATCTGCACTCTGCCACACCTCCATACCTAGAAAATAGTGCATCATCCACAAGTTATTCATCTTGAACTCGACAGCAAGCTTCCACTGCATGTTGACAATCAGTCTATCTTCACCTGTAATAAACAGGTTATCCATATACAAAAGTAGTATCACTGGATTGCCTTCCTCAACCTTGTAGTAAAGGTTGGAATCCGCTTTACTCTTGGTAAAGCCCAAATTGGATAGAAAGATGTCTATCCTACCATACCAAGTTCTGCACATATATGACTCCCTGTCATGTGTCTCAGAACCAAGTGGCTGCTCCACATACACTTCTTCTTCAACTACACCATTCAAGAAAGCTGTCTTGAAATCCATCTAGTGTATCTTCCATCACTGCAGCCAGAGCAAGTACGGATCTAATGGAAGTGTATCTGGATACAGGAGCAAAAGTCTCTATGCTACCACCTGCAGCATGCTCGATCTTGTAGATCCTCTTGGAAGTCACTACAGACTCCCCTTCAGGTCTTGGGACTACATCCCAAACATATTCATGATCGACTAGTACTCCTCGATCATGGCATTCTTCCCAGATCCTGGGAACTTCAATATCTTCAATATTTTCAATAGATAACTTTGTTGCTGAACAAATGTTGTAGTCCTTCTTTTGTAGGTGATGGTATATGATCTTTCCTACACAACAAGTTAAATTTCATGATTAGAAAACATCTCATAGTTTTCAGAACAAATTCTTACACATAAAGAAATATGTCATACAGTCATGCAATCATTTTAGCCAAATGCTTCAATACAACATTTATCCATATCCTGTAACTTTCTAGATGCCTTCCAATCTCTACCAGAACATTGTTAAGAGTGTGCACAACTCCCAACATGTCAGCAAATAGGTTTCATTCTAGATAAGTAGCAATGGAATGTTGTACAGTGCCATAGGCCACTTACCCATGTATATTAGTAGTATACTGTTCATCAATGCAACTATTCATAATACGAAACCTAATTCTAGGAACATCAGTATATACATTATTGAACAATATTATTTAAACAATAAAATATGCAAGGAATGATAATTCAAATACTTATCTTTGTTTGTTTGTTGGGTTGACTCCCTCTCAGTCTTTGCTTCTTTTCTGCAACTCCATTCTGATGTGGATTGTGAGAAGTGGTCAACTTCTTCTGAATATCTGCATCCTTGCAGAAAATACTGAAGTGTGCTCCTTCTTGATCTTTGCTTCCTTGTAGGAACAACTGGAGTGTGCTCCCTCTTAATCTTTGCCTCCTTGCAGGAACAACTGGAGTGTGCTCCCTCTTGATATTTTCTTCGTGGATTACCTGTCCTTGAACTTATATCCATCACTATGCATGCTTATTAGTATCATCATTGTGTTATCCTCGAGGTCTCATACATAATCACACATTCATTAGTATTAATCTTAATACTAGCAAAACACAATAATATTAAACATGTATAGTCATGATCATTTCAAACACAGATAATAAACATTAGTATTCAAGGACACTTATGGTTAGTCATATCATAAATTAAAGTAAGAAACATAATATGCCTAAACCGGTGATTACTCAAACCTATAGTTTCATGACTCTTCTGGTTAGTCATATCATCAATTAAGGTAAGAAACATAATATACATAAACCCATGATTATTCAAACCTATGAATAATCATTATCAATCATGCCATGTATACTTATATAAGAGATCATATCACAAGGTAGGATTCTAACTTGATATAGGAAAAACATACCTGGATTAGTATGTTAGCTAGTTATGTCTAACATACCCACATGATGTCTTCTTGTTCTCTTCAATGACTTGTGCTAGTAACTTGCATATCTTGTAAGTTAACCATTATAGAACCAAGTTATACATACCTCGTAAATAGATCTTCTATGTGATCCACGACAATGGATGAATCTTTGTCTTCATGTCACCATGATCATATGTTCTTGAACTAGAACATGATTTGTCTTTATTGGTGTACCTTTGATGTTAGCGGACAACATAAACCTCATACAACACCATAATGCATTAGTACAATCATAAGTGTCAACACCCTAATCAATGAATATCTTCTATCATGCATTCATAATTTTATTAAGGTGATATGACAAGTCTAAATTTAATCAAGATTGTACTAACCGTAATAATATGAAGACAAACATATCATAAACTTAACCATGAACAGAATTCGAAACATACCTGTAAGTCATACCTATCGATATTGCTTGTAATCTTCTTATGTAAGGCCTTAGCCTCATCTCCCTCTGAAACAGGATCTTCTTCACTTATGCAGGTGACCAATCCATTCTCTTCTAGAATTAACCCAATCCACTTGATTTGCAGGAACTGGATCTGGAGCTGGATTAGGTTTTTTCAGAGAAACCCTAAAAATTACCACTTTGAATTTCCCTTTCTGAGCTGGTCAAGCTGGTATACTTAGAATTTGAAAACTGCAAAGTTTCACCCCTCAAATTTGCCTTTGACGCTTCCGGATTCATTGGACATGACCCCAAACTAGGGTTTGATAAAGCCCACCCTTCTACCCAACCAAAAGATTCTATCCAAAGCTCTAAGCTTCTATTTTTCTGAGGAGCTGCCAGCTGTGGTCACAGATTTCAAAAATTTCCATTTTTGCAGAAGCCCTAATTTTCCACTTTTCCGATCAAAGTCCCGAACTAGGGTCTGATCAAGCCCGGCCTTCTGTCCAACCAAAAATTATGATCTTGGTCTCTAAATTTCTATTTTGATGGGTAGAATTCAGCCGTAGTCTCCGATTATAAAAATTCCAACTTTCTTCGAAACCCTAAATTCCAGAAGCCATGAATGAAGGTGCTCAAAAATAATTCTGTTTTGAAAGAAATATGTCCCTGATTATTTCTGGTGTAACTCCGAACTTTTCGATCCACAGGGTCTGAAATTTTTTCTTCTGATAGCCCAACCTGTCATCTTTCCAACCCCATAGGTATGACTTCAAATGGATTCTTTGAGAGAGAGTTATGGTAAGTGTCGCAACGTGACCTGTTTATGGTATAAAACAGGAGAGCGAACTTGCACGGCGTGCCACGTGTCACTAGTTCAGTTTCGGCCTCTGCAAAAGTTACCTGAGAAATTAAAGTCCGTGCAATACCTTTCAAGTTTTATGAAATTTCATTTGGATCTTCCTAGCCTATGTTATGACCTTTTTTCCAAGGTCACCTGTTTATGACTGAGAACTGGAAGAGGCAGAAACCCTATATTGTACAGATCATAAATCACAAAGTACAACGAATTAGAGGTTTTCCTTTGGACACAAGGTACACGGGGATCTTAGATTTTCCCTATACAATTTTCAAACCCCAAAACCTCGCCGAAATTTATTTATAGCGAAAGTACTACAATGACTGGTTTTTGCTATATCAAGCCCTAGCATCATAAGGGAAACAAGTGTCATACATGCCATACCATGCCTTCTTTTAGGCTAGCTCTGATATCATGTTAATTTTTCAGAATTTACTTCAATCTGATCTAGGATCTTAACTGAGAGAACAACATGTACAACATATCTACATCATATCAATCATGGATACAATAATGCAAGCACAAGAGACACATAGTTTTACTTGGGGAAAACCATAAAGGTGAAAAACCCCAATAACTTCCTCAGAGATAGATAGAGCAATGATACAACCCAAGCATAAGAGATAGACATATCCTAGCAGCAACTTCTCCTCTTCCACAAGTGCGCCACTATCCCAAGAGTGTGAGAGAGAATAGAATGATGAAATAGAGTGCTTCCTGCACTCTATTTATACTCGACTTGACTTGCCTAATAACCTTTACTAGGTTGGCCTTAACTTAACCACATAACATAATGCTGACTGGGCCGATGCCCAATAGGGTGGTCTAATAACCCTTTGACCCAGATGGCCGAACCCCAATAGTGTGGTCTAATAACCCTTCGACCCACATGACTTATACAGGGCCGACCCCAACAAGGTGGTCTAATAACCCATCAAGTATAAGTTACGACACTTACAATATAAATGACGACACTTCCGTATAGAGGAATAATAACATCTCTATAGGAATACAAACCCTTCCATATAGAGGAATAATACCATCTCTATAGGAGTACAATATACATATATGAAATACATTCCGAATTTACATATACATCAACAAATACAGGTTTGGGTGGGGTTTTGAATCCAGAGGTTTCTCCCTCCTTGACCTCTCTGTTGGTCAATGATCGGGTGGTTAACACTCCCCCTTCCTCTCCTGGATCTACTCCACATATATCGACTCCCCCGAGGGATACTGGTATTTATCCATTGAATGGATCGAGTCCTTCAGTGCATATTCCTATCGAGGTTTTGGCCGAGGATCATGGGGGGAACTAGCTGGGGTCGGAACCTCCTACATATGCTGAGATTGTAAAATCTAAAATACCACTTGTTACATATATTGAGAACATTCCAATTGGGGGGGGATATTTGGACACTATTCAATCATCGGAACCTGCTCTAGATATGGGGTTACAGATTAAGGGTGCCTGTAAGGGTGGCATCTCCCAATTCTCACCTGTCAAAACACGTATCGCAAGGAAGATTCAACCTAAAGGTACATAAAACCCTCCTATCATTACTACCTTGGCATCTTCATCCTCCTATGGATCATAGGTTACTCGTCGAGCTCTTAGAGAAATGAAAGCCATTGCTAGGGTGAAGAGATAATACTTTTCTATCTAAATATTAGAGGGATTGGGGGCCCTCAGAAAAAACTTTCCCTCAAAGGTATGTTGGATACACTTAAACCTGATATGGTATTTTTGCAGGAGACTATGGTCTCTCCTGAACGTGCTCGTATTTTCCTTCAGAGTATTAGAATAGATTGGGTCATATGCTCTACGGATGTTGTGGGTCTGTTGGGGGGTCTTATGTCGGCTTGGGATCCTAAACTATTCCATCTTTCGGCTTATTCCACCAGTTTGGGAATCCTACTGGAGGGTCACATTCAAGGTTTCACTGAACTAGTAAATTTTGTCAACATTTATGGCCATATCATGAGCGGAGTCATTTCTGGGACTCTGCTAAAAATGAGGGTCTTTTGACTTTGGAGAATATTTGTTTGGTCGGTGATAGGAATATTACACTTTCACATGCAGAAACATGGGGTTCCTCTGCCCTTTTGGACAACCTCTGCTCACATTTTTTTGACTTCTTTGTTGTACTTGGTCTAAATGATATTGAGCCCATTCCTATTGGTCCCACATGGTGTAACGGTCGACGGGACTCGGGGAAAATATCCAAGAGATTGGATAGACATCTTCTTGCTGATAATTTTGCTACAAAAATTGAACAAATATCGTTCTTGGACTTTAATATCTACCATCTCTGACCATTATCCCATCCTTCTGGAGGTGGATTTCGGTTTTTCTCGGGTACCTTATCCATTCAAGTTCAATCATTCCCTACTACAGATTGATGATTTCAAATTTTTTGTGCGGTCTGAATGGTGCAAGATGGATGTGTTAGGGGTTTCTTCGCCAAGTCAGCGATTTATCCATAAATTGGGACTACTAAAAGCTGCTGTCAAACGGTGGTCGAGGACTCACAAGCAGAATGAAAGACTGGAATTAAATTAGATTGATGCACAAATTATCTCACTTAATGAGACACATCATGGGGGTCCTCTATCGGATGATGCCCGTCGACTTTTGGTAGAACTTGAAGGACGAAAGCTAGTTTTTATGAATTCTGCTAAGGCCACATGGAGACTGAAAAGTCATGCCATATGGGTCTCGTTAGGCGATAAAAATACAATTTTTTTTCATAAATTTGCAAATAGCCGGAGAATTACAAATACCATTTAGCAATTAAAGGATAGATCTAGATCTTCTATTTCATCGCTAGGTGATTTACAGGGTGAAGCTATTTCTCACTTTCAGGAATACTACCGAGATCCGGGTATATCTACTATTCGAGATCAGATTGGAATTATCAAAGAATATCCATGCATTTTTTCTGAAATAGAGGGGAATGATATCATGCTTCCGGTCACAGTACAAGAGATACATACTATTCTTCGTGGATTTGCCAAAGACAAGAGTCCGGGTCCAGATGGGTGGACCGCGGAGCCTTTCCTGGAGTTTTTTGACATTATGGGTCATGAGATACTTGAGATGGTGGAAGAGACCCGACTGAAGGGTGAGGTGTCTGGTGCACTCAATGCCACTTTCATCACACTGATTCCTAAAATTTCCAATCCTACATCCTACATGGACTTTCGGCCGATTTCACTGTGCAACCTTATCTACAAAATAATTTCAAAGATTATTGCGTGTAGGATTAAACCGATTCTCTCTCGTGGACTCTCCATTGAACAATATGGCTTCTTGGATGACAGGCAGATCCTTGATGCGGTGGGGTTGGCCCAGGAGGGGATGCATAGTATTAAGACGAAGAATATGCAAGCCGTGATTATGCAACTTGATCTTTCCAGGGCATATGACAATGTTAATTGGTCTTTTATGAGACTGGATTTGGTGCAAATTGGTATCCCATGGGCTGCTATCAGGGGGATTATGGCCTGCATCATGTCTGTCAACTACTCTATTCTGGTAAATGGTTGGCCTACATAATTTATAACCTGCACTCATGGCCTGCGACATGGTTTCTCTCTGTCTCCTCTCTTGTTCCTTATCATGATCGAGGGTCTTAGCAGATTAATTATTAAAGCTAAAGTTGATGCTTATTTCTCAGGTATTTAGGTTTCTCCACATATTTCTTTAACACATCAATTTTTTGTGGATGACGTTATGTTATTTGGGCTTGCTGCAGCACGGGATTGGCATTATATGTGGGAATTACTTAGTAGATTTTTCCACTCTTCTGGGATGATTATAAATGAACATAAATCCAAACTTTTAAAGCACAACCTGGAGGGACTTGGGATTCTTGAGATTACTACTATTCTCCCTATTTCTGTTGCTGAACTGAAGGATGGTACCCACTATCTCGGCTACTTTCATAAACCAAATGACTATCGTCTTGTGGACTGGTATTGGCTACTAAAGAAGTTTGATAAATGCATCTTCCACTGGCGTTGGAGATGGCTCTCGAGTGGGGGGTGACTTGTTCTTGCTAAATCTGTATTACAAAGCCTCGGCGTGTATTGGTTCTCTCTGTGTAAGATTCCCAAGACCATATTATCCATCAGTTCTTATGGTTCTCTCTATTCGACAAAAAATCCATCAGTTCTTATGGTCTGGGGATGGGAGTCGGAAGATGTAAACTGGCATAAATTGGCTCGACCATATGCACAGGGGGGTTGAGCATTAAAAAACATATTCTCCTTCTCCTCTGCATTACTGGAAAAAAGTATGTGGCGCATTTTAGCTGTGCATAGTGTTTGGGGAAACATTATAAAAGATAAGTATTTTGGGAAGTTGTCCACGTTGGAGTGGATTCGATTTGGTCGTAAATATACTAAAGGGGTTTCGATTATCTGGTCCGGTATGCTTTCTATTTTACCGACTGTGGATACTTGGCTGGCATGGGCTCCTGGAGACGGACGCCATATTTTGATTGGGAAGGATCCCATGGTCGGAGGATCTATATCCTACAAATTATCTCCACAACTTGTCCATCATCTTCATAGCCGGGGTTACTATAAACTCTGTCATATACTGGTGCAAAATCGGACGAATGCAACTTTTAACATCTAGCTGAAAGCGTCACAGCTGGGACTGGTTGGATCTATGTCTATTGAATGGAATATGTATATTACTGAACTATATCTAGCAAATTTCCATATTACTGATACTGTTGATCGACTTATGTGGTCCTGGAACACCTATGATGGAACTATATCAGCAAAACAGTCATATTTGACAATTGTTTCTAGTATCCCTTTATCTGAGAAATGGTGGCATACATCTTGCTGGAAATGGTGTATCCCACATAAAGTACAGATCTTCATCTGGCTTCTTCTGGAGGAGAAGATTTTGCTCTGGTGCAATCTCCAGAAAAGGGGTTTTTTCTGGACCTGATGTTTGTGTTCACTGTTTGTAGGATGAAGAGTCTTTTGTCCATCTCTTTGTTTTATGTCCCCTCGCAGCAGACGTTTGGTATTTTTTGGGTAATCCATTACCCTCAATTAACACTGGTCGGCATTATACATTTGAGCACTGGTTTAAATGTGTCTTCGCTCATAATCGTCAGCTGGGGGTGTTGGCTTGCCTGATCTCATGGGAGATCTGGAAATCCCGTAACTGTAGGATATTTGAGAACACAATCATGGAGGCCAGTTGTATTGCTTGCAGGGTCCAGTCTATTGCAAATGATATCGGCATCACATTAATTGTTATGACTGATATTGCAGCATATCACATTCGTCCTTCAGGTCTCCTGAGATCGGGGAACCGAGCTTGCTTTGATGGTGCTTCCCATACCCTTCTCGGTCATTGTGGTGCCGGAGCTTATATAGTATTGGCTAATGGTGATCAAATACAGTTATGGCTACATGGTGGGTTCGGTACCAACACTAAGGGGGAACTACTTGCATTGTGGCTTGTTTTTTTCTTTGCTGATAAGTCCCATATCCAACTTGACTAGATTGCAGGAGACTCCTTAACTATTGTGAATTGGGTTAACAATGCCTCGGCTATAAATGCACTGGCACTCACTGCCTGGATGGATCAAACTAGGGTTTTATGTGAGCGGTGTCCTGCTATCTCCATTATACATATTTTTCATGAACATAACTCCTTTGCTGACTCATTATTGCGCCGAGGACTTATCGCGGAGGATGGTAAGGTTTTTTATGAGATTATGGAGGGCACACGGGCTCCCTTGCATGGCTACTGGATGATTTTTGCTGTGTAAATACACTATCTTTTAGTTATATTGCTTTCTAATATTTTTTGGACAGGCTGTATGTATTTATCTGGCTACTTTTATTTTCTCGGACTATTAGTTTCTTCTTGTGGGGGATTTGGCATATCCCGTATTACTATTTATATCTTCATACTGTTGTCTGGGAGATTGTTATATCTCGGTTTTATTTTTTTGGCTGCCGATATTTTGACTGGAGAAGGTTATGTCTCGCCTATTTCTTGGATGCCAGTTTTGTGGATAGTTGGGTTTGAATACCTCCATACTTTTTAATACAAAGTATAGTCTTTCTTAATGTCTAAAAAAAAATCAAATTTTCCGGTAGAGGTTTTTACAAGTAGGTGTCGGGAACGTTCCAAAACTTTGCTTTTTATTATTAAAGAGTTATGTCATAGAGGTTTTTAGTAGGATTTGTGTTTAGGTATTTATCGTTTATATAAATATTGTTAATTTGTGAGCAATTATATATTAATTTTTTTTCTTACTTAAAAATAAGTATACAATGCTTTTTATTATTAAAGTTTTATGTTGTATAGCTTTGTTATTTTTAAATTTGATTTTAGGTAAGGAGGATAACGATTTCCATATATTGTTTATATAAATAAGGTTTAGCATGTTGCAATATTCTATCAATTATGTATTAAATATTTTTTTCTTACTAAAAAATCAAAATCAAAATAAGTATTTATGTCATAGAGTTTTGTTGTTTTTTGATTTGAGTTTAGGTGAAGCGGATAAGATTTTTATATATTATTTAGTGTTTTTTTTATATAAGTTTAGGTAAAGAGAATAACAATTTTCATATATTGGTTATACCAACATAGATCCATCTTAAACCCGTATCTATCAAGCACCGAGAGGGATCCAATTTCTTGAGGTGTATTTCTTTTTTTAAATTTAAACTCAAGAAATTTGATCTCTCTTGATTGATAGATCCGGGTTTAAGTTTTTATTTTATAAACAAACATCTATTTTTTAATTAATTTTCATAATATTTTATTTTACGAACCAACATGGATTTTTTTTAATACTTTCCATAATTTAATTTTTTATTTTATGAGCCGACATGAATTTTTTAAATTATTTTGTTAGTAACAAACGTTACATCATGATGTAACGTTACATCACACACATTACAACATCTCCCCCATACTGGGCTGTAGAGCACCTCGTTTCACTCGGTGCAATAAATATTGTTTATTGTATTTAATTCCTACTAATACAACAAATTTTGAATGTTAGATTTTAAGAAACACATATAATTAAAATTTATTATAGCAAGTTAATATTGTAGCATCAATTACAAGACCTTGACAATCACTATTTAATATTGTAGCATTAATTACAAGAGCTTGATAATCACCATTGAGCGGAAAGAATGTATGTTCAAGTAACTATTACATTGCTTATTGAACCATTTTAACAATCTATCAATAATATTAAAAATTTAAGATGTAGACAGGTTTATTCAAGTTGCTCTTGTTTTCAACAATAATTTTTTATTCAAGTTGTTCTTGTTTTCAACAATAATTTTTTTTCTACTTAACAAGGACAACTACATGATGGTGGAATCTCATCTCCCCCCCACATCACTTTCAATTCCCCATACCCAATCTATCTAGTTGTTTGACGGACAATCTACCAAGAGTGGACTCGAGGCCTGATCTCCCTAGCTCAATGTAAGTCTAGAACAAATAGGACATAATATAGAATGCCTTTCCTAGATCTAATTAGAGATCGAGTAGATAGATGCTTTACCTTTCAGATCGCTGATCCTTTCTCCTTGATGTTTGATCCAAGCTTGATGGTCTTCAGATCTCAACTGCAAAACCTGTCAAGACAACACCGAACAAAACAAGTAGTAAAATGCACCTAAACAATAATAGATCTAAGTAAGCAGTTAAGCAGGAAAACCACAAAAAACATCATCAATGCAATGATATTTGGTGGAAAACATTTATATTACTGTATAAAAGGGAAAGTACATAGAAGGAAGTGATTACAACCAATGACTTAACGTAGCAATCCTTCTCCAACCAAGCCAATGCCAAAGCCTCCAAAGGAACGATGGATCTCTCAAGGGATGAGTAGAGATCTCTCCTAAGCTAATTTCACCAGCATATAGATACTATAGACTTCCTCCTCTTGGAATGGGAATGAGCTTCACTTAAATAGGACTAAGAGGATAGGATAGGTTGAGATATGATAGGAGAGGGTTAGAGGATCTCACCCAAGGGATAGGGAGCCGAATGCCAGCTCCCCTATAGGCTAGGGATATGGATCCACCTCACTCTCCTTCGAGAATGGGCTCGAAGATGCTCTTTTATCCAAATAACTGACATCACCGCAGGTTGCATTAGGACAACCTGCAACGTCACATGTTGCACAAGGGTGAACTGCAACGACCTTGAAAAGTAGGTCAGTTAAGCCCTCCAGTCATGGGAAACTTCAGGGATGTTTACACTGAGTCTCAGGGGAGCAAGATTTAGGTGTAACAAAATGCCCCCCAAAGCATGAAGCTGTTGAAAATGGACAGGTGAAATGCTTTGACAGAAGGAATGGCAATGGACTTATCGGACGGAGGACACTACTACAGTACCACTGACTATGAGTACACAGTCTCATACGATTCACAACATGGCTGCTGACCAATACAATGCAGATCCATGGTAGTAATGACCAACTGAACACAATCATGGCTAATAGACACAAGCGTAGATCCATGATGAGATGATAACACAACCACGACCAATACAAAAGTGGATCCGTGTAATATGACTCAAAACAAACTCCATCGCAACTTGGGTAAAACATGACTCCCCAAGGTCTTCAAGATGAATCCGCAATGATACGAATCTATCCATGTGATTACAAATGTCTTGACGTCGAACATGGTAGAAACCACTTGATTACCGGTCATTGATGTATACCGTTAACAAGTGCGAGGGAAATCACCATTAATGTCAATGATCCCCAAGGTATCACAATACATATAATCAAGCGTGAATAAATGAGTTGAAGTCGAATGCATGATGAAATATTTCAATCAAGAGTCAATGATGTAAACTCATATCGAAAATGAGGTAACCTTCCATTGAGGCATGTAGGCCCAAGATACTCAATTGGTTTGTAGATTCAATCCCCGAATGATGTGTTGAAGTCGACAAGGATGAATCCGTCGAAGGAGGGCCATGATGAATCCCCCATCATCGACACGAAAGAAAAAAATAGATGTTTGGAGTAGATCGAATGGTATAGTAACAGGACTGACTCAAAGTAAACCTGACATGGTGGAAGGTGTACTGACTGCAGATAATGAGTGGTGAAAGTATTCTTGAACATGGGCATGGCATGACTTGGCAGTATTGACATGACGAGTATGACACCAAATCCTAATGCAACTGATGGTGGAAGTATTCTTTGGATGACCCAAAGGAGTAACAAGACTCAGGAAGTAGGAAAAACTCGAGGACAAACAGATGATCCAAGTGCAATATGCAAATGCAAATGAGTGCCATGTTCAAGAACGACTAGGTACTACCACAGATAAAAAGTGTAACATAAAAGCTTTCCTTTTTCGCCATCATGAATGATGAGTGCCTCATGTGTTTTTTACGAGCTTGATGAGGGTAACCAGATGCTTGGTATACCTCATCTCATAGATGAGTCCAATTCCACATGTTTTACGAACCTGGAAAAGGAGGGGTTCATCCCATAACGGGCCCTTCAGTGTTGAGTTTTAACGAGTCCAGAGAAGGAAAACTTGGTCGTCATTTCATGTTTAGAGAGTTTGAAAAGAACTAAAGAAGACTCCAGGAGGTTCTTTTTCGTAAAGTTAGTCCCTCTGCTTGAAAAAGGATAAAACAACGCAAGAGAGAACTCTTCCAAGCATGATTGATTGAAGTATTCATTTTTCGTAAGTAGTGCCCCCTGGTCCGAAAAAGGGGTAAACTATCCCCAGGGAGACGATCATTCAAATCCTTTTACAAGCATGAACGAATCAATTTCGCTTGGCCATCTTTTCCTATTTTAGGATTCTGAAAAGATCTTAAAAAGGACTCCATGAACAACTTTGTCATGGTTGATAACCGAGTACAACAAAGGAAAAAGTAAACTTGGCACAGTTCCTTTTCCGTAAATCGTCTAGCGAGGCCAGATAAAGTGATAAACCTATACTCGGTAAACACACCTTTTTACTCAAATTTTTAACGAGCATGAAAATGGTATCAAAATCACTCATAATGTTTTTCATGTTTGAACCAGAGCATGAAAAAGTAAAAACTAAGCTCAAACCAATTTTCATGTTTCAACCAGAGCACGAAAAAAGTGAAAAGTAAGCTCAACACCATCTTACTGTTTCTAACGAGCTCGAAGATAGGTTTGAAGAATGCTCATGATATCTGCTTCATTTTTTAACGAGATTGTAACATAAAATGAACTATGCTCAGGATAATTCCCATTGGCAGGTTTCTTCCTAACATGATGGCTAGAGGTTGGAAAGTTTCCCCCCAGCACAAGAAACTGACGGCTTACTTCTAGCACGATTTCTAGAGGTACTGTTTCATTTTTTAAATGAGCTTGACATACGAAAAGAACTATGCTCATGATTATTTTCATGGTTTAATGAGCTTGAAAACCAAAAAGGAAAGTATGCTCGAAAATGTTCCCATTGGTGGACTCTTCCCAACATGGTATCCAGAGGTTGGTACATACCCCCAGCATGATTGCTAGAAGTAAGTGACTTAGCTCCAACATAATGTGGAGAGGCGATCAAGTTGACTTCAACATGACGTCTAGAGGTTGAATACATGCCCCCCAAGCTTCATTTCATTCGCCTAAGGCATAGGCGGATGAAAAGAAGGTTTAGGTACTAAGTCAACGAGAAGACTCGACTCAAAGGGAAAGGATCTGTTTCATTTTTTAACGAGCTTGACACAGAAAAATAACTCTGCTCGTAGGAACCTGTTTCATTTTGTAATGAGCTTGACACAGAAAAATAACCATGCTCACAGGAACCTATTTCATTTTTTAACGAGCTTGACATAGAAAGGGAACCATGCTCGTAGGAACCTATTTCGAGCTTGACATAGAAAGGGAACTATGCTCATAGGAACTTATTTCATTTTTTAACGAGCTTGACATAGAAAGGGAACCATGCTCATAGGATACTATTTCATTTTTTAACGAGCTTTCCACAGGAATAGAACCATGCTTGTGGGGTACTGTTTCATTTTTTAACGAGCTTAAAACAGAAAGAAACTTTGCTCAAGATAAGGTACTTATCCAACATGATGTCCAAAGATTAGTAGTGTGCCCCCCAGCATGATGTCCAGAGGCTGGAGACATGCCCCTCATGCTTAAGGGGAAGAAACCACTAAAATGTGCGGAATGTTTAGGGAACTTTGTTGAATGGCAGTCATGCGATGGTCGGGTGTCACGAAGGAAAGCTGATCAATGGTCACAATCCTCCCATCAAAGGAAAAATACATCACTCGAAAGAGTGTGGACACTATGACTTTCATAGCATAGACATAATCACGTCGAAGGAGCAGATTGAAATCTAAAGGACCTTGGACAACCATGACATAAACATAAACAATTTTACCTCCCAAGGTGACAGGTAACCGCGGAAGAATCCCTAAAGGTACGGTAGGCCTTCTATTGAAAGCCAAAATCTGGCCGGTAACTGGCATAAGCTGAGGAGACCCTATAGCTTGCTAAGCAGTTGAGGATAAAATACTAACAGAAGCTCTCTCGTCAACTGTAGTGCGAAAGATTTCTTTATCGGCAACACCTACAGATATCTGGAAAGGAACATCTGAGGGGAGACGAGGTTTTGCTAGACTATTCCAATCAAATGAAATAACCTCAGTACTTGGAGGAGGCTCTGTGGAGTTTGCTGAAGAAGAAAGCCGGAACACGCGACTGACAGTAGATCACTGGGTGGGAAGGTATATTCACGACGGTTTGCATGAATGGTTTTTTTGTGAATTCCCAGTCATTCTGTACGAGTGGTTGTCAAAGCTGACCTTCCAGAAGAGGAATTTCCAGGGTGGTGAGCCGACGGCTTGGACCCCGGAATTGATTCAGGAGCTGTAGGAAGTCGATAATAAGGCATCGCGGGCTGTCGAAGTTTAGCTTGATAGCATCTTGGAGGGATATATCACTGAATTTGTGGTTGACACACATAAATCCTATAGTGAAGCTGAAAGATATTTCTTCTGCGGACCAAGGGGAAGGTTTCTGCTGTCGCTCCAACTATCGATTAAGATTCTAATCTGCGAAAAGGGTATATTGAAGATGCATCTTGATCAGTAGACAGCCTGGTGGGTGGAGGCCGTGGGTACCGCGACTATTGGGGAACTGTACATGGAACGGTAAGGGGTAGATGGGTGCAGACCATGACGAGACTGTGAGTGAAGCCGAGCAATAAAGTGGTCTTACAAGAGGAGGAGAGAGGTTTCGACAGGAGAAGAGGCAGAGGATAGGAGAAGGTCCTGCTGTGATTGAACTGCAAAACCGTGAAGGAAGACCACACGGGATGAAGCGACCTCACAGTCCTGACAGGGACGGCCAGGCTACACCCAGGATAGAAGCAGCACCAAAACCTGGCACCAACGTACCCACACCTCCCTAACTATCTCACAAACAGTAAGGAATACCACTTCGACACCCCCGAGTTCATTACTTCGAAAAAAGTTACTTGCTAGTAGTTCAGCAACTGGAGGAAGGAATCCCAGGATGGCGGGTGATGATACTAAGTTACCGTTGTTCCATGGTAATGGAACCGACAACCTTGAACAGTACTGGTTTTTATGTGAGGTTGTATGGACAGTAAAACAGATCACTGATGATAATGAGAAGAAAGGGAAACTAGAGACAACTCTTCAGGGTCGCGCCTTGGATTGGTTTATGAAGTTTACACAGGTTCTTGTCGGTACCCTGGCAAAGTCTTTGGATGAAATCCGCATGGGACTGATCGTGGAATTCCGGAAGCCTAAATTTGAAGCACAGTACATTACAAAGCTTAAGGAAATTAAGCAGTATCCCAATGAGTTTGTGTGGGACTTTGATCAACGTTTCAAGACGCTAATGGAACGAATTAGTTTTGATATGAGCACTGTCCAACATAAAGAGTGGTTTATTGCGGCATTGCTCCCGCACATTTGGCTGCCGCTGATGCATCAAAACATCTCAACGCCCATCGAAGCTCTAGAGATTGCAATGCGATTGGAGGTGTCACCGATTGGGGATAATGCAGCCGGGATGTCGCAGATACAGACACAGCTCGCTAACTTGACTATACAGTTGCAAGATTTGAAGAAGAACAAGGAACAATGCGATGAAGTATGGTGTACACGATGCCGAGGAGAAGGGCATACGAAGGACAATTGCCCAGATTTCCGCAATTATTTGGTGTTCGGTGTGCCAAACCCATTGAATGGCGGAAGCATACCGTGGTGTCGCGTTTTCTAGGTGTATGGGCACAGTCACGACAATTGCCCTTATATGCAGAAAATGGTCACAACCCCGAGAAATCTCTATTGCACATTTTGCAAGTCGGTGGGTCACGATGACAAAGATTGCCGTGCATATGGGTTGCTACAAGAAAGAATGTGTGATGTATTCTACGTCAAGGATGATCAGCATGCCATACAACAACCACAACTGCAACCGCAGGTAGCCCAGCCACTACCTCAACCGCAAATGCAGTTTGTACCGCAGCAGTTCATGCTGCAATATGCTCCAATGCAAGTGGCTCCACAACAGCCACAGTACATCCAACAACCACAGTATGCACCACATGGGCAAGGCATGCAACAAAATCCTATGCATCCACAGTACCAACAGTAGGGCGGATTCTGAGGAGGATACCGGGGTGGACGCGGTGGAGGATTTGGTCACGAAGGAGGACGAGGTGGCCGTGGACCTGTTCAATGCTATCACTATGCGGTGTGGGGGCATTATCAGCGAGACTGTCCACTACTATAGAATCAGTGTACGTTCTATTTTGTTAATGATCATACAGTTGAGAATTGTCCACAGTTGATTGCATGATGGCAGGCTCGGAACGCTCCGCAGATACAAAATCAGACCTAGCCGCAGCAACCAGCCCAGAACCACGTATAGCAACCAGTCCAGAACCAAGTACAGCAACCAGTACAGAACCATCCCCCACGACTGAATAATAACGCAAATCCAAATGTGAACCCACAAGGGAATCTGTAGCAGACTTCGATGCAGGGTGCAAATATTGCGACAATTTCGGCCGAACCGCGACCACAAGATGCTTCGGTGGCTATTGTAACTCATGGAGGAAAAACGACTGGGGAAGATAGCTCGCGACCGATGATTCGGTTGGCAGGCTATAAGATGGTACCATTTGACATCGATGCTGAATGGGAGGCATTCCTTCAGGCGGGTCGCACTTTGGAGAAAGACCGCGGTAAGGCTATTGTTTGTGATATGCCACCTGTCTTTGACACTACAGCGGAGGGCGGTCCGGCGACACCATCGGGAACATTGCAAAGGTTTCTTGAGAGCTGTCTATTATTGTCTCGGGATCCGGCCGCCCTGGTTGAGATTGAGGGATGGTTGCATATATTTTTGAAAGGACGATAGGAGTTGACAGTAAACTCTTTACAACGACGGAAGACTGGCAAGGAGATGAGAATGAACATCTAGATTGGTGACTATGATGTTGATTCAGTTATTCTTGATCTTGGTTCAGATGTTAACATCTTAACCAAGAAGGCATGGCAGAAAATGGGGAGTCCCCCATTGAGTTGGTCTCCTGTGTAGCTCCAGTTGGCTAACCATGCGAAAGTAACACCCATTGGGTGAGTTCCGCGGCTAACGGTCGGTATTGAGGGCATGAAGACTTATGCTGACTTCGATGTCATTGAAGTGGTTGAGGGAGGAAGCTCCTATCTGGCGCTATTAGGGATTGGATGGGCTAATGATAGTGTAGCTGTAATCAACTTCAAGAGGCGCATGATGACCTTTGAGAATTGTGATCTCAGAGTCATAGCTCCGTTGGATCCGGCTGAAGGACGTCGATACATTGAGCCTGTAAAAGATGATGATCCCAATGGATGTGACCATGCATTCAATATTTTTGAGGACTATATTCATCCTACCGCCAACGGTGAGCTGGGATGGCGCAGTGAGAGCTCTGCGTCTTCCGACTCTGATGATGCATTAGAACATTGGTATAACCGCTTGCATGAAGTGTCGTTCTGAAAATGTGGCTTAATTACGCAATCTTTATGTCATGTTGTAATAGAAACAGTCACACTGCCAGTATATGAGGGGTTGCCTGGATTAACCAACTTTTTGACGGAGTTTGAAGAACGAGTCTCAGAATCGCAGAGATTGCTAGCATTGGCGGAAGCACTGAAGGCTGCTCCAACACGCTAGTGGGCGACACACAAGAAATCCATTGATGGTTGGTCACAGTGTCGAAGGTTGATGATGGTCCGGTTCGGTGATACTGAGGTTTATCACACTGGCAAGTATGATGGCCGGAAGAGTCCCAGTGATCATGTGATGGAATGCCAACGATTATGGGTAGCGCGACCCAGAGATGAGTGGGTCCATGCTTTTATCCATACCTTAGATGAGATGTCGCACTCATGGTATACTGCAGCCAAGTTGCGCAGAGAAATTGCAACATGGGGGGATTTGACGGTCTATTTCACTCATACGTTCACTTTTGCGGATGCCAACCCTGATGTCAATAACGCCTTACAGCTCATCCACGATGTGGTACTTCAGGTTGTTCCGGCGGCCTACCTTGTCGATCCGCACACATACTGTCAGATGCCATATCTCATGGAGTGCTTCAACATCACCGGTGGGCCAGAGGATGAGGACGATCCCCGTAATGTCAACATTCCCGAGTCTAAAGGAAGTCGCGATGTGGTACCAACTGCTGCGCCAAGTAATCCATTCAGTCAACCATTGAAGCTTCGTAAGCTCAATATCGACAGAGAGGCCACTCCCAAGTTTGCAAATGTTGGGGACTATTGGGATGACGAGATGATGAGTAAGGTCACTGATTTACTCCATGAGTTTCAAGACTTGTTTCCTACGAAGTTTTCCGATATGAAGGGGATCCTGGGTGATTTAGGGGAGATGAGGATTCCTTTAAAACCAGATGCTAAGCTAGTCTGACAACGACCTTATTGGTTGAACCCGCGACATAAGGAAAAGGTCAAGGAAGAACTTGATCGCATGTTGGATGCTGGTATTATTGAACTAGCGGAAGAGTTTGAATGGATCAATCCTATGGTGGTGCAGAACAAGAAAACTGGTGAGGTGCGCATTTGTGTTGACTTGCGGAAGTTAAATGATGCCTGCTTGCACGACCCTTTTCCGACCTCGTTTACTGACGAAGTACTTGAAGGGGTGGGCGGCCAAGTGATGTACTCATTCACCGATGGAATCTCTGGCTACCATCAGATTCGCATTGCCAAAGAAGATCGCCATAAGACAACTTTCGTTACCAAATGTGGCTGCTTTCAATACACTGTAATGCCGTTTGGTTTGAAGAATGCACCTGCGATATTCTCCCAAGTCATTGTTGCTGCATTTAAAGACTTTATAGATAAGTTTTTGCAAGTCTACATGGATGATTGGACAGTTTATGGGTTGATCCGTGATCATCTGGCCAATCTGCGGTTAATGCTTGAGCGCTGCCGACAGCACCAGATATCGCTGAACTTGAAGAAATGTATTTTTTGTGCACCATTTGGAATATTATTGGGTCATATTGTGTGTAAGCAAGGGTTGTTGGTCGATCTGGCTAAGATTGCACTCATTTTGAGTTTGAAACCACCGACCACTGTTAAGCAGTTAAGAGCGACTCTGGGGCATACAGGGTATTATCGCAATTTCATCAAGGGATATGCAGCGATCACCGCCCCTATGGAGAAATTGCTGAAGAAAGATGCGTTATTTCAATGGACTCCGGAATGTCAAGACAGTTTCGACACACTGAATACAAAGATGGCTTCGGCGCCAATACTGGTATTTCCAGATTGGAGTAAGGAGTTCCATGTACATGTGGATGCCTCATCAATCGCATTCGGAGTAGTATTGGCTCAGCCCGGCGAAAGATATCTTGATCATCCCATTGCTTTTGCTAGTCGGAAGTTGTCGTCTGCTGAACACAACTACACCACCACTGAGCGGGAGGGTATGGCAATGGTCTATGTGTTGCAGAAGTTCCGACACTATTTGTTGGGTGGGAACTTTAAAATGTTCACTGACCATTCCACATTGAAATACCTAGTCAATAATCCTGTGTTGGGGGGGAAGATATGCCGCTGGCTACTTCTTTTTCAGGAGTTCGATTTTGAATTCATTTTGAAGCCAGGCTAATTGAATGCCGGTCCTAATCATCTATCGCGGATTGATACAGGCGAGGAACCAACCAATATTGAAGACGGGTTGCCGGATGCACAACTATTTAAGGTTGATGTCGCCGATGACTATTTTGATGACATCCCCCAGTTTCTGACAACGGGTACTGCACCAGACGATTTCACCACTAGTCAGAAGAAGAAATTGGTAGTCAAGGCTGCAGGCTTCTAGCTAATCGCGAGAGAGTTGTATAAAATGGGCGCCGATGAGATATTGTACAGATGTGTCTTGTCGCATTAGCAAGCGCTGATATCGGTTGAAGCATATGGAGGAGTAGCAGGAGGACACTATAGCGGTCGGGCGACAGCTAGAAAGGTGTTGCGTGTAGGGATGTGGTGGCCTACACTACATAATGATGCTACAAACTATGCACGGTCCTGGGATGTTTGTCAGCGGACTGTCAAACCGTCCAGACGCGATGAGATGTCGCTGATGCCTCAAATAACATTGCAACCATTCGACAAATGGGCCGTGGATTTTGTAGGACCGATCAATACACCAGGGAAACGCACGGGTGCGCGGTATATCATCACAACGACAGAGTATTTGACCTGATGGGTCGAGGCGACACCTGTAGTTGATTGTTCCGCAGCTACGGCGACACGATTTTTGTTTGATAACATTATCACTTGCTTTGGCTACCCCAAGATATTGTTGAGTGATCAAGGTAGCCATTTTCTTAATCGCACCATCAACGCATTGACAGAGGAGTTGCAGATACAACATAAGAAGAGTACACCCTATCATCCACAGGTGAATGGCATGGTGGAGGATTTTCACAAGGTCTTCGAGCATGCACTGACAAAGGTGTGTAATGCGAACCGCGATGACTGGGATCTCAAAATCCCAGCAGTGTTGTGGGCCTATCGCACCACATGTAAATCGATGACAGGACATACACCATTTAAGTTGGTGTATGGACAAGAAGCGATTATGCCAATGGAATATATTGTTCCGAGTCTACTAATTGCAGCTGTCACGGGCATGGATGATGTCGTAGCATTAAATGACCATCTGGCGCAATTGGTGCAGCTGGAAGAAGATCGGTTCATCGCTGGGTTCCACCAAGGGTCGAGAAGGATCGAAAAAAGGCATGGCATGATCGCCACATAAAAAATAAACAGTTTCAGTAGGGCGACTTGGTGCTGTTGTACGACAGCAATTTTATGAAACATCCAGGGAAGTTATAGATGTATTGGCTTGGTCCCTATCGCATCAGTAGTATTACTTCCAGAGGAGCGGTTCAGTTGCAGTAGTTGGACGAGGCAATGCTCCCTAAGCTGGTAAATGGTCATAGGTT
Organism: Larix kaempferi; assembly: GCA_027924585.1. Taxonomy (NCBI): domain Eukaryota; kingdom Viridiplantae; phylum Streptophyta; class Pinopsida; order Pinales; family Pinaceae; genus Larix; species Larix kaempferi. Next base: position 63,331,035 of record BSBM01000370.1, on the reverse strand, counting down.
GAAGCCCTATCGCACGGGCTTAGAACATCGCGATGCCTGAGTCGCATCAGGAAAAAAAAATGATGTGTTGCCGGATGATTGGTGGCAGGATGTCGCACCACCATGGCTGAAATGTAGAAGCAGGGAGGTTTCTGCCGCAAGTTGGGAATGGTCGGAGACACATGGCAGCATAGTGACCGGGTCAAATCAGTAATAAATGCTAAAAGTTCAGACAGTTAATTAACGACGTTGTTCAAATGATGGGCATTAATGGCGGATCTGGCCGATCGACGGTGGCTTTGTGTCATTAATACAGGATTTTGGTTGAGTTAATGCCTGATTTTGTGATGATTACGGAGGATCTGGTTGGATACTATAAAAAGGGATTAGAGTTGGTTGGAAGGCACCAAGAATTCAGTTGGTTTTGTAATATTGTGGCATGCTGCAGAGTATTGTTGCTGGTTTGTGAGTGTTGTTGTGCGTTGGGAGAGGTTATTGGCATTATCGAGTGCTGTTGTCGAGTATAGTGAGGTATGCTAGGTGAGCTAGAGACTGTTGAGATTAGTAGTGAAGTCGATTCCCCCTTCATTCTGGTTTTCATTCAAGAAGAAACTGTGGCAGTCATCAACCTTGAGGCCGAGGTAGAAACTATGCTGGTGGGAGAATCTGTAATTGCTAAGAAGCGTCGGGGAGGTCAGCATTAGGAGTCCCCGTAGAGTAAGAGGGTGCTTCGATCCTCCGCTGCGATGGCAGGCGAAGCTTCGGAATAGGTGGGGAAGTCCAGCCGCCCCATTCGTGTGTCTGCCCCATGGGCGGGACTCTCCGCCGGTGACATCCTTGGGTATATCCCTCCAGTTCGGCTAGATATCACTCCACGCAAGATAAACCCAAAACAGAAGTATGGTGTGAAGATGCCAGCACTCCCGGTTGGAATGGAGTGCTCTGTGGCCTACCCCGACATTGCATCTGCCCCTTATGTGCAGGAGACGTGCCTTTCCCCAACACCGATTGTACAAGTCTGGGCACAAGGATTGAAGCAGGCTGGCTTGTTAGGGCTCATTAATATGCCTGCGTAAAGCAGCTCCTGGCATGTTTTCATGGTGGGTCGTTGTGGCTGGATAGAGAAGTCCCGGTCACCGTCGACTTAATCTCATCCATAACCGGCTTGCCTAAGAATGGTGTTGATCCAGCGCAGTTCATCCAGGGGAAGGCCAATGACAAGAATCGGGCGCTGCAGTTGGCCCATAAATATGGCTTAGAAACGGATGGGCGTGGGTACTGCACCAGTAGCTGCAATGATTAGGCGATGCTCACGGGCATTAAGATCTTTTCCTGCAAGGTGGTTAGGGGTGGTCGACCTAACCAATGCAACTCGGGCATTGTTGCATGCACTGAGCAATGTGCAGAAGGGGTCCAAATGAATTGGTCCCTGTACCTCTTGAATCAATTAATGGAGGACGCTACGGCGGTCCAATCAGGAAAGGGTGCCTTTACATACAATTGGCTGTTGCTGTTGATCACTTTCGTCGCATGGAAAGAGCCCGGCATGTACCAGGGCATGGACTGTCAGGCTGCAGCAGAACGCCAAGGGATGCGATATCAAAATTGATGGTATGTACGGGAGCCCGAGAGACTCCGGGATTTCCAATTACATTTTTGGCTGTATTGGGAGATGCTTTGTGCCGTAGCAATATAGGTCACGTGAATATCTGAAGAAACTGTCGCGCGGTTCAAACCTGTTATGGTGTTTGCAATTCGGTCGCATACCATACATATCCAAGCTCGCCGTGATCCTGATCGGCAATGGTTGCAAACCTCGTATAAGGTGACGTCTGAAGATTTGGAGGGTGCCATGAACGAGTGGCCGGAGGAATGGAAACAACCCATGAGTCCCATCGAGATAGAAGCCGGTCGCCCACTGTTGGGCCCAGATGATCGGGTATCAGCACAGGATGAGCAGAGTCACCATGAATCAGGGCACCAATCGACCAAAATGATATCAGATGATAGAAACCGGGAGCTTGAAGAGACCTGCTCGAAAAGGTATCAGGAGCGTGCAACGATCAGTGGATTGTCTTTGCCCGTCGAGGCACACTTGGGCCACCTGGTCACAGTTCTCAATACTGCATCCTCTACGGCAGCAGACAAGATGGCAAGGAAAGCGGATGAAGGATTCCATGCGATCACCGCTCGGTTAGAATCTTTGTACGACTTGGTTTCCGGCAGGGCACCAAAGGAAGCAGCAACATCAACCTTTGACACAATCAGCACTGAGCCGCGGGTCAAGAATGTGGAGATTCCCCCGACTGCGATTGTGACCGAAGATGCGACACTAACCACGTTGCTGCAGCAGCTGCACACCGCGACCATTAATGTGAATGCCTTGCCCGCGGAAGGATTGACTGCTATGCAGGCTACTACCAGCAAGGAAACGACAGACCGTCTGCGGCAGATCAGCGGTATGTATGCCCGCCTGCAGGAACGCGAGGCTGATGCACAATGCACCATTGAAGAATTGACTTCCAGGGTTGCTTGCACATGGAAGGCAGTGGATGACCTTGAGGTACACATCAAGGAAGAACGGGCGAAGAAGGCCCACAAAATTGAAGGCCTGAAAAAGGAACATGATTTCCTTATTGCGGAAAAGGCTCGTATGTGGGACGATAGTGTTCGGGTTGATCGGGTGATCACAGAAGCTTATCAACATGTCCTGGATCCCACGGAGGAGGTAGATGTGCTCCACCGAGTGCAGCGACTGGGGGCGCTATTATTCAGTTGCGACAGGAGAATCACGAGTTGAAGGCCCAGCTGAAACCGGGCACGCCTCAGGCTGAAGTGGATGAATGAAGAAGGGCAATTTAGGAAGTTGCCACTCAGATGGAGGAGCTAGAAACACAGGCAACTAGGCTCATGTCTGAAACGATACAATTTTGGGGCCGCATTGTTCAGGACGAGTAGGTTGAGCAGCTGACAAAGTACCGACAGGAAGCGAAGGGATAGTTGGCCACATTGAAAGCCGCAATGCGCACAATGCCACCACTGGAGCAAGTTGCTAAGTCTCAAGAGATCAAAGACTTACAAGACCGCGTCGCCAAGGTGGACGAACGACAGAAGATATGTGCGGCCCAGTTAGAATATTTCCAGGACACTGGTGGAAAATTTGTGATGCAGGCTACTGAAGCTCTGCAGGCAGTGCATAAGTGTCGCCAGCAGGTCATAGAAAAGCTTACGGATCACCCATCTGCAGACGCCGTGGTTGACAGTCAGGAAGTGGCTACGGAAGCCAAGGAGCTGGTGCGGAGAGTTGAACAACCATATGAGGACTTCAAAGTAAAAATGACGGCGTGTACTATGTCCAGCAGTTGACGTGGCTCAAGGGCGAGCCACAAGATTGTGTTGGGGGCCTGTTGGAAGGCGGTTTGGTAGAGTGCTATCGTAGCATCTTCGATGCTGCGACAAGGCAAATGATGGCGCAAATGGAAATGAGCGGAAGATTAGTTATGTATTTTGGGTCAATTGTACAGCAGAATGCGGGTTTTGGGTCATTTGGACCACATATTATGTAATGTTGAGTCAGTTACACCGCAGAATGCAGGTTTTTGGTTGGTTTTGTACTAAGTTAGTTAAATGTTGGGTCACTTGTCCAAATGTCGGTTAGGAAGTTGTTAGTAAGTGGACAAGCATTGTAATGGCGGAAGCCTATATATAGATAAGATTCGTAGGTATTGAAGAAGAAGCTGGTGAAGAGAAGTGCATGTTTTTGGTTGTTTCTGCGCATCCGTGAGATATTGTCGAGACGTGATCTGTGAGGAGATATTGTATCTAAGGTTTTGTAGTGATAATATATGATGAAACTGTTCTGGTGCAATTCCTAGGTTCTTTTTGTTTGTTTATGGTAATGCAATGTCGCACTTCATGAATAATGCTATGTTTCCTTGATGCAATGTTGCTTTACTGTTACTACTGCTGTGATAATGAATGCTGCAATTGAATAATGCGTTATGAATACATGTCAAATGTTTGAGATTCCCGTTTAGTGTTGCAGTAGAGTTAGTGCATATAGACGCAACCCTCCTCCTTCCTCGAAGGAAACATGGTTCCGTCTTCTCTTCCTGGATGCCTCTGGTGAGACCTCATCTACTCTGCAGGTGTTGCTGGGCGGGATAAAACCTGCCTGGGCCGGTGCCCAGGGAGACTGCGGCATGTGTCGACAGTGAAGTGGAACCCCTGTCGACTGGATTCATGTTGGTCAACAATGAGTAGAGATCTCTCCTAAGCTAATTTCACCAGCATATAGATACTATAGAGTTCCTCCTCTTGGAATGGGAATGCGCTTCACTTAAATAGGACTAAGAGGATAGGATAGGTTGAGATATGGTAGGAGAGGGTTAGGGGATCTCACCCAAGGTCTATGGAACCGAATGCCAACTCCCCTATAGGCTAGGGATAGGGATCCACCTCACTCTCCTTTGAGAATGGGCTCGAAGATGCTCTTTTATCCAAATAACTGACATCGTTGCAGGCTGCATTAGGACAACCTGTGACATCGCATGTTGCACAAGGGTGAATTGCGACGACCTTGAAAAGTAGGTCAGTTAAGCCCTCCAGTCATGGGAAACTTCAGGGATGTTTACATTGAGTCTCAGGGTAGCAAGATTTAGGTGTAACACTAGTGGAAAAGAAAAGGAAATGAAACTAACATAATATCAATTAACATAAAAATGGCTTAAATGTAGTATAGAGTAAATCATACTACACAAATACTCTTTTTTCACCTTAAAAAAAACATGTATCTTGATATTCATATTTTGAATCAAATATTACATAGTAGTATTGAGACCCACCCATTACATTAACTATTAGTTATATTGCTCAAACTGGAGCACGTCTCTAATATGATAGATTTGACAAAACTATACCAAAGGGCTTACTTCTGCTTCTAAATATAGACAATTTTGAAACTAGTCTAAATGCCTTCCTGCTGAAGGTACTATTCTAACATATTAGCATATATAGACATCACAAAAATATTAAACTATCTCTTCCAAAATTGAAAGATTGGAAAAATAAATTCTAAAATTTATTATAGTCTTCCATCATTTAGTTTGAAACATAATAAAGAAACAACTATCATCCATAAACTTGTAAATTTCATTGGAAAACCATTGAGTTATTTAACATTTCCTCATAGAATAGGACTCCTTCCTCCTTCCCAAGTCCTTGTGTTGGCGCATGGGAAGACTCAGGGTTAATCATCAATCACACCAACAAAACCCAAGACACCGTCCCTTTCAGCATCACCTGCAAGTAGGAGAAGTCTCACCTGAGGTATCTAGGGTACTGTAGGAACCAAGCTTCCGCAGTACTGAAGGGATGTGAGCATTCATCTAATAGATCTACCATTCATTCAATTACTGCGCAATATGGCATTACTTACGGTAATCGATAAAAAAATCATGATAGCTGCATAAAATAGCATCCATTTGTGCATTAAACATAAACATTCATCGCATTCAAGACAATTGTAAGTTATTGCAACTAGATGTACTCATTCTCATTAACAATAGGACAATCTTACATAACCTGTGTAGTGCACAATTGTTCTCATAATTCAACTACTTAGCACAACAACAACGACTCATGACCATGCAACAAAATAAATGTCATGAGCGACACTTCCTCAACATGAGTGACCGAATTGACAAACCAAAAAATTCCTTTAACTCTTAGAACCCTTACATATTTATAGATCACAATTTGGGTTGAGCCCGTTACAAAGTGGAGAAAAAACCCAACTAACTTCTTCCTTTTGCGTGGTTTTGTTCCATTTTCTAAGTCATATAATGTAAATATCTGGTGCGCGAATTCCACGACAGGTCCAAAACCTGCTCCAACAGCCCCCCAACGCTCACCTATTGCTCATTTCGAGCAAATTCAACTGCTGCGCAGACTTATTTAGACTAAAATTATTCAATGCAGTAGCTCAAGGACTACTGCATAACACCTTTCAAACCAAAGATGTTACTCTCTAGGAACTGTGTTCCGGACCTCGGCATGAGTAGAGTTCCAACCATCACTCAGCTTGACAAAAAATTTAGTCCCACCTCTTGGACACGAATCAAAATCTTGGATCTTGGCCTTCACATTATCAATGGTGTCGGAGCTCGTGACCTTTAGGACTCCCATCTTTTCAACCTGTTGGTTAGTATTACCCTCGCTGCTCTAGCTGCTCCTTCCTGAAGCAACCCTTATTGCTTGTTAGGATTCTCTCTATGCCATCACTTCTTTTTTCAGCGAGGCCATGGATTTCTGCAACATGGCTGCTTCAATTCATACTCTATGACGACTTTGTTTTCTATACCAACGACCTATCTTTACTACTTCACACCTCTGATTTTCCCCTCAGTTCTGCATCTCTATAGTTTATGCCCAAAATTGCAGCATCTACGCTAAAAAATAAAAAAAAGCAACTTAATTGTTCTAGTTTACCTTCCATTTCCTTCTATATAGCCAATCCCGACGTACTTCACCTTATCTCGTCACGATTTCCTTATGCTGCCAATCCAGACTTCGGGATTTGATGTTGATTCGTTGTCCTTTCAAAACTTTGGCCGTCGATTTTCTTCATGATGACCACACGTGTTTTTTGGCGCAAAAACATCACTTCAAGCATTTTGTTGTGTCGCTTCTATTATCTCCATCAACTTTTGAAGTTTGTACTTTGCCTTTGTGACTTGATCCTTTGCTTTTGTTTCCTTCTCCACAATGTCTTCCACTATCTGCGTAGTGAGTGGTGTTTGCAATTGCTGCTCCCTTTCATTGATTGTGTGCTTTATGAATTCCTAGACTACAACAAGGTCCTGGATCACTTTGTATGCTTCCTCCTATAGTATCTCCATCTTTTGCGGAATGGTCTGCTGCTTTTCCCTTAGCTGGCTAATCTACTGCTGTTGTCTCCTATTTTCAACTGTTGCAGCTACTTTCTCCATTGCCGGAAGAATGTTCATTGTCTCCTTCATTTTATGTACCTTTTCTTGTGCATCCTGTATCTTATGCTCTATTGATTTCATCTCCACATCCTCCAGTAATTGAGTCTAGATCTGCGTGCTTTCTTCACACAACTTTGTGCACTTCTCCCGTATGTCTTGATGTTTTCTACTGTAGTCATCACACTAGCTCTTTTCTCCCTTTCCTGCCTTTGTTCTGGTGGTGTACTTCGTGTTACCCTTGCTTCCAAGTCCATGATTTTTTCCTGGAATCCTTTAATTACTTCTCCTATCTTCACAACCTTTTTTAAACCATGATATCCACCTCTAGTTGATCTTATGGAATTGTGTTATATAGTATTTCTAGTGCCTGCTGTAACTTTTCATTTTCCCAAACCACCTCCTCTTTTCTCTTTTCTACTTCTCCTTTCTCCTTCTTTGCTTCTTGCTGCTCCTTTCACAACTTTTCATTTTCCTGTTACAATGTCATCTTTGCTATCATTCCCTTATCCTTCTCATCTAACATTGTGGTTGCGCACAACTGAATCTTCCTTGATACTCATGTTTGTAACTTGTATAGTACTTCTTCTGGTATTTAAGACAAAATCAAATTAACTGAACTTACTGTTACTACGCTTTCTTGCAATTCCAGTGTAGGGAACTTGAAAGCTCCTGACACTATCTTCACCATTCTTTGAACCATTGATGCAACTAATGGCCGAGGAACCATCTCCCTTGGTTCTGTGTTCCCTATGTGCTCCTCCCTCGATCGTCTAGACGTAATTTTCATCGCTTTCAACGCTTGTCGTAATGTAGTTAATTGCTCCTACATGCTTTTCTTCATCTCTTCTTGCTTCTTCACTACTCCTTCCCATGCTTCTTCTTCCGCTTCCCTAACTTGTTTTCCTATTTTGTCCAAGTCATCTTCTGTGAGAGAGTGGACAACTGGTTATTTTTCTGCCTTCCTCTTCTTCCTTTGTGTGGAAGGGCCTGCCTCAGTATTCCCCTTCCTCTTTTCTCCTACCTCTGGTGGGGTTTCCTGTGCTGTGTGATTTCCACCATTTCCTTGTTCTTGTTCACTGTCTTGCTTGTCGTCTTCTCCACTATATTTCTCTTCAAATGGTTCTTCTCCCAAGTTCTCACCCTACGCCTTGTCTTGCTTCTGTTTCTCTTCCTCTATGAGTGGGATTCTCCACTCAGCATCCTAGTCGTTCACAATTTTTCCGACATCTTGCTCATCAGCTTAAACAACATTGGAAAGCCTCTCCTCTCTAGGTCTTGCCTTGCTTGAATGTACATGTGATGCATCCTAGACCTTAAACACGCTATTCCTTTATACATTTACACTACCCGCGGCTTCATGAGTGGTATTGTCCTTATAATGTGCTGAATAACATTGCTATAAACAAAGAATAACACATTGTTTTCAATCTACCTCCTCTTGAGCTTTGTAAACCACAAGTTAGCATATTTGGCAACTAAACATGGTTTATGCCTAGTTTCCAAGAACTGTGAATCCTCTGGCTCCCTCTATGCAACTAAGGCAATTAGTATCAACAACCAGGAATAATGAAATGGTTGTGCTTTTTCCCGTGCTTCCTTACAATCTTCCAAAAATTAATTTTCTAGGAATGTTGACTAGTTAATTTGTATGCCTTCTACACACTTCTCTATTGCTTATATAACTCCCATGGAAACCTGATCCTTCTGACTACCAACTTGCAAGCCAATACTTGTGTCACGAATATTACTGGATCATCCTTAATATTTTCCACATCTAACCCTCGCCGCACTCTGTGTGTAACATATGCTTTTTATTATTGATCAACTGCATTAGATCCTCCACTGCTCTCGATAGTCCTGTTTTCTCCGCAATCAACTTGCTGTCCATTGATATTGTCATATCCAACCATAGGAATCCTCCATGTACACAGATCAATAGAAATTGCACATACTTATTTACTTCCGGACTTCTACCAAAATGTGGGATTTCGAGCAAATTCAGCACGTCTATGCAATGCAAACCTGTTTCCCATTGTTGCGGCTCCAATGTGATAACTAGTGAATATGGACTAGTTATATACCTCAAGTAGTTGTCTCGTGCCAAATATAGAAACTGCTCTGCAATGGTGATGTCACGGTCTTTTACCTCAATTTATTTACAGCTCCTAACAGGGTTCCCCATACTGGCATGCCTTCAGGAATTCCTGGTGTGTCCACCAAATATTTCGGTTGCCTCCACAAATATATTGTTTTTGCATCCATTTTCCTCGGGGGTATGTAACTCCTTTGATAATTTGTTGATGTAGAGGTTGATGCACCCTTCCCCTCTCTCGAACCTGATGCTGATGCACCACATATGCATTCTTTGTTCATTCCTTTCTCTGCACTGGTGCTAGTACTGGTACTTTTGGTGCCATCTTTATACACCTCAATGACTGCAATCGACTCGTCTTTGCTCTACTTTCTTCAACTCTAACTGCTTTCAACTTATGTCAACCACCCGTCATTCTACATGTGGTTTTAACCCTAATTATTAGTTGTATTGGTAGCTTTCATTTACATTCTTGCATTCAATGCTAACCTAGATTCATTCACCCTTGCTTATATTTGGTTTAGATCTTCTTGGGATTTGTTCTCTTGCCTAAATATCGCCAGCAATATTCTTCATTTATTGCGTCGCATCCCCGTACTTTGGCCATTACTTCGGCCTTTAATGTTCACACTTTCCAAATATGCCGATATTTTCCTTGACTTCCTCCCTACGCTATGCAATTTTCTCGTGTGCTTGCTCTTAGTCTGCAACATTGCTCTTTCTTTTGTACAACATTTTTTTTTAACTACTGCACAGAAGAACGACTATCCCTATACAGTTTTATCCAACTATTATTTACCGGTCCTTGTAAGGACTCTCCATTCAGATTCTCAAGATAAATGGCCCATGCCTTTGTGACATATATTATGATGTAAGGACCTAACCAATGCATTATAAACTTAGCGCATTCTCCAAGATTTTTTTGAATGCTTCCATTGTTCCATTTGCTTGAGGATGATAGGGGGTTCTCTTCTGGCGATAGATATGAAATTCGTTTGTCAATGCCACAATTTTCTTTCAAAAAATGGGTCCCCTGATCAGTCATCAAAATCCTTGGACATCTAAACCTTGTTACTGCATTCTCAAAAAGAAACAACACAACTATCTGTGCACTGCAATCCTTCATTGGTTCTGCTTCATCCCACCTCGTCAAGTAATCTGTCGTGATAATGATGTATCTTTCTCCTGACTGCTTTGCAAGTGGATTAATAGGCCCAACAAAGTACACCACCCATTTATTAAATTGATGTAATGTTACTTGGGGCATCAAGGGCATCTCATCCCTCCTTGATGGCTTCCCAACCCACTAGTAGACATCATACGTTTGGAAATATTCCTTAGCATCTTTGTGTAGAGTAGGCCACCAAAGACCCACGTGAAAAATATTCTATGCAGTTGCTTTCCCCACATAATTTCTTCCTGCAACTCCTGCATGCGCCTCCTTTAGAATCATAGGTCATTCATGCTCCAGTACACATTGTCGCGGAATCATGTCTATGCCCAACTTATACAAGTGCCCTGCTATCAACTGATAATCTGCTGCTTTCATTACTAACTGCTTCTTCTGCACAATTGTGTACCCGACTGAAGCTACTCCAGTAGAAAAAAACTATGTAATATATAATAAATAGTCATTAACCATATGAACTGGAAATAAGTGCGCATATGGAAAAGTGTCATCTATATTTCCTGCATCTTCTCCTCTTTCTATTTGCGATAGGTGGTCAGGTACTGAGTTCAATTTACCTAGTTTCACTACAACTTCAAAGTCATATTCTTGGAATAGTAGTAGCCATATTCATTTCTTCCCCCTCAACACTGGCTTGTTGACTAGGTACCTTAGTGTAGAATGGTCAATGTACATTTTAAATCGTGAACCCAACAAGTAATGTCGAAACTTCTGTAGCGTGTACACCATTGCTAATAACTCGCGCTCTGTGGTGGTATAACTCTTTTCTGCAGTTGATAGCTTCCTGCTTGCAAATTCAATGTGGTCATCTAAATCTCCTTCACTAGGATATGCCAACACTGTGCCCAATTCTATGGATGACGCATCAACATGAACATGGAATTCCTTTTTCTAGTCCAAAAATACCATGATTGGTGCAATCACTAATTTCTACTTCAACACATCCAAGCTATGCTAGCACTCTTCGTTCCATTGAAACTTAGCCTCTTTCTTCAAAAGCTTCTCAAGTGGGGCAGTGATCTGTGTATATCCCTTAATGAACTTCCTATAGTATCTTGTGTGTCCCAACATAGCGCGCAATTGTCGCACTGACATTCGTGGTGGTAAGTCCACAATCACTGCAATCTTTGCTGGGTCCACCAATAATCCTTTCCTGCAAACTACATGGCCCAACATAATGCCAAATGGTGCACAAAAAATTCACTTCTTTATATTAAACGAGATTTGATACTGCCTTCATATATCCAGCATAAACCGTAGAACTTATATGTGATCCTTTAACAAATTGAACACTATCTAGTAATCTAGGTACACCTCTAAAAAATTGTGGCTAAACTCTTTAAAGGTTGCGAAAACCACTCTGAAAAATATGGAAGGTGCATTCTTCAACCCAAAAGGCATTACTGTATACTGGTAACATCCCCACTTTGTCACAAATTTTTTCTTATTCTTATCCTCCTTCACGATGTTTATCTGATGGTACCTAGAAAATCCATGAGTAAAGGAATAAGCTTCTTGTCCTCCCACATTTTCAAGGACTTCATCTGTAAATGGTGTTGGAAATGGATCATGTAAGCATGCATCATTCAACTTACACAAATACATGCAAATTCTTATATCGCCTGTATTTTTATCTTTAACCACAATCGGGCTGATCCATTTTGATTCCTCAACTGGTTTTATGATTCTTGCTTCCAACATTCTATCTATTTCAACCTTGACTTTTCTACTTGTATACCTGATTCAGTCGGTATGGTCTTTGTCTTACTGGTTTGGCGTCTTGTTTCAGGCGGATCTTCATTTCTCCCCCCTCTCCTGCAATACCATTCATCTCCAAAAACTTTGTAGGAAATAAATATTGGTACTCGTGTAATAAATTAACAATTTTCTCAATTGTCTCATCGTTCTAGGAGTCCCCAATGTTGTCAAACTTGTGATTCTTCTCCGTGCCAATGTTTACTTTGTGGATCTTCAATAGTTGCTTGTAAATGCTAGATCCCAATTCATGTCCCTCTACTGCACGCTCTCCCTCGGTATTTGGTATCTGCGGGTTCAGTGGATTGTTCTCCTCCCCTGCTTCTTTATTGACATTGTAGCATTGAAGGACTTCATGCACTATGGGATGAGATAGATGCACACTGCATGGGGGTATTGACCCCGTTGTATCTTCTGGAAAGATATTGGATTTAATATTTTGTAAGGTTGCATCTAATACTAGAGCTTTGTCTTCAAAATTGAAGGTTATCTTGAAATTGCTAATAAACTCATCCCAATTTGTTGCACCTCTGCGCATATCAAGCTCAATGTACCAATTCTTTGGGATTGTATCCAATGTGTGCAAGAACCAATGTGTGTATTCCTGTATCGGTATAGTACCCCATGTTGTAATGCATTGTGCAACATGGTCTGATGGCTATCTCAACCAGGCGTATTTATGCACGGTATACTCAGAACCAAATCTAACCTACAACAACCTCTTGCACTACTACCAATCACTCATTCCCTCTTTATGAGAAACCCATGAGAAACCCACCAACATGTTGGTGTGACTTTCAGTGCAACATCTAATGCTAGTAGCCTTTCCTGTTATGGTATATGTTCTTCAAAATTCATTACAAACAAAGTCACATCTGTTAAACCATCATATTTTGGGAGATCACATACCTTTGTCTCAATCCAACGCAGTGAAGTTGTGATGCGTACACCTATTCTCATGTCAACTTCGTGCATCCTTTGCTTCTAGTCTTCCAAAGATTCTTATGAGTCTAATTTGTAGGAGATGAAGTTGTGCCAAATTATCACACCATCAGTCATAGGATCCACATAATACTCCATCTTTCCAGTCATGTTGTATAAATTTTCCAGCTCCCCATTCCAGACTGGTTCTACATATCTTCTCCCTTTTTGTGGGTCCAACAACGCAATGAACCTCAAGTTATCTCCTTCAAATATCATCTGTCTCTTCTTCAAACCAATAATCACCTGATTCACAAAATCCCATCCAAGTCCCAACAAAGAAGGAAATGGTTTACTATCATCTACAATCTCAATGAATTCAAAGTCAGCAATGTTGTGCACCCTATCCACATCCACAAGCACTCTAGTCAACCCTCCAATTGGGATAATGTTGTACTGGTTGGCTAGTCTCAATTGAAAGTTGGACCAGATCAACTTCGACCTACCCATCATTTCCCATGTCTGTTTCGACGGGTAATTTACATCAGATCCCAAATCCAGGATGATATAATCCAAATCATAGTCTCCTACCTGTGCATTCAGGTGGAACTCTCTATTGGTCCTTCTACCGCGTTGTACTTAATTAACAATGGTAGGTTCCACATTTTCTTGTGTGCAGTGATCAATCATCCAGTGCAATACACCTAGAGTGGATTCATCCTTTATCAATTCTAAGGAGATTTTCAAAAAATTTCTCAGAGTACTTACCTCCTCATTAGGTTCCTCTGGCACTTAAGAATCATATAATGGTGACATGTCATACACCAATTGCGATGACGATGCTCCTAATTCTGGCATTAAAAGTTATTGTCTCACTTGCTTATATGTGTCTTTCTCTCTCTGGGGATCAAACATCGGTTCTTTCCTTGCAGCCTTCCTCACTGAGTGACTATGCGAAGTTCCTATTCTATCGCATTTGATCCTATCCTGGCTCCTCAGCACATAATGACCGCTATCTTCTGTTGGTCTTCGTGTTCTTTTACTGTGATCATTTGCAGATTTTGATTCGGGTACTGATTCACAATCTAGTTGTAGTTCAAAATTTGATTTAGATGTTGGTTAAAGTTCTAATTCTGACTTAGATTTTGGTTTAGATTTGGATTTGGGTTCTAGATCTAATTTTGGGTCTAATTCCTCCTTTATTTCCATTTCACGACCAATAGCAGGAAATCCTTTGTCACGTGATCCTACTGTCGACAATAGGTACATGTGGTACATGGGTTCTGGCAATATCTTGCAAAATGTACATGTTTCCCACAATTATAACAAATGATTGATCCTTTGCCTCTTCCAAAGCCCCTTCTGCCTTGGCCTTTGAATCCTCCACGGCCTCCTTGACTATATTCCATCAGGGTATTATTTTGTTGTGCCACTCCTTCTGGTCCAACCTCCCCTTGCACTCTATACACATCTGATGTGCGCTCCCTTATAAGGTCTAGCATGTGATAGTCCTTCTCATCATGACCCACAGACTTGCAAAAGTTGTAAAACAAGCTTCTTGATATACTTACATACTTCTGTAACGTGGGACAAACATGGGGAGGATGATTTCCTCTACATATCTCACACCATATTCCTCCCCCTGTAGGAAAGGGATTTGGGTGTCCCATTTCCAAATAGTATCTGTATGTTGGACACTCATTCTTATGGTGACCCTCTGTTCTGCAAGTGCTACACCATACCTCTTTGTGCTTCTCTTTCCCCTTGGAAATTTCCTACAACTGGATCATCAATGCAGCTAGCCATGTCTGGGCCTGATCCATCCCTATGATGCTTTCTCCTACCGAGGATGCTTCCAACTTCATAGCCATATCCTATGCATCCATCCACATTATAATATTTTGTTGCGTCAGAGCGCAATGCATATCCGTCAATAGCTCTGCAATGAACCATTCTTTGTGTTTCTCTTCAGGAATTTGAAATTTCACCTTATCCATCAATGCTTTGAATCTTTTGTCAAATTCCTAGACTGTCTCATTTGAAAACTACATGATATCATTTAACTCAGTAATGTACTGCAACTTGGACTTTGGATTCTTAACTTCCTTTATCAAGGAATCCTTAAAACCTCTGAAATTTATATTTGGTACAGTGACATGATACTTCATATACCATGTCATTATGTGATCCCTGGTAGTGGTTACAAATTGCGCCAGCTTCACATCATCATCTTGGACTTACTTTGTTTGTTGTATGTCCTCACATACAAACAAGTGTTGATCTAGATCGTCTGTCCCCACCCCATGGAAGACATGCATCCTCAAGGTAGGGTCTAGCCCTGCCATCATATTTCGTGCAGTACTGTTACCAAGTGTTGCAGACTGTGTCTGACCAATCGAATTACTTCCTCTACTTTGACTACTTTTTCTATTGTTACTAACTATAAACAACTTATTTGGAATTCATACCTTAGGTGTTGGGGATGCATGCGGGGTCGTGGGCTTGACGCAAATCCCGATCTAGACAGGACTACCTTGTTAATTTTTTGATAATTTCATTCAATATTATCTAGGATCACTAAGATAATAACATGTACAACATATCAATCATAAACACAAGAGACAATAGACATAGAGTTTCCTCGGGGAAAACCAAGAAGGTGAAAAACCCCGCAACTTCCTCAGAGATAGAATAAGACACAATACAAGATCACAATGATCAAACCCAAAGAGATGTCTCTAGCAGATACTCATCCTCCTCCACTTGTGCGCAACTCTCTCTCTCAACTATGCGAGTTTTAGAAGTGAGTGAATGAATAGAATGAGAGACACAACCTCTCTATTTATACACTGACTTGACCTGCCAATAAACTAATTGGGCCAACTTCCTAAGGAAGTCTAATAACCCACTCACATAATATAATCAGGGCCGACCCCACACTAGTGGTCTAATAACCCATCAAATATAAGTTGTGACACTTGCAACACTTGCGACACTTGCGACACTTACAAATACAAAGGACGACACTTCTGATTGGAGGAATAATACATCTCCATCATACATATAACAAAGTACAAGTGTAATACATAGAAGAATATCTTCCGAAGTTACAAATACATCAACACTCCCTCTTAACTAGGAAGGTATTCTGAACATAGGTCATCAATACATATCAGCGCAAGTCTTCAATTCTGGAGTTGGATCATCATTACTGGATCACGGAGCCTCATCATCAACACTGCTGCTGTACTAGGCATCTCGATCACTAGGCTATCTCATAATTCTTCTCGTCATAGGAAGTTCTATAGAGCCAACCCTTTTTTCATGTTGGATGTAGGCCTAGCCTCCTGTAGGTATTCATCATCTCTGCGAGGGGTCTGATAGAGGTGGAACCTCAGGACTAATTATGTGCATATGAAAATCCTGACAAGAGCATCCCAAGAACATTTTATTTGCCTTAGCACGACCAACAAGATCTCCTAGGACTTATATGCATCCCTTCATAAAACCTTTAAAGAGTTACCCCAGGAACATTTTACGTGCCTAAGCACGACCGGCAAGATCTCTAAAGAGCATCCTAGGACTTATTACGAGCACATTGCTCAACCTATCGGATCTCCAGGACTGATTACATGTGAATAGGAAAAACCTTAAAAGAGTAACCCCAGGAACATTTTACGTTCCTAAGCACGACCGGCAATATCTCTAAAGAGCATCCCATGACTTATTACGAGAACACTACTCAACCTATCGGATCTCCAGGACTGATTACATGCTTCCCTAGCAAAACCTCGAAAGAGCATCCCAGGACTGATTACGAGCACACAGCTCAACCTATCGGATCTCCCAGGATCTTTTACATGCTACTGCACAACCTGCCACATATCATCGACCTCTGAGTATCATCCTGAAACTCATGATCCACACGATCATCCTCGCACGGAGCATCATCCTGATGCTAATGATCAACTTGATCATCATCATACCGTACATCATCCTGATGTACACCATCATCACATGATCGTCCTTATCATCATATAGTACATCACCCTAATGTACAACATTTGGAGCATCGTACTGATTGTAACGTACCCACCCATCCATCCAAGGCAAGGGAGGGAACATGATGCCAATCTCTGGGGCTTTCACATTCTATCAGCCCATTCATTAGAATGATATGAGTAAATCATTTATGTGCAGATGTAAAACTAATCAAGTATGCACAGCAGATTAAACTTATCCACACACATTACTCATGCATGCAGCATATCAACAGTCATCAAATTAATACATTGCAGAAGTAAATACATAGACATAAAAACACTTATCTCCATTTTGCAATTGTCCCAAACAACTAGCTATGTCGCTGCAACGTTCCACCCAACCATAGGCCACCCCCGAGCTGGGCATGATTCCTACAAGGAAAAGGGGACATTCACTCTCTCACAACCAATTAATCATTTCATCTGAGCCAAGCCAGTCCATAGTTGGTTTTATCAGGTTACATTTGAACCCTGGATGCTTGCACTCAAGCTCAAGCCAAAGCAACAGATACCCATTACCCATACCCCAACATACTCTTTCTACACACAGCAAAAACGACCATTGGGCAGGGATACACATTTACAACAAGGGTATTTTACAAAACAGGCTCCATGGGTTTTTCCCAAATCGTGGCTTACTAAAACGGACTATGGGAAGGGAAATTCATCCTCAAAGAGCAACCCGATTTCTCCCACATGTTATGAGCATTTCAATTGGAAAAAACATCCCCATTGAAACCCCAAATCCTTCTTTTCTCTTACCCATGGGCAACCAAAACAAAAATTCCCTTCCCAGTTGGAAAGATGAAGGAAAACACAGGTAATCCATGGAGAAAAACGCCTAGGTAGCTCCCAACTCGTGAGGGAGTCAAACTTGTTGATGGATAATGGCTTGGGGAGCAATTCATGGCTCTTTTCTTGCCCAAGAAACAAAACACGATTTCCCATGCAGGGTGGCTTTCCCATACTCGAATTTGGACAGCCATACCTCCCATTCCCCAAGGCATTAATTACCTCAACCAACTCTTGGGAGAAATCAATGATTGGGTACAAAAGTCAACATGGGTAGTTGAGGTTTTGATGGGTTCTCTCATTGAAACTTGGCTTGACTTGAGTGGCTCAAGGGTTTGAATGTTTTACCTCCCAATTCCTTGTAAAATCATGCCCCCATCTCTTGTTGCATTGCATAGCTAGTTGTGGGTATTTATTAAAATGCATATTTACAATTTCAATGTGCCTGGCTAGCACGTCAACCATATGCATCACTAAATCGATGGCGGGGCCTTGGCCTTGAGCTCCTCACCACGATTTTATAACAATATTACATCATTTACAATTTAATGCCATGGGGTCAAACTGGGGACATTACATTCCCCTCCCCTTGGAATAACACCGTCCTCGGTGTTCCAACACTTAGGTATAAATACCCACTTTACATATGCCTGAGAATTTACAAATGGTGGCAGGTCTGTCCTACGTTTCATCCCTTTACTTTGAGCTTTCGAGACCAAGTCCTTTGGCTTCCACAAGCTGCTCTTGCTGGCTTGATCTTCCAGTTCTGCAGGTGGGCATCGCTCCACAACAATCCCTTCCGTTTGTTTATCTTCCAACTGATCTACAAGTCTGGAATTTCATGGATTTCATCTTCCTTGCTATCCTGGTAACTAATCGAGGAAGATTTCCAGCCAAAACAAATAGCTTTCAATGTCTCTCCTGTGAGACTCATCATGGCAATTCCTGTTAGGACAAGCATAACACAATATTAAAATTAGTCAATTATTTTCCCAATTGACTTGGAACGTCCATGCTTTAATCATGAGACTTCCACATATTTCATGCTTTCCTAACATACACATGAACTCACTCATGTTCATCCTTCCACAGGAATATAACTATTTCAACATTCACAATTTATTTCAAGCAATAAACACAATCAACTTCATTTATGACATGCACTCAACAATATTTTGTTTCTAAGATGCATCAATCATAAGGAAAGAGAAGAGTAAGAGTTTCCCCCTCTTAGTCTTGTTCTAATTCGGCGCCACACCATCACTTGTGGTTTTATGCTCCTTAGCCTCTTTCACTTCAATGTGAATGCTTGACTTGCCCTTTCTTGGCTATGACACTTAGTGTCTAAGGTCTGTCTAATGCTTTTCAGCTAGGGTACCCTTCCCCGTTGCTACTTACAGAACCTTTGGCTGCTAGGACCCACACATGTCCACTAGCACCATCTTTCATTACTGGTCATACTGAGCTCTCTTTAGGATGGTCACATGTCCACATGCATCCTCCAGATGCTTTCATAGTTCTTGCTTCCAGTAGTCCCTACACTCAAGCATTGAATCAATTCACATGCTTAGTGTATTTTCGTAAGGTTTATCTCTAAACAAGAGTTTAAGAAATCATAATTAAATCATATACACACGTATATTCATAAGCAAGAGTTTCAAGATAACCAAATACTTATCTTTATTGGATGTCTTCACTTTATCCCACAGGATCCTTCTTTGCTTTCCAAGCATTGGATTTCCCGTGGATACAATAATGAATGTTGGGCCAGCACGCAGTCTACTCCACAACCATTCGAATAGGCAATGCCAGGCCAATACGCTGACTGGGTTTATCAATTATTTAAGGAATGTTTGGTCAGCACGTTGGCTGCTCCATAAAATCAAGTGGTTAATGTTCGCACCAACTATTCTCTGAATTTATCAATCATCAGTTACTCTCTGGATTTAACAAGAATTTTATAGCGCCCAGTTACTCTCTGGTTCTACCAAGAAATTTATAGCGCCCAACCAGCTACTCTCTGGTTTTACCAAGCATTTGTGGCTCTTTCAGGGTCCTTACTTCCTGCAACGACCAAGGTTTCCAACAAAGGAACAACAGTGTATTAGCTTGGTTGTCATAATACTTGTACCTGAAATCTTCATTATTCCAAACAAGAAATAGATGAAAATGAATACTTATCTGTATTGTGCATTTTCCTCGCTACTACACAGGTTTCCTTCTCTGCTTTACAAGCCTTGGATCACCTGTGGGGTGGATGCTTGGCCAGCACACATGCTGCTCCACAACATCATCTGAATAGGTACTGCCAAGCCAGTACGCCTACTGGGTTTATCAGGCATCCCAAAAATCAGTATGCTAAGCCAGTACGCCGACTGGGTTTATCAAGCATTTCAAAAATCAGTATGCTAAGCCAGTACGCCGACTGGGTTTATCAAGCATTTCAAAAATCAATATGCTAAGCCAATACACCGACTGGGTTTATCAAGCATTTCAAAAATCAATATGTTAAGCCAGTACGCCGACTGGGTTTATCAAGCATTTCAAAAATTAGTATGCTAAGCCAGTACGCCGACTGGGTTTATCAATCATTTAAAAAATCAGTATGCTAAGCCAGTACGCTGACTGGGTTTATCAAGCATACAACAACCATTTCCAAGCCAATTCTCCGACTGGGTTTGTCAGGAAATAACACCCTTCACCAATACCTCCACAACATCCAAATAACAAATGCCAAGCCAGTACACCGACTGGGTTTGTCAGGCATTCAATTTAACAACATGCCAAGCCAGTACACCGACTGGGTTTATCAGGCATCCAACAACCCTTCTCCACAACATCTAAATAACCAATGCCAAGCCAGTACACCTACTGGGTTTATCAGGCAATGAGCACAACATAATATGATTATGTGGCTCCTTCTCTTATGCAAACCAGTGGTTCCCTCCAGGAACTCCATAGGTGACTCACTTGACTGCAGGCTAGCATGGCCCCACAATACCCACTCACAATACAAAAGGATGATACCCCTTTTCTGCAACATAGCGCCTCGGGCCTATCCATCTCTTATAGTTTCCTTTAGTGTGAGCGTAGAAAGGTTACCACTGCCCATACAGTCCTCTTGAGCACCCTTGCTTCACTTTGCCTCTTAACGTGCAACACCAAATTGCATTTGTGTAAGCTGTTAGCACAAGAAGGATAAGCAGGCTCATCAGTATTGCTGCTCAAAAATCGTAATCATATTTCATATCATTCACTATCAAGTATTGAAACACCAGGAATGCGTCCATTCCCTTAGGGTGTAGTCAATATTGAAAACCCTAACATAACCCATCACTCGAAAGGTATGCATCCCTTTCCGATGTGAGCCATGTAGGCCTTAGTCCCACTGAAGTAGTCTGAAATAATAATGAAATAATAAAACATGTTTTGCATATTAAATCTAATAACCAGACATGTATATCCTTAGTTAGGGTTACCGAATACTCATTCGTTTTACAGATGTATCTTTCTTTAATGGCGAAGAATGGG
This sequence comes from Larix kaempferi, assembly GCA_027924585.1. Classification (NCBI taxonomy): domain Eukaryota; kingdom Viridiplantae; phylum Streptophyta; class Pinopsida; order Pinales; family Pinaceae; genus Larix; species Larix kaempferi. Next base: position 63,309,744 of record BSBM01000370.1, on the reverse strand, counting down.
GGCTCCCTTCTCTGAGTCAACAGTCCTTCGGTTTGCCACCCCAATCCTTTCATGTTCCTTAACCCACACATGCCTTCTTGGCATAATTTTACTGTCTCACTCACATGCTTTACCAACATGCAGTTCGGCTGAGACATTATCAACATTTACAATGGTGTTTCACCCGAAACCCATTTCCATAGCATGGGATCCTTCCCATCTATTTTGGCTTCTGCAGGCCATCACACATGGTCTTCCTGCAATGTGTCATCCTAGCACACTTATCAAATAGCCAAACAGTCAGCAAAATTTACCAATAAGCTTCAAATCTAATTGTTTCATAACCAATCAATGTCATTAATAATTAAATTCAATATGAATTTACAATTCTGTCTCCTACAGAAATTAATTTGCTTAGCAATGAGGCTATCCTCATATTGTTTGGCTCTCGTAAGTGGTATCACTCTGTCCATTATGGTTTCACCCTTTCTACCATACATGAACATCCACCTACAACATGTCCTCCTGACACAATTCTATATAAGCCAAACAATCATTAGCAATTATAAGCAAATTCTCAAATCGGAAATTTGTAAATCTGTTTTCCTACAGAAATTAGATTTGCAACCATGAGACTATTCTCATAAACTTAAACCAGACAATTTTCAGATTTGTTTTATGCATAAATTACAACCATGAGAACCTTCTCATAACCTTTGGCTCCTGCACATGGTAGATCTTGGTCTTTACTATGGACTTATCCTCATTGCCATACGCAAGACTTTTCTACCTGAAAAATGAAATTTCAATCAGCCAAACACGTTGTGAGTATGTATGCATATACTCTCTTTATTGCTACAACAGTCACTGAAGTGATCTCAAAATTCTAACGCTCAATAATTCAAACACTTTCAGCTGTTAACATTTTAAATGCAATGAAATATATACATCTCTATATATGCATTAAAAATTGCAAGACATAGTCACACTATCCATGCAATTTAGATAAACAGTAAATACTCATTACTTCACATTTCATGCAATTCTGTCCTTCCAACATAGCACTCTTGGTAGCCCATCAACATGTCTACCTTCTATATTCAATCATTCTTCTACATTCACAGCAGCTCATTAAATAGATCACCATTTCGTGCATAACCACGAGATTGTACAAAATATTTTTAATGCACATCCCCTCAATGCAACCTTGCATTAATTCACGAATTCTATGCCTTCAAACATATTATGGCCTAACCATGTCTTCCCCACATAGCATGCACTACCATGATAGGACCATAATTCCTCACTTGCTTTGGTTTCTTAACTCACAACCAACATACACAAATGGCATGATATAATCCCCTATGAATGCATTCTAGTATTTAAAACAGTCATATGGTAGAGGGTTCCTTGCCCTTACTACCCCATACCTCACCATACTTGGTAGGTTGACATTCACATTCAGGCACTCAATACCACGTGCAAACCAAATCAACATAGTTTAACTGTAGTTGAAGGGATCTTACCAAATCCTCCTTCAACATTCATGCAACTAAGCATAAATAACCATTACCTGCATGGCTATCATTAACATCGCTTGATGTTACCTGATCAGTTGGCCTCTTACCAAGGCCACTCCGTCCTTTTTCCAACATCACGATCACGGATTTGTTGCACCATGCTCTCTTCATAAGGTTGTATGCAACAATCATCATCCACATCCTTATCCATGCTTCGGTTATCTTTGGTCCTACAACCAATGCGAACATGACTAATTATTAGCAACCACAATAATTATCTTAAGTGGCTCATTGCATATGTAAAACCTCACTATTTTACCAATATGCAATATCATATACATTTGAAAACATTTTCACGCGCACTGTGCAATGTTTATTGATATGCCATCTAGTGCATATTCATCTTATCTATCTAATCTCTTGCGTATTCAATCATGCTTCTATGATTTGATTCCTACGACATTAGTTGTCATCAACCATAGGCACTACCATTAGTGGGCTATTGCATGTGTAACTTCACTATTTTATCAATATGAAACATCATGCTCATGCATAAGCAATTCACATGCATTATGCAATGACTCTTTAATCATGCCCACTAATTCATGTGCATTATTCTCTTGTATTTCCAGCATCCCTATGCCATAATTTCCAATATAGACAACTCAGGAAATAAAATAGCAAGAGAGGAGTTAAGGAATTCTCCCTTTCCAATTCCCCCTCCTGACATGGAGTTCCTCGTCCACATCATAGCTGATCCTTTTCTTGGCTTCCCTACCAAGCATACAAGCAATCATTAGCTATGATATTCTCATGGATTAGAAATTCAACATATACATGTGTTTAATCCCTCATTCTTGCTATTTTTCAAATATGCAATTCTTATGCTACAAACAGAATTAGTTTTAAGGTGAGGAATTTCCCTTTCATACTTTATAATGGATATTACAACTCATTACTCTTGCTGAGAATTCCACAACCCTTTATGCAATCCCTGCTTCTCATCCCAAGCATAGAGAATGCACTTCACACTTTCAGCGACTGTCTTCGGGAGACAACGGGGGTCAAGGGAGCTTGCCCCCTTGTGGCTGGGTCGAGGGAAGCGCCCTCATTTTTTATTTTTTTTATTTTTTAAACCTTCAATTTCGTGCAATCTGGCACATAAATTCACGGCCATTTTCAGCTTTTAGCGCCTGAATTTCACCCTGGAAAGCCATTGAAATTTTATGTTTTGGCAGACTTGGCAATTCTCTTCCGACCATTGCGGATGAACTCGCTGAGTTCTTCCGGTGTCGCGGACAAACTTGCCGAGTTTATTCCGGTGTTGCGGACGAACTCATCCATCTCTTCCGGTTGACCATTCCGCCACTTCGGCGAAAAATCACCAACTCTTTCCGACATTACGGCGGAAACTCGCCAGTTCCTTCCGTCGTTTCGGAGCAACTCACCAAGTTCTCCCGCCGTTTCGGAGCAACTCGCCAAGTTCTCTCAAAATTTCCTCTTTGACGCCGAAAACACTTAGAAATTTTTTCGGACCAACTCGCCGAGTCCTTCCGCTGTTGCGGGGCGACTTGCTGAGTTCTTCCGATCCAACTCAGCTTTTCCTTCCGAAATTTTTCCATCTTTTTCGTCGAACTTAAAATTTTTGGGCGATCCGTTGTGAAGCAACTCGCCGATCTCTTCTGCCATTGCGGACGAACTTATCGAGTTCTTCCGCCGTTGCGGGACAACTCCCCGAGTCCTTCTGTCATTACGGCGAAAACTCACAAGTTCCTTTCGATACAGACTTAGTCAAAAATTTCAAAAATACTTAGAACAATTTTTGAAACTTTTTCTTCTTTTCCTGGGCATCCCGCTACTCCGTTGGCACAACTCGCCGAGTTCTTCCGCCATTGCGGATGAACTTGATGAGTTTCTCCGCCATTGCGGACAAACTTGCCGAGTTCCTCCGCCTTTGCGGACGAACTCGCCGAGATTCGCCGGTTCAGTTTTTGGCAGAAACTCATAGACACTTAGAAAATTTTTGAAAATTTTGAAATTTTTCTTAACTATCAGTACTGAGCAGGAAGCATACTTACCTCTGCAACTATGATAGGTAGCCCATAAAGGCCCAATGCTGCCACCAGCAGCTCTGATACCAAATGTAACGTACCCACCCATCCATCCAAGGCAAGGGAGGGAACATGATGCCAATCTCTGGGGCTTTCACATTCTATCAGCCCATTCATTAGAATTATATGAGTAAATCATTTGTGTGCAGATGTAAAACTAATCAAGTATGCACAGCGGAATTAAACTTATCCACACACATTACTCATGCATGCAGCATATCAACAGTCATCAAATTAATACATTACAGAAGTAAATACATAGACAGAAAAACACTTATCTCCATGCAATTGTCCCAAACAACAAGCTATGTCGTTGCAACGTTCCACCCAACCATAGGCCAGTTGTGTTCATCAATCTCTCAACACAACTGTCACTCCCAAGCTGGGCATGATTCCTACAAGGAAAAGGGGACATTCACTCTCTCACAACCAATTAATCATTTCATCTGAGCCAAGCCACTCCACAGCTGGGTTTATCAGGCTACATTTGAACCCTGGATGCTTGCACTCAAGCTCAAGCCAAAGCAACAGATACCCATTACCCATACCCCAACATACTCTTTCTACACACAACAAAAACGACCATTGGGCAGGGATACACATTTACAACAAGGGTATTTTACAAAATAGGCTCCATGGGTTTTTCCCAAATCGTGGCTTACTAAAATGGACTGTGGGAAGGGAAATTCGTCCTCAAAGAGCAACCCGATTTCTCCCACATGTTATGAGCATTTCAATTGGCCAAAACATCCCCATTGAAACCCCAAATCCCTCTTTTCTCTTCCCCATGGGCAACCAAAACAAAAACGCCCTTCCCAGCTGGAAAGATGAAGGAAAACACAGGAAATCCATGGAGAAAAACGCCCAGGTAGCTCCCAACGCGTGAGGGAGTCAATTGGTTGATGGATAATGGTTTGGGAAGCAATTCATGGCTCTTTTCTTTCCCAAGAAGCAAAACGCGATTTCCCATGCAGCGTGGCTTTCCCATACCCAAATTTGGACAGCCATACCTCCCATTCCCCAAGGCATTAACTACCTCAACCAACTCTTGGGAGAAATCAATGATTGGGTACAAAATTCAACATGGGTAGTTGAGGGTTTGATGGGTTCTCTCATTGACACTTGGCTTGAATTGAGTGGCTCAAGGGTTTGAATGTTTTCCCTCCCAATTCCTTGTAAAATCATGCCCCCATATCTTGTTGCATTGCATAGCTAGTTGTGGGTATTTATTAAAATGCATATTTACAATTTCAATGTGCTTGGCTAGCACGTAAACCATATGCATCACTAAATCGATGGTGGGGCCTTGGCCTTGAGCTCCTCACCACGATTTTATAACAATATTACATCATTTACAATTTAATGCCATGGGGTCAAACTGGGGACATTAAACTGCTACTCATCACACATGATCATCCTGATCATCACCGCATCGTCCTGATGCATATCATCTGGAGCATCGTACTGATACTCATCATACAACGCTTACATCCATAGCCATGGGAAGGATCCTCCTACCACCATGCTTGGAATGGCTCCAGCAAATGTGTTCGTCGAAGTATGCTTGGAAGATACTTCTTCCTCAAAGTATCTTCTATCTGAAGAACACCAAGCCTCTCTCTGAAGTACTCAAACTTCACTCTGGCTAGTGGTTTAGTCAACACATCTTCAACCTGCTCGTCCGTCGCAACATACAGGAGCTTCACTGCTCCTCTCTGCGCCATATCCCTGATATAGTGATATTTAATCTCAATGTGCTTCGACCTGTCATGGAACACCGGGTTCTTAGACAACTTCACACAACTCTGGTTGTCACAATAGATACAGGTAGCATCCAACGGGAGATCAAATAAATCAGATAGTAGCTTCCTAAGCCATACTGCCTCACAACTGGCCAAATAAGCTGCGACATACTCTGCTTCGGCTGTACTCAGTGCTACGCAGGACTGCTTCCTGCTAAACCAAGAGATCACACCTGAACCCATACTGAAGCAGCACCCCGAAGTGCTCTTCCTATCTGCAGCACTGCCTGCCCAATCAGAATCAACATAACCCTCCAGGTTAAACTTTTGATTTGCATCATAATTGAGCCCATAATCATCCGTACCCTTCAAGTACCTCAGAATATGATTTACAGCAATCGGTTGAACATGTCTAGGATCCGTCAGGAACTGGCTCAATGTGTTCACCGCAAAGCAAATATCTGGTCTCGTGTTCGTCAGGTACATCAAGGACCCAATCATCTGATGATACACGGTGACATCGACCGGCTCGGATGAAGCATCACACATAAGCTTCAGGTTCGATGCCATAGGTGTGGCCATGGCCTTGCAGTCCATCATCCCGTACCACTTCAGGATCTCTACTGCATACTTTTGTTGTCCAAGGAAGATTCCATCTGCACTCTGCTACACCTCCATACCTAGAAAGTAATGCATCATACCCAAGTCCTTCATCTCGAACTCGACAGCAAGCTTCCTCTTCGTGTAGGCAATCAATCTATCCTCACCTGTCACAAACAGGTCATCCACATACAACAAAAGTATCACAGGATTGCCTTCCTCAACCTTGTAGTAAAGGTTGGAATCCGCTTTACTCTTAGTAAATCCCAAACTGGATAGGAAGCTATCTATCCTACCGTACCAAGTCCTAGGAGCTTGCTTCAAGCCATACAAGGCTTTCTTCAACCTGCACACATATGATTCCCTGTCATGTGTCTCAAAACCGAGTGGCTGCTCCACATACGCTTCCTATTCGACTACACCATTCAAGAAAGTTGTCTTGACATCCATATGGTGTATATTCCACTTCATCACTGCAGTGAGAGCAAGTACTGTTCTGATGGAAGTGTACTTGGCTACAGGAGAAAAAGTCTCTTCATAATATATTCCCTCTTTCTGGGAGAAGCCATGAGCTACAAACCTCGCCTTGTATTTATCTATGCTACCATCTGTAGCATGCTTGATCTTATAGATCCACTTGGAAGTCACAACAGACTTCCCTTCAGGTCTTGGGACCACATCCCAAACATCATTCTTCATGATCGACTGGTATTCCTCGACCATGGCATCCTTCCATTCTTTCTTTTCCGCTGCTTCTTCATAACTAAAAGGTTCTTTGTTCATGATGTCAACATAACTGGTATGTGATCTAGTCCTCTTCCTTTCTTTGTGTTCTTTTTCTGGAATGCCATATCTTTCTGCATCTTGAATGAGCTCTCTAGCCCATGCAGGTTTCCTCTTGTGAGAGTTCTTCTCACGAGGTGGATATACAAGTTCTTGTGGATGTTCAATTTCACGATCTTCTTCTGGAATTGATTCATTCATAGTGGTGTCTTGAATTCTGGTTACCCTTGGTTCTTCATTGTCTTCAACTGGTGTTTTCCTTGATTTGATGTATGCCGAGTCTTCATCAAATGTTACATCCCTGCTGATGTCAATCTTCTTGAACCCTGGAAAGTAGATTCTGTAAGCCTTCGAGCTTTCACTGTAACCCACAAAGATTCCCTTCTTTCCTGATGGATCTAGCTTTGTTCTCTTTTCCTTTGGAATGTGTGTGTATACTAGACAACCAAATATTCTAAGATGGCTAACTTCCGGTTTCTTACCAGATAAAACTTCTTCCGGTGTTTTGTTGTCAAGTATCTTGTGAGGTGTTCTATTCTGCACATATACAACTGTCCTTGCTGCTTCTTCCCATAGGTGCATAGGCAGATCTTGATCATGAAGCATTTCCCGTGCTACTTCCATGATAGTTCTATTCTTCCTTTCTGCAACTCCATTCTGTTGTGGATTGTAAGGAGTAGTTAACTCCCTCTTAATCCCTGAATCACTGCATAACTTCTTGAAGTCTCCTGAAGTGAATTCTCTTCCATTGTCGGATTTGAAGGTCTTGATCTTCTTATCAGTTTGATTTTCTATCAAGGCTTTGAATTCCTTGAACTTATCAAACACTTCATCTTTATTCTTCAACAAATAAACCCAAGTCTTCCTAGAGAAATCATCAATGAAGGAAACATAGTATACATACCCACTCAGAGAACTGGATGACATCGGACCGCATACATCGGAGTGGATAATTTCCAGGATTCCTTTTGCTTTTCTTTCACTGCTTGGAAATTCCTTCTTTGTGTTCTTTCCTTTTGCACATCCTTTACAAATACCTTCATGCTTTGATTGGATTTCAGGAAGACCTTCTACTGCTTTGCTTGCAATTGGGAGTGCTCTATAGTGCATGTGTGCAAGCCTTCTATGCCAAAGTTCACTTGGCTCCATGGATTCATGTACCATGGCATGTTCAGGTTGTCCCTTACAATCCTCCCTCTTGCTCTCCAATCACCACTGCATCATCTATTGTCTTACCTTTTGGCCACATGAGTACTTGGGCATCTATAAATGCAACTCTCATTCCCTTTGCATCCAAAGATGATATGGAGAGAAGATTTTTCTTGAGTCCAGGTACATATAGAACATCTTTCATCTTTAAAGACTTCCCAGAGTCTAGCTCGTAGGAGGCTTCACCACTTCCTTTTATAGGATATTGATAGTCATCCCCAAGTTTCACCTTGTGAGGTGACTCATGTTCAGATAGGTCTACAAAGGATTCTTTAAATCCCGTCATGTGTTTGGAAGCCCCACTATCAATAATCCAATCATCACATCCATGTGAGATAGTACCTGTGAGAGTAGAGATCAACACATATTCTTCCTCACTTGAAGGGTCTTCACTTTCTGCCCTATTCTTCTTCTTGGGAGGTTCATCATCCTTAGCAGCATGAGCATGATATCTTTTCTTGTTGTTCTTCTTCTTCTTGTTGAAGTTGTTGTTCCTTTTGTTCTTATTGTTGAAGAATTCTTTTCTTTTCTTTGGACATTTAGAAGCAAAGTGTCCTTTCTCATTGCATGAGAAGCATCTTATATATTTCTTATCTTTTGGATGGTGGTGGTGTGAATATCTTTTTCTTTGACGTTGCTCCTTCTTGAACTTGCTTTTCTTTGTGTGTGCTATGATAGCTTGATCTTCAATTCCCATCTTTTCTTCTCGAGCCACAAGCCTAGCTTCTTCTTGTGATCATTCCTCCCATAGTCTACTAAAAGAGATCAATTTCTTTCTTGCACAGATTCCTTGGATGAAGGATTTCCATGACCTAGGTAGGCCATTCAATGTGGTCATGACAATTTCTCCATTCTCCACTACTTCATCCACAACTTCAAGTTGTTCCTTGATTTGAGAGACCTTGGAGAAGTAGGATTGGATGGTCTCTCCATTCTGGATCTTTACCCCTTTCAATTGGTTTCACAGAGTCACCTTCCGATTTATGTTCTTTCCTTCAAACAACTTGGTCAAAGAGTCAAACATCTCTTTAGGTGTCTTTAGGGAAGACGCATGAGGTATGAGATGGTCTTTGATGGAATCAGCAACAACTCTCTTGGCTTTGACCAAGTTCTTCTTGTGTGAGGCCTTAGCCTCTTCTCCCTCTGGGACTGGAACCTCTTCACTTATGAAAGTGTCCAACTCATTCTCTTCTAGGATTAACCCAATCCTATACTTCCAGGCTCGGAAGTTATCAGCTCCTTCAAGCTTATCCTCAAGCTTGGTGTGGTGAGACATCTTAAAGAGTACTTCAAATGGAAATAGAAATTTTTAGGTCTTACCACTTGTATTGCTGAAAACTGGATCTGGAGCTGGATTAGGGTTTGTTAGAGAAACCCTAAAAATTCAAACTTTGAATTTCAAACTTCTGAAAGGATAGAAAGATGCACCTTGATGAGCTGGTCAAGCTGGTATACTTTGATTTTGAGATCTGCAAAATTTGACCCCTCAAAATTGCCTTTGAATCTTCTGGATTCACTAGACAGGACCCCGAACTAGGGATTGATTTTCTCGGAGCTTCACCCAACCAAAAATTTCGATCTTGTGCTCTAAACTTTGATTTTTCTGAGGAGTTTCCAACCGTGGTCTCAGACTACAAAAATTCCAACTTTTTTCGAAACCCTAATTTCCCGCAGCAGTGACAGGCCAAAAGCTGAAAATGCTTAGAATTGAATTCCGTCTTGACAGAAAGATGCGCCCTTGCTAGGGGAGTCAATCTAGCCTCCTTCCTTTGATGATCTGTGGAGAGAAACCCAAAAATTAAGAAGCCCTAGCTTCCGCAGCTGCATAGTGCCTTCCTCTTAGGTCAGCTCTGATTCCATGTTAATTTTTCGATAATTTCATTCAATATTATCTAGGATCACTAAGAGAATAACATGTACAACATATCAATCATAAACACAAGAGACAATAGACATAGAGTTTCCTCCGGGAAAACCAAGAAGGTGAAAAACCCCGCAACTTCCTCAGAGTTAGAATAAGCCACAATACAAGATCACAATGATCAAACCCAAAGAGATGTCTCTAGCAGATACTCCTCCTCCTCCACTTGTGCGCAACTCTCTCTCCCAACTATGCGAGTTTTAGAAGTGAGTGAATGAATAGAATGAGAGACACAACCTCTCTATTTATACACTGACTTGACCTTCCAATAAACTAACTGGGCCGAATTCCTAAGGAAGTCTAATAACCCACTCACATAATATAATCAGGGCCGACCCCACACTAGTGATCTAATAACCCATCAAATATAAGTTGCGACACTTGCGACACTTACAAATACAAATGACGACACTTCTGATTGGAGGAATAATACATGTCTCCATCATACATATAACAAAGTACAAGTGTAATACATAGAAGAATATCTTCCGAAGTTACAAATACATCAACATACCTCCTTAAGACATATTGAGCTTTCTACCTTCCTCTTTCTCAGAGTGCGAAAATCCTTTGAAATGGATCCATGTGTAGAAATATCTTTCTTTACACTCACTGCACTGCTTCTCTACCTTAGCCACAATCCTCTTCCCACTGTCTTTCCAAAATATTTTCGCTCCGCGTAGTAATCCCATTTATTCTACTGTCACATCTTCCTCTCTGCTCAACATCCTTAGCTCATCATTTCTTTATTCATTCTTTCCTTCCTTCATTCAGATCATTCTTAGGTCAACCCCAATTCCCTACTACGTGTGTAAGTGTTTAGCTGCTGGGATAATACGATTCCAATATCATTGTCCCCTTGTCACACAACACCATCTTAATCTAGGTATATAATGACTTCAAGTACCTTCCTCGTGGAACCTTAAAGAACTCCCTCTTAGCTTCATTGTAAGATTGGGTATAGTCTACGGAAAATTCTACAACATATCCCTTCAAAATACTATATAACTAATAGTCTATTGCGTGCAAGATAGGATTACTTATAGTTTTGAATAGTCTGATCTCTTCGGGGGTCCAGTTCCTCGTGCCAGCTGCACTATATCTTGGGTTCAACTCAACTAACCTTAGCAACTACTCTGCCAAAAGTATGGGGAACTCACAGAAGAAGAATTCGTACAGATACCTGTAGACGTACTTATGCAACCACTCTACTTCTCCAATCTGAGGGTTCTTAATATGTTCTTTGGCGAACTCATATTCCTTTTCTTTCAACCAATCTTCTATTTCTTCCCTCCTCAGTCTCCAAAACATTATCAATCAAGTCTTACGTTCCTTCAGGCGCAGATCCCGGTCCCAACAACGGAACCATTTGTTGGTGCACAAGAAGATCCAAGGTTCATCATCAATCACACCAACAAAACCCAAGACACCAGCCCTTTCCGCATCACCCGCAAGCAGGCAAAGTCCCACTTGAGGTATTTAGGGGACTGCAGGAACCAACCTTCTGCAGTGCTGAAGGGATGTGAGCATTCATCTAACAGATCTACCATTCATTCAATTATTTCACAATATGACATTACTTACTTAAAGTAATCGATAATACATTCACGATAAAAACATAAAATAACATCCATGTGCGCATTAAACATAAACATTTATCACATTCGAGACAGTTGTAAGTTACTGCAACTAGATGTACTCATCCTCATTAACAATAGGACATTCTTACATAACCTATGTAGTGCACAATCATTCTCAAACTTCAACTACTCAGCACAACAACAGTGACTCATGACCATATAAAAGAATAAATGTCATGAGCGACACTTCCTCAGCGTGAGTGATCAAATTGAAAGACCAAATAATTCCTTTAACTCTTAGAACCCTTACATATTTATACATCACAATCTGAGCTAAGCCCATTAAAAAGTGGATGAAACACCTCTAACTTCTAACTAACTTCCATCTTTTGTGCGGTTTTGGTCCAATTGCTGAGTTGTTTCACAGTCCATATCGGGTGCGTGACTTCCATGACAAATCCAAAACCTGCTCCAATAGCTCACTTTGAAAGAGAGTTAGCTTCCTCATTCAATTCCTTGTATACATGAGTAAACACAAGATTATGAAAGGAATATTTGAGTTGTATGCCATCCTTTCCAACCAATGTTCTAATATGGCCACATGTAGAATTACTTTATCATTTACCCAGTCAATGATTACTTTAGAGTCTCCATACACATGAAGTTCACAAATTCCTTTATGAAGTGCAAAGTATAATAATCCCTACAGTGCCAATACTTCTTCCCTTGTATTAGTGCTACATCCACATCCCATCCACATTTTAAAGATACATTCTCCTCTAATTCTTATTGTCATACTAGTTGCACGAATATCATCTTGTGATGCCCCATCAAAATGTCCTCTAGGAATATCACTATGAAGAATTTGTGTTGGAATAATTCTGGCAGGCTTAACTTTTGGTTCTTTGTAATATTCCTTGAAGGTGATAATAACATTTGAGCTAAGTCTGAGTAATTTTTTTGGGGCATCTTAAAAAATAACTAAGTTTTTGTGAAGCCACACACCCCACCTAACAAAAGTGGGCAATTCTTTATAGCTAATGATAGATTGATGCCAATTTTTGAGGCTAGAATCAAAGGTTTGGTAGTCCTAGAGCCCCATGAATGTTGAAAGGTTTCATTACTTCCAAATTAGGTTTGCAAAAATACATTTCACCAAAAAGTGATCTATAGTTTCTTCATCCTTAAAACACAACATATAGATATTTGGACCATTACCCCCTCTTTTGATATAATTATCCCAGGTTAATAGTTTATTTTCAAGAGCAAGCCAACAAAATATTATATCTTTGATGGGACAATTTCACTTCTAGAGGTACCAAAACCACCATTTGTTCTCATCCTCCGCATGTGTAAAGGAGATAGTTTCATAATCTAGTTTAGCCGTCACTTCACCATTTTGAGTATTCCAGGACCATGTGATTTGATCAACATTGTCAAAGATAATAAGTCCAGTATGATATAAACCTCTTATATACTTGTTCCACTCTTTCTCTAAAGAACCCTCTAGATCTCAGTCTAATGCCTTTAGCCAATTTTGTCCAAATAACGTTCTATTCCCTACAACTTGAGTTAACACAGAAATACCTTTAGATCTGAGCACATTTATCCGAAGTTACTTTCCCCTCCAATATAGGGATAATCCCCTACTAAAATAGAGTAAACATTGCCAACTTTCTAGGCTAGCCATAATCCAACTCGAGGAAACACTTACAGAAAACCCCTCCAAATGTTTGATGCTACATAAACCTTTTTTGAGGAAACTCGGATCCAATCTTTAATAGTTTTATCATTGATGTATTTTGCTTGAAGTACTTTACTCCAAAGTCCAGATCCAAAATGAGATTTCCATAGACTTTTCATGGCTAGAGCCTGGTTGAACCAAAAAATGTTTTTTAAGCCCCATCCTCCAATATTCTCTTTGGAGTTTCTATCTTGTCCCATGTTTCCAAATGTATACCTTCCTTCTATTTTTTGCTAGTCCAAAGAAAACTAAACACCTTCTATTGTATTTTATGTAATATGATTTTTGGGATTTGTGCAAGTGAGAACTAGTAAACTAGGATACTCTCTAGAACCGATTTAACAAATATCAGTCTTCCTCCAAGGGAAATCCAATAGAACCATATTCTAATTTTCCTCTCTATTTTCTTAATCAACCAAAACCAATCATCTTTAACATATTTATTGGGCTTTAAGAAATATCCTAGATATTTAAATCCCTTTTCTGATGAATCCATTTGGAAGGGGAATATATCTCTAATATGTACCAGGACCTCTTCATCTGTTTCATTCTTTAGGAAGAATGATTTTGTTTGATTGACTTCCATTCCTATATCTACACAAAAGGCATTTAGAATGTCTTTAAAAGTATGCCATTCCTACACCAAACTATGTCCAAAAAAAAAACTTTATCAACGAATAAAAGATTATTTAAAATATGAGAGGTTGTAATTTTTAAACCCATCAATTTTCCGTCACTTCTAGCCTTTGCAATTAGCCAGCTTAATCCTTCTAAAATTAGTAAAAATAAAAAGGGGGGAAAGAGGGAATCCTTGCCTCAACCCTCTATAGCTTTTGAAAAATATTGAAGGGGATCCATTGGCCAACACAACAAAAATTGTAGAGGTTACACATCTCGTGATCTAGTTTGTAGCCTCCAAACTCAACCCTATCTGTAAAATCACTTATCTCATAAAGGACCAAGAAAATTTATCATATGCTTTAACTAGATCAAGTTTTAAAATCAGAAAGCTTAGATTCTTAACCTTAATAGTGTGCAGGATTTCCTGTGCAATAACCACTGTATCTAGAATTTGTTTGTTTGATAAAAAACCAAACTATTCTTTGGACATATAGTTTGACAATATTCCTTTGATTCTAAGAGAAATCACTTTTTCAATAATCTTATATACAAATCACATAAAGCAATTGGTCTGAATTCATTGAAAGAGATAGGACTAACATTTTTTGGGATTGATGCTAAAAAGGTTGTGTTTAGAGCACATGTCACTTTACCTTGGCATCTGGATTCCTCCACTACGTCCTCTAGCAGATCATGTCTTATAAGGCCAAATAAATATTTAAATAAATCCACTATCTAGCCATATGGACTAGGGATTTTTTATTTAGCAAATCCATTTAGAACATCTTCCACTTCCTTTAGAGTGACATGATCAACCACTCTATGGTCCTTTTCCTTAGATAAGAAGCTGGAGTAATTTTGAATGACTTGCATTTGATCCCCTATGTTATTCACCCCTAGATCCTTAAAGAGATCTACAAAATGTATAGTAGCAGCTTCCTTAGTCTCTTTTTTATCATGAATTTTCACTCCCCTTTGGTCTTGAATTTCACAGATTGAGTTGATTTTTTTTTATATCCACTATAATAATGTATATTAACAAAGATGATTAATTGTTAACATAGCGTAGTGTAGGTATCAAAGTCAATAATATTATTATTTTTATTATACTATGATCTACTCCTAATATATATAACTATTTACTATGGGGTTTCTTATTTAAAAAAAATGTTGATCAACACATTCATTTTGTCCTCGTTTTCTTCTTGTGGAGGCTTCTCATCTATTGAGTACCACTTCCTACTGGAAAAAAATACGTTCCTTTGCATACAGGTTGAGTGGGATCAACATCAACTATAAAAAGATAAATAATATTTAGTTATTACAATTTACCCATTATTATCCTCTCCCATTATGCTCATTTATATGCTCTGCCACTATGACAATATAAAGTTACAAGTATAAAAAAATCTATTCCAAATTATGGATATCATCATACATTTGATAATTGTACACTCATACTACCATCATGAGGTTACTTTGCAGTGGATATCTAAAAAATGCACGTGCTCTCGTGCATTAAATTTTTTTAACATCAATTTGTAGGAAATACTAAGTTCCTTAAATTGGATTACATTTATGGTCATTCTTAATCAAGTAAAATTATTTACTTAAATATTCTCAGTGAGACTTTTTTTTTCTCCCCCAACTTGCACACTATCAAGTATGGTTTGAAAATTGCACTTGAATGCTACCTTCATTTCTTCTTCAATGGGTAGTGGGTAATCGTTTGTAGAGTTGCCCCTTTATTCCATAACAATATTGACACAAATTCTAATTATTCTTTACATTCAAATAAGATTTAGAAGATCTTGGTAGTGATAAAATTGTTTAATTTTTTTCATACTTATAAATCTAGCAAAAAAAAAATAGTTATCCACCCTTCCCAAGTTTGTGTTTCTTCTATTTATCTAACCTCACTTACGTGACCTTGGAGATATCTTTTAGCCTAAAAAATATCTAAGGTGAAATAATTCAAATTTTTACATTGATCTAAAAAATAACATATTCAATTGAATTTATCATGTTATACCTCCCTCCATCAATTAACATCCGTACTTCTTTTCTCATCCTCTTCTCCTTTGCATTGTTGAGGAGAGCCTTGCACTCCCTCTCAGGAAGTAAAGAGGGTCTCTCATAACTAGGGTTTAAGTTAATCCTATATGTATCTTGAATGGTTTTCAAACATTTATGTAGCAAAGAGAGTATTTCACTTTGATTTAAAATATCACCAGAGAGACCAACCGTGTATCCAATAATCTCCTTTTTCAAGCGAGAAGGTTGTTGGTTGAATCATGTACGAATGGTTGGGCCAAAGATTTCAAACTCTTTCTCATGGAGGATCTTTCAAAACATATTATTCCCTACCAATGCAATAATATATTGTCATTAGTATATAATAAATACTAAAAAACACTATGATTGTATCACACTATGGAAAATAATTAAAGACATTTAATAATTACCTCAAAGTTTTGGTTGTTTTAGTGGAATTAGGTTATTGGATAGTGTAACTCTACTTTTTACACATGTTTCTGCAAGAAAACATTCACGTGACAACAAATGAATGGATAACTAGAGTTGGATCCACCGATATCTCCGTCATGGTATTCATGTCATAAATAAATATGGGTGCCATGTGATGATCTACTAGATGTTGTGAGAGCCACATTAGAGGTAGGTGGACGAGTGATGGATGGAGGAGACATGAGAGTACATGTAGGATCATTAGATGTAGAGAAAAATAATCTAATGGTGTATGTGACTAATGGTGGGTGCACTATTTGATGGCATAGATGTTGCATGGCTACTACCACCACCATATTCGCTACTATCAAGAAATATCAGATATTGAAATTTTGTGTTCATGCAAAACATCTTCTGAATCATAGTCAAATTAAGGAGGTAGTTTATTTGTTTATTTTTATAATAGCCTTGTAATTAAACAACTCATCCTCATCACCCATGTTGGGATCGTGGGTGGAACCCTACCAACAATCAACATGTTTAGTGACAATTATAACATTAATAAAAACAAACTATAAATAAATAAAGAGCTGTAATTAATTGAAGAGATCTAAGTTTTTATAGGTGTCTCTATGGATTGCATGAGTCCTTGCCCATGATCATCCTACCAAAGTATTAAATAGAACGTTAATTACATCAAAATAAGCGATATGAGATATCTACATGGTTCAAGACAAAGGTAAACATTTATTATTAAGATATCTAAAAAATGAAACATAAGTACCCCAATGAATGCAGGGTCTACTTCTATTCGAGTCAAATCATAATCTATCAACAACTCCTTTGCTACTACTAGTTTTTTATTGCACAAACCACTACTTGATTTCCGTCACATCCCTCATATGCAATTTGGTGGCTTTCTTTTTGTCTTGGGTTGTGTACAAATTCCATATGAAAAAATAGTATTGGAGGGGAGTAAGTTCTCGCCCATATTATATATAGAGGTTTCAATCTTGCAAAAAAGGCCTTAAGCCTGCTTCAGTCATTGGGATTAAATCAAGCAGTGCATTGGGGAGTGTTCTCACCCTGCTTGGACTGCAATAACTTATTATTCTAATTATCCTCATCTATTGTCTGAGAAATTTAATCTTTACATGTAGTCTATCTCCTTGGTGGAAGAAACACCATTGTTGGATTTGGGAATGATGATATGCCTTTCTTGAAGTTGAAATGCTTGCTTGCCAATGTGTCTACCTCTTTGCTGTATTCCCTATATGTATGTTGAAAGGAATAGTTGCGAAAGAGTAGAGAAAGCTAATGTATCTTGGAAATAAGATGTTTTAGTCTGCTTTTGTTGCAATATATGGATTTGGAAATCCATTCTAGTATGGCCAATTTTGAATCAAATAAGATATGAAGGCTATTGAAATTCCTCTCCAGAGATATATGCAAAGTAGTTTCTATGCTTATCAACTTGACATAGTTGTTTGTGTTTTGTCCAGTTCCGCTCTGGACGGTGATAGACTAATCCATATGTGTGAATATTCCACCTGCACCCCTCTGACCAGGGTTTCCATGTGAGACCCCATTGCAGGAAACATGAGTGGAGGAACAACTGAATGATGGAGGGTGTCTAAATTTGGGTTCATTTTTCTTTATATGTAGACTATTGTTGAGAGATACTTGAATCTATAGAAAGTTGCTTCAGGAGATGCCACAGTGTTGTTGAATATTCTATTGTTGCGTGTGATCCATATGCTCTAGCTTATAATAAGGGGAATATATAACATCTCGAGATATTGACATTGTGAGTGCCAATGATCCCATGCATCAGTGAAAGTGACTTCCCAATTTGGAAAAGTTAATTGTCCCATTGATCGAGCTAAACCCCACATTGTTTTTGTATAATTTCATTCCACTAACAGGTGTGTTATGGAAACTCTTCATAATTCAAATAGAGCATGCATATATTGGGTCCGCATTGACCTCTTTTTAATAGGTTCTCTCAGGTGATAACTTTTCCATTTAAAGCCAACCAAAAAAAAACATTTTGATTTTAGGGTATCTTTGATTTTCGAGAGAGAGGACCACCACCACTATGGGGTCTCCTCTGTTGTCATGGATGTCGATATATTGCATCCTATCTGGACTTGATATGAACCACCTGTAGGGTTTCATATCCATTTTAGAGTGTCCTCTTTGTCTGACAGATGGATGAATTCTTGATGTAGCCCCTGAGTGTACCTGTCCCAATCGCAAAGCTTGAGTGTCTTATAAGCCAAGTTGTGATGAGCTTAACCATCATGAGGCCCAAAAATAATCTAGAGGTGCATTTTATACATCAACTAAAGTGTAAAGCCCTCAGGAATTTATATGATCAACTAGTTACTTCGAGATCAATTCCATCTAGGAAAGTCTGATGATCAGGTCCACGCCCAGTGAAATTCTTTTTCCATTCCTAGGATCCCATGCAAGGTCTTCCCCAATTATGTGAAAACTCATGATGATTTCTCTCCAAATAATAAAATTACTGCCTATGGGGGAAGTGTTTGAACAAATACAAGATAACATTGAGAGAGGGGCAATGTATTTATGATAGATGCATTGTTTCCATAGACCCTTGCTTGTTATTAATCGCCATATCCCTTTTGTTGCTAGGGCTTGTGAAAATATGTGCAAATGTTTTATGCCCTAGCCTCGACTTCATTTTGGATTACATAACAACTCCCATCGACATAAGGGAATGGATGCATCTTTTTTGTTTCCAGACCAGAGAAAATTTGTGCAGAGTTTCCTGATTTTGTTCACAATAGCCTTTTGGAATGTAGGAAAGTGACATCTATTAAACCAAGATAGCAAACATGACACTCTTAATCAGTGTTAAGTGTCCTTCCAGTGATAACCATCTATGGGCCAATGATCCAATTATTTTCCTTATCTTTTCAATCAACCACTGTCAATATTGGATCCTGTAGTAGTTGAGTTTGAGCAGAAACTCTAAGTATTTGAAATGATTATTAGAGAATTCCTCATGGAAAAGGGAGAATGTGGAGGAGCGATTGTTTTTGAGTGAGAGGCACATGAAAGAAGGTAATGGGCCTAATGACATATTTTTTTAGATTAATATCCATACCTCTGGCAAAGGAGAAGATCTTGAGGATTCTATCAAAACTCTTTGCTTCTGCAACAGATGCTTTCCCAAAAATAAGTATGTCATCCACGAAGAGAATCTATGAGATATATAGGGAACCTGCAATTTTCACACCTGTAAGATTTCCATTATGTCTTTCAGAGTTGATATGGTGACTAAGGGAATTTGTGACAATTAGGAAGAGTAGGGGGGATAATGGGAATCCCTAACAAAAACCACGGGAGGGGGAGAAGAATAAGGAGGCAGAGACGTTGATAAGAATTGCAAATATTACACTCTTAAAACAATCTTCAATCCAGTTTATAATGTTATACGGGAAGCCAACTTGTGTGAGAATAAGTCAAATGTAAAGCCAATTGACCTTGTCAAAAGCCTTGGACATGTCAATTTTGAGCATGAAAATTGGTTGAGCCTCGGTCTTGATGGCTTGTGCCACTCCTATGGCTTCATGAATGTTTTGTTGATCTAGGAATCCAAATTGATCGAAATAAATATTTACAAAAATAATAGGTGTTATGTGATAAGCAATGACCTTTTCTATGAGCTTGTAGTAGCAGTTGCATAGAGAAATTGGATGATATTGATCGAATCCGGAGGGAGAATCAACCTTTGGAATATTAACAATGAACGTAGAATTGAGAGGGAGATGTATCTTACTTGAGGTTCTAGATTCTTCGACCATTGCTGTGAGGTCCTCTGCCATGAGATCCCAAAAATGAGAGAAAAATTCTGAGGTCCACTAGTCCGGACCTGGCGATTTCTCTAGTTGAAGTAAAAGTAATGCTTTGTTCACCTCATCTTTAGAGATCATCCTTTGAATATCATCAATTTGTGCCGGAGAGACCCATCATGGAAAGAAGGTTACTATTTCCATTATGTCCTGGATGTTCTCTCGAGAAGGATCAATGTAAAGTCCCTTATTGTGTTGAACTGTTTCCTTCGAGATTGAGGGGAAATTTAGACATTCTTGTCCTTGCTCATATTTTACCAACCAAATAGTGTCGATTTCCCTCCTCCCATTTTCTTGTCGGTGAATTTTTTGTTGTTGTTGTTATCTCCCTCTGCAAGCCACATGGCTCAACTCTTCATGCACCATTTTCCCTTCATCCATGATAATAGTCTAGCCTTATCATTTTCTAAAGTGTTAATTTCCTTAAGAGTTTCCTTATCAATATGAGGAGAAGCTAGTGATTCT
The DNA here is from genome assembly GCA_027924585.1 of Larix kaempferi. Lineage (NCBI taxonomy): Eukaryota > Viridiplantae > Streptophyta > Pinopsida > Pinales > Pinaceae > Larix > Larix kaempferi. The sequence continues at coordinate 63,289,122 of BSBM01000370.1, read as the reverse complement.
AGCTTGGAATAAAGGTCGGATTCAATGTCAAAAGGGATTTTTCATCATTTTTGAATGTGTTTTGTGCCTAGGATTTGATGAGGCCTTTGATTTTCAAGAGGTTTTGTTGAATGGCCATAATGATAGGGGGTCCATTGGGGACTCGACAACTTGTCCGATTTCCAGCAACAAGAGCATTTAAATCATCATATTTTATCCAGTGAGGGTTGAAATTGAATGGGGAAGGGGGCTTGGATTTCTCAGAGGATAGATCTAGAGTGATCAAAAAGTGGTTGGAGTATCCAAATTTAATGATATCCCATTTGTAGGCAGGAAAAGGTTGAAGCAGTGAATCTTTGACCATAAATATGTCCAGGCACTTTATTATATGTAAGGAGTTAGATCACTTGTTGGAATAGGTTGGGTCAATATTTAGTGGTTCGACATCAACTAGTAGATGATGATTAAGGAGGTTAACAAAATAGGAAGAAAGATGGTCCGATCTGGTAGAGGATCTCTAAGATTCTATTGAATGCAGTGTTAAGTTAAGATTTCCTCCCATGATAAGGTGCGGGAGGGAGGTGAGAGGGGATTCAAAAAGGTTTCTCCAGAAGGTTTCGTGATCATGAGAGGGGGAATAAATGTTTAGCAAATCAAAAGAGCATGAAGGGACGAAGAAAAACCAGATGTCATGATGTAGTGTGATGAGATTACCGATGATTGAAGCTTTAGTGATTGGTCCCAATCAAGAGCTAGACCACATGAGTTCCCTTCTATTTCCTCCAATATGAATTTCTAGTTAGGAAATAAATTATTAAAAATATTTTGAGCAATAGCTGCACTACACATTGTCTCTTGAATGTAAACAATGGATGGATTGATTTTGATGGAGAGTCTATTTAGGGATCTTTGCTTCGAGTTAGACCCTATGCCTCTTGATTTGTGGGATAGAATTTTCATTTTTTAACCCCTATATGGGATGCTCTACTAAGGGTCCGATGTATAGTTGACTATGTTCCTACTATAACCTCATGTTCCGCTGTAAATTTTGCTTGACAAATGTGTGATATATGGCCTCTGATTGGTGATTCAATGGGATACTGAGAGGATATTAGAAATCTACATTGGATCCACATCTTGGAGTGAGATCTTGTCTGATATCGATGATTCAATGTATAGGAAGAGCAAACACTCGAGGAGGGATATTATTTTTACTAGAGTGGGGAATGGATTCCTCTGTATTCGATGGGGAGGATTCTGGAGTAGTTGAGGATGAGGATGGAGATGGAAGATGCAGGGAGGTAATATTCTTACTTTTGGTGGGATATATATTGGGGTCCCCAATATTTGAGGTTGATTTAGGATCCATTCCTCCAAGTCTTTTAGATGGGATAACAGTTGTGCATTGACCCTTGCAACTTCTTCATCAATTTTTTAATGTGAGTTTTGCAACCCTATTAATTCCTTTCCAATCTCCTGTAACTTACTTTTCCCTTTCAGATTTGGCTCAAGGGTTTCAACCCCAAAATACAATGGGCTCATAAATGATTGAGTTCCACCAATTTCATCATAGGATTTTGAGAATGAACAAATGATCTGAAGATGACCATGCGACTTACAATTGTTGCAGCGAAAGGGAGCATTCTTGTAATCTAGAGGTTGCATGTAGTGGTTATCCCCTACCTCCAGCATAATGAAATCTAGTAACCCTTGGGAAATGTCCATCTCAACACATATGGAGGCTACCGATGTCTTTGATTTTTGTTCAGTCCCAGGGGCCACCCACAAAAATTTTCCCAGAGTATCTCCTATAGTCCTGAAGATAGGGTGGACCAAAAATCCAATAGAATACATGGAATATTTACCCATAGGGAGAGCATATGTATTCTTTCTCTTATAGGGTCGAACCTCACGTGCCACCAAAAGAGAGTGAGTGTTTCATTCCCCCAAAACCATGACCCATCCATAGTTATTCTTTGTTGATCATCTACATTGTTGAAGACAAAGGTAATGTACCCTCGAGCACCGACTTGTGTGAGGGGAGAGTAATCAAGGATGTGCTCCCATGTACGCTGGCTTCACTGTCTGAGGCCTCATTCTGTGAATCTTTGGTTAAGGAAGTGGTCGATGAGAGCACAATCAATGTATAATACCACATTCTCATTGATGATTCCTAGGGCAATCACTGCCTTCATTGGTTCAGAATATTTCTTAATACACCTTGGCTTCCTACATCTATGTCATGTGCGTAGTGTGGGGAGCTTGGGGTCCACAAAAGTGGGTGGCACAATAGGAAGGGGAACTTAGAGGGGTGAATTTGGGCAAGGAGGATGAGATGTGGGAATGGAGGGAAGGACACATTGTATGGGAGATAAAGTATTTGAAAGAAGGGAGGATCTAGAAAAATGAGGAGGAGGAGTTATTGCAGGTTCAAGAGGACATGGGAGTGAGAAATTCGAGAAGGGTCAGCGTCTGGCTGCATGTTTAGGCAAGGTGGTCTCAGAAACAATCGTTGGAGGGAGAGTTGGAAAGAAGTACATTGCTCCTTTTGGTTCTTGGAGCTCCATTTCCTTATATATATATATATATGCTCATTTATTTTTATTAGAGTCTTTTAGTTATATCTATTTTGAAAAAATTGCATATCTTTGCATACTTCTCATATGTTGGGCCAACTTGATCCATCTCCATATATTTAACATTGTTCGACATACTCTATTAATTAGTTGCTTCACCGAACTTTATTCCATCCATCAAAGATAGTCCTAGACCATGCATAGATGATGGAGCAATTCAATAAATTCTCTCATTGATACAGAAGTCAATGTCCACTTCTTGAAGTTGTTTCGATTCCCACCCTTTGACTATATAGTTGTACCTTGAGAGGAACTCAGTGCATTTTTTTTTTCATTTCCATAACAACATGTCCCTCCTTTAACTTGAAACAATTTCATGCATTTACAAAATTTTCTTATGATATTTTCAACTTTGGTCTATCTCACCATGTTACATCTAGGTAATGTTTCCCTTCCCCTCTTCCTCGTGAGTTATCCTTACTCTTTGAAGATAGATATGATAGATACCTATTTGGTTGCACCTACACTACACATTTTGATGATAATATAGAGGAAATAGTAGGTGAAAGAAGAAGTATTGGAGGCCATGGTAGTACCTTAGGATTTTTTTGCAAAGCATAAAGTAACATAAAAAATATTTCTCCTACATGGGAAGAGAATGGAGGTTTTTGAAAAATGAAGAAACGAGTACCATATTTTAAGATAGAATCCTTGGAAAAAACATTCAAAGTCTCAATGACTATGTAATGACCATTTTGCATATTCATGGACCTCTAACATACTATGAATCAATTCTCAATTCGATGGAAAAAAAACTTGGAATTTATTAGGCATGACTATGCTAATGTTTCTAACCAAAGGCTAAAGTTTTCCCCTTGGTCGATCAAAGAGACTTCCCTAATTCCTCCTTTAATCCCATTGGATCACCAATTCTATAAGGAGATGGAAAAAACAACCCTTCAAAGTCAAGGAGACCATCTTCAACATCCCTTATTTTGTCAATATCTTTGGTAGTGTCTAAATCTTTGAAGATACTATGTCCAACTTAATGTTTTTAAGATTTTGTTTTATCTTGCCAATAACAGTAAATTCTTGTTAGGAAATACTAATTATCAGCTAGAGCATCATATTTAGACACATATTTACTTGTTTTCTCTTTACATTATTTTAACATTTAACATGTGCTCCTTAACTGATCAAATTTAACTAGATTAGAACAATATATAATAATCTCAAGACTTTGAAACTAAAGATAAGTGGCCTTTGAGTTGTCCAAAATATTCCCTCTGCATTAATAATGTTATAATACGAAGATACAACTAGATCGAATACAATCCAAGCTTTGACACATTATTAAACTACATTAGAAGTGTTGTTCTATTAAGTTACAACTAGATCAAATATCAATCAATATTTTCTTGTAAAGAGAGTTATTAACTACTGTAATGTACTTAGAGGCCTCTTTTCACTATGGACACCATGGGGTACCCAAATTCCATATACAAATTATATCCCTGATACCAATTTTGATTTTTGTTTCTATTGACTGGCTATATTATTAATTCTTAACAACGGAAGTAAATAAATATAACAACCATTGGTACAAATTATTCATTCCAAGCATGCAAACATTCCTACCATGAATGCATGCAGACCATGCTTAGTAATTCATGTACACAAATAATTCCATAAACAATAATTTAAATGACACATACAAGAATATATATTCCATGGAATTCAAACACAATTGAAAATTATCTTTATAAATGTCCTCCCAACAGCTGCAAGTGAAGGATGTTCCTCCTAGCAGTAGGCACTCTATCAAGCCTGCTCTTTCTTTGACAAATGCCACCCCTAAGATGGGGATATTAGTCCAAAAGGGGAAAATCAATTCTTTCACTTAATCACACTCACGCTACCAAAAAGTGATCACACAACCCAAAGGTACATAAACCCCCTCCATAGTTGTCCCCAACCCTACACTCATTCCCCATCAACCTATACAACACAAGGGATGATGCCCCCTTCTTTCCTCCATAGTTCCTCAGGTTTTCCCCATCCCCTTCCAGTGCTCCAATACAATCCGGCCATGAAGTCTCTATGTGAGGGTTCCATGAAGCTAAATTGTAGGCCATATCTCTCACTAGGACACCAAACCCAATCGCACCAGTTTATCAGGGTTGCACCAGTTGCTTAGGGTTTTTGTGTGATAGGTTATTTTTTGCAAGTTAATTGTTTACATTATATTACCAAGAATATATAGAGATTTAAATAGTATAATAGTTATGGGCCTTCAAAAATAGACCACTCTCCATACCAGAGATCAAACCCTTTATCCATCCCATCAAGAAATTGCCTATGATCTACCCAAACCCCATACAATATAGTGCCTTTGTGGGCATACATAAACTGACATACAAAATTTATATGAACCATATGTTTACCCTGAATACCATAATTTGATATTTTATAACAAAATTCAAAACCACTAGGATTGTTAAAATATTGCTCGTAGAATAGGCTTGGACGCACAAACTTCATACCCATTAGCATTGCGCAACAGTGTCGAACTGATGACACTTCTTGGGATAAAAATCATCCTCGTTTGTATTGCCACCATGCTTGTTGCTCTTCATTATCGTAGGATTGTTACCCAGATCAATCAGTAGGTTCGAACTGTTGATCTCCACCTTGAACTCGGGCTCAGCCGCTAGCTCCGACTTGACAATATGAGCGTCGGACACCAAATCCATACTGTGGGAAGACAACGTATCCTCCCAAGAGGGATACACCATGTATTCATTGACTTGGTCAGTCGGCATGCTCTCCCCGAGGTCCGGGAGAGGGAGTTTGAAAATTTTGCTAAATCCATGCACTAGCTCATGAGTTTCTGCACTCTAACATCAATGCCTTGAAGACATTCCTGTGAATTGCTGCTGAGATCCCGCACCTCATTCCTAATTATGTCACAGAGATATTATCGATGCTTGTAGATGTTCCCTCGTTGCTGCGACAACAAAAATGCACCAATGAAACCTCCTTGCACCAGTGCCACTATGGTTCTCAGAACTAGACCTTGCAATGTTGTCTTTCAGAATAAGCCGTGAATACTTTCCCTGCCTGAAATAATATACTCCCATCACCATGAATGCTTCCAGTACCTCCCGCATGGGTGCAATTAATTAGAGGGATTGCGTGGCTCGTTAAGGCCGACGAAAGGAGGGTGGTGTAATTTCCCATCGTTTAGGTCCTATCCCCACCATTAATGTGTGTCCCTTCACCTCCAACTCTTTCATCTTTCCACCGAAACATCCCATCTGGGGTTTCGTGTGATAGGTTATGAAACACAGTATTTTTATTTGGTTACTAGTCAGAACTACCATAGCATGGATGATCTCCCATGCTAAACGATGGAATGATAATGATGACTAAGTGAGTTTCTAAAAATAGATATGGATAACTATAGCTTGAAAAGTGGCTTCCCCAAAGGTGACCAATAAATTTCCTTCATTCTAATCTCCCTTAGGGTAGTTGACCCCATAATTAATTAAAGTGATTCTTAAACTAGGGTTAAGGAACTTTGGCTAAAAAGGTTAATGATGGCTAAGGAATTTGTTTAGGATCATCACCCCTTAGCTCCTCTCACTTGTGGAATCATAACCCCCGATGTCTTCTTCATCCTTTTCCACTTGCATCTATTAGGAAAAAATATATACAATATATACAATATCCATTATCTCATGGACCATATAAGTCTATCATTTAGCCTTTGTTTCATAACATACATATTCACATATTGGGGTAAAAAAAGGGGTGTTACAACTACACACCCAAAACATACAAGATATTTATGAGAGAATGCCAATCATTGCCACTTCTTATTAGAGGTTGGGACATAAGTTAGCCTAAAAAAAATTCATGATTTAATATTTATTCGGACCAACATTTTCATATAAATTTATTAATAATTTGAAAATTTATCATGAGCTCATTGTGTTGTGTAACAAAATATTGTTCGACTCAATCAAATAAGCATCAAATTTTAAGTTTGTTGATGAGATATCATGCAACTATGTCACACAAAAAGGGGTTGAGGGTAGGAGTTAGTGGTGGGGACCAACGACTGTCTCGGTAGAAGTCTAGGTTTGAATCCCTACGGGGGGTCTAACACATCCTTAAAGGCCTTGGACGATCTTAGTGGTAATCTACTCACGTTGATTATGTCCTATTCCAACATTCAGGTTGGATCCGGCCTGAGAGGTTTGCTACATGATGGTGCAGTTAATGCAACTTGTTGGATGGTCTTATAGGTTCCTCTCGGTAAAAACAAAACAAAAAAACAAAAAAATATGTCACGCAAAAAGAAGTTTTAAGAATGCAGAGACATATGAGGAATTAAACTCCGAGCTCCATGTTTTAGTGGTATAAATTAACTTTAATTTGAATTTTTGTAAGTTTGGAAGACATTTAATAAATTAAATTTCATGATTTATTGGGCTTAGAGTAGAGAGAGGTACTTTACAATCTACTAACTTCGAGTAGGGAGAGAGGTACTTTGCAATATACTAAATTAGTATAGCCTAGAGAGGTACTTTAAAGTCTTCTAACTTAGAGTAGAGAGAGAGGTACTTTACAATCTTCTAACTTAGAGTAGAGAGAGAGGTACTTTACAATCTACTATAAGGAGATGTTGTCACATAAATAATATATAACAAAAAAGTTAATTAATTAGTATGAACTTATGACAACATATATTAAACTCAATTTTAAATTTTATAAAAATAAATAAAATGACATAGGCTCATCTTAAACCTCGATATATCAAGTACCTAAAGGTATCAAATTTCATGAGGTGTAAAATTTTTACACTTCAATGAATTTGATCCCTCTAGATGGTAGTGCTTGATAGATTCAAGTTTAAGATGGATCTATACTTTGTTTAAATGGTATGAATCAATCTTAATTTAATTTTGAAAAATTGAGTGGTATAAATTGCACTTAAACTTGATATTGAATTGAAATTTAGTTTCAACTTTGAAGTTGACTTTTGTCATTAAAAATTGAGTATTTAAAAAATAATTCATAATATAAACAAAGAAAAAATAATCCCCTTGGGGTTAGGCTCCATAATCAGGGTCGACAATTAGTTTACCCCATTTACCATTCATGAATCAAAAGGAAGTACTAGAAGGGTTTTTTGCAATGTTGTACCTTAGAAAAAAAATGAAGAAAAAATACAATTTTTAAACATCCAATTTTGAAAATTATTGTTGCATCGAGGGTAGTGAGGTGCTCTGCAACCTAGTATGGGGGAGATGTTGTAACATTATATAATGTAACGTTACTAAAAAAAAAAAAAGATGTTGTCTTAAGCAAAAATAATAATAAGTAACAATGATGTGTCAACTATAACCCACATCACAAAAGAATAACATGTCGGCCCTATTATCCATCTTAAGTACAAAAATTTATAAAAATTAAAACCAACATAGATCCATCTTAAATCCGGATCTACCAAATATTAAGAGGGATAAAATTTCTTGAGGTGTAAATTTGTTATCTAAATTTTTTTACACATTAAAATAAAATTTACACCTAAAAACTTTGATCCCTCTCGATGCTTGGTAGATTTGGATTTAAGATGAATCTATATTGATATTATAATTTGAGTCTATTCTTACATAAGCCAAACCTCTATTTTTGAACCTACAGGTTCGATTCATGTTAGTTTTATGAGCCATAAAAATGACCATAGATTGATGATTTTGCATCTCTTATTCTATGGTTGAGTGGGTTGCTTGAGCAATCCTGATTTCTATGTTTGTACTTTCGAACTATGTTTCTTGTTGGCTCTTTCCATGATTCATAAGAGTGGGTACAAATTTTTGGTTTCACATGTTTTGTATTGTGTGTTGAGTTGATTGCTTTGGTGAGGTAACCTTTATTCTTAAACCTTTAGAACTTCTATTTTGTGAACTATAAAAGTCACTAAAATTGTTCGCTTTGCATCTTTTGTAACGTGGTCGTGTGGGTTTCTTTGGTGCTTTCCCACATTTAATTCCAATCTTTTGATGGTTTTGTAACATCCTTTATGGTGTTAACATGTAACAATTGTGATCAACTTTATAAACCAGCATAGATCCATTTCAAACCTGGATCTATCAAGCACAAAGAGGGATCCAATTTCTTGAGGTGTAATTATTTTTATGTTAAATTTTTTACACGTAAAGAAAAAATTTACACCTCAAAAAATTTGATCATTCTTGGTGCTTGATAGATTCGGGTTTAAGATGGATCTATGCTGGTTTTATTTTTTTTTATGAGCCAACATGGATTTTTTTAATTACTTTTCATTTTGGTTTTAATTTTTATTTTACGAGACAACATGAGTTTTTTTAATTACTTTTTATATTTGGTAATGTTATGCAGCGTTACGTTACATTATGTTACGTTACAGAACAACATCTCCCCCATACTGGGCTATAGAGCACCTCGCTACTCTCGGTGCAAAAAACAAAAATGTAAATATAACTTGTTCTTATTCTTTTTTTTTTAATTTAAAATAAAATCATGTCATTCTTAAAACTTTGATCTATAAAATCTCAATTAAAGGTTTTTTAGAATACATTATATTCAAATTCTACATAGTTATAAAGTTATACTATACAAAATCAACTTTATCGGATATAATAATAGCATTCTCTAGTTCTCAATCCGAATTTGCTTTGTCAATCTTTGAAGTTCCTACTAGCTGAGCAATGAGTACTCTTCTTCCCTAGGGACCCTTGAGCTATGATGAGGTTGTATAAAGGAGTATCAAAACTAGTATACCATCATGCAACTTATCCCACTTGTGAAGTTCCATATTTCTAACAAGTATCATACATCAAACCAAACTCTCAACAATCAACAATAAAGAAATCAAGTATTAGGATAACAATCGAACATTAAACACCCTTTTATTTAATTGACTATTTACATAATATTCATCCACCCATTTGTCACTTTTTTTATTCAAGGAATAACCTCGCGGAAAACCCTCCAAGTACTTCCCATGATTCATGGATGGTAAACGGGGTAAACCATCAGCCCTGATTATGGATCCTAATCCCAAGGGGATCAAGAGAGTCGAACCCATGAACTCCCCAACATTGGAGGGATAGATCTCACATCTGGCTCATGACTACTTGAGCTTACTTGAGCTAACCCTTCGGGTTGATACGCATGTGTCACTACATGCACAATAATTTTTTTTAGTAATTGAATAATGATCAATCACCACATGCAACTATCTTCTCCTATTTTTACTCTTAGAATGTTCCCTTGATTTTTTCATCTTTCCTCATTTAGTGGGTGCACATGAAATTACTAATTTCAATTTTTAAATAAAATGATTTTTCTTCAATTTAACTCACCCACTTCCAATCATCCTCCCATATTGACAAGGCTCGAAGTCGTTACAACAATATTCTCATTATGAGCGTAACATGCCATTTAGGGGAATATAAAAGTGGGTGGGGAGGATAACACTCCATCCCACAACCACTTAGGCTAGAGTACCCAATTGACTTCATCCTTCTTCTCCTTATGATGTGGATGCACTTGAATTTTCCATTTCTATTTATTTTAAAAGTATTTATTTTATTTGATTTCATGCTCAACTTTAATATGTATTTATCTCTTATTTATCATTTCAGTACTCCTATTAACATAACTATGTACGATTTATATGATAATCAACCATTTAATTTCATTAACTTTTTATATATCCAATAGCCATGTTTAATAATGAGGGTGACGTGTTTCTGCATGCCCTTCAAGTATTATTTTTCCTTGGTGGGGAAGTGATTATTACTATCTTGTTAAGGGAATAATGGTTACTAAAGAATAAGGGTAACAATTTGTTGTGCACCTCTCAACTAAACCGCGTGAGTGATCGAATTTGTGGCCCACCCCCATGGCAACATGAAATCTTTGGATAAAAGTAACTTACACTTTTCAATCCATTTTATGGAAACCATTGCTAGTAGGAAGAATAAGGAATATTGCTTCTCCTCTCGTAATGATACTCATTTAAACTTTACATATAACCTCGTCATTCATGTATAGGTTGATTGGAATTTATGTTTCTTGTCTATGCATAAACTAAGGCCAACATATCAAATAACTCAATAAAATAATTTAACATAATCAATGCTCAATATAAAACAATTCGCAATATTTGGACTCAATCTGGAGTCCATATAATCTGACGTAATTCAACATCCTTATGCACATGTGACATTTCTTTACACTTATTAAACCATTAATAGCACTAGACTGCATCACGATACAATGAGGGCATTACCTATTTTGTTGTTTTGTGGCTTTTCATTGAAGACTTTCAAGGAAAGAAGGGAGGTATTTCACATGGCTATTTTCTTTAGTTGTGCATACAAGGAGGGAGGATTTGTTGTCCAAACTTTGTCAATTTGAGTAGGGGATGGGGAACTATCCTTAATCTTGTTATCTTGAAACTGAGGGGGGATTTGTTGTCCAAACATTGTCGATTTGAGTAGGGGATGGGGAACTATCCTTAATCTTGTTATCTTGAAACTAGTTTTGAGGTGTTAAAATAACAAGTTTGTGGCTCTTGCATACATATCAAATTATTGTTTTAAAGTTCTTGTGGTTTAATTTCCAAGTGTTTGAAAGGTGTGCATTTTCCTTAATTTTTAATTTTTAAATTTTCTTTTAGTATGCCTTTATGTCTTTTTAGTTTCTTCAGAGATTCCATTATTATAATGGTTAAAGGTGAAAAATATAAGATAAAGATGTAATACTATGGTAGAAATTACACAAAGACATGTTTAACCTTTACTTGTGGTCATCTATGATTAAGTGACATCATTTATTGTATTATTGGATTATTTATTAAAATTAAATGTAGTCAACATTATATTACATTACTTTAGGTGACCAAGGTTGGCCTAAGCATTTATGTGATCACATAAACTCTTCATGGAGGGAAACACCTCATTGCATGATTTGTATATAAATACACAACCTATGCCTCATTTGTAACATCATATTGATTCATCTTGTGATTGAATATTTAACCTATATATATGAATATTTTGGGCACCATATCTCTCTTGTTCATGGTCTCTCTCTCTCTTTCTCTCTCTCTCTCTCCTATTGGTACGATCTACTCTTGATTAGTGTTGCTATACATTATGAAGTGTTTTACTTGGTGGGATTGATGTTTGTTGAAGTTGTCACCATAGACCCATGAATTTAGCATGGTATTAGAGCTAGTGTCATTATTCTTTCCCAATCCACCATTGTTTTTAGTGTTGTTTCTATTATGAAATTAGGGTTTTCATCACTTTTTTGGAACAACATCACAGCTTTAAATATTTTTCACCAACAATCTCCTTCTTTAGTAGTTTTTTTGTCTTTTTAGTGGATCTAAGGGGACTCTTTATAGATTTGTGCTCTTTTTACGAAAACTCTCTCCTCTTTCCCCCTTTTCAGTTGAAACTCTACATTTTTCAAGGTAGTGTAGGTTTGAAACTAGGGTTTTTTGGCCCCCTTCTAGGACAACAATAATTTTTAAGGTTTTTATACCCTATTCACCATCAAAGATCTCCTCTTTAGATTTTTTTCTTCTTTTGCAATGAATTTGAGGGATTACTTTTTCACATTGATACTTTTATATGGTAGTGCACCCTATCTTTCTCTTGGTTTCAACCAAAATTCACTATTTTGTAAACAACACTAGTATTATGTGTTTTCTCTTATTTTTTGAGATTTTTATGAAGACCTTCACTAATAGATTTATCATTTCATACCTAGCAGTTTGGAATTTATTTGTTAGGGTCTCTAGGGGGTCCACCTCTTATATTTGGTTATGAGGATTGCTTGGAAACATAATTTTTGAGGTTATATAGTTGATGTAAGAGACTATTGACTAGTGGCATTTTATTTAAGCATTATGGAAAAGGGTTTTTGGATCATCTGTATCATAGTGTTTCAAACCCCTTTATGCCCATTTAACAGGATCTCTTGAAGTCTTCATGGAGCCATACTTTTGATGGACCAAGTAGATTATTTATTCGACACACATATGGTGATGTACTTTACAAATCAGGTTGTGTGAGATTTAGAAGATGCTATTCCTAGTATTGGATCCACCTTATTTGGAGATATTCTTTGTATTTTAGGGTTTGGTACTTTTCTATTGGAGGTAGTGGTTGGTGATGTCAGGCCTACTCAAGTTCTAGAAGTGACCCATAGTGCCTTTCACAAGCCTATGGCCACTCTTTTGCAAAGGGAGACCCCTCTCAACTCCTTTTGATACAAATTCCACTCATAAGTCCATAGGATTTTTCCCACTCTATTTTATTTATGACTTTATGTATGATTCTTAGCTTCTTTCAATGGATCAAATTGTTTGTGTTGATCCATGCCTTCCAAGCTATGATACCTTTCCTTCTTGTACATAATATATGCAAGATCATTCTCTTGGATGTACTATTCATGGATGCTTGAGTCCCATCGATAGATTGTGTTCCTTAACTTGAATAATATACTTCAATGTCCCCTTCCTTTAGATATTTGCTAAAGACCCCCTTTTCCTGATTTTGGAACCATTTTGGTATTTGTATTATGGTGTTTTGGGGAGGTTCCTATCTTTAGATGGCTTGGATTCAACATTAAGGAGGGAGGTGTGATCTATTGATTTCTCTTCTTGGATTGATGGTTATCTTTAGGAAGAATGTTATTAATAGGGATGGCCTTATTTTGAGATGGGTATCCATAAACCCTCTCACTTGTTTATTTTGGCTACAATTAATCATATAGATGAGTTGGATATCCACACACCAACTCTATCTTTTAGCTTAGCCGCCATAAATCATGTTTGTATTTGAGTTGGGCATTCATAAACCCAAACTCTTATATATATCGGCGATGGGTACTCTTTGTGAGGACTTGTTTAATAAACCTAGACCATCTTATTTTTTATCTCCTTCTAAGTCATTCCCTCTTAGGTGCATCTGTGTTGAGTATTCATACACCCACACCCATGTTGTATTTTATCTCTTTTAGTTGTGTTCATGCTCTCTTCTCAGTTGTGTTCTCTCAAGTATATCTATGGTGGGTATTCATACACCCGCTGACCTATTTTTTTAGCATTCCGAGTCATGTTTGAACTCTTTCATTTATTTGGAGGTTGGTATTCCTACTCTCTTTGCAACTACGCCATATCTTATTAGAGTTAGGTGCTTGAATATCTTCTCTCTTACACTATATTTCTTTTGACACTTCTTAATATAGATAGATCAATAGTGCTCTTATACATTATTGCATGACTCTTACTAAAGTTGTGACTCATATAATCATTGGAGAGCTTCAGATTGATAAATCTATAGCATGGGGAATTTTCTATGGGGCATGTTTAGGTCCAAAGTTTATTTGTGGAACAAGGGCTATTATCTGCCTCTTAGATTTTCATTTTTATTAGTTCGAAGGCAATTTAGGTAGGGTTACAAACAATTGGGGTAAATTTATGGCTCTAATTTTTTTAATGAAAAATTTCCAAGAGAAGGGATTGGTACATCTATAGGTATTTGGTGACTCGAAGTTGGTGATTACTTGGATGAATGATAACCTTTAAGTTCATAATCTGTCTTTACTTTCTTGAGCAGAATAGCTTGGAGTAAACAAATCCCTTTTTGAAAAAATCACTTTCTCTCATGTATACAAAGAACTAAACACAGTGGTAGACGATATGTTAAAGGTCAGAATCCTTGTTCCTATAAGACGACTTCTCATTGATGAGATATTTTTTTGGATAATTGTAGACTCTAGGTTTCTTAGCTTGACTTAATATCTCTGGTTTATTTCTTAAATGTTTGTATCTTATTTTTTATCTGATAAGTATCTTAGAGATTGAGCATGAATTTTGGAATTTTTTATAGAGGTTCCACTTTTGACATGGCTAGACTCTGGTCACTATATTTTTGTATAGTGCCATGGAAACCTAAAGCATTCATTTTATGTCTTTTATGGATGATGTTTTTTTCAATAGGGCCTAACATCCTCTTTCTTTTGCATTATTCCTTGAGAACCTTATGAAAGCGTTTTTTGTTCTTTTTAGAATAAAAGATGCATTTTATTCTTTGGAATAGAAGAAGAAGAAGATAGATCACTGGTATTGTTCTTCCAGTAGATGTGAAGTATGGTTAGGATTTGCATTCCAACCCTCCTCCATTGGATGAATAAATTAGTGACAAAATTTTCCAACAAATGTGCACTTATGTGGCAACATTTCTTCGGCGAAATAGTAGTTTAGTGATCACTTTCCTTCACTCAAAGTTGATTCTTATACATAATGTTTCTTCCAATGCTTCATTTTTTAGATGGCCAATTAAATATTGTAGTTTCCTAGATGTTGATTAGTTTGTTGGAAGCATTCTTCTAGCAGACCATTGAGTCCACTTTTATTTAAGTTGGGTTATCACAAACTCACTCTCTCTTACTTTAGCTACAATTAACTCTTCATTGAGTTGGATATGACCACTCAATTTTATACACTCTTTCTCTTGTATTTATGCCTCTTTGTCATATGGGAAAATCAACATCATATTCTAGATGATGAGTAGTTCAATAGTGGCATTTACTTCACCGGTTGAGAAATTCTATGTTGATGATGGATGGGTATTCATAAACCCTTCTATTTTTATATTGAGTTGGGTCATCACAAATCCACTCTCTCTTACTTCAATGAAAATTGATTCTTGATTGAGTTGGGTATGCCAATTGACTCTTTTATCTTCTATATTGTATTCATGCTTACTTAAACATGTCTTTGTTAGATGCATGGATCAATATCATAATCCCCCAAATGATGAACAATTTACTGACTTGTCATTTCTCCAGGCATTAACTAGTTTTATGTTGATGATGGTTGCATATTCATTATATTGAGTTGGGTCATCGAAAAACACATTCAATCTTATTTCAACTACGATTGCCCTTTTATTGACTTGGGTATGCCCACTCATTTTGTACATTATTATCCTTCTTCATGCCCTCATGCTCATATTATTAAGGGGTGTTGAAATGATAGTAATCTTTACTTGTGGCCATTTATGGATAAGCACCCTTGTTAATTTTATCACTAGATTATGGCTTAAGAATGAACCTACTCAACATTATTTACAATACTTTAAGGACCAAAGTTAACCTAAGAATTTATGTGGGCCCATAACTTCATCATGGAGAGAGATAACCCACCTCATGAGATGTGTATAAATATTCAATGCATGCCTAATTTTTAACATCATATTGTTTCATCTTGTGATTGACTCTTTAGCTTGCACGTGCAATTTTGTGATCCTTTAGCCAATATGCACCACAAATCTCTCTCTCTCTCTCTCTCGGGCTATACTTGGTTGAATTAGTGTTTGCTAAAGTTATGAATGTAGATCTATGGTTTTAACAAGATAGTAGGCATCTACATCTATCATAAAAATCACATTTTTATCTTCCACTTTACACAACATGGTGGGCTTCAAGGAATGTAGAGTGCCTTGAGAAATTTTATGTTGTAAATCAATGAAATTAATTAAGCCTTAATAAGGACAATCACATAAGGAAAGTTTACAACATAAACATCAAATTTAGGTGACAAATTTTATACATTCTTGTTTTGTCATTCTATAGTTTTTGAAGTAATAATTGATAAATAAAAAAGCTTCTAATTTTACTATATATTTTATATTTTGGAAGAGAGACTAATTAGTTATGTAAATGTTATATGCCATTGAACTATATAATTAATTTATCAAGCTTTATTCACTGTCTATTTAGAGTGATTTTTCCAATTCCCTTATGGATTATAATTTTTGTACTTACCTAATTGAGATAACGGGATGCATTTATGAAACTTGGTATGGCATAGGCATGTTCGTTATGGGAAATGTAACAATTTGTCTTGTTCAAAAAAATATTTACATCAATGGGATGTATTTATGAAAGCTACCGTTTATAGCTATGTTGGTAAGGGAAGATGTAACATCTTGTTTTATTAAAAAAAAACTCTTTAGAAAAATAATTAGATGTTATTGTTGTGGTGGTGTATATCATTGTTCATTTAACAAATTTTTTTGCTTATCACATATTGTGTTGATCTATAAACTGTCCTGGATATTCCATGGGAACAATTAGTCACAACTAATCTTACAACTTAATTCATTTTGTTAGTTGAATTTCACAAAATGATAAATACATTAGAATTGAAGGGAAAATAACTAGAGAAAAATAACAAATCCACACAAATAACATAAGATATACCCTAGGAAAACCCACTACGGGGGAAAAACATCCAGAAGTGAGGACTATGTCTTGCTATTTTCTTCTCCAATATGTCAATGCAAATACAAAGAAAGTGGTACTCACTATGGAGTTACCTCTAACATTGTGGCCTACATGACTACTACAAGATCTATTAATTCCTTTGTTCTTCTCTAATATCCACTCCATTACTATTGCTTAACTATGGAACAATAAAATAACATCATCAAAATGTAACCCCTTCTCCTCCTAACAACCTGATATTTAATAAAGTTCGATATCCATTTATGGTTAGTTTTAGGGTTTGTACATGCCTCAACTCCCGATTAGCATTAGGGTTTTTGACCCTATAGAATGTTCTTGGAATTACACATGTGACTAGCTACACATATGTGGGTAATGAGAGATGATGTGGAATCCACTTGTTACCATGGTGGTCAACTAGATATGTCAACTTGCAGGAGGCATAACTTCCTCATACGAACTCCGATTTAGGTTCTTTTGTGCCATTGGAAAGGTCTTGAAGTGTAGAATAACATTGAGAGGGGGTCACATGTGATGTCTGAACCCAAAAAAATGTCGTTTAAGCCCTCAAACAAGCCCTAGAAGGTTCTGGAATCCAAATCTGCAAAGTAAGACCTACCCCTAAAATGGGCCCTACAAGCCAAATCATCCAATCATTCACCCATAAAACACCAAAATAAATGAAAAATTATATTATTATTAATCCAATTCAGATCATGTGCACTCTAATGAACATTCCCAACCTTAATTTATTTATTAATATTATATCAATTCATTTTAATAACACAATTTATTCAACAAAATATGACTTTTCTCAATACAACATAATTAATTCTCTTTTGCAAAAGATACAAATTTTACCTATGCACAACAATCCATTATGTATAATTCCCAATAGTGTTAACATGTGCATTGTTTTTTCGTGTGGTTAACATGTGCATTGTAACTTAGGCTATTGGGGATTTTTATGTCTAACACAATAGTTTAGGAAGCTTTAGTTGGAATATTTTGGGTAACCTTAAGGGTAAGATAAAAACTTGGAATATTTTTCTTATTCTTACTGTTGTTTATAATTTAGAGAGTTTGAAACCTATATATTAGATTCTTTAGAAAAAAGAAAGGCAAGGCAAATTAACAGTCTTGGACTTTTATTTTATTGGTATAGATCTAAATTAAGTTTTAGGATCACATGAAAAGAAAGGTGGATTGCATGTAACTTTGACTACATTTTGGCATATCTCATTTACTCACCATTCACTCCAAATCCTTCGTAAGTCTCACATAAAAAAATGCAACTTATACTTCAGAATCCTTAAATACCTTAGAGCACTATAGCACTATAAATAGATTCAATGTCCTCAAATATCTTATAGCACTCGATTATGCAATTTCCATAGCTAATATATGTGATTATAAACACTTTTCTAAATTTCCAACCAAGCTTCAAACAAAATTGAGTACACTTTTCTAAATTTCCAACCAAGCTTCAAACAAAATTGAGTACCCTTATGTGACCTTATGTGTGTATAATCACATAATAACATAATCACATTGTTTCAACATCAATTACATTTTCAAACTTATTTGTGTGTGACATTGTTTTGTGTGAAATATCAAATTCTTTTTTATTTTTATTTTTTTTCGATATTTTTGAAATTGATTTAAATATTATCACTTCTCTTTTATATGTATGTGCAGTATAAATATTTTAAGTTTTCAAAAATTTTATGAGTAAATTTTGTTTTGTTTGAAGCTTGGTTGGAAATTTAGAAAAGTGTTTAGAATCACATATATTAGCTATAGAAATTGCATAATTGAGTGCTATAAGGTATTTGAGGACACTGAATCTATTTATAGATTGAAAAACACAATTTGAACACTTCCAAATTTAGATTTTATATCTTTCAACATTTCTTATCAAATTCCATATTAAATTTATTTTTTTAATTAATATTAAAATTAATTATTTTATTTTAAATAAATAAATTATTTAGTTATAGCATTTGGATTTACATTAATTGTAGAGTAAGATTTACAACTATCTCTAATGGACTGAGTGTTTATTTTACTTTGACATTAACAACTAAAAACTCAAAAATATTTGGTAAAAGTGAAAATTTACATTTTAACATTAATAGTGGAGTAAAATTTACAACTATTGCTAATGGGCTGTGTGTTTATTTTACTTTGACATTAACAACTAAAAACTCAAAAATATTTGGTAAAAGTGAAAATATTTATTTGATTTTTTTTAATAAGGCTTCGTAAAAAATATTTAGATTTACAATTATTTTCTTGAAATCATATCATATAAATAATCTGACATATAAATGTAAATTAAACACTAATTATTAATATATATATTTTTAATGTTTTGATTTAAAAAAAAAATTAAACTTTGCAAACAACTTAATAAATTTAAAAATGCCACGTGCAAATATTTTAAAATACAATCCTTTTAAAAATGCCACGTGCAAAGACATTCAAGTACAATCCCAAGCAGATCGCTTAGATAATTAAAAATTTACAATTTAATTAATTCTATCCAGATAGCACCCCGATATATTCCATACTCGTAAAATATTTGTAAACGATGTCACGTGGTCGAGTCCCCACTTTGTCGGATAAACCGCCCGAAATGCACCCGGATTCAACAAATTCCAGATGACCTAAATTTGAGGAAGAGCCAAACACATTTAAAGGTTTGAAAATAGCAATAATAATAATTGTCATTCTAATTATTATTATTCAAAGATTCTGAAGACTCTGAAGCGATTTAATTTGAATAATTTAGGCGGTGTGAATATGACAGGGCTCTTCACAGAAAATAGGTTGCCCGTCACTTCACGGTAAATGCACAACTTTCACCAAACCCCACCACCGATGGGCAGTGAGATTCAATAATATTAATACAGCATACCGGTCATCTCCAGCATCCGGTCATATTTGTGCAGAATAATGGCGTAGAAAAGTAGCTCTCCCTTGGAGGCTCTGAAGTTGTAACAAATTGCGCGAACCCCTTCTGCTGAGATAATGTGCCCGAGATAGTCGACTTCTTGCTGTTAAAAAACACATTTAGACTGTTTGGCGTGGAGATGATGGTCAGATAAAAGTTTCATTACAAGATCCAGATGGTGGAGATGTTCAGCCCAAGTTTTACTGTAGATGAGGATATCATCAAAGAATACCAGAATGAATTTTCGCAAGTAGGGCCGGAATATTTTATTCATCAAGGCCTGGAATGTGGAAGGAGCATTAGTGAGGCCAAAGGGCATGACCAAAAACTCATAGTGGCCATCATGTGTGCGGAAAGCTGTTTTAGGGATATCATCCTCATGAACCCGAATTTGATGATATCCAGAACGAAGATCCAACTTGGAGAAAAATTGAGCACCATGAAGCTCATCAAGAATCTCATCAACAATAGGAATTGGAAACTTATCCTTGGCAGTGAGGTGATTAAGTGCTCGGAAGTCAATGCAAAGGTTCCATGACCCATATTTTTTGTGGACGAGAAGAATTGGTGAAGAAAAGGAACTAGTGCTTGGGCGAATAATACCTTGCTTCAGTAAGTCCCGAACGAGCATTTCAATCTCTGTTTTTTGGTGAAATGGGTAGTGATAGGGCCTGATGTTGGGAGGAACGCTTCCAGGAAGGAGCTGAATACGATGGTCCTCTGGCCTTGAAGGTGGCAATCCCACTGGTTCAGCAAAGACACCGGTATATCGATCCAGAATTTGTTATAGATCCAAAGGAGTAGTGGAGACCGCCGATGGTTGCATCTGAATGGAATGGATCTGAGCGATGACACCATGTCAATTCTTCTTAAGGAGTTTTTCCATGCGATGTGAGCTGATGATGCTGAGAGACCCTGGTTGTAAGCCTGTCAATGTGTGTTTTTGTCCATTGGGGGAAAACTGCATCCAAAGTTCAGCAAAATCCCATAATATGGGGCCAAGTGTGCGTAGCCATTGAGCGCCCAAAACTACATCACATCCGCCTAAGGTCAAGGAAAACATGTCAGAGCGCAGGTTATAATCTCCCATAGAGATACGCACATTACGACACTTCCCTTTGCAAGGTAAGGTGCCCCCATTAGCAACCATGAATTCAAAGTTGGAGAAAGGATGGATAAAACAATCAGCTTGCTTGGAGATCCGAGGGTCAATGAAATTATGAGTGCTACCAGAATCAATGAGTATTGTAAGAGGAAGCTTCTTGAAGTAACCCCTGACCCGCATGGTTTGGGGGGTGGTGATTCCAGCTAAAGCATGGAGATATATCTCTGGCTAGTCATCCTGAGACGGAGGGTCAATAGGAGGCTCCAGAATGTCGACCTGAGCATCCATTGTATTTGGAGCTTCTTCACCAATTTCAGAGGTAGGCGGAGAATCCATATCCAAGAGATAGAGCCTTTACTAAACACATCTATGTCCCCGAGTGAATTTCTCATCACAATTATAACAAAGCCCTTTTTCTCTGTGTGCTTGGATCTCAGTTTCAGACAAATGCTTGATAGGATTTGGTCGAGGAGCTGGCAGGATGGGAGGTCGTTGAGAACCCATATTTTGGAAGGGAACAAAAGTGGGTTTTGAGCGTTGTTGGGATGCAATCTTGTCTTCTGCTAACTTAGCCAACCCCAGGGCTTCCATCATTGTGTTGGGATAGAACATTTTGACCTCAGAGCGGATTGCATCCTTTAGACCACTGATAAAACAACTCCGGTAGAATTCATCAGGCAATCCTTCAGTGTAGTTGGCTAGTTTCTCAAATTTGGTTTGGTACTCTCTCACAGTGCCAATTTGGCGAATTTTAGTGAGGGCTCTTGTGAAGTCATCAAAAGCACTGGGACCAAATCGTTGCAAAAGGAGCTGGCAAAAATCTGTCCATTTTGGATCTTCATGAGCCTTGATGTACCAACGGTACCATTGAAGAGCTTCCTGTTCCAAATGAAAGGATGCAAGTGGAACTTTGTTGACCTCAAAAGTATTATGCAGACTGAAATATTGTTTTGCACGATAGATCCATCCAGTCAGATTAGTACCATTGAAGCGAGGAAAATCAAGCTTCGGACCATGAAAATTGCTGGAAGAAGAGAACCCATTGTCTGAGGAAGACTCTCATTTATTGTTCATGGCTGAATGCTCAAGATGGAGGCCGAGAAATTTTTCAACAAGATCCTAGAGTTTGGCTTGGATGGCTGCAAGTGCTTTTTCCATGGTTTTTGCTCCTGCACGGGTGACAACCATAACTAGGAGTTTTTTTTTTTTTTTTTTGCTTGAGTGGGTAGAAAAACAAAAAGATAAACTGTTTCAGTAAAGGAAAATTTGGATTTGGGAAAATATATGAAGGGTAATTGAGGTTTGACTAGGTTTTGGACAATGTCAAATGGACAGGGAAGCAAAAAAGGAGGATTTCAGAAGTGAGGTGAAAGAATGGGAAAATTTGGCAGAGAGGGACAAAGAAGCAGAATTAGGAAAGGAACTCCGTGGTAAAATTTGAAGGTGATTGGGTGAAATCCGAGGAAGTTATGGAAAACCCTAAAAATAGACAAATGTGGGATTTTGGGATTTGGGAAGTGAAATTTGGGATAGGGTCCTTGGGAATGAAATATGCAGAATGGGATTACAGGGGTTCCCGGGAAGTTTCAAGGGAAACGGAGCTGCTACGGCGCGGAAGAGATCTGAAACAGATAGATATGCAACGGCACAGAAGTGATCGGAAACATAGGGATCTGAAATGCCGCCGAATGGATCGAAAATGGATGGATCTGAAATAGACCTGAAACGGCTGGATCTGGAATGACTTTCAAAATGGATCTGAAACGGCTAGATCTGAAACGGTGTGGCAGTGATCGACAACAGTTCAGCTGAAAATAGATATGGACCCCAGGTATGTTCGGCTTCTTATCGGTTCAGGGGATTCACTCGACCACCAATGCTATTTGACGGCTTGCGTATTGGGGCAATACCCCTCACTCCATGGCTCAGGTAAAACTGATAACCGCTTTGCCACAAACGACAACTCTTAGTTTACCTCATGGGTGGGAACTAGTCAATCAGGTAAGGGACATTGCCCTTTTCGCTAACAGGTCCTCTCAATGGGCCAGCTACTTTGGGGTTCCTGTGGTACTCCTCACAATGAGTTTTAGGGCTTATGCCCAAGTACTTCCCATATTTAAGCGGATAGGGATTATTCCCAGATGCGAAGCTGCAACAGATGCGAAAAAAAAAATTGGCAGAAATTTCACCCAGCGAGCCCGAGAAAGTGGTCTGATACCAGATGTGAAGAACCTGCAACAAATAATTGATAAAATATACATATATTGGATCACAGAATATTTTTATTGATCACGGGCCACTTCGAGGGGGAAACCTCCTTTGAGCAATCTCAATACAAATAACTTCACGGTGCCTTCATAGGCCTCAACACACACTTATATACTAAGTCTAGGCGCCAATACTATGGGTCAAAACCATGGGCCAATACAAACTATGGATCAACAATACTATGAGCGACTTACAAAGCATATGCGCCAAACAACAATAACACAAACTATGGATCAACAAATACTACAAGACGACTTACAAAGCATATGCGTCCAACAACAATATACTAACAAAGTAAAGACATGGGTTCCTAACAAAGACTTTTGAGGAAATAAGGGAGGTATTTCACATTGCTATTTTCTTTGTTTGTGCATACAAGGAGGGGGATTTGTTGTCCAAACTTTGTCGATTTGAGTAGGGGATGGGGAACTATCCTTAATCTTGTTATCTTGAAATTAGTTTTGAGGTGTTAAAATAACAAGTTTGTGGCTCTTGCATATATATCAAATTATTGTTTTAAAGTTCTTGTGGTTTAATTTCCAAGTGATTTAAAGGTGTGCATTTCCATTAATTTTTAAATTTTATTTTAGTATGCCTTTATGTATTTTTAGTTTCTTCAAAGATTCCATTATGATAATGGTTAAAGGTGAAAAATATAAGATAAAGATGTAATAATGTGGTAGAAATTACACAAATACATGTTTAAACTTTACTTGTGGTCATTTATTGTATTATTGATTAAAATTAAATGTAGTCAACATTATATTACATTACTTTAGGTGACCAGGGTTGGCTTAAGCATTTATGTGAGCCCATAAACTCCTCGTGGAGGGAAATACCCCATTGCATGATTTGTATATAAATACACAACCTATGTCTCATTTGTAACATCATATTTATTCATCTTGTGATTGAATCTTTAACCCATGGATATGAATATTTTGGGCACCATATCTCTCTTGTTCATGGTCTCTCTCTCTCTCTCTCTCTCTCTCTCTCTCTCCTATTGGTACGATCTACTCTTGATTAGTGTTGCTATACATTATGACGTGTTTTACTTGGTTGGATTAATGCTTGTTGAAGTTGTCACCATAGATCCATGACTTTAGCATGGTATTAGAGCTAGTGTCATTCTTCTTTCCCAATCCACCATTGTTTTCAGGGTTGTTTCTAGTATGAAATTAGGGTTTTCATCACTTTTTTGGAACAACATCACAACTTTAAATATTTTTCACTAACAATCTCCTTCTTTGGTAGGTTTTTTGTATTTGAAGTGGATTTAAGGGGACTCTTTATAGATTTGTGCTCTTTTTATGAAAACACTCTCCTCTTTCCCCTTTTTTCAGTTGAAACTCTACATTTTTCAAGGTAGTGTAGGTTTGAAACTATGGTTTTTTGGCCCCCTTCTAGGACAACACTAATTTTTAAGGATTTTTTACCCTCTTCACCATCAAAATTCTCCTCTTTAGATGTGTTTTTGCTTTTGCAATGAATTTGAGGGATTATTTTTTCATATCGATACTTTTATATGGTAGTGCACCTTATCTTTCTCTTGGTTTCAACAAAATTCGCTATTTTTTTAACAACACCAGTATTATGTGTTTTCTCTTATTTTTTGAGATTTTTATGATCAAGACCTTCACAAATAGCATTATCATTTAATACCTAGGAGTTTAGAAGTTCTTTCTTAGGGCCTCTAGGGGGTCCACCTCTTATATTTGGTTATGAGGATTGCTTGGAAACATAATTTTTTGGGTTATATAGTTGATGTAAGAGACTATTGACTAGTGGAATTTTATTTAAGCATTATGGAAAAGGGTTTTTGGATCATCTTTACCATAGTGTTTCAAACCCCTTTATGCCCCTTTAACATGATCTCTTGAAGTCTTTATGGAGACATCCTTTTGATGGACCAAATATATTATTTATTCGACACACATATGGTGATGTACTTTACAAATCAGGTTGTGTGAGATTTAGAAGATGCTATTCCTGGTATTGGCTCCACCTTATTTGGAGATATTATTTTTATTTTAGGGTTTGGTACTTTTCTATTTGAGGTAGTGGTTGGTGATGTGAGGCCTACTCAAGTTCTAGAGGTGACCCATAATCCCTTTCACATGCCTATGGCCACTCTTTTGCAAAGGGAGACCCCTCTCAACTCCTTTTGATACAAATTCCACTCATAAGTCCATAGGATTTTTCCCACTCTATTTTATTTATGACTTTATGGATGATTCTTAGCTTCTTTAAATGGATCAATTTGCTTGTGTTGATCCATGCCTTCCACGCTATGATATTTTTCCTTCTTGGACATAATATATGCAAGATCATTCTCTTGGTTTCTCTCGGATGTACTATTCATGGATGCTTGAGTCCCATCAATAGATTGTGCTCCTTAACTTGAATAACATACTTCAATGTCCCCTTCCTTTAGATATTTGCTAAAGACCCCCTTTTCCTAATTTTGGAACCATTTTGGTATTTGTATTATGGTGTTTGGGGGAGGTTCCTATCTTTAGATGGCTTGGATTCAACATTAAGGGGGGGGGGGGAGTGTGATCTATTGATTTGTCTTCTTGGATTGATGGTTATCTTTAGGGAGAATGTTATTAATAGGGATGGCCTCATTTTGAGATGGGTATCCATAAACCCTCTCACTTGTTTATTTTCGCTACAATCAATCACCTATATGAGTTGGATATCCACGCACGAACTCTATATTTTAGCTCAGCTGCCATAAACCGTGTTTTTATTTGAGTTGGGAATTCATAAACCCAATATCTTATATATATCGGCGATGGGTACTCTTTATGGGGACTTGTTTATTTATAAACCTAGACCATTGAGTCCACTTTTATTGGAAGCATTCTTCTAGCAGACCATTGAGTCCACTTTTATTTAAGTTGGGTTATCACAAACTCACTCTCTCTTACTTTAGCTACAATTAACTCTTCATTGAGTTGGATATGACCACTCAAGTTGGATATGACCACTCAATTTTATACACTCTTTATCTTGTATTTATGCCTCTTTGTCAGATGGGAAAATTAACATCATATTCTAGGCGATGAGTAGTTCAATAGTGGCATTTAATTCACTGGTTGAGAAATTCTATGTTGATGATGGATGTGTATTCATAAGCCCTTCTATTTTTATATTGAGTTGAGTCATCACAAATCCACTCTCTCTTACTTCAACGAAAATTGACTCTTGATTGAGTTGGGTATTCCAAATGAATCTTTTATCTTCTATATATTGTATTCATGCTTATTTAAACATGTCTTTGTTATATGCATAGATCAATATCATAATCCCTCAGATGCTGAACAATTTAGTGACTTGTCATTTCTCCAGGCATTAACTAGTTTTATGTTGATGGTGGTTACATATTCATTATATTGAGTAGGGTCATCAAAAAACATATTCTTGCTTATTTCAACTAAGAATGCCCTTTTATTGACTTGGGTATACCCACTCATTTTGTACATTATTATCCTTCTTCATGTCCTCATGCTCATATTATTAGTGGATGTTGAAATGATAGTAATCTTTATTTGTGGCCATTTATGGTAAGCACCCTCATTAATTGTATCACTAGATTAAGGCTTAAGAGCCGACCTACTCAACATTATTTTACAATACTTTAAGGACCAAATTCAACCCAAGAACTTATGTGGGCCCATAAATTCCTCATGGAGAGAGATACCCCACCTCATGAGATGTGTATAAACAAACAATGCATGCCAAATTTTTAACATCATATTGTTTCAGCTTGTGATTGAATCTTTAGCTTGCATGTGCAATTTTGTGATCCTTTAGCCAATATGCACCACAACTCTCTCTCTCTCTCTCTAAGGTTATACTTGGTTGAATTAGGGTTTGCTAAATTTAGGAATGTAGATCTCTCTCTCTCTCTCTCTCTCTCTCTCTCTCTCTCTCTAAGGTTATACTTGGTTGAATTAGGGTTTGCTAAAGTTATGAATGTAGATCTATGGTTTTAACAAGATAGTAGGCATCTACATGTATCATAAAATTCACATTTTTATATTCCACTTTACACAACATGGTGGGATTCAAAGGATGTAGAGTGCCTTGAGAAATGTTATGTTGTAAATCAATGAACTCCATTAATCCTTAATAAGGACAATCACACAAGGAAAGCATACAACATAAACATCAAATTTAGGTGACAAATTTTATAAATTCTTGTTTTGTCATTCTCTAGTTTTTGAAGTCATAATTGATAAATAAAAAACCATATAATTTTACTATATATTTTGGAAGAGAGACTAATTAGTTATGTAAATGTTATATTGCATTGAACTATATAATTAATTTATCAAGCTTTATTCACTGTCTATTTAGAATGTTTTTTCCAATTCCCTTATGGATTACAATTTTTGTACTTAACTGATTGAGACAACAGGATGCATTTATGAAACTTGGTATTCATATGTATGTTTGTTATGGTAAGTGTAACAATTTGTCTTGTTAAAAAAACTCTTTATATAAATGGGATGTATTTATGAAAGCTAGAGTTTATAGCTATATTGGTAAGGGAATATGTAACATCCTGTTTTATTAAAAAAATCTTTTTAGAAAAATAATTAGATGTTATTGTTGTTGTGGTGTAATCATTGCTCTTTTAACAAAAAAGTAACCTTCTCACATATTGTGTTGATTTATAAACTGTCGTGGATATTCCATGGGAACAATTCGTCACAACTAATCTTACAACTTAATTCACTTTGTTAGTTGAATTCCACAAAATGATAAATAAATTAGAATTGAAGGGAAAATAACTAGAGAAAAATAACACACCCACACAAATAACATAAGATATACCCTAGGAAAACCCACTATGGGGGAAAAACCATCAAGAAGTGAGGGCTATGCCTTGCTCTTTTCTTCTCCAATATGTCAATGCAAATACAAAGAAAGTGGTACTCACTATGGAGTTACCTCTAACAATGTTGCCTACATGACTACTACATGATATTTTAGTTCCTTTGTTCTTCTCTAATACCCACTCCATTACTATTTCTCAACTATGGAACAATACAATAACATCATCAAAATGTAACCCCTTCTCCTCCTAACCACCCGATATTTTAACATAGTTCGATATCCATCTATGGTTAGTTTTAGGGTTTGTACATGCCTCAACTCCCGATTAGTGTTAGGGTTTTGGACCCTCTAGAATTTTCTTGGAAGTCCACATGTGACTAGCTCGACATATGTGGGTAATGAGAGATGATGTGGAATCCACTTGGTACCATGGTGGTCAACTAGATAGGTCAACTTGCGGGGGGCATAACTCTCTCATACGAACTCTAATTGAGGTTCTTTTTGTGCCATTGGAAAGGTCTTGAAGTGTATAATAACGTTGAGAGGGGATCACATGTGAAGTTTGAACCCAAAAAAATGTCTTCAGGCCCCATAAGGTTTTGGACTCCAAATCTGCAAAGTGGCCCTAAAATGGGCCCTATAAGCCAAATCATCCACTCATTCACCCATAAAACACCAAAATAGATGAAAAATTACATTTTGATCCAATTCGGACTATGTGCACTCTAATGAAGATTCACGACCTTAATTTATTTATTAATATTATATCAATTACAAAATTTATTCAACAAAATATGACGTTTCTCAATATAACACAATTAATTCTCTTTTGCAAAAGATATAAATTGTACCAATGCACAACAATCCATTATGTATAATTCCCAATAGTGTTAACATGTACATTGTAACTTAGGTTATTGGGGATTTTTATGTCTAACACAATAGTTTAGGAAGCTTTAGTTGGCATATTTTGGATAACCTTAAGGGTAAGATAAAAACTTGGAATATTTTTCTTATTCTTGCTATGGTTTATAATTTAGCGAGTTTGAAACCTATATTATATTCTTTTAAAAAAATAAACGCAGACTAACTTGGACTTTTTGTTGTTGTTGGCATAG
Organism: Larix kaempferi; assembly: GCA_027924585.1. Taxonomy (NCBI): domain Eukaryota; kingdom Viridiplantae; phylum Streptophyta; class Pinopsida; order Pinales; family Pinaceae; genus Larix; species Larix kaempferi. The sequence continues at coordinate 63,259,905 of BSBM01000370.1, read as the reverse complement.
ATCTAAATTAAGTTTTAGGATCACAAGAAAAGAAAGGTGGATTGCATGTAACATTGATTTCATTTTGGCATATCTAATTCACTCACCATTCACTCAAAATCCTTAGTAAGTCTCACATAAAAAAAATGCAACTTATACCTCAGAATAATAAAAGGAAGGGAAATAAATTTATTATGGCATGATTTTGTAAGTTTTTTATTAATGATAATTGATTTAGGGATGGTTTTGTTGTATTAAAGAAGTTTTTTATAATATTAATGGGGTGTATTTTGAGTGTTTGTGAGAAAAATGTGTTACTTTCTCCATTCGAGTTCAAATCTCACTTTATAAGATGTTTGTTTTTAGTGATTCAATAATTGATGGGTTATATATAATACATTTATGTGTTGTTGATCTAAATTCATGCCTTGAATAATTTAGGGTTTACTCTAGATACCATCCTCAGATAGATGGGAAGTACGAAAAAATACCTAAAATATTTCCCTTAAATATATTATCTAGAAAAAAACCCTATTCCTAAAAGCCTCCCCAAAAAGGGTCTCGAATATCCCTTTTAAATTTATACTAATGTGGCTTCATAATTAAAATTTATTTAATAAAATTAAAATAATGGTGAAATAAATAATTGTATAATTTGAGGTCCAAAAATTGTACTTCATTAAGACTAAGAAATGGTTGAGACCAGGAAGAAATCCTAGAACAAATAAGTGCTTGAAAAAATGTTCAAAGAAAGGGAATACTTAGAATAGGATATTTAAACCTTTCAAGTATCATTGGAAGACATAGGAATGTACTGCGATGTTTTCAATAAGGGAAGCCTTAGAAGCATAAATATAAAGCTTAATATATATTAGAGAAGAAATAGGAATTCAAACAAAGCAGGATTGAAATAGAGAATGGAATAGGATTGGAAAACTCGTTCACAAAGCATGATTAAGACATAGCTTATAACTATGATTTTTTTTAATGTATACAAGAAGAGAGGATGAAAAAAGTGGCTCCAAGAAGTGCTTTCCTCCAACGGTCGTGTGCTTAAAGTTTGATTATCGGGCTTGGTGTTGGGGCTCAAGGGAAGTGGTGGTAGGATGGTTCGTACTCAGGGGAGGGGCCTCTCCCCTCCTCCACAGCATCAGAAGGAAACGATGACGGATATTAAGAAGGTGCAACTTGAGGAGAAAGGAATCATAGGAGAGGGCTATAGTCCTCAGGTGTAGATTTCGACATCTGATCCAGGAAATGTGGGGCAGGGGTCTTGTATTCCTAACTCGTTGAGTACTCCTGCCATCTCGGTGAATCCAACGCAGTTTAAGGAGAGAATTCAGCACATGACGGATCATATGTTAATTGGTAAATTCATGGGCATCTGGCCCTCAGAGAAAGTGCTAACTTGGTGGATTCATTCAACCTAGAAACCTAAAGGACACTTTGATCTCCTACTGGGCTCTAAGGGTTTCTTTACTGTGGTTTTTCTAAATGTGGAAGATAAGGACAAGGTTTTTGAGGGAGGACCATATTTCTACTACTCAATAGGGCTATTTTTATGTATGTGGAAGGATCATTTCAACCCGGACAAGGAAGATCTGTCCATAGCTCCAGTTTGGATCAGAATCTATTCTTTACCAACTGAATACTGGGACCCTGGCATACTGAAGGCTATTGGAGGCGCCCGAGGGAATTTTGTTAAAATATATGATCAAACTAAGCAAGGAAGGTATGTATCATATGCCCGTATATGTGTTTACATGAATATTTCTAAAACCCTACCTGAGGGGATCACTTTAACATGGGAAGAATCTGAGTGGTTTCAAACCCTGGACTATGAAAGAAGTGGGGGCAAGGCATGAATGAGGAGATGGACTCATTGGTAGGAAACTAGACTTGGGATCCGGTTCAGTTGCCTGCTGGTAAAAGAGCATTGCAGAACAAATGGATTTACAAGTTGAAGGAAGAAGAAGAAGGTAAGAAGCGGTATAAGGCCAGACTTGTTGTAAAGGGATTTGCACAGAAGAAAGGTATAGACTTTGATGAAATATTTTCTCCTGTTGTTAAGTTGACTTCAATTAGGACTATCTTAAGTCTAGTGGCAGTATAAGATTTGCATCTTGAACAGTTAGATGTAAAAACAGCCTTTCTCCATGGGGATTTGGAGGAAGAGATATATATGCAGCAGCCACAAGGGTATGAGGTCAAAGGTAAGGAGGATTTGGTATCTAGGTTGAAGAAGAGCTTGTATGGCTTGAAACAAGCTCTGAGGCAATAGTATTTAAAATTTGACAGGTTTATGACAGAACAAGGTTATAGTAGATGTCATTCTGACCACTGTGTTTATTTCAAAAAGCTAGACAATGAAAGATATATTATCTTGTTAGTGTATGTGGATGACATGCTTGTTGCAGGGTCTAACATGCAGGATATAATTGTACTCAAAAGGAAGCTAGCTAATTCATTTGCGATGAAGGATTTGGGTGCTGCAAAGAAAATCCTTGGTATGAGAATAACGAGAGATAGGAAAAATTTCAAATTGACATTATCTCAAAGTGAGTACATACAAAAGGTGTTGGAAAGGTTCAGAATGCAGAATGCAAAACCAGTAAGTACACCTTTGGCCAGCCATTTCAATCTAAGTAAGGAAATGTGTCCCAAGACACAGGAAGAGACAGATTACATGTCCAAGATTCCCTATCAATCAGCAGTTGGCAGCTTGATGTATGCCATGGTGTGCACAAGACCAGATATTGCACAAGCAATGGGAGTTGTGAGCAGGTATATGAACAATCCAGGTAAAGAACATTGGAAGGAAGTACAGTGGATTCTCAGGTATTTGAGAGGTACTACCACTCAAGCATTATGTTTTGGAGGTTCAAACACTGTTCTACAGGGATATGTTGATGCAGATATGGCAGGTGATAAGGATAGCAGGAGGAGCACCACAGGGTATGTATTTAATGTAGGTGGAACAACAGTAAGTTGGATTTTGAAACTGCAGAAGGTTGTTGCACTTTCAACAATGGAAGCAGAGTATGTTTCTGTTACAGAGGCTAGTAAAGAGATGATTGGTTGCAGAGGTTTATGGAGGAATTGGGTAAGAAGCAGAAGGATAGCAGGTTGTACAGTGACAGCCAGAGTGCCATTCATCTTGCAAAGAACTTAGCATTCCATTCCAGGACTAAACATATATAGCTCAAGTACCATTTCATACGCTATGTTCTGGAAGATGAATTGTTGAAGCTGGAAAAGATACACACTAGCCAGAATCCTGCAGACATGTTCAAAAAGGTAGTGACCAGAGAGAAGCTGAGTTCCTGCTCGGTTTCAGTTGGCCTTCTAGCATGAAGGTGAAGAGGAGAAAGTTGCCAAGTCCAAGTCTAGCAAGTGTAGCGGCAATGGAGTTGTTGTGATTAGTCTCCAAGTGGGAGATTATTGGTTGTGGAGCCAGATCTTCTAGTCTCATAGATGATATTGTCTTAGCCGTGCACCCCGGAGGACTATACACCCATTCTGCATTTTTAGGGGTTTGGGGCAACGCCTTGAAAAAGGGGGTTTGGGGGCAACGCCCCCGAGAAACATTTTTGGGGTTGTTTTCGCTAGCTGTTTACGGGCCCATGGTTTTGGGTAACCCGTGGTATTTTCCCATTGTATTTCTCCTATAAAAGAAAGACTTTGTAATACGGCTAGTGCAAGATGTATTAGGTTTTATGCATTGTAAAGATCTCTGAGATCAAAGAAGAGAGACTCTGAGACAGTGAAGAGGAAGTGCAGCGGTTGTGCTGCAGGTTGTATCCCTTCACTTTGCTGGACGGAATAATAATAAGGACTGGCAACTTCAGTGTGGACGTAGCCCAAGTTGGGGTGAACCACGATATATCTGTGTCTCTCTTGTAATGTGTGTGTGATTATATTTGCATTTCTATTTATTGTTATTGCTATGCGATCCTGTTTTTCTAACACCTTTATGCTAGTAGTTAATGCAAGTCTAAATGCAACAAGTTATATCATGTCCAAGATATCAAAAGGTCCACGATTCCTTGGAGAAAACTTAGCACAACTTCCAAGATTTAGTGAGCTTCTCTTTGGTGTCACTCTTAGAAACACATGCTCCCTAACTTTAAATTCCTCAAGCACCTTGCTCTTATTTGCATAATTTTTTTCCTTATGTTATTCTAATTTCAAATTATGCTTGATTTTATCAATACGCTCTTCCATTTCCTTAACCAATGTTGGCCTAAGAGTAAATTTGTCAGCTTGGTTATCCCAACTTACTGGGGTGTTGTGTTTTCTACCATACAAAGTTTCAAGTGGACTCATCTTCGGAGATGCATGATGTCTATTGTTGTATGCAAACTCTACCAAATACAAATAATACTATGACTTGAATGACTTGTCCATCACATACATATGTAGCATGTCTTCAATTACTTAATTAGCCCTATTGGTTTTCCTATCAGTGTATAGATGGTATGTTGTACTGAAATTCAAATTTGTGTCAAAACCCTTGAATAATCCCTTCCAAACGTTTGAGGTGAACTTAGATTCTATGCTAGAGACAATGGCCTTGGGTATTCCATGCAATTTATTAGCTTCCTTTATGTAGATATTTGTTATATTTGTTGCCTTATTGGTAGATTTACGTGGAAAAATGTGTCAAAATTTTGTCAACTTGTCTAGCACCACCATGATTAAATCATGTTGTCCTATTGTTTTTCATAAACTAGTAATAAAACCAATAGTTACTACCTTTCATTTCCATTCTAGCAATGACAATGTGGTTGTAACAAACTTGTTGGATGCCCATGCTTATCTTTTATTCATTGACACTCTATGCATCTTGTTATGTGCTTTGCAACCTCTATTTTCATTCCTAAACAAAAGTATTGCTTCGTCATTACTGCAATGTTTAAGTACCCAAAATGTTCGACATATGGAACAATATGCATTTCTTTCGATATGTATTTCTTCAATTAACATGAGTTAGCAGCATACATTTCATTTTTATACAAACGGATTCCATCATCTTCCATCATGTGCCCTTGATATTTACATTGTACATTTTGTCGCAACAAATCTTCATTTACTTGAAGGTAGTGTTTGTATGTCATAAAAGCTTCTAGAATTCTATTCTTGAAATCTAATTTACACATTATAAATGTTGTAGCATGCATTGTATGTAATCTTTTAATTAGTACATCAACAACTTTGTCCTATTTTATTTTAATGTGCTTAATGTCAAAATCAAACTTACAAAAGAGTTTTATTCATCTTGTGTAGTGTCCCCCTCGCCCAATCCGACCATCGAGAGGGGACATTGGCCAAATCTAGGCTCTCAAATTTCGCCACAAGTCCATAATACACTTTTCAACAAATAAAATGTGTGCAGAAATGTAAATAAACATGCACAACGGAATTAAAATCTATCCACACACATCTAGCATGCAAATACACAAGCATAACATTACAGGCGTGAAATAAAAACACTTCAGAATCAAATGCATAAGAATACTTATCTTTATCCAACGTAGATCCAAGCAACTGGCTGTGTAGGAGCGTTTTTCCACCCAACCATAGGCACTCAGTCCAACATATACTCTTTTTGCTGGGAGGCCACCCCCAAGTTGGGCTATGAGGCCACCGGGGCGAAGGTAACACCTATAGGATTTTGTCTCTCATCCCACAACCCATTCTGCTCTCTATGCTTATCTAAATGCTCATATAGAGCTCTACAAGGGTCTCACTCAGCCCTCACAACCTTGGCTTCCACAATACCTGCCCCAACACCCTTCTAGCTTAGGAATCCCCTTCATCGATCCATGGTTCTCTTGGGCGATCCATCTTGTTGGGTGCTTTTAGTGTGTGCATAGAAGAAGTCCAAATTGATATTCGCTGCTATAGAACCACCTACAGCCTCAACTTGTGACTTCTCAAGCACCTACGAGCAACATAGCTCAAGGGTAAGGGTTCTTAGCTTGCCTAACCTCTCTGTACCTACAACCAACAATATTCACTTCCAAATCTGTAGCATGGTCTCCAAATTCGAATTTATGGATTCAAAACAACATGGTAAGTTCATGGACAACAAGGGAGAGCTTCGCATCTTCCAAATCTGTGTGAAAGAATGAGAGAAAATGAAGGTAGACTCCAAAGGATATGAGAAAATGGTGAAAAGACAACTGACATAACTTTTGCCAGTAGAAGAAAGGACTCATGGCAGCTGCAGATTGACTTCTGTCATGACAGAACTGCCACAAAAGTGTAGTCAGTCCCATGCTACAATAACTACATAAGGTGACTTTTCCCACCAACCACACAAATGCATTAATGATTGTAAACTGGTCAAAAAATGATATAATTGGTTTATTGTCATCACATGACATAATTTTGGGTGAGTTCTAAGGTTGACACTTGGCAACAAGGATTTAGTCACCCATGGACCCCCTTTCCTCTTCCCCTCTGGTGGAATCATGGCCCCTTTGGTGCTCTTTACACATCCATTGTTGGACCATTTTATTATTTATACACATAATATTCTAAATCAACATAAAAGCCAACCAAACAATCCAAATAAAATATAAACATCATACATGCCTAGATATTCACTAGTCGAGCCTTGGCCTTGAGCTCTGCACTACGAATTCGCACTAGCATATTTACATCATTGACATAATTTTGGATAAATACATTCCAAGTCAAAACTAAGGGTATTCAGATTTTGATTTTCAAATAAATATTTAAAACCATGATGATTTATCCTCAATTTCACATTTTTCATACATACTGTGAAACTGATCCTAAAATTTGTAATGTTATGGATTCTATTTATTCAATTACACATTATATCTCTTCCAGGCAGGGCGGGAGGAGATGTCATCCCACCATGCCTTCACATGTTTTCTCGACGATATCAGATCACCTTTCTTGCAAGTTGTGACAAGGTACTGTGTCCATGGCAGATGTGTTAGATCTGCCAAGCTAAAGAAGTCGCCAGCCAAGTACTTGCTGTTAGACAGCCTCTCCTCATAAATATCCAACACCTTGTTCAGCTTCTCAATATTGATTGCCACAGCTGCTTCGTCTGTGGTGCCTCCCCTCATTGGGAGGATAACAGTTTGAAGCACAATGGCCACAGCAGGGGAATAGAATGACTGTGATTGTACCTCACACCACTGGTCAACCAGGGCTTGTTCTGCCAGCGTGCTGCCCAGGAGATCAGTGCCCTGCCCCGCGTACTTTTTGGCCAAATACCTGACGATGGCTCTGGACTCTGTTACTCATCACCATGAAAAAACATCAAACTATGAGATCTCTCAATCAGCAGATAGAGATATAAGAAGAGGGCTTCAATTAAAGTAAGCTCAGATGACGTGGGTGGGTAAGCAATTACCAAATAAGGTGAGATCCCCATCTTGGATGGTGGGTACTTCCCCAAATGGCTGCAGCACAGCAATAAAACAGCAGAAAGAAAATGTTTAGTATGAACAGAATAGTTGATAGGTTGCTTAAAGTGAAGTGAGCAAGAATACATGAAAATGAGTAGCGTTTTTCTTACATTGAGAGCCAGATATTGGGGCTTCTTGTGAGCACCGGTAGGGAGATCGACGACAACGAACTCGTATTCAACTTGTTTCTCATTCAAACAACAGAAAACCATAGCAGTGGCCGTGGAGAAGTAATGACCATGTAACTTAATCACTGCCATTAATAATATCTGGATCTGTAGCTCTTGCTTTCTTGATTGCTTACAGAAGACTGAATTGTGGAGAAGAGCAGATACCTGCTTCTATTTATTTTGTGCAAGAGGAGACCCGTTCAATGGTAGATAAGGAAATGACGATGTAACTATTATTATTTATGCGAAAGTAGACCCGTTCAATGGTTGGTTGGAAGTGACAGAAAGGAAGATGCGCTTATTTCGCGGTCAAATGCATATCCATTTTTAGAGAGGTCCACATTAATTTTTGTTTTTAAGAGTTTTAAATTATTTTAACATAATTTTAAATGATTGAAAACGATATAATTTTATCTTATTCAAAATAAATAGTTTAAATAATTTGGGTTTTTTTATATCATTATTAAATGTGGTTATACAATTTTTATCAACTTGCAAATTTTTATCATATAAATTGTATTTTGTTATATAATTTTTTTTATCAAATTAAATGTGGTTATACAATTTTTATCAACTTGCAATCTCTTATTATATAAATTATATTTTGTCAATATCAAATGTTGTTATATAATTTTTTTTTATTAAATTGTAATTTTTTATTGCACAAATTTTATTTTATCTTCTTAAAATTTTAAACAATTTGAGTATAAAAAGTTTTTTTCATACAAACTATATTATTGAATTTTATGAGCTCTAAATTATATATTATAATTTATATTTAAACAAGAATTGTATGTAGCTTAGTCTTGCTTTAATATATACGAAAAAAAATCAATATTAAATATTAGTCAAGAACTATAAATTTTACATTAAAAATGACTGCAAAAATACTCACCAAGATCTCTTTGGTAACCACCTCATGTCAACCAATATATATTATCTTCTTAAAATATAATTTTTGACATATAGAACATTAATGATTACATATTGTTAAATATATTTTTAAATTATATTAATAATAGGAAATTATTTTAAATTTTTTAAATAGAAAACATTAATAATTACAAATTGTTAACTATATTTTTAAATTATGATAAGTAAAAAATAAACCATTACCCATTCTTACTTTTTATATACATATGAATATATTTCATTTTGTGTGCCTTTAAGCTTAAGATTTTATATAGTTGTTATATATAATATATATAAATAGTATTTTAAGATTTTATTTTTGTTAAGTGATTGGTTGAAGGAAACTTTAGTTTTTCTTATTTAAATAGGGTAGCAATAAGTGTGATCATGATGTCATTGAAGTGAAGGAAGCAAGTTGCCTTTAAGCAAAAAAAAATTGAATGCTCTACACAAATCGTTGTTGGCATGAGATAACATATTTATATATATATATATATGTTTTGATTTGATTTTTTTTAAAAAAATTACAATTATTTTTATTTTTTTTAAATTTTTTTGTAATTAAGAAGAAAAAATATAAATATATAATTTAAAAACAAATTATATATTGATTCTATAGCTTGATCAAATTAAACAAGTTTTTCCACTTACAATCTATCAAATATATAATCCCAGCATAATAACAAATATCAAAATGTTGCAAAACACAGAAAAAACTGCATCCATTCAATTGCATCTAAATCAGAAACTCTTAAGAACAAGACCAACTACTTACCAGACCATGCCTCTCTTGGACCTGAAATATATATTAATTTCATTTAAATTTGTTGCAAGGATTTTTCCTTTTTGATACTATAGTTCTAAACAATTTTAACATATTGTATAATTTAGTTGATTACATTGGAGCTGAAGATATCCTACATCCCATTCTCCATTAATACAATAGCTCACACGATTTATTCCCATGAAGTTACAGTATTTTGTGATCATATTATAGAACATGCATTTGGGTTCTCATCCTTGCATTTGTGGAGGATAGCAATTTTGGATTACATATATTTGGGAAGACTCAAGGGCCTTCATGAAAACCATGATGTAAAAGGAGCAACTAAATAAATTATATTGTTCAACTGTAATCATAATTTTTTATATTGAATTATATATATTTTATTGTTATTGATTAGAGGTGCCCTTGTCCCTCTTTGGTTCACTAAAGAGATTATATTGTTTAATTGTAATCATAATTTTTTATATTGAATTATATATATTTTATGTTATTGATTAGAGGTGCCATTGTTCTTTTTTGGTTCATTACATTTACATAGAATATAGTTTAACTTATATTAAAGTAGCATAATTCTAAAATACTAAAGTAAGCTGCTTATATATTAAAATATATTTTTCTAATTTTAAAAGATTTAGAAATATAAGGAAACCATTCAATATTTTTATGTAAATTAAAACAAACATAATTATAGTAAAATAGTAGATAATTTAATTATAAATTTAAATATAAAAAATAAATTATAAAAGAGTGAAAGAATAAATGTTTTAGTTATAAATTTAAATTTAAATATAAAAAATTAGATAAATTTTTAATAACATATTTTAAAAATATTATCTAACTAATTACCAAACGTTATATTTATATTATGAATTAAATTAACATAAAAAATAAACCAAATTATAAAATATAAAACTTTAAAATTTAAAATAAATTTAAACCGTCTTTCAACCAACTAAATATAGATTTACTTAAGACGTTCATCACATAAGTGTTTTTTTATTTAAGGATTCTAAAGAACCCTATCAAAATGGTCTTCCACATTAATTTATTTTTTCAATCTCAAAACAATTAGGGTTTGACTTAATGTTATTCACGAAATTAATCTTTTCCACCTAAACGCAATTCAAGTTTGACATAATGTTAAAATCTTGTTGATTTTAATATTAATTTTTATTTGTACCGTGTATTGAGTGTATTGGGCAGCTGTGTCATTTCTACAACAATATTAATTTTTATTTGTACAGTGTATTGAGTGTATTGGACGGCTGTGTCATTTCTACTTATCACTCGTTTAGATTTACTGTGCAGTCACAGCTTTAAGCAATGGTACATAATTGTATCCGCCGGTTTTCACTGTTCCAGAATACACTGTAAACTTCATGTATGAAATTTGAATCACGATGTTATTTATAATATATATGTAAGTGAAATTTTCATTTAACAAATCGTTTTTTGTTTTGTGTTTCATGGTCTTTGTTGGTTTGTTGGCTTCTTACTGACGATTTTTTTTTAGACTTTGAATTTTCTTCGAATTCTCTTATAGGAAAGTTTAAAATCGTTGAATTATGCTACTATGATTTATATCTCATCTGTAACGTCCCATATTTGCACACTTAGTAATTAAAACTCTAATGTGAATTAGCTTAACATTTTCCTTTGTCTATTATATGTTAGACTCATCTAAGCTTATTAAGAGTATTGTTATGTGAACATATGGACTCCCTATGTGTGGATGGAAAATGGAATATATTGTTTTACTTTATTAATGACAATGAATATGTTATTTCATTTGAACATGCAAAATTGAATATGGAATATCAATATGTGGAATGCTAATTTAGTTTGGTTGCAGAAAGAACTTACATGATTATAGTTAAATGTCTTTTTATTGATATGAATTAACACTTGAAAGAGTTGGGTATGCCTATACATGAGTTTCATGTTAATGACGAACTATTCCACATGTTGATTGGCTATGAGATAGGTGGATTCCTATAGTGCCAAGGGGCACGAGATGAGGAGGATAATGATGTTATATCAATTTTCGTTATGCTATTTAATTGTGAATTACAATATTTTATGACTTGTGGGTGAGTGTGAGTTTTGACAGGAATTGTGACTTGCCCAAAGTGGTTGTACAATGACGGGACCCCTTAGATCAGTGATGGCACAGTATGGTTGATGTAGGGCGTTGACCCTAATACTATCAGGAGGGGTGGAGGCATTTCCCACCGTCGAACCTCCGAAACCCAGAGTTGTGAGAGGGCTGTGCTGAGCACGCTCCCGTGGATGTGGGATGACGACTAGTGGGTGCCTGTTGGGGAAGCTTGGTCGATGTGGTTGAACGACACTTCCGCTTACGGGTTCTATACATGGTCATATGCGTAGTCGAGATTCCATGGTATATTCCAGCAGAGGATGGGATGGTGAGGTCAGGAGCTGGAAGTAGTGGTGATTAGGTGGTTGGAGTACTGATGGGATGGATGGGACCAATGATGGATTGGATGGTGTTCTTGATTGTTATTAACTATCGTGATTATATGTTGGATTCCATCATTATGTTTATTTAATTATGTCTTATTGGTTATGTATGAATGATTATGAATGATGAATGGTGCATTGTTTAATTGTTCTTCTATGCGTTGTTTGCGATCATGTAATAATGATCTATTAGGAGAATGAAATGTGATTATTAGTACCCACGCTTACGACGTGTGCACTGTCCATGCATACGCCAATTTGTGAGTACAATACTATGATTGGTCGATCGATGAATACATTAATATGATTATATTAGCTATTAATAACTTGGTTGATGAATTGTTGAAAGCATTACTTGTGTGTTGAAAGTATGAGTTTGTTGACTTGTTTAAATATGTTTTAGATTTATATAAAATGATTAGATTATTGAATGCCATATATATAATTATATACATATAATATATGTCATAGTATAATATAGTATATGAAAAATATCTTATTTGACTTATGTATACGAGGATAATATAAATAAATGCATATAGATAGGATTGCACAATTTTTAGGAAATAGATGTCATAGTTGCATTTAAGATAGAAGCATGACAAGTGAGAATTTGCAATCATGTTTATTAATATTTTATTTATTCAAATCAAATTGCTATTTTTTAGAAAATGAATTTATTGATTGTTGACTATATTTTATGGGAATTTATTGATGGATGAGGAGGAGGATGAGGACTTTGGATATAAATAGGACACTTGAGATGGAGAAGAGGAGATCTATTCTCTTGAAGGATATTTTGGTAAGAGTTTTGATAGGAAGAGGTATTTTGGATAATTTGGGGTATGAGAAGTTGGGAAGAGTTGGAAGAGTTTGAGAACTCTTGGAAGATTTGATACATAGCCTACTAGTGCATCATTGATCTGTTCTTTGGGGGTCTCGGACATGGAGGGCCAGGAGGCCATTTGGATGGGACCGTTCAATGGTTTCCTGGGGCTAGGGAGCCGGCTAGGCCCCTAGTTGGCTGGGAGGTAAAAGCGTGGTTCCTCTTTGGGCAATGAAGAGGTAAGCTACTCGAGGAGAAGATGGAGACTTGCTTAGTTTGGACTTCGTCACCATTCTTATATAGAGGTATTTTTCTTGTGATGTTAAATTGTCATATGTTGTTATAACTTCTCATATGATGCTATTGCTTTCTCATATGATGTTATTGCTACATGATTTATGAGGTTAATTTATGCTGTGTGAATCAACAATGAAGTTTTAAAAATTCTCAGTTATTCGATGCTAGTGTAAAATGCTTATATGTTGTTTATATGTTGTTATGGTTACACGTTGATTACATGATGCTTAGTCTTAAAATCTATGTTTAATTATATTAAATTTTTTAATGCCAATGGAGGCATTACAACATCTTCAAAACAATTGTACAACTCTAATGGTACACACAGTAATTGGTTTATGGCTCTTAGGCACACACTGCAACTTATATCTCCCGTCTCACTGGAATCTTCTTATTATGTATATTCATTTAATCCATCTAAGACTCATAAACCTTGTCAATAGACTGATCAACTTCAAACAAAAACTGTTATTACATATATATATATATATATATATAATGTAGATATGTGGTGGTTGATCAAAATAACACTCATAATTGATCATCATGATGGCACCTAACTCAATGCTAAATTGTTTTCCAGAAAATTCTTTTCAATGTTAGACTCCAGATCCACCATCCATGCCCAATCTTTACTGCTTCCCCATGTCATCTTTTGCACTTTGGTAGATTTGCACTTGACTATATTTGCACTTTCGAGTTTTTGTTCCATCCATGCTTGTACTAGAATCCCATGTGCTAAACATCCCTCCAGTAGACTGTCTTGTGCTTGTGCTGAGTTGCACTCATCTACAATGTCATCCCGTGCTATGCTTCCTTCAACATATTCAAATTTTGCATTAAAATTTCCACAACCAATAAATATAGGATATCTTGATTCATTTTGCTAGTGCTATTGATTCTCAAGTTCTCACTTCAAAACCAAAAATATCTCTGTGAATTGGTACTATCAAAAATTGTTTTGTTGATATCCAAGCAAGTATAAGATGGTGTTATCGAAGAAACTAATTTTTTTAAGTACTCCCTATTTCAGAGTGCAAAACATAGGTCTATAATTTTTCTTAGACGAGTATAGTCATTAAAACACAAGCATCGTGCTTTCAATTTTCTAGAAGTGCAGAACATAGCTGCAAAAAAAGTAAATTAATGACAATATTAAATAAAGGGTTGTGTTGTGGAATGGAAAGCAATCAATGTTTTCAAAATACATCACCAGTTAAAAAGAGAGAGGAATCACGTGCATCGACCTTCATGGCCAGCTATATGTCTCTTCATCTTTCTGCTTCCTTTGCATACAATGCAATGACGAGTTTAACAAATTCAGGGTATGAGCAAAACTAGCAAAAAGATCCTTACCATTAATCTCTTGCAGTGTAGGTCCTTGTTTTTCATTTTCTTCCTCTAAATAATAGGTCTATCTGTCACAGCCACACTTTTTCGCTAGTCACCAGCATCAAAATGTGGTGTACGACACTGCCTGGGAACGACTTGAGGGCATGACCAACCCAAGCATTGCACCAACAGACTATGCCTAACCCGTGGAACTTGTTTCAACTTAACACTTGCAACAATTTACTTGTTTATAACAGTTTAACATGTAATCCTAACATCCAACACTTATACAGATTTACACATGCATGAATATCAAGTAAATTACACACAAGTATAAGTTGGGGTTTCCAAACCAGCAACCCTTAAGCGTTTGTATAATCAATCATGTACAACAGGTGGAGTTGCCCTAGCAGAGCTCCGGCGTGTGCCCAACAAACAACATGCCTTACAATAGATATACAAAATGCAAAGATGGAGTAGACCCTTCCAACAGGCGTCTAACTCCTGAAACTGCCCACTTCTGAAACCACCTTGCTGCTGCTGCGAAACTGTCTCACTATGCAACCTGGAACGAATGTTGAACCTGCCTTCAAGTCTTGCCTCTTCTGCAACCTTTGCTGCAACCAGGTCTGCCTGGAAACGGACTGTACGCAAGTGTGCGGAGCTCGGTCTGCCTCTATAGCTCTGCCCCTCACTTAGTCCGAATTTCCTTGGATGCCTTTTGCCTTAGCCGGATCCGCACTTATATAGTTTTCGTTGCGTGCGTGGGTGCAACCCAATTCGCGCCCACACTCGGTGTGCACACAACCTCATGTTGGCCCGTTCATCCACACTGTCTTCCCTTTACCCATCCGCAATCCGCCAAGTGACCGACGCACTCCTAAGCGGACGTCCGCCAAAGTGCCGTGCGCCCACCTTCGTGTGGGTCAAATTCCCAATGCTTCATTTTCCCGACGCCTTCGTTTCGCTTTGTGCTTCCAGCATGAGCTGCGGTGCGCTCTCCGCATGAGTTGCCTACTTGCCATCCTGCGTGCAAGTCTCGGCTTCCAACCCGAGCTCGAATTGGATTCACGTCCGACTTTGATGGTGAACGACGCTTGCTGTGCCCAAGTGTGGGTCGTTTGGGCACTTGCTCCATGGTGCATGGGAACTTGGTCCAGTGTGTCACAACGCCCAACGCAAGTCCGCCCGGTGGTCCAAACGAGCGCCCAACCTTCTGTTCGTGCTAGCGTGCTGCACTTCCGTTTACTTGGGATTGCCATGCGCCAAGGGTAAGTGCGGGATTCATTTGTGGGAGTGCGCCCAGGCATGGTCCGCGCACCCCACTCTTTATTCCGTCTGGGCAACTTGCCACCTCGCTAAGTTTCCTTGCAACCGAACGTTGTTTTTCCCATGCAGGCGCCCAAACCAGCCTCTTGGGCGGGAGTGCAAGACTCCCACAAGCTTGTGGGTGTTGCAGCAAAACGTGGCCATGACACTATCATCCACTAACGTTAGAAGCTTGCACAAACCTGCCTGTCAACGAATCCTGAGCAGAGAGTGCTTGACCAGAGAATGAACCTCTGTAGTGTACCCTTTGCAATGTTGTTTGGGAACATATTATGCAATGTACCCTTTGCAATGTTCTTGAAGCATTATGGAAACAACATCATTTTGGTCCGGAGTCTAGAGTGTTTCAACGAGGGGATATGAAAGAACTCTTTTGGAAATGGTTCTCAATGGTTCTATGGTGTCTTTTAGTTCAATCTTTTCTAGGTGTCTCAACTGCTCTATGGACTTTGGTATCTGTAAAAGAGTAGCGCTAATATTCAACTCCCTTAACTACAAAGGTTTCTGCAATGCAATTCACTATTAAATGTAATTATTTTAAATTTAGAAATCATGACCTGCCATACCCAATTGTAAATAATGAAGGAGAAATACAAACTTAAAGGTAGGGTGGGGAATTTGCATATACCTCACTTTTAGTCTGCCACAATGTTTCCAGTTCACCCCTGGCCACTTCCAAAACTCTTAAATACATCTTTGGAACCCAGACAGGCAGTGAATTATACGGATAGGCATCTTGGAGGAACCATACAAGATTTGATTTTGAGTGCAACAGTAGGTTGGATATGCTTCCCAAACAATCACCTTTAGCTCTCAGTAGCTGCAACCTTCTCATATCAAGAAATCTATCATCCAAGCGATTACCTAATGTGAAATTAGCGAAATGATTCCCCAGCTCCACATGGTCTTCCAACGCTGGGCCAAAACTCCTTGGAACCACTTTAAATGCACCCGATTTGTTTTCTAAAAACTATTAGAAACAGGATTAAAATTTCCAAATTTTAATTATTCACAATTTGAAACAAACATTTCTTTGAACATAAAATTTGCTAATACAACATAGTGTCTCTGCGTTTAATGAATCATTTCTCTTATCTCGTCTGCGTTTTGACAAAGACTTCAACATACTACAACTGTGGAGCTTCAGTAGGATACCCTGGTTTAACCATATTTTAATAAAATCCTATGTGAGACTGAGGATCCTAGGTGAGCATCGTGTCAATTGAAGGAAGGAGGTGTGGAAAGTGTCAATTGAAGGAGGTGTGGCATGCCATGTACATGGATAAACTTAAACCTTCAGGTTGGCATCGTGTCAATTAAAAGGAGGTGTGGAGGTGTCAAATTTGGTTAAATGTTGGATGACAGCCATGGAAATTACAGAGAAGTCACAACACTGAAATATTTACAAGGATTTGTAAGTAGTATAATGTATTGTATTTTTTTTTTGAATTTTAAACAATCAGTAATGATAAAAAATGTCCCATCCATGGTTATTGTCCAATAGAAACTTAGAAAAAATATAATAAAATAAAATAAAAAATCGTATTATTTTGGTTCACTTTAGTAAATATAATGTTTTTCACTCCAATGATCTCCAACTAATAGAAAAAATGGAACATATAGTCCGTGCCTAAGACAGGGACTAATAATATACTTTATTTTATATATTTACTTTTTAGAAAATTAAATGATATAAATTGAAATTTTTAAATTTTAGTTTAAATTTAATAAAATAATAAATATAAAAAATTAAAATATAATTATTATTAAAATATAATTATTATTAAAAAGTAATTATTAAATATTTAATTATTAAAAATAATTGTTTATTAACAAAGTGATAAAAATTATTTATCTCAAAAAATAAATCCATATTTAACTAAATTATAATCTTAAAACTAAATTAAATTATATAAAATTTAACATAAAAACTATTTAAAAAAAACTATAAATCCATATTTAACTAAATTATAATCTTAAAACTAAATTAAATTAGATAAAATTTAACCTAAAAAATATTTAAAAAAAAACTATAAATCCATATTTAACTAAATTATAATCTTAAAACTAAATTAAATTATATAAAGTCCAATATAAAAACTATTTTTAAAAAACTATATTATGGACTAAATGACTTATCTATCATATCCATTAGCATATCTATTAATAGTGGATATGAAGTCACTTATCCTATAAACAAAATAGTTTTACACATCCATTTAGTGTTTAACTAAATTATAATATTAAAACTACATTAAATTATATAAAACTCAATATAAAAATTATTCTTACAAAATTATTTTACATACTAAATGATTTATCTAGTATATCCATTAATAGTGGTTTATCTTCTAATTTTGTTATACATGGGAATTTTATGAGAACATGAATATAGGATCTTGGTGGATTAGGAAGTGAACTTGGGGAAACTTAGTAATGTTGATGTAAATTGCACACAATTTGAGTGGTGGTTTTCCAATTTTTTTAATCAATGTAGAGCTTTTTGGTGGGTGGTCCTTTTGATAGAAGAGACATTTGTCGATAAGCTTGTGCGTTTGTTTCCTCTTAGGAGGTTACAAGTTCAAATCCGGAGGGGGTAGGGTATGCACACCTTTGGAGACTTTAACAGTTGAATCGCTGCGCAGAAGCAGGGCCCTTGTCCCACAAACAAAGGGGTCTCATACACCAAATTGGTGTCTCGCTTGGCGGTGACCTTAAAAATATATTATTATTATTATTATTATTATTATAAATGATTGAAGTATATTGTTTCTTATACATGAAGTATTCAGCCAAAGTTTCTCTGTGTAAGGAGTGAGATATTGTAATGTAGCATGAGAATCCATAGTTTTTCTTTCCACAATGGTATATTCCATTATGCCATGTTCTCAGAATGTATTAACTACTTGAGCCACATAAGAATATTTTTGACCAATTGCTACATAAACACATATTAAATTTTGACCTTTTTGATTAAGAATAGTATCTGTAGCTACTGATGTCTTACCGATATGTTTGTCCCCAATAATTAATTCTAGTTGATCACATCCTATTGTAACATCCCTCCTTTTTGACCTAATAATTTGTATAAATATAAATAATTATTGTAATCGTTTCTGATGAGGAGCTCAAAGCTAAGGCCCCACCAAGAAACGTTGTACCTAATGGTGTTTATTTCCTAAAGATTGTAAATATAGGTGATAGACCTAGGTCACTGAAAGTTGCGAATGCAACTAAGTGACATGAAAGTGAAGCCACTAGGGAAAAGGCGTGGGTAACCGAAGCATGAGTAGATGGCGGGTGTCATCTTAGCACCTCCAAACACTACAAAAAGAATTCACTAAGAGGAAACAAGTCATATTCCTCACAAGTCTAATCTAACTCAAAATACTGATAATTTGAACTTACTACTAGTATTAGACAAAGTAAGCTATTTTCCAATTATGCATGAAGGAGCGGGAACGAACTAGTATTGTTAAAATACTACTAGTTAAATCTCTTATGATATTATTATACGCATCTAGTTTGTTATTGCTTAAGTAATATATATACATATAAAGTCTATAAAGTAGATTTTATATATACATACAAATAGTTTATTTATTTAAGTAGAAAGGATTGGATTATTATCCAAAAATCTATCACTTAAATATATAGAATAGATTGTATAATCTATCGTTTAAATATATATTTAAATCCATTAATAGATTGTTATTCTATTTTATGAATAAATATAAGATCTATGTATTAGAATAGATTATCGGTCAATGACTTATTATGTAAGAAATATCAAAGTGACATATAATTATGTTTTACTCCATAAAAGTGATGGTTTAATATGTATATATCCTATAGGGAATGCTTATATGTTATATAAATTTTATGGGAAAGACAAAGTAAATAGTTATGATAACTATTAAATAAAACAAGTGGAATTAGCAGCAAAGTTGCTTATTACTACCGCTTAAAAACAAGAAAAAATAATAATAAAACTCCATAAACAAATAATATTCTCTTACAGTAATAATAAAAAATAATTATTAGAAAATAATATTATTATTACTATTATTTTTAAAATTTTAAATATTGATTATATTAAAATAAATTATAAAATACATAACTAAGAAATATGATAATAGTTAAAATTTAATTTAATTTAGCTTCTTGTTAATAATTGACTGTAATAATTTGTAATAATTTAGGAGGTTCTAGTTTCATAATGCATGAGGAGGAATTGACTGTTGTAACCTCCTTCATGATTTGTAGGAGTCAAAATGTCAATTTGAGCATAAATCTGGTTGTTAGAAATATTTAGGAGATTTGATTTGTTCAGAGGTTCGAATCATCTCCTTATGATTGTATAAATTCAATTTCGTGGCATCAAGCAGATAGGGGGGTGCGTTCTTTAAGAGTTTGAAGTCTGAGAAATCTTGCATATATGCCCACCAGAACTTAATGGAATAAACTCAGGAATTTGTTGTTCATGTTGTCATCAATTTTCGTGTGTGCGCGCTCTTCAAATGAGTGAATTCATTGAATTTGTGAACCCCTCATTTGGATTAATGAAGTCGTTGTTGAAGAGTGGATCGGTTCTGTAAACTCAAAGATCGCAGATCGCACTTGTAAATTTGAAAACACATTTCCAGAGTGAAGGCGGAGATAAGATCGCAACTTGTAACTCGAGTAGGAGGCAGAGTCATGGCTTGTAACGCTTGGGAGAGAAGAGATAAATCACCAAAAGCGATTTGCTGAGAAGAGATAATTCATTCGTTCCACAGCCTAGCAGTCATATGAGAGAGATCTGGACGGATTTTTCACTGGAGAAACTTGTGCTGCGTTTTCCCCTAAACTGTGATTTGAGACTCAAGAGGTATGGTAATTACCTCAAGCCTATAATTCAATCAAGAATCAGAATTCCTGTAGAAAGATGGTCTTTGTGAGGAAAAATGTTTGTTTCGGTTGAACACATCTTGTTATTAACCCAGGAAAAGTTAGAATACAGAGAGTCTACCAAATCACTGTATTGAACCACTATTGCAACCATAATTTTGTTGGTAATCACTGCGTTGTTCAATAAAATTTCTGACCAAGTACGGCGGGTTATCAATCTTAATGCAAATCCATTCAACTGTCGAATTACTGGATGTTGGGTTTACAGTGTTAATTTGCATTGTCGAGGTCAGTGCATATGAAGTTCACACGACAATTCATTGCTCTAGATGTATCATTGGTTTTGTCTGCCTATAGTATCAGAGCTCAAGAAACAACCGGAATAGTGATGGTGTCAAACAAATAGTGAAGTCTCTATTTTCTAGAGTTGGTAATTGTTGTTGGATGTGATCAGAATGAAATTGATTCAAGAAGGAATTGTTTTGGCTTGTTGTGAGTTAACTCCAAATCATGGCAAGTAGATCGTATCTAATTGTTTCTTTGGTGAATGAATGGTAAAGTAGTGGCATCGAATCAAGCCACAGAGATGCCGTTGGGAATTGAAACAAAAAAGAAACGTCGGAGTTAGCTGGAATAAAAAACCTCATTCATTTAATGGAAGACTGGAAGTTGAATCTGCTTGTAGACTTGGAACTTTCATGGATGCTAGAACGCAAGACTTGTTAGTTATTTATCTTGATTGTTAATGATGATCTATTGGCAATGCATGGCTACTGAGAATATTTGGGTTTTGATCAAATATGTTATAATCTTACAAAGCTCGTTTACTATATACAGATTCATACCTAAAATTTCTACCCATTTTGTGATGAAAAGACAATCCTTAAATTTTTATTAAAATGTTATAAAACATGCTAATTTTGATTCTGATTGTCAACCATTATTATCTCCGCTCTAATGTTCTCCGCGGCGCAAACATTGTAGCCGTAGGCATAGGCATGTCGAGGGTTTTGTACTTTTACTGCTTTGCATTTCTAAGCTGAGTAGTATACATAGATTTGTGTGTGAGTCTATCACGTGAGAAGAACCACACATGATTGTGAGTGGGATGCGTGTGGTTGGACACCTTCTCCAATGGCGGAAGATCTATATTTACAAATGGAAAAATCTTGAGCAGTATACAACTTGGATCTGGAGTTAACACCAAATCCCAGTTGTCATTGCCATTGCGATGTTCCAATAAGATGGATCTTCATGTTTCTATTAGTCAAGGTGTTAGTTATTAGTGCACATTATTGCCGTTGTATTGCATCACTGAATGTGTGATAAGACAACAAATCTCAAAGCGGCGGTGCCACGACTGACATCGTTGAACTCCCACGCAACCATGTTCCTCAGCAACACTTCCGTCTGCATTTCGAATACATTTGTCCGCTGAAGGTAGAACATACCTGACCAACCGGGTTGATTACAGTACGAAATATTTAAAGTTGGTAAGAACAAAAGTACAGAAACATGATGTATGAAAACCAGATGGCAAGCTAATGGTTTTTTTTTAATTTTGTAATTTGAAATTGTTTTTTATTTTTCAAAATTTCACACCCTAGGTAGGGGTAATTAGTCACTTCATTGTCAAATCATAGTTTTGGTCAATCATTATTGTGAATTCATCAATTTCAACCAATGATAAAATAAAAATTTAAATTTTAAATATTAAAAAAAATAAATTAATTTCAAAATATTAAATTTAATATAAAACTATTTCAAAACATTTGAAAACAATACAGTTTTTTTTACAAAAAGCAAAAATAATTAAAAGTTCAAAATCCTAACCGATTGCTATATTATCTGCTTTTGACACTAATAATAAGAGAGATTTTATTTTGTGTAATATATATATATATATATATATATATACATATATTAATTCTTTTATAAAGACAATTCATAATGTTTTGTGGAACTATAAAGTTACTAAATAATAATACAAGTTATAGTATGCTTTAAAAGTCTATATGAGACTTTAAACCACCACTTGGAAAAGAGAAATTGGAAAAGAGAAATTAAGAAGAGGTAGTGATTGGAGGGCTGCAACCTTATGAAAGAAACATTGAGAAAACCTTAGAAACTTTACCACATTACCACATTTAGAGGTTTTTGTTTATTTTTATTAATGAGAAAATCACTGACGGGAGACAAGCATTAAAGTCTTTATAACACATATTATGTGATGGTATGACATGTGTCATATTTTTGACACATGATTAGAAGAACTCTTTATTATATTCTGATGTTACCCATGTTGACTGCGCGTGTTCGGAAAAAGAAGCCGTTGAGGTAAAATTATTATTTAAGTATGTAGATAGTAATGTGGAAAATACATGCGGAAAGATTGAGTTATTATAGCATCGGCTCCTGCACAATACAAACCTTGCTGACTCTTTTAACCTTTCGAGTTATTTCAGTATATAGTTTAGACATTAGGTTTTGATATAATATATATAAGCATACTTTTCTCGATGCTGGTCGAAAACACCTTCCTCACTATTATTTGCGATCAATTTTAGGCATGCTCGTCTTCTAATACTGTAGATGAAAGATCAACACACATTACTTTTGTACATATGTATATAGTTCTTCATACTTAGTTTGATAATATGAATCTTAGGAGAGACTAGAATTCTAAAGTATGTTATTAACTTAGGAGACATGTTAAGGCTAAGGGTGTTCCACTAAACCTTCTAATACTTAGAAGTTTTGATAATAATAAGTTTAGTGATAAAGTATGAACACTTTATAAATTATATCTTAAGGTGTTTGAAATGTCTGGTACTAAACCTTATAATACTTAGAAGTTTTGATAATAATAAGTTTAGTGATAAAGTATGAACACTTTATAAATTATAAGGTGTTTGAAATGTCTTTTAGGATAGGG
The DNA here is from genome assembly GCA_027924585.1 of Larix kaempferi. NCBI lineage: Eukaryota > Viridiplantae > Streptophyta > Pinopsida > Pinales > Pinaceae > Larix > Larix kaempferi. Next base: position 63,236,516 of record BSBM01000370.1, on the reverse strand, counting down.
GTTTTGTAAAAAGAATTGAAGCTTCTTATAGTCAAAATAATCTAAATTATTATAGAGGAGAACTTCTAGAAGGGTGTAATCTAGGATAATTATATGAACTATGGATAATAGATTTCTTACCATAGAAACTTTAAAGGAGTATATTGTAATATGTTATTAACATCATAATATACTTGAGTTATAATATTGGTATTATTTAGGATGTGTTATATGGTATGTATATAATGACGGTTGGATATAAAGGTTATAGAATAGAAGAGGGTCATCCCTTAGATTTTTGTATACAGGTTTTCTTTTACAACCATCCTTGTATCCTTATAAGAAGAACCTCATCTGTTCAATGGGGAATATGTTATTTTGGAAAAAGTTTCATGTAAGAAAGACTTGAAGAAAATAAGTCTCGCGACAACTGTATTGCAGTAGAATGTAACCCTTCACCTTATTTATTTTAATATAACACAAACCATTGGTGGACGTAGCGCAAGATGCGGGTGAACCACGTGAAAATGTTCTTGTGGTATGTATTCTCTATGTGGATATCTCTCTCGTTATTATGCTTGTACTTGTGCATCTCCTTTGTGTAATTCCTTGATATTGTGTCTCAGTTATTACTTCAGTTTTGTTTACCTTGAAATTGTACCTTAGGCATTTTATTAATATGATGGTTGTTATTTATACCTTATTATCTTGTTTTAAGTTGGGACTAATCATTTATAAGTGCACTTTGTGGATCGTTTGATCAAATATATATATATATATATATATATAGATATATAGATATATGTATTGGATGCTTACATAAATAAATCTACTCTCTCGTGATTGTGTCTTAGGTGTGATGAATAACTACATTCAAAATTGGTAATTATTCAAAGGTGAATAAAGATAAACATGTTAGATAGAGTGTCTTTTGACGACTAATGAAAGTTGAGTAAGATGTATGGGTCATTTTATTTTTAAATATTTAAATTAGTAGAACGATTTGAATAAGGAGAGACAAATGATATAACTTTATTTAATTATGCTCTTTTAGTTGTATGTTTATAGTTGCGGTTGCTTGTTAATTGTTAAAAGTTATGAGATGTTATACATACATTTATCTTCCGCAACAGTAATTATCGACGATTGGATGGCTAGAATTTTTTTTTAAATTTTTACGAAATTTGGGGATGTGACACCTATAGAATCATGAAATCAATAGCAATAAGCCTCATTTGAAGGGGTTCATATATGGAAGGTCTTGATATAATACTTGGAGTGGGAGATTCAATCAATTGAAATTTGGAAGCTGAAATTTGACTCTTTCCATCAATGGGTTAGGCTAGAGCATTTCCAACATGACCCAAATACACATCACTTACTGGTACTTAAGCAATTTTTCCCATTACTGTCACGGAACTACCTTCTTGTATCAGCAAGCCATTTCCCATTAATTGTAATATGCTTAAATCAAGAAATCCGTAGGAAAGATAGAAAATACAAGAAGAATAGATGAAATAGATAACAATGTTCACTTGCCTCTTCAAGGGGGAAACATCCAAGAGCACTAGTTCTATATACAATGAAAATTCTCGACTCCACGTTACATATATTGCTACTCTATATATAGTACTTCAATAGCCCAATTCTAACTAATTGTGGTTCCTCTATAAATGAGGGTCAACCACCTAAGGACCTTTAATCAACAAGGAAGACCCTTTTACATTAAAAAACTACCCAATAACTAACTAATTGGTCTGATGGCCTTGTACATAGATAAAGTAAGGGGGTTAGGGTGGGAACCTAACACCCCCCCCTTTAAAAGCAACATTGTCCTTAATGCTGAAGATGGGGAAACTACTACAAAATTGTTGATGGTTCCCAAGTAGCATCTTCTGGTTAGGTATCCTTCCACTGAATCAAAACTTCACGAATTGTGCGCTGACGTAGTTGATGCTCCCTAGTGTCAAACATTGCTTCTGGTTGGAGCCAAATGGATCCTTCTTCATCTACTTCAAGTAAGGTAGTCTGAACTCTACAATTCTGACCCACTACCTTCTTCAGACAAGAGATATGAAATATTGGATGAATCTTGCAGTGTGCTCAGAGTGTTAATTTGTAGGCCACCTGACCAATGAGTTGAGCTATCTGATATGGGTCATAAAAATTTGGTGCAAGCTTCTGATTTCCTTTAACTTTAAGAGAGGTTTGCTTATAAGGTTGGAGGTGAAGGAACACATGGTCACCTCTTACAAATGAATGCTCTAAGCAGTGTTGGCTTGCTTGTTTCCATTTGAGCTTTACTCAATAAACCGTTATCATAGCACGTTCGTTCGTGGCATATGAAACAATACCCCTAATTTCACTAAATATTGGAAAATACCTTCCAAAATCGTTTTTTTAACCCCCTCCCAATATGCCTTCCCAATTTAAAAAAAAAAAACTATTTTCACTAGATATTGTATGTATCAATTTTTTCATTAACATTTTTTATACCCCTTTATATTTCTACCTAGTATATTGATATGATACCCCTCTTATGACCCCACATGCATTCTACAATGCACCTTGCTTCTTTCAATGTATATTGTGGATGCACATTACTTCACCCACAATGCAATTACTCAACCACATCTCATTATGATTTGCAACATCTAATGGTCTAATGAAGAGATAGGAGATCACTTCTTGTATGTCATTAGAGCCAATGCACATAGTACAACATTTAGATTGCATGTTGCAGTTCCTTTAATCGATGACTAAGCCGGTTGTGGGCACGTTGTGGGCTAGGTATCCAAGCCCCTAGGGCCTGTAACAAGCTCTAGGAGGCTGACAAAACCTCCCAAGGCCTGTAATAGGCACGAGTGGTTGGGTATTCAATCCCCCAAGGCCTATAGAAAGCCTATAATAGGCCCTGGAGGCTTAGAGGCTCCCAAGGCACCCTAGGGGCTTGGATACCTTCATGGTATACAAACAAGTTAATATGGGATAAGTAAAACACAACAATTTAGATATGTCTCGGATGTGGACCTCTACAACTCCAAGACACTAAATACAACTAAAGACACTAAATATCGTCCTGGAAATTTCTAAAGCTCTTAAATCCTTCATTGGAATCCAAGAAGGAAGGGAAGAGTAGGGACAATCGATCTAGCAGAGCCATATGATCTTTGGTGAGTGCACCCAATTAGTTAATATGATTTCTACAAAATCGATAGAAGCTTCAAGAAGTTCCAATTTCCTAATTCCCAATAGTTCATGATTGTTGTCCTCTCAGTTGTACCCTAGGGGGATGGCGGTCATATTTATATCAATATTCATAGATGATATGTTATATCTATTATTCGCCATGCATATATGTCATTGGTTGGATGCTTGATGATCATAGGTGTTTCCTATTAGAATTCCAAATGGCTGTATTATAGAGCATGTCAAGTACTTCTGTCCGTAGAGATCTAAACACCAACAATCACATAAAAGATACATTGTCTAGATTTATTATTTCTTTACACTCGACAAACAATAATTAGAATAGAGAAACGATTTTTGCTGGCATTTGATATGTGAACACACAGCAATCTGTGCCATTTAAAATAGTGGAAGAGAAGTCAGGCGTTGATGCACATGAAGGAATGCATGAATACATAGGGTGGCTGATAAAATACCTCAGTTGGATCGTTGCTACCCCAGTCAACAACAAACTTAATGGATAGACACATTTTTGTACGCATCACTGGCCAATAGTTTTCTTTTGGCATGAGCCCACGAGTGAAGAAATCATAGTACTCAGGGCTTACAAGAAGCACAGGTGAATTGCGTGATAATATATACTTGAAGCTAACAGACCATGCAAAACCTTCTAGATAGAGTTTATACCCGTGTAAGGAAAATAAAAGTTAAAACAACTAAAATTTTCCCAGTGATAAAGCGATGATGGTTGGAAAAAACTCAGAAAAAGAACAAGCATAAAAACACATTACAGTAAGCAAATGCTACATGAATCGCTTGGCAAGATTTCATCAGATGTATACATGAATGTCGAAGATTATTTATGGTTACCTGTGCCTCCACTGCTTTGAGAGTTTAGACTGATCAAAGCCCATACCTGCTTCTGCAACCCAATTCTACAAGAAAAATAAGTCATTATAATTTTACACAACATAATAACTCATAGAACCTGTCTGCACGGATATTAAAATGACAAATCGAAAAATAAATATATAGGGTATGAAAACCTACCAAACATTAGAGTCGAAATTGTTGTGATTATCCCCCTACAAAAGCATAGCACATAGCATTCTTGCATGCATAGCATAGAGGGTATTTCTCATGGTTTGAAATTTGAATGTCAAACCAATGAGTGAATATTTTTCTTGGATAACTAATTCCACTAGAACTAGCTTGGACAGTGGACATCCAGATGTGTCTCCAAAACCATCGACAGATGCCCTCCCAAACACACACCCAAACATCCCCATTTTTGGTAGGAAATGTCTAGGGGCAAGGGGGAGGTTCCCCCACATCCTTGAGGAAGTCCCCTTCTAAATGGGGACTTTTCCCTACACTCCCCAAGTCCCTAGGGACAACGAATTGCATGGTATGCATTCCCCAGTGTTCATATATGTTCACATGTAGTAACATTATCATAGAAGCATTTCCTATGCAAGCATATATGGAGAGTTAATATCCTTCGGTTGATCAAGGTGATTCACAACGTAGTCTAATATAGGTTAATGTACATAGTTCTACATATCTAAAGCTCAAACCCTGTTTTGCATAAAATTCCGGGTTAGTTTTATAGAAAAAAGTTCAACACTAACCTGAGAATGTTTTGTGAAAGACCTATTACTTAATATATACATGTATTTTTACAATGCATCCATGGATCTACAGTTCTTGGGAATTAAAAAATAGGAAAATAACAGTTTCAAAATTTGAGAAAATTTGGCATGCCTGTAAACTTGAAAAGAAAAAAACTCAACTACATATAATGGCACTGGCCACCCTAATTACGTGCCACCATAATCTAGATTCCCAGCAAAAGCATAGGTTTACAACTTCACAGTCAAAATTGCTACCAATGCTTCCTATGACACCATATGTTTGTTTTTTCCATACACTAGACTGGCAGGCATGTATGGCATTATGTTTCTATTTAGTCCTGATAGTTGTTAAATTCTTCTGCATATGAACAAAGAAACAAAAGAAAACAAATAAAATTTCCTTGGTTTTTTAACATACACCTTTACTGCAAGATGGACCTCCAAAGAGGATTTCCAATGAATCTGGAAGCATTTAAAACATCCACATTCAAAACAACCAACTTCTGCTATGGTGCTTTGTCTTCCATCCATTTAAATTAGTGTCAGGCTAGTTCATGAAATCAAAGACCAAGTTCATCTAAAACATCATCCAACATAAGGAATGCTCATTCCAACCTAATTTAATTCCAGCAATTTCCCAATATAACACATCCCTGACATTTAATCCTAGTTTTATAGACTGAGATCTTCTGCAATACTGAACTAGTAGGCACAAAACTAACTTTCGGAAACAGACCAGACCACTTTTGGATTATGATTTTGCAAAAAATGTAGTAGGTTGTACACCAATGATTAGTCTCTAAAGAATTTCTAGTAATAAGACCATCTTTTAATGAGCCATCAAGATACATTAATACCACCAAGCTCTCAAGGTGTAACAATATGATGGTTTTCTCTTAGATCAATATTCTACTTTGATTTTACTTTCGCTATTTGTGCCAACACTTGTTGTACTTACATGACCTTCCAATGGATCTAATAGTTGTTCAAATCCTCAGTTGTGCAAGAATGCCTGAAAATCCACATTGTTACCACAATCCTCTTCCTTCTCTAATAAAAATAAGAATTGAAATGATATAATGGTCAGAAAGCATGTACTGTGCTTTTAACTTTTCTACCTAGAAATATGAGCTATTCACAACTGTCATCATTAACCCACTTGCTCCATTGAAGTCAAACGAAAGACGTCTCATTTCTTAAGTGTTGCATTAAGCTTTGAACTCTAGCTTTCAATCCTAGTCACCCTCTTCCTCCACCTGACATAAAGGATATTTTTCATGATTAACCTCTGTTTTTCATGATTCAACTGTCTTATGTTGAAATTCTGCATTTCTGTCACAACCAATTGGTGATTTTCCTCTTACCCTGAAACTGTAAAACCTTTCTACCTCTCTGCTTATCTTGGAATGAAGTTCTAAAATTACAAAGAATAACAATAAAAGACAACTGAAAACTTGAAAGCTCTATTTAACAACATTCACTGAAAGGGTATAGCATTTATGACATTCCTTCTGTCATCCAATTCTGGCAAAGTTGCACTTTCTTGCCTCTCTTTTATGAATCTTGATCTGCAGTTTCCATATGAACTTGTAAGTTTCCTTCATGTATCTCAGGGAGCCTATGATATTTTAAAATTAGACATCAGTTTGTTAACACAGTCCATCATAAAAATTTCTAGAGACATAATCAAACCAAAGGATTCTTCTGATTAAGGTCCTCCAAAATGTTCCAGGACAAATATTGTTGGCAACGTCTGCTTCCAGTTCTGATAAATATTAAAAATACTGCTGAAATTATGCCTTCCAAACCTCAAACTTGATAATAGACTTCTCTCAGGCTCGTTCAATGAAATTTATGATGAAAAATATTTTTTGTTCACAGTGCAAATAGTAATCAAGATTCAATCCTCAACTAATATTCAACAAGGATAGACATACTGCCCAAGATTTCCAAGTAGTGAGCCATGCAAAACTGCACAAAGTGGACTTATCAATCCCTCTCAAGAAACACCCCTTCGATCTTTGCAAAACAAATACCAATAACACTGGAATTACAAAGAGGTGCAATCACTAAAGATCACTCAACTTAAAAAAAATTGTGCATTGAGCGACAGACTGCGACACTTTGAAAGTCAAGCCATGTAAAGCTCATCTAGGATGATCAAGCAAAGAAATATAAACAACCAATACGAGGAAGTGTCAATGAAGCTAAACTTAGTTTTACCATCACCAAATCTTCTTTTAATTACACAAGAACCAACTCTGAACTTTGAAGTCATTTCTTAGCTTTTAACTCCAACAGGAAATTGATCACCTAATTCCCTTTCAAAGATAGGTATTCCCTCTTGAACAATAAATCTGCTGCCATTTGAGCAGTTGGATGGATACATATCTCAAAATTTGAAGTAAACACCTGGAAAACAAATCAAAGTTGCAATGCTTTTGTTCTAATTCTCTCTCTGATTATCCTGCATCAACCTGTAACAATCCAATTCCAATTCTTTATTATTCTTCTCAATTCCTGAAACTCGTTGTTCAATGTGTCCTCTTCAATATCTTGACTTCTAAATAGTGTTGCAAGAGAAGGTCAAGAAATTCTGCAAAGTTGCTAAATTGGTAGTCTGACAAGAGAATGAAACACAACAAGAACTTGCTTGGAACCTAGAAACCTCCAAAACAATATTGTAGGCAGTTCATGTATATGAGAAAAAGCAGCTACAACATTCTCCACAATCAAAATAGAGTTGGATACAACACCTTCCAAATCAATTTTACAAGGTATTTTACAGGAATGGGACAATTCATCTTTGAACAATGAAAACCTTTCTTGTATGCCTTTTCTTTCATCTATTGTTGCTTTGAAATTCAACGAGATTTGTTGCACTTTAATAAGATAAAAATAGAGATAAATCACAAACCCATGGAAATGTATGTGGGAATGTTAAAGTATACTTGGCTTGTTAAACTATGCTAAAAATGAAGCACTAAGAGCACAAGCATCCACGCACACTCAAGTTACAACCAAACGACCATCCAAATAGTGCTAAGAATCAAGATCATGTAGAATAATTCAACAAATGATAGCAAGTTCACCAATTTTACAACATCAATATCCCCCAAAAAATGACAATGTATTGGAGCTATTAAACACCCTTACAAGAGGCTGAATAAAACCCTAACCTTTAATTTTTAATTTTTGAAACTGATCACTTGTTTGTAAAAATGACAAAAAAAAAAATCCCCTAGTCACATTTACCAAGGAAAGGATACTACTTTCCATATGCCTAAAACATTCCTTGTTGTAAACAATACATTTCAAAAAATTATCACTAAGTCAATTAATTTTAAAATTTATTACAAGTTAAACCCAACTCTAGACAGACAATCATGAAATGTAAGAATTATTAGCAAAAATGGCATAGGATAAACTAGTTCATCAAGAGAAGAAAACCTAACATAGCAACAAGCAATAATATAAAAAAAATCCTCAAGTTTTTTAGCTCAAGAGAAATGGTACCTAACATTTCTCAAATGTTATTTTTTCATCCGTATCAACCAAGCCCAATGTATTTCAAAGTTACAGCTGTCATTTGAATTATCCTAGCCCATTTTGTTGGAAATTTCCTTCCAAAAATGCACCTCAATGCACTAAATAGGATGAACTTGTTTCAACCGACTCCATGAGGAAAACAACAAGAAGAATGGAACCCTGTTGGAAGGCTTATTACTCCATCCACCTCATCAATGTTCAAAGTATGTCTTTGTACATTTCTATTTATGTAGTTCTTTTATTCATTATTTTATTTTCTGGAGAGTATTTGAAGTCATGATTCATTGGCATTGTATTGAAGTCATGTTTCATTGCATTGTATCGTTTGATCAAATAAATATATATATATATGCGTGTGTGTGTGTGTGTGTGTGTGTGTGTGTATTGGATGCTTACATAAATAAATCTACTCTCTCGTGATTGTGTCTTAGGTGTGATGAATAACTACATTCAAAATTGGTAATTATTCAAAGGTGAATAAAGATAAACATGTTAGATAGAGTGTCTTTTGACGACTAATGAAAGTTAAGATGTATGGGTCATTTTATTTTTAAATATTTAAATTAGTAGAACAATTTGAATAAGGAGAGACAAATGATATAACTTTATTTAATTATGCTCTTTTAGTTGTATGTTTATAGTTGGGGTTGCTTGTTAATTGTTAAAATTTATGAGATGTTATAGATGTTATACATACATTTATCTTCCACAGCAGTAATTATCGACGATTGGATGCCTATAATTTAAAAAAAAAAAATTACGAAATTTGGGGACGTGACACCTATAAATCATTAAATCAATAGCAATAAGCCTCATTTGAAGAGGCTATATACAATGAAAATTCTCGACTCCACGTTACATATATTACTACTCTATATATAGTACTTCAATAGCCCAATTCTAACTAATTGTGGTTCCTCTATTAATGAGGGTCGACCACCTAAGGACCTTTAATCAACAAGGAAGACACTTTTACATTAAAAAACTACCCAATAACTAACTAATTGGTCTGATGGCCTTGTACATAGATAAAGTAAGGGGGTTAGGGTAGGAACCCAACACCCCCCCCTTTAAAAGCAACATTGTCTTCAATGCTGAGGATGGGGAAACTACTACAAAATTGTTGATGGTTCCAAGTAGCATCTTCTGGTTAGGTATCCTTCCACTGAATCAAAACTTCACGAATTGTGCGCTGACGTAGTTGACGCTCCCTAGTGTCAAACATTGCTTTTGGTTGGAGCCAAATGGATCCTTCTTCATCTACTTCAAGTAAGGTAGTTTGAACTCTACAATTCTGACCCACTACCTTCTTCAGACAAGAGATATGAAATACTGGATGAATCTTGGAGTGTGCTCAGAGTATTAATTTGTAGGCCACCTGACCAATGAGTTGAGCTATCTAATATGGGTCATAAAAATTTGGTGCAAGCTTCTGATTTCCTTTAACTTTAAGAGAGGTTTGCTTATAAGGTTGGAGGTGAAGGAACACATGGTCACCTCTTACAAATGAATGCTCTAGGCAGTGTTGGCTTGCTTGTTTCCATTTGAGCTTTACTCAATAAACCGTTATCATAGCACGTTCGTTCGTGGCATATGAAACAATACCCCTAATTTCACTAAATATTGGAAAATACCTTCGAAAATCGTTTTTTTTAACCCCCTCCCAATATGCTTTCCCAATTTAAAAAAAAACCTTGTTTTCACTAGATATTGTATGTATCAATCTTTTCATTAACATTTTTTATACCCCTTTATATTTCTACCTAGTATATTGATATGATACCCCTGTTATGACCCCACATGCATTCTACAATGCACCTTGCTTCTTTCAATGTATATTGTGGATGCACATTACTTCACCCACAATGCAATTACTCAACCGCATCTCATTATGGTTTGCAACATCTAATGGTCTAATGAAGAGAAAGGATATCACTTCTTGTATGTCATTAGAGCCAATGCACATAGTACAACATTTAGATTGCATGTTGCAGTTCCTCAATCGCTGACTAAGCCTGTTGTGGGCACGTTGTGGGCTAGGTATCCAAGCCCCCAGGGCCTGTAACAAGCTCTAGGAGGCTGACTAAACCTCCCAAGGCCTGTAATAGGCACGAGTGGTTGGGTATTCAATCCCCCAAGGCCTATAGAGGGCCTATAATAGGACCTGGAAGCTTAGAGCCTCCCAAGGCACTCTAGGGGCTTAGATACCTTCATGGTATACAAACAAGTTAATATGGGATAAGTAAAACACAAAAATTTAGATATGTCTCGGATGTGGACCTCTACAAATCCAAGACACTAAATACAACTAAAGACACTAAATATCGTCCTGGAAATTTCTAAAGCTCTTAAATCCTTCATTGGAATCCAAGAAGGAAGGGAAGAGTAGGGACAATCGATCTAGCAGAGCCATATGATCTTTGGTGAGTGCACCCAATTAGTTAATATGATTTCTACAAAATCGCTAGAAGCTTCAAGAAGTTCCAATTTCCTAATTCCCAATAGTTCATGATTGTTGTCCTCTTAGCTATACCCTAGGGGGATGGCGGTCATATTTATATCAATATTCATAGATGATATGTTATATCTATTATTCGCCATGCATATATGTCATTGGTTGGATGCTTGATGATCACAGTTGTTTCCATATAGAATGCCAAATGGCTGTATTATAGAGCATGTCAAGTACTTCTGTCCATAGAGATCTAAAAACCAACAATCACATAAAAGATACATTGTCTAGATTTTATATTTCTTTACACTCTACAAACAATAATTATAATAGAGAAAGGATTTTTGCTGGCATTTGATATGTGCACACACAACAATCTGTGCCATTTAAAATAGTGGAAGAGAAGACATGCATTGATGCACATGAAGGAATGCATGAATACATAGGGTGGCTGATAAAGTACCTCAGTTGGATGGCTGCTACCCCAGTCAACAACAAACTTAATGGACAGACAAAGTTTTGTATACATCACTGGCCAATAGTTTTCTTTTGGCATGAGCCCACGAGTGAAGAAATCATAGTACTCAGGGCTTACAACAAGCACAGGTGAATTGCATGATAATATATACTTGAAGCTAACAGACCATGCAAAACCTTCTAGATAGAGTTTATACCCGTGTAAGGAAAATAAAAGTTAAAACAACTAAAATTTTCCCAGTGATAAAGTGATGATGGTTGGAAAAAACTCAGAAAAAGAACAAGCATAAAAACACGTTACAGTAAGCAAATGCTACATGAATCGCTTGGCAATATTTCATCAGATGTATACATGAATGTCGAAGATTATTTATGGTCACCTGTGCCTCCACTGCTTTGAGAGTTTAGACTGATCAAAGCCCATACCTTCTTCTGCAACCCAATTCTACAAGAAAAATAAGTCATTATAATTTTACACAACATAATAACTCAGAGAACCTGTCTGCATGGATATTAAAATGACAAATCGAAAAATAAATATATAGGGTATGAAAACCTACCAAACATTAGAGTGGAAATTGTTGTGATTATCCCCCTACAAAAGCATAGCACATAGCATTCTTGCATTTACAGCATAGAGGGTATTTCTCATGGTTTGAAATTTGAATGTCAAACCAACGAGTGAATATTTTTCTTGGATAACCAGTTCCACTGGAACTGGCTTGGACAGTGGACATCCAGATGTGTCTCCAAAACCATCGACAGATGCCCTCCCAAACACACACCCAAACATCCCCATTTTTGGCAGGAAATGTCTAGGGGCAAGGGGGAGGTTCCCCCACATCCTTGAGGAAGTCCCTTTCTAAATGGGGACTTTTCCCTACACTCCCCAAGTCCCCGGGGACAAGGAATTGCATGGTATGCATTCCTCAGTGTTCATATATGTTCACATGTAGTAACATTATCATAGAAGCATCTGCTATGCAAGCATATCTGGAGAGTTAATATCCTTTGGTTGATGAAGGTGATTCACAATGTAGGAAACTACATGTTTATGTACACAGTTCTACATATCTAAAGCTCAAACCCTGTTTTGCATAAAATTCTAGGTTAGTTTTATAGAGAAAAGTTCAACACTAACCTGAGAATGTTTTGTGAAAGACCTATCAATTAATATATACATGTATTTTTACAATGCATCCATGGATCTACAGTTCTTGGGAATTAAAAAATAGGAAAATAACAATTTCAAAATTTGAGAAAATTTGGCATGCCTGTAAACTTGAAAAGAAAACAACTCAACTACATATAATGGCACTGCCCACCCTAATTACGTGCCACCATAATCTAGATTCCTAGCAAAAGCATAGGTTTACAACTTCACTGTCAAAATTCCTACCAATGCTTCCTGTGACACCATATGTTTGTTTTTTCCATACACTAGACTGGCAGGCATGTATGGCATTATGTTTCTATTTAGTCCTAACAGTTGTTAAATGCTTCTGCATATGAACAAAGAAACAAAAGAAAACAAATAAAATTTCCTTAGTTTTTTAACATACACCTTTACTGCAAGATGGACCTCCAAAGAGGATTTCCAATGAATCTAGAAGCATTTAAAACATCCACATTGAAAACAAACAACTTCTGCTATGGTTCTTTGTCTTCCATCCATTTAAATTAGTGCCAGGCTAGTTCATGAAAATCAAAGACCAAGTTCATCTAAAACATCATCCAACATAAGGAATGCTCATTCCAACCTAATTTAATCCCAGCAATTGCCCAATATAACACATCCCTGACATTTAATCCTAGTTTTATAGATTGAGATCTTCTGCAATACTGAACTAGTAGGCACAAAACTAACTTTATGAAACAGAGCAGACCACTTTTGGATTATGATTTTGCAAAAACTGCAGGTTGTACACCAATGATTAGTCTCTAAAGAATTTCTAGTAATAAGACCATCTTTTAATGAGTCATCAAGATACATTAATACCACCAAGCTCTCAAGGTGTAATAATATGATGGTTTTCTCTTAGATCAATATTCTACTCTGATTTTACTTTCGCTATTTGTGCCAACACTTGTTGTACTTACATGACATTCCAATGGATCTAATAGTTGTTCAAATCCTCAGTTGTGCAAGAATGCCTGAAAATCCACATTGTTACTACAATCCTCTTCCTTCTCTAATAAAAATAAGAATTGAAATGATATAATGGGCAGTAAGCATGTACTGTGCTTTTAACGTTTCTACCTAGAAATATGAGCTATTCACAACTGTCATCATTAACCCACTTGCTCCATTGAAGTCAAATGGAAGACGTCTCATTTCTTAAGTGTTGCATTAAGCTTTGAACTCTAGCTTTCAATCCTAGTCACCCTCTTCCTCCACCTGACATAAAGGATATTTTTCATGATTAACCTTTGTTTTTCATGATTGAACTGTCTTATGTTGAAATTCTGCATTTCTATCACAACCAATTGGTGATTTTCCTCTTACCCTGAAACTGTAAAACCTTTCTACCTCTCTGCTTATCTTGGAACAAATTTCTAAAATTACAAAGAATAACAATAAAAGACAACTGAAAACTTGAAAGCTCTATTTAACAACGTTCACTGAAAGGGTATAGCATTTATGACATTCCTTCTGTCATCCAATTCTGGCAAAGTTGCACTTTCTTGCCTCTCTTTTATGAATCTTGATCTACAGTTTCCATATGAACTTGTAAGTTTCCTTCATGTATCTCAGGGAGCCTATGATATTGTAAAATTAGACATTAGTTTGTTAACACAGTCCATCATAAAAATTTCTAAAGACATAATCAAACCAAAGGATTCTTCTGATTAAGGTCCTCCAAAATGTTCTAGGACAAATATTGTTGGCAACGTCTGCTTCCAGTTTTGATAAATATTAAAAATACTGCTGAAATTATGCCTTCCAAACCTCAAACTTGATAATAGACTTCTCTCAGGCTCGTTCAATGAAATTTACGATGAAAAATATTTTTTGTTCACAGTGCAAATAGTAATCAAGATTCAATGCTCAACTAATATTCAACAAGGATAGACATACTGCCCAAGATTTCCAAGTAGTGAGCCATGCAAAACTGCACAAAGTGGACTTATCAATCCCTCTCAAGAAACAACCCTTCGATCTTTGCAAAACAAATACCAATAACACTGGAATTACAAAAAGGTGCAATCACTAAAGATCACTCAACTTAAAAAAAATTGTGCATTGAGCGACAGCTTGCGACACTTTGAAAGTCAAGCCATGTAAAGCTCATCTAGGATGATCAAGCAAAGAAATATAAACAACCAATACGAGGAAGTGTCAATGAAGCTGAACTTAGTTTTACCATCACCAAATCTTCTTTTAATTACACAAGAACCAACTCTGAACTTTGAAGTCATTTCTTAGCTTTTAACTCCAACAGGAAATTGATCACCTGATTCCCTTTCAAAGATAGGTATTCCCTCTTGAACAATAAATCTGCTACCATTTGAGCAATTGGATGGATACATATCTCAAAATTTGAAGTAAACACCTGGAAAACAAATCAAACTTACAATGCTTTTGTTCTAATTCTCTCTCTGATTATCCTGCATCAACCTATAACAATCCAATTCCAATTCTTTATTATTCTGCTCAATTCCTGAAACTTGTTGTTCAATGTGTCCTCTTCAATATCTTGACTTGTAAACAATGTTGCAAGAGAAGGTCAAGAAATTTTTCAAAGTTGCTAAATTGGTAGTCTGACAAGAGAATGAAACACAACAAGAACTTTCTTGGAACCTAGAAACCTCCAAAACAATATTGTAGGTAGTTCATGCATATGAGAAAAAGCAGCTACAACATTCTCCACAATCAAAATAGAGTTGGAGACAACACCTTCCAAATCAATTTTACAAGGTATTTTACAGGAATGGGACAATTCATCTTTGAACAATGAAAACCTTTCTTGTATGCCTTTTCTTTCATCTATTGCTGCTTTGAAATTCAACAAGATTTGTTGCACTTTAATAAGATAAAAATAGAGATAAATCACAAACCCATGGAAATGTATGTGGGAATGTTAAAGTATACTTGGCTTGTTAAACTTTGCTAAAAATGAAGCACTAAGAGCACAAGCGTCCACACACACTCAAGTTACAACCAAATGACCATCCAAATAGTGCTAAGAATCAAGATCATGTAGAATAATTCAGCAAATGATAGCAATTTCACCAATTTTACAACATCAATATCCCCCAAAAAATGACAATGTATTGGAGCTATTAAACACCCTTACAACAGGCTGAATAAAATCCTAACCTTTAATTTTTAATTTCTGAAACTGATCACTTGTCTGTAAAAATGACAAAAAAAAATTCCCCTAGTCACATTTACCAAGGAAAGGATACTACTTGCCATATGCCTAAAACATTCCTTGTTGTAAACAATACATTTCAAAAAATTATCACTAAGTCAATTAATATTAAAATTTATTACGAGTTAAACCCAACTCTAGACAGACAATCACGAAATGTAAGAATGATTAGCAAAAATGGCATAGGATAAACTAGTTCATCAAGAGAAGAAAACCTAACATAGCAACAAGCAATAATATAAAAAATTCCTCAAGTTTTTTTAGCTCAAGAGAAATGGTACCTAACATTTCTCAAATGTTATTTTTTCATCCGTATCAACCAAGCCCAATGTATTTCAAAGTTACAGCTGTCATTTGAATTATCCTAGCCCATTTTGTTGGAAATTTCCTTCCAAAAATGCACCTCGATGCACTCAATAGGATGAACTTGTTTCAACCAACTCCATGAGGAAAACAAGAAGAAGAATGGAACCCTGTTGGAAGGCTTATTACTCCATCCACCTCATCAATGTTCAAAGTATGTCTTTGTACATTTCTATTTATGTAGTTCTTTTATTCATTATTTTATTTTCTGGAGAGTATTTGAAGTCATGTTTCATTGGCATTGTATTGTATTGCCTGAGTTTCAAATGCTACTCTAGTCGGAACTGTTAGCATAAGAACTGACCCTTTTAGAAACCAACAAACATGTTGTGCTAAATACCAGAAGCACAAACAGTAATCTGAGAAGCCGAACGTCCATTAATTTGGAAACCCATTGCTACCAAAGAGAACGAGGCTTCCTTGCTGCAACCATTCTCAATTGTCCTGGATGAGGTAAGTACCCAGACCAAAGGCTATTTTCTTGCCAATGGTTCCAAAAATGTGTCAATGAGTGCCTATTCAGACATTATTGTAGTGCTCGCTGCAATAAGCTAATTGTCTTTCTTTATGTATATATTTTATTTTTGTATAATACAGTATTTTCTCAGTAAAAAGTACATTCACAACAAAATGATAGTTGGAGGCAATGAAAACGTTCCTCAAAGATCAATAACATAATCTTCAAATCTTGCTAATGAAGTGGACTTGCAAGAATTGTTGTTAATTAGTAGTTACACAGTTTAGGATAAATTTTCTCTTTGTTGCAAGTGACAAACATAGTTAGATGAATTTTAAACTATACATCTGTGAATAAAAAAATAAAGACGTATAGAGATAAAGCGCATGCAAGAGGCGTTTGAGATATTCAACATATAGTCAAATTTTCATTGCATGTAATATTAAATGTTCATTGTGAAATGGGTGACTACTCCATCCAATTTAATTACTGACGAAGAACCCCAAAATTACATGTAGCATTTCAGTACTCTATATGTCTTTATGCTCATAACCGTTTGATTCATTGCTTTTCTCCCCTGCTTCACTTGAGCTTGTCTTTGTCTCACTTTCTGATTTATCCATTTCAACATTTTTATTTATCAATCCTTTCATTGCACTTGAAGGGAATGGAGGAAAGTTATGTTGATTATAATATGGTTGGGAAGGATGAGACAAATACTGTGAAGAAGGTTGAAATGCTTGATATCCATATGCAGAGGATGGATAATGATTTGGAACATATGAGTTCATATGATGCCATGCTGGCATAGATAGATAGTTTCTAGATGGGCGTTGAGCAACATATGGGGGAAACATTGAATACAGTTGGGCTAGGGGAGGTAGAGGGCATGCAGGTGGTCTGTAGGAGAAGAAATACTTGTCATTATACCAGTAGTAGTAGAGCAAATACAGGTGCATCTTGAATATGTGGAGATAGTAAAGAGAGTGTAACTCTTGAAGTAGTCAAAACCTGATGAAAACTGGAGGGCCTAAATTGTGTTGATGACATGGACCTTGCTGAAATAGGCAAGACGTACTATGATGCTTGTGATATCGGGGGATTTCTAAGGAGCACAACAGGTTGCCTCTTCTCTGATGATTTGCTTCCTGTCAAAACACCTTTTGATGGAACTGTAGGTGTCGTCATCACAGCTTGTTGTAGAACATAAAAACACATTTGAATATTCAAAACTATTCATTGCAAAACCTTGATATTCAATTGATCAAATATCATCGGATAGCATTTAATGCTATGAAAATAAAACACAGAATTGAAAACCTAATGAGCATATATGCCATAAGGATATTCATGGTGAAAAAGCTTGAACTGCAAAACATGGGCATGGGCACCAAAATTTGACATACAAAAACTGGTTTCATCCTTTTAAAAGTAATATTATTAAATATAATTGTTGAACTAGCCAATGCTAAAAACTCTAATATGAGCATGGCCACCAAAATTTGAACAAAAAAAACTAAGGAAGATCCATCTAGTTTACGATCCAATCATACATAGTGCCCATTTTTAAGTTATTGTACAAAATTTCAAGAACCCTCAAGAACCATGCTTCAAGAAAGTATAAAGAAATATTTGATGATCGATAACTTCACATTGAGTTATCCCAACCATTCGCCATCCAAACCATTCACCGCACCTGAAGCCAAAGAGTATAAAATGAGTATGAAATTGATACAAACAAATTAGCAATAATACAAAAAATAATACTTTATAAATAAGTTATAAGATAATAGTAGTAAGGATAAGAGAAATTAGAATGTTTTGAAAACTTCACCATATTTAAATTTTTTATGAAATCCACTTAAATTATGTGGTTGCTTTCTTCTAACTTGTATGTGTCATTCTTGATATTGTATGATAGGTTTGATGTTGCTATAACATATTCAAGTTGTATGAATGGATGATCTGTCAAATCATACTTGTACATGCGTTTCCCCTTTATTGCACCGAGTGTAAACGAGGTGCTTACAAACCAGTATGTGGGAGATCCTATAATGGATGTCACATGTCACATGTCACATGTCACATGTAACGTTTTCAAAAGTAATAAAATGAAAAGTAATAGTATGGGGGAGATCCTGTAACGGATGTCACATGTCACATTTGTCACATTTGTAGTATGGGGGAGATCCTGTAACGGATGTCACATGTCACATTTGTCACGTTTGTAGTATGGGGGAGATCCTGTAACGGATGTCACATGTCACATGCTGCATGTCACATTTTTCATGTTTGTCACATTACGTTACAACCCAGTATGGGGGAGATGTTGTAATGTTTGTCACATTTGTCGCGTTTGTCACGTTACCTTACAACCCAGTATGGGGGAGATGTTGTAACATTTGTCACGTTTGTCACATTTGTCACATTTGTCACGTTTGTCACGTTTGTCACGTTACGTTTCCATGTCGGCTCATAACTTATAAAAAATCAAAAGTAATTAAAAATTTCATATTCGCTCATAACTTATTAAAAATAAAAATAAAAAATAATTAAAAAAATAGAAGAGAGCCCAATCCAATTTCTTGAGGGGTAATTTTTTTCTTAATGTGTAAAAAATTTAAGATAAAAAAAAATAATTACACCTCAAGAAATTGGATCCCTCTCGGTGCTTGATAGATCCGGGTTTGAGATGGATCTATGCTGGTTCTATTGTACCAACAACATTGAAGCTCAACACCTTCAGGCCTATCCAAAAGATCAATGTCATTATGGTAATCAAACACCCTATTACCATCCTTCTTTCTTATTCTTTGAACTCTTCCAATGTACCAAGTCACACAATTAATTTCGTGCTTTGTACTTTGAGATACACCTTTTCTTGCAGTACGTTCAGCTATAGATATAGACTCGCTGTCAAACAATACTGCACAATCTGATCCAATTGCAACACCCTTTTTGGGGGCCCTCTCATCTCGCCTGAGGTATACTCCATTCCTCACTTTAGTCATCTATCTTTCGATAATGTCAATTTCCATTCAATTGACTAACCAAACAAGATTTGCACATGTCCTTGCCATCGAGCTCCACCACTGGTTTGGTAGTTATGTTTACATTCTCATCAACAGAATCTAAAATTACATCCAACTCATGCCTCCACTCACTTTCCATCGTTTGCAATTCACTATCATCGAGTACCATAAAAGACGAAGATTGGAATATGGATGTGGAATGACTCGGTGGAGAATTATCAACTACTTCATCCACAGCTTCAAATGCTGAATAATTGTGATCCTCTATCCATGGTTTAAACCGCCAAGAATATTTTGTGTGTCTTTTTGGTTGCATGCCAAGACCTAGTAAAATTCCATGTGCATCCTCCAATCCTATCTTGAGAGCTTCTATAATTTTATTATCTATGGATATTGAATCATATTGTGACAAGACATCACCTTCCTCTACTATTTGTTGATGTAATTTATTCCAGATACTCACTTGTTTCTTATGAGATTTATTGAAACTAATCCCTTGGGGATTCGATTCTTCTTTAACAACTCTATTAAGGGTTCCAATAGCATGAAGTAAGTAAGTGAAATCATATTCCTTCTCTACTCCGACCATGCCACCGACTTTGCTAAAGAAGTTCTCACATACATCTGACCCAGTCAGGTGCAATGCACATGGAAAGTTAGAGTATTGATCACGAAATAATCTCATCAACAAAATCACAAAGTGAAAAGAAATTTTCACATCTTGATATGCCTCTCTGCTAATGAAATTAATGTTGACATTAATATTTTCTTGTTCTCTGACCCAACATATCCATAACGTGAAGAAATGATGGAATCTTGAATAATTTCACACCCTTTTCCAAAGAGTCAAACTAGGAGACAAAAAAATATCAATATAGTCAGCAACAATTGCTAGATAGGTCTCTGTACCCGATGTCCTCTCTATCCTGCCACTTGTACTTCTTATTTCCTTCAAGCACCTTTGGACATGCCTTGAAGCAATGCGTTGTGCTGAACCCCAGTTTTAGCGATCAATCCTCTCTATATCCTCAATTTTAAGCTTGTGGTCATCCACTTTAAAAGTGTTATAAGCCATTCTTACATGGTTAAAACTAATCAACTCTTCTCCAACAATCAAATCTCGTCGACCACTAAACAAAGGATTCACTATATTTTTTCCATTGTGGATGTAATCCTGGTCATGAAGTCCTGTTACTTTAAAACCATCATACAAACCAGTTAGCCTCCACCCTTCCCAGGGAATTTGATATCTCATGCCTGTCGTTGAGTAATAATCCTTCAACATAATCATTCTTCTCCTACTATCCCCATCTGAGGAATGACCAATAATAGGTCATAAAAAATGTTCCACATGTTTCTTCCATAGGTATTCTATTTTTTCCCATTGTCGATGGACAAAATTTGCATCAAATATGTTGCACCTTGGATGAACAACCACAACCAAATGAGGAATCTTCTCATGTAAAGGGTTTGTAATAATAACACGTGCATAATGACCAATCACACACTTCTTGAAGGCATCTGTAATAATCTCATAGCCTGTAGCAGCCTCACCAACTATCATCAAGAAATGTGATTGACACTTATGTTCTTCTTTCTTACCAAAAAAACCCACCAATGTATCACTTTTTTCTACCCACTTGACATATTTTTTCACAACAGTTTCATTTTCAGCAAGGCATACGGGAATTGGGCCCTCTATACCATGTTTGGATTTATAAGAAGCATAAAATTTTTCGATTGCCTAAAAAATGTACTCCTTCTCCCCTGGGATATATGTCAATGATTTTCTAACTTGCCTTAAAGTCGTAGATATCAAAGGGCCATCCAGATTCAAGCTAATAAAGCTATGTAATCTAGGACCTCCACATAACTTAATCATCTCATAAATGGATTTAGTGGATGCACTATATCTTCTCCCTGACTTTGAATGAACTAGGTTGTGAAATATATCTTGAACAAATTCCCAAACTGCATCTTTACCTTTTAATTTTCCTTGCTTATGAGACTCACACACATCCTTGCAAAACCTGAACACATCCTTCCTTCCTGCAGATTCGAACAAATTTTCCCTTAGAGACCTCGCTCTAATAGATAGTGTAGCAACCTTTGTCCTCTCCCACCAAAGAGATCACATTGTTAATCTATGTGTAGCATTTGCATCTCTTGCAACAATTTTGAGTTCAGTTTGAGTCAAATGGTCCAACCTTCTCCCTTTCCCTGTATCTCTCCCATGTCTTTTGATGTTGCTCCTTGATTCACGATATAAACGCATTCGAAAGTCATCACAATTAGGTATCAAATTACAAAAATTGCATGTCAATTAATCAAAAGGGATTCCTGTTTCAGAAACCCTCTTGCAATGAATATGTCTGTATGTATCGTTAATACGACATTCAATACCATAATAACATAGTGTTCTCCTAGTATGTTTCTCTATGGCCCACAATTTTCCACCATGTTGGTCATCCATTAGAACCTTTGTGTCCAATCTCTCCCATATTCTATCAAGATAGGGATCCCAATACCCCCAACATAGTAATATCGGGGGGGGCGGGGGCAATTGTCCTAGAATAAGATGAAAAAACACATTAGAAAATGATCTACTAACTGCTACTAATAAGTAATAACAAATAAAGTAATGTGAAAATTCAAATTCAAATTAAATTAAAACTTTGGTAATTAACACACCTGAACTAGAAGCATGTGAACTTGTAGAAACCCCATGTAATGGTGACGGTAGTGATGGGATCAAGAACTTAGTCAAACTTTGTTGGGACTTAACATTGGTAGGCTTCTTCGGTCTCCCAACTGTTCCACTCCTCAACACAATTGTATCATGTGAAGCCTCATCTGTAGTAGTAGTGTGATTCTTTGATTTCATGTGTTCATTTAGAGAACTGACAATATTACCACTTTCCGGCACCAAAGAGAACCATCTATTGCATCGTGTACATTCCACTCTTACTTTTTTCTTGCCCTCATAGTTTGCAAGTGTTGCTTCCACCACCTTGAACAAATTAGGCTCTTGCGTTTGGTTTAAATCATCTAGAAGTTGGATTGCTTGATCAATCTCAAGTTGATCTCTAGCCACTATTGTCTGCTTTGCTCTGTTACATGAAGGAATTTCATTAATTCCCAACATTGAAATGTGACATTGATGGGATCCTGTTTTCATATGATTGTTTTTGAAGTTACAAACCGTTCGTGCTGCCAAGGATACTTCACCCGTTCCATAATCAATGCCACAAATTTCACAATGGATCTTTATATTAGGTTTTCCATTTTCTAAATATACCTTGAGTGTTAGCTTCTCCTTGACAAACTCTTCCATTAAACTATTCACTTTCTATTCCCAAGATGCCAATACATTAGGATCAACCACTACAACTTGTTCCACTAACTTGGACACATGATCAACTCTTGGTTTTTTATGCATAGGTTCCTCCACATTCCCTTCAATGTTTTCATATATTGGCGCTCCTTCCATTGCATGTGATTGTAATGATTCAACAACCATTGTGTCTACTTTCCTCTTAATTCCTATATTTGTTGTTGTAGGTTTCCTTTTTTGATCTTGCTTTGTATTTAAAGGATGTCCAATTGGGCCAATAAAATCAAAAGGATATTCGATGATTTCATCATCTACATTTTCACAACGGATATCAACATATGTACAACCTTTTCGACACTGAACTATGCCAATCACACAATTCTCTTCATTAATAAAAATTGCAAAGTCCACAACATCACTTGGATCCATCAACATTTCCATCCATGTGTACCTTTTAGTTCGTTAAGAAATGAATTAAATTATAACAATTTTTTCAAAATTTTGGATATAATTGTAACAACTCAAAAATCCATAAAAATAAATGTTTTTTCGTATAAGGTATAATTACCCAAAAGATCTAAAAATATGCTTAAAATTTACTTCTTATCTTATTATTTGCCTGAATGTATACTTGTATTCAATGACGTTACTTTTATGAAGTGTAAGTTTAACTTGTTTATCTTCAAGTTACAAAATTGACGTTTATTATTTCTTATGTACTTTTAGACTTGAATATAATAGTTGATCTCTTACTATGTTGACGTTTGACGTTTAAATGTCGATTAATAAAATCGTAGGTCCTAAAATCATCTTATTATGATTTCTTAGTTTTGATGTTTGAGATGTTGATTATCTTCTTTTTGTTTGAAATGATGTTCTTTTGATGACCCTGGGCTTACTTAGATTTCGTGAAAGCTAATGCATATTGATATGATGTTCATGTTACAGGTAAGGGTCCGATTATCAACAATTTGGATTGGAGATTAATAAAATTTCTACTAAGGTGGAATGATAATCTACCTATGAGTTTTAATGCATTATACAAGAGTTAACAAGGATTACCAACTATAGGCATAGTGGTATCCTAACTAGCAAATCTATGGCATTAATCCAAGGTTGAAAACGAACTAGGATATCAAAGTTCGAGCTAAAGGTTTTATGGAATTAAGTCGATGTTTTAAAACGCATGCATAAACTATAGCGCATGGGTAAGAATTAAAACTGTAGTGGATGGCAACTTGGATCCACTTAATGGAAAAACCCTAACTCGAAAAAAGGTTGTATTGAAGACCTATTGTTCATTTGTGTTGTTTTGGAGAGTTGAGCTCTTGGCTGCCATGGATGTGGAGATCTCTACTCAGAGTTTTAGTTGTTGAGTTTATAGTGGTTTGAGGAAGGTCTTTCACGCAGAGGTAGCTTGTTGGTTTGTTCGTGGCCATGAGAAGAGCTTCCACACAGAGGTAAAAGTTCTGCACCCAAAACTTAATTTTGTTTCAAAATATTTTATTTAACTTTAATGAAATGTAATCAATCTTTTATGCCAAGTTTTGTATTGTGTCACACAGGAGGGTTTCGCTCTGTTTGGTCATGAGTTCGAACCTGGAACGATATAGTGGAAGGCTTCAGTGGTTAGTGCAACTTTGGTAAGCCACATGCCTTCCTAGAGCACCCTGTTCAAGTTGCCTATGTTAATGTTGTTCTGGTTACGTGTTGGACTCTTTCGACTTGTAAACAATTGTTAACACCCAAAAAGTGTTCACTACCTCATCTACCACATTATATGGCTCATTTGTCCATTTTCCTACCATATTTCCCTTAAAAACCCAAAAAATCCCACTAAAAAGCCTCCAAAAGGCCTAAAATGCCTCCAAAAGGCCATAAAACCCTCAAAATAGCCTCAAAAAGGCTAAAAAACCCCCTTTTTCCTCCAAAAATAGCAAAAACCCCCTAAAAAGGGAATAAAAAATATAAAATAATGAGGAAAAGGAGGAAAAAACCCTATATAGCTGCCCTAAACCATATGGTTCCCAAAACCATGGGTCAGCACTCCACCACCAAAAAACTATAAATAGGTGATGGAGATCCCTTATTCCACATCCACAATCAAGTATACCCTTACTCTGCCAAAATCTCTCTCGAAACCCTAGCTCACCATTGAGCCACTTTCACCTTGAGAGCCCCTTTTGGTCCATTTCCACCATTGGAGAAAGAGAAGGAGCACATTGGAGCTTGGAGCAACCCTCTTGGACATTGCAAAGAGCTTCACCAACCTCTACATTGGAGGTAATATCAATACAAAACCATTGTTTACAAATTGTTGTTTATTTTTCATGCACATGTTTTAGAATAGTTTCTATTTCTGTTTTAGCTTAATTATTTACATTTACTGAACTGCTACTAAGGAGTCCATTCTCCTTAGTAGGTGCTCATTTGCACAAGCTAGGGGTAAAACCCTAGCTACAGTTTTGGCGACTCCCCTAGATTTTGAATTTCTGGTTTCCGTTTAAAAAAAAAAAAAAAATTCCTTTCGGCTGTCCCTTTCGGCCGCGGTACATTGCGTCTTTTCCCTCTGCAGTCGCGTCCCGACCGCGTCTTTCAGGCCTTTACCTGCGACCCGACCGCGGCTCTCAGACGGTTTCCGATGCCCTGCCGGCGGATTCAAGTCTGTTACCTGCGATCCGACCACGGCTAATAAGCCTGTTTGCTGTGATCTGACTACGCCTGTCGGCCATTTTCCCACGTCCCGACTGCGGTTTTCAGCCCCTTTCCCGCATCCCGACTGCGTCTGTTAGCCTTTTTACCGCGACCCAACTGCGTCTTTTTCCCTGTTTCCTACGTCCCGACTGCCTCTGTTGGCCCGAAAACCGCGACCTGACCGCGTCTATTTCCCTCAAACCTGCGGTCGGTCTGTTCTGATTCGCCACAGACCCGCGGTCTAATTTTTGCATTTTTCCTAATTTGAGCCCAACCCCTTTTGCTGCAATATTTTCTGCATCTGAACAGCCCTCTGTCCTACCTGCAGCCCCACTTCCTTACAGCCTTTCTGCAACATAATTTTTGTTCCCTTTACAGAATCTTTTTAAAATTTCAGTATTTTTAATTCAGAAAATTTTGCAAGTTCAAATTTCAATTTCAGTATTATTGATAGTAAGAAGTTGCCCCCCTTGTGGCACTTCTATTTTGGGTTCATCACCTCACGAGAACACACTCTGTCACATAATTCAAGTGAGCCTTAAAAATTACCTAACTAAACCAACATTCTAACCCCACATGGGGAACACAAGAGAATCTTTGTAGTTAGGTAGGATCGGGGGGATAGGCTTCCAATAACACCCCTCGGTCACTTACACTTGAGACATAGTTGTTGTCCAATTAGGGAACCAAAATCCCCTAGTACTTTTTGGCACGGTCATGACCAGTTTATCAGAGGGCCTCTCCCTTAGGAGGGTTGAAGTCGGGAGACTGGTTCCGGAGGCCTGAGTGGAATACCGCACTCCATTCAGTAACCGAAGGGCTACCTTTCGCGGTTCGCAGGATATCCCTGTATAGGGGTATTGCGGTAAACGGACTAAATGGCAGATTCACCTTTCTGGACATGTCATGAATGGGGTATCTTAGTTGCCATTCTTCTAGGATTGACTACCCGGTGCCCCTCCTGGTAGGGGGATATCATAGCCACTTGGCTTTCTTACTCATATTGTCTGACTTGGATTTCATCACCTTGCAGAGAATATGTCTAGTTGAGTCAGAATACTTTTAGTTAGGTGTTTGCATGCTCCTTTACCTCCCTTTGGTCTAGTGAGTCCACCATTTTTTAGTTTTAGGAAACCTGCTGCTTGTTGGTATTCTGACCATCTTTGTTGATACTCCACCTATTGTAGCACAGCTGTTGTAGTGGGTGTTTTGAGTTGGTTGTTGGCCTGAGTGCCTTGTTTTTTAGCTCTCCTTCTGCACACTCGGTTGCATTAGGCTTTTTTGAGCTATTTTTCTACTCACCTCAACCCATAGAGATTTGACACCATCCGTCACCATTGAGTGCCCGAGACATTCTCGGCGCCTCAGGGGCAAGCCCCCACAGCACGGTTCACTTGACACCACCCGTCATAGATTCCGATCATCCTCCGTTGATACCACTCATCACAAATCTAGAACCTTGTCACTTGACTCCACTCGTCAGCGACATAGGACTCCGTCACCAGATATTGACACTCCTTACTTTACCTCCGATTCTGACGAAGAGTCTGAGAACCCTATTTACACTGCCCCTACTAGCCCCATGGCTGGCACGACATCCACTCCTTTTGTTATAGGGACCATTGGTGGCACATCCACCACTACACTAGTTACTACACCTATTTTGGGTATGCCCTCCATGGGACCCCCATCTACCGTTCCCCTCACGGTACCTATTCCCGCAGCGGGAATCCCTATCCCCACTACATCAGTGGCTCACACTACCCATGGTGGTGCCGGACCATCCTCCACCACCTTAGTTCCCCCACTTGGGGGCACCACCCCAAATCCCGTCCCTCCACTAGGGGGCATTGGCCCTAACTTGGTCCAACCCACTCCTGTGTCACATCCTTCTTCCAGTTTTCCATTCATGGCTAGCCTCAACCTACCTGACCTGGCCAGATTGACCAACGACCCTATCCGACACGACCCTACATGGCCTCATATGCCTACCAAACTCCCCTCTGACATCCCTAAGTTCGAGGGCAAGGCCGGTGAGGACCCACAAAACCATATCATGTCTTTCCACTTATGGTGTTCCTCTAACTCCATAGTGGACGACTCTGTTCGCCTCCGTCTCTTACAACGCACTTTCACTGGCTCTGCAGCCAAGTGGTATATCGAGCAACCCCATGGGACCCATGCCACCTTTGCTTCCCTTGCCTCGACCTTCCTACAGTTCTTCCAGTTACGTGTCCGCTATGACGCGGGCGTTGAGATTCTCCTATCCTGTAGACAAAACATGGCTACCCATATCACGGACCACATCCATGAGTGGCGTCGACGCCGTAGCTTATGCAAGATCAAACTAGACGACCGTATCTTCCTAGATTGGTTCCTCAAATCTCTTCTCCTTGTTATTGCTAAGGATGTGGCATCAGAAAGACCCCAGTCTGAAGAAGAGGCCATCCTTAAGGCCCAACAGTTCGACCTCATTTACGCCCAGTCGAGTTACCTTTATACCATTATACCTGACGCCCCTCACGGCGAGTCCTCCTAGCACGATGCACCGGGGGCATCCCACGCTGCAGACGGCATCATTGGCCGTGTTTCTTCACATCCCCAACCATTCTCCATTACACGTCCTACCGCTGGCCCCGACCTTTCGTGGGCTACCTCACAATCTGGAGCAACCAACTCGTATGCTCCCATGACACATCACCATCATTCCCATGGACCCTCATGTCCACCTCAGTGCTTCGGTCATGCGACTCCTGCTTATGCTCCCCCGGTCGCACCCCAGCCCTACTACCACCAGCAGGCTGCCCCAGCTCCTGCGCCTTCACAAGCCCAACCCGCTTATTATCCGCCACAGGCAGCCCCTGCGGCAAACCCACAACCTGCTCCGCAGCCATATCAGCAACCTCCTCAAGTTGCTGCACCTGCTCATCCTCCACCTGCATATCATCCCCCGCAGCCTGCTCCCGCACCTGCGCAACCTCAGAATCCACCTGCTGCCCAAGGGCAAGTCTACGCCCAACACAATCCGCAGCAAAACCAGAACAACCAACGTAACCAAGGCCAACAAAACCGCGGCAAGGGTCGTAATCGTGGGAACAACCAACCTGCAGACCAAGCTGGTCAACCGGCTAATCCCCCAGACAACAACAATGCGGCCCCCGCTAACCAAAACCCTGATCGCCCACCCAAGCAGGCTAAAAACCCCAATTTGCGAACAAACCACCCTTGTTCTATTTGCGGGGTCTATGGACACTACACACATGCTTGCCCACACTTAGAGCGAGCTCGGCAGCTCTGGGTTGACGATGCCCACCGCCAAGGGCATGCGGCTCCTCAGGCGCCACTAACCCCCCTCAGCCTCAGCAGCCACCTTTGGTTCTGCAAAACCCCTTACCAATCCAAGGCGTAGTGAACACTCAGCCGCTGGCTCCCCCTCAAGCCAACGCGCAACCCCAACAACAAATCACTTACGCTACTCCTGATCAACCCATGTTTGACTCAGGTACCCACCACCTGTTGATGATGTCATCCACTGACGTCAACCTTCAGACCCGTTGGAACCAATATGGCTCCACCACTGAAACGCCTCCCACTGATAAACCCACTAACGCCCATCCCACTGATCAGGCGTTACGTATACCTCCACCTCCACTAGATGGCGCTCCCAAAGCCCCTCGTTTCCCACTTCGCCGTATCAACAATAACCCTAATGTGCACGCTGCGTCAAACTACAACATCGTAGATGACTTAGCCCAATCTCCCGCAACCATGTCTGCGTTAGAAGTCTTGAAAAACTGCCCTTCCCAGCACAAGAATTTACTCTCAGCCATTGGGGCGATTGACCCAAATGATTCGAATTTGATGGCATTTGATTTGGACCAGTCCGAACCACGCCTGCCTTCCTCCTTAGCATTCCAAGTTTCTGTTTCCATTCGGAACCTTGTCATCCATCGATGCATCATCGATGAAGGTGCCTCCACATGCGTTATGTCTACATTCGTATGGCAGAAGTTGGGATCCCCTACTCTCCAGCAGTCCACCACTGCATTACGCGCCTACGACGGTCGGTCAGCCCAGCCCCAAGGCCTCCTACCCAATGTCCCTGTCCAGTTAGGTGGTAAAACCGTCCTCATTGATATCGAGGTCATCAATGCCCAGCTTGATTACAACCTCTTACTCGGTCGCAGCTACATGTATGCTATGCGGGCGGTCGCTTCCTCTGTCTTTCGTACCATGATGTTCCCCCATGATGGACGCGTGGTTAAGATCGACCAACTCACTTACTATGATCCAAATGCTCCCGCTGCACCCGAAAATGTTCTCCCCATGGTTGAACAACCGGTCAGTGGCGCTGCTACCTCATTTGTTTCCTCTTTGGGACCTGGAGTTTACTCAGACTCGTCGAAGACATCCACCTTCCAATCCATTCCTCCCCCGTCATCTATGCCCGAAGTGTCTGACTTATGTACCCTTTCCCACGATAACCAAACAACTACCAATCAGCCACCCTTGTTGCCTAAACCACCATTGGTACCTAGCCACATTGGTGTTACACCTATCCATACCATCCCCTTCCTGGTCCCTCCATCGGGAGTAGTAAGCGCCCCAGTTATGGCTACCCTTAGCCTCCCTGGGCTAACTTTGGGATTACCCGTCTGGTACCTTTCGCCTCCCGTTCCCCCGCCGACACCAAGCGTCGTCCTCCAACCGGTGCAACCCATGGCTACTACCACTCAGCCACCCCCCGATGTCTCTACCCCTTCGTCCTCCACGACTCCCCCTCCTACTCCCAAACCCACTGGGGGCAGAGGGCCACAACCTTACACTGCTGTACCACCTCCCAAGACAGTCAAAAACCCTCCAGTGTTTCGTGCTCCTCCCAAATGCTCGTTGTGCGACGAGTTGGGCCATGCGACCCACCAATGCCCACAGTTACCAGCATTGCAGAAGCACATGCAGATGCTCGACGATGACCCCAACATCCCAACTGTCGAACTAAACCCCACTCCCAAGCCTAAAGACAAATCCCTGCGTACCAACCACCCCTGTGCCATATGCGGTGTTTACGGGCATTACTCCCATCATTGTCCCGATCTCCCAGGTTACAGAGCGGCTCTCTATGAGATGAACAATCTGGATCTTGAGACGGCACCACCCACTATTGAGGAGATCCACCCTCCGGTCTCCTCCCCTTCAGGAGAGGTTAATACCATTTATATGATCTCTTCAACCACTATCCCCTCGTCAACCGATTTGACAACGCAAACTTTCCGTACTGATGAGGAGATTCTTGAGGCCCTTACTGCCCCGGATTATCCCTGGGATGACATGCACCATCGTTCCTATTTCATCCCAGAAGAATCCTCCTCTAGCACAGCTACCCAGTTTGCGGTTGAATCCAAAGACTTCCTTCCCACTAAGGTCGACTGGTTCAAGGACCCTATTCCTGCTCCTGACGCCTTTGAGGAAGGTAACATGGCTAACATCTCACCTGTCATCCAAATTGATATCGCTGCCCCTGGGAGTGCCCCTGAACTCATCACTTTAGGAGCCTTCTGCAGTAAGCAAGAGATTGAGTACAAAAAACTTTTGAAAGAGTTCCGTGATGTCTTTGCCTGGTCCTATACCGAAATGCCTGGTCTCGACCCCGCTATTATAGAGCACCACATTGACACATGGCCAGATGTACCCCCCATTCGCCAGAAACAGCACCACCTTAACACCTATGAGTCAAGGGGCATCATAGATTCCCTTGACCCTGGGATAGGGGGCATGATCAACCATTTTGAACCTTCCCCATCACATCTATCTCAGCACGTCAATGAACCCATCGTTCAACCAAACACATATGTGATCCACAATCATACGCCCCGTGCACATAGCATGGGGGCAGGTCCTTAACCCTGTTCAATTTTTCACATGAGTGATCTCAACCATTTTTGAGGTCACATGTCACTTGTATATATGATTTGATTCGATACACTTAGTATTCTGCCCCCGCGGGTCATCATTTATCCCCACCACTGCATCCTTGGCTTGGTGGGCTCACCTTTATTTGCAACCATTTTATTTTATCTAGTTATTTCCTTCGGACCATTTCGGAGTCCTTACAACCTCCGTTTTTTGCACCATTTGCACTGTCGGATTCACATTTCCGTACCCGTGATGATGCTTGAGATCATTTCTCGCTCTCACCAGGACCAATATCAACATTGTGTCCTGACACCTTGTCATCTCAGTTTGCATGCCACATCGTCCGTTCTCCTTTTTTCACATATTTTATATCATCGGATTCATTTTTCTGAGCTCGTGAGGATGCTTGAGATCATTTCTCGCTCTCACCCCCAGATTTTTTGGGCATTTTTCCAAAATGCCCCTGTCACCTCGGTTTGCGTGCCACATCGGTCGTTATCCATTTTTGACACCCTTTATATCGTCGGATTCATTTTTCCGAGCTTGTGATGATGCTTGAGACCATTTCTCTCTCTCACTTGGTACAATTTCAACATTGTGTCCCAACACCTTGCTGCCTCGGTTTGCGCGCCACATCGGCCGCCATCGGATTGTTCCACGCGTTTACATGAGCCATTCACTCCTGTCATACTGCAAATGTTTCGTTATTTTGCTACCATTTCATTCACCCCGCAAGGAGGCCCACCAGTGTTCCCCACTACCCTCGTTCTTGGTCATCATTACTGTTCCTTGATTGAACACTTCCTCCTTGCCTGGCCATTCCTTTTGTTCGGTATATTTTTATCCCTTTTTTGGGCCGGACAAGTCCTTTACGAAAAAGGCACTTAGGGAGTTTCCGTTAAGCTCTTTTCTGACTCCTAAAAGAATGAAAAGATCGTCGAGCAATCTTGCTTCCTTTCATGCTCGTTAAAGTACCTAAAAGGGCGTCTATCTGGTATAAGTTTACCCCTTTTCCGGACCTGGTAGACTAATTACGAAAAAGGAATACTCTAGTCACACCGGCTAGAAGAGTTCTTCATTGTATCATTTTATGCTTCTTTGGGCCTTGGAGACTAAATATACGAAAAAGCAACCCCCTGGAGTCTTCTTATTTGCTTTCAGACTCTCTAAAATTGAAACCAACCACGAGCACGAACTGTCCTGGGCTCGTAAAATCCACACGACAGTACCATTCCATTACTTCAGAGTCTTCTTATCGCTTTCAAACTCCTTAAAATTGAAAGCAACCACGAGCATGAACTGTCCTGGGCTCGTTTCAATCCACATGACAGTGCCATGTTACACACACTTCTTCTAGTTCCTTAACCCATGAAGAAGTCATCCCGTGCCTCCTGGCACCATGATCGATCATCTTGGCAGCACCCCCAATCAGGTCGCCTTTGTTCAGAGTATTCTGCAGTCTCCTGCCATTTTACCTCAGCATTGAGTCTCCCTCAGCCCAATCACCATCCCAGGTCCAATACAGCTGTGATCCCTTTCCCATTAGTCAGTTTTATATGCTGCCCGATCATCCCTGTTATCATACTCTGCACAAAGGAAGTTTGAGTCCACCCACTCTACTCGCCCAGTTTTCCCTCCAGTTTGTCAGTCCTGCCCTCAGTACTATCACATTTCGGTTCTCCACCTCGCGCTCCTGTCAAGGAAACATCATTGCCTTGACAGTTGCAGGTCTCCCTCTGTCGACGACAGCTCCTCTATTCCAGAGGATAGGCCCAGAGGTCCCTGCGCCTTGGACCCATCACCATTTGTGGTGAGTGCCTACGGACCATTTTGGGAGGAGTCATCATTGCCTCTCCGAGTGGTTGTTTCTCACATGCTCGACTTCAGCACCTTGATCGCATCGTTGAGAATCGCGTAGGGTTATATCCCATCAGTTTTTCGTCGAAGACCCTGGATTTCCCCCGGCTCTAGCACATTGGTGAGTCACTTCGGAACGCCCAGTTGTATGTTCCCGTGGATGTCCGGGCTGCGTTGGCGATTGTATTCGGAAGCCATCCAGTTATATGCTTCCTTGAGTACCCGTTTCAGTTCCAGCTCAGTGTACCATCGAGGTTATTGCTCCCAGTCATTATGATCCAGCAGCTCATCAGTTCCTCTGGTACCCCAGTCAGCAGCACTGTTGATATTCCAGTGCACCAGTTCTTTAGTTTACACATGGTCCGCCCAACAGTATGTCCCAGATTTGTGTCTCCTCTGGACACCTATGATGTACACAGTGGTTATCTATGTATCTTACAGGTCCCCCTTTTTCGGGCCTCACAGTTCTGTTTATGTATCTTGATACGAGCATGGGTATGCCCGCCTCGTCCATATATTGAGATTATTCCTCAGTCAGTATTTGAGGTCATGTATATTTCAGGTCCCCATTTTTTGGACCCCATTGTTATTATGTTATATCCTAATACGAGCATGGGTATGCCCGCCTCGTCCATATGATCAGATGATTCCTCATCCATTATTGAGGTTATGTACTTTTAGTTCTTGCAGTTTGTTCGGGATCGTTGTTCCGGGCTTCAGTTTGTTTCTTCTCTTTTCTCCACACCCCAGGAAAACCATTCATGACTTATGATGTCCATCGGCCATACGATGAGCTCCTGCCCTCGCACATCAAGGGGAAATCTGTTAACACCCAAAAAGTGTTCACTACCTCATCTACCACATTATATGGCTCATTTGTCCATTTTCCTACCATATTTCCCTTAAAAACCCAAAAAATCCCACTAAAAAGCCTCCAAAAGGCCATAAAACCCTCAAAATAGCCTCAAAAAGGCTAAAAAACCCCCTTTTCCTCCAAAAATAGCAAAAACCCCCTAAAAAGGGAATAAAAAATATAAAATAATGAGGAAAAGGAGGAAAAAACCCTATACAGCTGCCCTAAACCATATGGTTCCCAAAACCATGGGTCAGCACTCCACCACCAAAAAACTATAAATAGGTGATGGAGATCCCTTATTCCACATCCACAATCAAGTATACCCTTACTCTGCCAAAATCTCTCTCGAAACCCTAGCTCACCATTGAGCCACTTTCACCTTGAGAGCCCCTTTTGGCCCATTTCCACCATTGGAGAAAGAGAAGGAGCACATTGGAGCTTGGAGCAACCCTCTTGGACATTGCAAAGAGCTTCACCAACCTCTACATTGGAGGTAATATCAATACAAAACCATTGTTTACAAATTGTTGTTTATTTTTCATGCACATGTTTTAGAATAGTTTCTATTTCTGTTTTAGCTTAATTATTTACATTTACTGAACTGCTACTAAGGAGTCCATTCTCCTTAGTAGGTGCTCATTTGCACAAGCTAGGGGTAAAACCCTAGCTACAACAATTATATTATTAGTTGTTGTCATTGTTGATCTATTTTAGGGTTACTGTGTTTGTTTTAAGGAATCCATAATGGCGACCCAAACAACATTGTTGTACTATAAGGTTTCTGTACTATAAGCCTCAAGTTGGGTTTTCGCCCAAAAATGTGTTGAAAGTCTTTGGGTAAAAGAAAGACAAATTTAATGTTTCTATGCACTGTTTTGGGAACCTTAATGTATAAATTTACAAGTTTTTAAATACGATTGTGTTAGCGTTTTGTCTCTTTTCACGGTTCTGGTATTTGTGTAAATATGATGTTGTTGCTATGTTAATGCATTTGTTTTTAAAATTTGGGCAAAGCCCTAAATATGAATACTATTTCGATTATATAGTAACTCATTAATTCCTTCATGCCAATACGGCTCTATTGATGATGATGATGATAAAATTTGTCTTGTAAATCGGTTTATATGTATTTGATTATATTTTTAAAACTTTGATTATTTAAATGCTTCCAACATTCTGTTATTTTAGGGTTTGTATTTTAAATGCCATATCACAAATAATAAAGAACAACATTGTTGTAATATATCTGAGCTAAGTGCCCTTAACTTAGGGTTTCGTCCTGTCTATTATTTAATGAATAAGTTATATAGGGTTTTGATTTAGTTATGGACTATGCGACATAAACCTGAGTCTGCTGATTAAGTTGGACAAGTTATAAATATGGGATTCGATCCCACTCTGTATTAGTTGTATTTTCCAAAATTTCTCTTAAAATGTTTAAACTTTGTTTTTTTAATAACTTCGGTTGAAAGAGATCTTTGTTTGATGTAATGTGTCATGGTCTTTCTATTTTTTACGAACCTTGCTTCTCTACAGGGTTTGATCCAAAACCGAGTTAAAATATTCTAATGATTCTTATGTTTTTTGTAAGCAAAGTTCGATATTTGATATAACTATATTTTATGGAAAAGTGTCCTGTACTTTTGATTGTGATTAATCAAACTCTATACTAATTATATATATTAATATGTTGATATTGTATGCGATTATACTGGTTAGATAACATGTGATTTGGAGTGAGATTCTACATTATCAATGTAATCCTAGGAATTCGATAATAATTATTTATGTATATGTATATAGTTATATACTGTAATAACTATTGGTGTGGGATTTTTTCGATGTTGGTTTCCTTTGCATTTCCTATACTCGACTAAACTATCACTTATATTTATGTTGTAAATAATACTTAACTGTTATTTCTTCAAAAACCTAGTTCTACTATTCTATTGTCTAAGCATTAATAATCCTTTTTCCTGTACTTAACTTATAGTTTACAGGCGATTAAAAACATTCCTACTTCATTTGAAAACATAATAACAATTCTAGAAATATTTTCATTCATATATTTTTACATAATTTATACATAAAAACAAAGTAAAATTGATATGTTGAAGTGGACAACATCCAAAGAAGACCGTTCCTCCCAACCGTCTGCTGGAAGTAGCCAAGATTACTTGCTTCAGGACCCTCGAGCCTGTTCACTGAACCACCAGGACGAAGATATTGTGTAGAAGCTAGTTCTGTTCTCTCTGTAACTCAACAATTAAACTTGCATATAAACAACCAGAAATCTCACTTTATCTTCCCCTCATCGAATCACCTCTTGTGTGCTTAACTTTTCAGTATGCAGCAAATCCATAAGGTAAATTGTGTGAGCTTCCTGCTCATTCGATGGATATATGCTTGCCTAGGTCTTTGGGTCAGTTTTTGAATTAAATGAGCCACCTGCTCAGTTCCTCCTTTCTTGGGAACATGACCACAAGTTTAGGGAAGATTCCTCCTGCATCAGCTAGAAAGTGAATGTTGTTGCTGCCATTTGTCATTTTTTCCTTCTACACCAGATCATTCCTCATAGAGGGTCAGTGAACACTCTTCAACAATCCTCTTTGGATAGGTGTCTCTTCTTTTATTTATTAAATAATAAAATATTCAATTACAGTCATCTTTGACCATCCTTGGTCAACAAAATAAAACTTTACAATAACTTTTAAGATAATGTTTTTCCAAAACATAAAATGTCTTTAGTTCTAAGTCGGTTACAAACACCCCCTCTTAAGTTCAACATTGTCCTCGATGTTGCTTAAGTATCTTCTGAGTCTTCCTGAAACAGAATTAGATATGCTTACTGCATATGACTCTCCGATTCCCAGGTTGCTTCATCTGGACTAAGGTGCTTCCATTACACCTTTACCTGTCCAATGATGTGATTCTAGAGTAAAATTTCTCTCCTGACGAGGATACAATCCGGTTCCACCTAAAAATCTCCTTCTGGTTCTACCTGGATAACATTCCAATCAATTACATGAGTAGCATCATGTACATATTTTTTTAATATAGAAATATGAAACACACTATGTACTTTGAGATTAGATGGAAAGGCTAACTGGTAAGCCACTGGTCCAACCCTTGACAATATCTCGAATGGTCCACAATACCTGGGTGCTAATTTAACACAACTTCCCAACTTAAAGGAGCTTTTTCTGGGTTTTACCTGGACAAAGACATGATCACCCACTTGAAATTCTTTCTGAGTTCTTTCAAGGTCTGCATGACTCTTATGTCTGTCTTGTGCAATTTTCAGATGACTTTGTATCTATTTCACCGTTAGTTCCATTTCTTTCTACAATTATGGTCCTAACATTAATCTGTCAATCAGATTACTCCATGAAATGAGATTATTACACTTCTAACCATACAGTATTTCAAAAGGACTAAGCTTAGTTGAAGCTTGATAATGATTGTTATAAGCAAACTCAACTAAGTGCAAATATTCTTCCCACTTGTTTAGTTGATCTCTAACATACATTCGAAGCATATCTTCTAAAACTTGATTTAATCTTTCATTTTTTCCATCCGTTTCGGGATGATAAGCTGTAATGAAATTTAATTTAGTGTCCAATCCTTTAAACAATGACTTCGAGAAATTACTAGTAAACTAATTAGAATCTATATCAGAAATTATTATCTTAGGAACTCCATGCAAATGAAAAATTTATTTCATAAAGACATCAACAATATTAACAGCCTTATAAGTATATTTAACAAGTATAAAGTGAGCTTCATTGCTAAGTTTATATACTACTACCATCACATAATCATTTTGCTTTTGATTTTTAAGCAGTCATGCTATAAAATCAATACTGATAATTTCCCATTTCCAATCTGGGATTGGTAATGGATGCAATAGACCCACTGGGTGTTTATGCTCATCTTTACCCTGTTGGCATTCAATACACCTAGCTATATATTCAGCCACTTCATTCTTCATGTTAGGCCAAAAATAATATTTTCTTAGCATTGTTATCATTTTTTGGTAACTGGGATGTCCCAAATAAGGACTCTTATGTACTTCATTTAAGATCATTAATTTAATTTCAGGTACATTAGGTACATATAATATGTTTCTATATAGCATTAAACCTTTTTCATTAAAACTGAAATCTGTTTTCATATTTTCAGATTCATTTTCTGCAACTTTTTCTTTTAAATTCTGATAATTTTTATCTTTTTTTATTCCATCTTCAAACTTATCTTCCAGATCTGTTTTGTAGCTGCTAACAGCGGCTATAAAATTCAGTCTTGCATTTCTGCTTAAAGCATCAACCACTTTATTCTCCTTCCCTTTTATATGCTTGATTTCAAAATCATATTCGCTAAGGAAAGCTAACCATCTTGCTTGCCTGACGTTTAGATTTTCTTGATCAAAGCAATATTTTAAACTTATGTTATCAGTCATTAATAGAAATATTCTACTAATTAGATGATGGCGCCACATTTTCAAGGCATGAATTACATCAACCAACTCTAAATCATAAGCAGCATAATTTTTTTCATGCATTTTAAACTTTCTTGATTCATATGCTATTACATGACCTTCTTGAGTTAAAAATCCACCTATGTCTTCATTGCATGCATCAGTGCATACACCGAAGTCTTTTTTTGGATCTGCTATTTTTAAGATAGGTGCAGTAGTTA
Source organism: Larix kaempferi (assembly GCA_027924585.1). Classification (NCBI taxonomy): domain Eukaryota; kingdom Viridiplantae; phylum Streptophyta; class Pinopsida; order Pinales; family Pinaceae; genus Larix; species Larix kaempferi. Next base: position 63,197,656 of record BSBM01000370.1, on the reverse strand, counting down.
ATAATTCTTTTAACTTTTAAAAGCTTTCTTCACATTTTAAGTCCCATACAAATTTCTTTCCCTTTTTCTGTAAAGATGTTATAGGATTCGCAATTCTCGAAAATCCTTCAATGAATTTTCGGTAATAACCTGTAATTCCCATGAATGATCGCACATCTGTTACATCCTTAGGGACAGGCCATTCATTTATCGCTCTTATTTTATCCAGGTCAACTGATATTCCTTCTTTGGATATCACATGACCTAAATATTGTATCTTATCTTTAAAGAATTCGCATTTACTGAATTTAGCGTATAGTTTATGTTCTCTTAGGACTTGTAATATTATCTACAAATGTTCATCATGTTCTTCCTTTGTTTTTGAATAAATCAGTATATCATCAATGAAGACAATTACGAATTTATCCAAATATTTACTTAAGACATTATTCATTAAATACATAAAAACTGTTGGAGCATTCGTTAGCCCAAAAGGCATAACTACAAACTCATAATGCCCGTAACGGGTTTTAAATGCAGTTTTAAATATGTCTTCATCTTTAATTCTGACTTGATGATATCCATATCTCAAGTCTATCTTTGAGAATAGCGTTTCCCCACATACTTGATCAAACAGATCAACTATGCGGGCTAATGGATATCTATTTTTAATTGTCATATTGTTTAACTGACGATAATCTATACACAGGCGTAAGGTACCGTCTTTATTTTTAACAAATATGACGGGTGCTCCCCAAGGAGATACACTCGGTTTTATATAATTTTTATCTATTAACTCCTTCAATTGTAGTTTTAGTTCATTAAGTTATAGGATATTCATCTGGTAAGGTGCCTGTGAATTTGGTATAGCTCCAGATACCAACTCAATAGTAAAATCCAATTCTCTTTTCGGAGGTAATCCTGGAATCTCTTCCGGGAATACATCTGAAAATTCTTTTAATATTGGTATGTATTCAAATTTTAATTTATCTTCTTTATTCAAGTGTTCATCATTCATTACATGTAAATAAAAAACTTTACAACCTTTATGTACAGACTTTTTCATTTGTAATGTTGAAATATGTCTAATAGAAACTTTCCTAGGAATTCCCTTCACTATGACAGTTTCTTCTTTTTCATTTAAGCCTGTAAATGTTTTCTCAAAATAGTTTAAAACTACTCTGTGTTTTTTCATCCAATCCATACCTATTAAAACATCATAAGATCCTAGAGGTAACACATTCAATTTCACTTGAGTTTTGAACTGACTCATAAACATTTCACAATCTTTAACATAGCTAACTACCTTTCTTTTAGTTCTTGTAGCTAACTGTACCAGCCAAGACTTTTCAAACTTATTCAATTGCAAATTACAACTTTCTGCTATACTAGGTGACACATAGCTTAAAATAGCACCTGGATCGATCAAAAAAGAAATTGGTTTGTTCTTTATGATACCTTCTATCTCCACCATAGATGTCTGGTGATAAACATGTCGATTCTCCAAAGTTGCATTAATTCTGGGCATCTCGTTTTGTATGTCACCAACAGTTGCTTCTTCCTGTACTGTATGCACATTACTGACATTTCTTTTTCGATTAGGACAATTGGTTGCATAATGAGGTCCTTGAAATTCCCATCATTTTACAGTTTCTCTTTGTTCAGTATTTTTAGCATAAGTATTAGGTATGTCTCTGTTCTTTACTGCTGAAAAATTCTGCTGTGTATTATCCTTAAAGTTTGTCCCTTGATAATTACTTTTAGGATAATTCCGGGAACCATTTCCAAAATTTCTGTTGAATTTAAAATTCTTTCTTCTTTATTCAAAGTGATTTGATCTTTTAGCTTTCCAGTTAGGTGCACCTTCTCTTTTATTTCTGCTTTGTTCAAAAAAGAAATTTTCCTTCCTCATAGCTTCCTCAAGGGTCTTAGGGTTATCATATTCAATTATATCCTTAAAGATAAGAGGTAAGGAACTTAGGAACCTCTGTATCTTGGGATTTTCATCAATGATATAAGGTATGTATTGTAATAAACTTAAAATTTACTACTTAGTTCCTTCATAGTCATTGAACCTAGCTTTAGATCATAAAATTCCTTAGCCCTTTCCTCGTAATATTGTTCACACAAAAATTTCTTCTTAAAGTATTTTTTAAAGGTTCTCCAAGTTACATACTTTTCCTTAATATTTTTCACTCTTTTTATGTCCTGCCACCAAATGTCAACTTTTCTAATTAAGTTGTAAATAACCATTTTAGACTTCAACCTATCTGAGTAATTATAAATTTGAAAATACTTTTTCATCCCAGACAACCATGCCTCGACTACTTCTCATTTTTCTACCCCACCATTAAATGTTGGTGGTTTGATCTTTTTAAACTCTCCTGAAATTTCTTCATAAGGTTTATATTTTCTCTTTTTAGGGCTGCTGTCACTGTCACTACTTTCACTGGAATATTTATATTTCTCTCTATGTGACTTAACATTAATTTCCATGGAGGAATTACTTTCATTATTAGAAAATTTTAACTTTTTACCTTTACGCTTGTAAGATAAAGTTCCATATTTAGTTTCAAATTCTTTCCTTTTATCCTTCTCTTCACCATGTAATTTACTCAGCACTACATGATTTAATTCTTCTTGTGCCCTTAGAATCCTTTCGTTATCTTCCTTAACATTTTGTATTTCAGCTTTTGAGTCTCTTACAATTTGGAGTAATTCAGTTGAGTTATTATTTCTATCATTATTCAGTTCTACATATATATTATCGTTATTAACATTTTCATGTTCATGACTGTGATGTGTTCCATCCTCGGCAGATGCCTCTACTCCTTCCATTTCCTGCAAAATAGAAATTTATATTTCTGTACATAAACAATTTAAACATAAGTTAGGATTCTTATTTTCCTGTTTTTAATGGAACGCGCAAGTTGAGCCAACTTATAGGCCTAGTGTTTGCAACCGTGATCTGTTACCACATGTAACAACTCAAAAATCCATAAAAAATAACAAAATTTTCATATAAGGTAGAATTACCCAAAATATCTAGAAATATGCTTAAGATTTACTTCATATCTTATTATCTGCTTGAATGTATACTTGTATTCAATGATGTTACTTTTATGAAGTGTAAGTTTAACTTGTTTATCTTCAAGTTACAAAATCGACGTTTATTATGTCTTACGTACTTTTAGCCTTGAATGTTGATGTATTTGTAACTTCAGAAGATATTCACTTGTGTATTATATTTGTACTTTATTGTATATCCAACAGAGATGTATTATTCCTCTGATTGGAAGTGTTGAAATTTGTATTTGCAAGTGTCACAAGTTACATTGTAAGTGTCGTCATTTGTATTGATGGGTTATTAGACCACCAGTGTGGGGTTGGCCCTAGTTAGGTCATGTGGTTGGGTTCTTAGGCTTCCTTAGGAAGTCGGCCCTGTTGGTTTATTGGCAGGTCAATTCAATGTATAAATAGAGGGTGTGCCTCACTCATTCTATTCATTCACTCACTTCTCAAGCTCGCATAGCTAAGAGAGAAAGTGGTGCACAAGTGGAGGAGGAGGAGTATCTGCTAGAGACATCTCTTTGGGTTTGATCATTGTGATCTTGGTTTGTGGCTTATTCTATCTCTAAGGAAGTTGCGGGGTTTTTCACCTTCTTGGTTTTCCCCGAGGAAACTTTGTGTCTATTGTCTCTTGTGTTTATGATTGTTATGCTGCACATGTTATTATCTTAGTGATCCTAGATAATATTGAATGAAATTATCAAAAAATTAACATGGTATCAAAGCTGACCTAAGAAGAAGGCACTGTGCAGCTGCGGAAGCTAGGGATTCTTAATTTTTGGGTTTCTATCCACAGATCATCAAAGGCAGGAGGCTAGATTGACTCCCCTACCAAGGGTGCATCTTTCTGTTGAGACAGAATTCAATTCTGAGCACTTTCAATTTTTGGCCCGTCACTACTGCAGGAAATTAGAGTTTCGAAAAAAGTTGGAATTTTTGGAATCTGAATCCATTGCTGGATATTCCTCAAGAAAATCGAAGTTTAGAGCTCTGGATCGAACTTTTTGGTTGGGCAGAAGGCTGGGCTTTATCAAACCCTAGTTCGGGGTCCTGTCTAATGAATCCAGAAGTTTCAAAGGAATTTTTGAGGGGTCAAATTTTGCAGATCTCAAAATCTGAGTATACCAGCTTGACCAGCTCAGGAAGGCACATCTTTCTATCCTTTCAAAAGTTTGAAATTCAATGTTTGAATTTTTAGGGTTTCTTTGACCAAACCTAATCCAGCTCCAGATCCAGTTTTCAGCAAGTCAAGTGGTAAGATCTAAAACTTTCTATTTCCATTTGAAGTACTCTTTAAGATGTCTCAACACACCAAGCTTGAGGATAAGCTTAAAGGAGCTGATAACTTCTGAGCCTGGAAGTATAGGATTGGGTTAATCCTAGAGGAGAATGAGTTGGACACTTACATAAGTGAAGAGGTTCCAGTTCCAGAGGGAGAAGATGCTAAGGCCTTACACAAGAAGAACTTGGTTAAAGCCAAGAGAATCATTGTTGATTCTATCTAGGACCATCTCATTCCCCATGTGTCTTCCCTAAAGACACCTAAAGAGATGTTTGACTCTTTGACCAAGTTGTTTGAAGGAAAGAACATAAATCAGAAGATGACTCTGCGGAACCAATTGAAAGGGGTAAAAATCCATAATGGAGACACCATTCAATCCTACTTTACTAAGGTCTCTCAAATCAAGGAACAACTTGAAATTGTGGATGAAGTAGTGGAGAATGGAGAAATTGTCATGACCACATTGAATGACCTACCTAGGTCCTGAGAATCCTTCATCCAAGGAATCTGTGCAAGAAAGAAATTGATCTCCTTCAGTAGACTTTGGGAAGAATGTTCACAAGAAGAAGCTAGGCTTGTGGCCCGAGAAGAAAATATGTGAAGTGAAGATCAATCTCTCACAGTACACACTAAAGGAAGTAAGTTTAAGAGGGATACATATTACAACAAGAAACATTCTCACTTTCATCATAAGAAGAAAGATCTCTCTCATGTTCGATGCTTCACTTGTGATGATATAGGACACTTTGCTTCAAATTGTCCCAAGAACAAAAGGAACAATCACAAGAAGAAGAAGAAGAGCAAAAAGAAAAGATATGATGCTCGTGCTGCTGAGGATGATGAACCTCCCAAGAAGAAGAAAAGGGCAGAAAGTGAAGACTCTTCAAGTGAGGAAGAATATGTGTTGATCTGTGCTCTCACGGGAACTATCTCACATGGATGTGATAATTGGCTTATTGATAGTGGGGCTTCCAAACACATGACGGGATTTAAAGAATCCTTTGTATACCTATTTGAACATGAGTCACCCCATAAGGTGAAACTTGGGGATGACTATCAATATCCCATAAAAGGAAGTGGTGAAGCATCCTACAAGTTAAACTCTGGGAAGTATTTGAAGATGCAAGATGTTCTATATGTACCTGGACTCAAGAAGAACCTTTTCTCCATATCATCTTTGGATGCAAAGGGAATGAGAGTTGCATTCATAGATGGCCAAGTACTCATGTGGCCAAAGGGTAAAACAATAGATGATGCAATGGTGATTGGAGAGCAAGAAGGAGGATTGTACAAATTGAAGGGACAACCTGAACATGCCATGGTACATGAATCCATGGAGACAAGTGAACTTTGGTATAGAAGGCTTGCTCATGTGCACTATATAGATCTTCCAATTGTAAGCAAAGCAGTAGAGGGTCTTCCTGAAATCCAGTCAAAGCATGAAGGTATTTTCAAAGGATGTGCAAAAGGAAAGAACGCAAAGAAGGAATTTACAAGCAGTGAAAGCAAAGCAAAAGGAATCTTGGAAATTATCCACTCCGATGTATGCGGTCCAATGTCATCCAGTTCTCTGAGTGGGTATGTATACTATGTTTCCTTCATTGATGATTTCTCTAAGAATACTTGGGTTTATTTCTTGAAGAATAAAGATGAAGTGTTTGATAAGTTCAAGGAATCCAAAGCCTTGATAGAAAATCAAACTGATAAGAAGATCAAGACCTTCAGATCCGATAATGGCGGAGAATTCACTTCAGGTGACTTCAAGAAGTTATGCAGTGATTCAAGGATTAAGAGGGAGTTGACTACTCCTTACAATCCACAACAAAATGGAGTTGCAGAAAGAAAGAACAGAACAATCATGGAAGCAAAACGGGAAATGCTTCATGACCAGGATCTGCCTATGCACCTATGGGTAGAAGCAGCCAGGACAACTGTATATGTGCAGAACAGAACACCTCACAAGATACTTGACAACAAGACACCAGAAGAATTTTTCTCTAGTAAGAAACCCGAAGTTAGCCATCTCGGGATATTTGGATGTCCTATATACACACACATTCCAAAGGAAAAGAGGACAAAGTTAGATCCTTCAATAAAGAAGGGCATCTTTGCGGGTTACAGTGAAAGCTCGAAGTCTTACAAAATCTACTTTCCAGGGTTCAAGAAGATTGACATTAGTAGGGATGTAACACTTGATGAAGACTCAACATACATCAAATCAAGAAAGACACCTGCTGGAGACAATGAAGAACCAAGGGTAACTAGAATTCAAGACACCACTATGAATGAAGCAATTCCAGAAGAAGATCGTGAAATTGAAGATCCACAAGAACCTATAGATCCACCCCGTGAGGGGAACTCTCACAAGAGGAAACCTGCATGGGCTAGATGCAGAAAGGTATGGTATTCCAGAAGAGGAACACAGAGAAAGGAAAAGGACAAGGTCACATGCTAGCTATGTTGCCTTGCTCTATGACATTATGAACAAAGAACCTGAACTAGATATGAAGAGGCAGTGGAAAAGAAAGAATGGAAGGATGCCATCGTCGAGGAATACCAATCGATCATGAAGAATAATGTTTGGGATGTGGTCCCAAGACCAAAAGGGAAGTCTGTTGTGACTTCCAAGTGGATCTATAAGATCAAGCATGATGCAGATGGTAGCATAGAGAAATACAATGCGAGGTTTGTAGCTTGTGGCTTCTCCCAGAAAGAGGGAATAGATTATAAAAAGACTTTTTCTCCTATAGCTAGATACACTTCGATCAGAACAGTAGTTGCTCTGGCTGCAGTGATGAAATGGAAGATACACCAGATGGATGTCAAGATAGCTTTATTAAATGGTGTAGTCGAAGAAGAAGTGTATGTGGAGCAACCGCTTGGTTTTGAGACACATGACAGGGAGTCATATGTGTGCAAGTTGAAGAAAGCCTTGTATGGCTTGAAGCAAGCTCCTAGGACTTGGTATGGTAGGATAGACAGCTTTATATCTAGCTTGGGCTTTACTAAGAGTAAAGCAGATTCCACCTTTACTACAAGGTCGAGGAAGGCAACCCAGTGATACTACTTCTGTATGTGGATGACCTGTTTGTTACAGGTGAGGATGGGTTGATTTCCGACACCAAGAGGAAGCTTGTTGCCGAGTTCGAGAAGAGGGACTTGGGGATGATGCATTACTTTCTAGGAATGGAGGTGTGGCAGAGTGCAGATGGAATCTTCCTTGGACAAAGGAAGTATGCAATAGAGATCCTGAAGCGGTTCGGGATGATGGACTGCAAGGCCATGGCCACACCTATGGAATCAAACCTGAAGCTTCTGTGTGATGCTTCATCTGAGCCGGTTGATGTCACTGTGTATCGTCATATGATTGGGTCCTTGATGTACCTGACGAACACGAGACCAGATATTTGCTTTGCGGTGAACACATTGAGCCAGTTCCTGACAGATCCTAGAAGTGTTCATCTGGTTGTTGTAAATCATATTCTGAGGTACCTGAAGGGTACAATTGATTATGGGCTCAAGTATGATGCGAATCAAAAGTTTAACCTAGAGGGCTATGTTGATTCAGATTGGGCAGGCAGTGCTGCAGATAGGAAGAACAATTCGGGGTGCTGCTTCAGTATGGGATCAAGTGTGATCTCTTGGTTTAGTAGGAATCAATCCTGCGTAGCACTGAGTACAGCCGAAGTAGAGTATGTCGCAGCTTGTTCGACCAGTTGTGAGGCAGTATGGATTAGGAAGCTATTGTCTGAGTTATTTGATCTCCCGTTGGATGCTACCTGTATCTATTGTGACAACCAGAGTTGTGTGAAGTTGTCAGAGAACCCGGTGTTCCATGACAGGTCGAAGCACATCAAGATAAAATATCACTATATCAGGGATATGGTGCAGAGAGGAGCAGTGAAGCTCCTGTATGTTGCGACAGATGAGCAGATTGCAGATGTGTTGACTAAACCACTAGCCAGAGTGAAGTTTGAGTACTTCAGATAGAGGCTTGGTTTTCTTCAAATAGAAGATACTTTGAGGAAGAAGTGATGGGACACATTTGCAGGAGCCATTCCGAGCATGGTGATAGAAGGATCCTTCCCATGGCCGTGGATGTAAGCATTATGTGATGAGCATCAAGACAATGCTCTAGATGATGTTCTGCATATGTATGCATCAGGTAGATTCTTTACATGATCAGTTGGATCATGTGTGATGATATGCATCAGGTGGATGCTTTGTATGATCAGTTTGATTATACAATGATGATGAGTATCAGGATGATTCTCCAGATGATATGCATCGGTACAATGCTATGATGATCAGGATGATCATATGTGACGAGTATCAGGACGATGATCCAGATGATATGCATCAGGACAATGCTATGATGATGATCAGGATGATCATATGTGATGAGTATCAGGATGACACTCCAGATGATATGCATCAGGATGATGTTGTGACGATGATCAGGATGATCATGCGATGATGATGTGCATCAGGATGATGTACTATATGATGATGATCAGTATGATGAGTATCAATTTGATACTCCATGGCCGTGGACAGGTTATGCATGTAGAGCATAGAAAAGATCCTGGGAGATCCTATAGTCTGAGCTAGGATGCTCTTTGGAGGTTTTGCTACTAGAGGCATGCAATAAGTCCTGTAGATCTGATAGGTTGAGCAGTAAGCTCGTAATCAATCCTGGGATGCTCTTTAGAGTTCTTGCAGGAAGCAAGAAACTCTTTAAAGGTTTTTCCTAAGCACATGTAATCAATCCTGGAGATTCGATAGGTTGAGCAATAAGCTCGTAATCAGTCCTGGGATGCTCTTTAGAGTTATTGCAGGAAGCAAGACACTCTTTTAAGGTTTTTTGCTGGGGGTCACATGTAATCAGTCCTGGAGATACAATAGGTTGAGCACTAAGCTCGTAATCAGTCCTGGGATGCTCTTTAGAGTTCTTGCAGGATGCAAGACATGCTTTTAAGGTTTGTGACAGTCAACATGTAAAAGATCCTGGGAGATCCGATAGGTTGAGCGGTAAGCTCGTAACCTATCCTGGGATTCTCTTTCAAGGTTTTGTTGATGCACGTAATAAGTCCTAAGGATTCCACAGTATGGCCAGTTATGATGAAGAACTGTAGGAGGCTAGGCCTACAACCAGCATGAAAAAGGGTTGGCTCTGTAGAACTTCCTATGATGACAAGAATTTAGAGATAGCCCAGTGATCGAGATGTCGAGTATAGCAGCAGTGATGATGATGATGCTCCGTGATCCAGTGATGATGATCCAACTCCAGAATTGAAGAATTGTGCCAATATGTATTGATGACCTGTGTCTAGAGAATACCTTCCTAGTTAAGAAGGAGTGTTGATGTATTTGTAACTTCGGAAGATATTCACTTGTGTATTATATTTGTACTTTATTGTATATCCAACAAATATGTATTATTCCTCTGATTGGATGTATCGACATTTGTATTTGCAAGTGTCACAAGTTACATTGTAAGTGTCCTCATTTGTATTGATGGGTTATTAGACCACCAGTGTGGGGTCGGTCCTAGTTAGGTCATGTGGTTGGGTTATTAGGCTTCCTTAGGAAGTCAGCCCTGTTGGTTTATTGGAAGGTCAAGTCAATGTATAAATAGAGGGTGTGCCTCTCTCATTCTATTCATTCACTCACTTCTCAAGCTCGCATAGATAAAAGAGAAAGTGGTGCACAAGTGGAGGAGGAGGAGTATCTGCTAGGGACATCTCTTTGGGTTTGATCATTGTGATCTTGGTTTGTGGCTTATTCTATCATTGAGGAAGTTGTGGGGTTTTTCACCTTCTTGGTTTTCCGTGAGGAAACTCTGTGTCTATTGTCTCTTGTGTTTATGATTGTTATGCTGCACATGTTATTCTCTTAGTGGTCCTAGATAATATTGAATGAAATTATCAAAAAATTAACATTGAACATAATAGTTGATCTCTTACTATGTTGACGTTTGATGTTTAAATATCGATTAATAAAATCGTATGTCCTAAAATCATCGTATTATGATTTCTTAGTTTTGATGTTTGAGATGTTGAGTATCTTTTTTTTTTTGAAAGGATGTTCTTCTGACGACCCTGGGCTTACTTAGCTTTTGTGAAAGCTAATGCATATTGATATGATGTTCATGTTCCAGGTAAGGGTCCGATTATCAACAATTTGGATTGGAGATTAATAAAATGTCTACTAAGGTGGAATGATAATTTAACTATGAGTTTTAATGCATTATACAAGAGTTAACAAGGATTAACAACTATAGGCATAGTGGTATCCTAACTAGCAAATCTATGGCATTAATCCAAGGTTGAAAACGAACTAGGAGATCAAAGTCCTAGCTAAAGGTTTTATGGAATTGAGTCGAAGTTTTAAAACATATGCATAAACTATAGCATGTGGGTAAGAATTAAAACTGTAGTGGATGGCAACTTGGATCAACTTAATGATAAAACCCTAACTCCTTGGAAAAAGGTTGTATTGAAGACCTATTGTTCATTCGCGTTGTTTTGGAGAGCTGAGCTCTCAGCCGCCATGGCTGTGGAGATCTCCACACAAAGTTTTAGTTGTTGAGTTTACAATGGTTTGTGGAAATAATTTCACATAGAGGTAGCTTGATGGTTTGTTCGTGGCCATGAGAAGAGATTCCATGCAGAGGTAGCTCGCAGTCGTGGCAACAAAATCCCAGAGGTAAAAGTTCTGCACCCAAAACTTAATTTTGTTTCAAAATCGTTTATTTAACTTTAATGAAATGTAATCATTATTTAATGCCAAGTTTTGTATTGTGTTGATAGGAGGGTTTCGCTCTATTTGGTTGTGAGTTCGAACCTGGAACGATATAGTGGAAGGCTTCAGTAGTTGGTGCAGCTTTGGTAAGCCACGGGCCTTCCTGGAGCACTCTGATCAAGTTTCCTGTGTTAATGTTGTTCTGGTTACGTGTTGGCCTCTTTCGACGTGTAAACAGTTATATTATTAGTCGTTGTCATTGTTGATCTGTTTTAGGGTTACTATGTTTGTCTTAAGGAAGCCATAATGGAGACCCAAACAACATTGCTATACTGTAAGGTTTCTGGGCTATAAGCCTTAGGTTGGGGTTTCTCCCAAAAATGTGTTGACAGTCTTCGGGTAAAAGAAAGACAGAGTTAATGTTTCTCTCCACTGTTTTGGGAACCTTACTGTACAAATTTACAAGTTTTTAAATCCGACTGTGTTAGCGTTTTGTATCTTTCCACGATTCTGGTATTTGTGTAAATATGGTGTTGTTGCTGCCGCCGCCATTAGAGGAAATTTGGATGAAAAATGGGCCTTTTAACCCTAAAGTACAATTTCTTGTCATAATATATTAGCCAATCAAAATGCTTTAAAATTCAAACAAGGTGCATGTAAAAAAATTGGAGGAAAAAAATAAAAACTACTTTTTTGGATCGTATTTTCAACTTATCTCCTTGTAGGTTTACTCAAATTTCAAGCAGGAGGACTCGTTGGATGCATAATTAAATTATGCATCCAATGAATAGCTATGTTGCATACGTTTAACAACATCCACACCATGAAAAATAAAAAGTACATTAAAAAACGTGTTTTCTCTCACTAGAAACATGTTTTTTTAATGTATTTTCAATTTTTTATGTTGTAGATGTTTTTAAAAGTATGCAAAATGGGTACTTTTTGGATACATAATTTAATTACGCATCCAACGAGTCCTCCCGCTTGAAATTTGAGTAAACCTACAAGGAGATAAGTTGAAAATACGATCCAAAAAGGTATTTTTTTACTCTCTCTCTACTATTATTTTATTATTTTCCTTAGGAGGCCCATTTTTTACCCAAATTTCATCTAATTATGTTAATACATTTGTTTGTTAAAATTTGGGCAAAGCCCTAAATATGAATATTATTTCGAATATACAGTAACTCATTAATTCCTTCATACCAATACGGCTCTCTTGATGATGATGATGATAAAATTTGTCTTCTAACTCGATTTATATGTTTTCGATTATATTTTAAAAACTTTGCTTATTTAAATGCTTCCAGCATTCTATTATTTTAGGGTTTGTATTTTAAATGGCATATGGAAAATAATGAAGAACAACGTTGTTGTAATATATTTGAGCTAAGTTCCCTTAACTTAGGGTTTCATCCTATCTATTATTTAAATGAACAAGTTATACAGGGTTTTGATTTAGTTCTGGACTATGCGACATAAACCTGAGTCTATTGATTAAGTTGGACAAGTTATAAATATGGGATTCGATCCCACTCTGTATTAGTTGTATTTTCCAGAATTTCTTTTAAAATGTTTAAACTCTTTTTTTTTAATAAATTTGATTGAAAGAGATCTTTGTTTGATGTAATGTGACCTAGTCTTTCTAGTTTGTACAAACCTTGCTTCTCTACAGGGTTAGATCCAAAACTGAGTTAAAATATTGTAATGATTTTTATGTTCCTTGTAAACAAATTTTGATATTTGATATAACTGTATTTTATGGAAAAGTGTTCTGTACTTTTTTTGTGATTAATCAAACTCTATACTAATTATATATATTAATATGCGGATATTGTATGTGATTATACTGGTTAGATAACATGTTATTTGGAGTGAGATTCTACATTCTCAATGTAATCCTAGGAACTCGATAATAATTATTTATGTATATAGTTATATTTATATACTGTAATAGCTATTGGTGTGGGAATTTACTGCTGTTGGTTTCCTTTGCATTTCCTGTACTCGACTATACTATCACTTATATTTATGTTGTAAATAATACTTAAATGTTATTTCTTCAAAACCTAGTTCTACTATTCTATTGTCTAAACATTGATAATCCTTTTTCCTATACTTAACTATAGTTTATAGGCGAGTAAAAACATTCCTACTTCATTTGAAAACATAACAACAATTCTAGAAATATTTTCATTCATATATTTTTACATAATTTATACATAAAAACAAAGTAAAATTGATAACCAGAACAATGTAGAACCTGTTAAATGTTGAAGTGGATAACATCCAAAGAATACCGTTCCTCCCAACCGTCTCCTGGAAGCAGCCAAGATTACTTGCTTCAGGACCCCCGAGCCTGTTCACTGAACCACCAGGACGAAGATACTGTGTAGAAGCTAGTTATGTTCTCTCTGTAACTCAGCAATTAAACCTGCATATAAGCAACCAGAAATCTCACTTTAGCTTCCCCTCATCAAATCACCTCTTGTGTGCTTAAATTTTCAGTATGCAACAAATCCACAAGGTAAATTGTGTGAGCCTCCTGCTCATTCGATGGATATATGCTTGCCTGGGCCTTTGGGTCAATTTTTGAATTAAATGAGCCACCTGCTCAGTTCCTCCTTTCTTGGGAACATGACCACAATTTTAGGGAAGATGTTGCTGCAATTTGTCATTTTTTCTTTCTACACCAGATCATTCCTCCTAGTGGGTCAGTGAACACTCTTCAACAGTCATCTTTGGATAGGTGTCTCTTCTTTTATTTATTAAATAATAAAATATTCAATTACAGTCATCTTTGACCATCCTTGGTCAACAACATAAAACTTTATAATAACTTTTAAGATAATGTTTTTCCAAAACATAAAATGTCTTTAGTTCTAGTTGGGTTACAATTATATGGCTACGAAATGAGGTGAGTGCATCCATAAATAAATGAAAAAAAAAGTAATTCAAATTTACACATGCATATTAGTTCATTAATAAAACAAAGAGCTAGGAAGAAAGGTATGCACTTTCAATTCAAATCTCTTAAAAGGATGAAGAAATATTACTATCGGGATTAAACACCTTGAAACAAAATGTATTTTCAGTGGCTTATTCAAATAGCCCTCCCCAAACTAAAGAGTCAGCTTCAACGTACCTGCAGAAGATCAGAAGGTGATCAAAACAAGCGATGAATAAACATAGAAACTCTCCCTTCAAATGACGCTCATAATCATTAAATGTTTTATGGGTTTAGCATATTTACCGATGTTGAATTATACTCAAAAAATTTCTGACTTTAATTATTGTTAACTGTTGTTAAGTCATTTCTAGTCCAAAACTACTGCATCTGAGACTGGGAGATCCTGGTGACCATGACAGACCATGAATCACTAACATTCCATTTCATCTTTAAATGATCTATGATCAAACTAAATGATTGAACCTTAGCATACATCTCCATAGAGTGACAATCCATAAAATACCTCCCATAAGACCATAGCTAGTGCTTCCAAATGAGGCCATGAATAACCCAAGTCCTCAATCACTGGAGGAGAAATTTTATCTGGAGCATGCATCCAAACTCCATCCTTGACAAAAGCCCCAATAATTCCCATTGCAACTACTTGGAAACCAACTTACAAATCCATAAATTTTAAAGGCTTCAACCACACCGATTATGTCACAAATCCCCAAAGGACCAAAGATGTTATTATTATGCATTGCAATATAAAGATGATGCCACACAAGTATTTTCCAAGGTGCACTTCCAATCATGGTGCAGACAACCATTTTCACTACTTAACACAATTACTTGGGCATGGATATCTAGCACAATGGGCCCTGCTACCACTTAAACTAACACATCAGGTGCAAAGCCTTCACCACAATGAAACTTCAAGTGGAAATTGGAAGAGTTACCACTGTCACTTTAGTAATCCTCTTCCCTCACTTTAAGACTATTTGCAAACAGTCTCTTGGGGGGCATATGATTGAAGGGGCTGCTCACAAATCTGCATGATGGTTTCTTATTGCTATGTATTTCCAGATCAATAAGACAACATGGGAAGATTGTTAAATGATTCTGGAAGCTGTAATATATTTCCTTTTGAGCAAGTTTTATATAAGGATGTGAAATAAAACATTTCCAACACTTTTTCCAGAATTATATGAGGGTTTTGAATAACTACTAATTTGTTGTAAATTATCTTAATTTTCAACAAGAACAGATTTGTAATTCAAGTAAATTGCTTGAAATTGCCTAGAAAAAAGATAACCAAGTTGATATGCATCTAGAAAATAAAGGGATAGGTCAATATAAAGAAGTGGAAGTTTGTTTTCTAACTTCTGTCACAGCCTATGGTGCATGCCATTGTGGGAATATTTGTTACCAGGAATGCAATAGCCCCTGAAAGTCCATCATTTTGGGATATCATCTATATGAAATGTTTACAAGTACTAGGTTACTTTGACATAATAAATATCCTCATAGAAACTAAGCCAAAGAGCATTAGGCTGTATATCCAATGAACATCTTATGACATCTTGTGGATAAGGCCAACTAAAGGTCATGGGTTATTTTGACAAAATAAATAACCTCACAAAAACTAAGCCAAAGAGCAGTAGGCTGGTTATGCGATGAACATCATGACATCTTGTGGATAAGGCCAAGCACATGCCCTGTGTTATTTTGACATAATAAATACCTTAATGAAAAATAAGCCAAAGGAAAGGCACTGGGTGAATGTAAACGAATTATTAGAAATTCAAAGTAGTATCTTTTGGTTCATTTGAAGAACTAGTTGCAAGAACTGTTCCAAAGGTTGCTTTGAAGCATTCAATCTTGATGGTCATTTGCTAGACATGGAAACATCTTTAGAGGGCAGTAGGAATTTTGTAGAATAGAGTGTATTGGTTTTGAAAGTAAAAAATGTAATTGTCCTCATTGGGAATGGTTATGAATATGTCCAATTAATGGATATGTTGGTTAAAAATGATATCCCTTATTGAATAATGGTTGAATCCCAAGGGGCTAGCTCAACCAGTGGTTGCCAATGTTGTTGGAAAATTGGCTAGTTCCTGTTAACACCCAAAAAGTGTTCACTACCTCATCTACCCCATTACATGGCTCATTTGTCCATTTTCCTACCATATTTCCCTTAAAAACCTTGAAAATCCCACTAAAATGCCTCCAAAAGGCCACAAAACCATAAAAAAAAGCCTCAAAAAGGCTAAAAAACCCCTTTTTCCTCCAAAAATATCCAAAATTCCTCTAAAAATAGTAAAAACCCTCTAAAAAGGGAATAAAAAATATAAAATAATGAGGAAAAGGAGAAAAAAACCCTATATAGCTGACCTAAACCATATGGTTCCCAAAACCATGGGCCAGCACTCCACCACCAAAAAACTATAAATAGGTGATGGAGACCCCTCATTCCACATCCACAGTCATAAGCACCCTTACTCTGCCAAAATAGCTCTTGAAACCCTAGCTCACCCTTGAGCTACTTTCACCTTGAGAGCCCCCTTTGGCCCATTTCCACCATTGGAGAAAGAGAATGAGCAAATTGGAGCTTGGAGCAACCCTCTTGGAGCATTGCAAGAGCTTCACCAACCTTCACATTGGAGGTAAAATTAATACAAAATCCATTCTTTACATCTTATTTTTTATGTTTCATGCACATGTTTAGATTAATTTATATTTCTGTTTTAGCATTTTAATTTACATTTACTGAACTGCTACTAAGGAGTCCCTTCTCCTTAGTAGGTGCTCATTTGCACAAGCTAGGGGTAAAACCCTAGCTACAGTTTTGGTGACTCCCCTTGGTTTGAATTTCTGGTTTTAGTTTAAATTTTTAGTTTTCTGCAATAATTTCCCGTATTTTCCTTTCGGATGTCCCTTTCGGCTGCTGTAAACCGCATCTTTAACCTCTGTAGTCGCGTCCCGACCGCGTCTTTCAAGCCTTTACCTGCGACCCGACTGCAGCTCTCAGACTGTTTCCGGCGCCCTGCCGACAGATTCAAGTCTATTACCTGTGATCCAACCGCGGCTAATCAGCCTGTTTGTTGCGATCTGACTGCGCCTGTCGGCCATTTTCCCGCGTCCTGACTGCGGCTTTCAGCCCCTTTGCTGCGACCCGACTGTGTCTGTCGGCCCTTTTCCCGCATCCTGACTGCGGCTTTCAACCCCTTTGCTACGACCCGACTGCGTCTGTCGGCCCTTTTCCCGCGTCCTGACTGCGGCTTTCAACCCCTTTGCTGCGACCCGATTGCGTCTATCGCCCCTTTTCCGGCGTCCCGACTGCGTCTGTCTTCCCTTTTACGGCATCCCGACTGCGTCTGTCAGCCTTTTTTCCGCGACCCGACTGCGTCTTTTTACCTGTTTCCCGCGGTCCGACTGCCTCTGTCGGCCAAAAAGCCGCGACCTGTCCGCGCCTGTTTCCCTCAAACCCGCGGTCCGACTGCTCAGATTCGCCACAGACCCGCGGTCTGATTTCTGCATTTTTTCCCTGTTTTTGAGCAACCCCACGGGACCCATGCCACCTTTGCTTCCCTTGCCTCGACCTTCCTGCAGTTCTTCCAGTTACCTGTCCACTATGACACGGGCGTTGAGATCCTCCTATCTTGCAGACAAAACACGGCTACCCACATCACGGACCACATTCATGAGTGGCGTCGACGCCGTAGCTTATGCAAGATCAAATTAGACGACCGTATCTTCCTAGATTGGTTCCTCAAGTCCCTTCTCCCTGTCATTGCTAAGGATGTGGCATCAGAAAGACCCCAGTCTGAAGAAGAGGCCATCCTTAAGGCCCAACAATTCGACCTCATTTACGCCCAGTCGGGTTCTCTCTATACCATTATACCTGACGCCCCTCACGGCGAGTCCTCCTAGCACGATGCGCCGGGGGCATCCCATGCTGCAGACGGCATCATCGACCGTGTTTCTTCGCATCCCCAACCTTTTTCCATAGCACGTCCTACCCCTGGCCCCGACCTTTCGCGGGCTACCTCACAGTCTGGGGCCACCAACTCGTATGCTCCTATGACACATCACCACCATTCCCAGGGACCCCCCTGTCCACCTCAGTGCTTCGGTCATGCGCCCACCGCTTACACCCCCCCGGTCGCACCTCAGCCCTATTACCACCAGTAGGCTACACCAGCTCCTGCGCCTTCCCAAGCCCAACCCGCTTATTACCCACCACAGGCAGCCCCTGCGGCAACCCCACAACCCGCTCTGCAGCCATATCAGCAACCCCCTCAAGTTGCTGCACCTGCACATCCTCCACCTACATATCATCCACCGCAGCCTGCTCCAGCACCTGCGCAACCTCAGAATCCACCTGCTGCCTAAGGGCAAGTTTACGCCCAAAAAAACCTGCAGCAAAACCAGAACAACCAACGTAACCAGGGCCAACAAAACCGCGGCAAGGGCCGTAATCATGGGAACAACCAACCTACAGACCAAGCTGGTCAACCTCCTAATCCCCCCGACAATAATAATGCGACCCCTGCTAACCAAAACCCTGATCGCCTGCCCAAGTAGGCTAAAAACCCCAATTTGTGAACAAACCATCCTTGTTCTATTTGCGGGGTCTATGGCCACTACACACATGCTTTCCCACACTTGGAGCGAGCTCGACAACTTTGGGTTGATGATGCCCATCGCCAAGGGCATGCGGCTCCTCAAGCACCACCCAACCCCCCGCAACCTCAGCAGCCACCTTTGGTGTTGCAAAACCCCTTACCAAACCAAGGCATAGTGAACACTCAGCCGTTGGCTCCCCCTCAAGCCAACGCGCCACCCCAACAACAAATCACTTACGCCGCTCCTGATCAACCCATGTTCGACTCAGGGACCCACCACTTGTTGATGATGTCATCCGCTGATGTCAACCTCCAGACCCGCTGAAACCAATATGGCTCCACCTCTGAAGTCCCTCCCACTTATAAACACACTAACGCTCATCCCACTGAACAAGCGTTACGTATACCTCCGCCCCCCCTCGACGGCGCTCCCAAAGCACCTCGTTTCCCACTTCGCCGTATCAATAATAACCCCAATGTGCGTGCTGCGTCCAACTACAACATTGTAGATGACTTAGCCCAATCTCCCGCAGCCATGTCTGCAATAGAAGTCTTGAAAAACTACCCTTCCCAACGCAAGACTTTACTCTCATCCATTGGGGCGATTGACCCAAATGATTCGAATTTGATGGCATTTGATTTGGACCAGTCCGAACCACGCCTGCCTTCCTCCTTAGCATTCCAAGTTTCTGTTTCCATTCGGAATCTTGTCATCCATCGATGCATCATCGATGAAGGTGCCTCCACATGCGTTATGTCTACATTCATATGGCAGAAGTTGGGATCCCCTACCCTTCAACAATCCACTACTGCATTACGCGCCTACGACGGTCGTTCGGCTCAGCCCCAAGGTCTCCTAGCCAATGTCCTCGTCCAGTTAGGTGGTAAAACCGTCCTCATTGACATAGAGGTCATCAACGCCCAGCTTGATTACAACCTCTTACTTGGTCGCAGCTACATGTATGCTATGCGGGCGGTAGCTTCCTCTGTCTTTCATACCATGATGTTCCCCCATGATGGACGCGTGGTCAAGATTGACCAACTCACCTACTACGATCCTAATGCCCCTGCTGCACCCGAAAATGTTCTCCCCATGGTTGAACAACCTGTTAGTGGTACCGCTACCTCGTTTGTTTCCTCCTTGGGACCTGGAGTTTACTCAGACCCGCCGATGACATCCACCTTCCAATCCATTCCTCCCCCGTCATCTATGCCCGAAGTGTCTGACTTATGTACCCTGTCCCACGATAACCAAACACCTAACAATCAACCACCCTTGTTGCCTAAACCACCATTGGTACCTAGCCACATTGGTGTTACACCTATCCATACAATCCCCTTCCTAGTCTCTCTCTCGGGAGTAGTAAGCGCCTCGGTCATGGCTACCCTTAGCCTCCCTGGGTTAACCTTGGGATTACCCGTCTGGTATCTTTCGCCTCCCGTTCCCCCGCCGACACCAAGCGTCGTCCTACAACCGGTGCAACCCATGGCTACTACCACTCAGCCACCCCCCAGTGTCTCTACCCCTTCGTCCTCCACAAATCCCCCTCCTCCTCCCAAACCCACTAGGGGCAGAGGCCCCCAACCTTACACTGCTGTACCACCTCCCAAGACAGTAAAAACCCCCCCCGTGTTTCGTGCTCCTCCCAAATGCTCGTTGTGCGATGAGTTAGGCCATGCGACTCATCAATGTCCACAGTTACCTGCATTATAGGAACACATGCAGATGCTTGACGATGACCCCAATATCCCGGTTGTCAAACTAGATCCAACCCCTAAGCCTCGCGACAAATACCTGCGCACTAACCACCCCTGTGCCATATGCGGTGTTTACGGGCATTACTCACATCACTGTCCCGATCTCCCCGATTACAGAGCAGCTCTCTATGAGATGAACAATCTGGATCTTGAGACGGCACCACCCACCATTGACGAGATTCACCCCCCGATCCCACCCCCATCCGGGGAGATCAACACCATTTACATGATCTCTTCAACTACCATTCCCTCGTCACCCGATTTGACGGCCCACACTTTCCGTACTGATGAGGAGATTCTTGAGGCACTCACTGCCCCGGAGTATCCCTGGGATGACATGCACCATCGTTCGTATTTCCTCCCAGAAGCATCTTCCTCTAGCACCGCTACCCAATTTGCGGTTGAATCCAAATATTTCCTTCCTACAAGTGTGTCTTTTGCGTTCCGGCAGGTCGATTGTTGGGTTTCATTGTTTCCTGGAAAGGAATTGCTGTTGACCCCCTGAAGGTCCAAGCCATCTTAGACCTTCCCTCTCCTCGCACGCTTCGGCAACTCCAAAGTCTGCAGGGGCGATCCAATTTTCTCCGTCGTTTCGTTCCTGATTATGCTACCACTGTTCATGGTTTCTTGCACCTGCTCCGTACCCACGTACCCTTTTTCTGGGATGAGCAAGCAGAAGCTACATTCGGAGCCCTCAAGACAGCTCTCACACAAGCCCCCTTGATCTCCCCTCCGAATTTCTCTCAAGACTTCATCCTCTACGTCTCGGCATCCGAGCATGCCGTGTCCGGAGTCTTGGTTCAAGAAGATGCCTCTCACCAAGAGCATGTCATTTACTACGTCAGCCAGACCTTGTCTGGCCCACCCCTACGTTACCCATATGAGGAGAGACTAGCCCTAGCAGTGGTCTTTTCCTTCCAAAAATTGCGACACTACATTTTACTTAGTCATACCACAGTCGTCGCTGACTCTAACCCCATGGTATATCTTCTAAACCGGCGGCTCCTGCAAGGTCGTGTTGCTAAATGGGTCATTATCCTCCAGGAATATGACCTCACTTTCCGAACACCTAAGAGCACTAAAGCCCTTGCGCTTGCCCAGCTCATCACTGATCTCCCTTCCCTTCTCCTGGCCCCACAAATCTCCGATGAGTTACCCGACAATCACTTGTTCACTATCTCGTCTGATGATCCATGGTACAGTGATATTTTGTTATACCTGCGCACGCAGAAGTTCAGACCCAAAGTCACTCGTAATGGACGCCGTCGCATCCGTCACCAGACCTCTCGATATCTCCTCTTAGGCGATGTCCTTTACCGGCGGGGGGTTGACACAATTCTTCGTTGTTTCCTTACACACGAGGAAGCTGAACACGTCCTTAATGACTGTCATAGCGGTGCCTGCGGCGGCCATTTCTCAGGGATGGCCACTGCCCAAAAGGTCATCCGCGCCGGATACTTCTGGCCCACACTTTTCACCGACTGCATCACTGCGGTCAAGCATTGCCATAACTGCCAACTTTTTGCCCCCAAGGCCCGGACACCACCTGCTCCGTTACACCCATTCGTCACCATTGGTCCCTTTTGTAAGTGGGCCATCGACTTCATGGAGTGTAGACCCCCATCTGCGAACGGCCATAAGTACATCATTGTCGTCGTCGATTACTTCACCAAATGGGCGGAAGCCATGCCCACCTTCAATTGTACCGCTGACACTGTTGCCCGTTTCTTTTTCAACAATGTTATCACTCGATTCGGGGTTCCTAAACAGTTGGTCTCAGACCATGGTTCCCACTTCGAAGATTCCGTTTGGCGCGAGTTATCCACCCTCCTCAAGTTTGAACATCAATTTTCCTCTGCTTACTACCCCCAAGGGAATGGCCAAGTAGAGGCCATTAACAAAATCTTAAAGACCATCCTCCAATGCACTGTTGACCGACATAAGTCCAATTGGCACCATATGCTCTTCCCCGCCTTATGGGCTTACCGTACCTCCACTAAAACCACCACTGATTTTACCCCGTTTCATTTAGTTCACGGTGTCGAATCTGTCATCCCCATCGAGTGTCAGATACCTGCTTTACATATCGCCGTTGAGCTTCTCCCTGATACCTCCCCACTTGAGCAACATCTGCTGTCCCTCGAACAAGCCGATGAAGACCGTCGTGCCACTCTCCAGACCATTGAAGCTGCCAAGAACCGCTCCAAAGCTGGTTACAACAAACACGTACACCCCCGAACTTTCCACGAAGGGGACCTTGTCCTCGCCTATGACCAAGCCCATGACAAAACTGGCAAAGGGAAGTTCGAATCCATGTGGCAAGGCCCTTACATCGTGCAGACTTGTCTCGGCAAGGGGGCATACATTTTAGCTGACTCCGAAGGTCACCCTTTGCGCAACCCTCGTAATGGGTTGTATCTTAAACGCTTTTATCCCTAAATAACTCGCGGCCCCATTGGTCCGCATTGTACAGTTTGCTCTCTTTTTTGTTTTTCACCTTTTTTACCGCGATCTTACATTCCTCATTTTTTCATGACCACAGATGGACCATATTCCACCTTATTACACTGGCTTCGCCGATGGAGCAAGCCGCTGGTCTCCCAACCTGGCTTCTGCAGCGTGGGTCTTATATTCCCCTTCCCATGAAATGATTCACCTTGACGGAATCTGCATAGGTGCTGCTACCAATAACCAGGCGGAGTATGATGCTGTGACCGGTCTCCTGACTGCTGCCCTCCAAATAGGCATACGTCACCTTCATGTGTTCCTTGACTCCCAGCTGCTTGTCTCCCAGCTCAACAACTGCTACCAGGTGCGTGATCCCTGCCTCTTTAGAAAATTCCTGCGCACAAAACAACTCAGCCGACAGTTTGAATCCATAACATTCACCCATGTCCCAAGAGCTCAAAATAGTGTCGCGGACCAAATGGCCAACAACATCCTAGATTGGCACATCAATCACACCATGTAAAACCTCCATCATGCATAACATCTCATAAAAATATATAAAAAAACCCAAAAAGATTGCAAGGGGCATCCACGTGCCTATCATCCCATAAACATTTGCATCCATGTGCAATAAAAAATAAAAACACATAACATACACAAGGGGCATCCATGTGCCCAACATCTTATACTACTTGCATCCACGTGCAATACAAACATATCACACAGCATAAAGCGCATCCACGTGCGTACAACTAAAACAACATCACAAAAAGGTGCATCCACGTGCATATATATATATATATATCAAAAAATACATGTCACAGTGCTATACATGTCCTGAGTACCCCTATACTCAGCTATACAAAAAATGTCTATACATCCCTAAAGCCTCATAAAATACATGCCGTAGCTACAAAACTCGGGGGGAGTCCCTTGCACTCCCTAATGAGAGTCATACCCTGCATCACTACCTGCATCTGCTGCCTCTGAGTCCTCCCCTCGCTCCTCCTCCAGCAAATCCTCATCCCCTACGGGCTCATGTGCTCGTGCCCTGTCTGCCAAGATAGCCACCCGGATCGCAATGGATCTGAACTCTCGGGGTGCCCTCATGCAATCCTGAACCACGTCCGGATCGACGTCCTGCCACCCCTCGTCGGTCACCCCCACCAGCAAACGATCTAGTAGTGCCCGTACGGACTCTAGCGTCCCCTCCGCATCCCGGCGACGCACCTCCCCCCGCCCAGGCAGAGCTGGAACGACCACAATCCCCCTCCGTGCCACATGCCCTGGCGGCGGCCTCGGGCCCACATCTGCAGATCACCCATTTGTCAGTAACAATATATCAATCAACTATCATATATAAAACTTGACATCCATAACATGCAAGCAAAACATACGTACCATCTGGTCCCCATGCCTGTCCCGGCGCCCGTGGTGCCTCTGGATCTCCAGTGTAATCCATATCTCTATATGGATAGTCATCGAGTGTCAATGGTATCTGGAGCCACTACAGGTACAACTCCTGTGTAAAATACCTACCAACATCGCCGCCACCACGGCGGTGCATCATCTAGCCCCACCGCACCATCCGCGGCTCCCTCAAGCCTCCTGCTCTGATCGGCACTCGCGGCCGCAGTGTGGGTACCCTCTCCATAAAAAACACACATAAGAAAGAACCATAGCAAAACCCCTTGCCAGATTCCTTCGCTGCTGTCAGCTGCCGCTGAACGCAGGTGAGGAACATCTGGCCCCACGCATAATAAACACCGCCCAATACGCGCTCCACTAGCTGCATCTGGCCCCCAGACACCTTCTCCGGTGACTGGGACCCCAAGACGCGAACCACGCATGCCGCCATGGCCTGTACTGATGGCTCCTGTAGGTCTCTCACCAGAAGTGCATTCCTATGCACCCTAGCCTCTAACCATAGTACCGCTCCAGCATTTCCTCCATATCTATGTCTGCGGATACCCGCGGCTGCGTGTCTGCCACCCTACCCAGACAGGGCAACCCCGTCAGAAAGTATACATCTGTCAGGGTGAGGTCCACCCTCTCACCCTGCACTCTGAAGGCCTGTATGTCCGGCTCCCAGAAACTAATCAGTCGGTTCAGCAGCAACGCTGCTAACCGCATCATGGGTACCTGGGTGAACTTTAGTAGTCCGCATAGTCCCAGCACCGATCGCACATGGCGATCCCCTCGGACGATGGTTACGATCTCATCTGGAATCTCTCGCTCTCTCCACAGAACCTGCGGCATCCTGTCAATCACGCAAAGTAGACTCATCAGACTCATGAAAAACAAATAGTCCTTCCCCCCTGGAAAACCCTAATAGCTCGGTCCAAAACCGCGGCTTTAGGGCTCCCTACCGCGGTTTCCAACCGCGGCTGTCAGGCCTACAGTCGCGGTCCTTAACTGCGCCTGTCAGCGCTAAACTCGCGGTTTCGCACCGCGTGTTCCTCCTTGGAACGCGCGGTACCAGACCGCGTGTCCAGCCAAGAAACACGCAGTACAAAACCGCGTGGTTCACCCCGAAACTCGCAGTCCCCAACCGTGGTTCCACCCCTCTAACCCGCGGTCCACTCCACGTGGACCGTAAAAATACCCCCTGGGACCCACTACCCACCCCCCGAACCTAAAAAACATGCAGGTATGAGTTTGACGAAATACCTGTATCTCCCGGATCTGAAATCGACCGGTCGGATCGTCCAGAAACACCAACTAAGCTCTGGTCAACTCTAATCACTAGTCAAAGTCAACAAGTACAAATGACACTTGTCATATTGGCCCCACTCACTATTTATAGTCCGTTGACTTTTTCTTGTTTCGGCCGTTCTGAACCCATACGGAGTCCGTTTTTCAAACCATTTCCACCACTGGACTCAGCACGACGAGACCGTCATGATGGTCCACTCGTTGCGTTATTTTTTCCATGTAATTTTTTGCACATGTTTTAGACGCCACTAGTTGCCTCGATTTGCGTGCCACATCGGCCGTTATCCATTTTTGACAATCTTTATATCGCCGGATTCATTTTTCCGAGCTCGTGATGATGCTTGAGATCATTTCTCGCTCTCACTTGGTACAGTTTCAACATTGTGTCCCAACACCTTGCTGCCTCGGTTTGTGCGCCACATCGACCGCCATCGGATTGTTCCACATTTTTACATGAGCCATTCACTCCTGTCATACTGCAATTATTTCGTTATTTTTCCACCATTCATTACCCCGCAAGGAGGCCCACCAGTGTTCCCCCCACCCTCATTCGTGGTCATCATAAATGTTCCTTGATTGAGCACTTCCTCCTTGCCTGGCCATTCCTTTTGTTCGGTATAATTTTATCCCTTTTTCGGGCCGGACAAGTCCTTTACGAAAAAGTCACTTAGGGAGTTTCTGTTAAGATCTTTTCTGACTCCTAAAACAATGAAAAGATTGCCGAGCAATCTTGCTTCCTTTCATGCTCGTTAAAGTACCTGAAAGGGCGTCTATCTAGTATAAGTTTAACCCTTTTTCGGACCTGGTAGACTAATTACGAAAAAGGAATACTCTAGTCACACCGGCTAGAAGAGTTCTTCATTGCATCCTTTTATGCTTCTTCGGGACTTGGAGACTAACACACGAAAAAGAAACCCCCTGGAGTCTTCTTATTTGCTTTCAGACTCTCTAAAATTGAAAGCAACCACGAGCATGAACTGTCCTAGGCTCGTCTAAATCCACACGACAGTACCATTCCATTACTTCAGAGTCTTCTTATCGCTTTCAGACTCCTTAAAATTGAAAGCAATCACGAGCATGAACTATCTTGGGCTCGTATAAATCCACACGACAGTACCATTTTATACACACTTCTTCTAGTTCCCTAACCCATGAAGAAGTCCCCCCGTGCCTCTTGGCACTCTGATCGATCATCTCGGCAGCACCCCCAATCAGGTCTCCTTTGTTCAGAGTATTCTGCAGTCTCCTGCCATTTTACCCCAACTTGAGTCTCCCTCAGCCCAGTCCCCCTCCCAGATCCAATACAACTATGATCCCTTTCCCATCAGTCAGTTTTATATGCTGCCTGATCATCCCTGCCATCATACTCTGAACAAAGGAAGTTTGAGTCCACCCACTCTACTTGCCCATTTATCCCCCCACAGTTTGTCAGTCCTGCCATCAGTACTCTCACACTTTGGTTCTCCACCTCGCGCTCCTGCCAAGGAAACATCATTGCCTTGATAGTTGCAGGTCTCCCTCTGTCGACGACAACCCCCCTATTCCAGAGGATAGGCCCAGAGGTCCCTACGCCTTAGACTCATCGCCATCTGTGGTAAGTGCCTACGGACCATTCTGAGAGGAGTCATCATTGCCTCTTCGAGTGGTTGTTTCTCACATGCTCGACTTTAGCACCTTGATCGCATCGTCGAAAATCGCATAGGGTTATATCCCCTCAGTTTTTAGTCGAAGACCCCGGATTTCCCCTGACTCTAGCACATTGGTGAGTCACTTCGGAACGCCCAATTCTATGTTCCCATGGATGTCCGGGTTGCGTTGGCGATTGTATTCGGAAGCCATCCAGTTATATGCTTCCTTGAGTACCCAGTTCAGTTCCATATCAGTGTACCATCGACGTTATGGCTCCCAGTCATTATGATCCAGCAGCTCATCAGTTCCTCTGGTACCCCCGTCCGCAGCACTGATGTTATTCCAGTGCACCCATTTTGTCAGCTCACACATGGTCAGCCCAGCAGTATGTCCCAGATTTGTGTCCCCTCTGGACCCTTATGATGTACACAATGGTTCTCTATGTATCTTACAGGTCCCTCTTTTCGAGCCTCACAATTCTTTTTATGTATCTTGATACGAGCATGGGTATGCCCGCCTCGTCCATATATTGAGATTCTTCCTCATTCTTTGTTTGAGGCTATGTATATGTCAGGCCCCCATTTTTTGGACCCCATTGTTATTATTATGTTATATCCTGATACGAGCATGGGAATGCCTGCCTCGTCCATATGATCAGATGATTCCTCATCCATTATTGAGGTTATGTACTTTTAGTTCTTACAGTTTGTTCGGGATCGTTGTTTCGGGCTTCAGTTTGTTTCTTCTCTTTTCCACACCCCAAGGAAACCATACATGACTTATGATGTCCATCGGCCATATGATGAGCTCCTGCCCTCGCACATCAGGGGGCAATCTGTTAACACCCAAAAAGTGTTCACTACCTCATCTACCCCATTACATGGCTCATTTGTCCATTTTCCTACCATATTTCCCTTAAAAACCCTGAAAATCCCACTAAAATGCCTCCAAAAGGCCACAAAACCATCAAAAAAAGACTCAAAAAGGCTAAAAAACCCCTTTTTCCTCCAAAAATATCCAAAATTCCTCTAAAAATAGTAAAAACCCTCTAAAAAGGAATAAAAAATATAAAATAATGAGGAAAAAGAGAAAAAAACCCTATACAGCTGACCTAAACCATATGGCTCCCAAAACCATGGGCCAGCACTCCACCACCAAAAAACTATAAATAGGTGATGGAGACCCCTCATTCCACATCCACAGTCATAAGCACCCTTACTCTGCCAAAATAGCTCTTGAAACCCTAGCTCACCCTTGAGCTACTTTCACCTTGAGAGCCCCCTTTGGCCCATTTCCACCATTGGAGAAAGAGAAGGAGCAAATTGGAGCTTGGAGCAACCCTCTTGGAGCATTGCAAGAGCTTCACCAACCTTCACATTGGAGGTAAAATTAATACAAAAGCCATTCTTTACATC
This sequence comes from Larix kaempferi, assembly GCA_027924585.1. Classification (NCBI taxonomy): domain Eukaryota; kingdom Viridiplantae; phylum Streptophyta; class Pinopsida; order Pinales; family Pinaceae; genus Larix; species Larix kaempferi. Next base: position 63,169,039 of record BSBM01000370.1, on the reverse strand, counting down.
TTATTTTTTCTGTTTCATGCACAAGTTTAGAGTAATTTATATTTCTATTTTAGCATTTTAATTTACATTTACTGAACTGCTACTAAGGAGTCCCTTCTCCTTAGTAGGTGCTCAATTGCACAAGCTAGGGGTAAAACCCTAGCTACAGTTCCATGCCAACAGATTCCTAGTTCCAATCCCCTTGGGTTAGGTGCATTAGTCTACACCAACACGTTTACTAGGGATTTCATCCACTAATATGGGGAAGCATCCCTTGGGTTTCCCTGCAAGGTTTTCCTTGGATAAAAAGTGGGGATGTAAATATGGCCAACTTCACTATATCCTATAAGTTTGTATTTGATAATTTAATGTAAAACTGTTTGCCTTTCCAAAAAATAGATCTAGATATAATAGCAGAGAAAAACTCCCCTGACCATGATGTAAACTACTTGGATAATGGTAACTTGTAACGTTGTCAAAGGTATATTAATAAAGACACAATGAAACTTTATAAGACACAAATAAACTAAGTACTAACAGTCATCAATCCATGGTTGTGCTGGTGGTAAAACATGGGTAAAACAATGTTCTAAATATTGCATCATAGTTTTAGTACATGCTCTGTTTTGCAACCATTGACAAGAAAACAGATCCATACTACTATTTTTGCTTTGCAATTTTAAAAGATCACTTTTCTGCTATCTATACTTGTGCAGGTCTGAAAGGTTAACAATCTCTTTCATGACTTTGGTTATTATATGCATATAGTAAAAGGTCAAAAAATCAATATTTAATTCTATCATTTGAATACACCAAACAATGGGCTAAGTATTTCTCTTTCAAGAACTCATACGATGTTTTACACATAAGAAAGAGATCAACCCTAGTGCCTTTCACAAACATGTACATCAACAAATTGTTATTAATTCAAGTTCTTTTGGAGTGGTTTAAGTATGGTATTATTGGAAAAATTTCACTATGTTTTGCACCTAAAACAAGATCAACATTAGTCCATTGTGCTAAAGGTCTACATGGTTATTTGAAAGCTCTATACCCATAGTGCCAACAGCCATCCTTTAAAAAATAGATGGTTATTGGTAACCTAAGAAACTTCCTATGGAGAGGAGACATAAATGTAAGGAAATGTCACTTAATTTTATGAGAAAAGGTAACCAGCTCAAAAATGGACAAGAGGCACAAGATTAGGAGAATTACATTAGTCAATAAAGTTGTGATAGTGAAGTTGTATTTTAGACTTCTGAAGGAGCTGAATTCACTTTGGTGTATAGTTTTAAGATTAAAGCACTTGGAAAACAAAGAAATTGTGAAGGGATTTTATTTAAGTTGGATATTCCAAAAAGGTCAACCATTTAGAATAGCACTATCTAGAGTGGAGTTATGGTTGAAAAGTATATCTTTTAGGACATCCATGAATTCTAGAAAGATGAGCAGAATGTGCACCTATCCCTCCATGAAGTTCCTTCCCTCAAACCAGTGATGGTAATATAAAATATAACAAATTAGTCCAAAATAAAGGACTCTTGGATTGATGTCCACGTAGAAGGTGCCCAAGGACAAGTGAAGAAGGATCCTGAAGAGTGGCTTACAAAACTTCACAAAGAGGAAAAGCTTTCAATTCACTTGTAACTAGACAAAAGGAAGATGGAGAAGATGTCAAATGTTGGAATCCAATGGGAAAAGGTCTTATTCAATGAATGAGGACTATACCCTTTTCCTAAAGGGTGCTAAAAATATTCAAAAAGCTCCATGCTAGGAAAATATTTGGAAATCATCTATTTAGGACAAATCTATCGCCTTCCTCTACCTAACTAGGTAAAGGAAAAAACTTGTTTGATTATAAAGAAAAAGAGGAATAGTAGGGCCATCACACTATAGCAAATGTATGGAAGAGGAAAAAGGTAGAAATATTTTCCTACATTGTAATTAAGCTAAGCAAATATGGAATCTATGGAGAAATTTCAATGGTCATTCTCCTCCCACCTGAACCTCATTTAAGGATCTAATATGGAAGTTGCCCAAGCCTAGCCTCCATGGAAAGCAAACATTCTAAAGGTAATTTGGATGGCATCTCCAAGATTTATTCTTTGGTTCCTATGGAAATCTAGGGAGAACAAGATTTTTGAAGTAAAGATTTAAGATGCAGAGCAAACTTGGGAAAATATGAAGAGAACCATTTTTTAAATGGTCAAGGATAGGGTAAGATTATCCAACTCCAAACTAATTCCATTAAAGTCTACCTACATTCGATTGATTATCATCCTATTCAAGAGCTCCCTTGTAAATGGACAAAGGTTAGGCAAGGAGACCCATAAACACATACACAACTAACCAGCCAAAGAATGGATCAAATTCTATTTTTAAGGGAGCATCCAAAGGAAACCCCAAATGAGCAAGGGCATGGGATATAATGAAAACTTAAAATGATCACATGGTGGTTGTGAACTTGTGACTCTAGATTGGAAAACAAACAATCGAGCAAAATTTGAAGCTTTAATAATGGGAGTAGCAAACACCCTAAAGCTTGGTTTTTAAAGTCATATTTGAAGAGGACTTAAAATCACTTGAATGGAGAAAACTACAATCCCTCATGGAATATAACAAGCAAAGGCAATTGGATGAACATGCATTGAGTTGTTTTGAGGAATAAACATTTGTACGTCTTAGAATATAAGCAAACCAGATAGCAGATTGGTAGGCTAATCAAGCCATTGCATCAAGCACGCCCTTCTCCAAACCCCTAAAAGTCCCCAACACAATCCACAAGGAAGGAAGGAAAATGGAATGATATGCTCGTTGGGAACTTGAAAAATAGGAGGTCATCCCCCTTGCACCCTACCCCCATCAATTCCTTAATTAATAAGGATGTGAAGATCTTATCAAAAGTAATTATAGATTATATTCCCCCAATTCAATCTCGCAAGTGGAAAAGGACTTTAGATACAGCCATAATGACCAAGGGTGGTAGAGAGAGTCCGCAACCCCAAACGCCATCACCTCACTGTCAAATGCTGCAAAAAACATCCTAATAAACTTGATCTACCCTTTCTATGCATCACATTTGGACCATCGCAGAGAGAGCATCCCTCCCATTACTTAGAAATCCACTACAGTTGGTGTTGGTGAATTCTGTAGCATAAAGGTCAATCTAGGAAGAAGTAGACATGGCCCCTGCCCCACCCCTTTAACATTCACATTTGGTTGACGAATTTCATGTTCCAGCAGGGACTCCCATATCCAATTCAGAAAGCCAGCTTATCTCGTCCAAACAAACAAAGACAAAAGAAGTTCAACAAGGTTACCAATGAGCAGATATACCAGGATTTTCTAGGGTTTCACAACCAAATGAAGAATTTGGAGAGGCCTGCCTCCATGCTGAATTAGAAGATAAGTTGCCCATCATGATAAAATCATTTTCCCTGAAGGTTAGGAGGCCAAAGCCCATCATCACACAGCTGTGGAGCCTAAATCCAAGCATGAGAGCTATGCTCGATTTGAGAGTATTTGTATCCATCTAGCTATGCTTATCTGTTATTTCAATACCCTAATGTTTTCTCTAAGTTTTGATACAACTGATAATGCTCATGTTTGAAGTAAAGACTGAACTAGTTGTAACAACAGTACCTACATACTGGAAATTCCATGTATGATCCTATTTTCAGAATCACCATGCGTTGTGCTAGATTCCCTCAACCGATGAGCTGTATAAAGAAATAAAAAAATTTCTTTTAAAAACAAAAATATTTCTACAAGCAAAACTCACGTCAGAAATATTCCAAAGTTATAAGTGCCTAATTTGTTGATGCTCGACTATGTTTTCCATAAATAAAAAATGAAGAATTGATACCATTTAATCCTATGTCAACCAGCTATATGCTTAAGGATGCCTCAGCTACACCTCAGCTGTGACAAAACCCATGAGTATTTAATCAATAGTTGGCATATAACATTATGAAAACATGATGAGTACCTAAAAGAGAGATGCATACACAAATTTAGTTTAAATGGTATAGATTCTGCATTTATTTATTTATGGAGAACATAAAGAAGCATAAAAAAAATTAGTGCTAAATATCTCGATACCTTTGGAAACTCTCTAATGTGAAATTTGCTGGTGTGAATCTAAATCCCCTATAGTTTGAAAAACAAATAATCAACTTTGAATTGATAAAAAATGGTCTCCTATCCTTTTCAGTTTGATTTGTTTTTCCTTTTACGCACTGTGATCACTCGGCTATGAAATGTTCAACATTTCAAATTATAACAGCATATATTAAATTTATAAACCCTGATAAAATCCACTTTATCTTTGCTACATTTAAAACCATAATAAAAAATAATGCACATTCATATTTCTGCATTTCACAATAATTCTAGCCCTACAAAAATGATCGACTCGCCGCATTAACACCTCTACGTTGTCCCTTTAGAACGTCCAATGAAAACCCTAATGGTGAATCCCACTAACATTTGTGTATTCAAACAATAACCTGACTCCAAATATACATATAGTCATCCTGCAAACCCCAACCCCAAATCAAACGGAAGTAAAATTGGAAAGGCAAATTCCTATTCGGGGTTTTTTCACCAACTGATTTTTGTGGATGCCCTTAAGATTGTACACTCTCATCCTTTTCTCTTTAGCAATAAATCAGTGGTTCCAGAAGACCCTAGTGGCCTCCTATTCGACCCTCCTCAAATTTCATATTTACAGGTTATTAATAGATCCAACCCCATTCGACCCTCTTCTACCTCAAGTTTGTTGAGATATTGTAACTTCTAAGAATATTATATTTGCACTTTATTATTCCGGAGATGTTTCATTCCTCCGTGAAGACCCTATTGTATATCCGTAGATGTTTATTCCTCCGAGAGAATGTGGTAACTTGGGTTATTAGACTTCCCTAGTGGGGTCGGCCCAAAGTTAGTTGTATGGGGTGTTTAAGTCCCCAGTGGGGTCGGCCCAGTCATCATTATGTTGAGTGGTTAAGTTGGGGCCGACCTAGTTAGTGTAAAAGTCAAGTCGAAGTAGTGTATAAATAGAGGAGGTGTGTTCCTCATTTAACACTCATTTACTCACTTGTGAAACTCGCATAGGAGAGGGAGAGATATGCAAAGGATGAGAAGGAGATCATTTTTTGGGATTACATCTTTGTATTTGTTGATCATCTATATTGAGGAAGCTTTGCTGCGTTTTCTACCCGATGAGGGTTTCCCAGGATAAATTGTGTCTCTTGTGTTTATGTTGTGCTTGTTGTTCTTTCAGTGATCCTGTATATGCTATTGTTGTGAAATTGAATGTAATACTGATGTTATCTATCTTAGAATATTGAATCCTAACATGGTATCAGAGCTATCCTGAAGAAAGGCAATGTATGGCACTTACGACACTTGTCTCACTTGCGACAATTTGAAAGTTAGGGTTTTGTATAGAAAAACCTAGTCATCGTGACACTTTCGCTGTAAATCCATTTTGGAGAAGGTTCAGGATATGAAACTTCTACAGGCCTAATATAGCATCCCCCTGTACCTTGTGTCCAAATCGCAGCCTCATATTCGTTGTACTTTGTGATTTATGATCCATACAAGTTAGGGTTTTTGCCTCTTCCAGAATGCAGTCCTAAACAGGTGACCTAGGGAAAAAGGTCATATATCGAGATAGGAAGATCCAAATGAAATTATGTAAAAAGTGGCAGTTAGGGAACGGACTGTAGTTTGACAGGTCCACTTTTCAAAGGCTAAAGTTGAAATAGTGACACGTGGAAATCCGTACAAGTTCTCTATGTTGTTTCATCCCATAAACAGGTCATGTTGCGACACTTGGCATAAATCTCTCTCAGAGAATCCATTAAATCTCAGACCTATGGGGTTGGAAATATGACAAGTCATGCTACCATAGGACGAAGTTTCAAACCCTGCAGATCCGAAATTTCAAAGATACACTAGAAACAATACAACACATATGAAATGGCTCAACGGAGGAAATCTAAGAAGAGGAGGAAGAAGCTCTCACTTAGGGTTTTAAGTTTTTAGGTCTAGAAGGACCTGATACAATGTTGGAGACACCTAATACAACATTGGAAGCTTTGATAATGGATTTGTAATCCATTCATCATAGATATTGATCCTCCATCAAAATGTTGTGGGAGGAAGGAGATTGAAGATTAGGGTTTCCAATTAAGAAGAAACCCTAGCAAAGTTGGGAGACTCATAGAGAAACAATGAAGAAGGTTTAAATGGCACTAATATTCTATCATCCTAGCACCATGAACATATATAATATGTTTACAAGTAATCTACCTTGGATGGTTAGGGTTTTACCCCTATAGAGAAGACTACTCGTCAAGTATGACTTGAGAAGACACACGTATGTTTTGAAATCTGATTCTTGATTAAGTTCATAATATGTTTGTCTTCATGTTATTGAGGTTAGTACAATTATGATTGGTTGATAATGAATGCATGTGAGTGATAGAAGACATTCATTGATTAGGGTTATGACACTTATGATTGTACTAATGCACCTGTGAGGATGATGTGGTCTGCTAACAAGATACAGGTACATCAAGAAAGACAAATCAAACTCTATGACCATGATGACATGAAGACAAAGACTCATCCATAGTCTTTAACCACATAGAAGCTCTAATTACAAGGTATGTATGACTTTGTTCTACTATGCTTAACTTATGAGATATGCAGGTTCTAGCACAAGGTCTCTAAATCATTGAAGAGAACAAAGAAGATATTGTTTGGGTATGTTAAGACATAACCAAGCATGATAATCCAGGTATGTTTTCCTATATCAAGTTAGAATCTCACTTTGTGTTAGGATCTTAGGTAAGTATACCTATGTATGAAATGATCATGACCACACATACTTAAGATGATTTAGAATCATAATGTTTTGATAGTATTGAGACTATACTAATGAATGTATGATTATGTATGAGACCATGAGGATGACACTAGTGCACACTTGAGCATGCATAGTGGTACAAAATGGATAGAAGTTCAAAGAAATATCATAGAGATGAAGCGGGATGCAACCACACAAACATAAAAGATAAGTATTTGAATTGTTATTTGAATCTCTGAATAGTTAATGATATTGCTCGTAATAGCTGTATGCATATTTGTATTCCTAGAATATATCATGCATAGTGTAAGAATTCATATAGCATTGACCGGTATACTACTAATATGCATATGATGGGTAAGTTGGACGAACATTCCATTGTTGCTTTTCTAGAATGAAACCTCTTTGCTAACATGCTGAGAGTTGTGCATACTCTTGATAGTATGTTTTGGTAGAGATGGAAGGCATCTAAATAGCCATTGTATGCATACAGGATATGGAAAAGTGTTGTGCCAAAATATTGGTCAAGATAGTTACATAACTATGTGAATCATATCAATATGCATAATATGTTATCATGTCAACATGAATTGATGATTATGAAGTATTACTAATCATGTAATTAACTTTGATTTGTAGGAAAGATCATGAAGAATGATGAACACCGAACAAGTGATGGATGTTCAACAAGAAGACATACAAATCAAACATACTATAGAAGGCTCGTGGCTAGAAGATTCTCTTAGAAAGAGGAAGAGGATCATGATGATATGTTTGCTCCAAGTGGATAGATAAGACCGTTCTCTTAATGGTGTAATTGAAGAAGAAGTGTGAATCGAGAAAACTCCCAGGATTCAATTGAAGAAAGCTCTGTACAGATACCCAGGATCGATAGCCATTTGATGAGCTTAATGATCACCATGGGTGATGCAGATTTCAACCTTTGCTACAAGGTTGAAGATGGTGTCTATATACAGATGGAATTATTCTCTTAGATGGATGCAAGAAGGAACTCACCACACAGTTCGAATGATCTTGAGGCTCATATTAGTAGACCCATCTGATGGGAGATGGCACGAATAGATATGCAGAAGATCACTCAATGTAGAGTGTGAATGATGTTCAGTCATAGAGGGAGAATTGATAGCTTCTTGACAAGCTTGGGCTTTACCAAAATTAAAGCTAATCCTAACCTTTACCTTAAGGTTATGGATTATGAACTTGTCATACTATTACTGTATGTGGTGATTCTTTCTGACAGGGAATGAGAAACAGATCATGGAAAGTAAGAAGAAGCTAGCTACAGAATTTGAGATGAAAGATCTCGGATTGCTGCATTACTTCCTAGGTCTGGAAGTATGGCAAGGCCCAGAAGGAATCTTTCTCAACCAAAGAAAGTATGCTGTGGAAATCTTGAGAAGATTTGATATGTTGGAATGTAAAGCCATGACCATTCCCATGGATTCCAACTTGAAACTGTTAGCTGATGACTCATCTGAGTTAGTGGATGTGACTCTGTACAAACAGAATATTGGGTCATTGATATATCTGACGAATACCAGGCCAGATATATACTTTGTTGTGAACACCTTGAGTCAGTATCTAGTGGAACCTAGAAATGTTCACCTGATAGCTGCAAAAGCATGTGATGAGGTACCTAAACGGTACAATAGACTTTGGTCTATGTTGTCTTGGAGATCATGACTTCAGATTGTATGGCTACACAAACATTGATTGGATAGGAAGTGTATCAGACAGGAAGAGCACATCAAGCGGATGTTATTGTCTGGGATCTGCCATGATCTCATGGTTTAGCAGGAAGCAGTCTAGTGTGGCTCTCAACACAGCTGAAGCAGAGTATATCATTGCTTGCTCTGCTAGTTGTGAAGCGATATGGCTTCGGAAGTTGTTATCAGGATTGTTTGACTTAGAGATGGACCCCACTGTGATCCTGTGTGACAACTAGAGTTGTATCAAGATGATAGAGAATCCAGTATTCCCTGATAAGTCAAAGCACATTGAAATCTGATATTTCCATATACGGGATATGGTGCAGGAAGGAGCTATAAAGCTCGAGTATGTGAGCACTGACGAGCAAGTTGTTGATATATTGACCAAACCTCTGTCTCGAGTAAAGTTTGAGTATTTTCGAGACAAGCTTAGTGTAGTTCAGAAGGACCCTCCTCGAAAGGGGGAGTGATATGGTCGATGATGATATTTGGATAATGGCATTGATATGGATACCTGTATCGATGATGAGATTTCCTATATCGACTGTAAGGTCGATGATGAGGATACCTGTATTGATGAGGATACTATATCAATGATGAGGATACTGTATCGATGATGTGGATACTTGTATCGATGATGAGGATACTTGTATTGATGATGTGGATACTTGTATCGATGATGAGGATATATGTATTGATGATGTGGATACTTGTATCTATGATGAGGATACTTGTATTGATGATGTGGATACTTGTATCGATGATGAGGATACATGTATCGATGATGAGGTTACCTGTTATGATGATGAGGTCGATGATGAGGTTACCTGTCCCGACAATGAGGTCGATGATATCAACGATAAGGTTGATAAGTGGTCCTAAGAATTGGTCTAAGTTGACGAGAGGGATTGTATCATCCCCGGACTTCGGTCCCTAAATTGATCCGTAGACATATGTCTCCGAGAAGTGGTCCCTAGTGGACGAGAGGGATTGTATCATCCCCGGAATTCGGTCCCTGAATCGATCCGTAGACATATGTCTCCAAGAAGTGGTCCCTAGTGGATAAGAGGGATTGTATCATCCCCGGACTTCGGTCTCTGAATCGATTCGTAGACATATGTCTCCGAGAAGTGGTCCCTAGTGGACGAGAGGGATTGTATCATCCCTGGACTTCGGTCCCTGAATAGATCCGTAGACAGATGTCTTCAAGAAGTGGTCCCTAGTGGGAAAGAGGGATTATATCATCCTTGGACTTCGGTCCCTGAATAGATCCGTAGATAGATGTCTTCGAGAAGTGGTCCTCAGTGGACGAGAGGGGTTGTATCATCCCTAGACTTTAGTCCCTGAATAGATCCGTAGAGAGATGTCTTCGAGAAGTGGTCCCTAGTGGACGAGAGGGATTGTATCATCCCTGGACTTCGGTCCCTGAATAGATCTGTAGATAGATGTCTTCGAGAAGTGATCGCTAGTGGACGAGAGGGATTGTATCTTCCCTGGACCTCGGTCCCTAAATTGATCCGTAGACATATGTCTCCGAGAAGTGGTCCCTAGTGGACGAGAGGGATTGTATCATCGCTAGACTTCGGTCCCTAAATTGATCCGTAGACATATGTCTCTGAAAAGTGGTCCTTAGACTTTGTCTAAATGTACGTGATAGGGATGCATCATCCCTGAACAGTTGGTTCAAAATGTACGTGATAGGACTGCATTGTCCATAGACATGAGAGGTGTCTTAAATTGATCAGGATTGATCACCCTATAAGTAGATTTGGACTACATTGTCCCTAGACATGATATGGTGTCTTAAAAGGATAAGGATTGTATCATCCTTGGACTTATGTCCTAAAGTGAGCAGGATTGATCATCCTATAATTGGATCATGTGTATTGCAGAGTATGATGCTATGATGATGCTGTTGATCAAGAGGATCCAGATGTTGATGTTGTTGATCGAGAGATCCAGATGATTATGTTACTGTATCTGTTCGAGTGCTGCAGAAGATGAAGATCCAATATTGAAGATCTTGAAGATGTTCCAGTAATTGTTTGAGTTATTGATGATGTATGAAGAAAGCTTCCAATGATTTATAGATGTATCATGTATCATGTAGTTGATATCTCCTTGCTCCTGCAGATGTTGTTATAATATCCTTCTCGTTAAGGGGGAGTGTTGAGATCTTGTAACTTCTAAAAATATTATATTTGTACTTTATTATTCCGTAGATGTTTCATTCCTCCGTGAAGACCCTATTGTATATCCGTAGATGTTTATTCCTCCGAGAGAATTTGGTAACTTGGGTTATTAGAATTTCCTAGTGGGGTCGGCCCAGAGTTAGTTGTATGGGTGTTTAAGTCCCCAGTGGGGTCGGCCCAGTCAGCATTATGTTGAGTGGTTAAGTTGGGGCCGACCTAGTTAGTGTAAAAGTCAAGTCGAAGTAGTGTATAAATAGAGGAGGTGTGTTCCTCATTTAACACTCATTCACTCACTTCTGAAACTCGCGTAGGAGAGGGAGAGATCTGCAAAGGAGGAGAAGGAGCTCATGTTTGGGGATTACATCTTTGTATTTGTTGATCATCTATATTGAGGAAGCTTTACTGGGTTTTCTACCCCATGAGGGTTTCCCAGGATAAATTGTGTCTCTTGTGTTTATGCTATGCTTGTTGTTCTTTCAGTGATCCTGTATATGCTATTGTTGTGAAATTAAATGTAATACTGATGTTATCTATCTTAGCATATTGAATCCTAACAAAGTTTGCAGATGGAAATATTTTGTTTGAGGGTTTTGTTATGTGGTAAATCCTTGTTAATGGTTGTAAAAGGTTATTCAAGGTCCAACACTCCCAAAATTCCTCACAACGTTGACACATTATCCATGGAGCATGTAATTTTTTGGGATGATGCATCACATTGTTCTTGAATGTATTAGTATTTTTAAATATGCTTTTGAGATGGAACATACCCAGCCTCAATTCTAGTACTAACAGTCATCAATCCATGGCTATGTTGGTGGTAAAACGTGGGTAAAATAGTGTTCTAAATATTGCATCATAGTTTTAGTCCATGCTCTGTTTTGCAACCATTGACATGAAAACAGATCCATACTACTATTTGTGCTTTGCAATTTTTAAAAGATCACTTTTCTGCTGTCTATACTTGTGCAGGTCTGAAAGGTTAACAATCTCTTTCATGACTTTGGTTATTATATGCATATAGTAAAAGGTCAAAAAATCAATATTTAATTCTATCATTTGAATACACCAAACAATGGTCTAAGTATTGCTCTTTCAAGAACTCATACCATGTTTTACACATAAGAAAGAGATCAACCCTAGTGCCTTTCACAAATAGGTACATCAACAAATTGTTATTAATTCAAGTTCTTTTGGAGTGGTTTAAGTATGGTATTATTGGAAAATTTTCACTATGTTTTGCACCTAAAATGAGATCAACATTAGTCCATTGTGCTACAGGTCTACACTGCTATTTGAAACCTTGCAAGCCTCAAAGACATTCATTATCTTTCACGATATTATCTTATCTACAAGTGTGATCATCGAAAGAAATTGGTAAAGGATAGAAGTTAAGACTTAAGTTTCCCATAAAAAAAGTGATCTCCCAACAACTTGTTAAGTGGTCAGTTCGACCTCATTGTGAAGACTGCCATATCCCATATAGATTCACCTTCTAAATCTGCTTTCATTTATCTCTTTGGATAGGTGGTTACATTTCATTCTTTTGGAAACATATTGACACATTTTTATCTTTGCTCCATCAAGCAATCACAAGCAAAGTTTGGGGTCTAGCCCATTAATCACTTTTACCTTGTCACTTTGTTTGATAAATGGAGGGCTAGTACTGCTTTTGCAGATCTGCTTAAGTCATATAAAGTGATCTACCTCAACCTACCTGCATTGAAGAGCTGCAGGTAGAGCTACGGGTTGAGGTAGGTTTTTCTCAATGCATTTATGTATTTTCTGTTTTAGTCTTGAAATCGAAAATTGCTTCCCACACAAATAAAAGGACAAGTGTGGGGACTAACCCTCAACCATTTTTGGCACTGTTTGAATTGTACGAGACCCATGGAATTTATAAGCTATTGCCTCAACTCCGAATGTGAGTTCATATGAACCCTAGAAGGTCCACTTCTGATTTTATTTGTACCTAGATATGTTGAAGAAGCAATGCTATAATTTGATGGAAGTAAACTCTTATAAAATTCAAATTTTCCCTCCCAACAAGCGTCCTATAGAGAAGCCCTACCCAAGTCTTCATTGGGTGGTTTTCTAAATGCTAGACACTATAGAAAGGCAATTTAGAAACCCTAGGTCACCTCTCTTTGAGGTATCTATCTTTTAGTTAGGCCCGAGTAGTTACATGGATGACCAAGGAAAATCAAGGATATTCTAGGTCGTGTTGTTATAAAACTTAGAACCTCAAATCTCACAATCCTCACCATTTGAAACATTTGATCAATCTTTCAAGGTCCTAGTCCAAGGAAATAAAACAAACTAATAAATTATGGAAATGATTTTGCAAAAGAAGCCTTCCCACTAGAGATGTGAGTATCAGCTATATTGCAAGAACCCAATGGAGGACAACAATGATTGGCGATGATAATTGGCTATTGGATCACTTTCAAGGTCCTAGTCCAAGGAAATAAAACAAAATAATAAATTATGGAAATGATTTTGCAAAAGAAGCCTTCCCACTAGAGATGTGAGTATCAGCTATATTGCAAGAACCCAATGGAGGACAACAATGATTGGCGATGATAACTGGCTATTGGATCACTTTAGAAGTAGTAACCCCTCCCCCATTGATATCAGTCCCATTTACTAAGCTACCCTCCCAATAATATAGTTCTTAATTTAATGAACTGCTATTTTGAAGTTAAAACCAATGACTAGGCACAAAAAATACTAACCAAAATTAAAAAAGGGCTACTGTAAGGGAAAAGGTAATGAGATAGGGGAGAATCTTAGTGAGATACTACCAAAGGGGCTACTAGCTATGTATAAAATCATTATATACTAGGTAGACATGCATACAAACCAGTGATGGGAATGCGATGAAAAGTGGTAAAAAAGATGAGGAGAAGACTATTGTTTGAGAAAGACAATTAGACTCAGCCGATTTGGTCTGGTATTCACTGGTGTACATTGGATGCATTAATTTACTAATTGCGTGGTCCCTAGATTTGTCACAATGGAGGAGTGTGCCCACACTCCTATTTTGGATAGACTGACCTGCAACCTCTATGTCATCCACCAAGACCAACCTTCAGTCTGTACCAGACATCCCAAAATCCCTCCTCCGATATTATGATATCTCTCTCTCAACTCTTGCTCGATTCTTACTAGTCCCCAAAGCCCTGCCCCCGGCCACCACTGTTCACCACCACCAGTATTATAAGAATATGATCACTCCACTCTTATCCTGGGGTAGAGAAAGAATGACTTGATATCTACTTCCCTTCATATCACTAGCGGCTTTCGATTTTGAATCTGACCAGCCACTGTGGCCTTTATTCAATAATGTTTCCATCCGATGAGAACTTATGATTTCAGGGGAGCCTACCTAGAGACCTTTAAGCAGGGTATTTTTTAAGGATTCTAATATTATACTGAAGTATATTATCTTCAACGATTATTTTGAATTAAAAGAAACATGTATATAGATAGGTAGGCAGATATTAAATATGAAACATACAATTTACTACTGAAATGTGTAAATTTTGGCAAATATTTTGATAAAAAAACAGATTTTATGTAAATATAGGCAATATTAGAGATTAAAAATGACCAAATAACGAATTTATTTTTTGAAAAAAAGCCCCAAAAATAGACAATTGGCGAAATTTTGCCCCTAAAAATTACCCTGCCTTTAAGGGTGAGTATGATAGCCCTAGGTAAAACTTAAGTATAATTCATTGAAGTCCATGGCCACTGGACCCAATGTGTGTAGCCATTCTTCCCCTAAAACTATATCACAAGCACCCATATCTATGGGCAACATATGAGTTTTGAAATTATAGACACCCAATTGGAGTTTCGCATTTTCACAACGCCCCCACATTTCATCATCCCACCATTGGCTATCATAACTTAAAATTTGGGCACTAAGTGGACATAACAATGGAGTTCTTCAACCACTCTCTTGCTAATAAAGTTGTGGGTGCTTCCACTATCAACCAAAACTACCACTTTGCGATGCTTGATGTAACCCAGAAGTTTCAATGTTTGTGGGGATGAGTTTCACATTTTCACAACGCCCCCACATTTCATCATCCCACCATTGGCTATCATAACTTAAAATTTGGGCACTAGGTGGACATAACAATGGAGTTCTTCAACCACTCTCTTGCTAATAAAGTTGTGGGTGCTTCCACTATCAACCAAAACTACCACTTTGCGATGCTTGATGTAACCCATAAGTTTCAATGTTTGTGTGGATGAAATACCAGATGAGGCATGAGGAGAGATGAGTGGTTCTTCGTCATTGACACTGTGATTCAATTCTTCTTGCATAGAGGGTTTTATGTCATTATGAAGATTTCTATGAAATTATTATTTGAATAAATAGAAGTTTTGTTCAACTTAGGCCGCTAAGATATTTGATAAAAAATCATTTTATATTTCAAACTCTATTTCTTCCTTCCATAACTCAAGTCCAAAAATACATAATATTTTAAGTCAACTACTGGTGAACAATATACACATTTTAATATAATATGTTTTATATAAAGAAATATAAAATCAAACATATTCAAAAGAGATTTCACCTTTGTGGAAAGATTATAACTACCCTTTTAACCAACGACCACAATATAGGCCATCAAAATAGCGAAGACTGAAAGTTAATTAGAAAGTCAACCAGTAGTTAGCCCTGTGGAAAGATTAGCACTACCCTTTTAACCAACCAGCTAACCACAATATTGGCCATTAAAATAGCGAAGACTGAAAGTTAACTCAAAAGTCAACCAGTGGTGAATAATGAACATAGAATTAGTGGAAATATTATCACTACCCTTTCAACCAACCACATTAAGGCCATTAAAATAGCCCAGAGATGGTTAATAAACGTTTATAAGTGTGTCATAGAAGCACTGGTTAATAAAAGTTTCATTCATAGAAGCACTTCATGGTTCACATTGTATACCTAAGCAGAGAAAAATTGAAAATTAACAAGCAAAAAGCTATCCAAAGCTGTCTTACATACCAAAAAAAACTGTAGTAATTTATTTCCTGCTCTTTGAAATTTCCTAGTCTACTCGCCTCACTTTGGCATCTTCTCTGCAACTTTCTTCCACGCAGGGCGGGAGGAGATGTCATCCCACCATGCCTTCACATGTTTTCTCGACGATATCAGATCACCCTTCTTGCAAGCTGTGACAAGGTACTGTGTCCATGGCAGATGTGTTAGATCTGCCAAGCTGAAGAAGTCGCCAGCCAAGTACTTGCTCTTTGACAGCCTCTCCTCATAAATATCCAACACTTTGTTCAGCTTCTCAATATTGATTGCCACAGCTGCTTCGTCTGTGGTGCCTCCCCTTATTGGGAGGAGAACAGTTTGAAACAGAATGGCCGCAGCAGGGGAAAAAAATGACTGTGATTGCACCTCACACCACTGGTCAACCAGGGCTTGTTCTGCCAGCGTGCTGCCCAGGAGATCGGTGCCCTGCCCCGCGTACTTTTTGGCCAAATACCTGACGATGGCTCTGGACTCTGTTACTCATCACCATAAAAAAACATCAAACTATGAGATCTCCCAATCAGCAGATGGAGATATAAGAACAGGGCTTCAATTAAAGTAAGCTCAGATGATGTGATGTGGGTGGGTAAGCAATTACCAAATAAGATGAGATCCCCATCTTGGATGGTGGGTACTACCCCAAATGGCTGCAGCACAGCAAGAAAACAGCAGAAAGAAAATGTTTAATATGAACAGAATAACAGTTGAAATGTTGCTTAAAACCAGAAATAATACATGAAAATGAGTAGCGTTTTTCTTACATTGAGAGCCAGATATTGGGGCTTCTTGTGAGCACCGGTAGGGAGATCGACGACAACGAACTCGTATTCAACTTGTTTCTCATTCAAACAACAGAAAACCATAGCAGTGGCCGTGGAGAAGTGATGACCGTGTACCTTAATGACCGCCATTAATAATCTCTGGATCTGTAGCTCTTGCTTTCTTGATTGCACACAGAAGACTGAACCCCCTGCTAAACTATTCAAAACGGACTGAATGGTGGAGAAGAGCAGATACCTGATGCTATTTATTTTGTGCGAAAGGAAACCCGTTCAATGGTAGATGAGGAAATGACGATGCAACTATTATTTTTTGTGGGGTTAGGTAGCTTGTGATCGATTATACTATGTGGTTGGTGGGAAGTGACAGAAAGGAAGATGCGAGGGCGTGGGATAACTGGCCCTTGCCAGTTGGTGGCAAATTTTCCAGGGAGGTATAGTTTTACATCTTCTCGTTATTTTTTTGGAATTTAGATGATCTAAGTCGTCTTAAAATGGGTCAAAACTCTTAAGAACTCAGTTTCATAGCATAGTTCCACAATAAATTAAGTGAAACTACAATTTCACCAGTTTTTATAACCAAATCTAAGAAACAAATCACCCGAAAAACGAGACCATTTAAGTGCTAATTATCCCAAGCTTATTTCGGGGTCAAATGCATATCCTATATCCGAAAAAAATTGTTCAAGAAATTTGTTTGAAGTTAAATTCTCTTCATTAAATTTTGTTTTTAAGAGTTTTAAATTATTTTAACATAATTTTAAATGATTAAGAAGATATAATTTTATTTTATTAAAAGTAAAGTAGTTTAAATAATTTGGATTTTTTAGATATCATTATTAAATGTGGTTATACAATTTTTATCAACTTGTAATTTTTCATTATATAAATTGTATTTTGTCATTATTAAATGTGACTATACAATTTTTTTTATCAAATTGCAATTTTTTATTATACAAAATTTATTTTATCTTCTTAAAATTTGACCAAATCTAATTTAGAATTTTATTTTTCATTCAAAAAGCTTTAAGAGAATTATCCATAAATTTAGAGTCTAAAAGTTTTACAATTTCAAATTAAAAATTTTGATTTAAAAAAAAATACATAAATTTATAAAAATCTTGAGTCGTGACTCCAATTTTTAAACAACTCCATTCATAAATCACCATACTTATGATGAGTAAAGATAACCCTATATAAAAATCCAAAGCTCAATAATCTAATGAATAATCTAATAAGTAGTGGAGAGATTTTATAGTTTAATAATTAATATAATTTAGAGTAATGCTTGATAAATTTGACTTCCACATAAATTTATATTAAGATTTTTAGTCTTTGTTTAAAATTTAATTTAATTTAATTTTTTTTATATAAATAAAACTCAAAAGGAGGAAAAATCGAGGAGAGCCATGGAGACGGCGAGTAGGCTTTTGAGGGGTTTGGGAGGGCCATCCCTGTCAGGGTACGGTCAGCCTCGATCGCTGTATTGATATGGGCCCTTGTCAGGAAAATGGTCCATCTCTCTTTTCCATGGGGTTATGGTGTTTCTTTATTGTTTTTGGCAGGTGAGAAGTTTGGTTACCCTAGGGTTTGGAGCTTAGCAGATTGGTGACTGTTACGGTTTTGGTGAGCCCTCTCTGCTGCCATGGAAGATCAGGAGGCCGTTGTTTATACTAGTGACAGGATGGATGGTTTGGATGGATGGGGGGTGCCAGGTGGTAAGGATCTAGAAGAGCTGGTGGATTTCCTGGTGCTGGGATCTGAGATGCTTCAGCCAGCAGGGTTGGAGCCGGTAACCTCTATTACTGACTTTTCTCCGTCTGATTTCATCACTTCGCCGGAGCAGTTAACACATGGACTACTGGCGGTTCCGGTGGTGGAACAACAGTCGGTTGATCTGCTAGGAAATGCGAGCTGGAGGGAAGCGGGTGTTTTCTTTTCGAAGGCACAAGGGTTTCCAGCTGAAGCGGCGCAAGGAGGGTTTGAAGAGGCGGTGGGTTTTGACAGGGTTGCGGCGGAAGGGGTGGCTCGACAGGGTCGGTTGGGCAGTGGCTCAAGTGGGAACGCGTCGAAAGAAGACAGGAGGGTTTCCCTTGGGGTTGCAGAGCAGCGGGGTTTCAGCTCACCGGAGTGGGACGGGGGCCGGGGGAAGGAGACCTCTGATGATGCGGCTGGCTCGAAGGAGGGTGGCGGAGGCCCAGTGAAGAAGCGGAGGAAGAGCTGGATTAAGGTTAAACTGGTTAAGAACTATGCGGTGGGTGAAGACATAGCCTGGGGTAGTGTTATGCAGATGGCACATTTCACCCTTGTCGGCAGGGTTATGGGACGTAATTTCTCAAGGAAGACGTTGGCGGCCTGGGTTGAGGAGAATTGGAAGGATCTGGTAGGTCACTCACCGGTGGTGGTGGAGTTGAATCGGGGGTGGTTCGCTTTCAAATTTTCTAAAGAGGAGGAGTTGCGGAGGGTACTGAATAGGAATTGGCACCTCAATCACTCTCCGATGCTGCTGAAGCCATGGCACACTTTGTTCGATGCCAGCAGGGAAAGGGTGGATGTAGTCCCGATTTGGGTCCGCTTGCCAGCCCTTCCCCTTCACTTCTGGGAACTACATCATTTCAAACGGATCGGTGACATACTGGGGACCTTCCTGGAGGCCGATATGTCATTCCTAGAGACTCTCTGTCAAAAGGTTGAGCGCATTTTGGTCAACATCAATATCATAGAGGGGCTGGCAGAGGAAATAAATCTAGAATGGGGACCCGAGATCATCACACAAATGCTGGACTATGAAAATGTTCCGTTTAGGTGCCGGCGCTGTCATGCATATGGACACCCCGTCTCCGACTGCAGCCTTCCGATGAGAAACAACATTGGGGGGAGGAGAAAACTTACTAAAGGAGTTGAGGTGCGCTACTCGGAGACTGGAACGGGCTCTTCAGACTTCGTTCAATCATCCTCAGATGATCCTGAGAATGCGCCGTCCGGAGACGAGCCAAGTCAGGTGTGTCCGGTGGTGGAGAAGACTTCGACTGATCAGATGGAATTGGTGACTGCTCATCAGAGTGATGATGTACTTCGGGGACCTGACTTCCCTGGTATCTCCTCTCTCTCTTTTTCCCCTACTGTTAATTTATTTATGAACTCTGTTACTTTATTGAGGCATGATTGGGTGGAGGGTCTGCGCAACCTTTCTCTCTCGAGCACCCTGGGTCCTTTGGGGTCTCGGTCTGGTTATCACATTGGTGAGGAGGAGGCACCGGTTCTGATTTCTCCTTCTATGGAATCGGTTTTGGAACCTGTGACTGCTCGTCTATGTGCTTTGGATGATACCTCTACTGGTTTTTTTTACCCTGATCCTGGAGATGCACATGAGGAGGATTACCTCTCTCCCACGGAATCACAAGATTCGGGTTATTTCCTTCGCTCTTGCATGAAAGCCACCTCAGCGGGGATGGGGAAAGCCACTACTCCTGTTCGTAAGGGGAGGGGAAGGAAGTCAAACTTGCATAAGGCACAATCCAGGGCAAGGGTGGATCTCTTGGAAGGGAAACAAATTTCGATTGTTAAGGCACTTAGAGCGGGGAAGGCCTTGAAAAAAGGGCGAACATGAAGATTATGTCTTTCAACTGCCGGGGTTTGGCTGGGCCCAACAAGAAATCAGCCTTCAGAAGGGTGCTTACTCTTGAACACCCGGATGTGATATTGCTACAAGAGACCTTAGGTGTAGGTGATGTTATTATGAATCGTTTGGAGAGTTGGCTGCCTGGATGGTCCTTTCTCACTTTGGATGTAAAGGGACGTTCTGGGGGGCTAGTTGTGGGATGGAGGAATTGTAATTTTAAGCTTGTGAACTCGTGGGGAATGGATTTTGTTCTTTGTGTTGAAGTTTTGTCGGTTGATTTGGGGATCACTATTAAGGTGATTAATATCTATGGGCCTTACCAGCATCGAGTCGTCTTCTGGGACTCACTGTTTGGAAATCCCCTCTTGAGTGGTGACTCACTGGTCATAGGGGGGGACCTAAACTTCTCGCTGGGTCAAAGCGAGGTATGGGGACCTCATGCTCAAGTGGATCCGTTGGCTGGATACTTTGTTCAGAAGCTAGTGGCGAAGGGTTTGCTGGATATAGAGCCTTTCAAGCTGAATCCGACCTGGAGAAATAAGCGCAGTGGGGATGCTAGGGTGGCGAAAAGGATTGAACGTTTTTTGGTGGTTGAACAGTTGGTGGACAGATTCTTTCAGGTTCGACAGTGGGTTGGCAGCGGTGGTATCTCTGATCATTTTCCTATCTTTTTTGAGATACAAAAGGGGCCATCAAACCCTCTGAGTCCTTTGAAATTCAATAAATTGTGGTTACAAGACGAGACATTTAAAAATCTCTTCCTTACACACTGGACTCCTTTTGATAGGGATTTTGATAGATCAGCTGCTTTTCAGTTTGCAGATAATATTAAAAAGCTGAAAAGGCTGGTTAAAGATTGGGCTATTGCTAAGAGATGTAGGTAAGATGCAGAGCTGAAACAGGTGGAGGAAGAGCTCCTGCAGATTTATGAAGGAGATGGGGGGGGTATGATCTCTCCTGATTCTAAAGAGGCTCTTATCAGGCTGGAAGGCAGGCGGAACACTATGTTATGTGAATTGGAGGAGACTTGGCGGTTGAAGAGCAGAGCGACTTGGTTGGAGTGTGGGGATGATAATACAAAATTTTTCCATGCTTATGCCAAAGGGAGGAAAGCAGCTAATACCATTTGGAGTCTGAGGGATGATGATGGAAACACTCACATCAATTTTGAAGATAAGGCTAGGTGTGGGGTAGCACATTTTAAGAACTTGTTCCGGGCCCCAAATCAGGCTACTATTGCTGAGGTGATTAAAGTGGCAGAGATGTTCCCCAGGTTTGTTGATGATGAAGGAAACAGGGAGCTGATGAAGGAATTAACGGAGGAGGAACTTAAGAAGGTTCTCACAAGCTTTCAAAAAGACAAGAGCCCTGGCCCTGATGGGTGGACAATTGATTTCTTCCTGGATCTTTTTGAGATTCTGGGGAATGATCTCATGGCGGTGGTTGAAGATTCCAGAGTATCAGGGAAAATTCCGGCCAGTTTCAATTCTACCTTTATCGCCCTCATACCTAAGTCTGATAATGCTTTGACTCTTAATGAATTCAGGCCCATCTCACTATGCAATTGTATCTATAAGATCATCTCAAAAGCTATAGCCAGAAGACTAAAAAGTATCCTCTCAAAACATATATCTGCTGAACAGTTTGGGTTTTTGGAGGGTCGACAAATTCATGAGGCTGTAGGAGTGGCACAGGAAGGGATGCATAGTTTGAAGACCAAGAATCTGAAGGGAGCCATACTTAAAATTGATCTTTCTAAGGCCTATGATAAAGTGAGCTGGATGTATCTTCATCTGCTTTTTACCCATCTGGGGTTTGGTATTGCTTTTATTAGATGGGTAATGTCTTGTATCTCCACTGTTTCCTTTTCAGTACTAATCAATGGAGCGGCTTCGTCTTTTTTCCATGCTGAAAGGGGACTAAGACAGGGGTGTCCTTTATCCCCGCTACTCTTTTTGCTGGTAGCTGAAGGCCTTAGTAGGGCCATTAGCGGGGCAAAGGCTGAAGGGCTTTTTCAGGGGATTCTGGTGGCTCCAAATCTGTTTATTACACATTTGCTCTTCGTGGATGATGTATTGATTTTCTGCTCTGGAAGCAAAGGGGATACCCGTGTCCTCAAGGAGATATTGGATATGTTTTCAAAGGCCACCGGTATGGACATTAATGCTGGGAAATCCACCCTATCCACTCATCTGTTGAGACCGGAAGAGGAGGCTGAACTCACAAGTTTCTTTCCTTTCAATACTGCGGGACTAGAGGATGGATTGAAATACCTCGGTTTCTCGATAAAAGCTAATCTATATCTGAAGAGGGATTGGGTTTGGTTGATTGGGAAAGTGGAAAAGAGATTGATGGTTTGGAGCCACAAGTGGATCTCGCGAGCTGGCAGGCTGGTTTTGGTTAAAGCAGTGTTGGAAGCTATTCCTGTTTACTGGATGTCATTAGCTTGGATCCCTAAAGGAATTCTTGAAAGTATTAGGAGGATCTGTTTTAGATTTCTATGGAGCGGTAAGAAGGATGTACAGGTCACCCCTTGGGTTAGCTGGAAAAGGCTAGCAGCACCAAAGGGTTTGGGGGGCTGGGGGATAAAGAACATCTTCTTGTTTTCAAAGGCTTTGGCAGCCAAGGGGGGGTGGAGGTTGGTGAAGACAACTAGTCTCTGGACCAGGGTCATCAAGCTGAAATACTTGGCCGAGGAAAGCATTGAAGATTGGATTAGGAATTCTAGGAAGTCTCATCTGGGGGGTTCGATGATATGGAAGGCTGTGGTAAAATCTTTTGATTTGATTGAATCCAAGCTAGCTTGGAATGTGGGGAATGGTGAAAAGATGTTGGTAGGAAGGGACCCTTGGATGGGATGTACACATGAACATATTCTACCTGGTTATGTTATTGAGGCACTTGAGAGAAGAAGGATTTACACCCTGAATCAGCTGGCAATCCCGAGACCTACGGAGTCATGGAGACAAAGGTGGAATAGGGCCAACACTTTGGGGCTTCAGGAAGAGGAGGCGGCTTTCTTGGAGGTATATATTCGAAACCTGGAAGTGGCAAATGTATTGTTGACTGAAGAGGAGGATTCCCTGGAATGGGAGGCGGATCCGGAAGGAAAGTACACTCCCAAGGCAGGTTATATTATGTTAAGCTCAGGGGCTGAACAGAGGGAGGTAGCCTGGTGGTGGAAGTCTCTTTGGAAGTTAAAATGTCCAGCTAAATCGAAACTTTTTATGTGGTGTGTACTAGAGAATAGAGTACCTACCTGGGATATCCTGCAGAAGAGGTCCTTTCACGGGCCAAGCTGGTGTGTGCTTTGCAAAAGGGAACTAGAAATAGCTAATCATATGTTCCTTACTTGTCCTTTCTCTGTTGAAGTTTGGAAGGAGTGCACAGTTTTGGTGGGTTTTCCTTGTCAGTGGGATGGAGATTCGATTGGGGTAGTCTGGGAAGCATAGTGGAGGAAGAACACGAACAAGAATTACAAGATCCTACCTCTGCTAGTTATCTAGGGGATATGGGTGGCTTGGAATAATGCTATATTCAATGACAAGCCATGCCTTCCAGAGATAACTGCAGCCCAATCTATTGGTATCATCAAGTCACTACCCAAGCATATAAGGGCAGCATATCAAAGAAGGAATCTGGAGGTGGAGATTGATCGCTCTCGGCCATGGGCTTTTTTTGATGGGGCCTCACAGAATAATATGTGTGGGGGTGGCGTGGTTCTTCATCTTACAGAATCACATTCTTTCACTCTTTCTATGGGGTTAGGGGAGGGCTCAAACAATTATGTAGAATTGCAGAGCTTAAAACTACTATTAATCTTTGCTCTTGAGAAAGGTTGCATCTCACTGAATTGCTTTGGGGACTCTATGAATGTTATAAACTGGATCAAACAGACACAGGAATGCAGAAATCTGAGGCTGGTGAATATACTCTCATCCATTAGGATGATTCTCTTGTGGTTTGACTATATTTCTTGCCGGCATGTTTACAGGATTAACAACAAAGAAGCGGACACCGCATCCAAGGAGGGGCTCCCGAGGGTCTTTGGCACATGGCATTTTAAAGAAATTTTAAATGGCAGAACCCAGAATTACTATCACAGGCCATTTATAGAGAACCTATGATCTTTATCTTTTTCGGCTTTATCTATGACACGGTTACAACTTTTGATACTATGTAACAGCATATTAGTATTTAACTCTACTGTTTTAATTATTGTAACGAAGTTCAGAAACACAGACTGAAATATTTTTTGAATTATGCCTCTCGGGGCTGATCTCCTTATCTCTACAACATCATAGTATGCTCTTGTATGTAACCTGAAAGAAGATGTAACAGTCTCATCATAGGAACATATGATCTTGAAGAATTCACTATTTATGGTGAACCTACAAAATGTAATTTTGCTCTCTTCAGATGAATGAAATTACGCTTTTTTTTCTTGGAAAAAAAAAAAAATAAAACTCAAAAATATAATAAATAATATAATAAGTGGTGGAGAAATTTTATAATTTAATAATTAATATAATTTAGAGTAATGCTTATTAAATTTGAGTTCAAGATAAATTTATATTAGTTTTTTAGTCTTTGTTTAAAATTTAATTTAATTTAATATTTTTTTATATAAATTATTGTTAACAAATGGCACTATCCATGTCACTCATAACATCTCCCCAGACTCTTATTATTCTAGTTAATTTAAATTAATAGTTATTATTCCTATCCATGTTATCCATGTATTTTTAATACTTACTAAATTTGAGGTCAAAATAAATTTATATTAGTTTTTTAATTTTTGTTTAAACTTTAATTTTATTTATTTATTTTATATAAATTAAAATGGAAAAATGACACTACCCATGTTACTCACAACAGCTCCCCATACTTTTATTATTCTTATTAACCATAAAAGTTATGATTGTTTAAACAAATTGTAAACAATTTGAGTATAAAAAGTTTCTTCCAAAAAAGTTGTATTATTGAAGTTTATGTGCACTAAATTATATATTATAATTTATATTTAAATAATATACTTTATTTTGCATATTTTGCATATTTACTTTTTAGAAAATTAAATGATATAAATTGAATTTTATTCTTATTAACAATCAAAATTGTGATTGTTTAAACCAATTGTAAACAATTTGAGTATAAAAAGTTTTTTTCAAAAAAATTGTATTATTGAAGTTTATGTGCTCTGAGTTATATATTATAATTTATATTTAAATAGTATACTTTATTTTGTATATTTACTTTTTTGAAAATTAAATGATATAAATTGAATTTTTTAAATTTTAGTTTAAATTTAATAAAATAATAAATATTTAAAAATTAAAAAATTGAAAATATAATTATTATTAAAAAATAATTATTAAATTTAATTATTAAAAATAATTGTTTATTATCAAAATGATAAAAGTTACTTCTCTAAAAAAAAATCCATATTTAACTAAATTATAATCTTAAATAAAATTTAACATAGTAAAAAACTATAAATTTATATTTAACTAAATTATAATCTTAAAACTAAATTAAATTATATAAAATCCAACATAAAAACTATTTTTAAAAAATTATATTATAGAATAAATTATTTATCTAACATATCCATTAGCATATCTATTAATAGTGGCTCACCTTCTAATTCATAAGAATTGTATGAAGTACCTTATCCCATAAAAAAAATAGTTTAACACAACCATTTAGTGTTTAACTAAATTATAATATTAAAATTACATCAAGTTATATAAAACTCGACATAAAAATTATTCTTACAAAATTATATTACACACTAAATGATTTATCCATTATATCCATTAATAATGGTTTATCTTCTAATTTTGTTATACATGGGAATTTGATGAGAACATGAATAGAGGATCTTGGTGGATTAAGAAGTGAACTTGGGGAAACTTAGTAATGTTGATTTAAATTGCACACAATTTGAGTGGTGGTTTTTTAATTTTTTTAACATTTGTCGATAAGCTTGTGTATGTTTGGAGAGATCATCATATATGATTGAAGTATGTTGTTTCTTATACATGAAGTATTCAGCCAAAGTTTCCTTATATAAGGAGTGAGATATTATAATGTAGCAGGAGAATCCACAGTTTTTGTTGCCACAATGGTATATTCCATTATGCCATGTTCTCAGAATGTATTAACTACTTGAGCCACATAAGAAGCTTTTTGAGCAATTGCTACATAAACACATATTACATTTTGACCCTTTTGATTAACAATAGTATCTTTAGCTATTGATGTCTTACCGATATGTTTGTCCCCAATAATTAATTATAGTTGACCACATCCTATAGAATCATGAAATCAATAGCAATGAGCCTTGTTTGAAGGGGTTCATATATGGAAGGTCTTGATATAATACCTGTAGTGGGAGATTCAACCGATCGAAATTGGGAAGCTGAAATTTGACTCTTTCCATCAATGGGTTAGGCTAGAGCATTTCCAACATGACCCAAATACGCATCACTTACTGGTACCTAAGCAATTTTCCCATTGGTCTCACGGAATTACCTTCTTATATCAGCAAGCCATTGCCCATTAATTTTAATATGCTTAAATCAATAAATTCGTAGGAAAGATAGAAAATACAAGAAGAATAGATGAAATAGATAACAATGTTCACTTGCCTCTTCAAGTGGGAAACATCCAAGAGCACTAGTTCTATATACAACGACAATTCTCGGTTCCACATTACAGATCTTACTACTCTATATATAGTACTTCAATAGCCCAATTCTAACTAATTGCAGTTCCTCTATTAATGAGGGTCGACCACCTAAGGACCTTTAATCAACAAGGAAGACCCCTTTACATTAAACAACTACCCACTAACTAACTAATGGGTCTTATGGCCTTGTACATAGATAAAGTAGGGGGGTTATGGTAGGACCCTAACATGTCCCCCCCCTTTAAAAGCAACATTGTCCTCAATGTTCAAGATGGGGAAACTACTGCAAAATTGTTGATCGTTCCCAAGTAGCATCTTCTGGTTAGGTATCCTTCCATTGAATCAAAATTTCATGAATAATGCACTGACGTAGTTGATGCTCCCTATTGTCAAAAAATTCTTCTAGTTGGAGCCAGATGGATCCCTCTTCATCTACTTCAAGTAAGGTAGTCTGAACTCGACAATTTTGACCCACTACCTTCTTCAGATAAGAGACATGAAATACTCAGTGAATCTTGGAGTGTGCTAGGAGTGCCTTAATTTGTAGGCCACTTGACCAATGAGTTGAGCCATTTGATATGGGTCATAAAACTTTGGTGTGAGATTTTCATTTCCTTTAACTTTGAGAGAGGTTTGCTTATAAGGTTGGAGGTGAAGGAACACATGGTCACCTTTTCCAAATGAATGCTCTGAGCAGTGTTGGATTGCTTGTTGCTTCATGTGAATTTGGGTCATTGCCAAATTTTCATTGAGTGTGCAAAGAGTGACATCACAATTATGAAACAAATCATCAATTGCATGTAGCTTGGTGCGTGTAGAATCTTTCTAAAATCTCGAGTGACCTTCATATATTCATGTATCTTGCTTCCAAGTGTAATGCTGGGAATGGTTGGGATCCTCCTAGAGGCACTTAATGAGCTAAGATGTAGTAGCATTTGTTAGCCATCCTTGTCGTGCTTCCTTTAACCATTCATGTACTAGAGAGGATAAGGAAGAGAGTGATCCTTCTTCCTCATGTTTCCATGACAAGGCATCTACCACAACCTTGTCTTTTCCCTTCTTGTATATGATCTCATAATCATAGCCAATCATTTTGGTGATCCATTTCTATTGTTTTGGGGATGACGACCTTTGTTCCAAAAAATTCTTCAGGATGTGGTGATATGTTTTGAATTGGAAGCGTCATCCTATGAGATATGGTCTCCATGTTTCAACTGCGTGTAGAATGGCAATCATTTCTTTGTCATAAGTATATTTTCGCAAATTCACACAACTTCTTATCGGATGAATATGGGATAGTGTTGGGACAAATGGCTCCTGCCTCCAATAGATCCCGAATGATCTTTTCAATTTCATTCTTTTGTGAAAATGGTTGCCTATATGGTTGTACATTTGGTAGTTGACTTCTTGGAATTAAGGAAACACCATTATCATGCTCACCTCTAAATGGGGGTAAACCCTTCGGTGTCTCAAAGACATGTTGATATTTGTTCAAAACCTTCTGTAAATCAAGTTGGATTTCTGGTGCAATGTTATGTAGATCCTGGATGTCATGGAATTGAGCAATAATTCCAAAGTGGCCTTTCTTCAATAGTGTTTCCATCCGATGAGAACTTATGATTTCAAGGGAACCTACCTGGAGACCTTTAAGGGTGTGAGTATGATATCCCTAGGTAAAACTTAAGTATAATTCGTTGAATTCCATGGTCACTGGACCCAATGTTTGTAGCCATTCCGCCCCTAAAACTATATCACAATCACCCATATCTATGGACAACATATGAGTTTTGAAATTATAGTTACCCAATTGGAGTTTCATATTTTCACAATGCCCCCTACATTTCATCATCCCACCATTGGCTATCATAATTTAAAAGTTGGGCATTATGTGGACATAACAATGGAATTCTTCATCCACTCTCTTGTTAATAAAATCGTGGGTGCTTCCATTATCAACCAAAACTACCACTTTGCAATGATTGATGTAACCCAGAAGTTTCAATGTTTGTGGGGATGAAATACCAAATAAGGCATGAGGAGAGATGAGTGGTTCTTCTTGATTGAATCTGGGATTCAATTCTTCTTGCATAGAGGGTTTTATGTCATCATCCTCAAACTTTGGGGTATATTTCACAATGTTGTCTTCAAAATGGGTAGGACTAGTCACATCAATTTGAAATGACTCTCGTTATTTACATTTATGACTTGGAGCATACTTTTCATCACAGTTATAACAAAGTCCTTGTCTTTGTTTTTCTTCCATTTCTGCTTGAGATAAATTTTGTACTTTCAAGGGAGAAGAACGAATAGTGCTTGAGGAATTTACTTGCATAGAGATTGAGCAGGGGATGAATGGTGGTTTGTTGGTATGTGCATTTATCGTCGTCTTTGCTTCTAGAGCCCTTTGAGATGCCTCTAACTATGTAGTAGGCCGTTGCATTCTGACTTGAGCTTAAATTTCCTCCTTGAGGCCACTAATGAAACATTCTTTATAAAAAGAATCTGTTAAGTTCTCTATGCGGATGGCCAATAACTCAAAGACTAAAATAAAGTCTGTGACTGACCCTATTTGGTGTAACTTGGTAATTTGCCCCAAATAACGAGGATCTTTCTCATAACGTTCATTGAGATCTTTAACAAATAAAATCCAAGCAATGTAGTTCCCATAGCACTTTGTATGCCACTCCTACCATTGACATCTTTCTGGATCCAAATACAAGACCCCCACCTTAAGTTTCATCATGTCATATGCAATACCATGAAGAGAAAAGTAATGTTCCATTTGATTGACACATCATGATGGGTTAGAACCATAAAACTTGTTTAAGTCTACTTTAGGAAAATTATTCCAGGTGTTATTATCCTGAGAGTGTGGTTTATCGCCATGAGGACCAAATAGAGGTTGATGTTGGATAAATAGTCATTATTGAGAAGTTTCATCATGGTGTGGCTCATTGTGTTGTGAATTCCCATGTTCTTATACATGTGTGGCACTAACTATCAAAATTTTCAACTTCTCATCCAACTTCTTCTCCCATTGGTCTAATTTTGTATCCAACTTTTTTCCCCATGTCTGATCCCAACTATTGATGGTTTGTTGAATCTATTGCATCTGTACATTAAGATATGTGTATTGAGATTCTAGGTTGTCCAACCTACTAGTATTATAATGGGTCTCCATATTGTTTGGTGAGTTGGTGTGAGGTGGTCTATAGGGTTCCACCATGGGTGGAATTTGTTAAGTATTAAGGATGAGACTTCTGCAACTCTGAAATTTCTGCAATTATGGTGTGTACTTCCAACCTCAATATATTGAAAGTAGTATCAAAAAATGATAACATGATTATTTCAACATATTCTCCTATGTTTTCTCTTTCTAATGAATTTTGAATCACCTAAATCAGACCTTTCAGTTAAAAGTTATGCAAATTTATAATAACATACCTTTTAAAACCCCAATTTGGAGACAATTTTTTCTAGTCGACCTTCAAACTGAGGTATCTCTATAATTTCATCCCCTTTGAGTCTGAAATTTTTTCCTCTAGTATCCTGATATGTCTTCTCTGCAATGCCAAAATTATGACCTATTTATGATGTGCCAATAAAATGTTATGGCAATTTTACCAACACTTGATATTTTTGTCCCTTTCAGGAAGGAAAACAAGTACACATTGGGCCACATGTCCAAGTTTATGGATATGATTCTAAAATTGCTACCATAGACACTATAGTCTGTCTTATTTTCAATACAATAGGCCTCACTCAATTTGGATCTCCCATGCTCCAGATATAATATTTTTCCTTGGAACACTTGTTTGAGACTAGTTTTTGGACTAGTCAAGAATCCTAACTTCCACATGGTATAACTCTGAAACTGTAATGATTCCTGGTCTGAAAATTGTACCAAAGATAGATCATTTTGTCTTATACTTTTTCTCCATGTTTTGTTGTATGAAATCTCCTAGAAGAAAAAAATCTATAGCGAAATAGCCAAGATGACTAATTTGAAAGGGCTAAATCCCAATCAAACTTCCCTTATCTTTAACCGAGTATATCTCCAAAATTATAGCACCCAAAAGTTGAAAATCAGACACAAGTTAGTTCCTTATGTATTTTATGTACCCTGTGAGTTTCATACCTTGAGGTTGTCATGTCCCCTCCCACCAATCCGACCAACAGAGGGAACATGGCAGACGTGTACGGGGTGCTAAAATTCGCCTCTAAGGCTATACTATAGAATGCAATAACATCTAAATGTGTGTGCAATGCATATTAAAGATACACATCGGAAATTAAATCAGTTACACACACACCCAACATGCATATACCAGCATGTTCACCACATGCATAATAGTAATATCATACACAGAGATAAACTCATCTTATGCTATTTGCATGCATTCAATTTTAATAAATCAAATCGGATCATTTCATTCATTCTGACATAAACAAATATTAATTCATAATGCATAAATTTGGCATAATTAGAAACAACATTGAACACTTCTCTTTAATGGAAATTGTCTTAGCGACTGGCTATGGAAGAGAAACATTCCACCCAATCATAGTTCTTTTTCCAGCCTATATTACTTCAGCTAAGAGACCACCCCAGAGCTAGGCTATGTATCCACTAAGGAGGAACTACTTAGGCTCACTCACAACCACGGGCACAATCACTCATGCTAAGCCAACACATAGATGGGTTTTTCAAGTATGTAGGGAGATAGGGAAGGAGAATGCTAATCCAGTGAGCTCAACCACAGAGCTACATGAATCTCAATTGATCTCTATCAGCCTTGGCACCCACAATACCTACCACACCCAACACAAGGAAGGTACCCTTCTCTGCTACACAATCCCTTGGGCGTCCCTTCCCTCTAGTACTCTTCAATGTGGGCATAAAAAGTTCCAAGTTGTAGAAATTTAATATATTCTTTCCTTCACTAGGTTTATCAAGCAACTCTAGCCTTTGATCTCTCCCCCAATCCAATCCACTCTTGGATTTTTCCGAATTCTAGCCACGTGATTCTCAATCACGAAATTCAACTTTCAGGCTTCCAAATCTAAGTCTTCCTATGGATTTTTGGGTATTTGAGACTCTCAAATTATCCCTGGGGTTTATGTCTATGGATTCCCCATTGGATTTCACTGTTCACATCAAATTTTGGTCGTTTTTGACACTCTAAATCATGGCTTCTTTCCTGGTTGCAATTTCTGCAATTCTTCATTGTCAGGAATGCATAATGGATGAGAATTGATGTCTGGTTGTTCAAAAATGGAATGAGAATAATGGAAAATGAATTCCCATGAGGAAACTAACTTATGGGTCAAGTAAAATGAGCCCATATCCATCCATACCAATTTCTGAGTTTGCCCATGCTCCATTAAATTCATTCACTAATTTTTCAGCTGCCTCTTACAACAGAATTAAATGTCAACATATCTAGTCAAGATGGTTCTCAAGAGGACATTTGGAAACAAAGGATTCAATCCCCCAACCCCTCACCTCTCCCTAGTGGATATGTACAACCCCCTCATTTTAGTTGCTTCCATAGAAAGCTCTTGGAATTTTATTTGCATTATAAATATTTACATGTTTTTACAATTTCCCATGGATTTCTAGCACATGTCTCACAAAATATAAAAATAATTTCCTTTTAAAACCGAGCATTCACTAGAAGGTCTTGGCCTTGATCTCCCCACTAGGAATTTATACATTGCATATGCACAATATTCACATATAAATCCAATACATTCTAAGGGTCAAAATGGGGGGTATGCCTCTTAAAACAAAACCATCCTCAATGTTCTCAAAACTGATCAAAAATGGGTATGCCTCTTTCATGGCATCCTCCAACTCCCATGTAGCCTCATTGAGACCAAGGGGATTTCATTGCACCTTTACCTATCCAATGGCTCGGTTCCAAAGAAATGTTACCTTCTTGTCGAGGATGCACATGGGTTCCACTTGGAACTCTCCCTCGAGTTCCATCTGTATCACATTCCAATCAATTATGTGATTAGGATCATGTACATACTTCTTAAGAAAAGAAACATGAAAAACATTATGAGCTCTCATGTTGGCATGCAATGCAATCCTATATGCAACTAGTCCTATCCTATCGAGGACTTCGAAGGGTCCACAATATCTGGGTGCCATCTTGGCACAACTTCCCAACTTTAGGGCACTTTTCTTGGGATTGACTCTTAAGTAAACATGATCCCCAATTTTAAATTCCCTGTGCACTCATTTCAAATCTGCATAACTCTTCTTCTTGTCCTAGGATTCCTTTAAATTTTGTTTGATATTAACAATTTATTGCTCCATTTTCTTGAGCATTTATGTCCCAATCACTACTATGTTCACCAGTCTATCCCAATTCACTGGAGTTCTACATTCCTTTCCATACAATGCCTCAAATGGACTCATTCCTAATGATGCTTGATGTCCATTATTGTATGCAAATTCTACCAAGCGTAGGTAATCCTCCCACTTGGATGGTTTATCCATCACATACATTCTCAACATATCCTCAAGAAATTCATTCACCCTCTTGGTTTGACCATCTGTTTGAGGATGATACATGATACTAAAATTCAGTTGAGTTCCCAATTCCCGAAATAATCCTTTCCAAAAATTGGATGTGAAATTTGCATCTCGATTGGAAACTATTGCTTCGGGTAATCCATGCAATTTGAATATTTCCTTCATGAAGATGTTCGCTATTTCGCTTGTTTTATGAGTGGACTTGATTGGAATAAAATGATTTTCCTTATAAATTTTTTCCACCACAACCATAATTGAATTATGCTTTCTCATTGTCATTGGAAAAACTGTTATAAAGTCCATAGAAATTACTTCCCACTTCCATTCTAGAATGGGCAAAAGCTGCAATAGTCCTGCTGGATGTCGATTCTTTTCCTTGACTTGTTGGCACTTTTGATACCGAGCAATGTATGCTGCTATATCCTTCTTCATTCCATGCCAAAAGCATTGCTTCCTTGCTGTTGTTATTGTCTTTTGATATCCTAGATGTCCAGAGTATGGCATTTGATGAATTTCATCCATTACCACCTTCTTCAAATATGCACAATTTAGAATGTACAACCTGTCTTTATATAGAAGAATATCATCTTCTTCGAGCTGGTACCCTTCACACTTTTCATCTAATTTTCTGGGGTACAATTTATCTTTTATTTGAAGGTAAGTTCCATTACTATTTTGGGATTCAAGAACCCTTTTTCTCAAATCTGATTTGCAAACACTTAAGTCTGCTACATGAAATTTTCTGCTAAGGGCATATGCAACTTTATTTTCTTTCCCTTTTACATGTTTGATTTCAAAATCAAACTCACATAGAAATTCCAGCCATCTAGCTTTCCCGGAATTTAAGCTTGGTTGATCAAACAAATATTTTAAGCTCATGTGATCGGTTCTAAGCTCAAATCTTCTTCCCAACAAATAATGTCTCCACATTTTGAGAGAATGTTGGGCAGTGCCCAAATGGGTTGGAAAAATATACAAGTATGGAAAATCGCACGTAGCGCGCTGCAGCAGGAAGAAAAGTCTATTTTGATAATTACGCATTGCGCGCTGCAGCAGAAAGAGGAAGCAGTTTTGTTGAAAGCACATTGTGCGTAGCGACAAGCTTCAAGCAGTTTTGAGAAATTGCGCATGTCGCGCGACGACAATGGATAAAGGCACGGTCGCACAGTAGAACGTTGCGCAAGGTAGCGCATGAGCTATTTTTGGTTCAGAACATGGGTAAAGGTCAGACGAGGGCATGACCTATTTTGGGTAAGGAACAGGTGGAAGGCAGATGAAAGCAACCTGTTCGAACATGTGGCGGCAAGCAGTTGAGAAGCTAGGCCATGACGCCGATGGTGATAGGCAGGAAAAGCAGTGGAAAGGGACAGGCCATGATGCAGTTGTAACCATTTTGAGGACTGCGGCTGTCAGAAGAGCATGTGAGCCATGAGTGGCCCAGCTGCAGCAGGCGGAGCAAGCTGTCGACGGCGACAGCTAGGGTGGCAGTTAGCCACGACAGTTTTGGAAACCTTAGGGTTTTGGCCTAATGATTATAAAGACATGACCTATGGGCATGATCTGTAAATAAGGCACAATATTGTAAGGGAAGGGTTACTCTTCGGTTTTGGTTAAGTATTTGGGTATTGTAAAATCTTAAGCTTAGACATCCATTGTAAAGGCTCTGCAACTGAGTGCGTAGAGACCTATCTAAGAGAGAGAAGAGAGTCTGCAGCTAAGTGTGCAGACTAAGAACGGTTGTACCCTTCCCATTAAGAGAAATATTAACAACCGTTTTTGTGGACGTAGCCTCCATCCGGGGGGTGAACCATGTTAAATTCTGTGTTATGTGACCATTGTGTATTTATGATTGTTCAATTGCTTGGTATGAATGTTTGATGCTAGAAACTTCTGTTATGTGATTGCTTTTATATGTATTCGCCGCAGAGAATGGGAATAATATGTTAAGTAATACATGCGCAGAGGGATGTTAAATATTCAACATGTATGAACCTGCAAATTGGAATGTATGAATCTATCAATTGGTTAAGTAGTGAACATTGAGCTTAAGCGCAGTGTTGGAGCGCGCAGTAACGTATGTTTATTAAACCACCCGCAATTTAATGATAAGAGTTTGAGCGGAATAAAGGGCTAAAGAATGCTAAGTAGAGTGGTTAGAATTAAACATCCTGGCAAGGACGCGCAGCCCTGTTGAAGCGCCGAGTCATTGAAGGTTGCTGCGAGGTAAGTTGTTGATAGCTTACTATCATAGCACGAAGGTATCCTGTATCGCACAGTCATTTAGAGGTGCAATTGCATGCCGACGCACCCAACGTGGAACAGAAGGTTCGTGCAGTTATCTGTCCGCGCAACCTGCAAGGCGTTGCGCTGCTTGTCAGCCTTTTCCCCCCATCGTATCACCCGGTTGTGAAAACTTGATTCCGCACCCACCCCCCTCAGCTTCTCCTCGGGTGAGACCTTAGGCTGCATGCAGCCTGTTGCCGAAAGGGTCGGTGAATTGGGGTTTTGTTGGTTCCTTGAACCACAAAGTACCTGGGTCTACATTGGAAACCTCAAGAAGGTGTCTATAGCCAACAGAGCATGTGCTATGGCTACTAATTCTAAATCATGAGTTTCATAATTCTTTCCATGCTCTTTTAATTTTCTTGATAAAAAATCATGCTTGCATAAGCACTCTACCTAATACTTCAACACAAGCATCCGTGCATACTACAAAATATTTATTTGGATCTACAATCTTCAAAACATGAGCGCTTGTGAGTAACTTATTCAGCTGTTGAAAGCTTTCTTCACGTTTTTCATACCATGCAAAATTTACATTCTTCCTCTGCAGCGATGTGATTGGATGAGCGATCTTGGAGAATCCCTCAATGAACCTTCTATAGTACCCTGCAAGACTCATAAAAGATCTAACATCTGTAACATTCTTTGGAGTAAAAAATATTCATTATGGCATCAATCTTTTCCAAATCCACTACAACTCCTTCTTCTCAAATAATATGACCCAAATATTGTACCTTTCTTTGATAGAATTCACACTTGCTAAGATTTTCATACAATTTGTGCTCTCTAAGAACTTGCAATGCCATTCTTAAATGTTCCTCATGTTCTTATTCATTTCTTGAATAAACAAGAATGTCATCCAAGAATACTAACACGAACTTGTCCAAATATTTTCTAAAGACACTATTGATGAGGCACATGAATGTGGTAGGTGCATTGGTAAGTCCAAATGGCACCACCGTGAACTCATAATGACTATATCTTATCCGAAAAGATGTCTTGTGAATGTTTTCTTCTTTTATTCTCACTCGATGATAACCGGATCTCAAGTCAATTTTTTAAAACACTTTGGCTTCCTTCATTTGATCGAACAAATCATCAATCCTGGGCAATGGGTACTTATTCTTGACTGTCACTTTATTTAACTACCTGCAATCAATACACAACCTTAAAGTCCCATCTTTCTTCTTGACAAATAACACCTGTGCTACCCAAGGGGACACACTTGCTCTTATATACTTCTTGTCCATTAATTCATGTAGCTGCATCTTTAATTCTACCAATTCGGGCGTGCTCATTCTATCAGGAGATTTGGAAACTCGCGTTGCTCCCGGGAAAAGATAGATTGTAAAATCAATGTTCCTTTTTGGTGGCAGTCCCGTCAATTCACCCAGAAGCACATATTTGAACTCTTGTAACAACTGATAATATTCTATTCTTCGGCCTTTTCTCTCTAAGGAATATGATATATGGGTTGCATATAATTGACAACCTTTCTTGTAAAAATTTCTTAACTATAAGGCTGAAATCTGCCTTATCGAAGCTTGCTTGGGAATTCCTTTTACCAATCTCAGACTTCCCTCTTCATCAATACATTCAAGAATCTTTTCATAACAATCTACATTGGCCCTATGTCTTTCCAACCAATCCATACCAATAAGGGCATCATAGGATCCTAATGGTAGGATAATTAAATTTACCTTGGCGGGAATTCCATTCAACTATAGGAGGCATTCCATCACTACTTCACTCACTTTTCTTTTTGTTCCCATGGCTAATTGAACTGACCACGAGTTATTATGCTTCATTTTTCCAAGGGAACAACTTTCAACCAATTTTGGAGAGACATAACTATGAGTAGATCCTAGATCAATCAAAACATAAATAGATTTCTTATAAATCTTACCTTCAACTTCCACTACTGTTGATTGATGGTCTGCCCGATGATTATCCAACTCTGTATAAATTTGGGGAGTTGTTCTTTCCATATCCTCCACTGTAACTGTTGCTTCTAATTTATGCAAACCTCGAGGTTTCTCTATTCGATGTTTACAATCTTTAAGCATGTGGTTCTCTCCACATCCCTAACACTGAAGCGGTCATTTTGGCCCTTTTTCTTCTGCTACTACTGGATTAATTTCTCTTCATGCTTGCTGACCTTGTTGGAAATTCCTTGGTTGATTTTTAAATGAAGGCTTAAATCCACATCTCCTTTGGTCAAATATTTCTTTTGGATTTCTCTTTCATGGTGGATGAACCTCTGATTTTCCTCTTCTCTTCTCATAGCAATGCATCTCCATCCTAATGGCTTCATCAAGAGTTGGTGGGTTAACAAACTCAATTCTATCTCTGAAATTTTGGGCAAACTCCCAAGGAAGCATTGAATCTTTACTCTTTCATCTTTAATGTAATCCACATACCTCAAAAATTCCAAAAACTTATGGACATGTTCTTCCATAGATTTTTGTCTCAACTTTAGTTCATTGAACTCATTCCTCTTATTATCATAGTACCTAGCATAAATGTATTTCTCCTTGAAATATTTCTTAAATCGCTCCTAGCTGATCAGGTTCTTTCCTTGATTCCTTTCACTTGCATGAGGTGCTCCAACCAAATTGCAGCTTGATCATTTAGATTGTAAATAACAATTATATCCTTTTTATTTCCTCTGTAATCATGAATTCTAAAGTACTTCTTCATCCCAAGAATCCATGCTTCCGCTTCTTGATTGATCTTACTTTCTCCATCAAATGTTGGAGGCCTTGCCTTTCTAAATTCCCCTTGTGGAATCCCTTTAAAATTCCTTCTTCTTTCAAACCTGTTGGAAGTATTCCTTGGAGTACTTTGGGAACTTTGAGAATCACATGACCTACTAGAAGAAGATATTGGCAAAGATATCTTATGTTCCCTTCTCAAGGAACAACTTCTTGGACTTGGAGTCCTCTTTCTATTGCGACTTCTAGAGCGACTATCCACACTTCTTCTTTCTTGACCAACATTACTTAGATTATACCCAAGATGATCTCTCTACTGCATGTTAGTGAGGCTTTGAAGGATAGAAGCATTAATCTAGCTCTTCTCTTCTCGATCTTTGATCAGTCTCTCATTGAAACTTCTCATTGTTTCAACCAAATTTTAAGGAGTGATTTGCTTCCTCCTCCCATTTGACTATGCCTCAACATTGTCCTCTTGCATATTTTCTCCTAATACATCCTCACCATGTTCATAGGGGTCCTGGGCATCATTCATGGTCACCATGTTCCTTTGTAGACTCTTTCCCTTTACTTGTTGCCCTTTGCTACAATTGTTCAAAGCTTATCAACTGCAACCACTGTGCATCATAGAGATAATTATTAGA
This sequence comes from Larix kaempferi, assembly GCA_027924585.1. Taxonomy (NCBI): domain Eukaryota; kingdom Viridiplantae; phylum Streptophyta; class Pinopsida; order Pinales; family Pinaceae; genus Larix; species Larix kaempferi. Next base: position 63,129,919 of record BSBM01000370.1, on the reverse strand, counting down.
CATTTTAGTAATATATGAAATGAAACATATAAATGCTAATTTGAATAGAATTAGTCTCATTGAATTATTCACAGGGTTCTTAAGTACTCTTCTCCTTTGTTCCAGTTATACATTTCTGGAAATTGCCTTTATTGACATTTTTGTCAAAACAAGGTTACAAACACTTTTCTATTATGGTCTCTGAGACATTTGAGTTCCTTATTCAAATTCCGACTGTGCAAAATGATTCCCTCATGGATAATATTTCCAACTCCTATATTCCTACTCTAGTCTAATTTCGGATATGGAATTTATACTCTTCCAAAAGTGTCAATTTTGCCCAATTCTGCACTTTTTGCACAGGTGCAATTAGCCTTGGCAGCCAACTTCAGCCACTTGTAGAAGTAAATATAGAGAGAATCAAGAAAACTTTTCTACTGGGAAAATTTATTTCATATGAAAAGGATCACTCATCAACTTTTATATCTCTGATACGATGCACCAGTCAACCTCTATAAAATTATGGGTTTGACTACTTTTGACTTTTGCAACTTTTCAAAATCTTGGAATTTTTGGCAAAAATGGTTATCTCCCAAACTGAGCATTTCTGGAAAACCTTCATCTAACGGAAGTTTCTCGTTTCAATGAGTAGGTAAAATGTCAAGTTCAATAATTTTCTTGGTTTCGACATCTAGGGTCACTTTTTCCACCCACAAGCTTTTTAAAATCTCCAAAAAGTGCTCTGGAATAATGCATTTTGGCCTTCTTTCACACCTTTTGGAATTTGGACCCAATATTATAGAGTTAATTGCGTTCCTTGTACATGATTGAACCTTAGCAATTTTGGCCCAAATTGAGCTCCCATATGGTCTCAGGACACTAGTCTTTGAAAGTCCTTAATTCGAAATTTCCGCCAAATCGAAGCAAAACGAGCTCAGGACTCTAACTGTTGTTTTTGTGACCTTCTCTAATGGCGTCCCAATGCCACAAGTCTCATACAATTCTGAGTTAACTTGCTCTTTCTATGGCCGAAACAATTTTTGGGCCCTCTCTCTCTCTCTCTCTCTCTCTCTCTCTCTGTATATATATATATCGATGTCCCGACCCCAACTCGGTCGATCCCGAATTTTCCAAGCCTTTCTGACTTTTCTGATCGAAAATCGAAAATCGGGGCGCACAACTAATCTGTAATGAGTAATTTATGACTTCCTCACTCCGACTACTACCTTCTGTACTTTAGGAGTCGGAATTCAGCACACACAGCAGTGGTCTTGACAACCACCTCAACCTCCCGACTCTGACTACTATCTTTCGTATGTCGGGATTCAGAAGTCGGCGCCACAAAAACAAATCTTCTCAAACCACCCCCGACCTCCCAACTCTGACTACTACCTTCTGTACATCAGGAGTCGGAAGTTGGCACAACACCACCAAATCTTGACAAACTTCGCCCGACCTCCTGACTCTGACTACTCTCTTCCGTATGTCGAGAGTTGGAATTCGGCAATGCCAAATGGGTCTTGACAACCACCCCCGACCTCCCGACTCTGACTACCATCTTCCATATGTCGAGAGTCGAAAGTTAGCAATACCAAACAGGTCTTGACAACCACCCCCGACCCCCGACTCTAACTACCATCTTCCGTACTCCAGGAGTCGAAAGTCAGCACCACGAACTTCATCCTTCCATCACCGCGTCGATGCCGATATATTTCACGTCCAAAGTCGGTTTTTTATGACACATGTATCATCGGAAATATCTCGATGAGATATACACAATGGTGTGCTCCTTTGCAACATTTGAAGAGTTTTATTGTTGGTAATTAATTGAACCCACAATTTCTCCAAATTCTCATGAGCACTTCCTATGCATTTTCGATTTTTGCCTGTAGGTGTAGGTTCCGGCCCAAACATCCCAAGTGTTGCAATCATTAGCTCTGATACCCCTCTATCACATCCCCTCCCATTAATCCGACTAGCGAAGGGAACATGATGGACATGTACAGGGTGCAAAAACGCGCCTCTAAGGCCATATTATCGAATGTAATAACATCTAAATGCGTGTGCAATGCATATTAAAGATACACAACGGAAATTAAATCAGTTACACACACACACACAACATGCATATACCATCATGTTCACCACATGCATAACAATAGTATCATACACATATATAAACTCATCTTATGTTATTTGCATGCATTCAATTTTAATAAATCAATTTGGATCATTTCATTCAATCTGACATAAACAAATAGTCATTCATAATGCATAAATTTGGCATAATTAGAAACAACATTGAACACTTATCTTTAATGGAAATTGCCCTAGAAACTGGCTATGGATGACCAATGTTCCACCCACCCATAGGTCTCTATCCAACCTATATTACTTCAGCTGAGAGACCACCCCCGAGCTGGGCTATGTATCCACTAAGAATGAACTACTCAGGCTCACTTAGAGCCACACGAACAATCACTCATGCTAAGCTAACACATAGTTGGGTTTGTTAAGCATGTAGGGAGATAGGGAAGGATAATGCTAAGCCAGGGAGCTCAACCATAGAGCTACATGTATCTCATTTGATCTCAGTTAGCCTTAGCACCCACAATATGTAATGCCCACAATTTGACCCTTGTAATGTATTAAATTAAACATGTAAATGTCATGTAATATTGTTATAAAGTCATGGTGAGGAGCTCAAGGCCAAGGCCCCTCCATCGATTTAGCATTTTTATATTGGCAATTAAAAATCTATGTGTGTGGTTCGCGTGCTAGGATAACATGATGGAAATCGTAAATATGATGTAAATGTATTTTAATAAAAATACCCACAACTAGTTATGCAATGCAACAAGCGTATGGGAGCATGATTTTTAAAAGGAATACTGAGGGAAATATTCAAACCCTTGAAGCCAATAATGTCAAGCCAAGTGTCAATGAGAGAACCCATGAACCATCAACTACCCATCTTGACTTTTGTACCCAATCATTTATTTCTTCCAAGAGGTGGTTGAGGTAGTTATTATTTTTGGAAATGGAGAGGTATGGCTTTCCAAATTTCATGTATGGGAAAGCCACCATTTTGGAAAATCGTGTTTGGCTTCCTTGGCAAGAAAACACCCACGAATTTGCTTCCCAAGCCATTATTCATGAATGGGTTTTTTCTCTCTCACGTCCATATTGCTTGCTGGGCGTTTTCCTCCATGTTTTTGCTGATTATTCCTTCATTTTCTAGCTGGGAAACATGTTTTTGGGGTTGCAGAACGTCCGAGAGGAAGGGAATTCAATTTGGGGGTCCATAGAGACATTTTTTTGGCCATTGAAATGCTCATATGCTCATATACCTGTGGGAGAAATCATTTTCTTCCCCGTGATCAATTTACCTCTCGCACAACTTGTTTTTGGGTGCCATAGTTAGGGAAACCCATGGGAATATTGTTTTGTACATTCCATAATTAAAAAAAATTTGCCATGCCCAACATATGTTCTTGTTGTGTGTGGGGGGAGAGAATGTTGTGGTTTGAGTGGTGTGTGTCCATTGTTTTAGTTTGAACTTGTGAGTAAGAAACTAGGAGTGGAAGAGGATTAGAATTGGCTTGATAAAACTAGTGAATAGTGCAACCTCACCAAAGGTCAAAGGGCTTTGGCTATTTTTCTATGCACACCCTGAAGAGAACTAGAAGGGAAGGTATGTCTTGAGGAACTGTGTAGCAGTGAAGGGAATATTTCCTTTTGTTGGGTGTGTAGGTATTGTGGGTGCCAATCTAGCTAGATCTTCTAGAGGTGCCATTAGCTCTATGGTTGAGATCACTAGCTTAGCAATTCTTCCTTCCAACTACCTTAACAACCTGATAAACCCAGTTGTAGACTGGCTTGGCTGAGATGTGTATAGACTTGGCTATGCGTTAGTTGTTGTTCCATTTTCCTTGTGGAATCATTCCCAACTCAGGGGTGGTTGTTGTGTTGAGAGATTGATGAGCACAACTAGCCTATGGTTGGGTGGAACGTTGCAGTTGCATAGCCAATTGATCGGGACTACTTCCTTTCAAGCTAAGTACTCTCTTGCATTAATTCTGCAATGTTTTTATTTGATGACTGTTATGAATGTGTTGAATGCATGCTAGATGTGTGTGGATATAGTTTAATTCCAATGTGCATGTTTATTGTATTATGCATCTACACATGTATATTGGTTGCATTTTACTTGTTATGAATTTTATGATGGGGCTAGAATAGTTTTGAAAGCCCATATTTTTAGTCATGTTCCCTTCCATGATCTGGATAGAAGGGAGGGGACATGACACAATACCTACCACACCCAACACAAGGAAGGTCCCCTTCTTTGCTACACGGTCCCTCATGAACCCCTTCCCTCTAGTGCTCTTCAAGGTGGGCATAGAAAGGTCCAAGCTGAAACAATTTAAAAGATTCTTTCCTTCACTAGGTTTATCAAGCAACTCTGACCTCTGATCTCTCTCCCAATCCAATCCAGTCTTGGATTTTTATGAATTCTGGCCACGTGACTCTCAATCAAGAAATTCAACTTTCAAGCTTCCAAATATGAGTCTTCCTATGGAGTTCTGGGAATTTGACACTCTCAAATTCACCCCAGGGTTTATGTCTATGGATTCCCAATTATATTTCGCTGCTCACATCAAATTTTGGCCTTTTTTGACACTCTAAATCATGGCTTCTTTCCTGGTTGCGATTTCAGCAATTCTTCACTATTAGGAATGCATAATGGCTAAGAATTGATGTCTGTTTATTCAACAATGGAATGAGAATGATGGAAAACAAATTCCCATGAGGAATTAACTTCTTGGTCAAGTAAATTGAGCCCATACCCAACCATACCAATTTCTGATTTTTCCCATGCTCTATTAAATTCATGGACTGATTTTTCAGCTGCCTCTTACAATAGAATTAAATGTTAGCATATCTGGTGAAGATGGTTCTCAAGATTACATTTGGAAACAAATGATTCAATCCCCCAACCCCTCACCTATCCCTAGTGGATATGTACAACCCCCTCATTTCAGTTGCTTCCATAGACAAGTCTTGAAATTTTATTTGAATTATAAATATTTACATGTTTGTACAATTTTCCCTGGCTTTCTAGCACATGTCTCACAAAATATAAAACTACTTGCCTTTTACAGCTGAGCATTCACTAGCGGGCCTTGACCTTGAGCTCCTTGCTAGGAATTTATACATCGCATATGCACAATATTCAAATATAAAGCCAATACATTCTAAGGGTCAAAATGGGGGTATTACAGAGGTGGTACAAAAAATATTGGAGCGAAAATGGCAAGATTACTTGTTTGAAGAGCCAAACCCTAGAAAAGTATTCCCTTTTTGGCCCAAGAAAGAGCTCTGATGCCACTTGTAATATGATTAGACCAAGAAATTCGTAGGAAATATGTAAAATTCAAGAATAATAGATTAAATAGATAACAATTTTCACTTGCCTCTTCAATTGGGCATTCACTTGCATCTTCAATTGGGTGACCTTAAAGAGCACTAGCTCTAAATACAATGACAATTCTTGACTCCACATTACATATCTTACTACTCTATATATAGTACTTCAATAGCCCAATTCTAACTAATTTTGGTTCCTCTATTAATGAGAGAAGACCACCTAAGGACCTTTAATCAATAAGGAAGGCCCTTTTACATTAAACAACTACTCACTAACTAACTAATGGGCCTTATGACCTTGTACATATATAAAGTAGGAGGGTTTAGGGTAGGACCCTAACATTAATACAAATCCAACATTATCCAATCCCAAATTCAAGGCAATGGCTATTGTACCATCTCCAATTCCACTAATTCCCCTATCATTACTTCATTAAGACCATTAATACAAGTAATTCCATCTCCTACTTGAAGTATGGTGCCAAGATTACCAACTCTTACTTCATTATTATATTGTTCAATTTGTTTATGTATAATACTACAAATTTGGTTGAGTCGAATATTTCACAATAGCACCGATTAATTATTTGTTGACAAATATTACCTATAACCACTAATCATGCGTGTTCATCGTGTCTCTAAGCATTTCAATATTGTGATCGAACGTAGGTAAATGTAACTCAGTATTCAAACGAATATCCAAAATTTCTATAGCTCTTCATAAAGCTTGGCAAGAAAATTGTTGTCATATCTAGTCAATTACTCTTTGTTATTAGGAGTGAACCGTCTCATTCTTTGGATCCTCTAATTGTTCCAAATCCTCAAAAGCAGTATTGATTAGATCCTCTTTTTCTCATTATACATTTACCCAAATTTCACCCGTTATCATTTCCACTTCCCTTAAGCAAGCCCAATCTTTCTTGAGTTGATAGATAGCTCATTTACATAATTCTTCCAAATTCTAAATAGTATTCAATATTTTATGTTTACATTTATCTAATAGATTACCTAATGAAATTATATTATCTATTCACAAATTTCATGAATTCATGATCTCTTCCCAAACCAAACAAGAATATTTTGATTCATTCAACTCTCCATCTCAGTTCTTTGTTTATTTCCTTGGAACATATACATTCCCTTCCTTCATCAACACAAAGCATGCCCTTTCCATTCCATTTATGGAAGATTAGAATGAATCTATATGATCCATAAACTGTCGTTGATATTCCACTGGAACAATTCGTCACAATGTATCTTACAACTTAGTTCTTATTTTATTAGTTTTTTTTTATTGAATGACAGATAACTAGAATTGAAACAAGAATAACTAGAGAAAATAAATACAAAGTCCACACAATAACACAAGATATACACTCGGAAAATCCACTATGGAGAAAAATCCAACCACAAATGAGGACTATGCCTTTCCCTTTATGTCAAATCACAAATACAAAGGAAATGGTACTCTCTATGGAGTTACCTATGAATATGCAGCCAGAATGGCTACTTCAAGATCTCCTATCTCCTCTGTTCTTCTCTAACATCCACTTCCATGTTGTTGTTAAACTATGGAACAACACAATACATTAAAAGAATGGACCCCCCTTCTTTTCCTGACGACCCAATAATTAACATAGCCCGATAGTCATATAGTGTTAATTTTAGGGTTTTTATGTCCCAACTCCAAATTAGGGTTAGGGTTTTGGTTCTTCTATATTTTTCTTGAAGTTCCACACATGAATAGCTCCACATGTGTGAGAAATGAGAGGTAACATGGAATCCACTATAATACCCTCTGGTTTATCCCCTAGACATGTTATTATTATTTTGATGTTGTGACATTATGAAACGAGGTGTCAGGACTATGGTTTTCACATTATTATTATTAATTAATAAATTAAAATCGTTGATATCAACCGATGCCACCTAAAAGAGTATGAGGAACCATGATGTTACGAGCAAGGGGAAGTGGGAAAGTGTGTTCCTAAGTGTTTGTGTCTATGTTGGTGGACCCTCTTAACTTATGCATCCTCTTATGTTGTGTTTCTCCTTGATTTTATTATTCTAGGATGTTTTTTTATTAAAATTGGAGTCGCTCTCTCTCCTAGTGCACCTCCTTGAGTGCCACTTGGTGTTGCCCATCGTGAAAGTTGTAAATCCTCCTTAGTGGTTTTCTATTATGGGAAAGTAACTCTTGTGACTCTCTCTCTCTCCCACAACTCGAATTCTCCATAAGGAATTCAAATAGGTTGGTGCATGCTTCATTTTTCTCTTGATTTTTGCTTCTTGCTTCTTAGTTCTTGACTTCATTTCTCTTGGTTCTTAGTGCACTCACTCATGTGCATTGCTCTTTGGAACTTGGGAATTTGATTTTCTTCCCTTGGTATGTGTGAGAGACTGTGATCTAGTGATATTTTTGGATGGTTTGTGCACCCTTACTGAGCATGTGCCCAAGCAGAGAGACTCAGTTGTTGCTAATCTATCAGTCTTGGAAGTTGCTTGTCCTGAATTGGAAGTGACGTGGAATCCACTTGCCATTGGATACAGTTGGAACAATGGTAGATTAGTGTTTTATTGAGTCTCTCTATCTTGGAGCTGTATATCCTGGATTGGAAATAGTGGTATCTATCTTCTATTAGAATACAATTGGACCGATGGTAGACTTGTGACTATCTGTCCTGGATTGGAAGTGATGTGGAATCCACTTGCCATTGGAATTGTGGTTGGATCGATGATAGTTTTTTTCCTTGGGGTACTTGGAAAAAGTCCGTAATTTTATTTCAAAAAGATGATCAAAATTACATATTGCACATGTAGTAGAATCAACAAGGATCCCTACATTTTCACATATTTCTGTCCCATATAAGCAGAAACAACAGCTTATAAAGAGCTGAACCAAAAAAAAAAAAAAAACCCAGAGAGAAGAACAGATAAATCTTGAACATACTACAGAAAGAGTGAGCAGAAACCCACTCAAATCCACCATAGCCACACAAGAACAAGAAGCTATGACCATCCACCGCTCACATTGCAGCAGACTCTCCACAGAAAGATATAGATCCGTCAAAACCGAAACCCTCATCGGAGGAAGCAGAAGATCCATGTCTGTGGACAGAGCAGCAGACACGGTAGACCTCCCAAACCGGCAAAAACAGCCAGCAAGCAAACCCCTGATGAAGAATCAGCCATAGAAACCCCATTTTGGCTGGAGCAGTCCGCCGATGCAAGCTGAGCGTCCCTGAAATCAATCCCCAGATGCCTCCACCGTATGAAAGGGACGACGAACATGTGCGGCAAGGGCGTGATGGTGGTGGCGGAGTCAGAGACGGCATCATTCTTGGTGAGGCAGGCGAGGTCGTTGCAACCGTTGATGTTCATGGCACAGGATCCGCAAATGAATGCAGCAGGCAGATCCTTGATCCATGGATGCAGAGGCTTCCCGACAGAGTACACAATAAACCCATTCCTCAGCCTCTCGGCATCGACTGCGACCATCGAAGACGAAGGCAGGCATCTCCATATTCTCATAGATCTTACCATAATCCAGGTTCTTGAATTCATCCCATTCAGTGGGAATACAGACCCCATGAGCATTCTTGGTAGCCTCATAAGCATCCCATACAACACTGATCTGCTTGGAGGCAGTGGGGCTGCTGGGCACAAGATGCTGAGGGTGATCCCAATCGAATTGGCAAGATCCCTCCGGATCTGATCCTCGGTCACTTGTGGATCATAGATGTATAGCTGGGCCTTATCATCCAGCAAACACAATGGCAGCAGATTCTCTGGTATCCCCGGTATCTTTCTTGAACGCAAACCCTAAGACCGCAAAACCTGCACTTCTGGTAATCATTGATATGGACAACCTATTTCCAAATTCGACAGCCCATAGCATTCACATATGTACACCAAATTCAAGATATCCTTCTGAAAGCACGACCCGCCGAATCCGACTAGCGTTCTAGAGGGCCAACATGGCTCCTCTGCGCCAAGAAGGCATTCGCGCTGCTTCCAAGACCCGAAGCAACAGAAGCCTCAGCAAAAACGGCTCCGCCTGTGACCAGCAACACCTCGTTGGATCGATGATAGTTGGGTTTTATGGTTGAGTGCATTATTGCTTGTGGCATCATGGTTATGGCTCATGGGTGACCTGTGCAAAAAAAAATTTGGCTTATACAGTGTCTACGGTTGGGTGGATCGTGGCACGACCGATTTCAATTGCAGGAATTTGCAAGATAATTAGTTGTCTTTTATTTATATGGGTTATTTGTTTCTTATATATATATATATATATATATATATATATATATATATATATATATATTTGATGTAATTTGTGAATCAAATCTGAAAAAAGTAATTTTCTATGATTCTAGTTGTTTTCCATTACTAGTTCTTTTGGAAAAATTGTGAAAGCTAGTTTTGGGACTTTGCAAGAGAAATGTTTGTTAAAATTTATATGAGACTCCTATGCTACAAATCTAATTTTTATGTCTCTTATAAACTTGGTATAATGTGTTACTCGAAGATGGAAGAGATTTAGAAAGGTCTATGTAATCCATTTGCAATGAATCCAGATGTTTTTCAATTACAAGTTTTCCGGAAAAAATAGTTTTAGCTAGATTCAAGACTTTGCAAGATAAGTGTTTGTAAAATTTGTATATGAGTTATTTGATTCATATATGATATTTTCATCTAATATGTTTAACTAAATGTGTGAAATAGATTCCAAGATAGTCTATAAAATTCGTTACCGCGATCCTAATCTATTTCTTGAACTGCTATTCTTTTAAGAGAGGTTGCCATAGCTAGATTTGAGATTTGAAATGTGGACTGTATATGAGTATGAAGCTACAAACATATGACTATATATGACCTATAATATGATGATCCTAACCTCCGATCTTCAGTTCATTTTTGTTGAATTGATTTTGAAAACTAGAATTGGAAACTAGCTTCGAAATGGTGAAATTGGTAACTAGTTTTTGGATTCGAATATTTGTTTTTGGTAAAAGATGAATGTACAGCCATATGATATGTTTTTGGTACTTTATTTTTGTTGTAGAATTCTATTTTACAAATCTTTACCTTCACCTCTGTGTGCCTCGAAACTTAGTACGATTGGTTTAATTGAATTCCTAGCAGCATTTATTAACCAGTTGTACTGATTAAAGTTGAAAGATTCTTCGTTTATGTACTCGGATTAGAGATGAAAATGTACTTTAATTTTACTATACATGCATGATTATTTATGCACATAATTTCTATAGGTTCACTTTTTGGATAGTTGGTATGGTTGTGCGTCGAAAATGCACAAGACTAGTTGCTTGCGTAGTGAAACTAGTTGACTAGTCTAAGTATCGAATTTTCGTGTATATTATGTTTAATTATTTAAAAATGGTTATTTGGCCATATTTACATGGTTTTAGGTGTTAATTAATCATTTGGATTGATCAATTTTGTTCATTATTTGAACAAATTATTTTATGCTAAGTGTTGTCATTTGTAAGTTAAGTGTCGTAATTAGCACATTAATTACCTTAATTAACTAGTTAATGACATATTGTTGGAAATGACCTTTTTGGGTGCAAGTAAACTGTGTTATGGCTTGGGATGGATGTATAATTATGTTATATATTGTTGGATAATATTTTCCATCCTCGTTTCAGTTGCTTGCTCAGATGTAAATTTTATTTTAATTAATTTGCGATTATTGATATTTTGTCGAATTAATTTGTGAAAATTGAAACTAAGTATTTATTTTATTTATCCGTCATGCTTAAACTTTGTAATTATCCTCTTAGAGTTAATGATATGTCCCTATGTCCATTTGATATCCCCTGAGGACATTACAGGTGGTATCAGAGCTATGGTTCCAACTTTGCGGCTGTTGGGTCTGTTACATATTCATAATTTTATGTTTATGTGCATTTAGAGATTATAAATGTGCATAGTGAAATAAATTTAACCTCCCTTATGTTAATGGAAGAATAAGAAGCCTCACTTTAGAGATCAATTTTTTGTATGCTTTATAATTAATTAATATTGCATATTTATTATTCAATAGATTGATTGGTATGTACTATGTGGTGCATATCTAATAATCGAGTAGATTGATTGGTTGATGCATGCTCGCCTTGTGTTGCCTCTTTTATTGTTCAGTGATTTGATTGGCCAATGCTTGTGCATTGCATCTTTTACTACTTCAATGATTTGATTGGCCGATGCTTATGCATTGCCTCTTTTAATGTTTAGTGACTTGATGGTTGATGCTTGTGCATTTCCTCTTTTATTGTTCAGTGACTTGATTGGTCGATGCTTGTTCACCGTGCATTGCCTCTTTTACTGCTCATTGAATTGTTAATATTGAAATGGTTCTTGTGGTATGATTTATTTACTGGTACATTATGATTACTAATGGATAAGTAAATAATTGTCATTATAATAGTATGTACTATGTACCATTATCACTTTTAATTCAATGGTAAGTTATTAAGATGATTTAGTTTTATTATTTTTAAATATTAATATAATTTATTAAGTGACATTTATACCCATATGGATTTTGGATTTTCTGTTGATGGTATGTTTTTATAGGCTTATTTATGCCACTTGGATGGTGGTGGTTACATTGATGAGTAACTCCTTGTCTATTTTAGGGAAATATGCCACTTGTCTTAATGGTGGTTCCATTTTCTTTTTTTCAATGTATGTGAGTGACTCCTTGTCTATTTTTGGAGGAAATGAGCCACTTCTCTTTAATGGTTCATATTATCTTCTCTTCTATTTATTTTATTTATGGAGATGTAACTCCTTGTCTATTTTTCGAGGAAATGAGCCACTTTTCTTTAATGGTTCATATTCTCTTTTATTTTATTTATTTTGTTTATGGAAATGTAGCTCATTGTCTATTTTTTTTAAGGAAATGAGCCACTTGTCTTAATGTTTCATATTCTCTTAATTTTATTTATTTTATTTTATGTGTGTAAGAAGGTAGTATAGTAGTGTATGATAATATTGTATATATATGAAATAATTTAAATATGTATAACATAATATGTGATGTAAGATAGATGAGGGATATATGATATTGAATATAGCATAATATAAATATTATATATATAATATGTGTGATAAATATAGTAGTTGTGTGTGTGTGTGTGTGTGTGTGAACGTATGTAATGAAGTAAGTGTAAATTATTTGGAAGTGCTTGGAAGTGTTTGAAAGTATTTGGAAGTGTTTGGGAGTGTTTAGAAGTGTTTGAGAGTATTTGGAAGTGTTTGGAATTATTTGAGAGTATTTAAAAGTTTTTGGAAGTTTTTGGAAGTATTATGAAGTATAGTGTGATCAAAAGTATTATGTTAGTATATATGTTATAATGCGTATCTAAATTATATGATAGCATTGGATTAAGTAATTATACCACTATAATTGTATGGATATAACACAATAATTATGGTATAATGGTATAACATAATAATTATATGGGTGTATAAAATATAGGATATATAGGGTATATGACTAATATTATGTGTATATGATTAATAATAATATGATCTATATGATTGAAGAATTATAATATGTATGTAGACAAATGGGCGTATGTATAGAAATAATTCATAGTAATAGTAAGCATGATGTATGATGGTGTGTTGTATAGAAAATAATTATTTTATTGCAGAATATAATTAGAATATTTTGGTGATAGGATGTTTGGTTGCTTGAGGTGACTATATTTACTTTGGTTGATGGTATAAGTAGTGTGCTACATATAAATAATTAGTAACATCATGTATGGTTAGTATATGGGTATTTGATGGGATTGTTGTCAATGTATAACATTGCCATTGATGGAGTATGTATGCAGGCAAGATGTATGATTGTATATGTGTTGAATGTTTACATAAGTGCATTATTAGTAGTGTTTGTCTGATGATGTTTGTTGTATACATGTATTATTAATATATGGATATTATATATATAGTCATGTGTTAATAATTATATATAATGTTATGATAAATAGTAACTATTTGATATGATTGGTATGGTCGATGCATGATGTTTGAATGGTTGATGTATGTTGTTTGATACTATTGGTTGTTATTGATTGACATTGGCTAGTTTAATGGTTGATACATGTATGATATTGTAATTACTATATGTAGGGTTGCAAATCTCCCCACCATGATTGTAAAGCACTTTGATTCTCTCAACACAATTTCTTAAATAGACTTTCTAATCAATATTATTTAAACAGTGCCATACTACTTGTTCTTATATAATGTTTTATATAATATTTTGTAATTTATTATATAATTAATAGATATTATGAAATTTAAAAACACAAATAATTTATCTAGTAATTAATTAATATTATTGATATAATTAATTTTATCTTTACACAATTTTATTAATTATAAAAAAAATTACAAAAAAAATTACAAAAATAAACATGTCTTCATTAATAATCTATTATTACTTTATACTTCCACATAATTTATAATTTTAAATTAATATATATATATATATATATATATATATATAATAACCATGTCTTCACTCCTATTAATTTACACTTTTACATGGCAAAGCTTGGCAATTCATTTAAACTTATAAATAATTTATAATTTTAAATTAAAATATATTTACAATAACCATGTCTTCACTCCTATTAATTTACACTTCTACATGGCAAAGTTTGGCAATTGATTTAAACTTATATTAATTGAAAGATATATTACACATCGATCATAGGCCAACGAATTCCCAAAAGGGTCGCATGGGGTCGAAAGCTAACGCACATGGGACTTCGGGCTGAGACGGAGGAGCTCAAAGAACGATCTCCAGCTTGATTTTACTGTTATTTGACATGCAATAAGAGCCTGATAAAAATAAAAAATAAAAAATAAAAATCAAACATCTTAGAAGCACAACTATGTAATTTAAAAATGTCAATTTCTTCCCAATACAAGCTTTATATTCAAAAACGTGTATACGTTATTCTCACGAATGTACAATGATTTACAATAATATCAAAAAATAACAGTAAAATCAAAACATCAGGATATTGGCACCAGGATATTCTCACAAATGTGCAAAGATTTAGCAATTTAAGACATAAAACATCAGGATATTGAAATTCTACATAATCAAAGGGGAAAAACAATAGACTTCAAATCTGGCATGATCTTTGCAAGTGGTTACTTAATCAACTATAAAGTCCAAAACCTTTTTTCAGAAACTCAGTTAAGGTTCAACTTACATGACCTAAAATCAACACAGGAACACAATTTGGGTGTCACAAAATCAGTATAGCTACATCCTCGGTAAAAATATAGCTACATTTTTCATACAGTTGCGGATTGTGAAGAATTTGAATCAAACTATTCTAAGTGAAATTCAAATCTCTCTGCAAAAAATAGCTAGCTTTCTTTAAAAAAAAACAAATTTTGACTTATGCAGATCAAATACTTAGAGAAATGGGTGTTCCTTGGAGTCAAAACATCCACAAAATCCAAACCTTTTCAATTCTGGACACTCCCCAACCCTCGAAAAACGAGCACTTAGCCAGCTCATTTCCAAGTCGCAATCCCTCTTCCCTTGATGCCATCGACCTATGTGATCCAAAGAACAGGTGGATCCACAGGTAAGAGAGTGTATACATATAATAACTCTAACAAAATGAGAATTATAGTTTGGGTGAAGAACAATTCAGAGGAAATGGATCAAAATTATAACAGAATATAGGAGAAGTAAACACTTGTGTAGAAGGGCTCCAAAGTAGACGAAGAGGCAATGGGATTTGAACCTCGGACTGGTAAATGATTGGAACCCTTGCATGGTAAAAACCACCGTAATTTACAGCAGGATTTCAACAAAGAACTAATTCGACTTGAGTTGAATTTAAAAAAAACATTGTCATCATTATAATAGTTTGAAATCAGATCTTCGCCATATTTCTTTCAAATCAAGAAGAGATCAAGTTTTTAAAGCCCAACCATCAACCTAATTGTACATATCTCAAATATCTCTACAATATAGCAGAGCAAGTAATCTTAAATGTCACCATAAGTGCATACCACAAAATTTACATAACACACAAGATAATACAATTCTCGAAAAAGTTTCTCAAATTGTAACAAATAATCTTGTAAACTGCAAATCTGGTCAAAAAGTTTACCTACAAGGAAGAACAATTCTGAAATCTTGCAGAAAGAAGCAAAAACACAATTTGCAAACCACAAATGCAAATTTTATGATTACTGCTCCTCAAAATCCTTGAACATTTTCAAAACAAATACTTCGGGTACTCAAATCCACAAGAACACTTGCAAATTGTATTATACTTTACCTAAATGTACTGATTTTCTTGGATTCTGACTGCTGCTGCCACCATACACAATTCAACTACAATTTGAAACACGCATGGTCTGAACAACTCCATCTCCACCTCTGCTCTCCTTCTTTCTCAAACTCATAGTGAGTCTGAGCCCATTAACTAAACGCTGGAGCCCATGGATGGCATTCACGTAAACAATGAATGCGCAACCAAAACCATTCAACGAGGCCAAACCCTAGTAAGCCCAATACAAACTAGAGCTTAGATACAGGAATGAGACTAAGGTAAGGGTCTATAGGTGGATTCATTGTTCATCCTACAAGTGGAGGACATGCATTCAACTTCAACTACATGCAGACACAAATCCATGCACATATAAAACAATGGGGAGAATGTCGTCAACTGGAGAGAAGGTGGGGCAACCTGGATAAGAGGCCAAAGTTGCAAAGCGCAGAAATTGCAGGTGATTGCTTGTACTACAAGTAAGTTGGAGCTCACGAGTAAAGTTTTAAGGTAAGGTTTTATTTTTTATCTATTTTTTGATTTATTTTAATGCCATGCAATGATAAAAAATAGTCAATTCAAGGAAATTGTCCAATTAGAAAATAATAATTTCTTTTTTCTAACTAATTATAAATACAAATTTTATATTAACATTAATCTAACTTTAGAAAGAACAATATATTGATTGCAATTAATAGAAATAACCGGAACATATAGTCTCCTACCTACGGCAGGGACTAAAAATGAATTAAGGCACAAATTGTTAAGAGCCAAGTTTCATTCAAAACAGAGATTAGTACTTTAATTTAAAAATTGTTTTATAAATAGTTAAGTATTATATATTCAATGCATTGTTTTTGTAAATATTGAATACAAGAAGATAACAATTTTTTTATTAAAATTAGAAATTTTGTATTTTATTTAGAATTTTTACAAATTTTATTTCAGAATAAAAAATAATTACTTTCATAAAATAGTTTTATTAAAAAATTAGGCAAGATGAATATGTAAATAATTCTATTAAAAAATTAGGCAACAACCATATGAATATATAAATTGAAGTGATTGTTGAATATATAAATTGAAGTTATTGCTTGAATGAGGTATTAAATTTCTTGGATAGTATTGTCCACTTAATACCCTCTGGAAACATAAAAAGAGAAGAGATGAATATATAAATTGAAGTGATTGCTGAATATATAAATTGAAGTTATTGCTTGAATGAGGTATTAAATTTCTTGAATAGTGTTGTCCACTTAATACTCTCTGGAAACATAAAAATAAATGGCATGTTGGAAACTTAGAAAGAGTTGGCATGGTGGTAAGCAATATCCCCTCATTAGAAATGTAATGGTGCACTTGATCTACTTAAACATCCTCATTGTTAATGGTTAGGGTTTATCCTTATACATGGTTGGTTTTTGCTTAGTCACATCATTGGTCGAGACCATGAGAACTATGAATACTTTAATTAGCTTAACATCTATAAGTTGAGTTTTAAGAGTTTTAATAATTATTAATGTTTCATGATTCCAATATGTAATAATATGATATAAATTATGTTAACAAGGTTGAAAGCTGCGATGTAGTTAAGTCCCTGCCAAATAGTGGTAGGAGGGATTTTTTCATTTTAGATAATGTTGATGGATTAGACATGACAGTGGACAACGCAAGTGTGCATATTGATGTTGTCTGCAATGTTGTAGTGCAACGTGCAACACATGGCATTGAGAAATTAAGTTGGTAGCATAATGTAGTTAAACATTTACAAAGAATAATTATGCTCTAAAGGCCACCTCGTTCAACCATATAAAATTATGAAAGTTCAATAAGAAATCCCATTAAGAGATTATGTTTGCAAAATATTATTAAGTTGATTCAACAAAATCTATGGCATTAAAGTAGCTATCCAAGTATTTTGAGACAATCTCAAAGAGTTATCTACCAGATAACAAAATAAAATAAAAATTCCCCAACAAAGAATTAAAACTCACAAGAAAAATACTAAAAAAATCTACAAAAATGCATTCCACCGATAAAGAAACTTTAATTTCCTTTTTCAAAAAATAGAATTTATATATTTTCATATTTTCAGAAATTCAATTTAATAACTATTTTTATAAACATTATAAAACTTTACAATAAACACCATAAAAAATTAAGAATTAATGTAAAGTTAAAAAATTTTGATTTTGAAACAAAAAAATATATCCCTATTTTGACAAAACTAAATTATTAACCTAGTCAAAAAATTATTATTATTATCATGACTTTCTTACTTCAAATCTAATTATGGCTTTCTTATCACAATTCGTATAAAAACGTGTAATGCCAGTAATATTCTATCCACACATTATTTCAATAATATTGTATCTCTCTTCATCATTCTAAGTGCATTCTTACATTTTTTACATCAAGCACATGGTTTTAAAACTACATCTTTATTTATGGATTTTGCACCAAACACATGGTCTTAAAACTACAACTTTATTTATGGATTTTGCACCAAGCACATGGTTTTAATACTACACCTTTATTTTCCGCTGAAAAAAAACACCTTTATTTATAAATTTTGCACTAAAAAAACTACACCTTTATTTACAGATTTTGCACTCATTATTATTAAAGATTTGTTTTTGAAAGCCACACCATGTCTTTTTAATGCGCAAGTAATATTAATATAATGAGATTAAATTATTCTCATATCTTTTTATATTTTTATATTAATGATTTGTTTTTGAATGCAACACCATGTATTTGTGATGTGCATTATTAATATTACTATAATAATGAGATTAAATTAATCTGTTATTTTTTAATTTTTCTATATTAAAGAGTTGTTTATGAAACCAACACCATGTCTTTGTGCATTGAGAATAGGTGTATGTCCTGTTTGTTTTCTATCGTGTTGTAGATAGGGATCATATTATAAATTAACATGTGAGTTTATATGTAATTTATTTGTGAAATATTATTATATAGAAGACGACACCTAATAATGTCTTGGACTAAGAATTTTTTTATGGCATTAATGAGGATGACGATCCAATAGTATATATATAATTTTTCAAGGAAATTTTAACTGTTTATATAAGTAATTTCTGACTTCAAGGATGATGTTTTTTATCTAAGTAATTTGTGATGTAGAGAATGGCGTTGTTTGTATAAGTAATTTCTATTTTGGAATATAAAAAATTGTATAATTTATTTTATCACTCTGAGTAATAGGATATCAACAAATCATATATTTTGACATTCGTGAAAGTTTGACTAATTTTCGGAGATGCTAAAAACTATATAAGATGAAAATTGAGTTAACTTTTCGATCGCTTACCTTTATATTTTCACTAACAAGATAAAAATACCGTGCAAATATCAATAACACATGTTTAAAACATATGGAAATACATTGAGAACAGGCATTGTAATTTTATATTTCATTTAATACAACACCTTTTGCAATAAAAGCGTAGACAATGCAACAAATAAAATATAACTAAAAAGCGACATTGTAGGAAGCCTTTATTCATTTGAAAACAAACATTGAGCCTGCGAGCATATAGACAACACACATTCATAGTTGTAGCCGCTTCTCTTAAACAAACGTCAGAATCAAATGAAACATTGTCATGCAATTGCAATCTCCATAGGTATACACCTAGAGTATTGGTCCCATAATTGAACGTAGGCTATCAAGAGTGGCAAGAAGTTGATAAACATAGGAACAATGCCCATGGACCTGCTTCCAGAATTGCTTAGATTACATAATAAATGTGGGTTACATCAGATTATATTTCCAAAGGTCCTATCATTTAAAAAATTATGTTAGTTAACCTCTAACCGTGATTGGAGAATCGTAGAACCGTACTCGTAAAATATGGAGAGAGAATATGGGAATTCGATATCATCTTTAACAGAGCCTCTAACCAAGGAAGCCGTAAGGATCGTGGCACCTACTGTAACATCCCTAAAAATACCAAAAATATATATTTTTATGTCCTGCGTAGCAGGATATAAATGGATCGCGAGGACCCTATTATCACCTACCTACTCCACCTAGTCTAGCTCGTACTCGAGTTCAATTTTTTTTCTAGCTATATGGTTTTACATAGTTGCAATGTTTTAATTATTAAACTAAATTTTATAAAAATTATTTATTTGAAAGCTGATTCGTTCTGAAATGGTGACGTAAGTCTTGGAATCGGCATCCCAAGAGCCGGCGGCGCGATGCCGTCAGCGTCTACTCGTTTGTTTAATGCATGACAGGATGTTGAAGCCTCGTTTGTTTAATGCATGACAGGATGTTGAAGCCACGTTGTAGAGGGCGTTGAAGCCACGTTGAGTGGTGACGTAAGTCTTGAAATGGGGGCGGTGCGGGTTTGGTCGTTTGTTTAATGCATGGTAGGTTGACATGACAGGGAGCAGTAGGTTGAAGCCACGTTGAAGCCAATATTCGAGGCATAAAGTCTTGAGCGGGTATGAAATACACCTGCTAGCTCATAGCGTATTCTATTTTGTGAGTATTGAAATGAATTGATAAGGTTTGCCTTGTGCCAGGGTGACGGTCCTCCCACGGTTTCATCTTGGTTGGGCGGAGGAGGTATTCGTCTGCGTTTGTTTCCTTGGTTCAGGTAGATTCAGGGTTTGTTAGCTGTTTGTGCATGGAGAGAGGAGCAGCAGCAGGTTGAAGCCACGTTGAAGCCAATATTCGAGGCATAAAGTCTTGAGCGAGTATGAAATACACCTGCTAGCTCATAGCGTATTCTAGTTTGTGAGTATTGAAACGAATTGATAAGGTTTGGCTTGTGCCAGGGTGACGGTCCTCCCACGGTTTCATCTTGGTTGGGCGGAGGAGGTATTCGTCTGCGTCTGTTGCGTTGGTTCAGGTAGATTCATGGTTTGTTAGCTGTTTGTGCACGGAGAGAGGAGCAGCAGCAGCAGAAGGAGAAGTCGAACGTCGGGGATCGTCTATTCGTCTGCATTTGTTGCCTTAGTTCAGGTAGATTCAGGGTTTATTTATCTACGAACCTGTGCATATATGCTCATTGTCTGTTTGTATACGTGTATGCTTTGTTTATATGTTTTTAGTTTGGTATTCTGTGTGAAAAGGCTTTGTCCCTGTGCATACATAGTGTTTTTTCCATATGGCTATTTATGTAATAACTTTGTTGTGGATAAATTCTGTGCTAAGGTCTCGGGGTGGAAGAAAAGGCTTACGTCTATGCTCATTGTTTACGAACCTGTCTATATATGCTCATTCTCTGTGTGTATACGTTTGTGGTTTGTTTACATGTTTTTAGTTTCGTATTCTGTCTGAAAAGGCTTTGTCCCTGTGCACACATAGGTTTCCTTCGTCTAGCTATTTGTGTAGTAAATTTGTTGTGGATAAATTGTTTGCTAAGGTCTCGGGGCCGAACAAAAGGCTTACGTCTATGCTTAGGAGAAATTTACGAAGAACGATTTGTCGGTTTTGATTTTGAGTGCTTTCGTTCGGATTTGGGTTTGGGGTTTTCATTTCAGTTTGCTGTGGCGTGTTTTGCTGCGGGTCAGGGATTGATTCGTGTGTCAGCAATTTGTTTGAAGGGTTATGTAGTTCGAGTGTATGCCGTCAGCGTTTGCTCGTTTGTTTAATGCATGGCAGGATGTTGAAGCCACGTTGTGGAGGGCATTGAAGCCAGGTTGAGTGTTGACGTAAGTCTTGAAATGCGGCCGGTGCGGGTCTGGTCATTTGTTTAATGCATGGCAAGTTGACATGACAGGGAGCAGCGGGTTGAAGCCATGTTGAAGCCAACATTCGAGGCATAAAGTATTGAGCGGGTATGAAAGACACCTGCTAGCTCATAGCGTATTTTATTTTGTGAGTATTGAAACGAATTGATAAGGTTTGGCTTGTGCCAGGGTGACGGTCCTCCCATGGTTTCATCTTGGTTGGGCGAAGGAGAAGTCCAAGGTCGGGGATAGCGTATTTGTCTTGGTTGGTTTTATCTACGAACCTGTGCATATATGCTCATTGTCTGTTTGTATACGTGTATGCTTTGTTTATATGTTTTTAGTTTGGTATTCTGTGTGAAAAGGCTTTGTCCCTGTGCATACATAGTGTTTTTTCCGTATGGCTATTTATGTAATAACTTTGTTGTGGATAAATTCTGTGCTAAGGTCTCGGGGTGGAAGAAAAGGCTTACGTCTATGCTCATTGTTTACGAACCTGTCTATATATGCTTATTCTCTGTGTGTATACGTCTGTGGTTTGTTTACATGTTTTTAGTTTCGTATTCTGTCTGAAAAGGCTTTGTCCCTCTCCACACATAGGTTTTCTTCGTCTGGCTAATTGTGTAGTAAATTTGTTGTGGATAAATTGCCGACACACGAAACTAAAAACATATAAACAAACCATAGACGCATACACACAGAGAATAAACATATATACACAGGTTCGTAAACAATGAGCATAGACCTAAGCCTTTTCTTCGGCCCCCAGACCTTAGCACAAAATTTATCCACAAGTTATTACAGGGACAAAGTTATTATCCCAGACCTTGTGGATAAATTTTGTGCTAAGGTCTGGGGGCCGAAGAAAAGGCTTAGGTCTATGCTCATTGTTTACGAACCTGTGTATATATGTTTATTCTCTGTGTGTATGCGTCTATGGTTTGTTTATATGTTTTTAGTTTCGTGTTCTCGTATGGCTATTTATGTAATAACTTTGTTGTGGATAAATTCTCTGCTAAGGTCTCGGGGTTGAAGAGAATAGCAGAAATGGAGTTGCAAACCTTTGAGTTCAGTGCGCGGTTTATGTAAGAGCGAGAAGGATGTCAGCATAAAAGAATGCCGCCGGTTTTGTAGCTTCCATGAACCGTTTTTAGGAGAAATTTACGAAGAACGATTTCTCGGTTTTGATTTTGAGTGCTTTCACTCGGATTTGGGTTTGGGCTTTTGATTTCAGCTTGTTGTGGCATGTTTTGGTGCGGGTCAGAGGTTGATTCATGTGTCGGCAATTTCTTTGGAGGGTTATGTAGTTCGAGTGTACTTGTGGAGCCTGGAATATAATGGAGAGTTATACACTGTGCCTTTGAGCTTGTTTATGATTGCAGGTTGGGTGGCTTCCTTAGCATTAAGCTAAAGCGTATTAATTTTTTTTGCACATACTCAATGATTACATGGGTTATGGATTCGAACGTGGATATCTTAGCATGATCTCGCTTAACCATAATTTATGCTTCCACGTCACATTGTAACTACATGAATCGTTGATGTTGTCCATCGTGGAGCTTATGTTTACGATAATCATTAATATAGCGAACTACCTGGCTGATAACTGATATTTAAACTTTCTTTATTTAAAATAATTTTCACTAGAATATTCAAACAAAAATACCAATTCTCTTCCTTAGTTAAATCAAAAAAATCAAAGGCAGATATCATTTAAAATAACTGCAAAATATCTTTAAATAAAAACGTGTAATAATTGTTATTCTGTAATATTTTTCAAGATATTTTTTTACATAATTCGAGAAACGGAAAAGAGCTTTAAAAGATTATTAATTTGCAAGTCACTTATACTTTATATTTTAAAATTTTAAAGTGTAAAAAAATCCTTAATTATAACCTTATTGAAAGATGGGGTTGTGGAGCATTTTTTGGAAATGGTTATTAGATTGGACTTCGCCATAATCAAAAGTCTAATAGATTCATTAGTTCAATAGCTTTATCGGAACATGGGATTATGTTATAGACTTTAGCTACCAACTTAATCGAAGTATGGGATTGTTAGGATGGGATAAAGTATGTTGCATTGAATATTTAATTTAGTTTAATCCAATGTTTAAATTTCATAACAATGCGTAGCAGAATATAAGTGGATCGCTCGGACCCTATTATCACCTATCTAGTCTACCTAGTCTAGCTCGTACTCGAGTTCAATTTTTTTTTACCTATATGGTTTTACATAGTTGCAATGTGTTTTTTATTAAACTAAATTTTATAAAAATTATTTATTTCAAAGCTCATTCGCTCTGAAATGGTCACATAAGTCTTGGAATCGGCACGCCAAGAGCCGGCAGTGCGATGCCGTCAGCGTCTGCTCATTTGTTTAATGCATGACAAGATGTTGAAGCCACGTTGTAGAGGGCGTTGAATCCACGTTGAGTGGTGACGTAGGTCTTGAAATGGGGACGTTGTGCGTCTGGTCATTTGTTTAATGCATGGCAGGTTGACATGACAGGGAGCAGCAGGGTGAAGCCACGTTGAAGGCAACATTCGAGCCATAAAGTCTTGAGTGGTTATGAAAGACATCTGCTAGTTCATAGTGTATTTTAGTTTGTGAGTGTTGAAACGAATTGATAAAATTTGGCTTGTGCTAGGGTGACGGTGCTCCCATGGTTTCATCTTGGTTGGGCGAAGGAGAAGTGCAAGGTCGCGGATGGCGTATTCGTCTGCGTTTGTTGCCTGTGCTAAGGTCTCGGGGCCAAAGAAAAGGCTTACGTCTATGCTCATTGTTTAGCAACCTGTGTATATATGCTTATTCTCTATGTGTATACGTCTGTGGTTTGTTTGCATGTTTTTAGTTTCGTGTTCTATCTGAAAAGGCTTTGTTCCTGTGCACATATAGGTTTTCTTCGTATGGCTATTTATGTAATAACTTTGTTGTGGATAAATTGTTTGCCAAGGTCTCGGCCCCGAAGAAAATGTTTACGTCTATGCTCATTCTCTACGAACCTGTGTATATATGCTCATTTTCTCTGTGTATGCGTCTATGCTTTGTTTACAGATTTTTAGTTTCGTATTCTGTCTGAAAAGGCTTTGTCCCTGTGCATACATAGTTTGTTTTTTTGTATGTTTATTTATGCAATAACTTTGTTGTGCATAAATTCTCTGCTAAGGTCTCGGGGCCGAAGAGAATAGCAGAAATGGAGTTGCAAAATTTTGATTTCAGTGCGCCGTTTACATAAGAGCGAGAAGGATGTCAGCATAAAGGAATGCCGCCGGTTTTGTAGCTTCCATGGACCGTTTCTAGGGGAAATTTACGAAGAACAATTTCTCGATTTTGATTTTGAGCGCTTTCGTTCGGATTTGGGTTTGGGGTTTTGATTTCAGCTTGTTGTGTCATGTTTTCGTGCGGGTCAGGGGTTGAATCCTGTGTCGGCAACTTCTTTGCAGGGTTATGTAGTTCGAGTGTACTTCTGGAGCCTGAAATATAATGGAGAGTTATACACTGTGCCTTTGAGCTTGTTTATGATGCCACGTTGGGTGGCTTGCTTAACATTAAGCTGAAGCATATTAAATTTTTTTGCAGGTACTCAATGATTACATGATTTATGGATTCGAAGCTCGATATCTTAGCATGATCTCGCTTAACCATAAGTTATGCTTCCACGTCACATTGTAACTACGTGTATCGTTGATATTGTCCATCGTGGAGCTTATGGTTACGATGATCATTAATATAGCGAACTACCTGGTTGATAACTCAATGCGTATGAAAAAGTTGGTAGTTCATGGGTCTTAATATTCATTTAAATACATTGTACTTCAACCTCGGTAGATGCAATGAGGGTTTTGTCGTTGGAGAAGGCTCTCAAGACTCATCATTTTCGTTTTGTTCCCTGAAGGTTTCGCTTTGCAACCCTTGGAGGTTGTGAGCAGGCCTGCAATTTCAAATTTATTTTGCATGTCAAACGGAAATTTGACGACGATCTTGTATTTTCTGCGGCTTTGAGTTTACGTTTTATACAAATTTAAAGAGTGTCAAATTAATAGACCATAGAATTAATAAAAAATAGCCTAAAACCTTAGCGACCATTGGACTTTTATCCCATGTTCTTTGTGCAAGCTTTATGTATATATAGCCAAACCTAAAAAGCATGCAAATATTATGTAAACTTCCACTGATCTGAGTATAAAATTTTGATGTTTTTAAAGTCGGAGCATGGTTGATTTCCACATATATATCATTTTAGGGATTTTTTGTGCGGATCAGGGGTTGATTCGTGTGTCGGCAATTTCTTTGCAGAGTTATGTAGTTCGAGTGTACTTGTGGAGTGGAATATGATGGAGAGTTATACACTGTGCCTTTGAGCTTGTCTATGATGACACGTTAGGTGGCTTGCTTAGCATTAAGCTAAAGCATATTAATTTTTTTTGCAGGTACTCAATGATTACATAAGTTATGGATTCGAACCTGGATATCTTAGCATGATCTCGCTTAACCATAAGTTATTCTTCCACCTCACGTTGTAACTGCATGTATTGTTGATATTGTCCATCGTAGAGCTCGTCTTTACGATGATCATTAATATAGCCAGCTAGCTGGTTGATAGCTCAATGCCTATGAAAAAGTTGGTAGTTCATGGGTCTTAATATCCATTTAAATACATTGTACTTCAACCTCGGTAGATGCAATGAGGGTTTTGTCCTTGGAGAAGCCTCTCAAGACTCATCATTTTCGTTTTGTTGCCTGAAGGTTCGCTTTGCAACCCGCTAGAGGTTGTGAACAGGGCTGGAAATTCAAATTTATTTTGCGTGTTAAACTGAAATTTGACGACAGTCTTGTATTTTCTGTCCGTTTCAGTTTACGTTTTATACAAATTTAAATAGTGTCGAATTAATATACCATAAAATTAATAAAAAATAGGCTAAAACCCTATCGACCATTGGACTTTTATTCGATGTTCTCTGTCGAAGCTTTATGTATACATAGCCAAACCTAAAAAGCATCCAAATATTATGTAAACTTCCACTGGTCTGAGTGTAAACTTTTCATATTTTTAAAGCCGGAGTATGGTTGATTTTCAGAGATATATGATTTTAGAGATTTTGTCATATGTAATTCACTAATGATCGAATTGAAGAACTTTCATCAATGAACTTAGGGAGGAGAAACTAACAAAACGCAGTAATTTTATAAAAATTAAATTAAATCAAAGTCTTGAGGAGATGAGAGGTACCTCGACAAGCGCTGTCGTGGATTTTCACCATTCTTTTAACAATTGTTTTGTTAGAGTCCATTATTGTCCTCCACTGTTCTATTGCTTCAGCTCGTCTATCTTGCAATGTATCTATAGTTTCAGTATATACATAATTCAATATTGTTTTTTGTTGTTCTATTTTAAGCTTTTGAAATTTGACTCTATCTCATAAATTTGCCAAAATATTCTTAGCAAATAACAATGTTGTTTGGTTTGGACTTCTCAAAGGAATTTCTAGTTTGGAGATGTTCTCTATAGATTTAACACACAGGGAGAGCAAGATTGAAATGTTGACTCTCTTTGTTGAAGCAAGAGCAACATTGCTCTAAATTGCAAACACTAGTTTGAAGGAAGAAGAGGCAACTTTGTTGCGTCAGGCAGCCATTGATATGCAGCAAAATGCTTCTTTCACACATTGATATGCAGCAAAATGCTTCTTTCACACATTGATATGCACCAAAATGCTTCTTTCACAAGTCTAGGATTTTTTCTTGATTTATGCATAAGATTACTATTAGTAGCATTTTTTACTTTTGTGTGCCTGCTAGTTTTATGCATTATGCATTTTGTCTATGTTATTATCATTATGTTGTGGCCACAATAGAACTATGTTTGTGTGTTAATTTCATGGCAGTGTCTGATTTAGTTTTCTTTTTTGCAAGGCCTCTCTAAGTGGAAGGAAAAACAGCCCGTTGTGCTGCTCTATGTTTGTCTATATGCTAGCGTTTTTTGTGCTTACTGTTATGTCCCTGCTATGTTGTTGCTACATGTCTGGATGTCAATGCACCTGCCAAATTCAGGTGCATGTCAATTATCGTTGTGCATTCACCTTTGTAGCTGCTATCGTGTTGGTGCATCGAATGCGTCACTGCAAGTCTGTTTGCTTGAATTGTCTTGTCAAACGGCAATGGCCGCTTATTAAAATTTATGGCGTGGGCCTTAACACTGTAAACGTCGAATCAACGGTTTGAAATTGTTAATGGACGCAGCTGTTGACCTGCCAGCATTTTTTTTTACTGTCAAATAGGTTTAAGAACTGAAAAAAATTTCGGCCTAAAAACGTTCTTTAGCCCGTCAAATTCCAGACCTGGTTGCGAGCAATGCTAGAGCATTTTTCAGCTTGTCTGTAACAATGAGGTTTTAATTAGTGTATCATTGCCAAGTTACAATCATACTCATGCTATTATTATTATTATTATATCCTGTGTGGCAGGAAATATATGGATCGCTCGTACCCTATTAATTAATCTACTTAATTTTCCTCGCACTTGACTTTAATTTTTTTTTATGTATATGGTTTTACATAGTTATAATCTGTTTTTTATTAAACTAAATTTTATAAAAAATGATTTATGTCAAACGTCGTTCGCTGTGAAATGATGGCGTGAGTCTTGAAATAGGCACCCCAAGCGCCGGTGGTGCGATGCTGTTAGGGTCTGCTCATTTGTTTAATGCATCATAGAACTTGTAACCATTGACATGACAGTGAACAGGGCGTTGAAGCCACTTTGAATAGACACGTTGAAGCCAACATTCAAGTCATAAAATCTTGATCGGCTACGAAAGACAGCTGCTGCGCCACTTGGTGAGCCAGTTTTATGGTTTCATAGCATATTTTATTTTGTGAATTTTCAAACGAATTCATAAGGTTTGGCTTGTGCCAGGGTATTGGTGCTCGCATGCTTTCATCTCAGTTGGGCAAAGAACACAAAACAAAACACACAGACACAGAGAGAGGAGCAGCAGCAGCAGTAGCAGAAGGAGAAGTCCAAGGTCAGTGATCGCCTATTCCTCTGCCTTTGTTGCCTTAGTTTACGTAGATTCAAGGTTTATTTATCTACAAACTTGTGTATATATGCTCATTGTCTATATGTATACGTCTATGCTTTGTTTACATGTTTTTAGTTTCGTATTCTGTGTGAAAAGGATTTGTCCCTGTGCATACATGGTTCTTTTTCGTCTGCCTATTTATGTAATAACTTTGTTGTGGATAAATTTTGTGCCAAGGTCTTGGGCCCTGTACATATATTTACATTGCAAGGATCAACTTATTTACATTTATTTATTTGTAAATGATTCTCATGTGTTTGACTTGTTATTAATGATTTGTCACCTTATGGCCTTGTGCTCGAGTGTCTGCTATATAAACGAAAAATACAATGTGTTGCAACCATCACTTACATTCCCATATTATGGAACATTTGTTAGTACATTCATTTGTTCCTACTTATTCCAAATCAAGTGTCAAGTCAAAAATTCCTACAAGCATACCTGCTTTATACATTATATAGTCTGTTATATCCACTAGAGATAAGATTATAAGGCAAATATCACAATAGTAGTGCTAGTATCAATCTCCTGATTTATTTGACATCTTATGTACAACTTGTCGGACGTCCAATTTTGGTTTTAAGCGCCATGTTGCTGCATATTTTTATGCAGGATGGTGATTCCGAGGAGTATTGTTGATTTGGCACATCATCTTGCTTGAGCTCCCTCTCTTGCCACACATGTGGAGGCATGGTTATATTAACTTGGCATAGTGACACATATGTTGGGTCACTTTGCTAATCCTTTATTTTGCGTCTGGTTCTATTGCACATATGTTCATGCATTTTGCCACTTGAAGGAGATGTTAAGCATTGCTTGTGCTATTCTAGGAGGGGTTGTTTTTATTGCTTGTAGTTTAGTAATTGGTTGAAAGCATTGACTTCACTCGACTTTCCTAGTCTTGTTGGGTTCAGATTGGCCGATGACTAACGAACAAGATAATTTTACATAGTTGCTATGTATCTTCTTATCTACAACAGCTAACAAACGCTGAATGTACCTCAACCAAGGCAAAAAACGCAGACGAATATGTGATCCGCGACCTTGGACTTCTCCTTCGCACAACCAAGATGAAAGCATGCGAGCATCGTCAGCCTGGCACAAGTCAAACCTTATCAATTCGTTTCAATACTCAAAAACTAGAATACGTTATGAGCTAACAGGTGTCTTTCATACCCACTCAAGACTTTATGCCTCGAATGTTGGCTTCAACGTGGCTTCAATCTGCTGCTCTCTATCATGTTAACCTGCGATGCATTAAACAAATGACCAGACCCACAACGCCCCCATTTCAAGACTTACGTCACCACTCAAGGTGGCTTGAACGCCCTCTACAACGTGGCTTCAACATGCTGTCATGCATTAAACAAATGAACAGACGCTGATGGCATTGCACCGCCGGCTCTTGGCCTGCCGATTCCAAGACTTACGTCATCATTTTAGAGCGAATGAGCTTTGATGTAGAATGATTTATCCATATTAAATAGGCAATGTAATGACTTGCCTTTGGTTCTCTTTGTTATAGGTCACTAGTAAATTGATATTGTAACTGTAGTGTGTCAAAGGAAAGTTAGTCTATGTAACTATATTAATAGAGATAGGTGTGTTTGACCAGGATCTAGGGGATTCCCAGCAAGTTCGCCAAATTTGCATTGAGAAGAAGCTGAACTTATTGAGTTCCCTGTTGGTGAACATACATCTAGATTGTTGGCAGTCCTCATCAACGAATATAGTATGTATGTTGTGAATTGTCTCATAAATAACTGATATGTAACCAATGTAAGCTATAAGTGATTTATTTAACCTTATGTATTATGTGTAATTATTCATATAGGGGAGATTGTTTTAAATGCCTTTGGCTATAATTATTTAGTGTTGGTGCAACCGGAAGATAGAGAAGAGTGTAATCTCCATAGCAATAACCATACCTAAGCTATCGTAATAAGCAATGCTTATCACGATCATATTAGACATATACGTTGTTCATACTAGTAGACATTAGTTGCTTGTATTGATTATTATGATTCTCAGCTTAAGAATAGTATAAGCATTATTAATAACGTGTGCAATTGATTATGGACAAACACATAGGGTTATGCTAATGGGTAGCTAGCATATGTGATGTCACATAAATCACGTGGATCTATATGTATGTAATTCCATAACCTTAGATATGTGTATAGTGTTAATGAATGGTAGGACCAAATCTTTATGCTAGTATATGAGATCGAGCTTATGTTTATCATCATATCTGCTTAAGATATATGTACAAGATTATGTAGAATGATTCATCGACATTAAATAGGGAATGTAATGCATTTGGTCTGATTGCCTTTGTTACAGGTCACCAATGAATCTAATATTGCATTGAATCTAATGATTCTCACCGAGTAGCATAGGAAATCAAGTGTGTACTGATGTGTGATGAGAAACATTATATCCATATTTCTTGATAAAGTGACTTCGACCTTTTAAGTGTTGAAACCTTTCACTCTAACCAGAACCGTAGCTGGATAGTTTCCTACAAAAATTCATCTTGGTGGTTGTAAGATAACAAACTCAAATATAGTTTCAAAAAAAAAAACTGAACACATAGACATAGAATTTTCTTGTTTTCTAATTAGGCTTTTCTTTGCATTGATACCAAGTCTTGGATATTTAATAATTTCACCTTAGCAATTAACATCCCGTTTTTTTCCTATTCTACTAAGAAGACAAAATACACTTCATTTGAAAAAAGTTCGTCGCCAATATGTTCCTTTGTTTGCTTTGCTTATTTGCAATGACAAGAGCAATTTACAATGTTTACAACATCATGGCTTGAAAAAATTCCATACCCTTTGCTTATTTTCTTTTCCTTAGGTTCTGTTTCTCTTCACTTGCCTGCAGGTTTTCCTAGACAAACGACTAGAGACATAGAAAAAAGAACAACCAAAAAGGCAAGAAATATATGCTATTGCAAATGTTTTTGTAGGCAATATGCAAAAAGACAAAAGTAAAAGCGATTATGTTTTAAAGGGAGATGGTCTTGGGATCAAAGATTCTAACTGGCAACAAATTGATCACGCATTGGCTACAAGCAATCTGTTTCGACTAGACAATTTTCACTATGAGCCAGGCAATTGCCTGTTTGACGCACTTGCAGTATTGTTGCATTTCCGATATACATCAATAGATATAAGGGAAGGAATTGTGAATCATTTTCGTGTTTGTCTAGATCAGAAAGATCCCTCTGCATTGTTATCGATGCGCACAGAATTGACAGTTGACTATTTGCTAGAATTGCATAACATAGGAAATGTCAACGAATATCTCAATCGCATGTCGCAATCTGCTTCGCAGCCAGATGATCAAAGTGTATATGGACTATGGGGTGATATATTTTGCATTAAGTGGTTTTCAAAATGGTTGAACGTTCCAGTCGCTGTTTGGTCATTAACAAAAGAAACAAAATACCTTCATTTCAATTCTGGGAAATTTGAATATTGCTACAATATATTGTTCCATGACCACACACCAGCTTCTGGGCACTTCGAACCGTTGTTGTCATATAAAACAATGGAATCCAATAGACAAACCGTTGATATGCTTCCTCATAGCGCAAATGTAAATCAATGTCTATATAACCAAGTTGAAATGTCATATCGACTTCCTGGAAATTGTCATGAGTCCTTGTTTGAATCAATTTCCAAATTAACACTCTTCACTGATGGACAAAGTGTTAGAAAAGCAGTTGCGCAAAGCTTTTATAATTCTATTGCTTCAAACGATATTAGAGCAATAAAATGCTTGGACATATATCTTGATAAAAACACATTAGCAGATACATCTCTTGTTTCTGGATGGGAAACCTATATTATGCATTTGGCAAAGCCATATATCATTGGTCATATAGAAGGAGATCGATTTGCTCTCCAATGGTTATGTGAGCTACTAGGCACTAACATACATCTATGGAGCAATAATTTGCAAGAAAATATTGCAACATTCTATGCAACAAATAGATCGTCAAATGTTCTATGCCTAGTGCAACATGTAATAGATAAAATGCATTCGCATTTCCAACCTTTGTTACAAGAACATTGTGGAAATAAAATGCCCTTTCCGCCCAATTGCAAGAGAAATACTTCTACTGCAATTGCAACGGATAATTCTGAAAAGAACAAACAGACAATAGGAAAAGAAAACATTGTAGACAAGAACATTGACAAGGGATCCTTGAACAAACCAATATACATCAATGCAATTAAAGTAAAAAGGCAAAAACAAAAGATAGGAAACATAGAACAAAAAAACTCTTGCATAGCTGAGCAATTTTCAAAAAGCAAAACCAGTATGCAAACATGCATTGATGACAATACACAAAAAAACTTACGCTTGTTGAAACACAATATGCGTAGACAAGGAATGCACATTCGTCAAAAGCAAAAGGAATGTACAAAGGCAAAGAAAGCAGTTGTTAGATACTTAAAAGTTATTCAAGACACACCTATTCATGCATGTTCTGTGTGTAAACAACTGCATTTTAAAAAAGACATTTGTTGTGTGAACAACACAATTAAATTAGCTTTCCAGGCTCTAGCAAATACAGAAGATGTGTCATGCGCAATGCTACTTGTTCAAATTTGTAGACCTTGCAAGAAAGCAATTGCTAATGGGAAATTGCCTATGTTTACATCGCCTACACGAATCTGGCGCAATAACATATTGCCATCTGTAACTATACTGACTCCTTTGGAAGAACGATTGGTGTCACCAAGAATAGCCTTTGCACAGATAAGACAACTTGGTTATAAAAGAGCACAAATTGGGCTAACTGGCTCAATTATCAATGTCCCTGCAGACTTGGATAGAGTTCAAATAGCATTGCCTAGAAGTCTAGATGACAATTTGACAGTTGCAGTTATGCTAAAGCGAAAATTGGAATACAAAAACGCATATCTATCTGGAAATATTCGGCCAAAGATCATTATGACCGCGCTGAGTGATTTATGAAAAACCGAACTTTATAAAATTGAAGGCATTGTAATCGATACTAATTGGGAAAAAATATTTAGTGAAACAGCGAAACAACAGTCAAATACTCAAGAAACAACGGAACAAACAGATGATGATGAAAATGAAATAAACATAGAACCAATATCAGAAACATTGATACATGGATATGGAGAAACACATCTAATAGATGACTTAGACAACAAAATCATAGAAATTGCACCTTCCGAGAACTTTCGACCATTGAGCATTTTCCAAGACAAATACTCTGAAGAGCTAAATTTTCCTACACTTTTCTACGGATTTAGTCGACCAAATGAAATTTTCGATCACTTCTCTTATCAACAACTATCACAATGGGAGCTACAACATGAAAGTACAGACTTTGAAACACATTGCACGAATATTTTCTTTAAAGCAATTAAAATCATAATAAAACAAGTAAAAAACACTGCTTGGATATCAATTCGCATGGGAGAGTTAAAGGACAAAAAAATATTGGCAAGAGATGTCAAGTCAAAAGACAATCATGTAAAAATACTCCAATCTCCAATTGGGTATCATACGTTGAAAGCGATTAGAACATCACCTTACTACTTTGAAAATATGAAAAAAGATCTATTTGCAATGATTCGACAACTTGGTCCTCCTACATTCTTTTTAACCTTTACAAGTGCTGAACACCTTTGGGCACCTTTATGCAATGCGTTGAAACAAATTGAGGAAAAACATTTGTCAGATTTACAAGACAATGCATTGGAAGAAAATATTGATACGTTAAAAAGAAGACACCCAGTGATTTGTACTCGCTACTATAGACACAAAATAGCAGCACTAAAGTCTCTTATGTTAAAAAACAATACATTGTTTGTAAAAATACAAGATTTTTTTTTTACGACCGAATTTCAACAAAGAGGAAATGAGCATGAACATGGACTAATTTGGATTCAAAATGCACCTGTCTATGGAAAAAATTCAAACGAGGAGATTATTAGTTTTGTTGATCGCTATATATCCACAGACTCATTTTTACTTGATCAAAATCTTATTCAAATTCAAACACATCGTCACACAAAAACATGTAGAAAACATCGACATTCCACGTGTAGATTCAATTTCCCATTGCCTCCTATGGATAGGACCATCATTCTAGAGCCACTAGAAAATGCTCCCGATGATCTCATTCAAAGAGCAAAAAATGTTTTTGTCCTTATTGAACATAAGGAATATTCTAAAAACATGTCATTTGCACAATTACTCCTAGAGCTAGAACTAACCAGAGATGAATACATTTTGCTACTACGGTCTTTGCTTTCTCGGTCTACCTTAATACTAAAAAGAGATCCTGCTGACATTTGGATCAATTCATTTGCAAAAGCGATACCAGAGTTATGGCAGGCAAATACAGATGCACAATATATCTTAGATGCTTATGCTACAGCAACATATGTAAGCTCTTACATCACCAAATTTGATAGATCGATGACAAATGCTTTCAAAAAGATCAAAGAACAATGTCTTCTTGAGAATGATGGAAAGATCGAAACAATACGTAAGCTTGGAAATGCGCTTCTGAACATGCAACAAATGTCTACTAGATAAGCAGTACATGTCATATTGTCGTTATCTCTACATTCATCCTCCGGGAAGACTATTTTCATTAACACTGCTTCGGACGACAAAAAAATAGTTGTCTTGAAAAAACCATCACTTTTGGAAAAAGAACCAGATGACTCTGACGATATTATTTGCCCATCAATTTTGGACAAATACATTGCACGTCCTGTTGAGCTTGAAAACATCTGCTTGGAATAATATGCATCTTTCTATTCTTGTATCCACTCAATTACAAGAAAAAGAAATAGACCATGTATCATACGATTTATTCGCTATAACAAACAAAAAGACCCTGAAAATTTCTTTAGAGAAAAGATCATCCTCTTTATGCCGCATAGAGACAACTGCAAGCTACTAAAAAGAAATTTCAAAACATGGTCTGATGCATATGTTGCATTCAAAGAACAAATAGACATTGTTGAACAAAACTTTATTGCACCAACAACAACAAAGTGGGGTGACCTTGATAATGCTGTTGAAATAACTGAATTGCAAGACACAACTATCGCTCCTTTGACAACAGACAAAACAACAACTACTTCTGCGTTTGAACAATATGACATTCAACATGATCTAATCCGAAAAAGTACGTGCAATGGATCAAAAGCTGAAAGTGGGTGCATCTTGACAGAAAAGCCATTTCTATTGAACATGCATGAATACCATGCAATTCGAAGAAAGCTAAATACTGAACAACAATCAATTGTGAAAGAAGTTATTGCAAGGAAAAAAACAATCCGCTGACTCCAATTCGCTTATTCCTGACAGGAGGGGCAGGAACAGGTAAAACTTACACCGCAAAAGCAATCTATGATGGTCTTTTGCATTACTATGACAAGGAAATTGGTAGTGATCCTTTAAAGAAAAAGGGTCTTATACTTGCATTTACTGGAAAAGCCGCATATAATGCAGGTGGCATTACAGTCCACTCTGCTCTCAGACTGCCGCTAAGTTCAAACATGCTTCCTCTAAATTCAAACACCCTAGATCTTTTGACAAAATATTGTGAACAACTTCGAGTATTGTTGATTGATGAAGTCTCTTTAATAGGGTCTCGAATGCTACACAACATTGACAAACGACTACGTGAAATCATGCACACACCAACAAAAGCATTTGGAAACCTTGATGTCATATTCTGTGGTGATTTGTGTCAAGCACAACCTGTTCAGGATTGTTGGATTTTTGAACAACCAAGATTCCAACAACAAACATTTCCTTACACATTTTGGTCTGATGCTATAAAATGCTATGAACTTACAACAGTTGTACGTCAAAGAAATCAAAAATTCATATCAATTTTGAATAGAATTAGAACATGCTCTCAAACACTGGATGACATAGATTACTTAAATCAACATTGCTACAAACAACCACCAGTAGATGCAACGTTTCCTTATCTTTTCTATAGTAATAAGGATGTTCAACAACATAACTCAAAAATGTTATCAGCTATGCAAACAGAAACATTCACACTAGTAGCACATGATAGCAAAATTGAGTCAATTGAAAAAAATGACCATAGACAAAAGACATTGCGACTTCCCTCTATGATAGTAGTGAAAAAGGATATGCTTATTGAACTAGTTGGAGGAAACTACTCAATTGAGGATGGCTTGGTCAATGGTGCAGAAGGTGTGTTTAAACACTATACACAAACAAGCCATGATATTTTTTGGATTGAGTTTGCAGATCCAAAAGTTGGAGACAAGCAACGTGCTACTATGCAACATCTTTATACACCTGCCGTAAAGTCCAGTTGGACACCAATCAAAAGAATTGTGATACAAACAACACTTGAAAATAAAATGAATGTTATGCGAGCACAATTCCCAATTCAGTTAGCATGTGCAAGGACAATCCATAGAGCACAAGGATTGACAATGAACAAATTAACATTTGACCCAAAAGGAATTAAAAGACATGGCCTTGTTTACACTGCGCTGTCACGTGTCAGAGATATTGATTGTCTTTATCTTTTAAACAAGTTAGAACAAAGAAATTTTATAACTTGTCCAAAATTCATGACTGAAATAAATAGATTAAAAACGCATGCGAGTTTGCAATTTGAATACGGTTTGCATTCAATGCCAAATGTTAGGCAATTACTCATTTCATCATTGAACACACGCAGCTTGCTTTTGCACTATGACGATGTTCTGAATGATCATGAACTTATGCAAGAAGACATTTTATGTTTGCAAGAAACTCACATGCACACACTTGCCAAAGAAACAGCAATGATAGAAAAATACAATTTCTTTTCAGCATTTTCAATGCATGGAATCCTTACATTGATTAAAAAACACATTGCCATCATCGATTTTAAAAACTATACAAGAAACTCCACCGAAGCAATTTGCATAGATCTTGAATTAGGGTACAATGTATTGAAAGTAGTGAACATTTACAATAGACCATGTGCTGTGCTTGATGATCACTTTCATATATTGAGTTGCATTTTGTCAACTTGCACACCAACTACTCAAATCCTGGTAGCTGGTGACCTGAACATTGACATGTTGCAAGAAACAACATCGAAAAGGAAATTGCAAATGTTTATGCAAATGAAAGGCTTGACACTGAAAACAACAAAAGCAACAACAAACACCGGTTCAATGCTTGATCACTTCTGGACAAATTTGAAACACAGAGATGTTGTTTTCAATATTTCAGATGCTTATTGGACTGATCACTATTCAACTTTCTTATCAATCCTTTGATAAAAAAGCGTAGTCTATTCAATTTTGCATCATTTAATTTTATTGTGTTGCTATCTATGGACGGATCCATGATAGCATATTTGCACGAAATCAAAAGCAGGTACTTTTTTTTCTTCTGAAACTTTCATGCACTTTAAACCACAGCAATTTGATTTTTGCCTACTCACACTAAGATAGGTTTAAATTAGCTTTGGGCATTTGCAACATTGATGTCATACCTATGAGTTTAAACTCTGTCAAACTTTCTCATATTCTTGTAATCTATTTCGTGATGTCAACTTTTGTTTTTTTTTTATTGTCGAAAGTTGTTTACATTTTGTTTTGTTCACAGTTCAGATCTAAAAAATAGCAATTATGCCACAACATATGTAAACACTCTTTACAAAAAGTATTCACCTGTTGTCTCCATTTCATAAAAATGCACACCATATGTAAGCTACATAAAATGTTTTAATAACAAATTCTTATGTTCAAGATAATTGTACATGAAAAATTGTTCAATATTTGGCTGTAAATAACATAGTTTTCAGCACTTGTTTAATTGAAATTCTTAACATTGCATAGACTTTGCGCTAGGAAAATGTTAAAAATCCAGTCAAAGAATTATAGACATTTGTTTTCTTTTGCTTTTCTTCTTTCCATGCTATTTGTTTGTTGTCATATTTTCTATCTGTTATAAATCTCTACTACTTTTTACACTAATTAGCAATTTCAACTACAGCTGATTTGCTTAATGCTTTTCGCATGCACAGCTTTTGAAACTGAAATCAAAAATTGAAAAATAATGGAAAATGGTTCATTGCCCATGCACAACACAACAAAAACAACATTAGCACCAAACAACCCAGCAATGGAAGTAGTGTCAACTCCTGAAAGTGCAAAAAGGTATGCAATTATTTTCGTCCTAATTGCTTTTTACGTCATTTTTTACACTTGAAACTTTCTCGTTTTCTTTTACAATTTTCTAGCATAGAAAACAATAGAATATAACTATTGCATTGACAAATATTTCCTCAAGCTTGATTTAAGTTTCAACATTCCTATTATTGATTGCTGATAATTTCTTTCTTCGACCTTTTCTCTAACTATAACAATAGCAGGTTCAGACAAACACCTCCACAAGCAGCTACTATTATAGAGCTATGCACAATAACACCAAAAATTGTTTTCGAAGGAGACATCTTGGCCGTATATGGGCCCGCACAGTACAAAATACAAACTTCTCCTGTAAAGGCACAAATACTGCATGCAGACTTTGTTGATAGAGATGGGCTAATGACAATCACTGCTGGAATAAGTGACAATTTGCTCAAACGTTTTGGAAGTTATTTCTCCACTAGCAAAAGTCTAAGAATCACTCGATTTGGGCTAAAAAAAAAGGCCAGTACGACAGAGGCAATGCTAAGTACTCAATAGTCATATTCCCCCATACAATAATTGAGACAATTGATCGAGTTTGCAAAATCAGAAAGCTAGCTCCAGATATGACAATTGGTGATCTGTTGTCATCCAATGACTCCTACTCTGTTGGCTCTATTGCAGCAATTGTTGTTGCCTGTGAATACAACAACAAGCAATTTGACTTGTATATCAAAGACGGTGGAACGGAAAACGACCATGCAACAGTAAATATGCTTACTTGTATAGCTAGTGTTCTTTTGGAATTGCTATTTTTTAAACGCAAATAAAATTTTCACTTTTTTATATAAACAAAAAAATAGGGGAAAAACAAACACAAATAGCTTCAACGATTCCTAATTACAATCTATGCTTATTAACTGTTGTCTTCTACTATTGCAGCTACAGCTCAATGAAGGCTACAAAGAACTGTTCTTGCAAATTCAAGAACAACTTGCATCTGATAATCCCCCATTCTATTTGTTTAAAAACATTGTTCGAAATGATACGAAAACAAGCCACATGCTCCGGACCTGTGCAGCTACTTTTATTGACCCTCTTAATGATGATTATGCAATTCAAAATTTGCTGCCAACTATTGACTCAAAGACACAGGTCTGTTGAGAAATTGCTTCTTTCTCAAACATAATGTAGTTTGCTGCAAACTAGTTTCAGTGCTTAAGACCTTTCGTCGTTTTTCTTCCTCTTGTTCATTGTCTAATTCCATTGCCTTTGTTATGTATAACAGACTTTCTGATGACCAAGAATATTTAAACATCTCACATGCATGCCGCAGAAAACCAAATTGCTAAAAATAACTTGATAAAAGTTTCTCAAAATCTCATCAAACTGATTCTCAAACAAGCTTTAATCACTGGAAAAGTTTGAATGTGCTTGTATTGCCATCAACATTGGGTAGTTTAGCTAAATATTAGCCCTTGATTTCTGCAAAGAAATATGGGGTTAATATTTCGTCATTAGACCTTTGCCAATTGCTAAACCCTCTCATATCTCTTTGAGTTCTCATGGTTTCTCTCTTGTATCACTGTTTCTGATCTTGAGTACACATTTTTCCTATAATAAAGAATCTTGTCTATTTGTAATTCTATCCTCAAGGCTAACAAGCACATGCTTGCCTAGGTCATTGCTTTTAGGTTGTTTTAGCCATTTGCAAAAGGGCCACTTTGAAAACTCTATTTTAAAAACAAATCTGTAGATCTGGTTTCTGCAATCAGAAATCTCCTTTTCCGCTACTATATCTCCTGAGCACATATTGCTTAAAGCTATGGAATTTAAGCTCTTTTAGCCATTCAAACAGAAGTATTTGTTTTTCCAAAAAAACAATCCAGTTGTTACATTTATTTGAGCACATTATAACTAATTTTAAGTCTTCTTTGAGTCTCATTTGGAATCATATGTTTAAGCCTCTATCCAATTGGTCTTCCCAATAAGACATCTCATTTTTGCCATAGACAAGCACCCCAAATACTTTTAAACATAAAGGCAATCCATCACAAGCTTCTAAGAATTTATGAAAAGATTCAAATACTACGATTGGAAAAGACTGGTTGAAGGCATCAAAGCACAAGAGCTCTTGGGAGTATTGTGTATTGAGGTCAGTTGCTTTATAAATTGATGACGTTTCCACTCCCCAGCTTCTGAGAACATCTTTATCTTGAGATGTAATCAATACCAAGCTCTCTTTGCAAATAAGGCTTTTAGGTACCAAAAGTGCATCCAACTAATTCACATTATCTAGATCATCTAAAATTATTCATGCTAGATAAGATGACAATGGCATGATTAGATTTTTGTGATCGGAAGATAGATGCAGAACACTTAAAGTGCCACGAGTCAAATTTTATATTTGTTTAACTGATCAAAATTGCATTTGCAGCGATGTTGCAAATTGCATATTTTCCTTTTTGCAAAAGTGTATTGTGTGTATGTACTCTCAATGTGAGAAGCAAAATTATGACAATGCAACCTTTGCATATCCATTAAATGGCACTCCTCTTTGCACATACAATATTTATTGCATGGTGACAAAGTACAATTTATTCTCTTTCTATGGGTGCTTCAAAACATTGTTTGCATTGCAACAAATTTTATATTGAAGGCTATAACTCTGTTCACAACACTCTTATTCATCAGTTTCCAAAGATTGCTTTTTGCAATGTGTCTTTGCTTTTACCCTTTGGCTAACAACAGTTAGCCAATGGCTACCTTGCCCATTACCATTGTAATTAGTCATAGTGGTTTGAATCTAAGTTCAATTATTATTCAAATAAAAAAACATAGTTCTATTTAAAAATATGCTGATATTATATGCATTTTCTATGGTCATTTGTTCTCTGAATTTGACAGATACACGGAATACTGAAACCAAGAAATTCATTTGCACCTCCGTATCGATGCATCTGTGCTGAATGTAAACAACCACTCATGCAGAGCTGTGTGGTCTGTGCATTTTGCAAAAAAGAAATGGAAATTATATATGAGCATAGTCTGGAATGCAATCTAGACACAAATGATGGATTGATAGAATGCACACTGCGCAACCCACAGTTAAAAGAGTATT
Organism: Larix kaempferi; assembly: GCA_027924585.1. Taxonomy (NCBI): domain Eukaryota; kingdom Viridiplantae; phylum Streptophyta; class Pinopsida; order Pinales; family Pinaceae; genus Larix; species Larix kaempferi. Next base: position 63,088,056 of record BSBM01000370.1, on the reverse strand, counting down.
GTCCAGAAGTAGCAAACATTTCATTTGAAGAATACTCAAAAAACATATCATCAACAGTTTTCAATCTGCGGAGGTTTTCCCAGCAAGGGCTATTTACATTGGCTTTGGACAACAGCATCATCAACTTGAAAAGAAACTGAGTTTCAGGTACACAAATCTATTTTTTGTTCTAAAGAATTTAAGTTTTTTGTTCAATATTCCCGGCCTCTGCAAACTGTGTTTTGAAAATTGTACTCAATTGCATTAGCTACAAACAGAAACACTTTGCCATTTCCTCGGTTTACATTAATGGTTTGCAGCTTCAAAACATTTGCTGTGTATCTAGTTTAACATATAATCATTTTTCAACTTATAAACTTTCCCTGGTTAGTTTTCGCTTAAACAATTTTCACAAAATTTTGATTCGCATTTGATTTTGAGTATGTGTTGCAAAGTTCGAAACTCTGATCGTAGAATGGCATGATTTAAATAGCTGCGATTTAAATACTAACATTTGGTGAAATGCTAATTTCAGTAGCCTAATACTCTAATTATTGATAAAAGCTATATTGAAAAATAATTTACTATAATTTATTACACAGCCTGATACAATAATTTGTTATTCTTCACAAGATTTTCTCTCTTGCTATATTGTTCCTAAAGATTCATTGCTTTGAAATTATGCAAATTGACATAAACTATGAGTACTTCCAATATTATACTTGAAATAGTATCTAGTCTTTACAAATACTTCCATTCTTGCTACTTTTTTCCAATTATTCTGACTGTATTTTGAATGATATTGGCAGGTACAACAACAATCAAAGACCACCACAATGGCAGTAGGGCTACAACGAATACAAAAGTTCATATTGCATAACATTTTTGCAACAAAAAAAGTGGAAAGACCCATTTGCCCATGCAAAAGCACAATTGCAGTATGTTAGACTTATTGCCTTTTTTGGTCCTCTGGCTTATTAACAAAACTCAGTCTGTTGGACTTATTCCTTTTTTGTCTTCTGCTTTATTGACAGAAGTATTGAAGAACTGTTTTTTTGCTTATGTAATGCCTTTAGACAATATAAAAAAATACACTAAAACTCTTGTTGATTAACATTTTCATAGTTTTTGTCATCTTCTAAGCAGACAAATATACATACCACAGATTTACATATATAGTATAATATTTTCTACATGGCAATATGTTCCTACATTGTCAAACTCAATATAATATTTCCTACATGGCAATATGTTCCTACATTGTCAAACTCACTTTAAGAATTGTTCCGTGATGTTGATTAAGTAGAGTTTTATGCAGCTGACACCCAATATAGACATCGGTGATTAAAATGAGTGTCTCCTTTGTGACATTTTACTCTTATTTTTATCTACTCCAAAGTTGTTGACTTTGGAGTATATTGATTTTTGTTTGTTTGCTAGAAATACGTCTTATAGAATCTCTTTGCCTATGCTGCTGCACTATGGCCAATATGTCTATGCTGTCAAAGTCATCCAAAGCTTGCACCCAGTCTCATCTGCACCGACTCAAGCGTTTTTGAAGCTGGTTCTCTGCATTAATACAAGCCACATAACCTTGCTGTTTGCCTCTAGACCGCACTTCCAAAGTAAACACAGAAAAAATTATCCATGTTACATGGTTATTATATAAATACATGGTTAGATCACACCTAAGCTAGCTATCCAGCAATCGCTCTTGTAACACAATTACAGGTTGCCCTTGAACTGTCACATTTAATACAGTAGTTGTGGTCTCACAACATGCATTTGCAATAGTTGTTACCAATAGAATGACCTCTGATAGCCTCAGGGCCCATAATTAGTAAACAGTTGACACTAGTCTATGTTTGAAACGATACTTTAGTTCCTCATTGAAAACATTTTTATCTAAAAATTTGAGGAAGAGAATTAAAAGTAAATATGCAAGGACAGGACTTGTGATTGTGAATATTTATTATTTTTCAAGGTATTCAAATTTATTGCTTTTTTGGAATTTTAAAATTTCTAACTATTTTCTATTTGAAATATTTTTACATTATCTGTACCTGAACTCACATATTTCTCCTCTTCTTCCTTATTTTGCGAAGCATAATCTTATTTCATGCATTTAGAGAATTATAGTGCATCGTTCTTTGTGTTTTCCTGCTTATTGATTCTATAGGAGTTGGAAGCTTTAAGACTATGTCACCACAGGGCATCAAGATATTTGATCCTGGATAATATTTTAGCGGTCCATAAGATGACATTTCATGGATATTAAACCCTTGCAATTTTTTATTCCATCTTTGAAATTTGAATGGATTCAAATATATATAGTGCGAGAAAAAAAAAAATTTGTTACAAAACTATTATATATTGAAAGAATAATTGCACCAGAAAATTGAGATCTGATTTTTTATTGCAATATTTGGTTCTTTTATTAATATACTTTATGCATATCTGAAATGAGTTTATATGTTAATTCTTGTTTCCTCTTCTTTTGAAAATAGCTGTACACTAAGAAGCATGCTAGATACTTTGTGCCGTTTTTGAGTTTATGTCACCGCAATTTATTGTTTGGGTCCATTAAAAAAGCGGCCAATAATGCTTGAAAGCGCTGATAGACTTGCAGCCACTAATAGCTACTCCCGGTTTATGTTATACTATTTTTGATTCTTGCATTCTGGTTAAAGTTTTTAATAATTTAAAAATCGAATTAGAGAAAGATAAGGACTGAATCAAAGGTTTCATGTATTTGTATAAGGCATAAAAATAATGTCATCTATTAACTGGTATGTAGAAACTGAATCATAAAATATGAAATGGCAAATTGAAATTTGATTTATGTCATATTACTCACATCAGATCTTTTGCTAATAGCACTTATATTGATTGGTTGATAAATATCTTAGTGGATTAAATATTACTGTCTTATTGCTGACACTTCACCAAGGTTATTTATTGTGAATATTGGATTAATATTTTGCTGTGTTTATTTGCCACAACACATTTGCATTCTGTGCAAGATGCAAACTTTGTCATTTATCTGTCCTCATTATGATTCACAAATAGCTTGGTTTGGTTATCCTCTGCTGTTGCGTTAAAGGCCTTTTATGATGGCATTTATTTCAGAGATATGATAGTTTTACTTATAACAACTGCAAATTGTTGGACATAACTTGGTATGAGCACACAGACTGCCGTATGTAAATATTGAATCATGGATTAAATCAAATTGCATGGATAGCATACCAGTGAATAATGATCAGAACTAAAAACCGTCACAAAATTAAGAAATATATATTATCTAAACCCTTTAACAATCTGATCTGTTCAATGCTAGTTTGACCAGTAATGCATTTATTTTGAAAGAAACAGTGTGAATTAGATTGAAGGTGCTTTCAAGTACAGCTTTCAGTGATAATGCTTATGTATCTGATCCAGCAGATGTTGTGACTATATTTTGTCTTTTGGTTTATCTTGTTTAGAGTACTTGCTATTGCCTTATCTGATGTATTGTACTGAGAACATTACCTCAACTTGTGGGCAATGAAATAGACTGATATGTAAAAGCATTTTTGCTTGTTGAGTTATAGTTTTGGATGAAAAAATCCACATGGACGCAATATGAAAGCAAAATGGCCAGGGATTTGACTGCTTCTCATCTCTGCTTTTGCCATTAGATTTACCTGTAGTGTCTATTATCTTTTAAAATGGATACCCACTGATCCAATGCCAGTTAGTCACTGAGTTAATACATAAACCACAGACTCAATCATAAATTTTGAGGATAATGATGTAGGAAAAATATAAAGCATATATTGGTTAAAAAAATATTGAAAATGTGGAAATTCAAAATTATCCATCCCAAGGTTCTGTAGCGATATAGGTTCGAGGTCCATTGTTCCTTATCGGTGGATAAAGAGTTCGAGGTATAGATTGAGGGTATAGGAAGAGTTCGAGGGTTATGGCTGCTATGGGCTAAACTCCAAATACTATAGATCTTTATGGTCATATAGCATATACTGTGAGGCTTTGCCTCTCATTTCCAAGAGGGACTACCTCCATTAGCCCTTAGGAGTTTTAAAGTTTAAATGGAAGGAGTTAAATGCTGTGGTGACAGTAGCACCCAACTTGTATCTATGCCCATCTAGATCGCAGCCAGTTAGTTTATATATATATCACCTAACTGCATTTTCAGTCGGCAACAGGGTCCATAGACATTAAAGATGGAAAATGTCTTCCCCATATCTAGGGATTGTAAGTCAGTTATAATGGTAGATTGTAGAGTATTAGTTCTCGTCATTTTGTATATTTTATCCCATGCAGTGATGAGTCCCCCAGTTCTGCCATTTGCATCAAAGGCAAGAAAGTCCGATCCTGCAAGAAGTCCTTGCAACATTGAAATGGTTTAGCTTCCTAGAAGCATGGTCTCCTAAAAACCAAAAATATCTGGATTGTGAGTGCTATGGCTTGTGCATTTTTTATGGCCATCACTAAGGCAATGGACATTCAATCAAAAGATTGAGCATCATAAAACCTTTTTGGGGTTCTTCCCTTCTTTAAGGGCCACAATTTTTTACCTTTGTTTCCCAGCTTTCACTTATCGCTTTACCTTCTCTTTAGCAAAATGGATGAAGGATCCTCTACCTTGGAGTGGGCCTGCCATAGAGCCCCCATCCCTTTTAAGACTTCCCTATACTTATCCATCCTGAAAGTAAACAACGGATAATTTATATTATATAAAATTGTATCTTTTTATATTCCTCTCCTCATTTGTGCTTGTGGAACCCTTTGTATCTAACTTGGATTCCCTCCCTAAAATTGAAACCTCCTACGAATCTCGTTGGATTGACACGGTGGTAAAGACTCTCTTATATTCTACACTTATGAAAAATTGTTGCTATTGTCATTTCTCATAGTGTTTGAAATCACTCTTGAATCCAGAGATAGCCCAAGGGCTATCACAATATCTTATATAGAGTTAAATTAGAACCTTCTCTCATATAAAATAGATATTCTAGGCTATTTGTGGGATTTGTATTTATAATGGGCACACCTTCTTCTAGCTCACGATCCTTTAGTCCTCAGATGGAGGATCCCAGTCTTCCTGGGTGGCATTTATCCCTTTGTAAGTTTCATTTTGTAATTTGACTATCCTTAGATTGTATTGGTATGACCTCGTGTCTACTTCCTCAATCTTTCCCTTGTTCGAATATGAAAGTACTCCAGCCTTCATATAAGATATGAAAGGAGGCAACATAATAAAAGATCGGGCTCCAATGGTTGATCAGCCATTGTTTCAATGTCCCTTTCAATTTTCCTACCAAAGCCAACCTTGAATAAACACTAGTTTCCTCCAACAGCATTCTAGCTAGAAATATTCCTACTTGTTCATGTTAGTGCCTACCTGCTGCTATCTTTACCTTGAACTGTTGCCTCACCCTACTTAGTTGAGTGCTTTCCCTTGCTAACCACTCTTTCTTTAGTTAGGAAGACCTTGGGAAGTATGGCATGCTATGAACCAACCCTTCTATTACTTAGAAGCACCGGATCGAATCGGGTCAGCGGGTCAGGTCAGGTCAGGTCAGTGGGCACTTAATGCCCAGTCTCAACTTTTGCTATTCATGAAACAGCCAAAAACAAATGAACAAAACAATATAAAATACAAAGTATTGCATGAGCAATTTCAGGTGGGTAATTAGGAAAAATACACTTTTTATGGACCCAAGTCATTGCTTGTTTCATGAACTTTAAGCTTGTGCTAGTGACAGAAACTACTAGATTGATTGTTAAAAATGTAACCTTAAACTGAAATGTGAAGTGAATTAGGAAAAATACATTTTTTGTGAACCAAAATTATTTGTTTGTTACATGAAGTCTAAACTTGTGCTGGTGACAGAAACAATTAGGTTGCCTGTTAAAATTGTAACCTTAAACTGAAATGCAAGGTGAAAAAAAGATGTGGCAGCAGCTGTCCCAGGTTACAATTAAATGTTATTCACCAGTCAAAATATTTATATGGTATTCGATGCATCAGCATTCATAAGTAAGTATATGGCATGATATTACCCCAGTTTTATTTATTCACTTGATAATATGAATTAGGACTGTTTCAGAGTTGGTTTGGTGGTGCACGAGCATACCTATGGGGATGTCACTTCTGAAAACAGGGGATGTCTAGTCCAAGGTGGATGGGGAACACCCCATAACCTAATTTTACATCTGAATTACCCTACCACCCTGACACCAAATTTTTTTATGTTACCAAGTTTTGTAATGTTTTGGTTATATTCATTCCTCGTAATTTGTCGCCGGGGTTTGGTCCTCCGCGTGTCCCGGCCCGTCCTGGTCGTTCTATGCATGGGTCTGTATGCTATAATCTCGAATTAATGGGGCATTGGCGGTTTGTCCTTTGATCTGATGTTTGCATTTACATTGCTAGCAAGATTTATGCTTTAGGATATAACTGCATTCATTATGCTCTGCATTCAGGTTTTGACACAGGTCTTGTCAAAAGCTTTGGTCTTATGGATCTTTTGTTCAGACAACAAGGTGAGTATTTTTAATAGTATCACACATAGTAACTTTTTCTTGGTTTTTTCTAAAATATTTATTGGATTTTTTTAATGGTATCGCACATAGTCGATGGATCATCTCCACACCCAACACCCAAGGTGTAGAATGCACCTTGTTGATATTGTTTATTTCATTTCAAAAAATTTGGTGGTGTAATGGTGAGTGCATTCGTCAACACCCAAGCTATAGAATACACCTTGTTTTTATCTATAAATTTTTATATAGTAATAATTTTATTTATTAAACTCATTTTAATAAAAAAATATTTATCTTGAATGTAATTGGTTCAGAATGATGACAAAGAGATGGCGGCAATATGTCGTAAGCGGTTGTTAATGTATTTTGCAGAGTTTCAGGTGCTCCAACAATAACTATATTGCTTGTTCCTCGGGCTTTTCGAGGTGGCTCAGTACACTATACTCAACAATGATAATCTAATTAATTTATGGTTCACATGTTGATTTTGCAAATTTCAAAAAAATCTAATTTGCAATAGCGCAGGACATTGCCACCTCGTGGCTCTTGTTTTATAATAGCAATATTTATCAAAGTCATTAATACGGAACATATAAAGTAATTTGATTTCTTAACTAAGATAATTAATGACGATGACATGTCATACTTCTCAAATAAATAAGATATAATTGTATTTGCTATTTCAGATTTAAGTGGATGTTAATCTCCTTAATGAAATATCTTTTTATGATTGTGGATAAGAATACAATTTACAATTTTGCTTAAGTTCTAAATATGAGTACATGTTGTTTATAGTTTGTACTGTTATGATGTTCTTGATAATGTACTGACAGTTTGTTTGTATGTTGACGAAAGGGTCCTATGAGGTACTCTGGAGTTTACTTAGCTACATTTAGCTAAGGCATTTGAATCTTGTTTCCATGTGCAGACCGCAGGTAATAAATTCTACGACAACATGTGTTAAGAGTACATGTGTCTTTCAATTCATCGTCAATATAGAATTAGAATGCTAAGTACTTCCTTACGACACAAAATACTGGAGGTATGGATACCTAGTTATAATCCTAGTTTATGTACTGACATTTAAACTCTTCAGTGTTATAATTTCATGTCGTCCATGTGTTCTGATATAATGTTACATATATGACCACTTTCATTATTATTAAACCGTGATACTAATATCTATGGATACTACTGTAGGAAGCTTGTAGAAAATAGTGTTAATATTATATTTTGCGTCTACAGAACTTAGACTCCTCTAAGTTCTGAATTTATTATTTGAATACACAGTTAAAATATGTAAGGTATAGTGACTGGTGCTTGTACTAAGAACTTGGCTTTAGAGTGTATCTCGTCAACACCTAAACTATACTTATGATGATACAATAGTATTTGCACTATAAGGTTAATCATATGGAATTTATTGTGAGTATGGTATTTATGGTATGAACTAGCATTATAAAACTTTATCCTATTATTTAAACAAAACTATAGAAATGAAAATAGAATTATTCTATAGTTACTATGTATCTGCAATAATACATTGATATGTAATTCAATTATTACGATGCCTAAGTTCAAACTTTGAACTATATAAAATGTGCACTAATAATTGCAATGATATGATTTTCAATATGCAATGATATGATTTTCAATATGCAACCCTAGCTATACTTTAGCACTATAAAATATTATCCTGTGCAAACAAATGAATACGATGTAAACAAACCTTTGAAAGGTTAAGACTTAAGCAAGAATAAACCATGATATACGACCTAGCTCTTGTGCTAAGTATTGATAATATATGTTATTGCATTTGGCAACAGACTTGTTAATAAGGTGATGAGTTGACTGGTAATAAATTTGTTATGGCAGGTTGATAGTGTCCTGATCAGATAATAAAGGTTCTAACCAAACTCCATAGTGGAAAGTATTGTTGTCAACCCACGTAGTTCCATCCACGTGAACTTTGGTTGATAATGTAACTAAGAATCCTAGCTGTACATGGTTACCATAACGCTTCTCCTCTGAGATGTACACGGTAATGTCCCTTAGAAGGCAGTGTTGGCATCTCTTCGCTCGTCAATCTCACCAGATCTTGATCGTTGAATATGGAACCCTAAACCTCATTGTTTATAGTGGTGGAGAGTTTCCTGGTCTTCATTGTTACATTAGAGTTGAGGCCGACAGGCTGCTAAAATGTAGTGTTGGAGAGAGTTTCTCTCAAGGGTTTCGATCTTGTGACCTGTGGAAGGTAGTTTTTTTTTTAATAGTTGCAGGCTTAAGCTATCTGCACTTAGCCCATGATGCCAAAATAGTGATGGGGTTTCTCCTGCCAGAGTATTGAATGTAATTTGCACTGGGTTCGATTCTCCTATGTGTGAGAATGGTCTTCTATGATAACTTAGGGTTGTTGTTACATATCAATATGCTTCGTCATTTGCTGGTGTAGTGTGTCGATGCTCCGAAGCATCAATTTTTAAAAGGGTAAGTGTTTCGTGACAGTGAAATGATACTGTAATGCTTGTTTCGGTCCTTGCAATTTCTTGTTTTAACCTTTCACCATGTGTTTTTGGCAGGTACCCGTTTCGTATGAGGCTGCTGAGTGAAAGATTGGAGAATGGAATGTTGCTACGGCTTCCTGGTAAGCTCCAGTGGTTCTCAAAAACCTCGTAGGTTCCCCTGATGGTGTTTTCTATGTGTCGAGAGTAGGAACCATTCGACCTGTTTCGGTGATGGCTAAGTGTGAAGTTTTAAGTCTTGTTTTGTTAACAGTTGTACAGAAGGTAATATTCAGTTCTTTTTAAGATGTCATTCGGCTCTTTAATACCTGGTTGCATTGTTCGAAAGGAACTTCGAACCTTTGTTTGTTCTGTTAGATGTTTAAAGGTAAAACCCTGTGTATTTTTGTGGCTTCGAGGCCTTATTCTAAAGGTTTTGGTTGATAAGGGGCAAGCCCCGTGTAATGTGGAACCTTGATAGGTCCGTAATGTAATTCTCTTTAAATGGAAAATCATGAACCGAGGGTTCTCTTGCACTTATTGTTAATGACTCGTTATTACAATGAAAAATTATGTTTTTGAATAAAAGTTGAGAACACTGTGTAAATAATGGTTACGGTGATTCCAAGCAACGATGGTTGTCTTGGGCCGAGAGTTATAGTTTGCATAACTGTATAAAATTGTATGCCTATACTTCATTCTCGTTGTTGATAATCATGTTTGGAAAATCGATGAGATAGTTTGACTGTTATATGGTTTTGAAATGGCTATGCCACTATGTTCTATTTTTAATTCACAAATGAAACCTACTTGTAGATTTTGATTGCTATCTGGCTTGTAATGAGCTTTTGGATCTGAGACTTAACCTTTGCAACAATGGTTTCGATGCTGTGTATGTGTTCTTACTAGGGTTATGAGCTATCGAAAGACATTAGTACAGAATCGTGCTTTCTGTTAAGTGGTGAATACTATCTTGTAGTAGTCTCGAAATGTTAGTTAGGGTTTGGAAAATCTGTAGCTATTAAGCTAAAAAAGGAATATCTAAAGTTTGCATGAAAGGCTTGAGAAGAAAATTATGAACTGTGTAAACAAAATTAGGGTTTGTAGTATCTTAGGGTTTAATACTACTATGTAGATATTCAATAATTGAAATCAAAGGTGAAAGTTAGTGAAGAAATAAAATATGTATATTTGTATAAAATCTATGCAAAGATTAGTTCTTGCAGCTACTATAATTCTTGAAAATACAATTTCTTAGAAAAAATGAAATGTATAATATTGATGTGCATTTGCTTACTATTTGAAATAAATAGAGTTTAAAAAGAAATACATAGAACTATGCAGAAACATACTGTGTTTTTCTTACATGTATTATTTAAATGAATTCTATACTGCTGTTTATACTAAACTGTAATGTTTACTGTGTTAAAACATAGGACAGAATTTTAACAAGAACACTACTGAAATCATTTATCCAATCAATGGCATTCTCCTTATCTCTCATATTTCCTTAATTTACTTCTCTATACTAGAGTACGATACAGAGAACATCATGGGAAAAAATATAGAGATGGTTATCGAATCAAATTTTTCACAAAGCTTTATCATTCAAAAGCATACTTAGATAAGAACATAAAATAATTTCTTTTGCATGACTAAGTTTAATAATTCTGTAATGCAGAAACATTTAACTGTAAACAAAACTAGGAACAGTAAAACCTGGTTGACTGTAGGAGAAACAAACAGCCCAAGGAACTTGTTCCACCCAACCTATTCCTAAAGACAGACTAATTACTTGCCTTAGGACCCCGAGCCTGTTCACTGAACCACCAGGAGGAAGATTCTGTAGAAGCATTAGTTCATCAACTTGCAATAGAATGTAGAATGTCCAGTCCTTAAGACTCAGCAGTCAAAAAGACCTGCACCAGCACCTCTAGTTTGCCTTCTTAGTATAATTAGAAGACTTACAATTGCACTCTCGCATAGCCTCCCTATTCGAATCTCTCAGTGATCACCTAATGCACTTGAGGAATATTTCTGCAGAAAATATTGTCAGTGGCTGCATCCTAATTTGAATTGCCTTATGTAGGCTACCTAGGCCTTTTAGTGGTTAACTGGTCATTAATGAGCTGCCTGCTCACTTCCACCCACCTAGGGGATAATATCACATTTTTAGGGGTAGTTGCCCCATAACCAACAGCTAGTGGTGAAGTGCAAATGCTACCATCTATCCCATACCTTCTAACAGCTTCCATTCCTCCTAGTGGGTCAGTGAACACTCATTTAACAGTTCCCTTGGGTGTTTGTCTCCTACTTTAATTTATTAAATAATAATAATCAATAATTACAATCATCCTTGACCAAACGTTGTCATAATTACAAAACTTTGTAATTAAAATTTAACATAAAGTATTTTGCAAATAAAATAATATTCTCAAAATTTGGGTAGGTGACATACACCCCCCTTAAGTCTCAACATCGTCCTCGATGTTGGTTAATCACTCTCTGAGTGTTCCTGAAACAGAGTTGGGTATGCCGCCCACGTAATACTCTCCAACTCCCAGGTTGCCTCTTCTGGGCTAAGGTGCTTCCATTGCACCTTTACCTGCCCAATGGTGCAATTCTGGAGTAGAGTTTCCCTCCTTTCGAGGATACAGTCCGGTTCCACCTGAAAATCGTCGTCTTGTCCCACCTGTACATCATTCCAATTTACAACATCAGTAGCATCATGTACATACTTCTTTAAAAATGATATATAAAAAACATTATGTATCTTTAAATTTGGTGGCAAAGCTAGTTGGTATGCCACTGGTCCAACCCTAGACAATATTTCGAAAGGACCACAATACCTGGGTGCCAACTTGGCACAACTTCCCAATTTCAATGAACTCTTTTTCGGTCTTACCTTGAGGAAAACATGTTCACCAACCTTGAACTCTTTATGAGTCCTTTTAAGATTTGCTCGACTCTTTTGACTATCTTGGGCAGCTTTTAGATTTCTTTGTACCTGTTTCACAATTAGTTCTAACTCCTACAACAATTCAGGTCCTAAAATAACTCTATTTACTGGGTCATTCCAAGAAACAGGTGTATCACATTTCCTACCATAAAGAATTTCAAAAGGGCTAAGTCTGGCTGATGCATGATAATGGTTATTATATACAAACTCTGCTAAATGCAAGTAGTCTTCCCACTTACCAGGCTGATCTTTAACATACATTCTTAGCAATTCTTCCAAAACTTGATTCACTCTTTCTGTCTGTCCATCCGTTTGTGGATGAAATGTTGTACTGAAGTTTAAGGTTGTGTTCAACCCTCTAAACAAAGACCTCCAAAAGTTTCCAGTAAACTTAGTGTCACGATCTGAAATTATCACTTTCTATATACCATGTAATCGAAAAATCTGCTTCATGAATATTTCTGCAATGTCTGGAGCCTTATGAGTAGTCTTCACAGGTATAAAGTGTGCTGCCTTGCTGAGTTTATCCACTACCACCATGATAGAGTCATTTTGTTTCTGATTTTTGGGTAGTACGGTAATAAAATCTATGCTTATCACTTTCCATTTCCAGCTAGGTATATGCAATGGCTGCAATAGTCCAGCAGGATGTTGATGTTCAACCTTCACTTTTTGAAAGTCCAAACACTTAGCTATGTACTCTGCTACTTTATCTTTCATTATGGGCCAATAGTACTCCTTCCGTAGCATAGTGATGGTTTTCTGATAACCTGGATGACCAGAGTAATGGCTTTTGTGCATCTCATTTGAAATCAGAATTTTTATTTCTAGTATGTTGGGTACATACAATCTGTTTTTGTATAATAACAGTCCATTTTCCTTTAAACTGTAATCTGCCATAGAATTTTCAAAACTGTTATTTGTTGTCTTTTCTTGTAATTTTATGTATTCTTCATCCGTTTCACTTCTTTCAAGGATCTGATTTTCTAAATCTATTGAGTAAGTACTGATGGCTGAAATATAATTCAGTTTTGCTTTATGACTTAATGCATCTGCAACCTTGTTCTCTTTCCCTTTAACATGCTGAATTTCGAAATTGTATTCACTTAGAAAAGTTAACCATCTAGCTTGTCTAGCGTTCAGATTTGTCTGATCTAATAAATATTTCAGAAACATATTATCTGTCAACAAGGTAAATTTTATGCCAATAAGGTGGTGACGCCACATTTTTAAAGCGTGAATTACTACTAATAACTCTAAATCATAAGTAGAGTAGTTCTTCTCATGTATTTTCAACTTTCTAGATTCGTATGCAACAGCATGTCTCTCTTGTGTTAGGACTCCACCGAGTCCGTTATTACATGCATCGGTACATACTATAAAATCCTTATTAGGATCTGCTATCCTCAGAATAGGTGTTATAGTTAATAATTCATTTAGCTTCTTAAAACTGTCTGAACATTTCTGATCCCACACAAGTTTCTTCCCTTTCTTCTGTAAGGAGGTTATGGGGTTTGCAATCTTTGAAAAACCCTCTATAAATTTTCTGTAATATCTAGTAATACCCATAAATGATCTCACATTTGACACATCCTTAGGAACCGACCAATCATTAATGGATTTTATCTTATTGGGGTCAACCGAGATTCCTTCCTTGGAAATTGTGTGTCCTAAATATTGAATTTTGTCTTTATGAAAGTTACACTTACTAAACTTAGCATATAGATGATTATCTCTCAAAACTTGTAAGAAAATACGCAGATGTTCGTCATGCTCTTCTTTGCTTTTAGAATACACTAAAATGTCGTCTATGAACACAATACCAAACTTGTCTAAGTATTTGTGTAGAATATTGTTCATCAAACACATAAATACAGATGGGGCATTAGTCAAGCCAAATGGCATGACTACGAACTCATAATGCCCATATCGAGTCCTAAAGGCTGTTTTGAAAATATCATCATCCTTCACCCGCACTTGATGATATCCTGACCTTAAGTCAATCTTTGAAAATATCATTGCTCCATGGAGCGGATCAAATAGATCATCTATGCGAGGCAACGGATATCGATTCTTGATTGTCATCTTATTCAGCTGGCGATAATATATGCATAGTCTTAGGGTACCATCTTTCTTCTTAACAAATATAACAGGTGCTCCCCTAGGAGACACGCTGGGTCTTATATAGTTTTTATCAATCAGTTCCTTCAACTGTGATTTCAACTCATTTAATTCCAGTATATTCATCCTATATGGAGCTTTAGAATTCGGTACTACTCCTGGTATTAACTTGATGGTAAAGTCCAGATCTCTTTTAGGAGGTAATCCTGGAATCTCCTCAGGAAAAACATCTTTTAACTCCTTTAGGATAGGTATGTCTTCTAGTTTCAGTTTGTTCTCTTTACAAATAAACTCATTATTTACTACATTTACTGCAAACAATTGACACCCTTTTTCTAACTTCCCTCTTCACTTGCATGGTTGAAATCTGTCTAAGGGATGTATTTCTTGGAATATATTTTACTTTTACAGTTTCTCCTTCATCATTTAAACATGTAAAATTTTTCTCATAACAATTCAGAATGACATGATGGGCTTCTAACCAGTCCATTCCGATTATAATATCATAGGATATTAAAGGTAAAACATTCAACTTGGTTTGTGTCTTTAACTGATTCATGGATAAAGCACAACTTTCAATAAAATCTAATATTTTCCTCTTTGTTCCTGTTGCTAGTCTAACTAACCAAGATTTACTGAACTTTTATGTTTTCAATTTAAAACTTTCTACTATATCTGGTGATATATAACTTAAGTTAGCACCTGGATCAATCAAAATAGTAACAGGATGATTTTGTAGCATACCTTCAATCTCTACCATAGAGATTTGATGATCTGCTTGTCTGTTGTCAAGTGTTGCATTGATTCTGGGCATCTCCCTTGCCAAGTCTCCAACAGTAGGTTCAGTATGAATAGAATGAATGTTGTTAGCTATCTGATTCCTCTTGGGGCATTTTGATGCATAATGAGGACCTTGACACTCAAAACATTTGATAGGTTCATTTTGATCATTATTCCTGGTAGCATTGGGAGTGTTTCTAGGAGCTGTAAAATTCTGCTGCTGACTATTTCTAGGATTGTTTCCTTGAAAATTCCAATTCTGAAAATTTTTCTTTTGGAAACCAGAATTCCCACTAAACCTAAATTTTTTCTTTTTCAACTCAAAATTGCTGGGTTTATGACTTTTCCAGTTTGACATTCCTTCTCTTTTCCGATTAGTGTCATAACAGAAAGTTGCTTTCCTCATGGCCTCTTCGAAGGTCTTTGGTTGTCATACTTGATTATGTCCTTGATGTTGAAAGGTAGACAACTCAGGTATCTTTGGATCTTCAGTTTTCCCTCCACGAGGTATGGCACATATCTCAGTAAATTCAGAAATTTACTATTCATCTCCTTCATGTTCATACTTCCCAGCTTTAACTCATAGAACTCCTTTGATTTTTCTTCATAGTATTGTTCCGATAAGAACTTATTTTTGAAGTATCATTTGAAAGTACTCCAATTCACATCCTTGTCCTTGATTCCCTTTACTCTTTTGATGTCCTGCCACCAAATATATGCCTTCCCAATCAAGTTGTAGATTGCCATATTTGCCTTCAATGATTCAGAATAATCATAAATTTGGAAGTTTTTCTTCATGCCGGACAGCCATGCTTCTGCTGTCTCTCCTTTTTCAGTTTCACCATTGAAGGTTGGGGGTTTGATTTTCTTAAACTCCCCTGAAATCTGTTCATATTGTTTGTGACTTTTTCTTTTGAGTTTGTAGTCTCCTTCGCTGTTGTCACTTGAATAATTTCTTTTCTTTTTCCGTTTTTCATGGGCATCTTCTGATGATGTTGAAATGTTGTTTGCATCATCAGTTTTCATCTTTTTACTTCTATCTGGATGAGGTAAATCTTCAATCTTGGAGGTATTTTCAATTTCTCTATTCTATTCATCCGTTGGGCATTGTTCGAACAGTACTTGATTTAGTTCTTCTTATGCCTTCAGAATTTTCTCATTATCTTGTTTTACAGATCTGATTTCTGTCTTTAATTCTTGAAATGCTCGTAACAATTCTGAGGAATTGTTGTTTAATTCGCCATGGACTTCTTCTTCATAATGTTATCCTATGTTATGACTGTTGGGTCGAAATCTGTCTTCTAACTGTTCAGCTGATCCTTCCATACCTGTAAATTAAAATAATTTATGTATAACACAAATGGTTTAAATTTTTGAATCAGTAAGATTTCTGCTATAAATAAATTTTCTGCTGCGTGTTCTTGGACCTTTTTCAAGCCTAGAGTTCGAACATGAGCTCTGATACCACATGTAACATCCTGAAAAGTACCGAAAAAAATAATATAAATTATAATAGCAATATTTATCAAAGTCATTAATGCGGAACATATAAAGTAAATTGATTTCTTAACTAAGATAATTAATGACGATGACATGTCATACTTCTCAAATAAATAAGATATAATTGTATTTGTTGTTTCAAATTTAAGTGGATGTTAATCTCCTTAACGAAAGATTTTTTATGATTGTGCATAAGAATACAATTTGCAATTCTGCTAAGTTCTAAATATGATTACATGTTGTTTACAATTTGTATTGTTATGATGTTCTTGATAATGTATTGACAGTTTGTTTGTATGTTGACGAAGGGGTCCTACGAGGTACCCTGGAGTTTACTTAGCTACGTTTAGCTAAGGCATTTGAATCATGTTTCCATGTGCAGACCGCAGGTAATAAATTCTACGACAACATGTGTTAAGAGTACATGTGTCTTTCAATTCATCATCAATGTAAAATTAGAATGCTAAGTACTTCCTTACGACACAAAATACTTGAGGTATGGATACCTGGTTCTAATCCTAGTTTATGTACTGACATTTAAACTCTTCAGTGTTATAATTTCACGTCGTCCATGTGTTTTGATATAATGTTACATATTTGACCACTTTCATTATTATTAAACCATGATACTAATATCTATGGATACTACTGTAGGAATCTTGTAGAAAATAGTGTTAATATTATATTTTTCTGTCTACAGAACTTAGACTCCTCTAAGTTCTGAATTTATCATTTGAATACACAGTTAAAATATGTAAGGTATAGTGACTGGTGCTTGTACTAAGAACTTGGCTTTAGAGTGTATCTCGTCAACACCTAAACTATACTTATGATGATACAATAGTCTTTGCACTATAAGGTTAATCATATGGAATTTATTGTGAGTATGGTATTTATGGTATGAACTAGCATTATAAAACTTTATCCTATTGTTTAAACAAAACTATAAAAATGAAAATAGAATTATTCTATAGTTACTATGTATCTGCAATAATACATTGATATGTAATTCAATTATTACGATGCCTAAGTTCAAACTTTGAACTATATAAAATGTGCACTAATAATTGCAATGATATGATTTTCAATATGCAACCCTAGCTATGCTTTAGCACTATAAGATATTACCCTGTGCAAACAGATGAAGATGATGTAAACAAACCTTTGAAAGGTTAATACTTAAGCAAGAATAAACCATGATATACAACCTAGCTCTTGTGCTAAGTATTGATAATATATGTTATTGCATTTGGCAACGGACTCGTTAATAAGGTGATGAGTTGACAGGTAATAAATTTGTTATGGCAGGTTAACAGTGTCCCGATCAGATAATAAAGGTTTTGACCAAACTCCATAGTGGAAAGTATTGTTGTCATCCCACGTAGTTCCATCCACGTGAACTTTGGTTGATAATGTAACTAGGAATCCTAGCTATACATGGTTACCATAATGCTTCTCCTCTGAGCTGTACACGGTAATGTCCCTTAACAGGCAGTGTTGGCATCTCCTTGCTCGTTGATCTCACCAGATCTTGATCGTTGAATATGGAACCCTAAACCTCGTTGTATGTAGTGGTGGAGAGTTTCCTGGTCTTCATTGTTATGTTAGAGTTAAGGCCGACAAGCTGCTAAAATGTAGTGTTGGAGAGAGTTTCTCTCAAGGGTTTCAATCCTGTGACCTGTGAAAGGTAGTTTTTTTTTTAATAGTTGCAGGCTTAAGCTCTCTACACTTAACCCACGATGCCAAAATAGTGATGGGGTTTCTCCTGCCAGAGTATTGAATGTAATTCGGACTGGGTTCGATTCTCCTATGGGTGAGAATGGTCTTCTGTGTTAACTTAGGGTTGCTGTCACATATCAATATGCTTCGTCGTTTGCTGGTGTAGTGTGTCGATGCTCCGAAGTATCAATTTTTAAAAGGGTAAGTGTTTCATGACAATGAAATGATACTGTAATATTTGTTTTGGTCCTTGCAATTTCTTGTTTTAACCTTTCACCATGTGTTTTTGGTAGGTACCCGTTTCATATGAGGTTGCTGAGTGAAAGATTGGAGAATGGAATGTTGCTACGGCTTCCTGGTAAGCTCCAGTGGTTCTCATAAACCTCGTAGGTGCCCTTGATGGTGTTTTTCTGTGTGTCGAGAGTTGGAACCATTCGACTTGTTTCGGTAATGGCCGAGTGTGAAGTTTTAAGTCTTGTTTTGTTAACAGTTGTACAGAAGATAATCTCCAGTTCTTTTTAGGATGCCATTCGGCTCTTTAATACATGGCTGCGTTGTTCGAAAGGAACTTCAAACCTTTGTTTGTTCTGTTAGATGTTTAAGGGTAAAACCTTGTGTAGTTTTGTGGCTTCATGGCTTTATTCTAAAGGTTTTGGTTGATAAGGGGCAAGCCCCGTGTAATGTGGAACCTTGACAGGTCCGTAATGTAATTCTCTTTAAATGGAAAATCATGAACCGAGGGTTCTCTTTCACTTATTGTTAATGGCTCGTTATTACAATGGAAAATTATGTTTTTGAATAAAAGTTGAGAACACTGTGTAAATAATGGTTACGGTGATGCCAAGCAACGATGGTTGTCTTGGGTCGAGAGTTATAGTTTGCATAACTGTATAAAATTGTATGCATGTACTTCATTCTCGTTGTTGATAATCATGTTTGGAAAATCGATGAGATAGTTTGACTGTTATATGGTTTTGAAATGGCTATGCCACTATGTTCTATTTTTAATTCACAAATGAAACCTACCTTTAGCTTTTGATTGCTATCTAGCTTGTAATGAGCTTTTGGATCTGAGACTTAACCTTTGCAACAATGGTTTCGATGCTGTGTATGTGTTCTTACTAGGGTTATGAGCTATCGAAAGACATTAGTATAGAATCGTGCTTTTTGTTAAGTGGTGAATACTGTCTTGTAGTAGTCTCGAAATGTTAGTTAGGGTTTGGAAAATCTGTAGCTATTAACCTAAACAAGAAATGTCTAAAGTGTGCATGAAAGGCTTGAGAAGAAAATTATGAACCATGTAAACAGAATTAGGGTTTAATACTACTATGTAGATATTCAATAATTGAAATCAAAGGTGAAAGTTAGTGAAGAAATAAAATATGTATATTTGTAATAAATCTATTCAAAGATTAGTTCTTGCAGCTACTATATTTCTTGAAAATACAATTGCTTAAAAAAAATGAAATGTTTAATATTGATGTGCATTTGCTTACTATCTTAAATAAATAGAGTTTAAAAGAAATACATAGAATTGTGTAGAAACATAGTGTGTTTTTCTTACATGTATTATTTAAATGAATTCTATATTGTTGTTTATACTAAACTGTAATGTTTACTATGTTAAAACATAGGACAGAATTTTAACAATAACACTACTGAAATCATTTATCCAATCAATGGCATTCTGCCTATCTCTCATCTTTCCTTAATTTACTTCTCTATACTGGAGTACGATGCAAAGAACAACATGGGGAAAAATATAGAGATGGTTATCGAATCAAATTTTTCATAAAGCTTTATCATTCAAAATCATACTTAGATTAGAACATAAACTACTTTCGTTTGCATGACTGAGTTTAATAATTCTGTAATGCAGAAACATTTAACTGTAAACAAAAGTAGGAACAGTAAAACCTGGTTGATTGTAGGAGAAACAAACAGCCCAAGGAACATGTTCCACCCAACCCATTCCTGAAGATATCCAAGTTACTTGCCTTAGGACCCACGAGCGTGTTCACTAAACCACCAGGAGGAAGATTTTGTAGAAGCCTTAGTACATCAACTTGCAATAGAATGTAGAATGTCCAATCCTTAAGACTCAGCAGTCAAAAAGACCTGCACCAGCACCTCTGGTTTGCCTTCTCATTATAATTAGCAGACTTACAATTGCACTCCCACATAGCCTCCCTATTCGAATTTCCCAGTGAACACCTGATGCACTTGAGGAATATTTCTGCAGAATATATTGTCAGTGGCTGCCTGCCCAATTCGAGTTGCCTTATGTAGGCTGCCTAAGCCTTTTAATGGTTAATTGGTCATTAATGAGTTGCCTGCTCACTTCCACCCACCTGGGGGATAATGCCACATTTTTAGGGGTAGTTGCCCCATAACCAATAGCTAGTGGTGAAGTGCAAATGCTGCCATCTGTCCCATACCTTCTAACAACTTACATTCCTCCTAGTGGGTCAGTGAACACTCATTTAATAGTTCCCTTGGGTGTTTGTCTCCTACTTTAATTTATTAAATAATAATAATCTGTAACTACAATCATCTTTGACCAAACTTTGTCATAATTACAAAACTTTGTAATTAAAATTTAACATAAAGTATTTTGGAAATAAAATAATATTCTCAAAATTTGGGTAGGTGACACCTAGGAATTCATTGGAAAAGCTGAGACATTCAGTGGGGAGGCCATGAGCTTTGTAGCATTCAGTGGTATCGATTAAGGAAGGGGTCGAACCCATTCCTTCTTGATTGGAGGATTGAGCAAAGAGGTTGTCTCATTATTGAAGGGGTCGGAATATTGAGGAGAGGACTGCATCTTTATGGAAGAGGCCACATCAAGAGGAGACAACTGGGATACTCGTGGAGAGGGGCTAGATTAAGGAGCAAGTCGTGAAGGCTTTGGGTGGGAGACACAACTTTTGTGGATGGGCCAAGTACACTAAGAGAGGCCGAGTCATTTTTGTGAAGGGATAAGAGTTTGATGAGGGGTCGAGACATTTGGTGGAGAGGGATTCGAGCCTTGAGGCTGTGACAATTTTGGAGAAGCTAAGAGTATCTGTCACAAGCTGAGAGAACCAGAGGAGTGTGGATTGTCTTACGAAGGTCCGCAATCATTTTGTGGAGGTTGTGGGGCATTGAAGGAACCTAGGGTCCCTAGGGATGGTCACCCCTTAGAGTAGGACACCACCAGTTGTAACAGCCATTTAGAGCCTTGGGAAGATATTGGAGAGTGTCATATTAGTAGTAGAAGAGTCGTGGTGATAATTGTAGACATCCATTAGGGCCACCCACCCACTTTTCCATTGAGCACTCTAAGGGCCTCCCTCTCAACCAGTCTCAACAAGCTCCTAATCTAAAAATTTGAATGAATCCACCTTTAGTGAAAGGTGGGTTGTGAGGTCCAAGAGCAACGAAAATGTGCATGCAGCTTCACAGCTTGGATGTGAAATGAATGAACATTGGGCATCGCCACATGCCTTCATCGAAAATGGCTCAAACATGCAACCAAAGTGAAAACAACTCAAGGTTGAAGCTAAGGGACCGTACCCTGGTATGGAGTGCAATGGGACATCCCAAAACATGGTCGAAAAAGAACATCGTGGATAGCCCAAAACTGGAAAATGTCCCAAGACGTTCTTGATACCTCGCCATCCTATTGATGATGGGATTCCAAGCGGACGCTCATAACAATGACAGTAATGGTCCTATAAAGAAGGGTTTGGATGATAACCATACATTTCCCAGTTCCTCGAGCTGGAGGTCATCAAGTATCTCTTCGTTTTTCCTAGATTCAATCCTGCAAGGCTTCTCAAACGCATTTCTATCCATAAATGGTGACAGAAAAATTCACCACCAATGATCCTGTGGCGAATCGTTTCGCATTTAAGGGAGCTTTTCCTGCCAAAGACTTCACCCGAGTCCCAAGTGTGTGATTGAAACCTTGAATATCACCATTGCTCTTAAAATTCTCAAGAGCAGAGATGACATCGGTATTGAGAAGAGAGGAAAAACTGTAATTCTCATAATGAATGAAAACGAATGAAGCAGAATTCCAACTGGAATAATAGTTGCAGGCCTAATCTCTCTGCACTTAACCCACGATGCCAAAATAGTGATGGGGTTTCTCCTGCCAGAGTATTGAATGTAATTCGGACTGGGTTCGATTCTCTTGTGCGTGAGAATGGTCTTCTGTGTTAACTTAGGGTTGTTGTCACATATCAATATGCTTCGTCGTTTGCTGGTGTAGTGTGTCGATGCTCCGAAGTATCAATTTTTAAAAGGTTAAGTGTTTCGTGACAGCGAAATGATACTATAATGCTTGTTTTGGTCCTTGCAATTTCTTGTTTTAACCTTTCACCATGTGTTTTTGGCAGGTACCCGTTTCGTATGAGGTTGCTGAGTGAAAGATTGGAGAATGGAATGTTGCTACAGCTTCCTGGTAAGCTCCGGTGGTTCTCAAAAACTTCGTAGGTGCCCTTGATGGTGTTTTTCTGTGTGCCAAGAGTTGGAACCATTCGACTTGTTTTGATGACGGACGAGTGTGAAGTTTTAAGTCTTGTTTTGTTAATAGCTGTACAGAAGATAATCTTCAGTTCTTTTTAAGATGCCATTCAGCTCTTTAATACCTGGCTGCGTTGTTCGAAAGGAACTTCAAACCTTTTTTGTTCTGTTAGATGTTTAAGGGTAAAACCCTGTGTAGTTTTGTGGCTTCACGGCCTTATTCTAAAGGTTTTGGTTGATAAGGGGCAAGCCCCGTGTAATGTGGAACCTTGACAGGTCCGTAATGTAATTCTCTTTAAATGGAAAATCATGAACCGAGGGTTCTCTTCCACTTATAGTTAATGGCTCGTTATTACAATGGAAAATTATGTTTTTGAAGAAAAGTTGAGAACACTGTGTAAATAATGGTTACGGTGATGCCAAGCAACGATGGTTGTCTTGGGCCGAGAGTTATAGTTTGCATAACTGTATAAAATTGTATACCTGTACTTCATTCTCGTTGTTGATAATCATGTTTGGAAAATCGATCAGATAGTTTGACTGTTATATGGTTTCGAAATGGCTATGCCACTATGTTCTATTTTTAATTCACAAATGAAACCTACCTGTAGCTTTTGATTGCTATCTGGCTTGTAATGAGCTTTTGGATCTGAGACTTAACCTTTGCAACAATGGTTTCGATGCTATGTATGTGTTCTTACTAGGGTTATGAGCTATCAAAAGACATTAGTACATAATCGTGCTTTCTGTTAAGTGGTGAATACTGTCTTGTAGTAGTCTCGAAATGTTAGTTAGGGTTTGAAAAATCTGTAGCTATTAAGCTAAAAAAGGAATGTCTAAAGTTTGCATGAAAGGCTTGAGAAGAAAATTATGAACTATGTAAACAGAATTAGGGTTTGTAGTATCTTAAGGTTTAATACTACTATGTATATATTCAATAATTGAAATCAAAGGTGAAAGTTAGTGAAGAAATAAAATATGTATATTTGTAATAAATCTATGCAAAGATTAGTTCTTGCAGCTACTATAATTTTTGAAAATACAATTGCTTAAAAAAATGAAATGTATAATATTGATGTGCATTTGCTTACTATCTAAAATAAATAGAGTTTAAAAGAAATACATAGAATTGTGCAGAAACATATTGTGTTTTTCTTACATGTATTATTTAAATGAATTCTATACTGCTGTTTATACTAAACTGTAATGTTTACTGTGTTAAAACATAGGACAGAATTTTAACAAAAACACTACTGAAATCATTTATCCAATCAATGGCATTCTGCCTATCTCTCATCTTTCCTTAATTTACTTCTCTATACTGGAATACGATGTAGAGAACAACATGGGAAAAAATATAGAGATGGTTATCGAATCAAATTTTTCACAAAACTTTATCATTCAAAATCATACTTAGATTAGAACATAAACTAATTTCTTTTGCATGACTGAGTTTAATAATTCTGTAATGCAGAAACATTTAACTGTAAACAAAAGTAGGAACAGTAAAACCTGGTTGACTTTAGGAGAAACAAACAGCCCAAAGAACCTATTCCACCCAACCTATTCCTGAAGACAACCAAGTTACTTGCCTTAGGACCCACGAGCTTGTTCATTAAACCACCAGGAGGAAGATTTTGTAGAAGCCTTAGTACATCAACTTGCAATAGAATGTAGAATGTCCAGTCCTTAAGACTCAGCAGTCAAAAAGACCTGCACCAGCACCTCTGGTTTTCCTTCTCAGTATAATTAACAGACTTACAATTACACTCTCACATAGCCTCCCTATTCGAATCTCTCAGTGATCACCTGATGCACTTGAGGAATATTTCTGCAGAAAATATTGTCAGTGGTTGCCTGCCTAATTCGAATTGCCTTATGTAGGCTGCCGAGGCCTTTTAGTGGTTAATTGGTCATTAATGAGCTGCCTGCTCACTTCCACCCACCCGGGGGATAATGCCACATTTTTAGGGGTAGTTGCCCCATAACCAATAGCTAGTGGTGAAGTGCAAATGCTGCCATCTGTCCCATACCTTCTAACAGCTTCCATTCCTCTTAGTGGGTCAGTGAACACTCATTTAACAGTTCCCTTGGGTGTTTGTCTCCTACTTTAATTTATTAAATAATAATAATCAGTAATTACAATCATCCTTAACCAAACTTGGTCATAATTACAAAACTTTGTAATTAAAATTTAACATAAATTATTTTGCAAATAAAATAATATTCTCAAAATTTGGGTAGGTGATAGTTAGGAATTCATGGGAAAGGCTGAGACTTTCAGTGGGGAGGCCATGAGCTTTGTAGCATTCAGTGGTATCGATTAAGGAAGGGGTCGAATCCATAAATTCTTGATTGGAGGATTGAGCAAAGAGGTTGGCTCATTATTGAAGGGGTCGGAATATTGAGAAGAGGACTGCATCTTTATGGAAGAGGCCACATCAAGAGGAGACAACTAGGATACTCGTGGAGAGGGGCTAGATTAAGGAGCAAGTCGTGAAGGCTTTGGGTGGGAGACACAACTTTTGTGGAGGGGCCAAGTACACTAAGAGAGGCCGAGTCATTTTTGTGAAGGGGTAAGAGTTTGATGAGGGGTTGAGACATTTGGTGGAGAGGGATTCGAGCCTTGAGGTTGTGACAATTTTGGAGAAGCTGAGAGTATCTATCACAAGCTAAGAGAACTAGAGGAGTGTGGATTGTCTTAAGGAGGTCCGCAATCATTTTGTGGAGGTTGTGGGGCATTGAAGGAACCTAGGGTCCCTGGGGATGGTCACCCCTTAGAGTAGGACACCACTAGTTGTAGCATCAATTTAGAGCCTTGGGAAGACATTGGAGAGTGTCATATTAGTAGTAGAAGAGTCGTGGTGATAATTGTAGACATCCATTAGGGCCACCCACCCACTTTTCCATTGAGCACTCTAAGGGCCTCCCTCTCAACCAGTCTCGATAAGCTCCGAATCTAAAAATTTGAATGAATCCACCTTTAGTGAAAGGTGGGTTGTCAGGTCCAAGAGCAACGAAAATGTGCATGCAGCTTCACAGCTTGGATGTGAAATGAATGAACATTGGGCATCGCCACATGCCTTCATCAAAAATGGCTCAAACATGCAACCAAAGTGAAAACAACTCAAGGTTGAAGCTAAGGGACCGTACCCTGGTATGGAGTGCAATGGGACATCCCAAAACATGGTCGAAAAAGAACATCGTGGATTGCCCAAAACTGGAAAATGTCCCAAGACATTCTTGATACCTCGCCATCCTACTGATGATGGGATTCCAAGCAGACGCTCATAACAATGACAGTAATGGTCCTATAAAGAAGGGTTTGGATGATAAACATACATTTCCCTGTTCCTCGAGCTGGAGGTCATCAAGTAGCTCTTCGTTTTTCCTGGATTCAATCCTGCAAGGCTTCTCAAACGCATTTTCTATCCATAAATGGTGACAGAAAAATTCACCACCAATGATCCTGTGGCAAATCTTTTCGCATTTAAGGGAGCTTTTCCTGCCAGAGACTTCACCCGAGTCCCAAGTGTGTGATTGAAACCTTGAATATCACCATTGCTCTTAAAATTCTCAAGAGCAGAGACGACATCGGTATTGAGAAGAGAGGAAAAACTGTAATTCTCATAATGAATGAAAACGAATGAAGCAGAATTCCAACTGAATCCGAACTCTAATGGTGTTGGGACAGTCTTAAAAGCCATCTGTGAGGCGGCAGAACACTTTTGGCAGTCCTACTAAGGAGACGTTGCCCCAGCATTGCAGAAGGCCATTGAATTTCCCATATGAATATGTGGTGATTCGGCGAATACACATCTTGGGGCAGTCGTATTCACATGCTGCAAAATTATTTAGCTAGTCAAAGAAATGCCAAATTTATTAAAATCACATTCTGTACTGTGAATTATCATTTTTAAATTAATAATTGTAATAATAGAAAAAAATGATTCAATGTTTTTGTTCTATGCACTCTACATGTCAAATTATTGAATTTCTTTTTTTAAATAATTTTATAGCAAAAACTAAAAAACCTCCTGCAAGGATTTATATCAAATCCAATATGTTCTCCATCAATCAAAAAATCTGATTTTCCTTTTTTAAATAAAAAATATATTTTAATTTTCAACAATTCAATTTAAAAGTTAGTTTTTACAAACATTACAAAACTTTACAATACACAACAGAAAAAATTAAAGATTAATATAAAGTCAAAAAAATTTGACTTTAGAACGAAAAGTATATCAAAGTAGGGACTAAAAATCAAAATAAGAAGAAAACATATTATTTCAATAATGGAATTCTTTTCTTATATGCTAAACATATACAAACCCAATCAATAATAAGATTTATGAAATCCTTTAATGAAATAAAAACTTGCCTATTAAATTAAAGTTGCAAATAGTTAAAGAAAAACACACCATCATTAAAATTAGGTGCTTCATAATTCAAAACACACCATCATTAAAATTAGGTGCTTCATAATTCAATTGCCAATAATTAAAGAACACATAATCATGAAAATTAAGTATCTCATAATTCAACAAATGTTTATTTTGATCAAATTGATTTGTGATTTATGATTATAACATAATTTATTACTCGAGAGTTACATCTACGAAAAGACTATTAGTTCTTTCTTGTAGAAAACTCAAATATATGGAAAATGAAGTCTTAAATTTATAAATTTATAAGAAACCTAACAATAACTTACTTAATGTAACTAATCCTAACAAACAATTTTGTAAACACTTACCCCTAATTTGAAAAAAACATTTTTTTAGTACAATTTGTCCATTAAAAAAAAAATGGATGTGACATAGGCAAGTTTGGGCTTATTAAATAGCTAAGCCACGAAACTATTTATAAATGTGGAAATAAGAAAGGCGTTATATATATATATATATGTATATTTATATAAAAGTCTTATTTCCACTAATAAGAAAGAGAAAGGCATTAAACATGTATCCCTTCGAAGAATTATTAAACTTAAGTAGTTAGGAGTTTCCAAAAGGATAAGAGTCATGGTTTTGATGGTTGGCTTGTACAATTTATTTTAGTTTTTATGAAATTATTTGAAGCAGTTTTGCTTTGAGGATTATAGGTTAAATGGTCAAATTCTTGTAGCTTTCAATGCAACTTTTATCATACTTATTCTCGAATCATATTCAACAAGCAATTTGGAGGAATTTAGACCTATCTCTTTGTATAATTGATTATATAAATTGATTGCAAAGATTACTGCTAAAAGGATCAAGGGGATTCTATCTACTTCAGTCCCTTAGGAGCAATTCACCTTTCTATACGGGAGACAAATTCATGATGTAATAGGAAGATCTTAAGAGGTCTTACATTCTGTAAAGGTGAAGCATTCTTCAGCTATGATTATCAAGGTAGATTTGTCAAAGGCTTATGATATAGTCAATTGGTTATATTTGAGATTGGTGTTGTTGTAAGTGGGTTTTCAGCTGTAGATGATAAACTAGATCATGTATTGTGTTACTTCTATTTCTTTTGCGGTGTTAATAAATGGATATGCTAGTCTGTTTTTCAGACCTGGCAAGGGCCTTAAGAGGTCTTACATTCTGTAAAGGTGAAGCATTCTTCAGCTATGATTATCAAGGTAGATTTGTCAATTGGTTATATTTGAGATTGGTGTTGTTGTAAGTGGGTTTTCAGTTGCAAATGATAAACTAGATCATGTATTGTGTTACTTCTATTTCTTTTGCGGTGTTAATAAATGGATATGCTAGTCTGTTTTTCAAACCCGGCAAGGGCCTTAGGCAAGGTTTCCCCCTGGATCCTCTCCTATTCATTTTGGTAGTTGAAGGGATGAGCAAAATCATTTTGAATGCTAAACATAGAGGCACCTTCAAAGGTATTGATGTGGGGGGATCTTTATTTGTCAATCATTTATTTTTTGTTGATGATATTCTCCTTTTCTCTAATGGTTCAAGGAGAGAGGTGATTATGTTGCAGGGATTTTTGAATATGTTTGTTGAAGCATCAGGTATGTCTTACAATGTAAGGAAATCATTAGTATCTTTCATGAACATGATCCAAGATGACATAGATTGGATCTGCACCCAGTTGGTATTTCTTGTGGTGAACATTGAGAATGGGATCAGGTATCTTGGGTTTATCTTGAAGCCTAATGACTATTAAAGAAGGTATTGGGATTGGCTTATAGGGAAGATTAATAAAATATATTAGTTATGGTGCAACAAATGGTTGAGCACAGGGTGTAGATCAGTCTCGGTAAATTCTGTTTTAGAAGTTATTCCTGTTTAACGAGTTTCTTTGGCATATGTTCCACTTGGTGATTTGGAACAAATTAGAAATATTAGCTACAAATTCCTTTGGAAAGGAAGTAAGGATGCCTTCTCTCCTCATTGGGTATCCTGGAAAAAACTTGTTTGGCCAAAGGAGTTGGGAGGTTGGGGGTTAAAGAACCCTTTTTTCTTTGCAAAGGATTTAATAGCCAAAGGTCTCTAGAGCATCTTGCAAGGTGAAGGCATGTGGGTAAAATTTGTCTATTATAAATATATTTCCTCTCTATCTATCAAGGAATTGTTTAGGACTCGACACCAATATTTCAAGAATATATCTATTATGTGGAGAGCTTGTTTATTGGTTTTTGAGGTCATTGGTGATTGGTTGGAATGGTAGAAATATTAGGTTGGGACAAGACCCATGGATTGGTTGTATTAATGGTGGCCCTAGTGGAACTTTTGAAGGGTTAGGGTTTTATTTATATTGCATAGATTAATGACATATACATACAAATGTTGTTTCTTAGAAATGGTTAAGTGTTGAGGCTGTTGGTTTGTGACAGAGGCTGATAGGTCAATATGGGACAGATACATCAAATCTCTTAAAGATATCCATATTAGATTAAAATATTGTGACTATGTTAGTATGGTCCAAGAATCCAGCTGGAGATTCATACCTTCTCATAATTGGTTATAGGGTAATTAGAGAAGAGGAGGACTAGCCTGATTTGTTCTAGTCGCATGATGTTGTTTGGAAATTTAAGTGTCTCCTAAAGTGCAAGATTTTTCTGTGGTTGGCTCTATCAAATAGGATTCCAGTTTGGGATCACCTACAACAGAAAATTTGGAGTGGTCTTGGTATATGCCCTCTCTGCAAGGAAGGTAATGAAAGTATTGATCATTTTGTTGTATCCCATTCATATATTCATAATATGTGGGAACATGCTTCTTAGGTATGTAGTATTCCTTTTATATGGACCAGTATCTCATTAGAACAAACATTAACTTCTTAGTCAAACAATTTGGATTATAAGGATAATTTTGCTTTTCCTTTTATCTTCATCTAGGGAGTGTGGCTTGCTAGGAAAACAAGTATTTTTTAGGATCTTTACATCCTCCCAACAGTATACACTTCAAAAGGGTTGGTTTTCCTTAGTAATTTCCCTCAATTTGATAAGACTCCTAAAATCAAAAGGATTGTGGAAGAGCATATCAATAGATCAGTTCCTTGGTTATATTGATCAAACATCTCAAGGTAATCCCCCTAGGAGGGAGATGGAGAAATTATGCACCTCATTGACTCCCATTGTTAGAAAAACAGGATCGCAGAGCAATAACAATAAACAGAAATGCAAAAATAATCACACACACATTACAAGAGAGACATATATATCGTGGTTCACCCCCAAAATGGGATACATCCACACTGAAGTTGCCAGTCTTGATTATTATACCGTCCAGCAAAGTGAAGGGATACAACCTGCAGCACAACCGCTGCACTTCCTCTTCACTGTCTCACAGTCTCTCTTCTTGATCTCAGAGATCTTTACAATGCATAATACCTAATCCATCCACCCTAGTCGTGTTACAAAGTCTTTCTTTTATAAGGGAAATACAATGGGAAAATACCACGGGTTACCCAAAACCATGGGCTCGAAAACTGTTGGTGAAAAACATCCCCAAAAATTTTTCTCGGGGGCACTGCCCCTGGACCCCCCATCTAGGGGGGATGGTCCCCCCTGGAGCCCCGTGGGGGGGCGATGCCCCCCCGCTGGAGTGAGTGTACAGTCCACCTACATATCATATAAAACTGGGGTACAAACACGGCTGAATAATAATATCTCTGAATCTGGAGATCAGGCTCCACAACCAACACCCATTAGATTAAATTTGCTATAGGTGTGGGCTTAAACACAAAGAATAGAGTGAAACTAGTGGTTTTAAAGATCGCTTTGATTTTGGCCCATGTGGTGGGTGTCCAAAATCTTTAGGTTTTTGGGGACTCTAAGTTAGTCATTGAATGGTTAAAGGAGAGGAGACTCCCAAAAAATATCCACTTAATCCCAATATATGAGGAGATCATTAGATTAAGGGACCTTCTACATGCCGCCAATTTTGCTCACATATTCATAGAAAGAAACATCCAAGTAGATTTATTGTCAAAGATAGGTCTCCAGGTTAATGATGGCTAGTTGCTCAAATGGGAACATAATAATGGGAATGAAATTCAACATACCCATGGTCCATATCCGAGATAGTTTTCTCTTTGTTTCTTTTGCTTGATATCAACCTTCTAATGGACATGTTTTTGTAATGAAGATCTTAATTTTTTGAGGACTCTGGTCAATATATGTTTTTTGTAATCACAATTTCTCTCTGATGAAAATATTATCTTCTGAAAATGTATTTTGTATTTCAAACTATAAGATGCATGGATCTTTGTAAAATGTGGTCTATTTATAATAAAATATTCCATGTTTTTTTCCAAGGAATATATATATATATAATCACAAAATTCAAATTTACTCTTCTATTTTCTAAGAAAAAAAGTGTCTTAATTATCATTTTTAATACTTGTTTAAAAAAATTATTACACCGATAAGTGTTTATATCTTGGAATTTGGGGTAGACTAATGCCTATGCTTTTCCTAGATTGCAAGGATGAGACAAGTGTACTATACATATTGATTTTATGGCCAAATTCAAAATAAACAACTAAAAAAAAGAATATAAAAAATAATTGGTAGCTAATGCTTGCATAACTTAACTTGTGGCCTATAGATGTTCACCTGCCACAAATTAAGTGGCCATGCTACTTTATTAGGAATAGTTGAATCTATTTCTTGATCTCTTTGAAAAATAAGTACTACTAAAAATGTAAGCCCTCCGTCATGTTGCCAACTCCACTTGTCTTCCCAAGCGTCTGGGTGTGGTGCCACCCAATGTGGGTGGCGACCCCATGCCGGTCTCATGCATGCTTTCAAATAAGACTTGGGGCTTCCAAGTCAAGTCACTTTTCCCAAGTGTGCATGTCCTTGCATCTAGGCCAATCCCACCCACTTTGTCTTCCCGAATCTTGTCGCAAGTGGAGTGGTGGTCAAGGTGGCTCTGCACCAAGACCGCGACACTTACCCCTCAACTTTTCGATTTAATGAAAACAAAGGCCAACATGCATAGTGAGGAAAGGCATGTGTTAGTGTCCAATGTATTGACTCATTAGGTGAGAGTGTTCACTAATTAGGCAAGAGGATGAACCATTTTATTTAAATCCTCCATGACTGACATGTTATGCATGTGTGTCATGGTACCATGAAGTCAACCTAATAGGTTAGCCAAAAGATATCCTAAACTATCACTATCTCGAGAGGAATATGTGGAGGGGTCATAAGTAATTGTACTAGTATATCCACAAGAAATGTTTACTACAAAGTGGCACAACATCAATTAGCATCTTTCAAGGACTCATTTAACCAAGGTCTCCCACAATGGTGTTGGTGTGTTCCATACTTAAAAAAAAAAACTATTGGGAGTATTAAAGTCTTGTTTGAATATTACTACATTGATGGAATTTCCAAATTCCTAATATTCTAAATTATGTAGGAATTTCACTACATATGCTACAAAAGCAAGGAGAGACTAGGGTTTGAAGTGTCCTATGGAAAAAGGAGTGTCAAATTCTATATATTTTTGATACGATGGAGGGTTCCCAACAATAGTATTTGGTCCAATCTTTCACGTCGCTAATTAAAAAGGATATATTGTACCATTATTCATATTTATTGATCCATTGGTATGCAAAAGAGATTTCCTTGAGTGTTGTTCTCCATGTACTTCCTGAGGGTATGTTGAATACAAATCCATATACATGTGCTATCTAATGTGATACTACTTGAAATGGTACCAACAAAGGTTACAAGGGTGTCCAACTAGGTCACACATCTTGTATTTTTTTTAAGTGTATTATTCCCCAACTACACATTTACCCGCTAAACAATAGATCTATGTGTTATTTAAAGACATTCAAACATATATCTAGACTAATTAGCACTTGTGTAGGAAATTTCTTAATAGCACTTATGATGTTCCTTGTTAGTTGAAATAGAATATTTAGAGAAAAAATAAACAAAAATATAGTGCACAAAGCAAACAAATAAAACTAGCACTAAAGATTATTAAGTGTAAGCAAATCTTTATTGATATTTATTGGAGGGGACAACCTCCAACATGAATATAGCTCAAAATACAATAATTTTCCCATTGCAACTAATTACATATTCTCTACTACTACATATAGTTTTTAATAAAAAATTAAAAAAAAAACATTCAAAATAATAAAAAAGATATTTAAAAATAATATAAAAATAAATCATAATACCAAAAATAAATCAATGAACTAAAATTTACTTTATTTTTAGTATATAATTAAAAGAAATCCAAAATTTAGCCATTCCAAAATTTGTGATTGTAGTGAGACTTTTGGACCTTTGATATCTAAAATTGAATCGAAAAAACGAACTAGTCTAAAATTTGTAATAGTATAGAGATTACTAATAAATAAGCTAAATTCGTGGAAATTGTTGAAATGGTAGTTTTGGGTTGTTGGAATTGTATAATTGGGATGCCCCACGGGTAATCTAGGTCGTCAATTTTTTAATTCCAACATCCCAAAATGCAATTTCACCGATTTCTCTATTGTCGAATTTGGACAAAAACAGCCATAAAATATGCAAATCTTCTAGAATTTAACTCACTCCCATTACTAAGGATTGGCTATATACATTACAATTAAAAAAAAAACTAATCCAAAATTTGTAATAATATAGACATCTTTCACATTTAAAAGTGGGAATCCTTAAAATAGCATGTCTCATAATCAAACTATTCCAAAATCTATAATAATAGAGAGGTCTTTCACATTTAGACTAAAATCTCATAACTAAATTAGTCCAAAATAGAGGTCTTTCACATTTAAACTGAGAATATGAAAATAGTATGTTTTATGAGTAATAATTTATGAAATTGGGTAATTAATCTTTAATAGGTCATCCTAGTTGGTGAAATTACAAAAATGCGATAATAACAATTTCCAGCCATAATTACTACGAGTTTTTATCTCAACATCACAATGTGAGGCTTTTTGGTTGTACGATTATATTATCTATCTCAACATCACAATGTGAGGCTTTTTGGTTGTACGATTATATTATCTTTGTTAGAGTGGTTGAAAGAAATAATTGTTATTTTCATTATCCAATTTTAATTTTTGTAAGGGACATAATTCCCTTATCCATTTAAAAGTAAAAGTAAACATCTACCAAAAATATCAAACTTACAATTTAGAAAACTAATTATTCGGATTATACATTTTTTAATTGTTAAATCACGACAAAGTTGAAGCGGTTTAGGTAGCGATTAGATGACACTTTCATCTGAGTTTAATGGCGTTTTGTTAAGTAAAGATCATCTTTCATACTTAAACCTTTCAGATCCGATCATGAGTAGCCACGAATGGCGGAGAAATAAAGCTTCATTAAACCATAAAAAAGATCGCTGCGTTTTATTTATTCAGTGCCTGCCATGCATACATAGATACAATATATTATCTGCTCAATTAAATTTCATATTTTCTGCAACTTTCTTCCAGGTTGGGCGACTGGAGATGTCTTCCCACCATGCATTCACATGTTTCCTGGAAGTTATCAGATCCCCTTTTCCGCAAGCATTGACGAGGTAGTGAGTATACGGCAGATGTTGCAGGTCGGCCAAGCTGAAGAAATCACCGGCCAAGTACTTGCTCTTTGATAACCTCTCCTCGTAAAGATCCAACAGTTTCCCCAGCTTCTCGGCCAAGCTGAAGACATCACCGGCCGAGTACTTGCTCTGTGATAACTTCTCCTCGTAAATCTCCAACACTTTCCCCAGCTTCTCTACATTCATCTCCACTGCCGCTTCGTCTGTCCTGCCTCCTTTCATTGGGGCAAAGAGGATTTGAGAAACTATGGTTGAAGCAGTGGGGTTGAACGACTGTCCTTCCACCTCACACCACTGATCAACCAGGGCTTCCTCAGACGGCGTGCTTCCCAGGAGATCGGTGCCCTGCCCCTTGAATTTTTTGGCCAAATACCTGAGAATGGCTCTTGACTCTGTTACTCATCACCAAGGAAATACATTTTTTTATCAGATCTCCCTATCAGGGATGGGAAAGAGATATCGAAATAAAATAGACTTAAACGTTGTGTGTGGGTAGGCCATTACCGAATAAGGTGAGATCCCCATCTTGGATAGTGGGTACTACCCCAAATGGCTGCATAAGAAAAAGAAAAAGCAGAATAAAAGAGTGTATATGAACAGAATACTTGATACGTTGCTTAAAATGAAAAAATAAATCATCAAAATGAATAGAGATGTTCTAACATTGAGAGCCAGATATTGGGGTTGCTTGTGAGCACCGGCAGGCAGATCGACGAGAACGAGCTCGTATTCAACTTGTTTCTCGTCTAAACAGCAGAGCACCATAACAGTGGCCGTCGAAGCGTGATAACCATGCACCTTGATCGTCGCCATTGAATCTCTGTTTCTCTGTGAGAGACTCCTAAACTCTTCAACACGGATTGATAGGCGAGTCACGCAGGAACCTGGAAAACCGATCCATTAATAAAGGCTGAGAGGCAACCATCTTCACTTGCAATTGCAGTGTGTACGCAGCGTTTATGACCACGCTTTGGTTTGAGGTGGGCCAGTGGAAAGAAGTGTTACAGAAATTGCTGTGGAGGACAAATGGAATCGGCTAATCAGCTTGGGGCAGAACAATGATTGTTGTGGGAAGCTTATTGCTTTCCAGTTGGAATTCACCACTTTGGGATCCAAGGGCGAGCAATGAGCCTGTTGAGATCTAATGGCAAGTAATCAGTCTTGTGACAGTGATCATTGCTTTGCAGCAAGCTCGTTAATTTTAGCCACATTTTCTGTTTCTATGCTCCCCATTACAGAAAGTTTGATCTAAAATTGTGCCATTCAACAAAGAAGTTTTGATAAAAAAAATTAAAACTCAGATAACAAAATTTTAATTAAAAAATCACCCCTCCATAATGAAATTTTAACGTCCACTACTCCAATAACCTAGCAACCAACAACCTTAAGGAAACGATAGTTGGGTGTCCTAGTGCCCTGCCTACATCTAATCCCAATAAAAGACAAGCCCAACCACTCTACAACCTAGTTGTTACTAGGAGAGAGGAGGAGTAACATGGAAATAAATCATTCTATTTGCCAATTATATTTTATTTGAACCAGAAATTACCTCCAAATTAGAGAGTTTGAATCATTAAAGAAGGGTTAATATCAACCAAAAATTACCTCCAAATTAGAGAGTTTGAATCACTAAAAGAGGGTTAATATCATTTATGTAGCAAACCAACAAGGAAGGAAAAACAACAAATATAAAAAGCTGGAAAATAGGGCAATGAGAGAGCAAGTTCACTATATCATTATAAAATATTAATATCTATCAATTTCTAGGTATAACAGCCAAGTCACTGCAAATCCTAGATATATCTATCTATAATATTATTTTTTAAAAACAAACAACTCTCTAATACTAAGAGAACACCTTAGGTGTCTAAAATTCAAATTAACTAAAATCCATAACAAGCGGACTATAATATATTACAATTTACACATAATGCACCTAAACAAACAATTTTAATCATAAATATCAATTTTAAACTTAAATATATTCATGCAAACATATTGTCCCTCTCTAAGAGTTTCAACTCTTACTTTGTCCATCTGATGTTAACAGTTACAAGTTCTCTACATTGTCCCTCTCTCCAAGTTTCAACCCTTACTGTGTACATCTGGTTACACTCATGTTAACACTTACAAGTTAATTATGATGTTACAAACCTACACTAGCCTCAGAAGTTTTTTGTGTAGTTTTTATTTTGTCTCTTCTCTTGTAAAGGTATGTAATGTGGACGCAACTTTTACTATTAATAAAAAGTTATCTTTTTCGGCATGAAAAACAAACAAACTTACATAGTTTTCTGTTAAAGCTTCAAGGATTCACATTGAATAAGCTATCAGAATTAGGACTCCGAAACGGCATGAGGCTTTCAACTAATAACCATGGTCTTGTCACTCTAATATCGGGTCTACCCCTAGTACCTAATACAATCCATAGCTAATAAAAAATAATGACGAGTTAAAAGAATAACTAAACGTCAAATATATTGTCGGCAAATATTATTTGCCGAATAACTTGAACGATTTATAAAAAAATTAACCGTCAACAAAATGCCCTGTAGCAGATATTTTGCCATCAATATCTGACCCTGCAGTGAACAGGGATACTTTTCAAAGTCATATGTGACCTCCTAAATATCTAAATACAACTTTTCAAATTCACAAATTATCTCCTAAATATATAAATGCTACCGAAACTTCCTTTCATAAGATATCAAAATAGTAACCATGTATTTGTAATAATAAAATTTCATAAGATATCAAAATAGTAACCATGTATTTGTAATAATAAAATTTATGGCTGTTATTTCGCTGAATGGTAATTGACATTAAGAGTATTTGTATAGAGATGTTTATGTTTATTCTGAGGTTTTGGTTTTAAATTTATATATAAAAAGAAAGTGAAATAAAAATAAATTTATTTATTTATTTTAAATAATAATTTAAATTTTGAATTTTAAAACAAAATTTTATATTCAATCTTAACTTTTTATAAAAAAAATTACTCAAAATGTATAATTTATGATTTTATCGGAGAGAGCCCTTCACGGTTTATCTATTCAAGCCAAAGCAGAAAATAGTTAAAAGCCGGTTAAATGGGAATGGGAACCAGGCTTGAAATTTCATTTCATCTCTACCCTTATAGTTAATGTTTTTTTTTTTATGTTTTGAACTTTTATCTTGTCTGTCACACAGTTTTAGTGAAAAAATAACTCTTCAACAATGAAGTTTTATTTTAAAAAAAACCTTTAACAATAAAGTTTTTATTAAAGAATTAATTTTTAATTAAAAGAGATGCTTAATTTCCAATTAAAAGAGATGCTTAATTTCCAATTAAAAGATAACAATAGACTCATTTACCCATGTTTTCGTTGATCATGTGCTTTGAAAATTAAAGGTGGAAAAAATCAACCTAGAGTGACATAGACAACTCAAAAGTAACATGTGCCAGCATTATGCATCTAAAGTACATTAAGTGATAAACTTAAGAAACAAATAAAGCGTGGAACCTAGAATCCTTTCTAAGGTTAATGTAGGCCACATGCAATGCAACATATAAAATTTTGCAAGGTTAACATGTTGCATCAATGGTGTAATAACAGTGACACATGCAACTCAAAAGTAACACATGTCAACATTATGCATATGAAGTACATTAGGTGATAAAGTTAGGAAACAAACAAAAGGTGGAACCTAGAATCCTTTCTACGGGATAATGTTAGATCACATGTAATGCAACATACCAATTTTTTTATGGTTAACATGTTGCATCAATGGTGTAATTGAAATTGTGACATTTTATTGCAAAGGCTTGAGTTAAAAGGCGAGATAAATATAATATGCCCTTTCTAGAGGCGATTCATTAAAAAACACATCAAAATTGAGATTGTACTATGATGTTCTTCCTTTCCTTTGTCAAAATATGTTTAATAAGGTTGTTTTTCCAATGTATGGACTATTTTGGATTCCTCAACTATTATTGCATGTGAACTTGCACATACCAAGATACAACAAATCTTTCACGGAAGTGGACTTGTCTATGTATTATACATGATGCAAATCTTATGGTAAAAACTATGCTGTGAATATTTATTTAATATTATTATTTATAAATTAATAGATTATTAGGTTACTAGTGAAAGGGCGTAACCCTTCACTATGCTTGATCAAGCCCTATAAAATGCAATCTAATTGTAATTTATCAACATCATCAAATATATCATTCCTATTTATCATTCAACATGAGAGTCGGATTCGACTATTAACAGTCCAACCGGATACAGTTGCTGCATTTGGTATCGGAGCGGAACGCTCCTCCATCTGAGCTCGGATTCGGCTCACACTCAGAGCAGACTCGCTCCTCCATCAGGTGAGCTCGGACTCGGATCATTCCTCCATTTCACTGCATCACTCGCTCCATTCTGCCTGCTGCACTTCCATCCATGCTCTCCCCCCCCCCACAGCCGTCCCACTCCACGACTCCTCCACCACTGCACCGACGTCCTCCTCACTTGCACTGCATTCCATCACACTCCGCCTTCAATTTTATGCACACCTACCCCATTCACTCGCACTCCACGCTCAACGCATACCCTCACCAATCCCAACGCTCCTCCACCACTGCACCGTCG
Source organism: Larix kaempferi (assembly GCA_027924585.1). Taxonomy (NCBI): domain Eukaryota; kingdom Viridiplantae; phylum Streptophyta; class Pinopsida; order Pinales; family Pinaceae; genus Larix; species Larix kaempferi. The sequence continues at coordinate 63,048,785 of BSBM01000370.1, read as the reverse complement.
TCCTCCTCACTTGCGCGTCCGGACATCTCTCTGCCATCCCTCCCAACACACTCCATTTCATTCCTCTCATGACCCCCTTCACTCCCCATCACGCCTCTACTCCCTCTCACACACCTCGCTCACCCATACGCTCCACCACCTGCAAAACTGCTACACCATGCCACGCTTCGCTCACTCCTACACTCCACCACCCTGCAAAACTCTCACACTCCCTCCTGCGCCTCCCTCCCTCATGCATCCACCAACCCCGTGCCTCAGGCTCCCGCTCGCCTTCAGCCTCCCACGCTGCTTCAGCTGCCAACACTCTTCTCCCTCCTGCGTTCGCCCCAACAGCCGCCAATCTTTCCCATCCGGATCTTCTGCACCATCTTTCCCATCTGGCTATTCTCCTGCCTCTGCAATTCTCCCTCAACATCCCTCTACCTCCGTCCACCTGCACCACCATTCCCTCCTCACGACGACCTCTCCATGACTTCCGTGGCTCTACTTCCCTTCCCCCAGCCTCCTCCCTCAACTACATCGCTAACGCCTCACCAAACCTTAATCCCTCCACCATAATATTGTAAATAATTATTATCATTATTATTCTAAACCCTAATTTCACCCCCCAATGCCCTAAAACCTTAATTCCTTCATAAAAATTAAATATTACATAATTATTATTATGTTAATATTTATTTTTATTTAAAAAAATTACTATTCAAATTATAATTTTAATAAAAATAAGAATTATAATAGTTATTATTTTATAATAATTATTAATAATTGACTCTCAACCTTAACATTAACCATGAAGTCATTTAAAGACGAATGGGATGAGATCTCGAATCGATTTCATAGGAAAATGGACGAAATGTTTGATCGGATGGAACAATTAGTTGTAAAAGCGGCTCAAAAAGCTATTGACGACACCTTCAATAAAATAAGCCAACAAAGCAACCCGAAGGCCTATGAAGACAAAGACTCCGAAACTAAATCTAAATACGATTTTCAAAGTCCGGAAGAAAAACCAGATAAAGAACATAAAAATGATAAAGAGGAAGATACAAAAACTATTATGTCAACCAAGATGAGAGTAAGGATATTGAGCAAAATTGCGGCGAGAATCAAGCAATTTATGCTATTAACTATCCGACTAAAGCGGTATGTACCAAAGGTAATGAAGAACTTAGGATAGAGACTAAAGAAAAAGACAGTAATGAAGATCAATACATCAATAAGAATCTCACAATAACAACCACATGAAGAGATGTCATCACAAGGACCACTATGAAGAACATCAATAAGAACAATTATAGTGTTATTCATAATAACACCACGAAAAAAGTTATCATGGGCAAGTTGATCGAGTCTTTTCAGTTGACAACAAAAGTAGTTAAAAGCAACCATCAAGCATGCGGAAAAAACATAAACGAAACTTCATCAAAAATCGATTCACTAGAGACTCCGAAGCAAAAGAAACAAAATGAAATAATTGACATAATCAAAATTGCATGGCTCACGTCATTAGTTCGACACAAATCCAGAATAAAAGACAACAACAATAATCTAAGCTTTGAGGACAAAGCTTTCCTAAGGGGAAGGCAATGCTGTGAATATTTATTTAATATTATTATTTATAAATTAATAGATTATTAGGTTACTAGTGAAAGGGCGTAACCCTTCACTATGCTTGATCAAGCCCTATAAAATGCGATCTTATTGTAATTTATCAACATCATCAAATATATTATTTCTATTTATCATTCAAAATGAGAGTCGGATTCAACTATTAACAGTCCAACCGGATACGGTTGCTGCAAACTATTTTTTGGCACAAGTTTTGTTAATATAGAGCCAGTAATGTGATACATTTTTCCCATTCAAATTGACAACCATGGGATTCAATTTAATTCTCAATGTGTTTTTGTGCGGGAGGGTCAAAATTTGTCAATTCATTGTTCCTGCTTTATTTTTTGGGCCATTATCTTTCCCTTGGCTATAAATTGATAAGAAGAAACCACTTTCAAATTCAAATTCAAACTTGTTAAGAATCTTTTTTACCCATGAGTAATTGTTTCAACCAATTACTAAGATTACAAGAATAATAAAATGTTATTAAGTTTTAACATATATCAAATAAATCATTTGAAAAAAAAATTGAATAGATATGTGAATTTTTTTAGCAACGAGACCTATAAATTGTAACTTGAAAGTATTGGAAGTGTACAATGGGATTGGGAGCCTCCTACAACAAAACCTTGCTTCCATGCCTTTGTCTAGTCACAAGCATTAACCCAGCTTGATATCAAAATAACAAAAACAATTTCATGTTTAAGAGAAAACACATAATAGTTTCATTAAAATTTGTTTTTAGATTTTATCAAATTTATAAAAAAATTGAAAATAACATCTTACCAAAATTAGTAGCTCCAATTTTGTGGAAGCCAGAGGAGAGAACTTTCAAACTGTCTAGAGAAATGGGTATCTAAATTAAGTAGGTGCTTTTAGCTTATGCGGGCCATAACCAAAAAGCAAGCATGTCTGAAATTCCATAAGTGATGCTTTGTAGATTCGGTACTATGATAAATTGTTGATGCTTGGTAAATTTGGTAGCTAATAAATCACTGATACTTAGTGGGTGGCTAGGTTAATTCCTTCATTAACATAGTTTAAAATTGACTTCTTCTTCTAAAATGGTACCCACCTCTCTCTTGAACTTGCACTTTCGAATTTGAAAACCGACTTATCCCTTGAAGGAAGGGCACAAAGGCTAGGGAGAGGCACTAAATAGAAGGGCATGACCCCATAGTAGGACAATACTAGGACAATATAAGAAAGAAATAACAAATGGAATGAAAGACAATCCATCCCCGTTGAAGGCAAACTCACACACCTACTCTTCAATCAAATGTGAAAGTTTCACTCAAGTGGAAAAGTTCAATCTCCATTATTACATATTTAATAACATGCCACCTATTGCATGCCACTTAGATAGGCATACACATATCTTAACAAGCATATTAATACAAATTAATGACGGTTTGGAAAAATAATTAATCATCAAAATACGTCCTAGCAAATTGTTTGTATGTTCTTTTATACGGTTTGTTAAAAAATTTAACCATATTTTGATGGGTAAAATGCCTCATGACGGGCATATGCCCATCAAATTCCATCCCTGATTGGAAGGCTATCTTCTAAAAGTAGGGAACCTCATCATTTATCTGACACTTCTTTCCATTGGGCCACCTTGAACCAAATCATGGTCAAATTTTCTCCATACAAACTACTTTCAATGCCTTATCTTCTCATGATCCATACATACAAGCTTTGAATGCCTTCTTGCTGCGAAAATATTTAGAAAATCAAATATTTCCTCAACTTTAATATTCTCAATTTTTTCACTTGAAAAATTTGATCTTCTCAATACTTCACATACTGTTTTTTTTCATCACAAAGAAAATATATTATATTCAAAATATAAACCACCCAAAACAAGAACGCATAAACACCAATAAATTATAAATATAGTTTAATATAAAAGTTAATAATTTAAAAAAGAGCAAAATTGTTCATTTACAGCTATCCCTTAAAAGTATTTTTTAATACAACTGTTGATAATTGACATATCCCCTTATCAAACCATCTTGTCTCTGCCACAAGCAGTTATGTTATGACACACATTTCTCATCAATCACACCAGCAACCTACATAATCAAATCCAAAAGGACATATTCTCAATAACTCTAGATCCATCAAATGACCTATGGAGAAGACATACACATCCAACAAGATAACTAGTCCCAGCACACATCCACACTTGCACATCATACATTCCCACCTGCAAAGATAACAGTGTGGAAAAGGTCATCTTCTCCCACATGCACATTCAACAATTGAACTCGCCCAATGCAATAAATGTCACACAACCCATTTACTTAAATAAATCAAGCATTTATTTGATTCAAAACACATGGATCATCTAAGATTGTTTCTTAACCATTGCATTAAACTCAAATCAATCCTACACATTCATTCACAAATTCAAGATCATGATCCATGCCATTGCCAACCTCCAATCAAATCCAACAGCAAAAATCTATATAATGGAACAAACATCCAACAATCTATCATATTTGCATTCCATAATTTCAAACTCACTAGTAGCACTGTCAATAGAGAGCAGATCGTCAAACAGAATATAATCACTATCAACAAGCAGTCATCAGAGAACAAATTGTCAAACTAAATATAATCCACATGTGCCACATTCACTACCAAGTTTTGTTTTAGGCCAATATGGCATCAAAGAAGAGTGAGGCAAAATGGTGTATAAAGGGGTTAAAATATGTGGTTTATTGCAATGATGGAGTGATGGTGGAGGAGTTCTAAGACATAACCCACATGTGCCACCCCAGTTTTGTTGTAGACTAATATGTTATCAAAGAATACTTGAACAAATGGTCTAGACGAAATTTAAATATGTGGTTCATCAAACACTCAAAAGTTGAAGGTGCATTGCAAAGACTAGAAAGCATCATTAAAAAATTGTAATGGCCTTTGTGAATGCATAAAACAATCTTTGGAATGTCTTCTTTCTTCACGCGAATCTGATGATAATAAGAGTGAAGATCAAGTCCAGAGAAGAATTAAGCTCTATTTAGCTCATCTAAGAGGTCATCAATAATCGATATGGGAAATTTATCTTTGGCTATCAAGTTGTTAAGAGCTAGAAAATTAAGACACATACACCAAGTGCCTTTCTTTTTAAGGACCGTGATGACCGTAGAAGAGTAGGGGATAATACTAGGGTGGATTATACTTGAATCCAATAGCTCTTGGGAAATACTTTTGATTTCATTCTTTTGGTCAAAACATGAAGATATGGGTGCACATTTGGCAATAGGATACCTCAAAACAATGGTATACTATGATCAATCTATCCACATGAGGATGATGATCTATGGGGAAGTTCAAAGAGTTGTTAGTTTTGTTCAATGCTAACTACAAGTCTAGATGAAATGGATGAGAAGCATCCTCAAATGCTAAATTAACATGGAATTATGCAATAATGTTAGACTAACCCTTTTTTAGAATCTTTTTCTTTTCCATATGGTGGGAACTATTTGGAGAGTTTGGTTTGAGACATTTAAGCATGTAGGATTGCCCATCCTTTTGAAAACTAATGCATAATTCTAGGAAATCAACCATTTAGCACCCAATACAATATCACAACCACCCCTTTCAATTGCAAACATGTGAGTTTTTAGGGAATAATCACCCATTTAAAGTTTCACATTTTTAAACATATTGCCACATTTCATAAATCCTCATTAGCAGTCATGATTTGAAAGTTGCTAACATCATGGAATTAATTGTGTTATGAGGCAATGTGCTAATGAATGGAATTATCGTTGTTGTTGCTATCAATTAAAACAATGACATCTCGATGCTTGATATAGTTCACCAATTTTAACATCCAAGGAGAGGAAATACCAATCAAATCGTGAAGAGAGATTTGGGGCTCTTCGCTTGGTGGTTAGGAAGAGGAACTTCCTTAGTTGTGGGATGGGGGGCACGAGGTGTGACTTCCTCCTAAGTCTGGTTATCAACTTAATCAACAGAAATGGCCATAAATAATCTATGTCCCTTACATTCATGTCTAGGAGAATATTATTCATCATAGTGGTAGTAGAGACCCTTAAGTTGGCGTTCCACCATTTCAACCCATGTCAACTCATGGAACTTGAGGGATGGAACATGATGCTAAAAAGATACCACATTTAGGCATGGACACAAAGAAAAATTGGGTTGTTTGCACTGGTCATAGGATACAAGTTGTGCATGATGAGTGAGATGAGTGGCCTCCAACCATTTAGCAAGGTAGTTCATCTCTGAGGACTTGGGTTTTTAGTTCCTCCTTAAGATCATCAATAAAGCATTTCTTAAAAAACCGCCAATTAAATTTTTGGTTTGAACAACCAAAAATTCAAAAGTTATAATGTATTCTCCATCATGCTTATTTGATGCAATTTGGTTAGTTGGTCAAAAAAATTAGTCTTTTTTATAAAGTGGGCAAGCAGGGCTTTCACAAATTGCTTCCATGTAATGAACCTTGGAGATGCTTTCTTATGGCATTGCCATGACTGCCAACATTCCAAATCTAGATAGAGGACACTAATTTTGAGTTTCAATAGGTCATCAACTATGGAAAGAAGGGAAAAATAGTTCTCCATTTGGTCAACCCAACCAATTATATTTGATGCATCAAACATATTCAGATCCACTTTAGAGAAACAAGGCATTAGATTGTGGGAATGGTATGATTGGTCATGATTGGGATCTTATTCCTCATCAATGTTCTTACCCTTATGAGAGCCTTCATTGAGAAAGTGCCACTCATCATGCTTACCCTTCAACTTATTAATATAATAAAAACAAAGGCCAGCTTGCATAGTGAGGAAAGATGTATGTTAGTGTACATTGTGTTGCCTCCTTGTGTGAGAGTGTTCACTGATTAGGTGAGAGGCTGAACCATTTTATTTAATGCCTCCATGGCTAGCATGTTATGGGTGTGTGTCATGGGACCACGAAGCCAACCTAAGAGATTAGCCAAGATCTATCCCAAACTATCATTATCTCAAGAGGAATATGTGGAGGGTCACAAGTAGTTATACCAGTAGATCCACAAGAAATGTTTGCTACAAAGTGACACCACATCGATTAGCATCATGCAAGGACTCTGCAAGGACTCATTTAAGCTAGGTATCCTGCAATGGTGCTAGAATATGCCATACTTTAAAAAAAATTGTTAGGAGTATTAGTCTTGTTTGAATATTACTACATTGATGGAATTCCCAAATTCCTAATACTATAAATTATGTAGGAATTTCATTGCATGTGCTACAAAAGCAAGGAGAGACTAGGGCTTTTAGTGTCCTATGGAAAAAGGAGTGTCAAGTGCGGAGCTGTATAAGGGATAACTAAAATGCCCCCGACTTGTCGGAATCCGACAGAGTATTTCTTGCCAAAATCGCAATTTGGAGTGCTCAGATCGCAATTTCGGCGATCTGGGTAGTTTCAAAATTGGGCAATTAATCTAGAACTGGCAATCTAATGGCTGAAATTACAAAAATGCGAAAATAACAATTTTCAGCAAGAATTTAAACTGGATTTTATCCCAAAATCACCGGAAAAGCGGGGCGTTTTGGTTGTCTTTTATCTTACGCCGTCAAGTGCTATAGATTTCTAATACAATGGAGGGTTACTAATAATAGTATTTGGTCGAATCTTTCACGACACTAATTAAGAATGATATATTGTAGCATTATCCTTATTGCCTGATTCCCTAGTATGAAAAATAGATCTCCTTGAGTGTTGTTATCCATGTACTACCTTTGGGTACATGGAAGACGAATCCATATATATGTGCTATCTAATGTGATACTATTCAAAATAGTGCCAACAAAGGTTACAAGGGTGTCCAACTAGGCCACATCTCTTGTATTTTTTTGTGTGTATTCTTCCCCAACTACAAGTTTACCCACTAAACAATAAATGTGTATATTATTTAAAGATGTTGGAACATGTATCTAACAATTTTTGTTTATCAAATTGGAGGGCATGTTGGCATTAGAAAGTTCTCTTATAGTGGTGTTCCTTTTTAGTTAAAACAAAATATCTAGAGAAAAAATAGACAAAAATATAGTGCAGAAAGTAAACAAATAGAACTAGTACTGAAAATTAACAACAATAAGCAAATCTTTGCTGGTATTTAGAATTCATACCATTGTTCACTTGCCTCTTCAAGGGTAACCTCCAACATGATGAGAGCTCAAAATACAATAATATTTCAATTGGTAACTAATTACATATTTTCTACTATATATAGTTTTTAATTGACCAAAATCCTAACCAACTAGTGGATCTCCATTAATAAGGCCTCAATCACTAACTAATGGACCTACTTCAGGGATCTAATACTTACATTTATTAACTTCACACTCTACTACTTCATGGGCCTTTTTCAATTAACCAACATAAATCATCTTGACCCTCCATTTACAACTTCTAATAATTGACCAAAATCCTAACCAACTAGTGGATCTCCGTTAATAAGGCCTCAATCACTAACTAATGGACCTACTTCAAGGATCTAATACTTACATTTATTAACTTCACACTCTACTACTTCATGGGCCTTTTTTAATTAACCAACATAAATCATCTTGACCCTCCATTTACAACTTCTAATCTCATTTCCTCCATTTACAACTTCTAATCTCATTTACTCATTACCAACTGCTCTAACCCCATGGATTCTTAGAAAGCATTTTAATTTATCTAATTTGTGTAGTTTTATATGTATGTATGCAGTTGTAAATGTTTTAAATCTAATTTGAATAAATATATTATTTTTAAATGACACGTATTAGCTCTATAATAAACACAAAAAAATTACACATTCTTTTCAGTGAACAATGAAATGTACCTCCACAATGCACTTCCTCAACCCAATAAAAGAGCTCACGAGAGGATCCCATTCTCTAGAAGAAGCTCCTTTGCTAATTGGGGGCAGCCTTAATATTGAGTGGAAACACAAAGCCTTATTTCAATGCAATCACAATAATTAACAACCTACTTTTTTAAAGTTAGGATGACCCTAACATCACTTTTCACTTTTCATTATGGTTTGTAGTGGACGTCCTTTGTCTCTTCAACCTATTCTCTTAACCTAGAGAGTTAGGGTGAACCCAAGATCACTTTTTCACTTTTCATTATGTTTTGTAGTGGACGACCTTTTTCTATTTCTTTCCAAAAAAAAATTATTTCTCTCTTTGGAGAGCGTTTTTTCAAGTACATTTTTAATTTGCAATTTCATTTATCTATTTGAAAGTAAATGGATACGAAAAAATATTTAATAGAAAAATCCAATAGAAATAAAATACCGAAATAGACTTCTTGTATATAATACTTTTAATCAAATATATACAAAAATATATCATAAATATACATTTCACACATATTTTTATAACAAAAATTACTATTTAACAAACAAAAATAGTAAAATAAACAGCATTGAGTTATTAATAATTATTTTAATAAGAAAGTAATAACATATTTATTGGAAAATGATTAATGGTTAAGAAGTATGTAATTGAATGTTATTTATATTTTATAGTTTAAATAATTGATGTTTGATTTTTTAAATTTTATTTTCAATATTTAATTGATCGCTAATAGAAATCCATATTCGTATTCCATCTACATTGAATATTCTACGAATTCAAATTGTTCTGAATTTCTCTACATGAAAGTTCAATAAGGCCCAATTATACTACTATGTTCAGAATATACATTTTTTTATTGTTAAATCCTGACAAAGTTGAAGTCTTTTAGGTAGTGATTCGATAACGCTTTCAAATCATTTTGATAACGATTTTTTTAAGTAAAGCTCGTCTTGATGGAGCTGTATAAGGGCTAACTAAAATGCTCCCCACTCGCCCCAAATCCGATGACTCAATTCTTGCCAAAATCTCAATTTGGAATGCTCAGTTCGCAATTTCGGCTATCTGGATAGTTTTAAAATTGGGCAATTAGTTTAGAACAGACAATCTCAATTGCTGAAATCACCAAATTACAAAAATAACAATTTTCAACAATAATTTTAACCGATTTTTATCCCAAAATCACCAGAAAAACAGGGCGTTTTGGTTGTCAATTATCCTACCAATCTATACTTAAAATTTTCAGATCCGAGTTATGAATGGCTGAGTAATAAAACTTTCACACCAGAAAAACACATACTTTATTAAGTTTATATCAAGTTTGTCAAAACTCAAACTTAGTACATGATTCCTTTTGAGTAGTCAAATAGTAGCATAAAATAGACAGCCATTATATCATGTACTGTTTTAAAGTATCAAAAGTATCTTAAAATATACTGTTTTAAATAGTACATCAAGGAAATATAAACATCCAGATAGAGAAATATACTGTCCTATACTGTCATAAATAGTAAAATAAAATATAAAAATATAAGTACTGAGAAGACAAACTAAATAAAGAAGATTCAACTAAAGTGTTGAATCCAAATAAAGAAGACTCAACCAAAGTGTTGAATCCGGCCTCTGCAATTCTCCATCATGTAAAACCTACCTGAAAGACACCCCCATAAATATCAAGGATAAAAATACCTGCAAATTCCCAATATAAAAAGGATAGAAATATGAAAATATTATGCCCATAAACTAGATAACATAAATCACCACCAAATAACTGTAAAAAAAAAATGAGGAGCTGCTGCTAAGTTCCAAAAGAGAAGAAAAATGCTGCAAAATTGATATTCTGCTACAATAAATAAAACTTTATTAAACCATAAAAAAGATCGCTGCATTTTATTTATTCAGTGCCTACCATGCACACATAGATACAACATATCCTCTCCTCAATTAAATTTCATCTTTTCTGGAAGAAAACATTTATTCAGTGCCTACCATGCACACATAGATACAACATATCCTCTCCTCAATTAAATTTCATATTTTCTGCAACTTTCTTCCAGGTTGGGCGACTGGAGATGTCTTCCCACCATGCATTCACATGTTTCCTGGAAGTTATCAGATCCCCCTTTCCGCAAGCGTTGACGAGGTAGTGGGTAAGCGGCAGATGTTGCAGGTCAGCCAAGCTGAAGAAATCACCGGCCAAGTACTTGCTCTTTGATAACCTCTCCTCATAAATATCCAATACTTTCCCCAACTTCTCTATATTCATTTCCACTACCGCTTCGTCTGTGCTGCCTCCCCTCACTGGGACAAGCAGGATTTGAGAAACTATGCTTGAAATAGCGGGGTTGAACGACTGTCCTTCCACCTCACACCACTGATCAACCAGGGCTTCCTCAGACAGCGTGCTTCCCAGGAGATCGGTGCCTTGCCCCTTGAATTTTTTGGCCAAATACCTGAGAATGGCTCTTGACTCTGTTACTCATCACCAAGGAAATACATTTTTTTTATCAGATCTCCCTATCAGGGATGGGGTAGAGATCGAAATAAAATAAGGGCTTAAGGCATAATAAACTTAAATGAGTGGGTAGGTAAGCAAATACCGAATAAGGTAAGATCCCCATCTTGGATAGTGGGTACTACCCCAAATGGCTGCATAAGGATAAAAAAGTGTATTATGAACAGAATACTTGATACTTTGCTTAAAATAGAAAAAGGAATCATGAAAATGAAGGGTTATTCTTACATTGAGAGCCAGATATTGGGGTTGCTTGTGAGCACCGGCAGGGAGATCGACGAGAACGAGCTCGTATTCAACTTGTTTTTCATTTAAACAGCAGAGCACCATAACAGTGGTCGTCGAAGCGTGAAAACCGTGCACCTTGATCACCGCCATTGAATCTCTGAGAGACTCCTAAACTCTTTAAGTCACACAGAAACCTGGAAAACCGATCCATTAATAAAGGCTGAGAGGAAACCATCTTCAATTGCAATTGCACTGTGTACACCACGCGTTGGTTGGTTTGAAGTGTCACGGAAATTGCTGAGTCCGTGATTTTAGAAAAAAAGGTTAGAAAATAGCATTAGGGTTCTTTCCCATGGAGACGGTTCCAGATATTTCCAGCTTTGTCTAAAATAGGTGGACCGCAGAGGGAATTATTCAGTAAAATCACAAATCTTATTTCGCAGTGGAAAAAATTAATTGTTTTTTATTTTTATTTTTTCAAACTTTCGAGACAAATTGGTAAAAACTTATAATTTCACGTGATTCATAAAAATTCAACATATATATATATATAACACCGACATATTTGTAAAAACAATTCGATTTAAATTCCAATTTTATTATTATAAATACATGGTTCTAAAATCTTCTAAGATATTTTAAATAAAAAGAAGTTCGACTTGGCTAGATATCGCCCAAGAGTAGCACGCATATATTTGGGATACTTTTTACTTTGAAAATTTTTAAAATGTTCAAAAATCATCCATTTAACAAACGTGTGTGAGAGAGATATCGACAGCCATTTACTATCATTTAAATGGAACTTGTAATTATTCGGAAGAGGCCCATTCTATAGTGGAGTAAGGGGATGTGTAATTTTGGAGATGGAGTAGGGGGATGTGTAATTTTGGAGATGACAAGTGTTCTTTTAAAAATATTAAAAAATTAATATATGGCTATTTAAAACATTTACAAAGACATTTATATAAAACTACAGAAATTAGATAAATTAAAATGCTTCCTCAACATTTGCACTCTAAAAAGAGGTTTGCACCTCGAGAGATTTTATCCCTCTTGGCCCTTGGTAAATCTTTTTTAAGATGGATCTATGCTGGTATATAGTGTAAGTTAGTGACAGTTTTATGCCATAATCAAAAGGAGGCCACTACCTAAATGGAAACTAAAGTCTATAATGATAGTTAGCCAACTGTGCATGCCATAATCAAAAGGAGTCATGGATTTATAATGGTATGTAGAGTGTCTTTCTTTATTATTGCAATTTGTAGAGCTCTTTAAGACGTGCATGTTCTATTTTATGTGGATTTATAATGGCATGTAGATTGCATTTCTTTATTATTGCAATTTGTAAGGCTCTTTAATCCCAATAAACAAACAAAAACTTCAATTAGCAGGCGTGCCTCTTTGCTTTCAACAATGTATAATCTCTGTCGAAGTCTACTAGAAATGCTAGGAATCCTTTTATTTCAACCATTTAGATTCCACTAGTCTGCCCAAATTAAATAGACAAAAACTGCAAGAAGCAGGTGTGTCTCTTTGCTTTCAACATCGTATATTCTCTACCAAAATCTACTAGAAATGATAGCAATCCTTCTATTTCAACCATTTCGATTTCCTACAATAGTCACAGTCTATAGTAGTATCATGTGTTTTATTAAGCACTTCGGGAGGTTCAACTTGTGCGGGGGACGAGTTGTAGATATCAAAAGGTTTAGCCTATGCAAGTAAAGAGTTGTATATCCCACTACAAGATCCAATACTGAAGCAAGGAAAGCTTGAACTTTGCATGCTTAGAGAAAGGGATGCTAAAACAGTTGTGTTTGCATTGGAATGAAGACGTGAAGGTTACAGGGGAGTTTTCAAACTCTCAAACACACATACATAGAGTCACAATAGAAGCAATTTGTTCTACTCTCCCTTCTCTTATATTCATAAATCAGGTGAACACACACACACACACACACACACATATACAAGTTGCATTGTTCTCAGCAATTGGAACCCTATTGGAATGGAAAACATTACAAAACCAGGAACAAAATCACCGCCTAAACCAAACATCTAAACCTATGCCGGAAAATACAGCTATCAAAACATCAATGATTGGGGAATGATTGGACATTTCCTATTGATATTACAACATCTAAATCAATATTGGGTTGTTGGATATTGGATTTCGAGAAATCACAAAACCACACAAAAGTGCACATCATAAGTGTTCCTTCCAATGAAGATCTTCCGAAATAATATTGAAACATCAGACTTTGGACTATCGATTATCGTCTATCAACTTTCACCAAGACTTACAATCAATGCAACTCTCCATTCACCCGATTCAATATCGGATTATCGGAGCTACCCCTATCGGGTATCACCCATCAACACTCCACAAAAATTACAAATCAAACTCCTTCAATATATCCGAGCTGATATCAGATATCAGACCATCGTACATTCAAACTATAAGGATCGTTAGGATTTCGAATGTTCAATGTACATTTGTTAGACTTCACCCATCAGGGTCTGTTGTCAACACCATCTATGGAGAACTCTAATGTCCCACCTCTGATGAGGCACTTCTAATACCTTAGGTCCAATATACCATTAGGTCTGCTCCGTCGTGACTCCTCACAAACATTGTGTGTTGTCACCTCCTATATGACATTCCCAATAGACTCTTTGGATTTTGCCTTCAACGCTCCATCGGATATTGGAACATCGAGACTTCTCCATAACACAAATTTGGTGCATTGGATACGACTTACAATGGAAAAATTCTGATACATGATATATCAAACTTATCCAATGATGAACCTCCGATACACTTCACACAGTGGCATTTATGTAATGTCCCTTCTATGAAATTTGTTCAATTTTGGCCAATTTTCAAACCTTGGACTAGTGAAACCCAAATGATTTCGAATTCTGTATGGAGGTGTTTGGGAGGTCTTAAGACATCCTAATGCATCTCTTAGACACTTATACATTCAATATAAACATTAAGGGTTTTCATTTCTCAAGGAGGAAAGGAAGGGAAAAAATACTAGGTGAATTCGATGGTTGAAAACCCCACAAGTATAGGAAATTTTTGGCTTCCCAAACACTGTACGACCTTCCCTATTTTTTGAACAGAGACTTGGCTTTGAAGAGGACCTCAAGGAAAACCAAAATGCAGCATTAACTCAAGTTTTAGGGTCTGCTATAACTTCCATAAAACAATAGGTTGTGAGACGTAGGAATTGTGAGAAAATTGTTAACAATGGACATAAACTGTGGCACAATCTTTAAGAAAAAATCAAAGGGTCTGCACATAATATTTTGGCCATCAATATCACTTCATATTCATCTCTAAACATAAGAAAAAACTCTGAAAAATTCCGATGTTATACAGGTACAAAATCACTCCAAAAATTCCATGTGAAAATAGAGAAGAAACTAGCTCGAATCTTGAGTTTGCTTGGAAATATTAAATGAAAGGTATGGTATCTCAAGCTATGGCTCCAATATTCAGTTCATTACAGTGATATACACCAAACAACATAACCATGGAGTCAAAATATCATTCTCCACAAGATCTACTAAACTATGAGTGCGCCATCTGATCCAGATGGATATAGGTGGCCACCCACCTATTCCACTGGCTCAAAATAGTTTTCTATTTTGGCAGTTTTCTTGTAATTTTTCTACAATTTTTCGGTCCCAAACTTTTGGGACCATTTTAAGGCCCTAAACGACATTTTTTGGAGATTCATGGGGAGCAGTGTTTTCCAATGATATACATTATCCCTAAGTTGAAATTTGTATAGCTCGGATAGACCTTTCCAATGGGCTATCGAGCGCCCCAAACAGAGATCGTATGCAAAAGTTATGACCCCGGGAAGTTGTTTGTTCAACTAACCACCTTGGGGCCGCAAACTTTATGACGATTCATCTTCTAGGGTTAGGTTTTTGGATGTTTAGGGTTCTTTCCCTCATGCTTATGATAAATAGGCTCTTTCAACCTCTTCTTTTATTCAGCTTGTCACGAATGAGTGTAGCAGCCACATCTCTTCTCGGAGATATAGCTACCACCATTCTAGCTACTTTTATTTTACAGTTTGTTCTATTTCATTCATTTAATAGAATCTGATTTTAGTGTATCATTGTGTTTCTTGCCGCATATCTTTGCATGTGAATATATATGCTCTTTCATTCGTTCTCACATAAATCTGGATCAATGGTATCAGAGCCTTCTACTCTTGTGATTTCTCAGTGCATGTCCCCAACGAGATATGAATATTGAGAGTTGGGTCTCGAACTAGTTGAGCTTGGGGAAAAACCTCCTCGTCGACCCAAGCAGGCTCCCATGGCGGGAGAAGAAAAGAGAGATGATGGAGTAGGAGATCCTATTAAGTTGTTGCTCGAGGAATCCCTCGCTTGACAGAGGAACGAGATGATGGATAATTTCGCATAGATCCTTCAAAGAATGCCGACAAGGACGAATGCACCTTCGACGAGCAGTCGTTTCGGGGGTGTGACTCCCTTCAAGGTACAAGTTAACTTTGACATTCCCCTATTTGAAGGAAATATAGATGCAGACGCTTTAGAGAAATGTTTGAATCTATTAGAGGGTTACTTCTCTGTTCAAAATTTTTCCAACAATGAAAAGATCACATTCGTGCTCCTTAAGTCACTTCCCCATATTAAAGACCGATGGGAGGGGTATTGTGAGAGGCATGCATGAGATGAGTCTGAACTATTCAGGACAAACCCCGCATGGGTGGATTTTGTCAATGTCGTTAAGGAATAATTCTACGCCATCGGAAACTATGATGACCAGTACACCAGATGGACGACTTTGCTCCAGGAGAGAGACCAAACAATGCCAGAGTTTACCAACATGTTCCATACCCTACGCTCCAAGACGAGTATTCGAGACTCTGAACGGCACTTGGTCCTAAAGTACCGCGGTGGCCTGCATAGGTACATTTAGACATAGATGGATTTCCTAGACATATCCTCACTAGGAGCAACTTATAGATATGCTGTCAAGACTGGAAAGAAGTTTAAGAAAAAGAATAAGCGGGATATTGGGTCTGCAAATCAACAGCAGAAGCCTGGAAAAGGTGGCCCTAATTCAAAAAACAAAGGATAGAGCAAGGATGACCATAGCCTCGAAAACCATCCCAAGCCACAAGAAAAGGAGGGTAATGGAAAATCAAAGAAGGACACTGGAAAGTGGTGTGAATTCCACAAGATCCCTTGGCACAACATTGATGCGTGCCGCTCAAAACAAACATTGTTGGCTAAGACAAAATCCCTGAATCCGGACTCTGACTCATAACCTGATGGAGAGAAAGAAAGGGAAAGCAGATCATTGACGGGGAACCTATTGCTACCATCGCAACTGCAAAGATTCAACTAGAAGATTCAGAGGAGCCAAAGGAAGGGGAGTGTCTCTTCCATTCACAACTATGGGTGCAAGGAACTCCACTACACTTCATTGTTGATAGTGGTATCCAGAAAAAACCTCATCTCGACCGAGGTCATCAAAAGATTGAAGCTTTTGATGGTTCGACATCCCCATCCATACAACATCGGTTGGTTGAGCCAGGGACAAGACATCTGCATTATTCAATAATGTCGTCTTTCCTATGAGATCAAGCCCTTCAAAGATGAGGTAATGTGTGATGTTGCCCCGCTTGAAGTTTGTGATGTTCTTTTAGGACAACCATATATGTGGAAACGTCATGTTGTGTATGAGTCTAGACCTTGAGTGTCATTATTACTTTGGGAAATAAGCTCTACATGATACCAGAGACACTTCCCACCACTACAGTGTCCCTCATCACAGCTAAGCAATACAAGAAGGTAATCTCCTAAACAGGGAAATTCATCCTCTTCATGGTTCATTCTGAAGGTGAACGAAATATTGTAGCAACATCCACCACCTCCATGCATAAACCCTCTACGCAACAGAATCAGGTGGACAAGATTGTTGAAGCATACAAAGACATCTTCACCACACCCACCGGGGTACCAGTACGTTTCTCGGTCACGCATTCCATTGATTTGATCCCTAGTGCGCCTTTACCTAACGGGCTAGTATACAGGCGTTCCCTCATGGAAAATGAATAAATCAAATGCCACATTAAGGAATTGATCCAAAAGGGGCACATTCGACCTAGCTCCTCACCTTGTGGGAGCCCAATTGTGTTGGTATAGAAGAAAGACGGGACATGGTGACTCTGTATTGATCACCGATATCTAAACAAGATCACAATCCGGAATCAATATCCCATTCCTCGTATCAACGACCTTCTTGACCAGCTCAAGGATGCCAAATAATTCAACAATATTGATTTGAAGTCTAGCTATAATCAAGTGCCAATTGAGCAAACCGATGTTTAGAAGACCGCCTTCAAATCTTGGGATGGCATTTTTAAGTGGTTAGTCATGCCTTTCGGCTTGACTAATGCTCCAAAAAATTTCATGAGGATGATGGACAGTACACTATGGCCATTCACTAACTCTTTTGTGGTTGTATATCTGGATGATATTCTCATCTACAACAAAACATGGGCAGAGAATTTGTAGCATATCCACCAAGTCCTCAGCACCTTGCGCCAGCAAAAGTTATATGCTAATCTAGAGAAGTGCTCATTTGGCATGAAGAGGGTTCAATATCTGGGATACATTGTAGACAAATATGGTGTTCATGTGGATCCAACCAAGATTCAAGCCATCCATGATAGGCCAACCACGACAACTCTCACAAAGCTTCGCAGCTTCATAGGCCTTGCCAACTTCTAACACAGATTTGTGTTGGGCTTCTCTACTATTGCTTAGTCCCTTAACCTGGTGACCAAAGGGGGATCTAAGGCCAATTTCAGCTAGTCCAAGCCACAACAACAAGCATTTGAGGAGCTGAAGCAACTCTTATGTTCGGCACCTGCCCTTGCCTTACCGGATCTGCAACAACCCTTTGAGATTGAAATAAATGCTTCAGACTATGTTGTTGGTGCAGTCCTCACTTAGCATGGCCATCCAGTGGCATATCAAAGTGAGACACTTTCAGATACAGTCCACAAGTACCCCACCTATGACAAGGAAATGTATTCCATTGTCCAAGCCTGCCGCCAATGGAAGCATTGCATCCTTGGAAAAGAGATAGTCATCCACACTGATCAGAAGCCCATGCGGTTGATGCAAACCCAAGGGAAGTTACAGAATGACTGCCACCAGAAGTGGTCCACTTACTTGCAGCAATTCCACCTGAATATTAAATATAAGAAGGGTAGCACCAATCGATTTGTCGATTGCCTCAGTCGGCCTCCAGTAGCAGCACTTACAATAGTGCTCCACTCTTGTGGCGATGAGACCTTCGGGTGGCCTCAACTATATAATAGTGATCTTGAGTTTTCTCCCATCTATCAAGCCCTATGTGCAAGCACATTTGTAGCATACTTTCATCTTCAGGAAGGCTTGCTATTCCACCTGGGCCATCTCTCTGTTCCTTCAAGCGAGTGTGCGAATATGATTTGGGAAGCTCATTACAGTCGGGTGGCAGGACACTTCGGCACCGAAAAGACAGTGGCCATATTGCAAAAGTATTTTTATTGGCCTAAGCTCCGAATGGACGTCGACCGATACATAAGATCCTGCACTGCTCGTGCCATCGTGAAACCTACCATAAAAAAAAGGGGTTGTACACCCCTCTGCCCACTCCTAATGGGCCATGGGAATCCATCTCCATGGATAACATGTCTGGACTACCTTCAACCAAGCATGAAAATGACTATGTGTTTGTGGTCGTGGATCTTTTCTCTAAGATGGCCCTTCTAATAGCTGCAAGAAGAACATCTATGGTGAAGCCACTGCTAAGATCTTCTTCGAGCGTGTTTGGGTTCATTTCAGGCTGCCATAGAATATCATTTCAGATCGGGACAACAAGTTCCTAAGAACTTTCTGGTCCATCCTATGGTCATTGATGGATACCAAGCTCACCAAAACGACTGCCTTCCACCCTCCAGACCGATGGACAAACAAAGGTAGTCAATAGGATGATTGTGCATATTCTAGGAATGTACAATTCTAAACATCCCCGCACCTGGGATGAGATCCTTCCTTATGTTCAACATAGCTATAATAAAGTCCTTCATAGCTCTACTAGCCATAACCCTTTTCAAGTGTGTCTGGGGTTCCAACCACTGGCACTAATTGATGTAGCTCTTCCCATTGCATCCACACATGAGGAATATTTCCATGCTCATACTGAGGCTGATAAGGCCACCATATTTGTTGAGCGCATCTAGCACATCTACCAATAGGTCCATGAAATTTTGGAAAAGGAGAACACTGAGTACAAGTGGTGACATGACCAACATCGAGTTCCACGCAAGCTCCAGGTGGGTGATAAGGTTTGGTTGCATTTGTAGAAAGAGAGGCTCACAGGACCACATTGCAAGCTTCGTCCACTTCGATATGGGTCGTACACCATCACCAAGTCAGTCGGTGACAATGCCTTCAAGCTAAGCATTCCTCCATTCCTTGGCCTACACCCAGTATTCAATGTGGAGCTCCTTTGCCTATATTTTCCACCATTGTTGGACACCTCGGAGGTGGAAGAGAAATTGACATCTATAGAGCTTAATCCTGACTGCATGGAACAAGCAACCATTGATCAGATCATGGACACATAGGTTAAGGGAACCCACCAGCAAAAGATCCAACTATATAGGGTTTTCAAAGCAGGGCAACTACTTCACCAAGGAAAGTGGCTCACCAAGAGTCAAGTTCACCAGAAGTTTCCCCACCTAATGGGGGCACTCAACGCAATGGAGACCATTGCTTCCTAAGGGGGGAGGACTGATCTAGATGGATATAGGTGGCCACCCACATATTCCAATGGCTCAAAACAGTTTTCTATTTTTGCAATTTTCTTGTAATTTTTCTAAAGTTTTTCGGGTCCCGAACTTCCGGGGCCGTTTTGAGACCCTAAATGACGTTTTTTGGAGATTCGGGGGTGCCAATGGAGTACATAGTATTCCATTCTAAAGTTGTATATCTTGGATAGAATTTTACAATGAGTTATCGAGCGCCCCAAACAAAGATCGTATGCAAAAGTTATGACCTCGGGAAGTTGATTTGTTTAACTAACCACCTTGGGGCTGCAAAATTTATGACGATTCATCTTCTAGGGTTAGGTTTTTGGATGTTTAGGGTTCTTTCCCTCATTCTTATGATAAATAGGCTCTTTCGGCCTCTTCTTGTATTCATCTTGTCAGGAATGAGCATAGCCACCACATCTCTTCTCAGAGATATAACTACCACCATTCTAACTGCTTTTATTTTACAGTTTCTTCTATTTCATTCATTGCATCGAGAGGCGCTCTATAGCCCAGTGTGAGGGAGATCTTGTAACATGTGTCGAGTGTTTGTCGAGTTTGTGGAGTGTTTGTTGAGTAACAAAATAATACAAAGTAAAAAGTAATAAATATTATGTCGGTCATAAACAAAAAAAAAATACAAAGTAAAAAGTAAATATGGGACTTAAACTAGAGACTTTAGAGCTTAGGATTGATTAGGTGGTAAATATTATGTCTACCATAAACAAAAAAGAATAATACAAAGTAAAAAGTAAATATGAGACTTAAACTAGAGACTTTGCTTTTTACTTTTAATACAAAGTAAAAAGTAAATATGAGACTTTAGAGTTTAGAGCTTAGGATTAGGTGGCTCACGTATCGCACTCAAGGAACTATTCAAGGAGAGGTTTGCACCTAGGGAGATTTGATCGCCTCGGTGCTTGATAGAGCCTAGGATTTGGATCTAGGCTAGTTTAATAGAATCTGAGTTTACTATATCATTGTGTTTCTTGCCATATTTCTGTGTATGTGAATATATATGCTCTTTCATTTCATTCTCACATAAATCTGGATCAGTGGTATCATAGCCTTCTTCTCTTGTGATTTCTCAGTGCATGTCCTCGACGAGATCTGAATATCGAGAGTTGGGTCTCAAACTAGTTGAGCTTGGGGAAAAACCTCATCGTCGACCCAAGTAGGCTCCCATGGAGGGAGAAGAAAATAGAGATGACGAAGCAGGAGATCCTATTAAGTTGTTGCTCGAGGAATCCCTTGCGCGACAGAGGATCAAGATGATGGATAATTTCGCACAGATCCTTCAAAGAATGCCGACAACGACGGATGCACCTTCAACGAGCAGTCATTTCGGGGGTGCGAATCCCTTCAAGGTACAAGTTAACTTTTAAATTCCCCTATTTGAAGGAAATATAGATGCATATGCTTTAGAGAAATGGTTGAATCTATTAGAGGGTTACTTCTCTATTCAAAAATTTTCCAACAACGAAAAGATAACATTTGCGCTCCTTAAGTCCCTTCCCCATATTAAAGATTGGTGGGCGGGTACTTTGAGAGGCATGCAAGAGATGAGTTTGAATTATTCAGGACAGACCCCACTTGGGCATCTTTTGTCGATGTCGTCAAGGAATAATTCTATCCCATCAGAAACTATGATGACCAGTACACCAGATGGACAACTTTGCGACAGGAGAAAGACCAAACAGTGCCAGAGTTTACCAACATGTTCCATACCCTGCGCTCCAAGATGGGTATGTGAGACTCTGAACAACACTTGGTTCTAAAGTACCGCAGTGCCCTGCACAGGTACATTCAGACATCTTCCTCTGAACTGTCATCTCTATCCTCTACCTCATCCTCTGCTTTTGTTATCATCTTTAGTGCAATCTTCTTTTGACTTCTATCCTTTTTGTGCGAGGCACAAAGTTTCTTCATTGGGATTATACTGCTTATGTTTTCAGGACTAGTCTACAAATGCAGACATAAGCTGACCTCCCTAGTTTAAGCACTAAATGTCTAGAACAAAGCAAGCAATCATACATACATTTCAATAACTTGATCCAATCACAAATTGAAAGATAGAAGACATACCTTCGGCTGTGAGTTGTCTTCAATGATCCAATGCTCCAACAAGCTTGCTCATCCACTTATAGGGAGTACCTATAAAACATGTAAGCAAGCAATGCAAGAAGAAGACTAGATCTAGGATTAGATTAAGTTATATATATGACCAAGGAGATATATAATAAATGAATAACAAACCATTTATGGGAAATGAAATGCAGTATTATATTAACAGAAATGGTAAAGAGTACAACCACTTAAGCCTTGGTGTCGTATCTCCTCTCCAATGGATTCCTCTTTGCTCCAAAATGTCACTTCAATAAAGGAATGATAAGGATCTAAAGTCTATCACTCCTAGTGTAATTTCTCCAGCATAGCCCTATTCTCAATTCCTCCTCCCCCTCACCCATGGCCAATCCTTGAATTTATAGGACATCATGGATAGGGGAGAGATGAGCTATTTAGGGATAATGGATGAGATGTGATCCCCAAAAGTGAGGAATTCGAGTGAGATCCTACCAAATAGGGAGGGGATATTATCTATATAAGATTTGGTTCTAGAGACTTCTCAAAAGCCTCTTATTCTTCCCGTACAGACATCGACGTGACCTAGAAGTATATCAACATGTGCCAAATGAGCTCGACATGAGTTGATGTGAAGGAAAGCTGCATCATTTACATAGGTTGACAGTAGAGAAAACCGCATCGATGGATATTGATGCGTGTTTCTAATGAAGCAAGGCTCGTCGAATTCACACACAAAAAATGATTTCACGACAAAAAGAGTTAAGGATCATTCACCATGGATGTGGCTTTAGGGATGGTAGCAACATGTGGTCACATGGTCTTTCACAACTGACGAAAATTCTGTCTAACAGATTTCCCCCCAAAGTACGAAGCTAGAGAGAAAGGTGATAGGTGAAGTACTTTGATATGGTCATAGGAGCGAGGAACCATTGATCGAAGAATTGTTGAAAATAATCAAGGATTTTGTAATACAAGCTCTAACACTTTGGAGCTAAATGACTCGAAACACGGCTGCCGACCAATACACCGCAGATCCATGTTGATACTGACTGACTGAATATAATCATGGCTACTAAGATACAAGCGTAGATCCATGATGAGATAATGACATAGCCACAACCAATACAAGAGTGTATCTATGTGACATTACATCAATGAGGCCATCGACATGATGTCCATGTGGGACTCGACTCAAAAAATCTTCATTGCAACCTGGGTAAACACATAATGAGGATCCCCAGGGTCTTCTACCCATTCTTGAATCGATATGAATCTAACTATGTGATTACAAGGTGTTGAATTGGAACATAGTAGACACCATGTGGGTTGAGCCCATATAGGTGGTCCCCACGTGTGATGTTCCCACGAAGGTTGTCCAATGGCTGGAGGTGGACCTCCAGTTGTATTATAAGTCATAAACGAAGGTTTTCCTCCACTTACATTTTGTCCACTAACTAGGGGTTTCCCCCCAATTAGATTTTGTCCACTAATTAGAGGTTGTCCCCCAGTTAGATTTTGTCCACTAACTAGAGGTTGCCCCCCAGTTAGATTTTTTCCACTAACTAAAGGTTGCCCCCCAGTTAGGTTTTGACTACCAACCGAAGTTTGCCCCATAATTATATTTTGACCACTAACCATAGGTTGCACTGTGGCCATATTCTGACCACTAACTAGAGGGTGGCCTCCGATCATACTTTGTCTCGAAGGTTGTGTTCCAGTCACAAAGTTAATAGTGGCTGAAGGTTGCCCCTAGTCATTGGGGTCAAAAGGGGTCTATAACCGACCAGATGTGAAACAGGTGGAAAATATGGTTGGCCTGGTTCATAGGAGGTCATGTTGGGCACATACATTTCTAGTGAAGGAAGAGTAAAATAATGCATGGGAGAATGGTGTTCGGGATTCGCTACTTCCGAAGCGGACTGGAAAGGGAAAATTTGGCTCCTTACTCGTTCTCCAAGTATCCGTAAGCGAGACACGGTATCTTGAAGTGGTCTGAAAAAATATTCGTTCGAGACGAGTTTGGTAGGACACGGAGGTGGAGGTGTCTCCATAATTGGTGGTGAACCAAAATAGGAAATGACATGCCCTAAGGAGGTTCCCCAAAATGAAGCAGTTGGAATGAAAGCAGCCGCTATCAATTCATCTGGAGGTCGAGTGAATATCCAATCGATGACACTAGGGTGTCCTTCAAGTGAATGGTGAAAAGATGTGTCATGCGAAGAAGGTTGTTCCACCACCAATGGTCCCATAGGATCGGTGATATGCGTATTTACAGGAGGAGAAAAATCCCTTCCTGATTTAGTAACTGGAATTCCTTCTTCATGTGAACCAGTTGTAGTGGGTTGGTCCATATGTGCCCCTGTGTTTCCTTCCTCAATGAGAGGATATTCAGGTGGCAAGTTTTGTATTAAATGGGATCTCCTTAAGGGTTGGTTAGCCATAATGGATGATGAAAATCTCCTCCTAAGAGGCTTCTATGGAAAAACACACTTCAAGTCCTACTCAAGCTAAATCCGCAAGCAAACTTATATGATAGGTGGGATAAAGAGCTGGATCCTCACAGGAGTGTCAAGGCATCGCAACTCGTAATATACCACAGGGTCCGACAGTAATACTTGGCCCAATGTAAAGAATAATCTTTACATTATTATCATATTTGATAATATATATTTATTTATATTTGAATTGATGAATATTACATAGGAATGACCGATATTAAATATGGCCTAATGGGAATAGACATGTCCATTCATAAATAGACATGACATTTAAGAATTAATAATCAATTATCCTAATATAATAATAAATATATGTGTAATAACCAATTAGGTTTATTACAAGCCATCCCGCTCTGAAAGATTCGACCACGAATCTTCTACGAGCGTGTTGCAACTGGAATTCTTGCCACGAATAATTGTGCCATGGTTTAGTAGTTCTTGGAATAATTGGTCACATTTCCATTCAAACCTTATCATGCTTATGATTATATAGATGAGCGCATAACAACTAAGCGACGTATATTTCGGATTTGCTAATCTGACGGTGTTCCTTTGCTCTTATAATTTTATGTGGATCTTTGATAATTCTGCATGTTTTGTTATGGTTTTCTTATTTGTAGAGGAACCTATTAGTAATGTACTTACTTCATTGAATGACGAGCTTCTCTTTAGTTGTTCTATGGGAACCTTTTGATATTGAGATTCTAGGACATCTTAAGTTGCGACTACTGATAGAATGTTCATCTCGTCATTTGTCGCAGCATCTTTTGGGTTTCGTTTTTCTATGTTATCATGATTAAGGTCATCTTTGACACTTTTATTTTCATCATTGCATTCTTCTACAACTTCAATTCTCTCATAATTGTTGTTAACATTGATTTTATTGACTTCCTTGATTTTTATGACATCATTATTTTCTTTACAATTGATATTGACATTATGATTGTCAATATCATCTTGATCTTCCGTATCCTTGTCTTCTACCTCTTCTGTTTTATCGTCCTTATCATCGACTTCCTTAACAAGTCCTTGTTCTAAAGTTTTACTAGACAATTTTATAGGTTTTTCAGCTGGCGTGTCAATGTGCCTTACTTCCCTACCTTGCCACAACGAACTTCCGGTAGGCGTGCATACTTTTTACTAAGTATCTCATTTTGAGGTTTGTAGTTGGGATGTCTTTTTTTATCCCACTTGGTGTCTGATGGTATGGATCTTTTGTGAGGGGGGCTATAAGGAGTCAGTCATCCAAGCTTCCTATCCTTCCTGGGGGTAGTAGTGATTTTATATTCATCCTTACTTGAATATGTAGGAGTCGTAGTAGTCCCTTGTTCCTCTTGACTTGGTAAATCTAGAGTCACAGTTACTTCTTCTGTCGTGGGTGTAGATTCCATCACTTCTTGACCTAAGAACTCAGAAGTCATAATAACTTCTTCCTTTCCGGTCATAGTCCCTTCTTCTGTTGTGAGTGCTGATGCAGACCCCAACTCTGCTTGACCCGAGAACTCGGGAGTCAACATATCTTGTTCCTTTATGATAAGAGTCCCTTCTTCTGACATGGGTGTAGATGTAGTTTCCATCTTTTCTTGACCTGGGAATTTGGGAGTCACTGCAGCGTCTTCTTGACATTGTGTTATTGTCAACTTCAATTCCTTAACTAATTTGATAATGTCTTCATATCCGCTTTTTATTTCTTCATGTTGGTTTCTTTTTATTTCTTTAGCCTCCATCCTTTTTATATCTTCCACTTCAATTCTTTCATCTCTTTGAGGTTTATGGAACGAGCTAATAATGATTTTATTAAAAGAGTGAGACATGGTAGTCCCACTATAAAAATATTCCAAAAGGAATTTGAAATTTATTTATTTTTTCTTTTTTTTTATATAAAATAATTATCAATAATAATTAATTAATAATAACTATTATTAAAACTATATAAACTTATAAAAGTTTTTTATATAGTTTTTTTTAAGTTATAAAAATTATTATTATTTATAATAATAATAATATTATTATAATTTTCTTTTGAAATAAATTTATTTAGAGTTGACGTGGCGAGTGTGGAGGAGGATAGTTGGAGGATGAGTGGAGTGGGGATGATGGGTAGCGCGAGAGGCTGAAGGTGAGCGAGAGTTGGAGGATGAGTGGAGTGGAGATGATGGGTAGCACGAGAGGAGAATGCAGGCGGGGAACCGAACGAGGCTTCAAGAGCTTAAAGCTTGGAAGGACGCCAGGGCAGGTATGTGCAAGTTTTAGGGTGTGGAATGGAGGAAGTGCAGGGATGGGGAGCGTAGGCTGGTGGATGGTGCGATGAGGTAGCGAAGGGAGAGTACTGGCGTGGCTGCGAGTAGGAGGGTGGTTGGTAATGGAGCAGGCGCGTGGGAGAAGAGAATGGACGAGGGAAGGAGTATGGTGATGCATGTGATGGTGGTAGAGACAAGGGATCGGGGAGGCAGCTGCAGGGAGGTGGGAGAAGCGCAGAAGGGCAGGGTATGAGGGATCATGTGGAGCGAAGGTGGGAGAAGCGCAGAAGTTCAGGGTTTTGTGAGGGATGGCGAGTGGAGGGAGGCAAGTTGTGGAGCGTGCGAGTGTTGAGGGAGGACTGCGAGGGAGTGTGAGGTGAGTAGGGAAGGGAGTGTTGAGAGGGGTTGAGTGGAGTGCGAGGGTCTTCGTGGGACAAGCACGGAGTGGGGTTGAGGTGGAAGAAGGAGGTGGCAGAGAGGTGGAAGTGGAACCGAGAGAGATTAGGAATGGTACGTAGGAAGAAGGATGGAAGGGCGTGGGTGATGGAAGAAGGGCAGAGGGAGGTAAGGCGTGGGGGAAGGAGTTACCCGAGTAGAGGGTTAACGTGGAGAGATGGGAGAAGAGGTAGTGGTGGAATGGAGAGCGGGGGAGGAGAACGACGGATGAGGAAAGGAGGAGTTGCAAGTGTGTGGAAGGGTGGCAATGCGGGGAGATGGAGCGTGTGGGAGTGAATGAAGAAAATGGAGAATGGCAGCCGAGAAGAATGAGGGAACCAAGAGCTTTGATACCACTTGTAAAGAATCATCTTTACATTATTATCATATTTGATAATATATATTTGTTTATATTTGAATCGATGAATATTACATAGGAATGACCGATATTAAATATGGCCTAACGGGAATAGACATGTCTATTCATAAATAGACATGTCATTTAATAATTAATAATCAATTATCCTAATCTAATAATAAATACATGTGTAATAACCAATTAGGTTTATTACACCCAATCTTTCATATCACTAACCAGAGAGGATTAGGACCATACCCCTGACCATATTACCCAACTACTTAACAGTACGTGTGTAGTAGATCCTTGAGTGTTGTTCTTGGTGTATTGCAACGTCAAGACGACCAAAGGTTGACTTAGATGGTTTCAGGATCCTAATGGGGTTTCCTGATATAAACAAGGTACGTGGGAGCTCCAATCCATAGTAGCGTTGTCTAATGCACAATTGTTCGACATGAACCTTCCTATATACCATCGAGTACGTGAAGTACCTCTCCATATACCCTTAGGTACGTGAAAAATTGTTCGATATAATGACTAGTACATGGAAGAAATGCAAGCCCCCAGGATGCAGTGCAGGAAAAGAATGACAACTGCTACACTTAAAGACGTGGGAACATGTCTCTAACCTATCACATGAGTTTCTAAATATTTTAAATTAGACTAGCGCTTGATTTTATCTTGTACAGTTAAGTGGATGCATGAAGTGTAGATTCGAACCAATATGCGTGAATAAGCTAAATGAGATGCAAGTCTTTTATTTTTCGATGAAAACTATCTAAGGAACAGAGGGAGATATTTCTTCTTTTGTTGAAACAATTAAACTCTACCCCGAAACACAATACTATCCTTTCACATTTCTCTTTAAGCAAAGCCAAAATACATAAGCAAGTAACACTCTTTCAATCAAATCCAACGATACCAAAATAACATCAAAACACAATTTTTGTTTTTGTTTTTTCAAAAGAGATTTGACAATACAAATCGAAAATAAGAGAACAATGGAGTCTTTTAATTTTCAAAACAACTCAATTTCGAACAAAGAATCAAAGAGTTAAATGAATGATTTAAGAGATCTTTGGAACATGCACTAATTGTCAAAACTGCTTGAAAATGTAAACTTTATGATCATTGTAAGGATTCTTCTCTTTGTCAAAAAAGTTTTAAAGATCAAAAGGGAGAAGAAGCGAATAATTTCTAGCTCTTTCAAGTTTTTTCAAACAATTATTCAAGACCCAAAAGATATATCTTCTCAACAAATCAAAGCACTATACTTCAAGAATAAAAAGAACACAAACTCGATTTCATGTTCAATCATATTCAAATATGACTCTCCTCACTTCGAGAGAGTTCTACAACTTTTGGAAACAAAAAGTATTTACCCAAGCAATCAATCTCAAATCATACAACAATCCAAACCAAACTTACACTAGCAAGAGTTAGTATAACAACACACTTTCATAGGTTTCAAGACTTAAAACAGAGCATATTAGAGGCTCCTATAGGTCTACAAGACTAGTCACGCTTGCAAGAGAACAAACTCACTCAAAGCAAAGCAAGTAACTGCTTGACTATAAAGACTCAACGAGAAAGAACACTACTCCAAATTTCAAGAATAAAAGCAGAAACAAAGATCTAGGGAAAATACAAACATTGACATAACCTCAGAAGATGACTAGGTCCAAGTCTGAGCAAGGATAAAGACCTCACTACAAAATTTTGCAGTGCAACACAGTCCGTCAGTACAACAAAGTGTGTCTTTGCAGGTCAACACGGTCTAATACACTACCCAGGCACGTCGATGGCACATTGTATATCAATGGTAGAGCGCGTCGAGCTCCCAAAAGAAAAAAATTTCAAAAATGAAAGCTACAAAACCCCTGAACTCGATAAATTTGAGTGGACCTAGGGTGCCAGGAGTAATTTGGATGACCCAGTGACTCTATAAAAGCATATCCAAATAACAAAGTGACACGATCTAAGAAAAATCCGAGCAAAGAAAAATAAATAGATCTAGGGAGCAAAGTCCCTAGTATGGTCACCAAATTTGTTTTCAGGACTAGTCTGCAAATGCGGACATAAGCTGACCTCCCTAGTTTAATCACTAAACTAGAACAAAGCAAACAATCATGCATACATTTCTTTAACTTGATCCAATCACAAATTGAAAGATAGAAGACATACCTTCGGCTGTGAGTTGTCTTCAATGATCCAATGCTCCAACAAGCTTGCTCATCCACTTATAGGGAGTACCTACAAAACATGTAAGCCAAACAATGCAAGAAGAATACTAGATCTAGGATTAAATTAAGTTATATATATGACCAAGGAGATATACAATAAATGAATAACAAACCATTTATGGGAAATGAAATGCAGTATTGTATTAACATAAATGGTAAAGAGTACAACCACTTAAGCCTTGGTGTCGTATCTCCTCTCCAATGGATTCCTCTTTGCTCCGAAATGTCACTTCAATGAAGGAAATATAAGGATCTAAAGTCTATCAGTCCTAGTGTAATTTGAGCACCATAACCCTATTCTCAATTCCTCCTCCCCCTCACCCATTTCCAAGTCTTGAATTTATAGGACAATATGGGTAGGGGCATATGAGATCTTTAGGGATAATGGATGAGATATGATCCCAACAAGTGAGGAATTCGAGTGAGATCCTAGCAAATAGGGAGGGGATCTCATCTAGATAAGATTTGGTTCTAGAGACTTCTCGAAAGCCTCTTTTTCTGCCCGTATAGACATCGACGTGACCTGGAAATAGATCAGCGTGCGCCAAATGAGCTCGACGCGAGTTGATGTGAAGGTAAGCTACGTCATCGACGTAGGTTGACAATACAGAAAACCGCGTCGATGGATATCGACCTGTGTTGCTAATGAAGCAAGGTGCATCGAAGTCACAGAAAAATTGATTGCAGGATAAAAAGTGTTAAGGATCATTCACCATGGATGCGGCTTTAGGGATGGTAGCAACATGTGGTCAGATGGTCTAGCACAACTGACGGAAATTCCGTGTAACAACTTCTTCCCAAATGCTTTCTCTCTTTGCAATAATCTCAACAAGTTTTTCAAAGGTCATAGCTTTCATCTGGCCACTAGCTTGAAGAGATTCTAGATAGTGAGTATAGGAGGGGTACAGAGCCTTAATAAAGGCAGTCAAATGAATGTCAATTTTTACACCAGTCGCTTCAATATCATGGAAAATGGCTCTAATTCCATAAGCAAGTTTCATATGATCATTAACTTTCAACTCTAAATTAAATAATTTCATCAACAACTATATGATTTCAAGCTCAGAATGTGAATTAT
Source organism: Larix kaempferi (assembly GCA_027924585.1). Taxonomy (NCBI): domain Eukaryota; kingdom Viridiplantae; phylum Streptophyta; class Pinopsida; order Pinales; family Pinaceae; genus Larix; species Larix kaempferi. The sequence goes on along the minus strand of BSBM01000370.1, from coordinate 63,017,752 downwards.
ACAAATCTTTTAGTTTCTTTAATGTTTCCCAAGCAGTCTTGCTAGAAACAAAATGTCTACTTACTTATTCATTTACAGAGGCAATGATCAAAGCATAAGCTTTCTTGTCCTTGCTTTTCTAAGCAACAAGTTCTTTTGCAGAGGTAGATGGTACTGGTGCACCTTTGTCCACTTCATCTATCGTACCCTCTCCATCTTTGTTGTCTTCATAATTCTCACTTTCACAAATTCCATCCTACATATGATTAAAAATAGGAGTATAATTATTTTTAAAAAAACCAAATCTTACATGCAAATATAAATGAGCTCTCCTCTTCTTTTTTTTAAGTAAAAAAGTCCAATTTTTTTAAAGTAAAAGAGTCTTCTAACCATCATTGGAACAATTTACATGCATTCTCCCCTTTACCTGTAATCTTTTTAATTATTTTTTATTTTATGAATCTACATAAAGAAATTATTACTTTTAATTTTGGTATAATCAATTAACTACCATATAATCATTTTTATTATATTAAAAATATAAACTAATTAATTTGTATGAGGTTTAGTCTCCATAACTTTTATTAAAAATATATATATAATTACAGATTTTTTTTCCTAGCTAAACTCTAAACTTTAATCAAAAGAAGAAGGGTTGCGGCCATGAATGACTCAGAAATAAAGCTTTATTACATTAAAAAGAAGCATCTTATTACATACAATTAAAAGTCTACTCTCTCGGCAACGAAATTCCAATTACAGAGGAATTTCAACCATCTTCCAGGCACGGCGAGAGGAGATATCTTTCCACCATGAATTGACGTGTTTTCTGGAGGTGAAGAGACGATCCTTTCTGCAAGCATCAATGAGGTAGTGCGTCCATGGCAGATGTTGGAGATCTGCCAAGCTGAAGAAATCGCCTGCCAAGTACTTGCTCTTCGACAGCCTCTCCTCGTAAATATCCAACACTTTGTTTAGCTTCTCCTCTGCTCCTATGTCTTTGTCTATGCTGCCTCCGATCAATGGCATCACGAAGGTTCCATACACTATGCTCGAAGCAAGGGGATAGAATGACTGCCCTTCCACCTCACACCACTGCTCAACCAGGGCCTGTTCCGACAGACTGTTTCCCAGGAGATCGGTGCCCTGCCCTTTGTACTTTTTGGCCAAATATTTGATGATGGCTCTCGACTCTGTTACTCGTCACCAAGGAAAACATTTAAAGATCTGAGATATAAAAATAAGGGTTTCAATTAAACGAAACTTACAAGATTTTAGCAGTCGGAAATTACCGAATAAGGTGAGATCCCCATCTTGGATTGTAGGAACTTGGCCAAATGGCTGCAGCAGAAAAACAAAGCGCACAAGAACAGGCTGATTAGGTCGCTTAAAATCAGAAAGAATCCATGAAAAGACATAAAGACTTGTTCTCACATTGAGAGCCAGATATTGGGGTTTGTTCTGAGCACCGGCAGGGCCGAGATCGACTTGGGCGAGCTCGTATTGAAGTTCCTTCTCATTCAAACAACACAGAACCAGAACAGTGGCCAAGGATTCTCGATTCCCATATACCTTTATTGCCGCCATTGATAACCTCTGTTCTTTTAACCTAGTCAACACAGATTGATCGGTCTGTCACATAGGAATACCGATCCGTAATGTAATGCCGGAGAGGAAACCCTAATTTTATTATAATTAACAAAATGTTGCTATGATCCTACTTGTAATAAAATGTGGGGGCTATAGTGGGATCAGTAATAAACTTTTCAATGCATGTTCATTGGATGTAGTTTGGGTGGTTGGGAGGAATGATTGCTACCCTCTCTACCTAAGTTCAATTCATGTAAGTGACATGATCCTCTTGGAGCCCCTATGTAATGAATGTAATTTTTTTCTATACCCTCAATGTCTGATCCATTAAAAAAAAAAGATTGTTCAATGCAGATTGGTCACAACTTATAAAACTGTACCAACATATTTCTGTTGAATTTTTTCCTATACCCTCGATGTCAGATCCATAAAGAACTTTGGATCATCCACAATTTATATTATATATAACTAACTGGACCCTGCACTTTGGACTTTCTGATTTTCGCCATGTCCCTCAATTATAGAGCACTTTACATAAAGAACCTACTTGTAGGTAACATGTGTATTTTTACGGTGTAAGGTTACATGTAAACTAAAGGAACAATGACTTGCACTTACTTTCTTGCTATTTTTCTAGTCTCTAGCTGGAATTGTTGAAATTGCAGTTTTTGGTTGTTAAAATTGCATATAGCATTGCTTTAGGGGTAATCAATGGCACTAAATCTATTTATGTACAAAATTGCAATTTGAAAAAATAAAAATCGTGATTTCAACAAAGTAAGTGTCATCGGATTTCAAAAATAATCGGCAAAAATCGCCTAAAAGGTGCAAATTGTCTATTGTTCAGCTTAATCATATTTTTACCCCCTAAAATTCCTTTGAGCATATCCCCTAATATTTCTTTGAGCATATCCTATCTACTTGAATATCTAAACCGCAGTGCAAGCCCCATGTGAAAAATTTGTCATGTCTCATAAAACTAAACAAACAAAGCTAATTGAAGTTGAGGAGATTTATACTAGTGTCTCTATTCTTAACTTGTTATTGTTTAACTTTTAACAATTCAATTATTCATTAATTATTAATATAGGAATGGAATTGGTTACATTTTGGGATGGTTTTCTCAACTCTAGTGAATTAACTCTAAGCTAATTTTTCCAAGGTTCAACTCCTAATGATGGAAATGGAAGGAGGGAGCAATACTCGCTCGTACAAAGAAATACTCTCTCAATCTAGATTGAGAATAGTAATACAACCTCCAATCGGGGGGCTAGAAGTCAAAGCGTGAGGTTTGAATCAAGAAACCCCATCTAAAGCACTGAACTTGCAATCCAGATTGGGGTCGGAAGGGGCAGGAAATCTTGTTGTGCCGAAAAAAAATGAAGCAACTTCTTAGAAAGACCAACCTTCAACAAGGAACACCCGAGAAAAAAGGAGGCTCCATTCCAGTGGTATAAAGTACTGTCAAGTAAGAAATAACATCCCCTGGGGTGACTGTTTATATCCAATATATGCATGATCACGTTGTAATACGCAAATTCATTGCCATATGGCCAACCAAAAAAGACCTCGAATGATGGATCCATGTGAAATGGAAACCAAAATTTCAAATAGACTTGGAATTAGGATCCAAAGGGTTATTTACAACAATATTCACCAGTCTAGAAGACGTGGACAAAGTATTTGACAATGGACCCAATTTCTACAACTCAGCAAGTATTTATCTCAAATTATGGATCCACAAATTCATCCCAAAGAAGGAGCATTTTTCAATAGCCCCAATGTGGATACAAATGTATTCTCTACCCCAAGAATATTAGGGGGAAGAAAACCTTGCAATGATAGGAAATACATGGGAGCCTTCATAAAAACCTATGAGGTCACAAAACAAGGTCGGTACCGAACGTATGTTAAAATCCGTTTCTACATGAACATCATTGGTGCCCTCCTGAATTTTGTTTGTCTAAGCTATCAAGATAATGATTGGATCCAACTGTTGGACTACGGGAAAATACCATTCAGATGCCAAATATGTCATGAAGATGGGCATCTATTTCAATACTTCCATCTCAATAAATCCTATAGATCTAGAAGATGGGAAACAAGACAATGGAGGTTTTATCCAAATCACCACCAAGAGAAGACAAGATAGAAAGAGTAACCTCTGAAAGGAGGGGAAGTTGTTCACACAAACAAGATATTTGACCTATTGAATAGCACCGAACATCAAACAAATGATAATGGAAAAAACATAGAACCATCCTCCCAAGGAGAGAATGAGATACCAAGATCACAAGAAAGCAAGGAAAAGCCAACTAATCCAAACAAACTAGATGGTAGCCCTGTTTTAAATGAACTTCCAACACTAGAGGTAGAGACAACAGAAGACATGGAAATTTTGGGTTCAAAAGAAGCTATTGGAGAAGACCTAAGACCTCCAATGCATTATGGACACATATGAACAATGGGAAGTTGATGCCATACTAAAAGGTCAAATGCAACATTTAAAAGATAACTTGCATAAATCAAGAATGAAATCTTTGAATTGGAACGCATGAAATATCAAGTATCTTTCTCATTAGGAGTCATAATCAACAACTCCAAGGAATACTCCAAGCCCCACAGAGAAAATAAAATAAAAGGTTAACAATCCAACCATAAGATCCTAAAAGAACTTGGGGAAAAAATAATTGATTCTAGTCAACATGCACTGATGAAAAACATGTTTGTGATCACACCCCCCTCCACCTCTAAACAAAGATTATCTCATGGAATATAAGGGGCCTTAATGGGAAAAGCAAGCAGCAAGCCCTTAAAAAATACTCTCATGAACACCCAAAAATAATGATGCTTTTAGAAAAAAAATGTTCAACAACTCATTTTCAGCAGTTAGCTCTGGAATGTTGGAAGGAATACAAAATTATTGCAACAGATGCCAGAGGAACAATAAGGGGTATGTCCATCCTATGGAACCCCAGGTTAATATAAATCCATGACTTTTTCTCAACCCAACACACAATATCATCTAAATTCAATGTTATTGGCATTGAGAAGACTGGTTTTGTCACTAATGTTTACGGTCCAACCGTGGTGGAGGAAAAACTGAAGTTTCTCCAATCACTTCTAGACTTGCAAGATATAATATGGGATCAACAATGGATTTAAGGGGAAGACTTCAATTTGATTATATCACTGCTGGAGAAGAAGGGTGGAATTGGAAAGTTGGATCCCTCCTACACCCAATTCAAAGAACTTCTCAATACCCTAAATCTAGTGGATATAGAAACAATAAAAGGGATCTACATCTGAAATAACAAATATGGGAGAACTCATCAAGTAGCCTCACGATTGGACCATTTTCTTCTTTCATCCAACATGTTAAGGAAAAACCTTGTCATTGAGGCAACCATCTTACCCTGTGCAGGATCCAACCACTCGCCCATCTGCCTCTCCATCCAACAGGATGACAGACCTAAAAATATGCCTTTTTGTTTTGAAAAAATACGACTCGCTCATCCAGAATTCCAATAAAACATAACACATTAGTGGAATGATATCATCATCAACAAACGCTAAAAAATGTTTAAGTTGCAACAAAAACTCAAACAACTAAAATCCAAGCTCAAAATATGGAATAAATAAGTCTTTGGTAGCATTTTTTAGGAGAAGAAAATATTAGAGACTCAAATGGGGGCCTTATAGTATAATATTATTTTAGAAGGTTGATCAAAACAACGCAAGGAGGAATAATTACATCTACAAATGCAATTGGGAATGCTAGCTAAGAAAGAGTAAGGTCTTTGGAGACAGGAATCGAGAGTTAAATGGCTTAAAGAGGGGGAAAGGGACACTAAGTTCGTCCATAACTCTATGATACAATATCGTCATTCCAATACAATCACCTCTATCAAAATGGGCTCTAAAATAATACCAAGAAAACATGATGAGATTAAGAGTGAGCTCATTAGCTACTACCAATCTCTCCTTTCTAAACCTCCAAACCTTGTGTAGAAGCAATTGGTAATATTGTTTGAAACATCCTAAATTTAATCATAGAGGAACAAAATGCTATCATATTGAGGGAAATTACAAAGGAGGAGGTGGAAACAACAACCCTAGAAATGGCTCCTAATAAATCCCCAGGTCCGTAGTGGAGCCATGAGGTGGAAACAACAACTACATGCATTCAAGGAAAATCTTCCCTGCCCTCAATTCAACCTTCTTAGCTCTCATACCAAATGATGAAAAAGAAAATGACCCAAGAAAATTTTGGCCTATTTCTCTTTGTAATGCTATCTAAAAGATCATAGTGAAAGTCATAGCCAATCACCTAAAGCCTCTCCTCCCCTCCATAATTTTGAAAGAGCAATCATGGCATGTTGAAGGGAGACAAATTATAGATGGGATCATTATGGTGCCTGACCTCATTCATTCCCTCAAAACCTTCAAGAGTCAAGGTATGATCCTCAAGCTTAACTTATCAAAATATTTCAACAAACTAAGTTGGGAATACATTGAACAAGTTTTTTCATCTTTTGGATTTTTGAATCCTTGGATCAATTGGGTTCTCTCACTTGTATCCTCATAATTTTTCTATATTATTGTTAATGGATCCCATTCAACAACCTTTTTTCCCTCCCATGGTATCAGGAAAGGAGATCGTCCATGTCCTTTTCTGTTTGGTAGAAGGGCTTGGAAAAATAATCAAAGTCACCATGATTACAGGCTCCCTCGACAATCTTAGGCCTCATGAGGAGGACCTTATTTACTCTCATCAACAATTTGTTGATGATACAATGCTTATGGGAAGTCCAAGTATTAGAGAATCTAAAGCCTTCCAAAAAATTCTAGATACCTTGATGGAAGCTTCCATGACTACTATAATTTAGAAAAATGTCAAATCTTCTTCCTCAATGTCCTTGTTGCAGTTCAACTAAATATCACAAGATTTCTGGGTTATAAAAGGGTCTTCCTTCCATCCAAATACCTTGGAGCATGCTTTCTTTATGGATCCTACAATAACCCTTCTTGGGAGGAACTTCTTTCAAAACTAGAAAAACGACTAGCCAGTTAGGATTTTTGTACCCTAAATCTTGTGGGTTGAGTGACCCTTCTCAAGTTTGTTCTACAAGCCATGCCCACCTACCCGTTTTCCATTTTAGCTACCCCAAAATGAGTCATTAAAGCAAGTAGATCTCTACAAAGAACCTTCTTGTGCGGAGGATCCAAAACAAAGAAAAAATGGGATAATGTTGCTTGAGAGTAGGTTTGTACACCTAAAATGATGGGGGATCTAGGTATGATAGATCCGAAGGTGGAAAAAATGGCCTTAGGAGCTAAGATTTGGTGGAAATGGATCAAAAGAAGAAAAACACCAACTTTGGAAAAGGAAATACGCGCTGCAGTTTGAGTACCATAATCTTATTCGCCTCACGGGGGATTGATCAGGATCATCCATATGGAATTCAACTTGGAAAAATAGAGAGCTCATACAAAAACATAGTTTCTGGGAAGTTAGGAATGGAGCCTCAACAATGTTCTAGGAAGATGGAGGAAAAACCATAATGGTGGTCCCTCAAAACTACTTTTCATTATCAAGACAAGATATGGATAAACCAATATTGGGACCCATATCTTACCTACAAAAATTGGGATAGTTGGATGTCTAGAAGAAATTTCCCAAATGAAGCGAATGAACTCAATTGGGACCTTCTATGGGAGGAACTGTTAAAAAGAAGAATACTGATGCAACAAAGTCAAGACCAATTAATATGGGGATACAAAGAATAAGGAAAATTCATTATTCAGGAGGGATACTCCATGCTCATCAATTGTCACCAAGGAGAAGCTCCAGGTTTATGTGATCAAATATGGAAGAGAAAACTGTGGCCTAAACTCTCTACCTTTCTCTGGTTGTTGGCACACAAAAAGATTCTAGCATGGGACAAAATTCTTAAACGTGGCTTCAAAAGATCGTCAAAATTTTATCTTTTTCATAACGAGGAAAAAACCTAGGATCATATGTTCAATCAATGCGAATACACCAATCATCTATGGGACAAAGGATCCATCATATTCAAACAACTGGATCGAAACAAATAAAACATACAACATACAATATAACATTGGACAAGTAATGGTTTTCAAAACCCAATCCTCAATAGAGTATGGCATTTATTTCCAAGCCTCCTTCTATGGAATGTTTGGAAATAGAGAAATAGAAGAAACTTCAAGGAATCCCCACTTCCATGGGACAAGGTATGGTTTCAACTTTATTGTAATGTTTCAGAGACACCACATTCTCAACAATGGTATAAGGAGGACTGGTAGAGAAATTATTAAGAAAAGAAGACCATGAAGGATTGGGGGATTCATAAAATTCAAGGTGATTCCACTACTAGCTCTAGACCTCATCGCTGGCATCCCGCTAGATGGTATCCTCCTCTCCTAGGCTACTAAAACTAAATTTGATGGAATCTATAAAGGAAACCCAATCCTAGTAGGGTTTAGTGGAGTCTATAGGAATGAGAAGGGCTCAATTCATTAGGTGTTTGCAGGGGATCTTGTCAAGGACAACAACAATGTAGCAGAGTTGCATGCCCTTTATTTTGGCCTCTAGATATCCTCTCAACATAATTTTTACAAGGTCATGGTGGAAGGTGATTCTTCTTTGATAATCAATATGGTTAACAAATTGAAAATTTTCTCCCTTACTTCCAAACTAGCCAAATGTTGGAGGCTAGAATCCAAAACCTTGGGGTTTAATGATTTCAAAGGAAAGGCACTAGTACATCATCATGGAAAAAGATGATTTAATTATGGTCTTCAGAAAGCAAGCTGGATCACCTATACCTACCATGTTTATCTTGGAGGTGTTCTACAAAATTCAACCACTGGGATTATGAATTCTCCTCCAGTTTCTCTCAAGGAACAATTATGATGGCAGGGAAGATTGAAACTAGGTATGCATTTCTTGTAGCCTAATTGTTGTCCTCGAGTTTTTGTGGGAAGGCACCATGCAGTATATGGAAACAAGTATATTAATAAAGATATATTGTATTGATTTTCTAAAAAGGAGGTTACAATGGAAATGATCGGACCTTACATAAAGAGTAGGGGCCTAATCTTTTTCCAATTTCTTCATATGCCTGGTTCTATTCATATCAAACACATGAGAGCTTCTAGAATAAGGTGTATGTCCTGCTCAATGCAGTGGAGTTCAAACCCTGGATTTCATTGGTTCAGGTTTTTAGATAATTTAAGTTTAGATAAGATAACTATGAAACATGTGTCATCTTAAATAACTATGATAACTCTTTTATTAATTTTTTTCGTCCCGAACATGCACAACAAAAACTATAACCTTGATGATGTGCATATACCTTGCGTTCTCAATAATGTAATCCAAAAAAAGTATTACATTTGTAGTTGTAATCTATACATTAAAGTATGGAAAAATGGAGATTGAAAATTATGACTGTGTATCCTTGTTAAAGAAAACACTTCTATGATATCTTTGGTGATGTGAAGTCATCAATGCAAACTCGTATGGAGAATAATGAAATATTATTACATATTTTTATGTTTAGTTTTTTTGCAATTTCAAAAATATAATATTCTTGAAATTAGCTTCAACATGCCATAGAATGATGACCATGGCTTAGATCGATGAACCGTCGACTTCGTTGGAATGAGGACATCGAATTAATGCTAGAATACTGCTCTCCTCTGGGTCCATGGCCTATAGATTGCCTCATAGGACGATTTTGGAAATTAGGGTTTTGCTTAGTAAGGGTCTATACATTTTTTGCAGAAAGGGGTCAACTTTGCAAAATTTTGATTTTGATTGTAGAACTAGACATTCAAAGAGTGGCACTCAAACCTACCACATTGCACTCTTAATAGTTTGCTATGTCCTTTGTGTGCCACATCATTTGACATGTCCTTAGTGTTCCACTATATTTTCATTTTGAGCAATTAATGTCGTTTTTAAGAATTCAAAGTTCCACATAAAAAAATGGAGGTGATGTTTCATCGATGATATCTCTCTGATCCTTTCTAGCTTTGTCACTTTCCTTGACTTGTCCTTGTGGTTTCTTAGGATCCACTTGCATAAAATATCTTGTCAGGCTTGCTAATCTATTTCATTTGAATTGGACAAGTATTCAAGTCATTTGTAAATTTTTGTGGGGTATACAATTATTCGTTTATGTGGGCCACACAGGTGCATCACTTAGGTGTGTCAACTATGTGTTTGTTTGGTTCTTATGTGGGTAAGGTGCTTATGTGTTCCACTTAGTTGGGTCAATTGATTAGGTGTGTTGGGTGCTTATTTGTGTTAGGTATGTTGCAAAGTGACTTAGGTAGTTAGGGTTAGGATCATTAGTAGGTTATGTGTTGGGGGTAGTGGGTTGGCCATAAATGGTATCGTGTTATAGGGGTTTCATGGGTCAAGGTAAAAGATAAGTATCACTTATGAGGGATAAATAAGTGTGTTTCATAGGTGTTCCATCTATGTGCATGAGTTATATTGGTTTGTTCCTTATGTGTGTCACTTAAGTACATTGGGTGCTTATGTGACTGAGGTGAAACATGATATGCATTGGGTGGTTAGGGTTAACGATGTTAGTGGTTTAGGATAAAAAGGATTTGAATGTAGTTCGTGAATTGTGAGTGGGGCTTATGATAAAGGGATTATTGGTTTAGGGGTCAAGGGTCATGTTAAAAGGATAGTGTCACATTGAGCTTATGTGCATGCCCATGTTCATTTTCTTATATGAGTGTCATCACAATAAAATTTAACATTCTTATATGGGTTGCTTGAGTGCATCACGTGTGTGTGAAAGTCTAGATGAATAGCATATGTGTCTTTGTCACACTTGTTAAGTTTTTATGTGGGTTAGGAGTTTATGTACATCACTTAGTTGTATTAGTTTCTTATTTTGTAGGTTAAGTGTGTGAGGTGGATTAGGTGCATCACTCACATTATTTCATATGCAATTTCATATAATTCGATTGTGATCAAGAACATGTTGTAAATGTGCATTGTTGTGAATACAATTTAACATTGTATATGCAATTGGGTCATGGTCAAGAACATTGTAAATGTACATTGTTGTAATTGTGCATTTTTCTCAACATTATAACTGATATCTCCATGTTGTTGAGCATTGGTTTTCATTGATGCCAACTAAACATGATGAACACCATATAATATCAAAGAGGATGTCAATTGATTCAGTATGAGTCGCTGATATCAGCACAAGTCAAAGTGGATACAACATTCCAGTAGAAATATGAAGAAGCCACTTTGAGGAAGTCTACTACACATGATGAAGAAAGCATGAACATCAGGAGCATATGCACAAGAGGTGAAGGTGACATATATGCAACTTTGGATTATATCTAAAAGCACAAATATATAAAGAAGACAAGAAGCATATATGTGCAAGGTGATAGACATGGATGCTAGTCTGAAAAAGTATATTTGGTCACTGCATCCATTCTATCTGAAGATGTTTACAACGTCTTAGAGCATATCTAAAACTAAAGATGTGAATCAAGGATGCATTAAGCATGCAACTTTGGAGTATATCTAAGAAGTGCATTCAGGCAGAATATGTGTATCAAGGAGACATCATACATGAGCCAGTCTCAATAAGTACATAGGATGATACTTCACACAAATCCAAAAGGATACTTCATGAAGATTCAATTCAAGAAGGAACACAAACAATGCACTCTACATCATGGAGTCCTTGTGCAGATATTAAGTCCACCAAGATACACCTTCTCATGACAAACAACCAAGCAATTGGTTTGAAAATAGTTCAAGTGCTCAAAATGCCAAGAATATGATTGGACCAAAGGGACAAGCAAGCTATCAAGTCTAAGTATTGCTTCGTTGATGGTTGGGAGTGCGCAGGAAGAAAGGAACAATAGATGGTCGGACAATCCTGAAAGCGTGCAAACACAACCAATAAGAAGATGCCTTCAGGTGGTGAAAAGCGAACAAGTTCCTAAATGGGTACGATCTGTTGAATATCACATATGAGAGAATGCCTCAACCGACGAACAACAAGTGCACAAGTCCCACAAGTAATGATAAGGAAGAGGTCAAAACCCCACCAAAAGAGAAGTTGGAGTGTGCACAATTTCCATAAAGTTGCAATACAACAAGAGCGCATCACCCAAATGCAATGATGAGAATGGGTTACAATCCCACTAAGCAGAAGCCGTAAAATGTGCAGACTATGAAAATTGATGATAGCACAAGGGCACATTACCCACAAGGGATGGTAAAACAAATATCATGGACATATCAAAGATAAGGTGAAAGATTGCACATATACTGCAAGGCAATGGTACATCTAGAGCGCAATGGTAAATGACCAAGGTGTAAAGTCCCACAAATTTGTGGACTTTAAGGGCACTTGATACATCAGAGATGACATATCAATAGCGCAAATGATGACACGTAGCATATGCATGATCCAAGTGTTGAAATTTGGTTGAGCTTTGATATTTAATTCTTTTAGATGCAGAGACTTGAAGCAATGAGACAATTCAATCCATGAAATTCATACACCCATAACACAAGATATACCCTAGGGAAAATCTTCAAAATTATGAGAACAAAAACCCCAACAATTCTTCTCAGTATAATATAATGGATAGCAGAGAATACTTTCTTTTACAACATAGCAAATTGGTTTTGGAAGATAACAGATCACCAAACTTCTTGGTGCAGATACATAAGTAATGGAGAAGAGAGATCAAACGAATGTGTGCCCAACACAAAAATAATAAGCACGAACAATACCCTGCACAAAGAGAAGTGCCTTGCCTTCAACCAGGAGAAGAGAATTCGCTTCACACTCTGGATTCAACAATCCTGTATATCATATTTATACATTCTTCTCTTCTATTTTTAACTTCTAACTTCAGGATGAACTCTCCCTCAAACTGGATGTATTGATCTTGCATGGAGTGGTGCGCCCCACTTCTCATGTAGTGCTTCATCTCACAAGCTATCACTTAGGATGAAATCGCCTCTTAACAGAAAGCTTTCCCACTTAGTTAGGTGGCTAACTTAAGTGTTGACATGCAAGTGTCACAACTCACGTGTCATCTTTTAGTTTAACATAATTGTCGTCATGCAATAAGACTTAGTTAACTAGATCTTCTTTGTTGTCACTTAATTACTTAACTCTCTTTAACTGAAGTGTCGTCTTTTAGTTTAACTAAAGTGTAAATACTTTTTCTTTTTTTTACACGGTAACGAGCTTTTATATTACAAAAAAAGATGAGATTACAAAACGGTGGGAAGACTGGTTCCAAAAATGGAGAGTTGTCAAGATAAATTCACCACATCCCAGTCTTTGCATGTCATACATATTCCCTATTCCGCGATAACTGAAAATTCTTACAAACATCCCTAGAATAAGACTACAGATGAAAAACATATCGAGCAGTTTGACCAGCTTCTACAAGCTTAAACATAAAAAAAGAGAAGGCTATTACAAAAAAGTTTTGAAAAACCAAGAACGAGCTGACAGAGGAAACATCAATTGACATGGAGCTGGTGGACGTTCTTCTTCTTTCTCCCAGTCGCAGCACTGACATTATCATCAACAATGCCATGGAGGACAGTGGGGTTGTTCCTATTGTTGGTCCTGATGCAATCGACGTTAGCTTTGACAATTCTGAGACAACTCTGAAGGGACTCAAACTTACCGGCCATGATGTCAAAATAATATTTCATCTTACCATTGCTTCTTCAAACTTCAGAGTTTGAGATCTGAACAAAGGTAGCAAGGTGAGAAATGGCTTTTTTCAGTTCAGAGTATTCTCCTCTAAGCCAACGAACCTAAGATTCCAGCTCCAAAACATGGGAAAGCACCCTAGGGGATGGACTGTTAGGTCCTTGCGGGGAGCCCAAAATTAGCGAACCCACTATTCTCACCAACATGGTGCATCCAATTCCTGCCGTTGCCCGGCTCTCCAGAGTTTCCACAAACAAACTGTTGCACAGAACTACAATTGTTCTAGCCTTGTCCCACATCGAGAAGAGGGCAATTCCTGCCGCTTCCAGACTCGCTTGAGTGACCACAAAGGACATGCAGCCCAGAACCCTTATTGCTTAGTCCCTGCCCCACGTCGAGAGAAGCCTAGTTTCTGCCACTGCCAAAATCTTTCCCACGAAAGCCATGCTGCACTAGACCACCACGAGAGGCCTGCTTCTCGGAGCCACCATGCCCCTGCACCACATCATACATGTATCTTTTCATGCCATCCCCCCCCCCGAATTAGCCTGGAGATGCTTCCTGCAACATCTACACTGCAGCATAGGGGGATTCTGACCATCATTGTTACCTTCTTGCATGTTTACCTGCAGATACAAACTCAGCACCCGACGCAGAAGGTCTTGCAGTATGCCTAAAATGCCACCTTCGATCATGATATAAGCAACGTTGTCCTTAGAGCCTGGTCACAATGAATTCTCGCATGCGAGACAGGCGGATTCGGTCAGGAGAGGCCGTCGTTTGTGCTGAGAGGACGTGTGAAAGGATCTAGGGGGGTAGGGAAATCCCAAGGAGATCTTCACATTAAACACAATCAAAACAAAATTGAGGCCATAAAATGAGGGGTAGGGGGATAGACCCCAAGTCGAGAGGGGGCACTTAAAAGGCGAGGTCATAAGAAAAAAAAACATACCATAAGGGGGAGGGTTACGGGCCCCAGTTGTTGGAAATTTTTTTTCCATTGTTGATCACTACACCACAGTACAAGCCAATGCCTATGTTGGTCATGGTGTCAGCTCACTGATTATTGTGCCTCAAGACATGAAGAAATGAGATAGATTTGAAATCCTTAGCCATGAATATGAAGTGATGTTGGAGTTTGGAGACCGGTTTTCGACGGTTTTTGGCTAGATCCCTAGCTTCCCTGATAACCAACATCGAATCTCCAATGGCTACCAGATCCTTGACATCTGCGTTCCTAGCAACCTCCATACCTTTGATTAATGTGATCCATTCTGCATCGTTATTAGTCCTTCTGCCGATTCCCCGGGCAAAGTCTTTCACATTGTTTTCCTCGGAGTCCAAAAGGACTCCTCTCGCAGCTGCCAACCCAGTCTAAAGTGTAAATACTTTAGTTAACTAGTCCCTTTTATTTAACACTTAGTTAACTAAAATCATGCTGATTGATTTACTTGAAGTGACCACTGTGAGTTCTTTAGTTAACTAAGACATATCTTTAACTGATGCTTTAACTGAAGCATTGATACTTAACTGAAGATTTATAACTGAAGCTTTAATAATTCGATTTTTCTTTAATTAACTGAAGTGTCTGCATGGGAAATTTTTAATTCTCTTGATCTCTATGCTTTATCTTTTATTTCTTTATCTCTTACTGCATAGTCAATATTTGCTAACTTTAATTATCCATCACATTACATTATACTAAGAAGAATTATCAGATGTTGTGATCATATTATATTATTCCGGAACAAATGATCATATGCTAAAGTAATTCACTTTAGAGGTGATCAATCTTTGAAGGAGACTTAATATCAATCTGGTGATCATGGTTAATAATATA
This sequence comes from Larix kaempferi, assembly GCA_027924585.1. Lineage (NCBI taxonomy): Eukaryota > Viridiplantae > Streptophyta > Pinopsida > Pinales > Pinaceae > Larix > Larix kaempferi. The sequence continues at coordinate 63,002,578 of BSBM01000370.1, read as the reverse complement.
TCACACAACAATAAATGCTTTTAACAAGTCAAACATGACCTTTACACGGAAGGTCCACCTCTATACGGGAGGTCCATCTCATGGATACCTTTATACGAAAGGTTCACCTCTATCTGGGAGGTCCATCTCATGGATACCTTTATACAGAAGGTCCATATGATAATCATGACTTGATACACACAAGTTCAGAGCCTTGTCCAACAAGACTTTACAACATCATTACTTTGATCAATTAACTCTATACGGGAGTAATACCATTTACACGAAAGGCAATCAAAATGCTCACCTTTATACAAGAGGATCAATCTTGGCTACACAAGATTGGTTTGGAGAATGTATCCTAATGCTGTATATTTAACACTCCCTCTCAGCGAGGGAGGCATTCTCTTCCATACCAAGCTTGTCTCAGAAGTACCCGAACTTCGTCACTGACAGAGGATTTGTTAACAAATCTACAATCTGCTCATCAGTAGAAATGTACTGAATTTTCACTGTACCTTTCTGGACCATGTCTTGGATGAAGTGATACTTCATTTAAATGTGCTTCGAATTGTCATGAAACATTGGGTTTTCGAAAATCTTTTTGCAACTTTGATTGTCACACCTAATAACGGTAGGCTCAAGCTTTTCACTAAACAACCTTGCAAGTAGCTTTCTGAGCCACACTGCTTCTCGGCAGGAAACACTAGCAGCTATGTATTCTGCTTCGGTAGTGCTCTGGGCTACGGAGCCCTGCTTCCTACTGGACCAAGATATCATAGTTTATCCTAGGCTATAATAGTAGTCGGATGTTCTCTTATGGTCCACAATGATTCCTCCCCAATCTGAGCCTATATAACCAAGTAACATGACTCCTCCACTGGAGGCATATCTGAGTCCATATGAAATTGTACCTCAAAGGTACCTAGGCACATGCTTAGCAGTTGTCTAGTGTCTGTGTCTTGAATCGGACATAAATTGACTCAGAATGCTCATATCATAACATATATCAGGCCTTGAATGTATCAAGTACATTAGTGAGCCTATAAGCTATCTATACAAAGTGGGATCTACTAGATCTGATCCAGAGCTTAACTCATGAATTTTCCTCAAATTGGAAACCATCGGTGTAGTCATAGATTTGCAATCTATCATGTCAAAGTTGATCTCTTACCTGAGAGATATTGGAGAAGAAGGAGGCCACTGTCTCATCCGTCTCCATATTTAATTTCCGAATCTTATTCTTCAATGCCCTCTTTTGACTCGGGGCCTTATTCTCATATAGATTAGTCAATGTATCATAAAATTATTTCGTGGTCTTCAACGGTGTGATCAAGGGAATCAAGTTATCTCTTACCGAATCATAGATGATTTGTTTAGCCTTAGCTTGATTCGTCTTGAAGTTGATGCTCCCTGCATTAGATGTAGGATCCTCCACCACAGTGGATACATAGCCATCCAAATCATGTTCCTCTAGGATGTTGAGAATCCTAGCCTTCCAAGTTTTGAAGTTTGAGCTACCCTCAAGACGGTCTTCCGGTCGTAGAGATACCGATTCCATAGTATTCAAATATCGTGCTCAACTTCTCAGGATCTAAGTAGGCTCTAGTTGGCATGCAAAACTGAGCTCCTTCATGCCATGAGCTCTGATACCATGTTGAAATTTGGTTGAGATTTGATCTTTAATTCTTTTAGATGCATAAAATTGAAGCAATGAGGCAATTCAATCCATTAAATTCATACACCCATAACACAAGATATACCCTAGGGAAATTCCTCAAAATTATGAGAACAAAAGCCCCAGCAACTCTTCTCAGTATAATATAATGGATAGCAGAGAATGCTTTCTTTTACAACATAGCAGATTTCTTTCGGAAGAAAAGAGATCACCAAACTTCTTGGTGAAGATACAAAAGCAATGGAGAAGAGATATCAAATGGATGTGTTCCCAACACAACAATAATAAGCAAGAACAATACCCTGGACAACGAGAAGTGCCTTGCCTTCAATGGAGAAGAGAATTCACTTCACACTCTGGATTCAACAATCCTACATATTATATTTATACATTCTTCTCTCCTATTTTTAACTTCTAACTTCAGGATGAACTCGCCCTCAAAATTGATGTATTAATCTTTCATGGAGTGGTGCGCCCCACTTCTCATGTAGTGCTTCATCTCACTGAGATGTCACATAGGATGAACTCGCCTCTTAACTAAAAGTCCACCCACTTAGTTAAGTGGCTAACTTAAGTGTTGACATGCAAGTGTCACAACTCACATGTCATCTTTTAGTTTAACATAAGTGTCGTTATGCAATAACACTTAGTTAACGAGATCTTCTTTGTTGTCACTTAGTTAACTCTCTTCAACTAAAGTTTCGTCTTTTAGTTTAACTAAAGTGTAAATACTTTAGTTAACTAGTCCCTTTTATTTAACACTTAGCTAACTAAAATCATGTTGATTGATTTACTTGAAGTGACCATTGTGATTTCTTTAGTTAATTGAGACATATCTTTAATTGATGATTTAACTGAAGCATTGATACTTAACTAAAGCTTTAATAATTCAAGTTATCTTTAATTAGTTGAAGTGTTTGCATGGGCAATTTCAAATTCTCTTGATCTCTATGATTTATCTTTTATTTCTTTATCTCTTACTGCATAGTCAATATGTGATAACTTTAATTATCCATCACATTACATTATACTAAGAAGAATTATCAGATGTTGTGATCATATTATATTATTCCAGACCAAATGATCATATGCTAAAGTAATTCACTTTAGAGGCGATCAATCTCTAAAGGAGACTTAATAGCAATCTGGTGATCATGGTTAATAATATATCACACAACATTAAATGCTTTTAACAAGTAAAGCATGACCTTTATACGAAAGGTCCACCTCTATACGGGAGGTCCATCTCATGGATACCTTTAAATGGAGGGTTCACCTCTATAAGGGAGGTCCATCTCATGGATACCTTTATACAGAAGGTTCACATGATAATCATGACTTGATACACACAAGTTCGGAGCCTTGTCCAACAAGAATTTACAACATCATTACTTTGATCAATTACCTCTATAAGGGAGGAATAACCTTTACACAGAAGACAATCAAAGTGCTCACCTCTGTACAGGAGGATCAATCTTGCTTACACAAGATTGGTTTGGAGAATGTATCTTGATGCTGTATATTTAACACTACCTCTCAGCAAGGGAGGCATTCTCTTTCATACCAACCTTGTCTCAGAAGTACCTGAAATTCGTTACTGATAGAGGATTTGTTAACACATCTACAATTTGCTCATCAGTAGCAATGTACTGAAGTTTCACTGTACCTTTCTAAACCATGTCTTGGATGAAGTGATACTTCATTTCAATGTGCTTCGACTTGTCATGAAACACTGGGTTTTTGAAAATATTGATGCAACTCTGATTGTCACACCTAATAATGGTAGGCTCAAGGTTTTCACCGAACAACCCTGCAAGTAGCTTTCTGAGCCACATTGCTTCTCGGTAGAAAACACTAGCAGCTAGGTATTCTGCTTCGGTAGTGCTCTGGGCTACGGATCCGTGCTTCCTACTGGACCAAGATATCATAGCTGATCCTAGGCTATAATAGTAGCTGGATGTGCTCTTATGGTCCACAATGATTCCTCCCCAATCCGAGTCTATATAAACAAGTAACATGAATCCTCCACTAGAGGCATATCTAAGTCCATGTGAAATTGTACCTCGAAGGTACCTAAGCACATGCTTAGCAGCTGTCCAGTGTCTGTGTCTCGGATCAGACATAAATTGAATCAGAATGATCACACCATAACATATATTAGGCCTCGAATGGATCAAGTACATTAGTGAGCCTATAAGATGTCTATACAAAGTGGGATCTATTGGATCTGGTCCAGAGCCATGAATTTTCCTCAAATTGGAAACCATCTATGTAGTCATAAATTTGCAATATATGATGCCAAACCTGCGCAATATATCCACATTGTACTTCCCTTGAGATAGAAAAATTTCATCTTTTCTTTGCCAGATCTCAAGGCCAAGAAAGTAGTGCATTAGACCTAAGTCTTTCATCTCAAACTCCGAGGTGAGATCCCTGTTGCACCAAGCAATCAGATTTTCCTCTCTAGTGAGAAACAAATCATCAACATACAAAACCAATATCAACGGTTAGTTATTCACTACTTTGAAGTACAAATTTGGGTCAGATTCACTGTTACATAAACCCAGTTTTGAAGGTAGCTATCAATTGTGGAGTACCAAGCCCCTGGGGCTTGTTTAAGCCCATATAGAGATTTCCTTAGCTTGTAAACATGGGACTCCTTCCAATGCACCACAAATCCTTCAGGCTGCTGAATATAAACCTCTTCCTCAACCTCACCATTGAGAAAGGTTGTCTTCACATCCATATGGTGAAGTTTCCATCCTAGAATAGATGCAAGTTCACATCCATCTTGTGGATAGAACATAATTATCTAGCGAAAATATGGATGCACACATGCAGCAAAATGAAGTTTTGATGGTGAGCAAAAAGATGTTGTAAACCGGTGAAAATTGCGCAAACACAGAAAGGAAGAAATACTGAAGAATGTGCAAGTGTTGGATATCTTGAAGGATTGTATCAAAATAAACACATCGACAATCACAGAAGTTGAAGAGACAAAAGCATAGAGACATAATCAAATATTATCAGATATTGCGTAGATGTCTAGCTGATGCATATGGACTGAATTATAGGTGTGCAAAGTTGAAGACTACATCTGATGCGCAACAACATAACAGTAGCAGAATCATATAGGTGCATCAAGATGCATATGATCTAATACAAGTGCCTTATACTGAATGGACCAATCATTTGATGCACAATATGTCGCATATCGTCTGAAGAAATGCAACACTTAATTGGAACAAAGACATCATAAAGTGCGCAATTATCTCTGTTACTAATGCTTCATTTCAGTGTAGCAAATAATCAATTGAAAGCATAGTATCAGTTGATCATTGCAGTCATGTAAAGAAGAACGTTGAACCAAAAGCGCATACTATAGCCTCAGCAGAGAACACAATCCATCAAGTGAGTCATCAACAGAAGTGTGATTTTGAGAAGAAAGACAATTCAAGTGATGTATGCAGAGCAGTGACAAAATACATTCCGCATACGAAGGTCGAGCACAACAGAATCATCATCAGAAGACCTGAAGAAATGTGGGGAGTTAAAGAACAATAAGGCATCAAAATATATCATACATCAGGGCGGTTGGACGAGGCAAGGAGACAGGGAGTTACAGTTTCCTTCAGGTTGGTTCCTATAAAAGAACAAGGAGACATGGAGTCACAGCTTCCTTCAGGTCGGTGCCTGTAAAAAAAAGAGACAGGGGGTCGGTGCCTCCTTCTAGTTGGAGCTAGAGAAATATCAGGGGGTTTCAACCTCCTTCCAGTTGGTGCTAGTAAACACAGGAAGTTGGTGCTTCCATGAATATATTATTTCTAATTATAAAGAAGCATTCTGTGGTTTTCTCCCATTTAGGTTTCCACATTAAAATTATGTGTGTTATGTGTTGATGATATGGTGCACATACATGTGAATGTTTATTTACTGATGCATAACAGATGATGAATGTTTAAGTAAAGTTTAATCTCTTAAAGAAGGTAAAATCTTCCAAGAACTACGCTAATACTGATTCATCCCCCCTCTTAGTATTAAATATATTCCAACAATTGGTATTAGAGTGGGTGTCTTCAGTAACATACTAACATATGGAAGATAGATCAATGCGCAGTTATGGGAAAGGAAGGTTATCTAAGTGAAACACCATGGTTACAAGAAAACAACTACTTAGACAATCTATCTATTGTAGAAGCATGAGATATTATCTGTACATAGAGAAAGACGATAGAAGAAGTTAAGAAGATAGCAACAAGGACTTTAAACCTCCTAAAAGGGAAGAAAGTCGAATCTAAGGAATTGGTAGCCGCTCTCACCTATCAGCTCCAAGAAGTTAGAGAGACCAGTCAGAATCAAAAGAAAAGGAACAAAACCTTGGAAAACAAGCTGGAAAGATCGACTGCAGAGAATTAGAAGCTTGAAAATGAGATCACTCTTCTCAAAGAAAAAATAGAAAAGGTCACACAAGAAAAGGAGGAAAAGGATAGGGAAATTATGTCATTAAAACTCCAGCTACAGGAACAATGTGACAATCAAAATCATCTTCAGATAAGTAAACAAGAGGTTATATATCTCAAAGAAATAAACTTGGAATATGAAAAAAACTTGGTGAAAAACGAACTATATTACAAGCAAAAGAGGAATAACTGTAAAGGCTACATGATCAAGCCATTATGACATAAAGATTTACCAAAAGCACATAAGTGCTAAATGAAATTCTCAGAAAACAAAGATCTCCTCACAACAGAACCGGCATAGGTTTCGAACATAACTATAAATAGAGTGTGAAGGAGACTCCGCAACTAAAAGGGATGAGTTTGTACACTGTGCAAAAAAAATAAATGAGTTTGCACAAACCTGTTCAGTGTTGGAAATGTACAATGATTGGGAAAATTGGAAAATACTACAACGATGTAATCTGTTATAAATGCAACAAAATAGGTTACAAGGCACTGGATTGTAAAATACCGAGAAAAAATGTGAAACGATGGATACAGAATATTGATGGAGATTCAGAATAAAAAATTGAAGGCAATACCCATGAAGGACAAATAAAGACTCACTACTGCAAAAAGGTGTGGAGGAAGAAGAATGTGAATGAAGATAATTCTCTAAACGCTCCTCTTAATGTATGGAAGGACCCGGGAGACACATTGTCTCCATATCAACACAAAACTAATTCATCATTAGTTAGACCCATTGCAATAAGACACATGCGACATCGTAAACTGTGATGACGGGGAGTAACATTAATGACTTAGTGGAGCAATGGCACAAACGACATTAATTACACAAACAACAACATAAATGATTGAATAAATTTCAATGTATCAGGAGAAAGTAACTAAACCTTCTAGGAAACCTTCCAATATCCCGAGATCAGAAAAAATCAAGGGAAATGTGCAGAACATTAATGACTAACAATACTATCAGTCTTGATAAACCATGAAGGCTTCTGGTAAGAACCCTAACACCTATTGAGAACAACTGCTGCACAAAAATCATCTGTGAAAGCTTGAGAATCATGGCATTCAAGAGACAACATAAGAACAAATTTGTGGATACACTAGCACCCGCTCAGGACTATCAAGATTATACCCCCTCACAAAAAATGGATGCTCCAATTTTCACTCCGATTGATTTGGAAAGCACAAAGCTACCTGACCGAAAGGAATCCGAAGGAGATACTATTGCAGAGAAAATATATGGTGCAATAGACCAAGTCATATTTGCAGAATACAAAATTGGTGACACTAAGAAATTCCCAGACCTCTCCAAAACACGGTATATGGAGAGAAGTGAGATAGGTGAAATGGTGCTCCGGGATTGGGCCATTGGATTATCCAAGTTAGGAATACTGAACTTGCTTGAAATTCCTTACTTTGGAAAATCTAACCATGCAAAGATGTGTGCAAAATTGCTATTATCACAAGTCCATAGCAAATACTTATGGCTCAACAAAGCAATACCTATTGATGTTGCACTTATTAAATCAATAAATGGGCTGCCTTCCTCTGGAGAATATGTTAGCCTCCTTTTTGACAAGAAGGGACTTGGGAAAAGAACGACTGAAAAATATGGAACTCAAAGGGGCAGTAAAGGGTTCATTGTTCCTCAGATCAATAATCTAGTTGTAAAATTCACTGTCAAAATACTTTCTTGCAAGCTATTTCAAAAGGGGCGTCAAGATCAAGTATCAGCAGAAAGTATAGTAGCAACATAGAAGTGTGTAGAAGGTGCTCAGATGAATTCGACAACATTTCTGCTAAATAATTTTCTTGAAGATTGTACGGAAGCTCAAGAAAGAGGTAGAACTTTTCGATATTCTTGGCTACTGATTTGCATTTCTTTTGTTGGATGGAAGGAACCAGAAGGAAGCCAAATATTTCATAGAAATTGAAGACCCTTCCTCGGAGCCAGTTTTGCAAATATGTGGAAAACATCAAATAAACGAAGACAGGAGATGAATGATTTGAATTTATCTGTCTATTGTGAACAAATTAAGCATATTTTACAGGAAACTCCTCGCATATGGCCCTGTATATTTGAGGAGTACAAGGGTATAATGCACTTCAAACTTGGACTCCACTATACTTTTGTTCAAGCTAAAAGAGATCCAAGCAAACGATGGATGGCCACTAAGTTCATGTGTTCTGAGAATGAAATCACACAGATAGTGTAGGAATGGGATGAGGAATGGAGGAGACCATTGACAAAAGAAGAAGAGATTATGCCAAACAACAAGGAAGAACAAGAAAAGGAAGAACAAAAGGAAACAATTCTAGAGAGAGAAGCAAAAGAAGCAGTCACAATAAGTGACACTCTGAGACAGGAAGTAGAAGAGGAAAAACAAGGTGCCTCAAAGTTACAGAAAACAGTAGAGGAAATGTTCATCTCACTCCTAGAATTTCAAGGAATTGAGAACACTGCTCCCGAAGAAAAAGTATTAAAATTTAATGACATCATTCGAGGGTTGCGGAGGAGAGTCGCAAAACTGTCATATGGACCTAAAACTCCTCCAGAATTAAGGACAAAACAAGAAAAAATACTTGAAAGGTTAATACTGAATTTGAGAACATCAAGGTGTTGAATTTAAAATGCCCATAGTTGCATGCTGAAAGTAACTAGACATGGGAAAATCTATTTGAAAATGAGCAGCTAAAATAAGTAAATAAGAGGTTGCACATGAATGCCCAAGAATCAGTACAGGAAAGTCTTGATTGTCTGGTCAATTTACCAACCAACGAGAAACAAGATAAAATACAAGAATCTAGAAAGATGCAACCATAAATTAACATGCTCAGATAGGAACAACAGAATCGGATTGAGAGGCTCAGACCATTTCAAGAAGAGGTGTACATGCTTACAGAATCCTTTCTAAAATTACAAGATGGAAAAAAAGAGGTAATCAACAATGGCATAGAAGGGCTTGGATCTGTCTTTGAACAAGTAGAAATAGTTCTAATAACTAAAGAAAATGAACTAAAGGAAAAAGTTGATTGCACAAAAACAAGTTTACATAATCTAAAATCTACAATTCAATCAGAAGCTCTGCAAAACAATGAAGCATAAAGATAGGGGGATTTATCCCACGAAAAGTCAGAACAGTTCAGGTGCAAAACACAAGAGAAGAATTCTCAAAAGAGCAATAGACCTCTTTTCCATTGATGTCAAAGGGGGAGAAATGCATGAAGCTGTTGATGTTGAAAAGAAATGCATACATGAGGATACAAGTAGAAATGCATGAAGCTGATGCATAAAGAAAACAGGAGAAATGCAGAGCAGGAAGTATGGACCAAATGTTAAAGAACATGAAGTCTTGAGGACTACAGAGTATGAAGACATCAAAGAAGCAGAGCATGAAGAAAACGTGAAAGAGTGTGAAGAAGAATAATTGAAGACATGTCATGTGGAGATGATCTACGCATACATGATAGGAAGATGTATAGTTCGCACAGAAATGACAAAAGTACTGATAAAGAGTGCAATATCCAAAAATCCCAAAAATTTTAGGGGGAGAATTGTGACCAGAACACAGATGAAGCACACAACTCAAATAAAATTAGGCACAGCTTCATAAGGTGTTAATGGGGACATTTTTCAGCATTGGTTTTCATTGATGTCAACTAAAGAAGATGACCATCATCCAATTTCAAAGAGGATGTCAACTGATTCAATATGAGTCACTGATATTAGCACAAGTCAAAGTGGATACAACATTCCAGTAGAAATATGAAGAAGCCACTTTGAGGAAGTCTATTGTGCATGATGAAGAAAGCATGAACATCAGAAGTATATGCACAAGAGGTGAAGGTGACATATATGCAACTTTGGAGTATATCTAAAAGCACAAATATCTGAAGAAGACAAGAAGAATATATGTGCAAGGTGACAGACATGGATTCCGATATGAAAAAGTATATCTAGTCACTACATCCATTCTATCTGAATATGTTTACACCGTCTTAGAGCATATCTAAAAGTGAAGACGTGAATCGAGGATGCATTAAGCATGCAACTTTGGAGTATATCTAAGAAGTGAATTCAGGCAGAAGATGTGTATCAAGGAGACATTATACATGAGCCAGTATGAAGAAGTACATAAGATGATACTTCATACAGATCCAAAAGGATACTTCATGAATATTCAGTTCAAGAAGGAACACAAGCAATGCACTCTACATCATGGAGTCCTTGCACATATATTAAGTCCACCAAGATACACCTTCTCATGAAAAACATCCAAGGAATTGGTTGGACAATAGTTCAAGTGCTCAAAATGAAAAGAAGATGATTAGACCAAAGGGACAAGCAAGCTAGCAAGTCTAAGTATTGCTTGGTTGATGGTTGGGAGTAGGGTAGGAATTTGAAAGAAAATTTACCTGTCAATTTTTCTAGTTTTGACATAATGTATGAACGTTTTCAAGATTTTTTTTTTAATGGGTGGATTAAAATATTAACCGTATTTGATGGGAAAAATGGCCCATTATGGGGATTTTTCCCCTCAAAATCCAACCTTGGTTGGGAGTGTGCAAGAAGAAAGGAACAACAGATGGCCAAACAATCTTGAAATCTCGCAAGCATATCCAATTAGAAGATGCCTTCAGGTGGTGAAAAGTGCACAAGTTCCTAAATGGGTACAATCGGTTGAATATCACATATGAGCAAATGCCTCAGCCGATGAACAACAAGTGCGGAAGTCCCACAAGTAATGATAAGGCATAGGTCCAAAAACCACCAAAAGAGAAGTTGGAGTGTCACATTTTTTGTAAAGTTTCAATACAACAAGAGCACATCACCCAAATGCAATGATGAGCATCGGTTACAATCCCACTAAGCAAAAGCCATAAAATGTGTAGAATATGCAAATTGATGATAAAACAAGGGTGCATTACCCACAAGGGATGGTACAAAAAATATCATGGACATATCAAAGATAAGGTGAAAGATTGTGCATATACTGTAAGGAAATGGTACATCTAGAGTGCAATGGTACACCACCAAGGTGCAAAGTCCCAATAAGTTGTGGACCTTGAGGGTGCTTGATACACCAGAGATGACATATCAATAGCACAGATGATGACACGTGGCATATGCAAAATCCAAGAAGTATGGAAGAAGGGATGCCACGACCGACTTGCAAACATACAATCCGTGCAAGACATGTATAAATAGAGATGCAATTTGGAGATTGGAAGTAAGTGAAAAGTGTAAGAAGAATACAAGTTCTGTGAAAGCTTCAGTTTGTTTTTCGGGGCATCAAGGGGCTCTTGGACAGAACATAATGATCTAGCGAAGAGCCGGATGCGCACATGCAACAGAATTAAGTTTTGATGGTGCACAGAAAGATGTCGTAAACCTGTGACAATTGCACAAACACAGAAATGAAGAAATACTAAATAATGCGCAAGTGCTGGGTATTTTGAAGGATTGTATCACAATCAACAAATCGATAGTAATAGAAGTTGAAGAGACAGAAGCGCAGAGACAAAATCTAATATTATTAGATATTGCGTGGATGTCTAGCCGATGCATATGAACTAATGTGAAAGTGTGCAAAGTTGAAGACTACATCTGATGCGCAATAACATAACAATAGTAGAATCAGACAGGCACATCAAGATGCAGATGATCTAAGATAAGTGCATTATACTGAACAGACCAATCATTTGATGCACAGGACGTCGCAGATCGTCTGAAGGAATACAACACTTAATCAGAATGGAAACATCATAAATTGCACATTTATCTCTATTACTAGTGCTTCATTTCAGTGCAACAAATAATCAATTGAAAGCATAGTATTAGTTGATCATTCCAGTCACATAAAGAAGAACATTGAATCACAATCGTAGACTACAACCTTAGTAGAGAACACAATCCATCAAGTGAGTCATCAGAAGAAGTGTGATTTTGAGAAGAAAGAGAAGTCAAGTGATGTATGTAGAGCAGTGACAAAATACCATCTACATACGAAGGTTGCACACAACAGAATCATCATCAGAAGACCTGAAAAAGTGCACAGAGTTAAAGAACAACAAAGAAGCAAGATATATCAAACATCAGGGCGGTTAGACGGGGAAAGGAGATAGGGAGTTGGAGCTTCCTTCAAGTTGGTGCCTGTAAAAAAACAAGGAGACAGGGAGTTGTAGCTTCCTTCAGGTCGGTGCTTGTAAAACAAAGTGATAGGGGTTCAGTGCCTCCTTCTAGTTGGAGCTGGAGAAAAATCAGGGGGTTGGATCCTCCTTCTAGTTTGTGTTGGTAAACACAGGAAGTTGGTGCTTCCTTGAATGTATTCTTTCTAATTATAAAGAAGCATTCCATGGTTTTCTCCCATTTGGGTTTCCACATAAAAATTATGTGTGTTATGTGTTGATGATATGGTGCATGTACATGTGAATGTTTATTTAATAATGCATAACATATGATGAGTGATTAAGTAAAGTTTAATATGTTAATGAAGGTAAAATCTGCTAAGAACTGTGCTAATACTGATTCACCCCCCCTCTCAGTATTAAATCAATTCCAACACATGCAATTGTCCAAGCTATAAAAAATTGGGAACATTACGCATATAAACATTATTGGCCACGCATGCATGATCACACATAATACTGAACTGTGAATATGTCAAGAGATAATATGAAATATATAATATATCAGGGAAGTTATAATACAAAAATAGGCAGCCTGTAGATGGCCTTTCAATGTACATATATCAAAAAGGTCATTGATGTACATATAAAGAAAAGTACACCTGTCCACGATCACACATAAAAACTCTAACTTCCTCTTTATTTTTCATGAATGTGATGCATCTTGCCTCTGTCCACAATAGCTGTGCATCTGTGGCGACTGCAAGTCAAAGATCATATTTCTTTATCAGGTAACTGAACTAATATTGAAGCACTAACAAACTTAAAAAATTTAAAATATGAATCAATTACTTATAAAAAACACTAACTGAATCCATCAGAGGTATAGATGCATGTGGTTTCCTCCTCGTTGAAATCCTCTCTGCAATGATGCTCTGCGAATAAAATATCCTATGTCCATTAGCTCAACAATTATCAACATGTATGCATGATAAAGTACTCACCAATTTTGTAATTGATGAACATCTCACCGAAAAAATATGCTCTGGGACATGAGACTGGGTTTCTTCTTTAGCGAGTGGAGTCATAGGTTGAACATGAACCTCGGTCACATGCACTATTGGACTAGACTGATGCTACATTCACCAAATGCTAAAATAGTTCGACATCATGCATGTGCATACACAATAAAAATTAACTGTACATGTACAAATATTCAAGTAGATACCTCTACGTGACTTATTCCCATTGTACAAGAAACATTAACATTAACATCAACAACCCCGCTAAGGTATGGCATGGAGGACTCTCCAACCTGATGCTGTAAAGATGCGGAAAAAAACATTAAGAAAAACAAGTTGTGGAGTGAATTGAAATCCAACCAACAACTATCATAGAAGGCTATGTACATTATTGTGGAATTAGTAGGTCCATGATCATGGATACCCGCTCTTTTTATGGAAGAGGTCCTTCTGGTGTAGACAAAACCCTTCTCTACATTTGGACTACGGGGAGAGCCAAACCAAAGAGGTGGTGGATTGATTTGCGTTGATGCCTGCAATCACAGAGTGTTATCATAGTTAGATGTGGACATGAATGGATGAAATAAGATGTATTGAAAAACTAACATGTTGTAATACTTACCTCTTCTTGGGACATATTTCCCCCATGGGAGGGATTGCTACTAGAAAATTCTTTCCCCTCTGTAGAGCCAGATAACACCTGCAAGTTTAAAAATTATAAATATTAGCAATATATAAAGGATTACACTATTAAAACATAATTTGAACAAGATTAAGTCATTAACCATGTACTTACATTCCTAAAAAACTCATAGAATCTACTTGTGGGGAATTCACTCAAATCAATGTCACCCACATCTTGTTGAGAATGATGTGCCTGCAACTTCAAAAATTGTAAATATCAATGAACTAACATGTATTAACGAAATGACATGTATTAACAAAATTACTAAAAATATGACCTCAGTGTTGGTTGTTGCCACCTCAGATACAACAACACTAGGTACATTACAACACCCTATAGAGGCATCAAGCTCCAGAAAGATTAAAAATTGTATATATTAACAATCTTTTAATGTGTACAATATGGAAACAAATAATTTGAATGACATTAGTGTTTTAACAATGTCCTTACTTGACCGGAAGTCATCATAGAGGTACCATGTGTTGGTCGACGACCATAGCAGGCTTGACCACATGTCGTGCACACGTGTGGTTCAATTTGGGGCTCATTGGATCTCAGTCTAACCCCACCAATAGATGGTCATCTTCCACCAAAAGCTGATGGTTGTACCCCACCAAAAGGAGAGGGCCCTTCTTGGTCAATAATTGTATTGTGGCATACAATCACTTGAGCTAGCATCAGAAACGCCTCTTGTGTCTGGGGCATCATAGTATGTGCAGGAGGGATGTCTGGCCTCGGTATCTGGCTACGAGGTGGAGGTATCGGTCGATTGGAATCTCTATGCCTAGTGTTGGGATGATTTTGGGGAATCCCCATACCAGCGCCCTGTAACCCCAACATATTGAAATAGTTGACATGTTTTCCCATCACAAACTCAACATAAAGTTTATGGAGGAAGTATAGCAATACTTCCATGTTGTTGTGTGGGGGAATGTCAAAAACCATATACCATCTATCCATCCAATGATCTATGATTGGTTGAAAAATGCACCACTTAATTGAAATATGTGCTTTGCTAGTCTCTAGAATCGAATCTGTCCCAGGCACTCTAAAAAGTGGATATATCTTCTCTTTGGTCATTTTTAACTTCTTCACATCGTTGTAACTCAAGCCATCGACATATTCTTGTTGTTTTCTTTCTCTATATGATGGTATGATGTACAACACATTGTTCAAGCAACTGATAGTGTCTACAATAGCATCTAATGATGCTGCCAAGGAGCGACATAGTTCATCTCCACCCATCCAAGCCGCACCAATATCTCTCAAATGACCAATCTCTCTCAATATCTCTGCGTTTTAACCATAATAGCCATTGCAATGGTAAATACAAACAAATATCATTAGAAAAATAAACATGGTATAATGACATCTCTAAGCAATGAAAAATGTAAAACTAGTGTACAACAAATAACAACATGAACTATTTATAATTTATAATTTAAAATTGAACAAATTTTACACTAAATATTAAACTTTTAACATTTTTCCATCTTAAATTTATGTCGTATATGTGTATTCATTTCAATTGCCAGATACATATACATTTAATGTCCTATGTGTTGTTATGTCCCTAAAACAGAATAAAAAAAAAATATTATTTAATACTGAAATAAACTAGATGCGATAGGATGATAGACAAAATTAACTTCAGCACTGATAGATGCTCACTAAACTCGAAATAAGTTGTGTCAGTTAAATGTCTCAAGGATTTGTGATCATACTTATAAAAATATTTACTGATAAATCAGGTATGATGGACCCCGGTGGATGACCATTGATGCCTATGATGAGATGCACGGTCCCTAAGGAGAAAAAGTAACCTGGCAAAGTTGCCGAGAGGTAGGGTGAAGAGATAATGGCCCATCTGACTTACTTAGCGAATTTCGCTAATGCATTTACTATCTTCTTGTTTTATTTTGCAGGTGTACCTATGGTAATAATGTTATCTGATGTTTAAGTCATCAAGCTAGCAAAATACTTAAGTCTAAGTGTGAAGTGTTTTGAGAGAAGGCTCCCTAAGCCTTTGAAGGGTGCTGGAAAAAGTATTTAACTTGCAATGAATGTTATCTTGATGATGTATTTAAGGGTACCATGTAATGCTAGTGGACCTGTCCTTCCTGCGCTTTTAAATCCTTGTGGATTAAAAGTATACCTTTATCACTATGGAGAATCGAGTTGATAACAAAATAAAGGTGGTTGGTGGTCGAATTTAATGAGGGACTATGCTGTCACATGGCCATGCTACCAATCGTACTGAGGGTTTACTCCATGGGGTTTTACACCCACTACGACCACTTTCGCAGTTTGTTTCACCTGTTTCGTTGTGTGCACAGTTGGGGTTCTTTTCGTGCTCTGGCCTGAGCTCTTGCTCATTGCCTGCAGACTCTCATGACTTAATAGGCCGAGGTGAAGACTGCTACGAAGGTAAAATCATGCTATACTTGCTATTGGTTTAAATACATTATAGTTTTGGGATAAAATTCTCGAGTCTTGACTGTGTAAGAAATGTTGTTTGGCAGGTATTGGGGGTTCTCTCTTCTACGTGGCTCCTGTAATGCCGGTCACTTACTCGACCCTAGAGGCATTTAAATAACAATGGTAAGTTCAGAGTCGCCACCTCTTCACTCTTCCTCTCACCCCTGTGGGTTGAGGTTGTTGGTATAAGTTAAGGGGGACACATGTTTCTGGTTTGGCTTACAGCATCAATTTAAGATTTGGTTTCCTGTTGGTCGCCGTTGACTAGACCCTTATGCAGTGTATTATAAATGATGTTGTAATTAATACTTCAGATAGGTGAAATTCTAAAGTTTCCATACCTATAGTAGGGCTCCAAATGCTTGACTTGGATGATTTCGATGGTTACTGTGATATGAATGGATGTTGAGAGGATATTTATCCTGTATTTACATGTGAAACTTGTTTTGATAATGCCAAAGTATACTGGGTTCCTCTTTTCTCATTTCTATGAGACCTAAATGTTTATGTACAGGAGTTGCGATTATTGTAAGTCTTAAATGGTATTCCTGTCAGTCTGAGTTAGCTCTGTTCTGCATTTTTGTGGTATGAGAAGAATTATAGATGTTTCAAGCTATTTGGGTTTCCAATCCTGTAGGTAGTTCAAGTTACTTTTCTATAGGATAAATGTTGTTGCCAGGAAAACTTTCGTCTCTTTTCTACTTTGTTAAAAGCGCTATGGTTTCTTGAGCTGCTACAGGGTTTCAATCCTTGACCTGGGGTTTCAATGTAGCAGCGTAATCCTATAGATCTGTGTTGACAGCTTGTATGAAAAAACGTTTTCGTTTATCTATTGTACCCTTAATACGGCTCTAAATCGTGGTCTCTGTAACTTGTATGCATAAAGTTTTCAACGTTGGTTCCAGAGTATTTTCTTTATTCGAAAGGGATGGTTGTGTCTTCGATCCCATGATCTGTATGATGCATTTAACTTTATTGGTGGATTGACTGTCGTGTTGATAAGAAAACGATCTGAGAATCATAAGGTAATTGTTTTACTGCTTGGTACTAATATTCGATGATGGCATTGGAACGTTGTTTGGTTAAAATGAAGATATGTGTAACTCACGATTTGACTGTGATAAGAAAGAAAGTAATTGTGTTTACTTCGAACTCTAAGACTAAAGCAAAATCTACTTGATGCTTTCATTTCTAGACTAGTTTTCCTGTAGGGTTAGTAGTTTTATTAAACAAACAATATCTGAATCAGTTTTGAAATATGTTGATTGCTTGGCAGAAATAAATACAAATATTTAAAATGGAAAGGATTCCTAAACAAGGATTGAGGGGAAAATAACATTTAATAACCATACGCTGTTTCTGTGTGGGGAGAAGAGATATGAGTAAAATAATAATAGTTCTGTCCTGGAGGGGTGATCTAGGTTTATTACGTTTCAGAAAACAGACCTTCTAGGTTGTGTGCCTACTAGGATGTCTAGCAAAGGATAGCGTAGCTAGACCTGCTAGACAACCTGTAGATTTCCAAACCTACTTTATAGTAGCTTCCTCTATTTCTGTAAGAAATCTATAAACAAACAAATTAGGGTAAAAGCAACAAAGGGCCAAAGGTACTGGGGTAGCACCTGGTAATAATCATTTAACCTCTATTAAAATTTGAAATGGAAGATTTAGGATTCGTACCTGGTGATTTGTAACTTGCTTCCTTCCTGTAGTAACCTACACACTCAAACAATAATTAGTGTGGAGACTTCTGAATGTAGCTGACCTGTTAGAATAATTTTTGACTGGATTGCTTTGGGGCTACCATATTCCTCCCAACCTTGACCCTTGAACCATTTCCTGGTTCTATTTGGATCCCCCCGAGCTTGGTTCCAACATGCAATGAGAGGTAGAGGCCCTAGATCCACTTCTGGTTCGGTCCTGAGAATGTTCAGGTAAGGTTGCTTCAACTTCTTGGAGTAGATTAGTTTTCATGGACTACCATAAGAGAATGATAATAACCAAGAATGTTGGATGATCCCAAAACTTTGGGATCTGCCCTCTTTAAATAGGGACATCTTGTAAGAAGACTGTTGAAGTAGTTAGTTTCTTTAAATTCAGTATTTAATAATTTAACAGATATTATTTAATTAAATTAACTTTGTTCTCTTGAACTAGGACTCTTCTAACTATTTGACTATAAGTCATACTTGATTTAAGCTCTTAATAATAACAATAATTTATACTAATAATTATTCTTATATTAATTATATTTAACTAATAATACATCACTTTACAATATTTAAAATAATGCATAAATCATATATTCTAATTATATTCCATACTTAAATAATAGCACCTTTATTATTTAAAGCTCCTAGCAAAATAATAATAACTTATAATAATAAAAGGCTTGGAGGCCTTTAATCAGGTTAGTCATGAAAGACTACCGGTAATTATCTTTTATTTAGTTATGTGCCATCACATGACACTCTTTTCTCTTTAAATTTTAGGGACACAGTCCACTTCTTTTGGACGGTCTTGGTCCGTTTGGTTAGGTACCTCTAGTCTCTCTCTTTGCATGTTGGATTCCCTCATTTAACATGGTAGCTCCTGCAGTAGGTGATGATGGATAAAAAGATGAATCATTTAGTCAATTAAATAAATGCACGATGAAAGTGCTCTTCAGAGTCTTTCCGACTCAACACTTTGAAACTCCGTAACCCCGAGTGCTCTTCAGAGCCATTTTACTCAACACTCTCACATGGGCGTTACTCTAGTGCAATTCCAGAGTCCCTGCTCAACACTAGTGCTAGAATGTGGTTGTGAGACACATCTAGAATCTTAAAGTTTCCTCGGATCCGGTATTCGTTTATCAAGCTTGGAGTGCTCCAGGGATTATGCCCAACACTCAATGTACATCAGGGCTTACTCCCAGTACATCATATTTCCTCTAGGTACATCGGGGCTTTTGCCTAGTACGTAGGTAATTTGTGTGTTTCTGAGTCCACGCTCAACACACTATATATGTCAATTATGTCATTCACATCACTGCACAGTATGCAAGAAAATTTCATCTCAGTATATTAGGGTTTTGTACCCACATCAAAACATAATAAGAACATTGGGGCTTCCTTGCCCAGTATATAATCAAGTAATGAAATTTAGTCAGGGTCCATGCCTAATATGTCAGTCTACAAAAGAATAAATCATATGTACCAGGGCTCATTTCCAATAATCAGAATAAATCACATGTGCTGGGCCGTGGCCCGATATAACATCATAAAATAGTCAGTCCAAATTCGGGATATTACATCCCTCTCTGCTTAGAGAAACACCGTCCCGGTGTTTCTAGGGACTAGGAATGAGGTCATGAAACAAGGCGGGGTATGCCTCTTTCATGGTGGCCTCATTCTCCCAAGTAGCCTCATCTTATCCAAAGTGCCTCCATTGCACTTTCAGTTGAGTAATGGTCCTCCTCCTAAGCTAGACCTCTCTCTTGTCCAGAATGTGGAGCGGCTTTGGCGTGAACTCCCCTTCGGGTTCCACCTGTAATAAGGACCAATCAATAACATGTTTAGTATCGTATACATATTTTTTTAATAATGAAGCATGAAAAACATTATGATCTTTTATATGTGCTGGTAAGGCTAACTCTTATGCTACTGGGCCCTTCTTGGCTAGTATTTCGAAAGGTACACAAAATCTTGGGGCTAGTTTCTCGCACTGTCCCAAGCTCAAGGAGCTTCGCTTTGCTTTTATTTTTAGGAACACATGTTCGTCTACTTGATAGTCCTTTTCATTTCTTTTCTTGTCTGCATAACTCTTTTGGCGGTCTTGAGCTTCTTTTAAGTTTAGTTGCACCTTGGAAACTAGCTGTTCCAAGTCTTTTAATAGGTCAGGTCCTAACATAAGTTTGTCTACTGGACTATCCCAAGTCACACGAGTCCGACATTTCCTGTCGTAGAGTACTTCAAAAAGACTCATTTTGGCCAAGGTTTGATAACCATTGTTGTAAGCGAATTCTGCCAGGTCTAAATAATCTCCCCACTTGGTGGGGTTATTCATGACATACATCCTCAACATGTCCTCGAGGATTTGGTTTACTCGTTCTGTTTGTCCGTCGGTCTGGGAGTGGTACGTGGTACTGAATTGTAACTGGGTTTCCAGACCGGAGAATAATGCTCTCCAGAAGTTGCTAGTGAACTTCGTGTCTCGATTGGAAATGATTGCTTTGGGTATTCCGTGCAATCGAAAGATCTCCTTTAAGAAAATTTCCGCGATGTGAACTGCTTTGTAGGTGGATTTTACCGATATAAAGTGGGCTGCTTTCGACAGCTTGTCTACCATCACAAAGATGGAGTCATTCAGTTTCTTACTCTTGGGTAAGCCTGTAATGAAGTCCATACTTATTACCTCCCACTTCCATTCCGGAATGGGTAAAGGTTGAAGTAATCCGGAGGGGTGTTGATGTTCTGCTTTGACCAATTAGCATTCCTAGCATTTCGCGATGAACATTGCGATGTCAGCTTTCAGCTTAGGCCAGAAGTAATGTTTCTTTATGGATGATATCATCTTTTGATATCCGGGGTGTCCTGAATAAGGTTTCTGGTGGAACTCGGTGAGAATGTTTGGTCCAATGTCTCCACTTTCAGGGACGTAAAGTCAGTCTTTCGACCACAGTAGTCCCATTTCGTCTATATTATATTCTTTCTGCTGTTGGAAAAGTCTGTCTTCCTAGATCTTTGCGAGGATTTCCGTATAGTAACGGTCACTCTTACATGCCGTTCGAATTCTGTGGTGTAAGTCGGAGTTAGTTTGGCTTACCGTGACCTCGTAAAGCATATGTGCTCGATGGCTTAAGGAATCCGCAATCTTATTTTCCTTGCCTTTTATATGCTTTAGTTCGAAATGGTACTCACTAAGGAAGGCTAGCCACCTGGCCTGCTTGGCATTTAGGTCGGGTTGGTTGAAAAGTTATTTCAAGCTCATGTTATCAGTCATCAATAGAAATTTCTTTCCCATGAGATAATGTCGCCACATCTTCAGAGCATGGATGATGGCGGCTAGTTCGAGGTCATGAGTAGGGTAGTTCTGTTCATGTTCTTTTAGTTTCCTCGATTCATAGCATATGGCAAAATTGTCTTGCATAAGGACTCCCCCGAGTCCTTCCTTGCTTGCATCCATGCAAATGACGAAGTCCCCATTGGGATCCGCAATATGCAGAATCGGTGCACTAATTAGTAGTTGTTTCAGCTTTTGAAAGCTTTCCTCACACTTATCCATCCAGATGAACTTGTTTTCCTTTTTCTGTAAGGCGATCATGGGGCATGCGATCCGTGAAAAGTTCTCAATGAACTTTCGGTAGTAGCCAGCTAATCCTAAGAACGACCTTATGTCGAATACGCAAGTGGGTGTGGGCCATTCTTCGATAGCTTTGATCTTTTCGGGGTCGATGACTATTCCCTTCTCAGAAATGATATGTCCTAGGTATTGAATTTGAGGTCTGTAGAAATCGCACGTACTAAACTTAGCGTAAAGCTCATGTTCTCTTAGTATCTGTAAAACAATTTGGAGGTGCTCCTCATGTTCTACTTCGTTCTTAGAATAGATCAAAATGTCGTCAATAAAGACTAAGACGAACTTGTCGAGGTAGTTACTAAAGATACTGTTCATCATGCACAGAAAGTTGGCCGGTGCGTTCGTCAACCCAAAGGGCATCACTACGAACTTGTAGTGGCCGTAACGGGTTTGAAAAGCAGTCTTGTTGATATCCTCATCACGGATCCTTACCTGATGGTATCCACATCGTAAGTCGATCTTTGAGAATATCTTCGCTCCTCCGACTTGGTCAAACAAGTCGTCGATTCTAGGGAGTGGGTAGCGGTTCTTAATGGTCATCTTGTTGAGTTGGCAGTAATCGATGCACATCCGCATCGTGTCGTCCTTCTTCTTGATGAAGAGTATCGATGCACCCCAAGGGGACACACTAGGTCGGATGTACCCTTTGTCAATTAGTTCTTGCAACTGAAGTTTGAGCTCCACCAATTTTGGTGTGCTCATGCGGTACAGGGCTTTAGAATCTGGTACTAACCCAGGTGTCAGTTCGATAGAAAAGTCTAAGTCTCGTTTAGGCGGTAATCCTGGTATTTCCTTGAGAAATACATCCTTGAAATCTACGAGAACTGGGAAGTCCTCGATCTTTTGTTCATTTTCAGTTTCTAAGTTTCGAATGTTAACAACAAAGAGCTTACAACCCTTCCCGATGCATTTCTTTGCTTGTAATGCCGAAATCTGTCTTATAGACACTTTCCTAGGGATACCCTGAATCGTCTCTTGATTCCCTTGGTCATTCCTGCAGAGTAGGGTCTTGTTTGCGCAGTCTAGTAGGACATGGTGTTCTTCTAGCCAATCCATGCGTAGAAGTACATCGTACGATCCTAGGGGTAGAATATTTAATTCTAACCTAGTTGGAAAATCGTTTAAGTCTATCTCACAAGTTTTAACTGACTCGGAGACCCTTCATTTTGTACCAGTGGCTAGTTGTACCAGCCACGGTTTCCTGTGATGTTCTCGGTTCAACTTACAGGTATCCACTATCTTAGGGGAGATATAACTCCGGCAAGCACCGGGATCTATTAGAACTGAAACGACAGTGTTAGATATCTTACCCTCAATTTCCACCATGGTGGCTTGGTGATATTCCTGTCGGCCATCAAGTGCGGCATAAATCCTAGGTGTCTTTGCCATGTCCCCTATGGTCGGCTCTGTTTGGATGTTGTGTAAGACCCCATCTGTTTTGCTGGGACAGTCTCTGTAGTAGTGTGGCCCTTGGCACTTCCAACAAGAAACGGTTGGTGGGACTGCTTTTGTCCCTTTGTTGAAAGTTGGCCTATTGGCTAGTGGTGGGGGTGCACTTGGTCGGGCTTGAGGTCAGTTGAAGCCTCTATTGGGCGGAAAGCTGTTGTTATGTTTCCGATAAGGTGGGGGTCTAAAACCCGGTCTGTGGTTGTCGGAGAAGGTTCTGAACCTGTCTCTATTTCTGTTGATGTTGTCATTCCTTGGTTGTCCATGCTCATAACACAACCTTGCTTTATGTAGGGTTATATCCAGGGTTTTGGGCATATCAAATTCTATCTTCTCTCTAAATTTTGGTGGCATCCCTCCCAAGAACTGCTGAATCTTTACCTTCTCGTCCTTAATATAAGGCACATAGTGCAGCAAGTCTAAGAACCAGTTTATGAATGCTTCCATAGTCAGGGAGCCCATTTTTAACTCATGGAATTCTTTTATTTTCTTGTCAAAGAACCTTTCAGACATATACTTGTCTTGGAATATTTTGCTGAAAGTATCCCAGGTTATGTCTCTCAGTTCTTGTCCTTTGGTGTGTTTCAAGTCTCGCCACCATTTGGAAGCCTTACCATTTAGGTTGTAAATGGCTAGTCAGGCTTGCATTTCACTGGAGTAATTATGAACTTTGAAGTATTTATTCATTCCTAAAAACCACTCTTCAGCCTTTTCCCCCGAGTTGATTTCTCCGTCATAAGTTGGGGCTTTTATCTTTCTGAACTCTCCTTGCAAACTGTCGTCACTCTTCCTCCTTTTCTTGCAAGGAGGTGGTGAACCATTGTCATTGGAAGAGCTCTTATAGTCCTCTTCCATTGATTTTGGTTTGTGTCTTTCCCGCCCTTCTATCTTGTAACTGGCTGATTTCCCGGTGTGACAGTTTCCTGTTTTAAGAGTGTTGACAGACAAAGTAGGTTGTTCATGGGGTTTTCCCCCTGTTAATCTTTGGAGTAAGGCTTCATTTATAGCTTGCTGCTCTCTTCTTTCTTGCATGTTCTCATCTCTGAAACTCTGGAATTCTGCCTGTAGGTTTTGCATGGATTTCATTAAATCCGAGTTGAGTTCCACCACAATTTCTTGCTCTCGTGGTGGGGAATTTAGATTTCCCTGTATACTACTCCCCTGTTCTGCATTCATTTCTCAGACAATGACTATACCTGAAATGTTTATATAAGTAGAAAAAGCAGAAAATTCATGTAAACAAAATAAAATTTAAATGCATGTTTCTGTTTTGACTGTGAATCTGCAGCGGATGTTTTGTTAATGAGCCCAATAGGTCTCTTCGTTTTAGAACTGAGCTCTGATACCACTTGTAATGTCCCTAAAACAGAATAAAAAAATAAAATTATTTAATACTGAAATAAACTAGATGCGATAGGATGATAGACAAAATTAACTTCAGCACTGATAGATGCTCACTAAACTCGAAATAAGTTGTGTCAGTTAAATGTCTCAAGGATTTGTGATCATACTTATAAAAATATTTACTGATAAATCAGGTATGATGGACCCCAGTGGATGACCGTTGATTCCTATGATGAGATGCACGGTCCCTAAGGAGAAAAAGTAACCTGGCAGAGTTGCCGAGAGGTAGGGTGAAGAGATAATGGCCCATCTGACTTACTTAGCGAATTTCGCTAATGCATTTACTATCTTCTTGTTTTATTTTGCAGGTGTACCTATGGTAATAATGTTATCTGATGTTTAAGTCATCAAGCTAGCAAAATACTTAAGTCTAAGTGTGAAGTGTTTTGAGAGAAGGCTCCCTAAGCCTTTGAAGGGTGGTGGCAAAAGTATTTAACTTGCAATGAATGTTATCTTGATGATGTATTTAAGGGTACCGCGTAATGCTAGTGGACCTGTCCTACCTGCGCTTTTAAATCCTTGTGGATTAAAAGTATACCTTTATCACTATGGAGAATGGAGTTGATAACAAAATAAAGGTGGTTGGTGGTCGAATTTAATGAGGGACTATGCTGTCACATGGCCATGCTACCAATCATACTAAGGGTTTACTCCATGGAGTTTTACACCCACTACGACCACTTTCGCAGTTTGTTTCACCTGTTTCGTTGTGTGCACAGTTGGGGTTCTTTTTGTGCTCTGGCCTGCGCACTCTCATGACTTAATAGGCTGAGGTGAAGACTACTACGAAGGTAAAATCATGCTATACTTGCTATTGGTTTAAATACATTATAGTTTTGGGACAAAATTCTCAAGTCTTGACTGTGTAAGAAATGTTGTTTGGCAGGTATTGGGGGTTCTCTCTTCTACATGGCTCCTGTAATGCCAGTCACTTACTCGACCCTAGAGGCGTTTAAAGAACAATGGTAAGTTCAGAGTCCCCACCTCTTCACTCTTCCTCTTGCCCTTGTGGGTTGAGGTCGTTGGTATAAGTTAAGGTGGACACATGTTTCTGGTTTGGCTTACTGCATCAATTTAAGATTTGGTTTCCTGTTGGTCGTTGTTGACTAGACCCTTATGCAGTGTATTTTAAACGATGTTGTAATTAATACTTCAGATAGGTGAACTTCTAAAGTTTCCATACCTACAGTAGGGATCCAAATGCTTGACTTGGATGATTTCGATGGTTACTGTGATATGAATGGATGTTGAGAGGATATTTATCCTGTATTTACATGTGAAACTTGTTTTGATAATGCCAAAGTATACTGGGTTCCTCTTTTCTCGTTTCTATGAGACCTAAATGTTTATGTACAGGAGTTACGATTATTGTAAGTCTTAAATGGTATTCCTGTCAGTCTGACTTAGCTCTGTTCTGTGTTTTTGTGGCATGAGAAGAATTATAGATGTTTCAAGCTATTTGGGTTTCCAATCCTGTAGGTAGTTCAAGTTACTTTTTTGCAGGATAAATGTTGTTGCCAGGAAAACTTCCGTCTCTTTTCTACTTTGTTAAAAGCGCTCTAGTTTCTTGAGCTGCTACAGGGTTTCGATCCTTGACCTGAGGTTTCAATGTAGCAACGTAATCCTATAGATCTGTGTTGACAGCTTGTATGAAAAAGAATTTTCATTTATCTATTGTACCCTTAATATGGCTCTAAATCGTGGTCTCTGTAACTTGTATGAATAAAGTTTTCAACGTTGGTTCCAGAGTATTTTCTTTATTTGAAAGGGATGGTTGTTTATTCAATCCCATGATCTGTATGATGCATTTAACTTTGTTGGTGGGTTGACTGTCGTGTTGATAAGAAAACGATCTGAGAATCGTAAGGTAATTATTTTACTGCTTGGTACTAATATTCGATGATGGCATTGTAACGCTGTTTGGTTAAAATGAAGATATGTGTAACTCACGATTTGACTACGATAAAAAAGAAATTAATTGTGTTTACTTCGAACTCTAAGACTAAAGAAAAATCTACTTGATGCTTTCGTTTCTAGACTAGTTTTCCTGTAGGGTTAGTAGTTTTATTAAACAAACAATATCTGAATCAGTTTTGAAATATGTTGATTGCTTGGCAGAAATAAATACAAATATTTAAAATGGACAGCATTCCTAAACAAGGATTGAGGGGAAAATAACACTTAATAACCATACACTGTTTCTGTGTGGGGAGAAAAGATATGAGTAAAATAATAATAGTTCTGTCATGGAGGGGCGATCTAGGTTTATTACGTTTTAGAAAACAGACCTTCTAGGTTGCGTGCCTACTAGGATGTATAGCAAAGGATAGCGTAGCTAGACCTACTAGACAACCTGTAGATTTCCAAACCTACTTTACAGTAGCTTCCTCTATTTCTGTCAGAAATCTATAAACAAACAAATCAGGGTAAAAGCAAAAAAGGGCCAAAGGTACTGGGGTAGCACCTGGTAATAATCATTTAACCTCTATTAAAATTTGAAATGGAAGATTTAGGATTCGTACCTGGTGATTTGTAACTTGCTTCCTTCCTGTAGTAACCTACACACTCAAACAATAATTAGTGTGGAGACTTCTGAATGTAGCTGACCTGTTAGAATACTTCTTGACTGGATTACTTTGGGGCTACCATATTCCTCCCAACCTTGACCCTTGAACTATTTCCTAGTTCTATCTGGATCCCCCCGAGCTTGGTTCCAACATGCAATGAGAGGTAGAGGCCCTAGATCCACTTCTGGTTCGGTCCTAAGAATGTTCAGGTAAGGTTGCTTCAACTTCTTGGAGTAGATTAGTTTTCTTGGACTACCATAAGAGAATGATAATAACCAAGAATGTTGGATGATCCCAAAACTTTGGGATCTTCCCTCTTTAAATAGGGACATCTTGTAAGAAGACTGTTGAAGTAGTTAGTTTCTTTAAATTCAGTATTTAATAATTTAACACATATTATTTAATTAAATTAACTTTGTTCTCTTGAACTAGGACTCTTCTAACTATTTGACTATAAGTCAAACTTGATTTAAGCTCTTAATAATAACAATAATTTATACTAATAATTATTCTTATATTAATTATATTTAACTAATAACACATCACTTTACAATATTTAAAATAATGCATAAATCATATATTCTAATTATATTCCATACTTAAATAATAGCACCTTTGTTATTTAAAGCTCCTAGCAAAAAAAAAATAACTTATAATAATAAAAGGCTTGGAGGCCTTTAATCAGGTTAGTCATGAAAGACTACCGGTAATTATCTTTTATTTAGTTATGTGCCATCACATGACACTCTTTTCTCTTTAACTTTTAGGGACACGATCCACTTCTTTTGGACGGTCTTGGTCCGCTTGGTTAGGTACCTCTAGTCTCTCTCTTTGCATGTTGGATTCCCTTGTTTAACATGGTAGCTCCTGCAGTAGGTGATGATGGATAAAAAGATGAATCATTTAGTCTATTAAATAAATGCACGATGAAAGTGCTCTTCAGAGTCTTTCCGACTCAACACTTTGAAACTCCATAACCCCGAGTGCTCTTCAGAGCAATTTAACTCAACACTCTCACATGGGCGTTACTCTAGTGCAATTCCAGAGTCCCTACTCAACACTAGTGCTAGAATGTGGTTGTGAGGCACATCTAGAATCTTAAAGTTTCGTCGGATCCGGTATTCGTTTATCAAGCTTGGAGTGCTCCAGGGCTTATGCCTAACACTCAATGTACATCAGGGCTTACTCCCAGTACATCATATTTCCTCTAGGTACATCGGGGCTTTTTCCCAATACGTAGGTAATTTGTGTGTTTCTAAGTCCACGCTCAACACACCATATAAGTCAATTATGTCATTCACATCACTGCAGATTATGCAAGAAAAGGTCATCTCAGTATCTTAGTGTTTTGTACCCACATCAAAACATAATAAAACATTTGGGCTTCCTTGCCCAGTATATAATCAAGTAATGAAATTTAGTCAGGGTCCATGCCCAATATGTCAGTCTACAAAAGAATAAATCATATGTACCAGGGCTCATGCCCAATAATCAGAATAAATCACATGTGTTGGGATGTGGCCTGATATAACATCATAAAATAGTCAGTCCAAATTCGGGATATTACATGTGTATATGTTGATTGGGAAGCTTCTCTACCTTATTTTTAGGCTTGGATTATGAAGTTTCATAAAAAATATAGGGTGTTGAATAATGCCCTTGGAGGACCAACTCCAAGGTTCCAGATAGAGGCAAGGGATAAAGCCTAGAGGAGGGGGCACATGGTGCTGTTGATGAATACAATCCCAATATAGGCAAGGATTTTGATATATGTAATTATTTGTTGTAGTGTGAAGTTTTTGGCTTCTATATGCCATTTAGCATCTTTTTTTATATGTAATTTGGGGTATGTATGGATTCCACTTGATGTTATTTTAGTTGTATGCACTCTTTCTATATACACATGAGAAGCTTTACATATTTGTGTATAGTGGTTTGGGATCTAGAATTCAACAGAATTAGCAGTTTTCAAGCTTTTATGATTGCAATGTTTCCACTGTATTATATCACGTATGATAGTATGGGATTGGCATGTAATCAAACAAATCAACCTCCTTATGTATCTTGATGTTGGTAGAGCTTATTTTTGAATTCCTCTATCCCAACCTTAACCAAAATGCACCCTTCACTCAAGTGAAAACAATTATTAAGCATGGGAAGCTTCTCTACCCTATTTTAACACTTGGATTAGGAAGTTTCATCAAAACTATAAGGTGTTGACTAATGTCCTTGGAGGACCAACTTCGATATTTCGGGTAGAGGCAAAGGCTAGAGCCTAGAGGAGGGATCAATTGTGCTATTGATGAATAAAATCCCAATATTGGCAAGGATTTTGATATGTTATCATTTGTTGTGGCATGAAGTTTTTTGGAATCTATAAACCATTTATCGTCTTTGTTTATGTATTTTGGGGAAGATATGAATTCCATTTGAATTTTTTCTAGTTGTAAGCAACCTTGCTATATACATGAGAAATTTTGCATATTTGTGAATATTGGTTTGGATTCATAAGGATGCTCATGAATATATATGCATCTAGTGAAATTGTTTTGTTTTTTATGAGTAAATTGAGGTTTTGATTTCCTTTGGGCATACAAATGATTGGAGTTATGGTTTAAATTTATTTCAGGGCATACAAATTATAAAATTTATGGTTTCATTCATTTTAGGGCATACAAATTACTCAAAATAAAGAAATTAGAAGGATGGAATTTGATGTAAATACCTGATATTGAGGAGATTGATGCTGAAGGTGGAAGATCCAAGCTCTAGTCAATCAAAACACATTCACCAATACCCGTTCTGTCGCCTGAAGCTGTTGCTCTATCATTGTCATGGAGGAAGTGACAGATGCGGTTCGTTTTGGAGCGTAAAACATGTTTTACAAAATGCATACGCATTTAGTACTACATAACACGTACGAGTTTTAGGAATACATAACGTGTACGTGTTTTTTTTAACTATCCTACTTAGCCTTCACCATGGTATGCTTTGGACTAGGTTTGGCAGGGTCGGGATTGCTTGGGATCAATTATCTTTTATAGAACTTGAATGAGTTTCTTGAATCTACCATTGCATCTAAAAGGTCCCTCAACTTTGTGCACTCACTGACTACTAATTATCTATATAACTTATTAAGTAACATCTTGTATTTTCTTCTTTGGGGTTATAAATTCAGGACAAAGGGGGGGATATAACACTCCAATCTTCATTAGGATAATAAAGCATTGACATTAGTATAAGTATGATTAATAAATAGTCAATTAATATAGGTAAATAAAACATAATTGTGCATTTTATTAACATTTAGATTAGTTAATTAAGAGTGATTTATTAACCTAAAATGTTATCTATGCAAAATTAAGAAAATGAATAAATTTAGGAAATTAAACAATAAAAGGGGGAATTGACCAAGGAAAAGAGGTTATTTTAGTTTGTTAGGTGTGTTGTTGCTGGTTTCGCTAGTTTTTTTTTTGGGGGCGGGTGTGGTTGTTGAGTTCATTTGTTGTGGATAAAGGTTAAGGAGGAGGATATTTCTGGTTTGTGGGGGGAGGGAGAAGAGTGAGTTCATACCTGTTTGGCATAGGTTAACCGTTGAGGGCTTAGGGTTCTCATCTTCTGTTGGGGGTTTGGTTGGGTGTTGTTCCCCCAACTATTGTTCTTGTTGTTGGCTGGCATACTGAGCTGTTGTGATTTGGACTTGGGTGACTAGTTCAAGCTAAGGGTGTGGTTCTACGTTTTAGGCATGTGCTCTTTCCTAACTCTTAAACGATCAGTAAGTCATAAATTGATTTATTTCCTCTCATTGTATCAGTTACAATGTAATTATGTTTTTGTTTTACAAACTAAATATTATTTTCTGTATAGTTTAATATTGTTGCTCCCACTAATTGTATAGGTAAATTGTGATTTTTAGTCTCTAATATTGCCTATATTTACATAAAATATGTTTTTTTTTTTATCATAATATTCGCCAAAATTTACATGTTTCAGTAGTAAATTGTAGGTTTCATATTTAATATTCGCCTACCTATCTATATCTATGTTTTTTCCAATCCAAAATAATCACCTATAATACTATACTTAAGTGTAATATTAGAATCCTTAAAAAATACCATGTTCACTATAAGATCAACTACATAAATAGTGGAAATTTCATTAGTTGTATCAAGCCCTCTAATGAAATACTAATAAGAACTATGAAGAATGCAAAAGACGATATGTACAACTACAAACTCCTTTTCAACTAATGTTTTTCCAAGACTCTCTAATTCATTATGTGTACATCTTTCTACAACTTAATTAGATGAGATGCAATTTCTTGATTATTAGACAATTCCAATTTATGTAAATCACTAGTGAGATTTAAGATCCACAAGTTTCTTTATTTCTTTGATCCCATTTTTCATCAACTTTTTTTCAATAAGATATACATTTTTCAATTAACTAAATCATATTGCTTCGTCATTGTTAAAAATAGTTCTATTACATGTACTTTTTTTCTATGAACTAAATCATATTGCTTCCTCATTGTTAAAAATAATTCGACATGCAGCTATTGATTATAATATTATTCCCATTTAGCATAATTTATTGAAATATGCCTATATTTATTGCCATTTCATAAATGGGAAAATAGAAAAAAACTTTCAACCATCCCTTCAAGCAATTCTCTTACGGGCCAAGTGGCCTTCCAATGATGCCACATGTTTCCAATCTTTTGCATGAAGGCATCGATCAAACCAGAGAAATTGAGAAATATAGTTTGCATTCACTATAAACGACACAGGGACTTTGGTTTCAATTCCATATTTAATATAGACATTTAATGGAGCTGCGAGCCCGTTTTACAATGTTTACCACCTCAGCTCCTGACCATTTCGCAGTTCATTGCTCCTGACCGTCAGCAACAGGTCCGCCGTAGTTTTTATTGTTATGTTCTTTCTCTTATGTTAATCATAATTTTTTATTTTTTATTTTTAATCTCTTTCTCTTATGTTAATCATAATTTATTATTTTTAATCTCTTATATATATGAATAATTAAAAATAATAAATTATGATTAATAAATTATGATTAACATAAGAGAAAGGACCATAAGAAAAATAAAAAGAAAATTATAATATATTTATATAAAATAAAGACCAATAAATATATATATAATTGTATATTTTATATTAATCATAGTTGTGTGTAATGATAAATAAAGTAACAAGAAAAAAGATGCAATATGCCAAAATAATGTCGAAGCAAAAAAGGATAAGCCATGGGCCATGTGCGGTGCAACGATGTGGTTGTGGGAGAACTGTCCGATGAACCAAAAGTGATGAATAGTCGAGGCAAAATATATAAATAGTGGAGCACTAATGTGAAACCCTCCAACAATTATTGCAAAATCTGTCAAGGAATGACGAACAAAAGCATCTGACAATTATTGCGAAATGTGTCAAGGAATGGAGCATGTGTGCTAACCAACAAGCACCAAAGCACACTATTGTAGAAACGTTTGATGAATACACCGGGGTAGCATTATAATCGAGGTGTTGATTCAAGTCTCATTCAACTTTTGTAGGCCAATTGGGTGTCAATTAGGCCAGTCGGAATTCACGAAATGAGAGATCTTGCAAAGGTAGCAGATTCACTAAATGGAGTTTTCGTGTTTAGCATCCTTTTACAGGAATTGCTATCTTTTGTTGTATCTTTTTTTGTTTTCTTGCTAATGTTGCTTTGAGTTTGACCTAGTCCCTGAGATGTCGTTGGCACCCTAACAACCCACCTTTAAAATTTCACAATTTTTTTTTAAGGTCCCCGATTTAAATTGATGTTATTCTAGCTATTCTTACTCCCACTTAGACAGATAGTCGCACTGGTAAATCTGGTGCGGCCAAGTGTTTGGACAAATTTATGATGGTAGAATTGTTGGGGATGGCATTGCAAAGATTTCGTCTTGGGCCATTCCTAGAGGGGTCTTAGATCACAAAGCTATTTCTTTACAATTAGACTTTCAAAACACTTTTCAATTTTTTCCTTTCAAGTTCAATAGACCCTGGCTAGATAATCCTAATTTTTCTGACTTAGTCAAAAGATGTTGGTCTTCATATCCAAAGCAAAATTCTCCTTTACAAGGTTTAATAAAGAAGCTCAAGGAACCTAAAACTAAAGTGGCAAAGTGGGATAGGAATAAAAAGAAGAAGAGTGATATTGATATGGTTCATATTGAAAAGGAAATTATGGAATTGAGTAATAATGTGGATAACAATTATTTCTCTGATGATAGAAAAAGGCATTTGATGAATTTGGAGAAACAAAGAACTAAGATTTTGGATCAAATTGAGTCCACTTGGAGGCTCAAAAGTAGAGCGATTTGGATCAGGCAGGGTGATAGTAACACCAAGTTTTTTCAATGATACGCTTCCCATAGAAAGAATGTCAATTCCATTTGGGAATTGAATAACAACGTTGGGGTTCCAGTAACTGAGCAGAATGAGTTAAAAGTTGAAGTTGTAGGACATTTTGGGACTATTTACAAAGATGATTACTCAAATAATTTAGAATATTAGTTGAAAATAGTCAAGTTGTATCCTAGATTCTTTAATACTAAGGACGGTAAGAGAGTTGGAAAGGAGATTGACATGGATGAAATCAAGGAGGTCTTAATTTTTTATATGAAAGCTAAAAGTCCAGGGTCGGACGAAAGGAGGATAGATTTATTTCTACATTTCTTTGACATTGTGGGTTAGAACTTATATACATCTATTGATGAATTTAGAAAAAAGAAATCCATTCCTGGGAACTTGAACACTACATACATTACTTTAATTCCTAAAAAGGAAAGTCCGGTCTCTTTCAATGATTACAGACCCATATCACTATGCAATTTGGTATATAAAATCATCACTAAGATCATCTCTAACATAATCAATCATCTTTTGGAGAAATTCATCACCGCTGAACAATTCAGCTCCTCTCTAATAGGCAAATTCTGGATGCAGTGGGAATTGTGCAAGAGTGCTTACACTCTACGAAATCAAAGAATCTTCAAGATTTTGTATTGAAAAATGGACCTTATCAAAGCATATGATCATTTCAGTTGGTCTATTACCAGGTTTGTTTTTATTCATATTGTTCTTCCTGTTGAGGTAGTAAATTGGATTATGGTGTGCATTTGTATGGCTTTTTCTATTGTTCTGATTAATGGATCTCCAACTCCTTTTTTCTCTAGTATCGAAGGATTAAGGCATGGATGGATGATGTCTCCATTATTATTCATTCTATTCATAGAAGGATTAAGTAGGTTAATAGGTAAAGAGAAAGAAGATAAGAATATCAGTGGTATCAATATTTCTAGATCTTTATCTATAATGCATCTACTTTTTGTAGACGACGTTCTTCTTTTTGGAATTGGCAGCATAGAGGAATGGCATAATTATAGGGTACTTATTGATATATTCTGCAAAGCTACAGGAATGATGATTAGTACGGAAAAATTGTTGTTTCTGCACAATTGTTCTGAAGCAAGGATTTGTGATCAATTTTTTTTCCTTATAGAGTGGAGAATATTGATAAGGGATTTAAGTACCTGGGGTACCATCTGAAATCGAAATGTTATAGGAAATCTCATAGGAACTGGTTAGTACAGAAGGTGGATAGAAGGTTAAAACATTGTACTTTTCGTTAGCTGTCCACATGTGGAAGGCTTGTATTAATTAACTTTGTACCTCAAAGTATACATGTTTACTGGTTCTCCCTTACCTTGGCTCCTTTGTCTCAGACTAACATTATCAGACAAAATATTTTTCATTTTGTATGGTCTAGGGGTCAACAGAACCATAAATTTCATCTTGCTTCTTGGGAATGTTTATCTCTACCAAAGCGTTTTGGTGTATGGGGTATCAAAAGACTGGATTGGTTTTGTACAACATTGCGGGCCAAAAGTCTTTGGCAGGGTTTATTTGATTTTGATCTTTGGAGTAAAATGATCAAAGACAAACACATGAAAGCTACTCCAATCATACAATGGGTTCGTAATCCAAAGTTAATTTATGGAAATGCATCCATCATATGGAAAAGGCTTCTCAAATCCTTTACGATCCTGGGAAGTTGGATTAGCTGGAGAGTGGGTAACAGAAACCAATTTGTTTAGGGACCCACTTGTAGGACTTTCTGAAGATTTTAGGATTTCTTTGTCTTTGATTTCTCAACTTCATAGTAATAATTTTCATGTTATGGCACAAGCTATAAATGAAGGCAACGAAGGTTGTCTTAATGCTAGTGATCTTGGTCTCTCTAATGAGGTAGCTAATGAAAGGAACATATGTGTTTCTATCTTGAACACTGCAGGAATTACTTTGTCGAAGAAAGTGGACACTTTGGTGTGGGATTGGGTTGATTCCAATGGGATCCTTTCTACAAATAAAGCCTACGAGGCTATTGTTTCTCAGCAAGCATGCTACAACTCAAACCGGTGGTCAGTAAAATTATGGGAGAAAAATTCTAGTTAAGATTAAATGTTTTGCATGGTTGATATCAGAAGAAAAAAAAAAAAAAAATCTGGCGTGGGATAACCTCTTAAAGCATGGATTTGTGGGACCAAACCAATGTGTTTTATGTTTATCAACATCTGAAAGTATATATCAT
Organism: Larix kaempferi; assembly: GCA_027924585.1. Lineage (NCBI taxonomy): Eukaryota > Viridiplantae > Streptophyta > Pinopsida > Pinales > Pinaceae > Larix > Larix kaempferi. Next base: position 62,966,744 of record BSBM01000370.1, on the reverse strand, counting down.
TTATTCTATCATTGATCTATTTTTATATTGATTTGGAAAAGTATGAGATTTGAACTTAACCATGATGATGACTGGGACGATCTTTTTTTCTTGGATTTCATGTAAAAGTGGTTTCACTCAAAGGTAAAATATAAATATGTACCTCTGTTCATCATATGGGAGGTGTGGAAAGCTAGAAATCGGTGCATATTTGAAGACATCAAACTATTGTCATTTTATATATGTTCTAGAGTCATATGTTCCATTGCTGAATATTCTGCATTTAGGCAGAAGCCAAAACAAAGAATTATCAAATTCCCTGTTATTAGTGAAGAAATTTCTATAGGATATTTTGATGGGGCCACAAAATATGGTGTATGTGGGGCAGGGATGATTATAAATGTGAAGAAGGAACGTCATATTCTATTGAAGATGGGTGTGGGCAGAGGTAGTAATGTCAAAGCTAAAATTTTGGAACTATGGGGACTTTGTTGGTTCTTAAGAAAAATAGGCATTGTCAAGGTCAAGATATTTGGGGATTCAAGGGTTGCTATTGATTGGGATACTAAACAAAAGGTTATGAACTCAATTCAACTGGAGGATTGCCTGGCTAGAATCCATTCTCCGATTGATGACTTTCATGACATATACTTTGATCATATTTACAGGGAAGTTAACATGCAGGTATATCTTCTCTCGAAGAAAGATATTGGATCAATGGATGGATCCATCATATATGAAGAATATATTTCTAGATTACTCATGCATAATCAAGGTGAGTGATTATATTTTAAGGGATATCCGTCTCTTGTTATTTTGACGGCAATTTGTTGTTATTTCTCTTCTAGACAGTTTTTCTAGTTTTGGGGATATGGAAGGTTTTTGAAAGATAGAAGTGGCCCTCAGTTAGAAGGATCTGGAAGTCTATATCTTTTTTAATAGTAATCTATTTTCAGCACGGGATACATGTAATTTTGATTCATAATAGAATAACAAATTATTGTTTTTTTCTTTTGAAAAAAAACAAGTTTACAAACCATAAAGTTAGGTTTATCTCAAGTGGTTAAAAGTGGAAGTTCTTATCCTCCCTCCAGAATATAGGAAGGATTATTATTACTTATGTTCAAGATTCACATATTATAATATTAATTACAAATAAAATTAACATTTTACTTATTAACCAAAATGACATTTAATAAAAAAATTATCCATTGGTTAATTCACTTATTGAAACAAAAAGTAAGCACTATAACCATGTGCATCATATAATTTTTAAACATATAATTCAAAATCTAAAATTAAAATAAAATAAAAAATATTAAAAAACCTAAGACACCATAAAATGTGATTTGTTAATATAAAAACTTAGTATTGTTTGTCAATTGGGTGTACACCGAGTGATTGAGAGGATTGTTATCCCCACTTATGATGAATTCTTGTAAGTGGCATGTTTACCTTATAATGATTATATATTGTTGTATAGATTTTGAGCACTCAAGAATGTGGGTTACTTTGGGTACTATCTTAAAATAATCATGCTTGGATTTTCACATCCAAGAGGGATCTCATTTAAGAATAATAAATGTTGTATATTTTCGAATTCATTGAGAGTTTTCTCTTTCAAGGGCTATTTGAAGTGGTTAAGACCACATAATTGGTATATGAAAGGTATTTTTTTCCTAACAATGGTAGATAAGTCAAGAAGTTTGTTGACTGTTGCAAAAATTGCCAATTGGTTAAGAGGAGTTAAAACACATGCATATTGATTGACGAAGAAATAATAGGGTCATAGTTCGTCGGTGATAATAGTTTGCTAGTCAAAGTTCATGGTTATGAAATTACTTAGAACCATGACCCACAAACATTGGTTGGAGTTCCAAGTCGGGAGATTGGGGAACTATGAAGAGACTATGAAGAGACTATGAAATCCAAGCAATAGTTAGCCATAGTTTCTTTCTTTGGCCATTGTTTCCTGAAACTATAACCAACATGAACTTATTAACAAAATGAAAGTCATAATCTGTTTAATAGTCATAGTTCCTTCATTATAGTTCCTATTGGCTAGAATTCTTGTGGTCATAGCTCATGTTGGTAATGGTTATTATTAGATAGAGTCCTTGTCTCCCTTCATAGTCATAGTTATTGCATCAAATAGTTCCTATGGTCAGGCCTTCTTGAGGTTAGAGTTCCTATCAAACATAGTTCCTATACGCTAGAGTTCACATCGATTATAGTTCTATTGAAGCCTCAGATGCGTAGGTGCTGGAATGGGTTCTAAGGCTAACAACAGAGGGTGAAAACACAGACTGAAAGGCTTCAAAAGGTCCTACGCAAGGACAGTTCTATCCCCATCCTGTTTGGAATAGTAATCTCTCACGGATACAAAGGCCTCCGCTGGCACTTATGGTGTTTGATCCTAGAAGGATCCGTCTTCCTGAGATGGAAGAACAAAAGTGTCCTGATTCTAAAGTGGATCTAAACCTAAGACAACTCTACCTTAAAAGAAATCTAACCTAAGTCAGATCTAATCTAAAGGGAGTGCATTGTTTGTGTGTAGGGTAACTTGGTTTGAGTTCCAATAAGTTATCTCATCAACTTGATAGAAATGTGAAATTGAATCATTAACCCATTACTTCAAAATACAATCAAGCAATGAAAATTACTGATAATAATTCAAAGATTAAGCATACCCAATATTATCCTATTGTTCCTTTTCCAATTGAAAAATTAACAGGAACTTAATAATTTTTTTGAATCATTTACAGAAATCGATAAAGATTTTAACTAAAGAAATTCAATTAAAACATAAATACACAAAGATCATGAATTAAGACAAATCTAAATTCTAGATCAATGCATTAATGATTGGCTGCAAAATCAACAGTATTAATTGATAATTAAGGTGAAGAAATCAGACATCATCAAAGAAATTTGATAACTTACACAAAGATGATGCCAAAAGAAACTAACTTTGATTAATTGGTCTGCAAAAAATTACATGATCACAAGTGAAACAACGTTTCTCCAGTCCTTCCCTGGCAATTCTCTCCCCCCCTTCCCCATGAGACCTATATCCCTTTAAATAATAATTACAAAAATGGTTACAAATGATAGCTTTCCCATGAAAACAGGGATTTACAAAATCAGACTATTCTAATCATATCATCGTAGAGAATGGTTCATAACGAATGCTCACAAAATTTTCAAAAGATGTCCGTCACATAATTGTGGAAAACATCCCGTAATAAACTGTGGAGGTTAACCATAGACTACAAGCTGTCTGTGACGAATAGTAAGGGAGATGGAAAATCTTTCTTAGAATATTTATGATGATCAACAACGTTCTCAAAAACTGAAAAGTCGGCCACTTGTTCCTCCTTCAAAGGGATTAATGGAGTGATAGGTTCCTCATTGACTATAAAATCCTGGATAATGGTATTGTCTTGATTAGCTAGCTTTTCAGTGATCTTCCTTCTCTTCTTCTGAGGGAGGTGTATGTAGATGGATTGAATCTTAGGTTCTTCTTCACTGCCGCTGCTTTCATTAGGAACACTTGCATCAAAAGGTGGCGACACAGGCTCTTGATATGGAAGAGGTTGAAGTTCTTTCTCTTCACAAAACTTGACCAAATATTTATGATCTCCTTGCATATTGCTCACAATACAATTGTTAGAAGGAAAACTTATGAAAATTAACTAGCAAGACTTTTCCATTACAGTATGGCGAACAACCAATTTCCCATGTTGAAGCCTGTATTTAATAGAGAACAATAAATATTCTAGGAATGACTGAGCGTAATGAATTGCCATGATTAAAACCTTACGGTCTGGAACTTACAATTATCACGTCTGTATTGAAATAACACCCAACATGCATCGACAGGGATTGGGTTAAGACATGATAAGACAGTAATCATTCATGTATGATTAATGTCAAATCTTAACACCCAATCAATTACAAATTATTTGAATCAATGATTATTAGTTCATAAGTGGCCGCACGTGAAAATTGCAGTTTTAAAATCGATTGCAAATAAAAAAATGGTGAAGAAAAACGGAGAACCAAAATGATTATTCAAAACAAAAACAATCCAATATCAACCGTGGGATCAAGGCAAATCAACGGTCGAGATTAAACATGCAAGTTGCGGAAGAAAAATGTGGAAGGTTTATTTTGCAATTATATACATCCTTCCCACAATCCGCAATCCGCAATTTACGGGTTGCGGCTTGCGGAAATAAAAACCACACAATATGAAAAAATGACCATTCCGCAATCCGCAATTCGCAATTGCGGGTTGTAGAAGTGCGAGACGCAAACTCATTATTCAAACCCTTTCCGCAATTGCGGGTTGCGGAAATACAACGCGGACAACTAAAATTAAAAGTCTTTCCCGCAATTTGCAATTGCGGAAAGCAAGTATTTCACAACCGAAAAAGCAATTTTCCACAATCCGCATTGCGGGTTGCAGAATTGCGGAAACGTACTGAGCTTTTTTGAAAAACTTGTTATTCAGCAATTCACAAAAACACACAAAATTAATGAAATTTTGAAAGGGAAAATCACTTAACTTAATCAAATCAAAGCAAAGCAATGAAAGCATGATGAAAAACCCCTAAATGACCAAGGATTTTAATCATTTGCATATACAAATTTGGGGCTCCCATGTTTTGTAGAAAACATGAGATCTGTTGTACCTACAACAAGTTCCTAACAAGAACTTTGGCATTGCCATAGGATCAAAATGAGGACTAACTATTAACCTATTGAAATTGCTAATAACTATGAGGAATGGTACCCAAATTGAAATGAACGAATGAAAATATGGTCTTGAAGAAACAAAAACAACTTTCAAAGTTGCATTTTGATATTGCTTACATTGTAGTAACTCTCATTTTTCAACTCTTTGCAAATGTCATCCATTATGTGAGAACATGACATAAAAAATCCCCACATCATAGCCAAGTGGTTTCTCAAGAAAACAATGAATGAAGGCTCGATAATTGTTTCTTGAAAGTTTGCTCTTTAGGATAGTACCTTGAACACATGGGGTGGAAAGGTTGAGAATATCCCAATGGCATAGACTTCCTTCTTATCTGGATCCAAGGACAACTCCAAGGCCACTTTGGGAAAGTATGTTGGTGAGTCTTCCATGGGCAATGGAGTTTCTAAAATCCTTCATATCAAGGACTATAAATACTATAATTTTAAATTAGAATTATTGTCTTCAAATCCAACACCTAATGATCTATATGCACTAGTATTGGGCATAGTATAGATTGATATACCAATATATACACTGGTGTATATACTGGTATGTACATTGGTTATGATATATTGATATACATTAGTGTATATACCAATATATACACTAGTGTATATACTAATATATACATTGGTTGCGGTATATTGGTATATACACTATTGTATAGGTCATAAGCTCACAAGAATGGGGCTGATGGCCTAATTTGGGGAATAAAAAATGCAAAGCAAAATGAGCATGCATTTTTGTTCTCTAAAAAGCGCACACTTTTTGGAGAGAAAAAATGTGCATGCAAATAATAATAATTTTTGACCCATAATTAATTTGTCTACAATACAATACTATAGAGTGATAGGTAGATAGGTAGAGTATGGTAAGTAGATAGGTAAAGTATGAAGTTAATATTATAAGAAGAAATACTTGTTATTATATTTTTTTCTTAAAAAAATTGTAAAGTATAAATTTTATATGTTTGAAATACTTTTGCTTTTACATATTAAAAGAATTCAACAAAATCTCGAAAAATAAAAAATAAAACATTAATTTAAATTTAAAAAAAATTATTATTATTATTTTATCATAAAAAAGTGTTTATAAAAATAATATTTTTTAAAATTAAAAAATAAAATAACCACAAAAATTATTTCAATAAAAACAACTGATTTATTTTTATTTTTAGCATATAAATTAAAAGTTAATGTTAAACTTTCTTACTAATTTATATTTATATATATAAATTTTAATTACTTTTAATATAAAAATAAAAAATAACACTTTGAATATAAGTTATGAGTCATCCTAGTAGTTTATATTTATATTTTTAACTTTATATTTATACTATATATATGTTTAACTTTTAATTACTTTGATTATAAAAATAAAAAAAAATAATTAAAAATAACACTTTGAAAGAGTAATATTAATATTGATAAAATTTAATTAAAAGTTTTTGTCCACTTCCTAACAAACTAAATTCATAATATTTTAATACAAATCCTTACATATGAGTTAAACTTAATGAGATGATAATTATGTCCATAATGCTAATGGTACCATAAGAGGTTATCATCCCATAATTCAATACATGCTTACCATACCTTACCGCCATTTCACAGATTTGGTGTGCCACCATTGGTACCATTTCATAGGTTTGCTATGCCGCCATTGAAAGACCTTGGCCATGATATTTTTGTTTACCAAGTTAAAGAAACTTATCCCAGCTTGGATATTCCAAGAATATAACCTACCGCGCACGAACGGGATGGCTAGCCACTAGTTCGGCAGCAGAAGGAATTAAATGAAATAAAACGTCAGAAACGGGTGAAGGGTGTGCACAACAACCTACGAATATCCACCCAAACGGATACCATTCCTCCTCGTCAATAGATTGTTATCTAGACTCAAGAGAATGGAGCCATCAATGAGTTACGCTTTGGGTGCAGTAGATATCCCATTAAAAATCATTGGAACATAAAACCATGGGGAAGAAATCCAGAGATCACAATCAAATGTGCTGCAATGGCCATTTTGGACACTCGAGCATCTTTTACATCTTCCTCGTGTCATGGGGTCATGTTTTTTTCCATAGACATGCATCTGTTAGCTCCTATTGTTCTAGGCTCCTCTTCTATCTTCGGTCCCCTGCATAAATTTGCACTGAACAACACTCACCATTTTTTGGAACACTTTTGGTTTAGATGGAAAATGAAAAGCGGTATAGTACATTTGAAATTTGATATGCATTATTTTAGGTTACCTATTTCCCATTCCTCGCTATCATGCAAATGGTGATAACAGAGACGACGTCGGGTTGAATGAGTACGCGGAGGATGGATGGACGGAAATTGGAATAGTAGACGGGGATGTATGGCGGATGCTAACATATGGATGCACGCGGCATGTGATGAAAGCATGCAGCGTGCGAATGGGCTGGTTAGTACTGTACTGTAAAGGCCCACAACAATCATTATTTGATGCTAGGCACGTATATATTTAAGAAGAGCCGGGTACTAAATTCCCAAGGACACCAGAGGCAGAGCCTGTTACTAGCTGCTTTTCCGATTCCTTATGACAGACAATGGGGCTGAATACAGTTTATGTGTTTGCCTCGATAAGTAATGTTGCAGTATTTGTTTGATGTGTTTCTACTCTATTGTTGTTAATTGAAGTTAGAAGTGTTTTAGTTTCAAAGTCAAGTGTTTTGTATTTTGTATTCATCTCCGTGATGTAGTGGGGCCTTCAATTTCTGGTGACTCACCTCTATGCCGCCATGACTAGCGAGTCGGGAGAGTAGCCACTTTGAAGAAATTTGATAAAAGGATGTGTTTAAAAAGTTTGTGAAAAAAGAATCAAACAATCCTATGGCTTTCTAGACTCAAAAAAATAAAAAGTGTCCACACAGTAAAAATTCTTAGAGATTTCAAGCAAGAAAACTTACTTTTCCAAAGAACCAAAGCTCAGTGAAAAGTTGGATTGTAGGGCCTTCCGAAACTAGTAGTTGCTGAGGGAATTCAAGTCCTCATACAATTGCTAGAAGCGAAGGTGTGCGAAATAGTTACAATAAACTTTAATCGCCAGAGGTGTAAGCGTTGGTTTCTGACCAATCACCCTCCCAAGGAGTAAGAGTTCCAAAGTATGTCTCAAGTACTACAAGATTTCCCCACTTACAGCAACCTATGTGATATCCTAGGAAAAGCCACTAAAGTTATAACTTCACAATTCACGGTCGGTCGGAACAGTTGTAAGTCATGGACAACTCTCATAACCAAGAACTCTAGAAAAGTGATGTCACCCTAAGGACTTGTCACTTCACATAGAATTCCTTGATGAGCTCATGTCCCACTAAACAAGAAAGAGGGGGGAACCACTCTTTACTTATTCAGATTGACCTCGTGCTTAACGCATATTTCAGAAGCACTTTCTCGACAGGCGTTTCATGCTACTAATGGATTTCCTCTCTTTAATCAATGCTAGTTTCAAAGTTTTGCAGCTCAGGAGTGTTAACTCTCCAAACTTAATCCAGGGCACTAACCTAAACTTTTTGGTGATATGAAAATCAAAAAAATTTCAATTTTAGATTAAGCACCAATTTTAAGGGTAGTTTGCTTAGTCTCAGGAGTGGAAGTGAAACTGGTGGTGTTTTGACTCGAAAACAGGAAAATGAACCATACAATGCAAAATTCTCACTACTCTACCTTTCAATTCGATGATTATTCTAAATTAAGGAAGAGTTAGACGTTCATGAGTTTCTTTCAGACATGCAAAATTTCTAGTAGATTAAGGAAGACGATATAGATGTCTTCCCTTGAAACATCATAACAACGGTCGAGGTTCTCTAAAAAGTGGGTAGATCCCAGCCAGGAAGAGAATTTCTGTGAGCACCAAGGCAAGTCCAAACCGTTTGAAAAAATGTGCAGCTGCCAAATAGATGGATTACCTCCTCCACACCCCCATGCAAAGGACGCAGACCCCCAGGCCAATAAAACCACGGCATTGGAGGTTCAACCAAGTAGCAATTTTATCAGGCATAAGTAGCCACACAAAGCAGCTAATCCTCAACGGAAACTCATCGCTCCATAACAGAGAACCAATACCAGTCACCCGAAGGTCTAAGGAACCTTCCATAAGACTAGCATAAGCCAGTCTAGCCGTCACTGTGCCATGCAAGGGGTTATCCGCCTAGACAAGTCTGTCAGGTTCCACCTGAATATGAATACCAACACCGAGCAGGGCAAGTCTAAAAACATACCATTCCTCCAATAGAGCAGCAGGTAGGTCCGAAAAATATGTTAGCTCCTAGATGTCAGCATGATCGGAAGATGAAACCCACAGGTGATTAAGGGCATAAAATCCACGATCGTGAAGGACATTAATAAGCTCATCAAATAGTCGATAGCCATCTCCAATCCCCAAGATTGGATCAGTCCCAATGGAGATCATGTTACCATGACCTACCTTCCAGCAAAGGGAATTCCGGAGAATGGGCATTGCTGAGAGCAGACTGCGCCAAATATTGGACCCAAACACTCGAGTTCTAGTGCCAGTCTCCAGTCAAATACCAACATCCAAACCACCGAGGTATTTGGCCTGAATGATGGAGCCCCACAAGCCTTTCTCAAACAGTGCATGCCACAAGCTTTTGGCACAAAGTGTTATTGTGAAAGTTCGCAAATCCTTAATGCCCCATCTTCCCAGATGTTTGGGTTTGGAGAGGATCTTCCAGCTTGCTAGGTGGAGATTATTTGTACCAGGCCGACCACCCCATAGGAAGTGGAAAATCAATTGACGCAGTTTGTTGCTAATGCTAACAGGTACAATGAAGAGACTGAACCAGTAGACAGGGATGGAGAGTAAGACCGACCGAACCAGGGTGAGCCTGCCTCCCATCGTTAACCAATGAGCCGACCAGGTATCAATCCAACGAGCCACCTTTTTAATCAGCCATAACTAGCCCACCCGACTGTATGAGTCAGGTTTAATAAAGAATCCCAGGTAGAGAAGCCCTTCGTTCAACATCGCCAACTTGTAAGGAAAGAGTTTCTTTATAATTTCACAGACCAACGGATTATCACATTGATAAGAAAATGTGGATTTCGAAGAGTTAATACATAGCCCTGAAGAGGCACAAAAGGTATTCAAGAGACAAAGATAATGTGTCCATTCAGCTATGGATCCCATATCGAAGAGGAGAACATTGTCAACAAAAGGAAGATGCATGATGAATAGAGATCTGGCCACATGGATACCTGTAAGCAGCCCCTGCCGACACGCCTTATGGATCAGTAGGCTGAGGCCTTCCATTACCAAGATAAAAAGATATGGAGATACAGGGCACTGCAGTCGGAGCCCTCTATTACCAGAAAAAAGTGGGAGATCCATTTATGAGAATAGCAAAGCTGGCTGACGAGTAACATGCATAAATCCACTTTACCATCTCTGCTAACAGACCAATCTGAATCAGAATGTAATGGAGGAAGTCCCAGTCCACGCAGTCGAATACCTTCTGAAGGTCGAGTTTAAGGATGAAAGCATTCATATTCTTAGCTTTAATGGAATGCAAGCATTCCTGAGCAATTCCCACCACATCTAAGATTTACCGGTTCTGCAAAAAGGAAAATTGTTCCCTGCTAACATAGTGACCCAGAATCGGTTTGATTCGATCGGCAATGACTTTGGAAATACTTTTATAGCATAGGTTACAAAGTGAGATGGGTAGGCACTCATCAAATTTTGATGGCTTATCAGCCTTAGGGATCAAAGTAATATATGTATGGTTCAACTGGTGGGGGATCCATGCTTTGATACGAGATTCGTCAATGGTCGACGTCAGATCCTCTCCCATAATGTCGAAGAAATGAAGATAGAACTCAGTCGTTAGCCCATCAGGGCCCGGGCTTTTGTCGCAGTAGAAGTTTTTTAATACATTCTTTACCTCCTCTAGAGAAACTGGGCAGTCGATCGCACGGGCATCCTCTTCGGAGAAATAATGTGGAAAGTTTCCCACTGTCTCAAACTGCTGTAACAAATCGGGCTCACCCTTCTTAGTATAAATCCCCCGGAAATGGTCTTTAGCCAGCACTTTGATGGAATTTTTGTCGGCCACTAGTTGGTTGTTTGCATCCATGACATCCCAGACAACGTTTTGAAGTCGCCTTTGATTGGAAAAATGCTGGAAGTACTTGGTATTGTGGTCTCCCTCCAAGATCCAGGTGGCCCGACTCTTTTGCCTCCACTCCTCTTCAATAGAAATGAGGATACGTTCCTTGGCAGCAAGTAGATCAGCCAGTTGTGAGCACTGATCAACTGACATCGGATACAATTCTGAATCAAAATGGAACTTCACGATCTTGTCTTCAATGACCTCCAGAGCATGCAGGTCCTTAGATTTTTTATCCTTAAACCACGACTAGATCATAGGTTTTAGAAGATGTAACTTGTCAATGAAGCCGATTAGGGATGGGGTATTGTGCGGAATTTTCAGCTTCAACCATGTCTCCCGAAGCCAGCAGTCGAAATCACGGTCCTTTAATAATCCAGAATTGAACTTGAATGGATAAAAGGAAGGTCGGTCCCTGAGATCAATCTGGAGAAGAACCTAGTTGTAGTCAGATATGCCCACTGCATATGACCAAGATCTATATTTACCAAAGAGGTCACAGAGTTCCTCTACAATCAAGAAGTGATCCAACCGTTTTCCGATATAAGAAGCCCCACACCGACCATTGGACCAAGTCGGGTATAGGGAATGAGAAACCACATCCACCAAGTGTGACTTATCGAAAATTTCATTAAAGAAATCTGCCAGGGGGTCCGAAACCCTACCCGAGCCCCAAAATTCATCCGGACAGATCGTGAGGTTAAGGTCACCGACAAGGATAAGAGAGCGATCATTGAGCAGTCCTGACGCCTCAAGTCTTTCCCAAAAAACCCTTCTCCTAGAATAAGGGCCATATATGTTCAGCACACGGATCTTACATTTGCAACCACGAAAATACCCCTCAACTAAGGTACTAGCACAGGAAACAAATGAGTTGAAATAAGCAAGCTTGGGATCCCAGGCCACCAAGGAGCCCCCTGAATGCCCACATGCATCCAGAGTGCATACATGCCAATTTGGTTTTAACTTTTGAAAGTGGGAGATAGCAACAAACGCACTAGTCATAGTTTCTTGCAGAAGAAGTAAAACGGGTTTAGTTAGCTCAAGGAAGCGTTTAAGAGCTGCTCTTTTGGGGCCCCCACCGAGGCCCTTAACGTTTAAGGTGATGAGATGCATTATGGGACATGGTAGGGGGCAGGCATTCCTCTAAGAGCCCAGGGAGGGGATGACTTGCTGAGACCGACGTCAAATAGGGATTTCACAGGAGGGTTGGGAGAGTGACTCATCGATACTGGAGAGGGATTCCCTCCCTTGACCCTCACAAAGTCTTTCTTATTTTTACGAGCTTTTCGAATAGTGACATTCCCCTGAGGGTTTGGGGATGGGTGTCTAGCCATGGAAACCAGAGCATGCTCAGAAGGGAACGAAGGAAGCAAGATAAGATGTCCCACCATCTGTGCTGAATGGAGAGGGGAGTCAGTGAGTGGCGAAGGAGAGAGGGAGACATCAAGATAGGGGATCTCGTCACCTGTCAGAGCTGAAGGGGATACCGCAACAAAGGGAGGTGGGGAAATGGGTATGTTACCCAGCGCATGAGGATCAGAGCAAGAGTTTGGCAAATGACAAGGGAGGAACCAATCAGTTCAGATAGACACGTAATGGACTTAGGAGTCCCCCCATTCAGAGATGGGGGAGAAGCCACAAGCCCCAACTCTCCAGGAGTCTTAAAAGTGAAGTTGTTGGAGGTGAGTTAATTGTTATGTATGCAATGATAAGATTGTCGACTAAAAGTGTAAATGATACTTGTAGTTGAAATTGTTGGAGGTGAGTTAATTGTTGATTAATATCATTTTGATATTGTTGGAAAGAAGCTTTTATCAATTTTGGAAATATTTGTTACAAATGTGGATTGTGTAGGAAGTAGGCGATTTTCGTGTTGGGGGTTTTTAGTGTGCATTCTAAGTTATGGTTATAGAAATATTTCTTGGTTGATTTGACATTGAGTAAGTGTGGCCAATATATATGATATAAGAAAAGATGTTGGTAGTAAATATTTGCAATAAAAAATGTTCAAAAAATTACAAAGTTTTTTTTTTTTTTTTTTTTACTTATGACACATTCAACTTATGTGTAAATTGAACATTTAATGCTCATTTAATGAAATTTGGACTTATATCGTGGAATGTAGACTAAAAAGGTGAAAAACACACTTTCTAAAGCCTCAAAACATAATTTCTAAAGTGCGAAATCGGGTTCTAAAAGTGCAAAATCAGGTTCAAAAAGTGTGATTTCCAATTCCATAAGTGTGATTTTGGAATCAATTTGAAACCCCAAAGTGCAATTTTTATTCAAAAAGTGTAAATTTTTTTTATTTTAAAAGCGTGTTTTTCGATTCAAAAAGTATGATCAAAATGTGTGATTTTTTATTCAAAAAGTGTGATTTTCAATTCCCAAAGTGTGATTTTCGATTTCACAAATGTGGTTTCCAATTTCAAATACTGAAAACCACATTTTGATTTCACAAATGCAGTTTTCAATTCCAAATTTGAAAATTACAATCACATAAACATTATCATTTATTCTATTAAATGTCAATTCAAAATTTCTAGAGTTAAATAATGGTTCAAAATATGTTAGTTTTATTTTTATATCTCAAATTTTATTTTCATTTGAGCAATGTACGATTAAAAGGTTCATTTCTTATCCATTTATTTACAGATCATACACCATTGTCAATGTAACTATTAACATCATGAAATGTTTTGAATTATTTAGTTGCATAACTTCTATGTCATTAAATTTCAAATGTATAACATATTAATATTATGACTTGATATACAACAATAAAATAACATCTTGATTTTTTTTATTTAAACAATTTCTGCACAACTCTTTGACACTATTTGATGTTCATATTGACTATGTAGGAGACATTGTTTTTAAAATAGTCCACACATTGATTTGAATACAACAAGTTATTCAATATGGTGAAATATCTATCCACATTTTTTCCAATTGTCTGGCCAATTTTCCGTGTGATAAATACATAAATGAAAAATAAAATAGTTTTGAAAAGAAAATAATAAAAATAAAAAATATGTAAAATTTTTAAAGAAAATTAGTTTTCTTATAATTGTTACCAAACAATGAGTTGTGATATAAATGTGAAAAGCCATTACTTTTCGGAGTTGGACCTTATACATTATATAAGGATGATTTATTAGATTGGAGGGACATTAGAGGAATTTCCATTAGAAAGAGAATGGGGTTAAGGGATAGGCCATGTACATGAGGGGTTTTCTATGTGTGGGCACATATGGGGTTTTAACACGTACATGAGGTTAGGAGAGCTCAAGGCCTGACTTGCCATGGTGAGGAGCCACAAGACTTTTTTTTTCCAGCGAAAAGGAGCCACAAGACTTGCTGTGGTGAGGAGCCACAAGACTTTCCTCTATGTACTAAGTGCGCTAGTGTTTCCTCCAAGAGGCTAACCATCTCCTGTGTAGCAGATCAGTTTCATATCTATAAATTTACATTATTGAAGTACATTAAATGATGAATTAAATTTCTTTTTCTTTTAAATATTTGTCTTATGGTATTGAAGTTATAATTATTTTCTTCTACATTTCTTAATTACTTTTTACGTCAAATTATAGAAACAAATTGAATCATAAAATTAGCTTCTCACATTTGGTATCAGAGCCAATGGCTAGGATTTATTAATCTAAGTAAAAACCTAATTATTGGGAGGTATTGAACCCTCACTTAGATTAAGTAGAAATAAAGTTAAATATAGTTATGGAATTTTTGTTTTCTTTAGTGAGTTCGGTAAAACTAAATTTTCACAAATAAATATAATGGCTTAGAATCTTACTTCAATTTCTATATTTTTTTATTTAAATATGGGAAAGAGGATTAACCACTAAAACATTGATTTGGAATTTTATTTTAGAAAAAAAAGAAAAATATCATCTAAGAGGGTTTATAGTGTTTTAATTTAAAATCTAAAAGGAATTTTCTATGTCACAAATAAATAAATAAATTTCATCGATATAAATATATATAAGTAGTGTTCAATCTTACTTTTTTTATTACTTTATCCTAGTGCACTTCTTTGGGTAGACAATAGAGTTGGAACTATTTGTTTCATAGTCTTTCATTTCCTTTTACGAAGATATATAGATTTCAACTTTTGAAAATTCAAAAGAAAAAAAAAGCTTCTCCATTTTCATTTTTAGATTGACATATAGATAATATTAACATTAATATCTTATTTGCCAACAAAAATCATGTTAACAGTGTAAATTATCATTTAACCCTATATTAACTTAGTTAATTATATTTTCCCTGTATGCGAGTGATCATGGAAATGGAATAGGACATGTGCCCCCCAAGGATGGCCACACGCCAACAGAGGAAGATGGGCCTAGCATTATTAATCCTCCTATCCTTGGCCCGGATGAACGTCATAAATAGCATGACCATAAAGGCTAGTGGTGATGGCTACCACACAAAAGATTTGATGATAGGAATATATGGGACCTGGGAAAGTACCCACTCCATATCTCTGAAGCATAGGATGATGCAATCAAGGAGATCGAATAGTAATATGATCGATAGTGTGACATGCGAGGAAATAAATGTGGAGATAATGAGGAAAGGTGGTGGTATGAGCCTTTATACAGGAAATGAGTTGGAGGCCGGGTGTAAGCCATCCAATCAGTATGTCTATATGCAATTTCTTGGGAAAGAGGAGAGAAAAGGTGGTTAATCATAAGGGAGTTTGCTCTATTTCCTGGAGCAATGGAAATGAGAGGGAGGAGGGCCCGACAAGAGGATAAAGGGAAAAGGGTGACGAGGGGAAAGCATGCCACTAGGTCCCAGGTCTAGGTGGGCCAAGCCACCCAACAATTCAAATATCTAGTTGCCAAGGCCATTCAGGAGGAAATGGAACACATTGAACGCAACCTGTGGAAGCAAGCTCGAGAAATGAAGCCAGAAGAGAAATTCGATGTCCTTGCAGCATGGGTGCAGTATCGGGGGTCAACTCAAGGGTGATTGACGATGTATGATAGGATTATCGTGACCTATTGGGTTATGAAGGGAATTCTGGCCTATATCCTGGAAGATAAATAGGACAAAGCTAAAGGAGAGGAAGAGTCGGTCCCTAGGGAGCACATTGTTGACTGCAGGACAATGCAATGCAAGATTGATATCCTCGCCAACAAGCTTGGGATTATGTTATTGCCTCGTCCGGGTCAAAAGATATGCTCTGTTGCTACTAATTTGGGTGCGGCCCGTCCTACTCAGTCGCCCGCTGAAACTAGAGTTGCTTCTGTGCATCATAACCACCCGTCCTTGGCTTATGGGATGGTGATCTCCCAAGTTCCATGATGAAAACTCAAGTCATTGTCTTTGGTTTACAAGTAGTAGAATAATGGGTCTTTTAGAGGGTTTGTTGTCAGTGATAGGAAGAATTTCTAAATTTTTGGGTTTAATGTCATGCCTCACAGTGGTGAGAAGGTTTCATAATGGAAGACATGGAAAGAATGTTCACCAATGGAGTCATACATGTCAATAGTTTTGGTCATGCAAAAGAGGTTAATGTGTTGGTGTAATGTCCCCTCCATGAGGAATCCATAAATATTTTTCTACTTAACAAACCCGTAAGTTTTGGACAAATCCTAACAAGTGAAAGGGAACAATTTTGATGCATTAGTCACTCAATGGATTAATTGTTAGACTTAGGAATTAGTATGCTATGTTATATTGTAAATATTTTTAAAAATATTTAATTTTTATAATTAGTGGATGTGCTAGATGGACAAGGAAGGTGCATGAGGTCTTGCGGAAATAATTATTGTCATTTGAAATGGAAACTAGAAGAAAATCAAGAAAAATACACAAAGCCACAAAACGATGGAAAGCAGCACAAAAGCAGCAAATTCAAAAAAGAAAAAATATGGCAGAAAAGGAAGGAAAGTCCATAAAGTAGAAAGAGACAGAAAAGCAGGAAAAATCACTGGAAAAGAAGAGAAAATCAAAGAAAAGAAGGATGTTTCCACAATCATAAAACAATCCAAAGCGGAAAGGAAACAAAGCAGGGATAAAATTAGGCAAAAGCTTTAAATGCTAAAAGCAGTCAAGGAGGGTGCATGAATGATGAAGGTGACCACATTCAATGAATTTAGATCTCAAACTATCTTATAAAAGAAGAGGAGCACAACACTCTCACATATTTTCACAGTTTAATTTTTGAATTGAGAGCTGTGAGCTTCTCAAGACTTAGGGAGATGTGCCCCTAGTCACAAATGGGAGATGTGCCCTTGATGAATCTCTATTCTACCTATGGGTTCGAGTCTTTCATGTGGAGTGAGGCTACAACCCTATTCTCTGAATTATTTTACAGATTTGATTCTAGTGCCATCCAATGTCTTCTTCATCTGATGCAACAATTCCATCGATTGGAGCATTCTATAAAGTAATTGTCTCCACTTATTTCATGGAGGTTGTTGATGACCCTATGGGTCTTATTAATGTATCTGAAGATCTGTAATATGATGAAAATTCTCTATGATCAGTATTAGATATAGATTACAGTTCTGCGATTTTTCTTTTGAATGTAATTGAGTCATTATTGCACCTATGCTCATTACAGTGTTTATTTTGGCTATTTTCCATAAAATGTAGTATAGTGGTCTCAGTAGATCCAATTATCCTTCTATAAGTTTTTGCAGGTCCATAATAATTTGATAAATCGAACCACAACCTCAATTCTGAAATTCATGACCCTCTGGAGGTGTTTGGAAAATACTGGATGATGACTAGCCAACCAATCCTAGGTAGCGCACTTGCTAGTTTAGTCTCCAATCTCTGTTATCTTGCTACCAAACCTTTGTATTACTACTGTAGTAGGGTGGGGAAATTTCATGTATTCTACCCCAGGTTGGATTACTTCTAGTAAGCACTAGAAGCCTTGGATTTCGATAGAAGTTCCGTGGACAATTTCCTTGTACCCTTGGGTTTAGCCCAAGGGGTCTACCCAGATGTGAAGTACCCATAAAGTGTTGTTGTCAAAGTATTGGCATGCTTTCCATCCTACTTGCATCCTTAGCAGGTCATAAACTTCATATCTGGATAATTTAAGGAATATTTTAAGGTTGTTTGAATTTTTCTTCTTGAATTCTAGTCAAATTAGCTAGCTTTGTCCAATAAATATATTGGTTGTTTAATTTTGCAACCTTTTAGAGTTGATGTGCCTTTAATCAGATCAGGTACATTATAGTGGTATCATAACATGGACCTCTGAACCTGGTCCTAATTATTGGTGATGATTCCCGAGAGAATTCCACCTCCCAAAGGGAAAGGTCCAGAAGAACCTCTTGTTGAAGAGGAGGTTGATTCCATTGGAGGGAATCTTCAAGGAGGAAAGTATATGTCTGATATGGATGAAAGAGAAGAGTTCAGATTATTTGTTTACAGCATGTCGAAAGGAAATCAAGACATATCCCAGAACATCATCAAGTAAGGTGAAGAAACTCAAAAGGGTCATGCCAAGAAGTTGGTGAGTAGAGATGGAGAAGGGAGAAGTAGTGGCTCCCAATACGAAGGGAATAAGATCCTTGGAAATATTCTGTTCTAAAAAAATGGGCCTCACAACAGGCCACATGAATTAAAGTATTTTCCAAGGCCTACTAGTCTCAAGTTCCTTGCGCTGAGAATAGAGGAACCTGAGATGCAGTTTGAAGTAGTTGAATCCTTGAAGGTTCGACTAATAGAATACATGGCTTTGGGAGGTGATGGAAAGATACATTTGAAATTCAAGGAGTATTGTGACTACCAAGACAGAGCTAAACCAAGATGAGGTTACATACCTCCCAATCAGTCCACTCAAAATTTTGAGTTGTAGAGAACCATTGGTAAGATCTCCCTCTCCTACTTTAATGGATCCTCTAAATGCACTGCTAGCTCTTGGGTGCATAAGCTAGATACTTACTTTCAATTAAATCCTATGGCTGAAAGGGATGCCATTAGGATGACCACCTTGCATTTACAAGGGAAATATAATGATTGGTGGTAATATGGATTGAGAACTTTGGGGCATGATACCGTGGCCACTTATGAGGAGTTAACAAGAAGGTTGGTGAATATGTTTGATAGGAGAGATCTTGAAATGTAATTTAGAGATATTTCTCAATTGAAGCAATATGGAACTCTTAAGGCTTACATTTCAGAATTTCAAAAGGTTGTAGTTATGGTGAATGATATATATGAAGCTCTCTTAGTTATTTTGTTTACAGAAGGACTAATAGAGCCACTCAAGGGACTGGTTAAAGATCATCAATCCGCAACATTGCAAGGTTCCATTGACAAGACTAGAGATCTACAAGATGCTATTCCAAGAACCAAATTCCCACTGAAGAGTAGTTTTCCTCCTAATCTGAAGGATAAGATATCCTTTCAAAAGTTTCTAAGTAGAAATTTCAAGAAGGACAATTTTTCCAAAGACCGAGATGATCTAAGGAGAAATTAGTTGTGCTTCTCATGCCAGGATCCATGGGTTCTAGGCCATAAATGTGCTAAGGGGAAAGCACACTCTATAGAGGTCTTTTTTGAAAGTGAAGAAGAAGAAGATGAGAATGAAGGGCATCCAATAATTCAAGAAGAAGATTATGAATCAATAGAAGAAGAGAAGCCACAACTGGATTCCAGAAAGATTGTTTTTCTGTCTAGAGTGCCAAGGTTTCATACTCTCTGATTCAAAGGAGTAGTCCGAGGCCAAAATGAACCCATTTTGGTGGATGGAGGAGCCACAC
The DNA here is from genome assembly GCA_027924585.1 of Larix kaempferi. Lineage (NCBI taxonomy): Eukaryota > Viridiplantae > Streptophyta > Pinopsida > Pinales > Pinaceae > Larix > Larix kaempferi. Next base: position 62,947,090 of record BSBM01000370.1, on the reverse strand, counting down.
ATAATTTTATTGATGCTACAATGGTGGAAATAAGAAATATTCCCACTGAATCTTTTGACGGATTCACTATCATGTTCCTCAGAAACAATTCCATGGATTGCACAAAATGGATTCCCAAGGAGCAAGTGACTATTGGGGATTATACAGTGACAAAAAACTTCTATGTTGTGAATGTGGCTGACACAAATATAGTATTGGGGTTTCAATGGTTATTGTCAATTAGTGAAAATACAGTGAACTATAAAGTTCCAGAAATGAGATTCAAAATTTTTGGGGGAAACAAGTAGTTTTGAAAGGTATGAACACCTACCCAAATCAAGTGGTTATTCCCATAACATGAGGTCTATATTGAGGAATGGGGACATAGATTGGGTAGCTGAATGTTTTATTTTTGCACAAGGATCAGCCATAGACATTTCACAGCATCCAAATGATACTAGGAAATTTCTTAATATGTATGAGAAAGTCTTTGGAGACCTTCCTCCTAGCAGACCGCTAGATAGAGGAGTTGAGCATGTAATAGAGTTGGAGGTAGGAACACTTCCTATCATGACTTGAACCTATAAGTAGACAAAAAGGATCAAATATGAAATTAAAAATGCCATACATGAGGAGCTTGAGTTAGGACTGATTAGGATAAGTACTAGTCTTTTTGCTTCCTTAGTAGTTTTGGCGAAGAAGAAATATGGAACTCTGAGGATGTGCATAGATTACCGAGATTTGAACAAGAAGACCGTAAAGAACCATTATCCCATCCCATGAATTGATGAGTTTATGGATGAGATGCATGGGGAAAATTTCTTCTCCAAGATTGACCTTCATTCTGGGTACCATCAAATCAAAATGAGGGAAGAAGACATACATAAGACATCCTTCCACTGCCATTATGGTAATTTCAAATTTTTAGTCATGCCATTTCGATTGATTAATGCACCTGCAACATTTCAATCTTGCATGAATATAGTGTTTAGTAAGCATCTCCGTAAGTATTTTCTTTTGTTTTTTGATAATATCAAGATTTATAGTAGAATGTTGGAAGACCACTTGCAACATTTAGAGGTTTTACTAACTATTCTTGTAGATCAATCATTGTATGAAAAGTTATCCAAATGTGAATTTGGAATGAATGAGATGCTATATCTTGGCCATGTGATTCGACAAGAGGGGGTGAAGGTCCACATGGGAAAAATCCAGGCCATTCTTAATTGGCCAAGCCCCAAGTCTATCACATAATTGAGAGGGTTCCTTGGGATCTGCACTTATTATCGAAATTTTGTCAAAGGATTCTCTTAGCTGGAAGCTCCCTTGAATGATATTACCAAGAAAAAATCTTTCTGTTGGTCATAGGAAGCTAAAATATTTTTCAAAAAGATGAAGGAAGTCATGAGAATTTTCCCAGTTATTGCTCTTCCAGACTTCACTTAGCCATTTGTGTTGGAATATTCTCACCATCATTTTTGTTATTTGCATGCTTGCATGCATCCATTCATCATGCATGCATCTAGTCATCATTTTGGTTGTCTCCCCAGCACCTAGAGCCTAATTTCAGCTCCCTAGAGCCTGTCTTCAACCCCCAATAGCCCTCCTACCTACCTAATGCACCTTGTTTTCCTCACCTGCATGACATGTGTGCATTTTCTCACCTACCATGAGTTAACAGTCAGTTAGAGCATTGATTGACTAGTTCTTCCATTGATTGCTCATCCTAACTGCCTGTAGCTTCTAATTAGCTAGTTCTGGAGTGTCACTTGACCTTCTGATAGCCTCATGCTCCCTCCTTGGAGCATCCATCCAATGATTTGTGCCTAGATGGTTCTATTAGACTCAGTTAGACTCATTTGATTGACTATTGACCATTTATAACTGCTACTACTAATTGGATGATGTCTCCAATGTTATCCAAGCTAGACATCGAGGATGAATTTGAATGACCTTTAGCTTATTCGAATTCTTTTGACAGTTATTGTATTGTATCCAGTTTTCACAGTGCCAGCTCACTTGTGCATTTTCCTCACAAATTTTGCAATGTTTTTGTTGCAATTTTAAAATTACACCTATAAAATGTAGAGATTGCAATATTGCACTAGCTCACTAGGGAGGGTGGAGAATCTATCTATTTAAAAAAAAAATCATATGGAACAAGTTTTTAGTCCATAAAAATTCATACTAAACACTAATCTCATATTATTTTAATTGTGTTAAAAAAAAAAAATTAATAGTGTACACTCTATTTTTATTTTTATTTTTAAATTTGGAAATTTAAATAATTTTAAATTAATTAATTTAAAATAATAATAATAATTTAAATATTCATATCTAAGGTGTCACATGGTGCGGCCCTTTCTATAAAAAAAAATATTTTTTCAAGCCAATCATTGTACTATTTGATTCTCTTTGAATATCAATAGTAGCTTTTTTTCGCTGAAAAAAAAAATTATTTTCCTTCACAATTTTAAAAAATAATCATATAATTTTACTAAATCATAAATTTAACCAAAAAAAATTATTGAGTCACCTCACACCTTACACCTTGAAAGCTATTAAGTTACCGTGTAGTTCCAATATCACCAATTTGCGGTAATATCAAGTAAAATAAACAATTACAATATTTCATAATGTTGAAGTTCACCTGATGTTTTTCATAGCACTTAGGTTTACTAAAATTCATTTTTAAGGTTCACTAAAATTCATTTTATATGACAATTATGATATTTTATAATGTTGAAGAAGTTGTGGAGGTTTTCGGTGAGTGATGATGATGATGAGATGACAACTATGATGATGATGTCAAATCTTTTCATAGTATTGAGGTAAAATTAAATTTTGATGATGATGATGATGGTGAAGAAGTAAAATTTGATTTGATGATGATAATGATGATTTTTCATAAGCATGATGAACTAAAATTTGATTTGATGATGATAATGATGATTTTTCATAAGCATGATGAACTAAAATTCGATTTGATGATGATGATGTTATCTTCTAATAGCATTGAGATTCACTAAAATTCATGGTTGTTGATGATGATGATGAAGAAGAAAATTTGATTTGATGATGATGGTGATGAGATTTCTCATAGCATTGAGGTTCACTAAAATTAATTTTTTATGATGATGATAATAATCACCATCAAATCAATGAGCAAATTGATATATCACACTTTTTATTTATAGGATAAAGAAATCTCTCTTGTCAATTATCTAATAACTAAAATTTATAAAGATATCTTACCCCTCCCAAATTATTTTAGCTATAAAATATTTCAATAAAGAACTTTCATATGCAAAACCTTTCTTTTAATCAACTTTCAAATAAATAAAGAGAAGAAGTAAATTGGAACTATTTCAACATGTTACATGTGATGTGCAAAATAAAATATTAATAGTGTGATTCACCATCACTTACTAAAGAGCTTCTACCAAACTGTTAAAATCTTAAGTTTCTATCACCCTAAAATATCTAAACATAAAAAATCAAATTTCACAATAGATTTAAACATTTTTCTACATCTTTCTACCCTAAGCTATTACCTTTTCCAGCATCTTTCTACCACAAACTAACATTTTTCATAATAAAAATTTATTATGTATAAATTTTTTGTAAAAAATATGATCTAGAATTCATACCTACCAATAACATTTTTTATTATGTAAATTGTTTTTTATAAAAATTCATATGGAAAAGAAGATCCTTTTGTTACAGGAATTTTGCAACATATCATAATTTCATTTTCATAGAAGTCACTTAAATTATCAGTATCAATCAATAACATTCAAAACAATGCATATATTTAATATCTAAGGTGTTATTCTAGATATAACAAAGTTTAGAACTGAAACAATGATATGGCACCAGGACAAATAAAAAAAAAGAGAATTGCCCATTTTCATTTTCACAAAGAGAGAGAGAGGTTGCAGGACAACTCATCACATATTAACTTCCATATGTCATGGCATTGATGAGAACTTGAGCAAAATAATGTATATAACTTACTTATATTAATATGTAGGGGAAATAGCTGTTCAATCCTGGAGGTGCTTCAAAGACAAAATACAGTGTGCCTTTATTTGTTTGTTTATTTAGTGCCTGCCTGCCATATGTATATTACAGTCTACTCATATGTATATTACAGTCTACTCTCTTCACTTAAATGTCATTTTTTCTGCAACTTTCTTCCAGGCAGGGCGAGACGAGATATCTTCCCACCATGCCTTCACATGTTTTCTCGACGATATCAGATCACCCTTTCCACAACCGTTGATGAGATAATTCGTATAAGGCAGATGCTGGAGGTCGGCCAAACTGAAGAAGTCACCAGCCAAGTATTTGCTCTTTGACAGCCTCTCCTCGTAAATATCCAACAGTTTGCCCACCTTCTCCACTCTGATCTCCACTGCTGCTTCGTCTGTGCTGCCTCCCACAATTGGTGCGATGAGGACTTGCTCTATTATGAAAAACACAGGGGAATTGAAGGACTGTGCTTCCACCTGAGACCACTGCTCAACCAGGGCTTGTTCTGACACTGTTCTTCCTAGAAGGTCAGTGCCCTGCCCCTCGTACTGTTTGGCCAAATACTTGATGATGGCTCTCGACTCTGTCGCTCATGATCAAAGAAAATGAAAACAAATACTTGATGATGGCTCTCGACTCTGTCGCTCATGATCGAAGAAAATGAAAACATCTCTCCATAAGATTTCCCTAACATAGAAATATAAAAATTGAATAAGGCAGTTAAGGGGTAGTTTATCTATTTTAGGTTTTGGACTTTATATTGGGTTTTTGTAAGAATTCACTAAATTGATTTTTGATCAAATCTAAATTTAGAAGTGTTTAAATTGTGTTTTTAAATTCATAAATAGATTCAGCATCATCTAATACCCTTTAATATCCAAATTATTTAAACTCCATAACTAATATATGTGATTTTAAGATTTTTTAAAGATTTCTAAAATTCAGAACAAAATAAAACAGAAAATATACTAAAAAGAAGTTGAAAACCTAAAATCCGTTACCGAATAAGGTGAGATCCCCGTCTTGGATAATGGGAATTAGCCCTAATGGCTGCAGCAGAACAAAAAAACAAGATCATTAAGTAAAGAGTACTTGATATGTTGCTTAAAATCAGAAACACAAGATAAAAATGAGTAAACGTTTTCTCACATTCAGAGCGAGATATTCAGGTGTCTTGTGAGCACCGGCAAAGAAATCGACGAAGACGAGCTCGTATTCAAGATTCTTCTCGTTCAAACAGCAGAGCACAATTGCAGTGGCTGTGGAACCATGATGACCATGTACCTTGATCACCGCCATTGATTAACTATATTCAACACGGATTGATCGACAAGCCACGAAAGAGAGCCGATCCGTTAAATAGGTAAAACCCTAAGTCTGCACGCCTCTTTATTTGTCACAGAGCCGCGCACAAATTAAAACACGCCTCTTTATTTGTCACAGAGCCGCGCACAAATTAAAACCAAGTGTTCAGGTTCAATTAACCCAACAAACCGAGAGAATTCATGTTCTTCAAAAGTAATAATTAATAAAATTTTAATTATAAAAAAAAATTGAAGTGATTAAGTTGAAATTGGTTGTAAATGGCAGGTCACATTTTCCTAACTTGCATTATACAATATGACTTTAACTCCAATCTCCCTTTCAAATTCCTCAAAGAAAAAAAAAATATGATTAAATAAAAATAATGTTTTTATGAATGAATCGATAACGCAAAGTCTCGTAGTGACACGGGGTAACCTCTGCGACCTCGTCTGCGATAGACTAGAACCTGCAACTTACTTAAGATAAAGACGTAAAGTTGTATACATTGAACTTAGCATAAAAGAATATTGCATCTTTGTAATTTAAGCAAACAAAACATTACATAAAAACAATATATTTTTGTAGAAAATAAGATAGAGACGTAAAGTTGTATACATTGAACTTAGCATAAGAGAACATTGCATCCTTGTAATTTAAGCAAACAAAATTATAGATGACAAGTATTTATATTGTGCATTCTTTATTTTTTTAATAGTATTTTGGGTATCTTTGACACATGGTGATGGAAGCATAATATTAATGATAACTTTGTAAATATAGAAGACATTACGCCATTGAAAGTTGAAATGTCTAAAATAGATATAAGATCATTTACAACGAAATTTAGAAATGAGAATAAAGATAATAATAACATGAATGAAATATGTATTTGAAAGATTTGAGTCATTTATTAATTAGAAAATTACAATATTTAATTTTGTGGAATTTGATTTTCATATAATAAAAAAATAAGTTTTCCTTTTAGAAAAGAATTTTTGCTTTTATACAATTAATATATATATATATATTTTTATCGATGGAAGGTATCATGGAGGGGAATGAATGGTGATGGTTATTATTTGTTTTATAGTCTTTCATTTCTTTTTACAAAGATATATAGATTTTAACTTTTTAAAATTAAAAAAAAAAAAAAACCTTCTTCATTTTTATTTATTAGATTGATATATAGATAATATTAGCATTAATATATTATTTACCAACAAAAATCATGTTAACACTGTAAATTATCATTTAACCTTATATTAATTTAATCAATTATATTTTCCCAGATGCAAGTGATCATGGAAATGGAATAGGACATGTGCCCCCCTGGGATGGCCACGCATTGAATGAGTGTAATATCCCAATTTTTGTTGATTATGTGGATGTTATATATTGGTCGTAAGTCTCGATACACACCGTGATTATAGATATACATATTTGGGTATGGACCCTCACAAATGCAAATTATTGTTATGTGTTGGGCATAGAGCCCTGATGTACTTGATTGATGTTTATTATGTAATTGGGTACAAACCCTAATATATTGAGATGATCTTGTTATATACTATGCAGAGTTCTGGTATGCATGACTAACTTTTATGATGTGTTCAGCGTGGAATCTGAAGCACATGGATAACCTATGTACTGGGCATAAGCCCCGATGTACATAGAAGACTTTTATTATGTGTTGGGCGTAAGCCCCAATGTACATAGGGTGTTGGGCATAAGCCCTGGAGCACTCCAAACTTGATGTTGAGCATAAGCTCTAGAGCATCGAATCTTTGGCCATTGTATCCCTAGGTGTATCTTACAAATACATCCTAGCACTAGTGTTGAGTGAAGAGCTCTCCAATTGCACTAGCGTAACACCTGTTGAAGGGTGTTGAGCATAAGCTCTGAATCACACTCGAGGTTATTTCACTAAAAGGTGTTGAGTTGAGGAAGGCTCTGAATAGCATCACTCATCATACCTATTCTATTTGATTAAATTGAATCACTATTTATCTCATCAAGGACTGAGGAAACTACCATGACACACGAGGTAATCCAGCATGCAAAAGGGGATCTAGAGTTACCTAACCTAGTAGACCTTCTAAAATCTACCAATAACCTTGTCAAAAGAGTTGACCCTATGTTTTTAAAATAAGCATCAAAGATATAATGCTAAATAAACAACTTGGTTAAATCAAATTGATTAATTATAAAGAGTCTCACTTATGCACTAAAGTGGTATGCATAATTTATGTATGTATATAAAAGATATTATATATATATATATATATATATATATATATATATATAGTTATAAAATATATGAGAATAATAAAGATACATAGTTAGATAAAGTAAAATATATATATAGATCCACTTAAATATAACTATTCTCGTTAATATAAATTAATTAAATAAAATACAAAAGTTACAATAATTGTTCAAAAAGAACAAAGTAAGAATTTGGATGAAACAAAAGTTTATAATTGAATAAACTTTTAATTATATATTCTAACTGAAAATCAAACTAAAGTTTATAATTGAATAAACTTTTAAATTCAAACTGAAAATCAAACTTAAGTTAATATTAAAAATATTATTATTAACTTAATTACCATTCCAAAAGATTACCTATAAAAGCAAGGATAATTTCAAAAGAATGGGGATTTATCTTATTATCATTCTGTATGGTATCAAGAGAGAATTTGTCCCATAATTATGGAAAAGTACTATTCCAAGATTTATTTCAATCAGCTACCTGCCTTAGGTTTTCTAGACCTCTTTACATGTTGGAACTAGCTTGGGGGGAATCGGATTAGAACCAGGAACGGTTCCGGTTCATTGTTGGGAGGAACGTGGTAGTTCCAAAGTTATTTCGGTTAATCATCCTACAGGTCAGCTAAGCATATTGTTTCCATTAATCAGTGTTTGAGGTGTGCAAGTCCTTACCAGAAGAGGATCACAACTGCAAAGTTCATGTATAAATTGTCTTTATATTTTCAATTTATTATAGGATGAAAGTTAGAATTTAAATCACTGTCATTTTCTTTTCCATAGCAATCTAGTTATATTTATGCATTGAAGGCAAGGGATGAGGCATTGGCTCCCCAGGTCATTATTAATTAGCTTAAGATATTTAAATCTAGATTACTGCTTAAGAAGAAAATTTAAAACCCTTCTTTAATCTAGGTTTAAAGATCTAGTAGAGCTAGCACTGTTAGCTTGTGCTAGGTCTTCACCTGTTCAAACTACAACTTTAAAATTACACTAGAAAACTTTAAAAAAAATCTATGTTGAACTTCTTTTATAGCAGGATCGCTTCATCTAAAAGATCGATTCTCTTTTGTAATTTAAAATTTAGTATCTTAGGTTTCAAATTTAAAAAGCAAACTTATACGATATATCTTTAAGCCATCTTTTATTTAAATAGTTAATCTAGGAATCAAATGAAAATAGGGATCTCATAGATCTGTGAATTGTTTGATTTCTCTATAAACATCAACTCAGCATAAAAGTATAAATTACAACCAAATCAACTCTCACACCAGCGTTTAATCCCTATCGCTTTGGATAGAACTTTCAAACCAGAACCTATCTAAGTTAGGCATACATTTATTTCTCAGGACCCATTAATATCCAAGCTCGGGAATCAAAATTCCTACGTAGCAACCCAATCAAACATTTGGGAAGGCTCATCACGCTACAACGTGGATCATTTACTAAAACCCAAATTTCCTTTACAACAATTATAAAAGACAGACCTAAAATACAACAGAGCTAGGGCTTTGCCCGTAATTTTTTTATTTAAACACATTTCATCCATTTAAACCCTCTATCTTTCACCTACAACATTAGTGTTCCAATTGAATCGTATAAATTTACAAGAGGCATTTTCCCTCAACTAGAACACGGGAATTATATAAATTTACTCCATAATAGGGAGCCCAAACCACAACATATAAAGTATTGTCCTCAAAACCAAAACACATAATCTATTGTTACAGAGCCTCTACTCTCCAAGAAAAACTAATAGACACATAAATTATAAAATGAAGAATATTCTAGACATAGGTATTACCCTCATCCTGGAGAAAAACAATTACTATCTAAATCGAAATTCAACCAAGAGCAAAAACGCAAACAGAGATGCATAAAACTAAAAATAAATTATCTTAACAGCTTCAGAAACTAATCTTTTCATAAATTTACCATCGCCAACCAAGATCTTGTTTACATAAACTCTCCAGTTTTAAAATATTAAAGTTCCTTACAAAACCAGAAAATGCATCCTACAGGAGTATTGAAACTCACGATTTCCAAAATATGGGTTCATCCCATAAACTTACAAACAATTTGTCATTGTTAAAATAAATAATTACATAAAAGGCCCTGATTCAAGCCTGCTCGTAGGCTAAAAAATCCAATTGGAAAACCCCACTGTCAAAATATCTACACAGAATCCAAACTAAACTGAAACATAAACATTTAGGATCAGGAAAATCCAAGATTGATCCAAAGTGTGAGAAAACCCTCCTTTCGAACAGAGCATGACGAAAACTTTCCCAAACTAAAAGCCTGAAGGGAAAACACATTACAAGAGAAACTCTCAAATAGTCAAACACCCAAACATTTATCCCTTGTTTGACAGGAGGAGTTAAGGCCATGAAAGTCCTGGGCTTACCAAGATAGTCACTTTCTTCAAATCCTCTTCCCTGGAAACATCCAACTCAAGGATTCACTTCCTACTATAAAGCCCTGTCAGAAAAGTGCCATTTTAAAATGTTAGCACAAAGTTAAAATAATTGAAAACCAATTAATGCAAATACGATTTCAAGCTCAGAGCTTACCTTAACATTCAGCTGGGTGACCTCTAAGCTTCTCAATTTTCCAAGAGAAAACACAGACCATGAGCGAAGCTCAGGTCGTGCATAAAGCACCATAGTCTTGAGAGCAACGTGAGTTCTACGTTCCCTTCACAAATGCAATGAAAAAATGAACTGGATGTTTGGACCTAGGGTATTATCCTTGCTCCAGTTGGCACATGACCATGTGGCCCTCACATGGGTTGCATTCAATGACCAGCTACTCTCACTAGCGTAGAAATTCATTTGCCACTTCCTATAGTAGGAGATGCACTTCTTTTTTCTTTCACCAAGTTTCGATTTCATAAACTTTGGCAATAGTCTAGTTATTTATCCTTTGTAATCTTTTGTTTAGATTACTTCTAAGTTACAAACTTAAGGAGTTAGTTTAGGATCTCTTAAAATTATAACACCTGCATACAAGTAGAGGCATGCTTTAGCAAAATTGCTAAGTAATCCTAGGACTAACATCACCCTCCTCATACCTCTTGGCAATCCTGCTAGATACATCACTCACCAAGCATACTTTCCAAGTATTTTGCAACCACATAAAATCCATAAACTAAAACAAGTATCATAAGGATTTCAAACAAGAGAGCTAGGTGTAATCTCAATCTTTTCATTCAAAAGAAGAAGTTTGCAGAGATCATTTAACATATCAATAAGTGGGACCAACACTTACAAAATCCCTAAGTCAAGTATAAGTATTTATGAAAGCTATAAGAAACTTATGTTGTAAAACCATAGTACAGGAAGTAAAACACCAGTACAAGTACAAGAACATCACTTATATAAAAGCAACAGATAAGTATTGTAGAAAATTGATTGGTCACATTATGCAAGAATTCCAGATGCAATCACAAGTAACTCGCACATTAAATCTTTCCTAGTTCTGAAGTTATTTTGTATAAATATTAAACCCCAATGACGTAATTATCTCATGTAGAATTTTTTTTATTTTTATAGTTTTAGGGACATTACAAGTGGTATCAGAGCCCGGTTACAACACTAAGAGATCTTTTCGGATCACTACAAAGACATCCTCTGCAGAAATGTTTTCAAACAATATATACGTATAAAGTACAAATTGAATCATGGACACAAAAGAGAACAACAGTAGTAAAATACCTGATCAGAATTTCGTTATCTTATAGACATGCATAATATATATTAAAAATAAACTAAACTGGTATGACAATTAAATATCGTTTTTATATAGTCTAGCAAGTTGAAAGAACTACCTAGGAGGGGAAATGTTTAAAATACCTATGTACTAGGACAACTTTTTCAGTCCCAATTAAATATAATAGGGTTTAAAACCTTTAGTCAGATAAACCGAAGGATAAAGATGAATATGTTCACCTCCTGTATGATTGTGAAGTCATGAAGCAGGCATGCATAGGCATAGTAATTATCTTCTACATAGAAGGTCGGAAACAAAACATCAAAAGAACCTTAAGCAGGATTACCACACAACCACAGAGTGCATCTACAAATTAGTATGGTATAAGTGAATATAGTTGAGAAAAAGGGACGTAAGTCATTTATAAGAAATACTTAAAACCTATGATAAAAGTCATGACTAATAAGGGCATGAAAATATTTTCCAAAAAACTTAGCAAGACTAGCTAGATACATCAGAATGCATTGACCTTAGTAATTGAAAAAAGATGCTCACATGTGTTGTTCCATAGATCGTAAGTACCAAAGAAACATAAAATAAACTCCGAGATTCGAAAATGTGATAAACAGGTTGTATGCAATATTTTGATAGAGGTAGAAATAATTACCCTCTTGCATGAGTAGCAAGTCAGAGCATGCTTTTAGCCCATAATATAGAGAGTTATAGGAGATCTAAACCATTCGAATACATAGTGTTGGAGGCATGAACTAGAAGGGTTTTTATATTAAAATACTAGTGACACATAAACAAAATGTAGAAACCTGAGAAGAGTCACAACAACTCGACATGAATAGTTAAAATTCATGTAGGTTGATAGATGTTGCACTTGGGCATATAATTTCTAAAGCAATTGGTATGACTATTAATACACATGTGAATACCATATACTATGGATAGCTGCATCATATGTTAAGAATACTAAAAACGTGCAAACAGGTCCAAATCAAACATATTAGAATTTCATAGTAAAAATACAAAGTATATATGCAGGGCACATTTACACACCTAAAAGTCACAAGATGAATCACAATAAGAATTTAAGGAAGGTTGTTACTGAGAACATTGTGTTAAAGTTGTCTAGGGGAATACCTAAATACCATAGGCGTACTAAGAGTATAATATACAAGTTTATAAAGGTATAGCCGATGTTTAAAAGATCAAACCGTACGAAGATATGTACGAATCCAATTTTCGATGATACTTGTCGAAAAGGGGCGAATGCATTAGCATTGCGCATGAGAATGCTTGGTCGAAAACAATACGTCTGTATACAATCAAAACCGAAGCTTAATAAGTGTTATGATAACATCGGGCAAGAAGCTGTAAGTGAAGCCTTCAGGTGCATAAGGGATGCAACAGACTATACCAAAGCCTTGTGAACGGAAGGTAATACATGCGGTAATTTATAAAAGTAATGGTATGACTGTTTAAGAATAATTTAGGTCGTGTGAATAATTTAGCCTATTTAAAAAGTTGAAAGAGGAACAAAATGATCCTACTACGAGAAATGTTAGGTGAAATTAATGACATATGTATAGCAATAAACTCAAGAAATTAAGAATTATTGAAATAATTGACACCTTCCTGTTACAAGATACGAGAATTACCATGTTCTGTTTAAAAAGGATGTTTAGCATATTCAAACTAAAAATAGAGTGTTAACCGAATCCTGAAAAGATTAATAGGACCTAATGTTGAGTCGGGAAGAAACCTCCAAACACACATAAATAGTCTGGGACTGTGCCATATTATAGGACCCCCATCCCGGTAAAGGTATTCATCATGACCAATGGAATAGATCCGAGATAAATTACCATAGACGTATCTTACTCTCATGCGCTGAACTACCTACATATGTATATGTTAGTGCTATTACAAATACGAGTTTCAAATTCTGATTTGATTCATGTTATGCTTACTTTGCATGTGCAAACTATTTGACAAATCTACAGGAAGGGATAATAAACATACCTTGTAACTACCCTACTTTTGTAATAAAGATAGGAAACCTACGTAAAGTTATGCTCAGGAACACGTAGTTGGACAATCCTATTTGAGTATTGAGCTGGTATACTCTAACATCCGAGAATTGTTGATGCTCCTGTTATACATATGTTATGCACTTTTATGCTTAGATTATGCATATGTTATGTTCATGCACAGTTCACATTATGGACATTAATATGATTTTCTTTTTCAAAGAAAATCAAGTATAAAATGACTAAGGGTACTTGGAAAAGAAGTGTCGTACCAAGAAAATTAAAAATATTATCTTAGATTATGATCATGTATGAATGACAGATATATAGGTACAAGTAATTACCAATTAAAAGCTTTGTAGGGAGATCAAACTCTAGAAAGAGCTTCCATAAAAAGGCAACGTCATGAGGTGAAAAGGAAAAATAAATAAAAAATTATTACCTACGTTCTAAACTGAGTTTTGAAGAGAATCGTATGCGATGATGTACAAAGGAAAATTATTACTTATGTTCTAACTGATTTTTGAAACATCATTAGAATGAATGTGTCTCATGATGAAACAATAGAAACAACTTGTGTTGTTTGTAAATAGTATAGGTATAAAACAATCAAGAGACGCCAAAGCATGACTAACAATGTGATGATTATGATACCCCTAAGTTGCTTTACAATTATATGTCATAAGACTGACAGTACATAAGGTTATTGCAGGTAAGGGTTTAAGATAGTTTCAATAAGACCTTGAGGTAAGCAGGAACTTGAATACATGGGGCCGCATAGGGAATGAAACCACCATGACGGAGGCTTACCTCGCCTTATTTCATGACTCCATTTCTAGTCCCTAGAACATCGAGACGGTGTTGTTCTAATCGAGGAGGTATGTAATATCCCAAATTTTGTTGATTATTTGGATGTTATATATTGGGCATAAGCCCCGATGCACATGACTAACCATGATTATAGATATACATATTTGGGCATGGACCCTGACAGATGCAGATTATTGTTATGTACTAGGCATAGAGCCCCGATGTACTTGTTTTATGTTTATTATGTGATTGGGTACAAACCCTAATATGCTGAGATGCTCTTGTTATATACTGTGCAGAGTTCTGGTATGCATGGTTGACTTTTATGATGTGTTGAGCATGGACTCTGGAGCACATGGATGACCTATGTACTGGGTGTAAGCCCTAATGTACATATAGGACTTTTATCATGTGCTGGGCGTAATCCCCGATGTACATAGGGTGTTGGGCATAAGCCCTAGGGCACTCCAAACTTGATGTTGAGCATAAGCTCTAGAGCATCGGATATTTGACCACTGTATCCCTAGGTGTATCTCACAAATACATCCTAGCACTAGTGTTGAGTGAAGAGCTCTGGAATTGTGCAAGTGTAACACCTATTGAAGAGTGTTGAGCATAAGCTATGAATAGCACCCGGGGTTACTTTACTAAAAGATGTTGAGTTGAGGAAGGATCTGAATAGCACTAGTCGTCATACCTATTTTATTTGATTAAATTGAATCACTACTTATCTCATCAAGGACCGAAGAAAATACCACGACACACGAGGTAATCCAACATGCAAAGGGGATCTAGAGTTACCTAACCTAGTAGACCTTCTAAAACCTACCAATAGCCTTGTCAAAAGAGTTGACCCTATGTTTTTAAAATAAGCATAAAAAATATAATGCTAAATAAACTACTTGGTTAAATCAAATTGATTAATTATAAAGAGTCTCACTTATGCACTAAAGTGGTATGCATAAATTTGTGGATGTATATAAAGGATATTATATATATATATATATATATATCTATCTATCTATATAGTTATAGTTATAAAATATATGAAAATAATAAAGATACATAGTTAGATAAAGTAAAATATATATATATATATATAGATCCACTTAAATATAACTATTCTCGTTAATATAAATTAATTAATTAAAATACAAAAGTTACAATAATTGTTCAAAAAGAACAAAGTAAGAACTTTGGACAAAACAAAAGTTTATAATTAAATAAAATTTTAATTATATATTCAAACTGAAAATCAAACTAAAGTTTATAATTGAATAAACTTTTAAATTCAAACTGAAAATCAAAATTAAGTTAATATTAAAAATATTATTATTAACTTAACTGCCATTCCAAAAGATTACCTATAAAAGCAAGGACAATTTCAAAAGAAGGGGGATTTATCTTATTATCATTTGGTATGGTATCAAGAGAGAATTTGTCCCATAATTCTGGAAAAGTACTATTTCAAGATTGATTTCAATCAGCTACTTGCCCTAGGTTCTCTAGACCTCTTTGCATGTTGGAACCAGCTCGGGGGAAATCGGATTAGAACCAGGAACGGTTCTGGTTCATGGTTGGGAGGAACATGATAGTTCCAAAGTTATTTCGGCTAATCATCCTACAGGTCATCTAAGAATATTATTTTCATTAATCAGTGTTTGAGGTGTTCAGGTCCTTACTAGAAGAGGATCACAGCTACAAAGTTCAGGTGTGAATTGTCTTTATATTTTCAATTTATTATAGGCTGAAAGTTGGAATTTAAATTACTGTCGTTTTCTTTTCCATAGCAATATGGTTATATTTATGCATTAAGGGCAATGGATGAGGCATTGGCTCCCCATGTCATTATGAATTGGCTTAAAATATTTAAATTTAGATTACTGCTTAAGAAGAAAATTTAAAACCCTTCTTTAATCTAGGTTTAAAGATCTAGTAGAGCTAGCAGTGTTAGCTTGTGCTAGGTCTCCACCTGTTCAAACTACAGCTTTAAAATTAGCTTAGAAAACTTTAAACAAAATCTATGTTGAACTTATTTTATAGCAGGATCGCTTCATCTAAAAGATCGATTCTCTTTTGTACTTTAAAAATTAGTATCTTAGGTTTTAAATCTAAAAATCAAACTTATACGCTGTATCTTTAAGCCGACTTTTATTTAAATAGTTAATCTAGGAATCAAATGCAAATAGGGATCTCATAGATTTGTGAAATGTTCTATTTCTCTATAAAAATCAACTCAGCATAAAAGTATAAATTGAAACCAAATCAACTCTTAGACCAGCGTTTAATCAACTCAGCCTCTGCTCTCCAAGAAAAACTAATAAACATGTAAATTATAAAATGAAGAATATTCCAGACGTAGGTATTACCCTCATCCCGGAGCGAAACGATTACTGTCTAAATCGAAATTCAACCAGAAGAAAAAACGCAAACAAAGATGCATAAAACTAAAAATAAATTATCCCGACAGCTTCAGGAACTAATCTTTTCATAAATTTACCATTGCTAAGCAAGATCCCATTTACATAAACACTCCAATTTTAAAATATTAAAGTTCCTTACAAAACCAGAAAAAGCATCCTACAAGAGTATTGGAACTCACGGTTTCCAGAATATGGGTTCATCCCATAAACTTACAAATTGTTTCTCATTGTTAAAATAAATAATTACATAAAAAGTCCCTGAGTCAAGCCTTCCCGTAGGATGAAAAATCCAATTGGAAAACCCCACTATCAAAATATCTATGCAGACTCCAAACTAAACTGAAACACAAACATTTAGGATCGGGCAAATCCATGATTGATCGAAAGTGTGAGAAAACCCTCCTTTCCAATAGAGCATGACCAAAACTCACCCAAACTAAAAGCCCGAAGGGAAAACACATTACAAGAGAAACTCTCAAACAGTCAAACACCCAAACATTTATCCCTTGCTTGACAGGAGGAGTTAAGGCCATGAAAGACCTGGGCTTACCAGGATAGTCGCTTTCTTCAAATCCTCTACCTTGGAAACATCCAACGCAAGGATTCGCTTCCTACTGTAAAACCCTACTAGCAAAGTGCCATTTTAAAATGTTAGCACAGAGTTAAAACAATTAAAAACCGATTAATGCAAATACGATTTCAAGCTCAGAGCTTACCTTAACATTCAGCTGGGTGACCTCTACACTTCTTAGTTGTCCAAGCGAAAACGCATACCATGAGCGAAGTTCAGGTCGTGCATAGAGCCCCATAGGCTTGAGAGCAGCGTGAGTTCTGCCCTCCCTTTAAAAATGCAATGAAAAACTGAACTGGACGTTTGGAACTAGAGTATTATCCCTTCTCCAGTTGGCATATGACCATGTGGCCCTCACATGGGTTGCATTCAATGACCAGCTACTCCCACTAGCATAGAAATTCGTTTGCAACTTCCTATAGTAGGAGATGCACTTCTTTTTTCTTTCACCAAGTTTTGATTTCATAAACTTTGGCAATAGTCTAGTTATTTATCCTTTGTAATATTTTGTTTTGATTATCTCTAAGTTGCAAACTGAAGGAGTCAGTTTAGGATCTCTTAAAATTATAACACCTGCATACAAGTAGAGGCATGCTTTAGCAAAATTGCTAAGTAAGCCCAGGACTAACATCACCCTCCTCATATCTCTCGGCAATCCCACCAGATACATCACTCACCAAGCATACTTTCCAAGTATTTTGCAACCACATAAAATCCATAAATTAAAACAAGTATCATAAGGATTTCAAACAAGAGAGCTAGGTGTAATCTCAACCTTTTCATTCAAAAGAAGAAGTTTGCAGAGATCATTTAACATATCAATAAGTGGGACCAACACTTACAAAATCCCCAAGTCAAGTATAAGTATTTATGAAAGCTATAAGAAACTTATGTAGTAAAACCATAGTACAGGAAGTAAAACATCAGTACAAGTACAAGAACATCACTTATATGAAAACAACAGATAAGTATTGTAGCAAATTGATTGGTCACCTTATGCAAGAAGTCTAGATGGAATCTCAAGTAACTTGCACATTAAATCTTTCCGAGTTCTGAAGTTATTTTGTATAAATATTAAACCCCAATGACGTAATTATCTCATGTAGAATCTTTTTTAATTTTTACAGTTTTAGGGACATTACACCAAGGAACATGGGCCCAATATTATTAATCCTCATGTCCTTTTCCTGGAGGAACATCATAACTAGCATGAACATAAGGGCTAGTGGTGAGGGCCACCACACAGAGGAGTTGATGATAGGATTATGTGGCGAACATTATCCAGCCTGCTACAGGCCATTTAATGCGGTGGCAGCAGGCTGGTTGGCTGTTGGATCTCAAACAACTTGAGATCCAACGGCCAACCAGCCTGCTCCCGTCGTATTAAATGGCCTGCAGCAGGATGGATAATGTTCTCCGGAATATATGGGACCTGGGAAAGCACCCACCCCAGATCTTTGAAGCGTAGGATAATGCAAGCAAGGAGATTGAACAATAATATGATCGATAGTGCAACATGAGAGGAAATAAATGTGGAGATAATGAGGAAAGGTGGTGGTATGATCCTTTTATACAGTAAATGAGTCAGAGACTAGGCGTAAGCCATCCAATCGGTTTGTCTGTATGCAATTTCTTGGGTAAGGGGAGAGAAAAGGTGGTTAATCCTAGTGTAGTTCGCTCTACTACTTGAAGAAATGGAAATGAGAGGGAAGAGGGCCCAACAAGAGGATAAAGGGTGTTAAGGGGAAAGCAGGCCACTAGGGCCCAGGTCTAGGTGGTCCAAGCCGCCCAACTTTTCAAATATCTGGTTCCCGAGGCCATTCAGGAGAAAATATAACACATTGAACGCAACCTATGGAAGCAAGCCCGAGAAATAAGCCAGAAGAGAAATTTGTTGTCCTTGCAGCATGGGTGCAAGACCCGGGATTAACTCAAGCGTGGTTGGTGACGTATTATATGATTATCGCGACCTATTGGGTTATGAAGGGGATTCTGGCCCATATCCTGGAAGAGAAACATGACAAAGCTAAAGGAGAGGAAGATTCAGTCTACGTATGGAGGGAGCACAATGCGGATTGCAGGCTAATGCATGGCCCACCTCCTCCTCTAGAATAAGGTGGGCCTCCTCTAGAAGGTGGGGGTCCTCATCCTCTAGAATAAGGTGGGCCTCCACTAGAATGCGGGGGTCCTCCTCCTCCAGAATAAGGTGGTGGTGGTGTTGGTGGTGGACTGGATGGTGGGGGTGGTGGCAGGATAGCTGATGGAGATGGTGGGGGTGTTCCACCAGCTGGAGGTCCATTTGGTGGAACATTATGGTGCCCCCATGGGGTGTTTGTGTTTCCGAGATAGGGTAATCCAGGAAAAAGGTTTCCTGGATAATTTTGTCCTATAGCAGCATTACGATTTCCCGGATATATATATCACCATGGGGTTTGGGTCCAAGTAGATGGTCCCCTTGTGTGATGTGTCCACATAGGTTGTCCCATGGTTGGGAGAGAACTTCCAACCATACTATAGTTCAAATGTGAAGTATGTCCGCTAACTAGGTGATGCCCCCTAGTTAGGGGTTCCCCCCCAGTTGAGAATTGTCCATTCGTAGGAGTGTTCCTAGTAATCGAATGTTGACCACTAATCGTAGGTTGAACCGTAACTAATTGTTGACTACTAACTAAGGGATGTCCTCCACCTAACTGTAGACTAACAGGTAGATTGTAACCTCCTCTCTAATTTTGAGGTGGGGGTGGTGGAGGTAATGTTCCAATAACATAGTTAATAGTGGTTGAAGTTTTTCCTCCAGTGGTTGGGGTCAAATGAGATGTTGAACTAGTCGCTTGACTCTAAAATGTACTTGTCGGGAATGATGGTTGACTAGGTTCATAAGTGGTTATGGTAGGTTTATATGTTCTTGGTAAAGAAAATGATAAAGAATGGATAGGGGAATGTTGTTCAATAGTTGACACTTCCATATTAGGCCTAGGTGGGAAACTATGTCATCTAAGTTCGTTACTGAATGTTCGTAAACGATCGATAGTATCATAAACAGGTTGGAGAAAGATGTCATTGGGGATCCATGGAGGAAGCCTATGAAATGGAGTTTCCACCATCGGAAGTGATTCAAAATCAGAAAAATGATTCCCTAAAGAAGTTTCCCAAAACGATATAGTTGGACCAAAGGCTGTTGATACCATGTCGTCCTAGGGTTGACTAAAAATCTAGCCTATGGCTCCAGGATGTCCTTCCATCGAATGATGAAAATATGTGTTGTGTGAAGGAGGTTGTTCCACTATCAAAATTCCCATACGATCAATGATAGGTGGATTTGTGAGAGGTGAATAATTCATTCTTGACTCCATGGTAGAAGTATCTTCTTCATGTGACACAGATGTGGTAGGTTGATCCATATTTACGCCTGAGTTCTCCTCTTGATTAAGGGGATATTCAAGTGGCAAGTTTAAAATCCCATGGGATCTTCTTAAAGGTTGATCAACCAGAATGACTGAACCAAAATTTCTCCTAAGAGTTTTATATACAAAAAGAAAAATACAATCCAAAATCTACACAAGTTAAAGCCGCGAGCAAACGCATGTGGTAGGTGTGGATTCAATGGTATGGAACCTCACAGGATTATCAAGGCGGTGAAACTCGAGATATACCATAGTGTCCAATAGTTATACTTGGCCCAATCTTTTAGAGCACTAATCAGGGAGGATTAGAACTGTACCCCTAAACATATAACCCGACTACCTAATTTCACGTGCGTAGTAGCTCCCTGAGTGTTGTTCTCGGTGTATTTCCACACGAATACAGCCAATAGGTTAAATCGGATGGTTATAGGAATCCTAGTAGGGTCTCCCGATATACACAAGCTATGTGGGAGGTCAAATCCATAGTGGTGTTGTCTAATGCACAACAACACGACAGGAGCCTTCTGATATACTATAGAGTACATGAAGTACCTTTCTATATACCCAAGGATACGTGAAAGGCCATTCGATATACCGATTGGTACGTGGAATAACTACAAGCCCTCGAGATGCAGTGCAAGAAAATAATGACAACTGCCATGCCTAAAGACGTCGTAACACGTCTCTAATTTAACACACAAGTTTCTATACAGTTTTAACCTAGCACTACCGTTAAATTTTATCTTGACAGATAGGTGAATGCATGAGGTGTAGACATGAATTTAAAAAGATGCAAACCTTAACTACATTCAAATGCAAATCTTTTCTTTTTCTTTTCGATGAAAACTAGATAAGGTAAGGAGAAATCTTTTTGTTTTCGATAATGAAATGAACAAGTACCTCTAAACTTTCAAAATCAAACAAAAGAATCAAAAGCACGCTTTCACTGATCCAAAAAAAATGAATAATACACCAAATCCAAATGTTTTTTCCTTTTTGTCTTTTCAAGTTAAGCGAATCTACGGAAAAATGAAAAGAAGAATTTCCTTTTGAATGCAATAACTCCTTATTTCCAAAATAATGATAAAACAGTGGGAAGAAAATAAAAAATGCAAGAATTTTCACTATCTTTGGAATGCTTTGCAAAAGTTCAAATGTACTTAGAATTTTCAAGGAAATGATGAATAACTTTTCCACAACCAAGAAAATGCAAGTGAATAATGATCCTTTAAACTTTTCAAAGATCTTCTTAATACTTGTTCCAAAACATAAAAATTCTCTACAAGAATTCCAAGAAACAAGCTTGAATTGAAGATAATGAACAACTTTGATTTTCCAATGAAATATACTCAATAGATCTGAGAATTGCACCACTTTTCAAGTCTTTATGCAGAAAAATTAGAGAACATACTATTACAAAATTCGATGGATTGGAAACTCTCAAAGAAAAATAATCACCCAAAAATCTCAAAAACACACAAAATCGAGCAAAATGACAACAATCAAATGTGGAAGGGCTTAGAAGTTAGATCGAACAGATCAGATGGTCTGATAAGGAGTCACAAGACTGAGTGTGATCTTGTGGGTTTGAAATTTACCACAACGAGGGATACACCCACTTGACTAGCTAGTAATCAAATCAACATGCAAACTTAAAAAATAATCCAAGGATGAGGTATGTTGGGTCTAAGAGGTTCTGTAGCAGTCAATGAAAAACACACAGAACTCAAAACTAAACCAAAAATCAACTTTGAAAATTTTTAGTATTGAGTGCAAAGCAATGGAGGGAGACCTACCCCGCAAGGGTGCACCAGAGCATTGGGAGACCCAATGACACGCTCTGCACACTGTGTATCCACATTAGTGGCATAGGCTACAAACTGATAGGAAGCGTCAGCTACAAAGTATACACACTAGATAAGTGCATCAGAAACATAGCGACGCGGGTGATGAAAGGCCTAGGTGCGTCAGGCGGGATCTAAGACAGAAAAAATAAAAATTCTCCAAGAAGAAAAAGGTAAAAGGTGTAATGAAGATCGTAAACAGAGTCTGGATATCCCAAAGACTCTCTGGTGGTCAGAACCAAAAATGAAAAGCAAATTAGAGGCTAGAGGCTAATTGGAAAGAAATCAAAGAAACCAAAATGAAATGAAATAAAAAACATCGACTACTATCTCCAGTATGGTCTCCAAATTTGTTTATGGACAATCTGTATGAGCGAACTCAAATAGATCTCCCTAGCCTAAATGGTTTAGATCTAGAACAAATGAGTACATAACATGAGTATCTTTCCTAGATCAATTGAAATGCAAGACAAATAAAGAGATGGCTTACCTCAATTATGCAATTCCTTTCTCCTTGCTACTCCAAGCTCCAAGTCTTCAGATATTTAGCTGCAAAACCAAGCAAAGCATGTGGAAACAAACAAGTAGTGAAAGCATATGGATATGAATTGATCTAGATTAAAAATCAAAGAGAAAAATCCTAAATATCATTAACACAATAACATTTATGGAAAGAACTTGTATTAAATGTAATGATAAGAAGTACAAAGGGAGAGATGTTATGACCAAATATTTGGTGTCATAACCTCCTTCCAACAATCCTAGCCTCCAAGATTGAATGCTTAGCTTCCTAATGGATGAAGAGGATCACCTAGAGAAATTTCACCAACATAAGAGTACTATATCCTTCCTCCCTTCACAATGGACAGGGGGTTCTTATATATAGAGCTAAAGGGATAGGAGAGGTTGAGGATTTAGGGGATAGGATTAAGGGATCATCCCACTAGGTAAGGGGATCGACTGCCACCTTTCGATGTAAGTAGGATAAGTCTCCATGCCATCCAAGCTCCGAGAAGTCGCTCAAAGCTTCTCTTTATCCACTTTAACCAACTGTGACACACCTTGCAAAAGGGAAACATGCACCAGATAGAGATCAATGCACCTTGTACAAAGGCACACTGTGTCGCCGACGCACTCTGCTAAGTTGCAGAGCGATTCACCTTGAACCTGACACACCTTGCTAGACAACAGGGCATGTCGGAGTCACAAATAAGGTTAAAGGGGAAGACAACAACTTCTCTTTCAATGTTTTAGCTCACGAACTTTAGGCATCAGGGAATATAGATGACACATCAGTCATGGTGACGATATTTTGGTTTAACAAGTTTATGGATGAAAATGGGGACTAAATTATAGTTCAACAGTACCTATCAGCCCCAAACAAATGGGAAAACCAAGGTAGTAAATCGGAGTTTTGACAACCTGTTTTGGAGCATTATTGGAGAGAAATCCCAAATAGTGGGATTTTTCTTTCTAGCTCTAGAAAAATTTGTCTACAATAGCTTAGTGAATAGATCTATAGGTAAATATTCATTTCAGGTTGTTGAAATCCTATGGGTGTCCTATATTTGGTGCAACTACCACTTGGGGATAGGATCAGTGATGATAGGGAAGCACTTGTAGTACACATTCAATAGTTGCAGCAACAAGTGATACAAAAGCTACAAGCAAATAATGAGTAGAAAAAAATGATAAAAGATGCTCATCGATGACATCTGGTATTCAATGAAGGTGATTTGGTGATGGTTTACTTGTGGAAATAACGGTTTATCAGAGAAACCTACCACAAATTGCAATATTCTCAAGAAAATTAATGACAATGCTTATAAGGTCGACTTACCAACTGATCTTGAAATTCCCCCCCATGTTTAATGTTTCTTATTTATATATCTTCCGTGGAGACGACTCGGGTGATGACAATGAGGTGGAGGTGGATTGGCAATAGGCTATTTTGGACAAGAAAAAGGAAAAGATTGTGCATATTTTAGATAAGAATACCCTTCATACTCAACAAGGCCAACACAACTGATATCTGGTCTAGTGGGAAGGCTCAGCACCAACAAAGAGTACATGGATTACAGAGGGGGTCTTGCTGAATCTAGATCCCATTAAGTGGAAACAGTTTGAAGACAGTAACTTGCAGGACTTGCATTCTTTTCAACCAAAGGAGAATGCTGTAGGGATTTCTGTGGGGTGAAATTTAAAAATTAAATAATAATAATAATAATGCAGGGATTTCTAAGGGTCAGAACTTTTGACTCATTTATTTGTTTGGGCTCAAATTTAACAGGAATTTGTGTTTTGTATAGCTTACTGCAGTGATTGGTCAAATCCTTTTGATTGGACCTTTTTTTTACACTTTTTCGAAGCCAAATTACTTCATATAGTGCCTCAAATAGGGGTTTTAGTGTTTTTGTGGGATTTTTTAAATTTGTAATTATCAGTTATCTGTTAGTTTTTGCACAAAATCAGAAAAGCGAATTGACACCTAGTGTCGCTCTAGTGAGCTTTAAGTTAGTGGTCAATTTTAGATTCATGTGAGAATTCTCTAAAATTAGCAATTTGTGAAGATCTCAGATAGTAGTTATAAGGGGTTGAACCTCCATTGTAATAGTTAGGATGGATAAGGAATAAAATATTGTTATTTTTCCATTGTCATGTGTTTGCATGGTTTCTAGATCCCGTGAATGAATTAAAGTTCATTGGAAAAAAGTTGAAGAATCTAGTCGCTGGGAACATGGATCTTAATCAAGGTGAATATTTTATGCAAGATGACTACATGTTCAAAGGAAAATAACTATGCATTTCAATTGGTTCTATGAAAGAAAATATTATTAGAGAATTTCACAATAGTGGATTGGCAGGACATTTTGGAAAGTATAAGATGCTAGCCTTGATAGAAGATAAGTATGGTTGGACAAAGATGAAAATTTTTATAACCATGTATGTGGCACGATGTAGGATTTGTGAAATGGCTAAAGGACATTCACAGAATACAGGGTTGTACATATGCCACTACTAGTTCCCACGGACCCATGGACAGATCTGAGCATGGAATTTGTTTTGGGGATCCAAAACACACAACGAGGTAATGATTCTACTTTTGTTGTTGTTGATAGGTTCTCTAAAATGGCTCATTTCACAGCTTGCAAGAAAACTAGTGATGCATTAAAGGTGGCATAATTGTTTTTTTCCAGAAATTGTTAGATTGCATGGTGTTGCAAAAACTATTACCTATAATAGATATACTCGGTTCTTGGGTAATGTTTGGAGGACATTATGGAATAAAATGGAGACTAAATTACAGTTCATCAGTTCCTATCACCCCAAAATAGATGGGAAAATCGCGGTAATAAATCGGAGTTTGGGAAACCTGTTATAGATCATTGTTGGAGAGAAGCCCAAATAGTGGGATTTGGCTTTACCTGGAGAATAATGTGCCTAGAATAGCTTAGTGAATAGATCTATAGGTAAATATCCCTTTCAGGTTGTTTACGGTAGAAATCCTATGGGTGTCCTAGATTTGATGCATATACCACTTGGGAATAGAATCAATGATGATGTGGAATCATTTGCAAAACACATTCAATAGTTGCAGCAACAAGTGAGACAAAAGCTACATGCCAATAACGAGTAGAAAAAAATTATAAAATATGCTCACCAACGAAATTAGGTACATGCAATGAAGGTGATTTGGTGATTGTTTATTTACAAAAAGAGCGATTTCCTACAGGAACCTACCACAAATTGAAGTATATTAAAATTGGTCCTTGCAAGATTCTCAAGAAAATTAATGGCAATGCTTATAAGGTTGATTTACCAAGTGATCTTGATATTTCCCCGTATTTAATGTTTATGATTTATATATCTTCCATGGGGATGACTTGGGTGATGATAGTGAGGCCTAGGTGGATTGGCAATAGGCCATTCTGAGCAATAAAAAGGAAACGATTGCACAGATTGTAGATTAAAAGACCCTTCATACTTGGCAATGCCAACACAACCGATATCTATTCTAGTGGGAAGGCTTAGCACCAATAGGGAGTACATGGATTATAGAGGGGGACTTGCTGAATCTAGATCCTGTTAAGTGGAAGCAGTTTGAAGATAGTAACTTGCAGGAGCTGCATTCCTTTCAACCAGAGGAGAATGATGCAAGGATTTCCATGGGATTAAATTTAAAAACTAATAATAATAATGCAAGGATTTTCGAGGGCCATATATTTTGAATAATTTATCCATTTGGGCTCAAATTTAACATAAAGTTGTGTTTCAAATAGTTCACTGCAGTGATCATTCAAGTCCCTCTGATCGGACTTTTTTTTGACACTTTTCTGGGGTCAAAAACTTTCATATAGTGCCTCAAATTGGGGTTTTAGTGTTTTTGTGGGATTTTTAAATTTGTAATTATTAGTTATCTATTAGTTTATGCACCTAATCAGAAAAGCAAGTTAACGCGTCACTCTAGTTAGCTTTATGTTAGTGCTCGGTTTTATATTCATGCGATAATTTTCTAAAATTAGAAATTTTTGAAAATCTTAGATACCGGTAGTTATAAGGGGTGGAATCTTCATTGTAATAGTTAGGATGGAGAATGAATAAAAGATTGTTATTTTTCCACTCTCTTGTGTTTGCATGGTTTTTAGATCTTGTGAATGAATTGAATTTTATTGGTGAACAATTGAAGAATCCAGTAGCCAGGAACATAGATCTTATTCAAGGTGAATATTTTATGCAATATGGCTACCTCTTCAAAGGAAAACAACTATGCATTCCAAGTGGCTTTTTTAGTGCATAGTAATGCACTATGGATCACAAGTTAGTAATGGTCATTAAATTTTTGAGATTCAAGGGTTGTGTCAGTCATGGATTTTATAGTCATTTAGAGTCCTAAAGTTAAGTCATGTGTTTGGTTAGGGTCTTGGTGTGATCATACTTCAAATTTTTGTCCTAAAAGTTATTTAATTGATGTGTTTTAGTATTTGGTCATATTCTTGGTCTTAGAGAGTCTATGATCCAAAATGTCTGTTAAGGGGTCATTGAGAGGTTAGTAATGAGTCACTCCTTAGTCATATCCCTAGATATTAAATCATGAGTCTTTGTCATAAATCAAGAGCTTGAAGTTTATTTTCAGCCGATGTTTGAGTAAAACATCTTATGTAATCATGTCTTCTAGTTTTTGTTCAAGGGTCATAATAAACCATGATGGCTTAGTATACCACACGTTGCAAAAAGCTAAGATATTTCGCAGCATAGAAGAAAATGACATCGTTATTTCTCAAATATATCTTTCATACCCAAATTATCTTTCAAAAGGGTTTTAATTCGGTTTTGTGGTGTAATCATGATTAATGGTTAAGTCAAAAAGTTCGCTGCAAATTCCCTGGAAATTTTGCAGCGACTAGTCTTGTCAATCAAAAGTTGGTTTTTAAAAGATCTTACATTTAGTCTTGGTCATGATTACTCTTAAGTAGGTTATTCTCCCTTTAAAATGATCTATAAATCACATCCCTATGCTAAGTTTCACCTTGTCAACGAGTTTAAAGTTCACTGTGAATTCCTTGTCGCTGCGAATACCAATTTTGCTGCAAATTCCAAATTCACTGTGAAATCTCTCACCATTGAAAATTGCTGGCTAGCTGTGGTTTTACCTTGTCATTACAAAATTACCTGGCTATTGTGAAACTCCCTTCTTCCTTCCAAATTTCTCCCTTGCCCTTTTTTCCCCGTTTCTGTGAATTTTCCCGAACGCTGCAGAATTCCTTTTTTGCTACAAAATACACAGTTGTATTTCCTGCAAGTAAGTTTGGTTGCTATCACGATGGTCAACGAACAAAAAAAGAAGTGTAATAAAGGTGGGTATCTTGTCAGGTATGAACCCTTGGATATCAAGCTAATAGAGTCAGATCCATCTATGGTTGAAATGTTTCAAAGGGCTGATTACTTAGAGTTTTTCCAAAGGATATAAGGTGGGCATATGGAGGTTACCAAACAATTTTACTTGAAATATGATGGAGTACAGATGAAGGTTGGCCCATTAGAGTTTTTTGTCTTAGAGAGAACAATTTCTGTCACCACAAGGATTCCCAAGACTGGTGAGAGGTGGTTTAAAGGCATGGGTGTTGAAGTTGCCTTCTGCAACAAATTTCTTAAACCTGAATTTAAGGATGAAACCCTATCTGTTGGAGTCCCAAAGACACATATCATGGATCAATTTAATCAGATGTTGAAAGTTGTACAAAAGTATTTTACTTGTGAAGGAAGATTCATAATGGTTTATTATTATCACATCATGATACTAATGCATTTCACAGGTAAGAAGGCCATGAATATACCTTTCTATCTCATAGGAGTTTAGGAAATATGGATGATAAGGTTCAAGGAAAAAAGCAAAACTTTGATAGTTCACTTTTCCATTTTGGCTTGATAAAATTGTCGGTTTTAGAAGAGTTAAAAAAGAAGGATTTGGGTTGGGAAGCTTTTTTATCATTAGCAGGTTTTAGCCTTGAAGCTATAGGTATCCCTCATGCCAAAAAGAATACACCTTCCCCTATTCAGAAAAATAATCAGACAAGAGAAAGCACACCAAAGGAGGATAAGGGAAAAGGAAAAAGACAGGTCCAAAATATAGACAAAACTCCCAACAGTGCTAAAAAGAAACAAAAGGGAAAAAAGAAGCTGGAGTTTACTCCTAAAGATGAAAAAGTACCAGTGGAGGAACAAGTACCAACCCAACGACAAGGATTTGAGGATGTTGATATGAACAAGGATCTCATAATTCAGCTTAAAAGGGCACAATTGATGATAGTTCAGTTGAGGGAGGACAACAAAAAAAAAGAAAAAGGCCCACCAGGAACAAGATGCAGAAATAGAAAATGAGATGAATGGGATTGAAGATAGGATAAAGAATGTCAGGAAAACTGTTAAAAAATGGCTAGTCGTTAGAAAGCAATTGTTTAATATGAAAAAGCAGAACAAGACTTTGCAAGCAGAAAATAGAGCCTTGAAAGAAGAAATGGAGAGAAAGTGAAAAGTAAAGTGTCAAAAAGGAATTTGAAGATCATTGCTGAAGCAGTAGCCTCAAAAAATGCAAGGTAAGAAGAATGCTAAATCATCCCAAATTTTTCCTGAAGAAGATGATGCGCCAATTTTGGTTTTCTTGCATACGAATTTAAGGGGGAATGTAGAAACCCTAGCTTGTGCAAATATAATCCTTAGACATCTAGAGTTGTGAAGAAGTGATGGGTTAGGTTCATTCTCAAAATTGAAATGACAGATGAATCAGATAACGGGATTTCAAGATCAAGTCTTTGTCATAGTTTATGAAATGCTCTTCAAAAGTTTGTAATTAAGTTTTTTCTAGTTTTAGGAGGCAGGGATTGTTTTCATATTTTGACCTATAAGCTAGAAAGAAGATATAGGTGATTTATCTTCCAGTTTGGATATCGCCTCATCAAGGAAATAAGGAAAAAATGAAAAAACAAATATTTCGCAACATTTTGCCCTATAAGCTAGAATGAACATAGAGGTGATTTATCTTCTAGTTTGGATATCACCTCATAAAGGAAATAAGGAAAAAATGAAAAAATAAATATTTCACAACATTTCTTGTTCACTGCGAATTGTGCAAAAAATATTTCGCAGCGTTTCCTGTTCACTGCGAATTGTGCGGGAAATATTTCATAGCGTTTCCCAGTTCGCTGCGAATTGTGCGGGAAAAAAACTTCTAGAAGATTTCCAGCTTTAGCAATTAGTGCCACCTAAACACCAAAGTGGGAGAAAATGAAGAGTGTGTTCATCACATCAAATCACAAGAATTGGATCACAAAAGAGTTGCATTAAATTCCCCTAAATGTAAATCCTAATTTGTAGGAAACACACTCATTTTGTGTTAAATATTTTAAATTGTTTTCTATTTTTGGAAATCCATGGGATTTCAAAATCTTCTTGAAGTATATGTAATATTTGGATATATATATATATATATGAAAGTAGAGAGGCTAGTGGTTGGTTCGAGTCATTTTGAAAAGACTGTTTTGGTTGTACTTGTGAAATATCATTAAAAAATCCTTTCAGACTGAAGTTGCAATCTTGTCTTCCAAGGATTCATGTGTCTACTATGATTTGGTACTGTGTCCTCTTTAAATGTGTTCTTTCTATTGCTTATTTACAGTAAATGTTCTTTCTTCTAGCATTTAATTGGAAATATATGAATGGAATTCATCTTGTCGCTGATGCTCTTTTCATGGAAATTAAATGCTCCATTAATTTCTTCTAAGTTGTTCTTGAAAATCATCCTCAGTCAAATGCTTTAGGTGTAATGGATTTTTATTCTAATTCTACTTTCCATACTACAACGGACTTATCAACCAGATTTGCATAGGCTATCTTTCCCTTGTGAAGTTCCATTCCATCTTTCAGTTTGATGTATTAGTTGATTATTTATCTTTTGACTGTATGCCCAATGGTTCTTCTTGCACACTCAACCAACAAATTCATTAATACTTCTATCCTTATTTCAGACCTAACCTTCCGAGTTTCATTTGCATTGAGAGAGCCCTCTCTGGTTGGGAAAAGTTCAGTTCCCTTCCTCAAGTGGTTTGAAATGGTTACCTTGGGGATTTCTATGATACAACCCAGAGAAATTATTGAGTTCTAATAGGTTCTATGAGAGAAAATATTATCAGAGAACTTCACAGTAGTGGCCTAGAATTTTTTTTTGGAAAGGATAAGATGCTATCCTTAATCGAAGATAAGTATTACTAGCCGAAGATGAAACTATATATAACCAGGTATGTGGCACAGTGTAGGATTTGTCAAATGGATAAATGATATTCACATAATACATGGTTGTACATGCCACTACCAGTTCCCACATACCCATAGAAAAATATAAGCATGGAATTTGTGTTGGGGCTCCCAAACACACAACGAGGTAATGATTCTATTTCTGTGGTTGTTGATAGGTTCTCTAAAATGGACCATTTCATTGCTTGCAAGAAAACTAGTGATGCATCAAAGGTTGCATAATTGTTTTTCAAAAATTGTTAGATTGCATGGTGTTCCAAAAATATTACCTTTGATAGAGATACTCGGTTCTTGAGTCATTTTTGGTGGAATTTATGGAAGAAAATGGGGACTAAATTACAATTCAGTAGTTCCTATCACCCCCAAATAGATGGGAAAACTGAGGTAGTAAATCGTAGTTTGGGAAACCTATTACCGAGCATTGTTGGAAAGAAGTCCAAACAGTGGGATTTTGCTTTACCTCAAGCAAAATTTTCTACAATAGCTCAGTGAATAGATCTACAGGTAAATCTCCATTTCAGGTTGTTTACAAGAGAAATCCTATGGGTGTCCTAGATTTGGTGCATCTATCGCTTGGGGATAGAATCAATGATGATGGGGAAGCATTGCAGAACACATTCAATAGTTGCAGCAACAAGTGAGAAAAAAGATACAAGCCAATACTGAGCATAACAAAATTATAAAAGATGCTCACCGACGACATCAGGTATTCAATGAAAATGATTTGGTGATGGTTTATTGATGGAAAGAGAAGTTTCCTAAAGGAACCTACAAAAAATTGAAGTATAATAAAATTGGTCCTTGCAATATTCTCAAGAAAATTAATGGCAATGCTTATAAGGTCGATTTACCAGTTGATCTTGATATGTCCCTCGTGTTTAACACTTATGATTTATATATCTTCCATGGGGACGACCTTAGTGATGACAGTGAGGTGGAGGTGGATTAGCAACAATCCATTCCGAGCAAGAAAAAGAAAAATATTGCACATATTTTAGATAAGAAGACCCCTCATACACGACAAGGGAAACATAATTGATATGTGGTCTAGTGGGAGGGCTTAGCACCAACAAAGAGTACATGGATTACAGAGGAGGACTTGCTGAATCTAGATCCTGTTAAGTGGAAGCAGCTTGAAGATGATAACTTGTAGGAGCTACATTCTATTCAACCAAAGGAAGATGATGCAGGGATTTCCATGGGATGAAACTTTAAAAAGAAAGAAAAATGTAGGTATTTTCGAGGATCAGAACTTTTGACTCATTTATCTGTTTGACCTAAAATTTAACAAGAAGTTATGTTTCGAAGAGTTCACCGCACTAACGAATTAACCCTTTTGATCATATCTTTTTTGACACTTTTTCAGGGCCAAATTGCTTCATATAGTGCTCGAAATTGGCATTTTAGTGTTTTGTAGGAATTTTTAAATTTGTAATTATTAGTTATCTGTTAGTTTATGCACCTAATCAGAAAAGAGAGTTGACACCTAGTGTCGATCTAGTTAGCTTTAATTTAGTGGTCAGTTTTAGAGTCATGCAAGAATTTCTAAAATTAACAATTTTCAAAAATCTCATATAGTAGTTAAAAGGGGTTGAACCTTCATTGTAATAGTTAGGATAGAGAAGGAATAAAATATTGTTATTTTTCCACTCGCATGTGTTTGCATGGCTTTTAGATCTTGTGAATGAATTAAAATTTATTGGCTACATCATTATACAATTCATAGAGATAATTTATTAATAACTATACGACATTTCTTATATCATGGTTATAGTTGTAAGCCAATGGATTGGTTCCTCATCCCAAAATATATATGAATAACTATCCATTATAAAAATCTCCATAATAATAATAAGTATCATTGAAAACACATCACTTTTTTTGCAACTAAATAATATTATTATAATAAATATCATTCAACACACAATTAATTTTTTTACTATTAAACAATATTATTATACATATACTTAGTTTTCTATGGGGCGTAGGTCTCCCAAAAGGTAACGGAAGCGTGCAAAGGTTTCCTCGGGCCGGACCAAAATCTACCCTTGAGTGCAAAGGCAGAAGGGAGCTTGACTGCAAGACCCACCCATCGAGCACAGATGAAAGTCGGCTAGATGGATATGGGTACATGGATATTGACAGATATGTATCTATATATACATACATAAAGTAAAAAGAAAAAAAATTGGATTCTGTATTATGAACTTATACGAACGATCAATATCAATATAAAAATTAACATTAATCCATCAATATCATTCAAAACAAAACATAAAATACATTTTACAATTAAATCAAATAGATAATAATTTTTACAATTAAATAATATTAAAACATGGAAATATGCCAAAACACAAGTTAACATCTAATACTTTTAGAATTAAATAATCCATCAATATCATTAAAAAAAAACAAGAAATACATTTTACAATAACATTAATCCATCAATATCATTCAAAACAAAACAGGAAACAGATAATAATTTTTACAATTAAATAATATTATAACATGAGAAATATGCCAAAACACAAGTTAACATCTAATACATAATTTTTACAATTAAATAATATTATAACATGGAAAATATGCCAAAACACAAGTTAACATCTAATACTTTTAATATCTTTTACAATTAAATAATATTATAACATGGAAAATATGCCAAAACACAAGTTAACATCTAATACTTTTAGAATTAAATAATTTTGTAACATTGAACTTATGAAAAATAAACAAATAAAATTGACTTTATAATTAAATAAAATTATTTCAACTAAAGTATGTTAAAAAAATTAAAATTAAAATTTATCAATCAATATCATTCAAAATAAATAATACATTTTACAATTAAACTTTTTTGTTGCACCGAAAGTAGGCTAAATTTTTTTAATAAAATTAAATCAAACTATCTTTAAATTTTAAATAATATTGTTGCACCCAAAAGTAGGCTAAAGTTTTTTAATAAAATTATGTTGTAATATATATCAATTTAATTTAACTTTTACACAAAAGTTTAAAAAATTAAAATCAATCTGCAATCATTTAAACCCTAATTTATGGATGTTAAACATTCATCCTCAAACATGACTTATTGTGAAAAGGAAATGCATGAAATGGGGTTAGGATTTTGCACGTGGGTGAGGTGTCCGAAGCTAGGAGGGTTTGTGCCTTTTGATCGACGTTTGATCTTATTGTCTAATGGTGGAGGAGGAGTTGGTTATGTGGTCGGTTGATGACTTGGAGATAATAGGGGAATATATTATTTTGTAAGATCTAGAGGTTTGAGGTAGGCATGGGCCATGTTCTCGCCGTTGGAGGGTGGTATTGAAAAAGGAGGGTCTTGTAGACAAAAATATGAAGGTAATATTATTAATCTTCTTAGTAAAAGTCTTAACTATAGCTAGCCAGGTGTAATATCAGAGTACTCCACTGATTAGCCGGAATTAAATTCTTTGAGGGAGGATCTAGCGAAAGTTTCTCTAGGTGTCTCCTTGTTTCTATCAGGAGGAAAATGGTTACCACCTCTTGGCCTAAGAATAATTGAGAATGACTTTTCATGTGGGGCTTCTCCTGTTCTCGATGGAAAGCAATGTTTTCCTTAAGCCATGAATGCTGAGAAGAAGTAGAGTGAGAGGGTTTCTTTAGGAGTTTCATTGGGTAGCAGAGAAAAGCTTTATGGTTAGAAAGCTAGGGATACAAGGTTGAACAAGTCATTCAAGGTCAAAGGGTGTATTGAACATATGGTACTTGGGAGGGATGTGAATATGGATAGGGTGGAAGGTATGGCGTTAATGGATTTGATCGGCCAACTTGAGTACGTTTGTATGTCGAGATTGGAGTTGTTGAAATAGTTTGTAGAGAATTGGAAGCCATTATTGGGTTATAGCCCTAAGTTCAGTTTATTGCTTAAGGGATGGATGTGTTTTCATTTCATTGCAGAGGAACATGCGAAGTGGATTCTAGAGAAAACCTAGGTGATTGGCAGAGGATCCCTGGTTTTGGGACGGTATCATCCTCGTTTTAACCTGGTCAAAGAGCCCATCTTGAAGTGGCCTCTTTGGATTCTTTTGTCGAGTTTCCCTTCACATATTTGGACTCGGAAAGTGTTGGTGTAAGTTGCTAACACTATTGAAAAATTCATCTTCTTGGATGATAAAATTCTTATTTCAAAGGACAAATGAATGGCATCAGTGCTAGTCAAATTTAATGTGCTAAGGGGTTTACATGCATAAATAGAGATTAGTTGGAGAGATATGAAGATTCTCTAGAAATTATATTATAGGAAAATTTCATTTACATGCTATCGTTGCAGGAAAATGGGACATCTTAGATCAAATTTCCTTGCAGTGATTGATAAGGATTTTTCCATGGAAGCAAAGGATGGCGGGATAAATGAGGACCCTAATCTTGATGGGATGGGAAAATTTGTGTAGGCACGTCTATTTTCGATTGAGGATTTTGAACTTTTAGGGACGAAACCTATTTAGGTGGTTCATCATTCTCCTAAGAAGGACCTGATTTTGGCTTTAAAGGAAGACACGACAACCTTTCTTGGTAAGCTTGAGCATATCTTTCCACATTTCTATAGCCAATTATTTGATGAAGAACTTAAATTTGTTAAAGAGATTGAGAATAAGACCATTTCTCCTATTCTTGATGTTGGGTTCCTAGGTCGGTCATTAACAATTTTACTGGAAACAACAATAGGGATATCAGATTGTTCCCTTTTGATTAATAATTTGCCTTATGTTAGAAATATCAATATGGGGGTTGGGCGTTGTTTGTCCAAATTGAATGTTTCTCATGGAGGTTTGGGTTCTAAATATTCCAATTACCCTAAGTAAGGATTGAGTATGCAAGTTCTATCTACATTTCCTATATATGTGATTGGAAGGTTAGACTCGGGGATATGTTCTTCTCTTTCATTTGGAAGGGTTTCAGATTTCCCTCCGAAGGGAGGTTTGGAGGATTTGGGGATAGTGGATGGTTGCGGGATGTTTGATGTATAGGATTTAGCTGTCAACTTGGAATCCACTCCTTCCTTTAGGAATGTAGTGGCAAAAAACCCTCTTCCCATTTTTTCTGATAAACAGACTAATAAACTTGATGTTTCCTCTATAAAATTGGACTACGAGTCCAAAATGTGACTATCAAGAAAAGAAACTCTGAAAGGAAAAGTGGTAAATGAAGTCTTGATTCCATAGGTAGAGGGGAATTGTCTGGCGTATTTCATTCCTATTTCAGTTTGTCTGTCTGACTCGTTTATCTATCTGGTTCTCCTACTGTTTAGAATTTTGAAACTAGGGCCCTTAAAGATTTTGTTCCCTTGAATTTGGGTTACCCATGATTTTGACATCATTCAACATCAGAGGATTTGGGGGTGCTCCTAAGACTCGTGCTCTCAAAAGGATGTTTGGGTTAATAAATCCAGATATTGTTTTGATACATGAGACGATGTGTGTAGGAGATAAAGCTTATGAGTTTTTTTTTCAGATATTTCCTAGTTGGGATGTCTGTGTTGTGGATTCCGAGGGACTATCTCGGAGTTTTCTTGTTGTTTGGACACCTACACTGGCTGACATAAAACCCTTCCCGAACTGCGCAGGGATTGCGTTGGAAGGAAGTATAAAGGTTTGGAGAAAGAAATAAGAATAATTAATTGTTATGGGTGATATAGTGGGCTTTGGGAGTTCTAGGATGTTATAGATTCGAGTGGAATTTTAAAAGAGTCACGTCTTATTTTGGTAGGGAGTCTAAATTCAGTGATGTCTGCTTGTGAATTTGGGGAAGTAATCGTAAATTGAATCCTCTTTTTGACATTTCAACAAGTTTTTCAAGGTTCAAATTTCCATGATATTATCCCTACAAAGTTGTTCCCAGCATAGAGGAATGGTAGGGTGGATGTTGCTAGCGTAGGAAAGAGATTAGATAGATTTATAATTGTTTATAGACATGCATATATAGTGTATAGGTATAGGTCATGGGTTGTAAAGTTAGGCATTTCTTATCATTCTCCAATTTGTCTACAATTTGATGGGGATCCTATTAAACATAAATTTCCTTACAAATTTAATCATTGTTGGCTTGAAGAAGAGGACTTTCTTTCTTTGGTTAGAGAAAATTGGAATTCAATTGAGGTTAATAATGGGGCCTCTACTATGGATAGATTGATGGAGAAGCTAAGGAAAATCAAAAGACTTGTGGATCAGTGGAGAAGGAGAAGAAGCAAAGTTTAATTTAGGAATTAGTTGAGGTTGAAGGAAATTTGGAGAAGGTTTATGAAGCTATTATGTCTGGAATTTTTTTGATTGAGAAAACAAGTATTATGGCTGATTTGGAGGCTAAGAAGGCTAAGTTGTTGAAGATTGAAGATGAGACCTGGATATTGAATATCTGTGGTATTTGGTTATCCCAAGGGGATAATAACACAAAGTTATTTCATAAGTATGATAATCATAGAAGAAACTATAATGCTATATGGAATATCAAGGATGTCCATGGAAACTTGGTGAATCCTCAAGTGGAATTGGAAAGGGATGTTGTGGAATTCTTCTCAAATCTCTTCAAGGATCATGGAGGAGCAATTAAAGTCTCTCAATTAAATGTGTTTAGACATTATCATAGATTATTTTCTTTGGAAGAAGGTCAATTGATTGGGAGGGTTGTTACATTGAAGGAGATTGAATAGGTTCTAAGACATTTTGCAAAAGAAAAAATTCCAAGGCCAGATGGATGGACTATAGAGTTCTTTGATATTATTTAGAAGGATATTCTAGATGTGGTTAAATAATCTAGAAATCATGGTTATGTGTCTGGTGCTCTTAATTCAACATTCATAACACGGATTCCTAAATGAGACAACTAACCCGAGACCTTTAATGACTATATGATGATCTCTCTTTCTAATATTGTATAGAAGATTATAACCAAAATTATTTCAAACATAATAAAGCAAAAAATGGTGGAGGTGATGACAAAGGAACAATTTGATTTTCTTGCAAATAGACAAATTTTGGATGCAATTGGGGTCGCTCAAGAGTTTCTTGATTCTGTTAAGACAAAAAAATTGGATGCTTTAATTCTAAAAATGGACTTGGTAAAGGTGTATGATAGAGTTAATTGAGTCTTTCTAATATTGATTCTTCTTCAGATAGGACCTCCTTTAAAAGTTACAGATTGGATAATGGTATGTGTTACACCTTCATGTTTTGTTGTATTGGTTAATGGCTCCTCCTCTAATTTCTTTAAGTGTTCTAGGGGGCTCAAACAAGGATGTCCACTTTCTCCCCTTATTTTCCTTCTAGTTGTTGAAGACCTAAGTAAACTTATTGGAACTGCAAAGAGGGAGGGAATACTTTCAGTTGTAAAAATAATAGCTTCGCATCTCATAACACATCTTTTATTGGTTGATGATGTGTTATTGTTTGGTAATGGTACTATGGAGGATTGGAATTCTTTTTTTGAGATCATTTCTTTATTTTGTGATGCCTCTGGGATGGAAGTAAGAACAAACCAATATTGTTTTACGAGGATTGGAGCGACTGAAAATATATTTGAACATATTACTTCTTAGTTCCCTTATAGATATGAGTTTATTGAGAATGGATTTACATACCTATGATACTATATGAAACCTATCAATTATCTGAAAGCAAATTGGATGTTGTTAGTTAATAAGGTTGAGAAGAGGATAGGTAATTAGTGCTATAGATGGCTCTCTCTGGGACGCAGAATCACATTGTTAAAATCAATTCTAGTTGGAATTCCTATATATTGGCTATCAAATTAGCCAAGGTACCTGTTTATATTCTGCAAATGCTAAGAAATAGAATTATGAACTTCTTATTTTCTGGAACTCTTAATGGAGTAAAAAATCATTTAGAAAAGTGGGAGAAAATTTATCTTCCAAAAATTTTGGGAGGGTGGGGCATTAAAAATTTACACTGGTTCAACCTTGCTCTAGGTTTGGAAATATTTTGGAGAAGTTTATTTGGTACTAGCCTCTGGTGTGATATCCTTAAAGAAAAATATATGAAAGAAAATCAGTGGTTGATTGGATCATACAAACCATCAATACTGTGACTAGGGTATCAAATTTATAGAATGGGTTTGTTAGGGCTTTTCCTTGGATATGCAGGTGGCTCTCTTAGAGGGTGGGAAATGGAAGATGGGTCTTGTTGGAGGTGGATCGCTACATTGAGGGTGATGATACATATAAAATTTCCCCTTCACTTATTGCCTACCTTTCTTAGAATGGATTCAGTACACTTGATCATGTGCGAAGACTCATCTAGATGGGGAGCTCTGCTTCATATTGGCTACTTTTTGAGGACCTCGATTTGAGTGGGATTCGGGCTAATGAATGGAATCCATATATTGATGAACTAACCAGAGATAGCATTATATTAAATGAATTAGATGATTCTATAGCGTGGTCATGGAATAGATCAAATGGTCAGGTGAGTGCAAAATATGCTTATGAAGCCATTACTTTTGTAAACTCTGAAAATGAGGGTAAGTGGTGGTACAAAAGAATTTGGAAATGGAACTTTCCTATGAAATTAAAATGTTTTCTATGGATCTGCTTAGAAAAAAGAATTATGACTTGGGATAATTGAACTAGAAGAGGAAGTCCTGGGCCTAATTGTTGTATACTTTGTCATTAATATGGTGAATTTGTTTATCATTTTTTTGTTTAGTATTCTTTTATTATAAATGTTTGGAAGATAATAAGGGAAGAGCTTCATATTTCAAATGAGTGGGGCTCCTCTTCATTAGATGATAATTTTCGGATATGGGTTAACAATGTTCACATACACAAAGAACTGTCAGTTTCTATTAATTGGGGAATTTGATGTTCTAGAAAATCTGCTATATTTGAGAATAAATCTCTAAATGTGTGAGTGATTAGTAATAGAATTCTGGGCATATACAGGGAATAATTTAAAGAAAAAAATATTGGAAGACAAAGACTAATAATTGAACCTTCTCCATTAGTTGACATAGATGTGGGGTTTTTTGGGGGGGATGCTCAAAAGGGTGTGAGTGGAGGAGGGATGCATCTAAAAATAAACAAATCACACAGTTATATGCTTTGGATGGGATGTGGATCAGGATTCAATACAAGAGCAGAATTATTGGCTCTTTGGAGTTTACTATGTTTTGCTACAAACATTGGCATTGTAACATTATAGGTACTTGAAAATTGTAAGGTGATCTTGGAATGGGATAAAGGTATCTCTAATATACATGTGATCATTTTGGAACAATGGTGTCAAAGGATTGTCCTCTTATTGATACCTTTTTAGCATATAGCGAACTAACCTATGTAGCTAATGGACTTTCTAAGAAGGCTATACGATCATCTAAAGGATTTTTTTTTTTTGAGGAATACAAGGAGGATATCCTTGTTTCTAAAGGGTATTTATTTATTGGTCTTTCATGTACTTTTTCAAGTATGTGTATAGTGGTATGATGCTTTGTAGTTTTGAAATACCACATTTTATAATACAATTTATAATGAAAAAATGAAGTTTTGAAATACCACATTTTAATTTAATCATTATCAAATGTAAATAACATTTAATTTTATACTTTCTTTAAAAATATTAACTAATTGTTATCTCTCATACTTTTTATCTCAATACATTGAGATTTTATATTTTTATTTTTAAATAATAATTTTGATTATAAATAACATGTCAATATATAAACCAATAATTTTAAATATACATTTATAATATATCTTTGTATATTTGATTAAATTATTATTTATATAAGAAATATTTTATTAGTATTGAATTTTTTTGTTATATATTCAAATCGTATTCATATCATCATATTCATATTCCTATCAATATCAGTATGCAAAAAAAGATGCAAAACAAAAAAAATATACAAAAACATATTCAATAGGAATTGGCTGGCCCGCTCCTCAAAAACCGCTGACCGGGTCAAGTGGGATAAGGGATCAAATTTTCCAAATGGGATCAGGGACAAAATTTGAACGAGAAGAGTGTTGAATACGAGTTTTGTTAGAAATATTAAATTATAATTCCAAAAATATTGCCCCTGTAAGAAATCACATAAACTTTGAGTCTGTAATTTATTTTTTGATTGAGAAATTAGAATAACGTAAAAGTAAGTGTATGTATTTTATAGGTGAAAACCCTGGGAGAATATGAATCTACATGTATCAACTTAAAACATAATTTCTTAAAATAACGTAAAAAACAAGTGTATTTTATAGGTGAAAAGCCTCGGAGAATATGAATATAGATGTATCAACTCTATTGAACTAGACATTATTAAATTCTTGTATCAACTCATTTTGCTTTGTCAATTGTAATGTTTCATAGTTATCGCCATGGAAATGGATATGGATATCATGGCATAAGAAATATCATTCAACACACAATCAATTTTTTTACTATTAATAAACAATATTATTATACATATACTTAGTTTTCTATGGGGCGTAGGTCTCCCAAAAGGTAACGGAGGCATGCAAAGGTTTCCTCGGGCTGGACGAAAATGGACCCTCGAGTGCAAAGGCAGAAGGGAGCTTGACTACAAGACCCACCCATCGAGCACGCTCGAACGAAAGTCGGTTAGATAGATATGGGTACATGGATATTGACAGATATGTATTTATATATACATACAGAAAGTAAAAAGAAAAAGAATTGGATTCTATATTATGAATCTATATGAATGATCAATATCAATACAAAAATTAACATTAATTCATCAATTCATCAATATTATTCAAAACAAAATAGAGAATACATTTTACAATTAAATAAAATGAATAATAATTTTTACAATTAAATAATATTATAACATAAAAAATATACCAAAACACAAGTTAACATCTAATACTTTTAGAATTAAATAATCCATCAATATCAATATAATAAAAAAAAAACAGGGAATATATTTTACAATAACATTAATCCATCAATATCATTCAAAACAAAACAGGGAATACATTTTACAATTGAACAAAACAGATAATAATTATTATAATTAAATAATATTATAACATGGGAAATATGCCAAAACACAAGTTAACGTCTAATACATAATTTTTACAATTAAATAATATTATAACATAGAAAATATGCCAAAACACAAGTTAACATCTAATACTTTTAGAATTAAATAATTTTGTAACATTGAACTTATGAAAAATAAACCAATAAAATTGACTTTACAATTAAATAATATTATTTCAACTAAAGTATATTAAAAAAAATTAAAATTAAAATTTATCAATCAATATCATCCAAATATACTTTTTACAATTAAACTTTTTTGTTGCACCGAAAGTAGGCTAAATTTTTTTAATAAAATAAAATTAAATCAAATTATCTTTAAATTTTAAATAATATTGTTGCACCGAAAGTAGGTTAAAGTTTTTTAATAAAATTATGTTGTAATATATCACTTTAATTTTAACTTTTACACAAAAGTTTAAAAAATTAAAATCAATCTGCAATCATTTAAACAATAACTTATGGATGTTAAACATTCACCCTCAAACATGACTTATTGTGAAAAGGAAATTCATGAGATGGGTTTAGGATTTTGCAGGTGGGTGAGGTGTCTGAAGCTAGGAGGGTTTGTGCCTTTTGATTGACGTTTGATCTTATTGTCTAATGGTGGAGGAGGAGTTGGTTATGTGGTTGGTTGATGACTTGGAGATAATAGGGGAATATATTATTTTGTAAGATCTAGAGGTTTGAGGTAGGCATGGGGCCATGTTCTCGCCGTTGGAGGGTGGTATTGAAAAAGGAGGGTCTTGTCGACAAAAATATGAAGGTAATATTATTAATCCTCTTAGTAAAAGTCTTAACTATAGCTAGCCAGGTGTGATATCAGAGTACTCCACTGATAAGGTGGAATTAAAGTCTTTGAGGGAGGATCTAGTGAAAGTTTCTCTAGGTGTCTCCTTGTTTCTATCAGGAGGAAAATGGTTACCACCTCTTGGCCTGAGAAAAATTGAGAATGACTTTTCATGTGGGGCTTCTCCTGTTCTCGATGGAAGCAGTGTTTTCCTTAACCCGTGAATGCTGAGAAGAAGCAGAGTGAGAGGGTTTCTTTAGGAGTTTCATTGGGTAGCAGAGAAAAGCTTTATGGTCAGAAAAATAGGGATAAGAGGTTGAACAAGTCATTCAAGGTCAAAGGTTGTATTGAACATATGGTACTTGGGAGGGATGTGAATATGGATAGGGTGGAAGGTATGGCGTTGATGGATTTGGTCAGCCAACTGGAGTACATTTGTATGACGAGATTGGAGTTGTTGAAATAGTTTGTAGAGAATTGGAATCCATTATTGGGTTATAGCCCTAAGTTCAGTTTATTGCTTAAGGGATGGATGTGTTTTCATTTCATTGCAGAGGAACATGCGAAGTGGATTCTAGAGAAAACCTAGGTGATTGGCAGAGGATCCCTGGTTTTGGGACGGTAGCATCCTCGTTTTAACCTGGTCAAAGAGCCCATCTTGAAGCGGCATCTTTGGATTCTTTTGTCGTGTTTCCCTTTACATCTTTGGACTCGGAATGTGTTGGTGTAAGTTGCTAACACTATTGAAAAATTCATCTTCTTGGATGATAAAATTCTTATTTCAAAGGACAAATGAATGGCATCAGTGCTAGTCAAATTTAATGTGCTGAGGGGTTTACATGCAGAAATAGAGATTAGTTGGAGAGATATGAAGATTCTCTAGAAATTATATTACAAGAAAATTTCGTTTACATGCCATCGTTGCAGGAAAATGGGACACCGTAGATCAAATTTCCTTGCAGTGATTGATAAGGAGTTTTACATGGAAGCGAAGGATGGCGGGATAAATGAGGACCCTAATCTTGATGGGATGGGAAAATTTGTGCAGGCACATCTATTTTCGATTGAGGATTTTGAACTTTTAGGGACGAAACCTATTTAGGTGGTTCATCATTCTCCTTAGAAGGATCTGATTCTAGCTTTAAAGGAAGACACGACAACCTTTCTTGGTAAGCTTGACAATATCTTTCCACATTTCTATAGCCAATTATTTTATGAAGAACTTAAATTTGTTAAAGAGATTGAAAATAGGACCATTTCTCCTATTCTTGA
Organism: Larix kaempferi; assembly: GCA_027924585.1. Taxonomy (NCBI): domain Eukaryota; kingdom Viridiplantae; phylum Streptophyta; class Pinopsida; order Pinales; family Pinaceae; genus Larix; species Larix kaempferi. The sequence continues at coordinate 62,902,771 of BSBM01000370.1, read as the reverse complement.
TGTTGGGTTCCTAGGTCGGTCATTAACAATTTTACCGGAAACAACAAGAGGGATATCAGATTGTTCCCTTTTGATTAATAATTCATCTTATGTTAGAAATATCAATATGGGGGTTGGGGGTTGTTTGTCCAAATTGAATGTTTCTCATGGAGGTTTGGGTTCTAAATATTCCAAGGACCCTAAGTAAGGATTGAGTATGCAAGTTCTATCTACATTTCCTATATATGTGATTGGAAGGTTAGACTCGGGGATATGTTCTTCTATTTCCTTAGGAAGGGTTTCAGATTTCCCTCCGAAGGGAGGTTTGGAGGATTTTGGGATAGTGGATGGTTGTGGGGTGTTTGATGTATAGGATTTAGCTGTCAACTTGGAATCCACTCCTTCCTTTAGGAATGTAGTGGCAAAAAATCCTCTTCCCATTTTTTTTCTTATAAGCAGACTAATAAACTTGATGTTTCCTCTATGAAATTGGACTACGAGTCCAAAATGTGACTATCAAGAAAATAAACTCTGAAAGGAAAAGTGGTAAATGAAGTCTTGATTCCATAGGTAGAGGGGAATTGCCTGACGTATTTCATTCCTATTTCAGTTTGTCTTTCTGATTCGTTTCTCTATCCGGTTCTCCTATTGTTTAGAATTTTTAAACTAGGGCCCTTAAAGCTTTTGTTCCCTTGAATTTGGGTTACCCATGATTTTGACATCATTCAACATCAGAGGAGTTGGGGGTGCTCCTAAGACTTGTGCTCTCAAAAGGATGTTTGGGTTAATAAATCCAGACATTGTTTTGGTACATGAGACGATGTGTGTAGGAGATAAAGCTTGTGAGTTTTTTAAAGATATTTCCTGGTTGGGATGCCTCTGTTGTGGATTCTGAGGGACTATCTCGGAGTTTTCTTGTTGTTTGGAAGCCTACACTGGCTAACATAAAACCCTTCCTGAACTGCGTAGGGATTATGTTGGAAGGAAGTATCAAAGGTTTGGAGAAAGCAATAAGAATAATTAATTGTTATGGGTGATATAATGGGCGTTGGGAGTTCTAGGATGTTATAGATTCGAGTGGAATTTTAAAAGAGTCATGTCTTATTTTGGTAGGGGGTATAAATTTAGTGATGCTTGCTTGTGAATTTGGGGAAGTAATCCTAAAGTGAATCCTCTTTTTGAAATTTTCAACAACTTTTTCAAGGTTCAAATTTCCATGATATTATCCCGACAAAGTTGTTCCCAACCTAGAGGAATGGTAGGGTGGGTGTTGCTAGCGTAGGCAAGAGACTAGATAGATTTATAATTGCTGATAGACATGCATATATAGTGTATAGGTATAGGTCATGGGTTCTAAAGTTAGGCATTTCTTATAATTCTCCAATTTGTCTACAATTTGATGGGAATCCTGGTAAACATAAATTTCCTTGCAAATTTAATCATTGTTGGCTTGAAGACGAGGACTTTCTTTCTCTGGTTACAGAAAATTGGAATTCAATTGAGGTTCCTAATGGGGCCTCTACTATGGATAGATTGATGGAGAGGCTAAGGAAACTCAAAAGACTTGTGGATCAGTGGAGAAGGAGAAGAAGCGAAGTTTAATTCGGGAATTAGCTGAGGTTGAAGGAAAGTTGGAGAAGGTTTATGAAGCTATTATGTCTGGATTTTTTTTGATTGAGAAAACAAGTATTATGGCTGATTTGGAGGCTAAGAAGGCTAAGTTGTTGAAGATTGAAGATGAGACCTAGATATTGAATATATGTTCTATTTGGTTATCCCGGGGGGATAATAACACAAATTTATTTCATAAGTATGCTAATCATAGAAGAAACTATAATGCTATATGGAATATCAAGGATACCCATGGAAACTTGGTGAATCCTCAAGTGGAATTGGAAAGGGATGTTGTGGAATTCTTCTCAAATCACTTCAAGGATCATGGGGGAGCAAGTAAAGTCTCTCAATTAAATGTTTTCAGACATTATGATAGATTATTTTCTTTGGAAGAAGGTCAATTGATTGGGAGGGTTGTTACATTGAAGGAGATTGAATAGGTTCTAAGACATTTTGCAAAAGAAAAAATTCCAGTGCCAGATGGATGGACTATAGAGTTCTTCATAGAATTCTTTGATATTATTTAGAAGGATATTCTAGATGTGGTTGAATAATCTAGAAATCATGGTTATGTGTTTGGTGCTCTTAATTCAACATTCATAACACGGATTCCTAAATGAGACAACTTACCCGAGACCTTTAATGACTATATGACGATCTCTCTTTCTAATCTTGTATAGAAGATTATAACCAAAATTATTTCAAACATAATAAAGCAAAAAATGGTGGAGGTGATGACAAAGGAACAATTTGATTTTCTTGCAAATAGACAATTTTGGATGCAATTGGGGTCACTAAAGAGTTTCTTGATTTTGTTAAGACAAAAAAAATGGATGCTTTAATTCTAAAAATGGACTTGGTAAAGGCATATGATAGAGTTAATTGAGTCTTTCTAATATTGATTCTTCTTCAAATAGGACCTCCTTTAAAAGTTACAGATTGGATAATGGTATTTGTTACACGTTCATGTTTTGTTGTACTCGTTAATGGCTCCTCCTCTAATTTCTTTAAGTGTTCCAGGGGGCTCAAACAAGGATGTCCACTTTCTCCCCTTATTTTCCTTCTAGTTGTTGAAGGCCTAAGTAGACTTATTGGAACTGTAAAGAGGGAGGGAATACTTTCAATTGTAAAAATAATAGCTTCACATCTCATAACAAATCTTTTATTGGTTGATGATGTGTTATTGTTTGGTAATGGTACTATGGAGGATTGGAATTCTTTTTTTGAGATCATTTCTTTGTTTTGTGATGCCTCTGGGATGAAGGTAAGAACAAACAAATATTGTTTTACGAGGATTGGAGTGACTGAAAATATATTTGAACATATTACTTCTTAGTTCCCTTATAGATATGAGTTTATTGAGAATGGATTTACATACCTATGATACTATATGAAACCTATCAATTATCTGAAAGCAGATTGGATGTGGTTAGTTAAGAAGTTTGAGAAGAGGATAGGTAATTCGTGCTATAGATGGCTCTCTCTGGGAGGCAGAATCACATTGGTAAAATCAATTCTAGTTGGAATTCCTATATATTGGCTATCAAATTAGCCAAGGTACCTGTTTATATTCTGCAAATGCTAAGAAATAGAATTATGAACTTCTTATTTTCTATAACTCTTAATGGCGTAAAAAATCATTTGGAAAAGTGGGAGAAAATTTATCTTCCAAAAAGTTTGGGAGGGTGGGGCATTAAAAATTTACACTAGTTCAACCTTGCTCTAGGCTTGGAAATATTTTGGAGAGGTTTATTTGGTACTGGCCTCTGGTGTGATATCCTTAAAGAAAAATATATAAAAGGAAAATCAGTGGTTGATTGGATCATACAAACCCATCAATACTGTGACTAGGGTATCAAATTTATAGAATGGGTTTGTTAGGGATTTTCCTTGGATATGCAGGTGGCTCTCTTAGAGGGTGGGAAATGGAAGACAGGTCATGTTGGGGGTGGATCACTACATTGAGGGTAATGATACATATAAAATTTCCCCTTTACTTATTGCCTACCTTTTTGAGAATGGATTCAATACACTTGATCATGTGCGAAGACTCATCTAGACGGGAAGTTCTGCTTCATATTGGCTACTTTTTGAGGACCTCGACTTGAATGGGATTCGGGCTAATGAATGGAATCCATATATTGATGAACTAAACAGAGATAGCATTATATTAAATGAATTAGATGATTCTATAGCATGGTCATGGAATAGATCAAATGGTCATGTGAGTGCAAAATATGCTTATGAAGCCATTACTTTTGTAAACTCTGAAAATGAGGGTAAGTGGTGGTACAAAAGAATTTAGAAATGGAACTTTCCTATGAAATTAAAATGTTTTCTATGGATCTACTTAGAAAAAAGAATTATGACTTGGGATAATTTAACTAGAAGAGGATGTTCTAGGCCTAATTGTTGTATGCTTTGTCATTAATATGGTGAATTTGTAAGTGGTGGTACAAAAGAATTTGGAAATGGAACTTTCCTATGAAATTAAAATGTTTTCTATGGATCTACTTAGAAAAAAGAATTATGACTTGGGATAATTTAACTAGAAGAGGATGTTCTAGGCCTAATTGTTGTATGCTTTGTCATTATATGGTGAATTTGTTTATCATTTTTTTGTTTAGTATTCTTTTAGTATAAATGTTTGGAAGATAATAAGGGAAGAGCTTCATATCTCAAATGAGTGGGGCTCCTCTTCATTAGATGATAATTTTAGGATATGGGTTAACAATGTTCACATACACAAAGAACTGTCGGTTTTTATTAATTAGGGAATTTGATATTCTAGAAAAACTGCTATATTTGAGAATAAATCTCTAAATGTGTGAGTGATTAGTAATAGAATTATGGGCATATACAGGGAATAATTTAAAGCAAAAAAAATTGGAAGACAAAGGCTGATAATTGAACCTTCTCTGTTAGTTGACATAGATGTGGGGTTTTTTGGGGGGGCTGCTCAAAAGGGTGTGAGTGGAGGAGGGATGCATCTAAAAATAGACGAATCACACAATTATATGCTTTGGATGGGATGTGGATCAGGGTTCACTAAAAGAGCTGAATTATTGGCTCTTTGGAGTTTACTATGTTTTGCTACAAACATTGGCATTGTAACATTATAGGTACTTGAAAATTATAAGGTGATCTTGGAATGGGATAAAGGTATCTCTAATATACATGTGATCATTTTGGAACAATGGTGTCAAAGGATTGTCCTCTTATTGATACCTTTTCAGATATCACTTTTCAACATATATAGGGAACTGACCTATTTAGCTGATGGACTTTCTAAGAAGGCTATACGATCATCTAAAGGATCTTTATTTTTTTAGGAATACAAGGAGGATGTCCTTGTTTCTAAAGGGTACACATCAAGTGTTATAATAGGTGATAGTAGTAATTGGATTACTATATATGTCAAGTCTGTATACTTTAAGTTAAGGATAGTTGATATGATACTTTGAGTGAGTGTTTGTTTTGAGAGTAGTGAAAAAAAAAATTTGTATAGGGGGTAGTAGTTTCAAGATATACTTTGTGGACTGTGCGTCCTAAAGTGAAGAATGCCATGAGTGTTTTTATTGGTTTCTTTGATTCTATGGAATAACAAGAAGCAATCCATTTTATACTCCAATCTATTAAACATAAAGTTTTTAACTTTTGTACAAAAATTAAAAAAATAAAATCAATTTATAATCATTTTAAATCTAATCTATTAAGTGTAGATATCCATCTTAAACTTCAAACTATAAAACATTAAAAAAATTAATTAAATTTCTTAAATTGTAATTTATTAATTTTTTTACACATCATGATAAAAAAAAATATAGGCATCTCTATATTTGAGAAATTTAGATTTAAACTTAAATTCTCTTGATTTATGCACATATATACTAAAATTTTGCTATAAGAAATTGAATTTAATTAGAGTCAAGTAAGATCGAGATATTCAACAAAGGAACTTAGTCTATTTATTCAAGCTTTAGATTTTCAAATAAGTTTTTAATAAAATCTAAATTTGGAAGCGTTTAAAGTGTGTATTTGAATTCATAAATAAATTAAGCACACAGACCATGCAATTTCTATAATTAATATATATAATTATAAAAAAATTTACAAATTTTCAACAGAAATCCAATCATTTCAAGATTTTTTACAAATTTTCAATAAAATTCCCAAAGAAATAAACCTAGAAAAAATTGGAAACTTAGAATATTTAGATTCCAAAATCATTTAACAAGACCAAAGGCATAATTTAACGTACTTATATTGAAGAACCTCAGGAAAAACATTTTGAAATCCAAACAAGCTAGAACAGTTTCTACAGGGAGATAAACTCACTGTCCAATGCTGGAGCCGGCATCGTAGAAACTATTAGATAGTGCTTGTTTATTTAGTAGCACCCTGCACATACAGTCTACTCTCTTCACTTAAATTTCATCTTTTCTGCAACTTTCTTCCAGGCAGGGCGAGACGAGATGTCTTCCCACCATGCCTTCACATGTTTTCTCGAAGATACCAGATAACCCTTTCCGCAGTCGTTGACGAGGTAATGGATAGCCGGCAAATGTTGGAGGTCGGCCAAGCTGAAGAAATCACCGGCCAAGTACTTGCTCTTTGATAGCCTCTCCTCATAAATATCCAACACTTTCCCCAGCTTCTCCACGCTGATCTCCTGTTCTGCTTCGTCTATGATGTCTCCCCTAAATGGGGCGACGAGAATTTGCTGTATTAAGAAAAAAGCAGGGGCGTTGAATGACTGTCCTTCTACCTCACACCACTGCTCAACCAGGGCTTCTTCTGACACCGTGCTTCCCAGGAGATCAGTGCCTTGCTCCTTGTATTTTTTGGCTACGTACTTGATGATGGCTCTAGACTCTGTTGTTCAAGAACAAGGAAAATTAAAACATCTCTCTATAAGATATCCCTAACAGCTGATGGAGATGAAATATAAATATGAAATAAGGGCTTCAAACTAAAGCCGATCTTAGATAAAGTGGGTTGGCAATTACCGAATAAGGCGAGATCCCCGTCTTGGATAGCAGGAACTTGTCCAAATGGCTGCATCAAAAAACAGAAACAGCAGAAGAAAAAAGTTCAGTATGTACAGATTCACAGAATAATTGGTTTGTTTCTACATGCAGAAAATGAATAGAGTAGACTTTTTCTCACATTGAGAGCCAGATATTGGGGTTTCTTGTGAGCAAGCGCAAGAAGATCGACGAATACGAACTCGTATTCAACATTCTTCTCGTCCAAACAGCATTGTACCAATGCAGTGGCCGTGGATCCAGGATGGCCATGTACCTTAATCACGCCATTGACAGTGCTAATCTCTGTGAAAGATCTGCTAAACTATATTCAACACGAACTGCTCAGCCAGTCACGGAAGAATGTTCAAGAGAGGTAAAGCCCAAGAGGAAACCCTAATGTGTGTGCCTCATTATTGAATTGGTACAAGAATTACCAATCGTTTGGATTGAAGTGACCCAACGGAGCGAGATTCCATGCTCAGGGAGAAATTGTGATAATTTAACCAGTAATTAATTAATGCCTGTCCAGATCCTTACGCAGTAGCTATTTTATCTTCGTTGATTTGATAAACCGAATATGACATCTTGCTGGGGTCTGTAAAGTCAGGTATTGAACATATGTGTGTTGCAATATCCCATTTTGAGATAAGAATGAATGTTACTTATTCAATATGTGTCAGTGTTTTAATAATGAGATGTGAACCTTCATGTCAGTCAATTTAGTTGGCTTGACTGGAATGTCTATATCTTTGATAAAATATTTATATCAAATTGCATCATATCACACTTTTTCAAGCATGTGTAAGGTGGTTGAGGCATAGTAGCATAATTAGGTTGTATTGGTCTTTCATGTAGTGAAATAATTTTATGGAATATTACGTGTAGGTAATACAATTTACATTGGAAAATTGAATTTTAAAAGTACAATTTATATCAGAAAATTGAATTTTAAAAATACAATTTTGAAATACCACATTTTAATTATTTAATCACTATAAAATATAAATAACATTCAATTTCATATTTTTTTATAAAAATAATTATTATTAACTAGTTGTTATAGTTCATATTCTTTATCCCAATACATTGAGATTTTACATTTTTATTTTTAAATAATAATTTTGATTGTAAATAACATGTCAAGATATAAACCAATAATTTTAAATGTACATTTATGATATATCTTTGTATATTTTATTAAAATTATTATTCATATAAAAAATTTACTTCTGTATTTTATTGGTATTAGATTTTTTCATATATATTTAAATTATAGTCATATCATCATATTCATATTCATATAAATATCAATACTCATACTTGAATTATGTTACTGTAATTCGACCACATATGCGAAACAAAAAAATATGAAAAAAAAAATTCAATAGGAATTGCCTGGCCCGCTCGTCAAAGATCGCTAACCTGGTCAAGTGGGATAAGGGATAAAATTTGAACGAGAAGAGTGTTGAATACGAGTTTTTATAAAATACACTTGTTAGAAATATCAAATTATAATTCCAAAAATATTGCCCGTGTAAGAAATCACATAAACTTTGAATCTGTAATTTATTTTTTGGATTGAGAAATCAGAATAACGTAAAAGCAAGTGTAGTTTATAGGTGAAAACCCTGGGAGAATATGAATCTAAATGTATCAACTTAAAACATAATTTCTTAAAATAACGTAAAAGCAAGTGTATTTTATAAGTGAAAAGCTTCGGAGAATATGAATCTAAATGTATCAACTTAAACCATAATTCCTATTGAACTAGACTTTATTAAATTCGTGTATAACTCATTTTGTTTTGTCAATTGTAATGTTTCATAGTTATCATTATCGAAATGATGTATCAACTCATTTTGTTTTGTCAATTGTAATGTTTCATAGTTATTATCGTTATGGAAATGGATATCATGGGAGTAGAACTAAAAAATGTATTAAAACACTAGTTATGTGTTCTATAGAAAACAAATGCACTTATAAACTTTTTACCACATGGTAGAAGAAGAACCTAAAAAGAGATGATGCAAGTCAAGTGTAACGGTGGGGAAGTAGGAAATTCCATGTCTTACTATTGGTTTACAAACAATTTTATGTAAACATGTCTTCGAACATAATTCATCCTATACTAAAGAAAATAGAATGAAAATGTATCTAATAATTTAGAAAACACTACACTTCCAACATCTAAACTTAAATACATCAAACATTCATGTACCTGAAAATATTTCACTAGTAAGCCTCATTGTAGATGAGCATATATATCAACAAAGACACCAAAAGAAATCATTCTTGAACTACACGCGTGATTCTATCCCAGGTTGCACTTGAAAGAATATCTAGAGTAATAAAAAGAGTTTTGTTCATTCTCTAATGAAGACTGGAATCATTATAGTACATCGTGGCACCATCCAACATTATATGTATATCCTCAACCAGCTTCACCAAATCCCATTCTCAAATTTCCATAGGCAAACACTCTATGATACATGCCCATGAAAATATCTCCAAGAATCCTACAACGTGATAAATCGTTAAGACACGTACTACTGAAAATGTTTAATTGAAGTTTGAATCAAGTTCTAAAATAGTTCATAATATATCATAAACAATACAGAACCAGTTGTGTAATATAACATATAAAACCCAATAGTGGAGGCACATCCAAGCCCATAAAGCCACTTACACACTGCATTACAGAACCTTCACCAACTTTGAGAATGTAATGCAATGAGAATACCATCAAAACCAATTAGTTACCAACTTCAAGAAAGTATTGCAACTAGAGCACCATCAAAGCCATTACAATAAAGGAACATCAATAACCACTTATACTATGAAACGAGAACTATATACTAAGAATGAGAACTCTATCCATAAAACTCAATTTTTTGCATTAAAAACACCAAAAACAACCCCCAAATCGAAAAGTGTTAATACCAGTATAAACGTTTTTTGGGGGGGTTTAAAAATATAGCCATGGCCTAAAAATATCATATTGTTGTTTATGAAAGCCTTAAAATCAACCCCTAAATTGAAATTTTTTTTTCAACAAATAAATTCCAACTTCTTTGCAACTACCCGCACTACCTACCTTACCCTCGCCCCCTAACCTGACTATTATATTTTACCCAATAACCTAACTATTATATATAATAATAATAAAATTAAACCCCCCTCCCACCTACCTTCCCCCCACACAAACATTATTTTATTAAATTAAAATTTAAAAAAAAAACCTGCGTTACCCCCCTAGCCCCCCACCTCCACCCTTAGCCCCCCGCGTTACCCCTTACCTTAAACCCTCTTCAGTGCACACATTATTTTTAAAAAACAAAACAAAAAACAAAGTTAAAAACCCCCCTTTGAAATATTAGATAATAAAAAAATGATTAAAAGAAAATTGAGTGAAAAAAATAACATAACAAATAATAATAAAAACTAAAACTAAAATTAAAAACAAACACAAAAATTAATAACAAAAACTAAAAATAACATAACAAATAAAAAATAACAAAAACAAATATTAAAAAAAATAATAATAATAACAAAAACAAAAATTAAAACTAACATAACAAATAAAAAAATTAACAAAAAAAATAAAAAATAAAAATAAAAATAAAAAATTTCCCCTCCTACCCTCTCCCATCGCTCACAGATGGATGCAAGAAAACAGATGGTTGTTAGGGCATGAAAAAGTGGGAAAAAATGGCTGCAAGGTGTGGCTATGAGGCAACAACTCGTGCTCTGTGTGCGACAAACTATAGAAAAATTGCGCTGGAATAGACTGTTAGGAACAGGAAATAGTGCATGGGTTTTGGGGCAACAGTCACGCTAAGGGGCATGGGTTTTGAGGAAAAAAAAGCGCTAAAGCGTGGGTTTCGAGGTAGAAATCATGCTAAGGGTGTGAATTTCGGCTTGGAAAGCACGCTAAAGCACGGCTTTCGAGGCATAAATCATGCTACTTGGGCACAAATTTTGGCCTGGAAAGCGCGCAAAAGCGCAGCTATCGGGCTAAAAAGTGTGCTAAGAGCGCGAGTTCTCGGCTGAAAAGTGCTCTAAAGTGTGGGTTTCGAGCCAAAAGTCGAGTGAATAAGCACAAGTTTCAGTCGGATAGTCGCAATCTGCAACACGGAAAAAAGTTTATGAAGTCACGGGCCGAGCCGTAAAAACAAAATTTGTGACTATTACTACGAAGGAAAGGGCCAGATCTGCAAGTATAGGGTCCAAGGCTAGACCAGAGCTGTAAAATGCAAGCAAAATAACAAGTACAAAACTAAAAATAAACCAAATATTCTATGGGAGTCGACCTAGTGGAGTCGCCAAAACTGTAGTTGGTGTTTTCACACCTGCTCGTGCTAAAGAGCACCTACTAAGGATTCAGAAACCCTTAGTAGCAGTTCATAATAATGAATAAAAACTATATTTTAAACAAGTGATATGTGCAAGTGATAACATAAAAAGAAATCTAACTACAACAGTTAAATATAGAATCAAGAGGAACCCATGAATGGAACTGATATTTTTGTATTATTGGGAAAACAAGGGTTTGTAGTGATATTTACCTCAAATGGTGAGGTGGTTGGAGTTCTTGCAGTTGTACGAAGAGTAGTGCACTGGATCTCCAGAGTTCCTATCGCTTCTCCAAATGCCTAAGAGGTGGTCAAGACTCAACTGAATGGGGAACAAAAGCTCAAGGTGATAGGCTCAAGTTCAACAGGAATTTTGGTAGCATAAGGTTATGAAGAGTGATTATGGATGTGAAATGGGGGGCCTCCATCACCTTTTATAGTGATTTTGGGTGGTGGAGTATTGACCCATGGTTTTGGGAAACCAATAGTATTAGCTAATGGTATTTGGAGTTTTTCCTCTTTTTTGAATTTATTTTTGACTTTTTTCCCCTTTTTCTTTCATTTTGAGGATTTTGGACCATTTTTTGAAGGAATTTCATTAATTGAGGAGGGAAATAATGATTTTTTTTCCTTTTGGTTAACATTTGAGGGTTTTTTAGGTTTTTGGAGGCCAAAAATGTAGGAAAAGTGGGCAAATGGGTTATGTGACTAGGGAGATGAGCTAGTGAACAACTTTTGGGTGTTAACACCTCTCATACAGTTTCATTTGTGTCGTGTCAAGGAAGTTCTTGACATGGGGTTCACACCCCTTAACACATTTTCTCAACTTTAGCGCATCTCTTTGATTTGATGACGGTCTAGTGTTATCATGCCAAAACTTGTGTACTAGTTCTTTAATAACATCAATAAGTTTCATGTTTTAATGAGTTAACCTACAAACAAAGGCCCAACAATATTTTTGTCTTGTGGTCTCAATTTTTTCTCTAATAGAAAAATATTTTTGAAGAGTCTTTCTATCTACTTTAAATATTTTACATGTGTGTGATAACAGGTGACGTTTCCTTGTGGATTTGTCTAATATCGATTTTGACAGTACATGACAGGACGCATTAAGATCTTTTGTACGAGAAGTTTTTCCAATCAAATTAGATGCAGACTGTAGATTTCTAACAACATGACCATTGTCCTCTAAAATTATAACTACCTTTATGCCTAAAATTCTCCTAACATGAGTTGGACCATGTGATTTTAACAAAGCTAGAAACAATTGACATTTTGTTGCATCGCTTTTGGATTCAAACAAATCTTTCATGATTCTGTTACAATGGAAATCAATAGTGCGTTTAAGAAAATTACCTTCAAGTCATGAAAAGGAAATTTCATCCACATGAATACATCTAGGATTTATTCGTCGTCCATTTGATAGTCGATGTAAGGGAGTTGGAAAGGAAGTACAAGTCTCATCATCAATTTGTTAAGGCACTTCGTTCACAATTTGGTACTGCAAGGGACTATGTTTGACATGTGTGTGCTCTTCTTGGGGAGGTTTCCAATTAACAACTCGTTCAACATCCATCCCTGCATGCTCAAAATCAATCAATATTTGATCGACTTCAGCCACTTCATCATTGCTTTTTGATGGATTATTCGTTGGATGATCACTTGATGTTGTATTTTGAGAGGGCTCCATTACCCGCATCCATTTCACTTCTCCTAATGAACCTGAGTTCATCGTGGCATGCAATGCACTAGGATCTAAGGCATCGACATTTTGATGTCTACATTTTTCCATATACAAGATGGCATTTTCTTTTATCTCATGGGCATTTTCAGGGGCCAACTCCTTCCTTCTAGACTTTCTTTTATTATTACATATGTTTCCCATCTTCAATATGTTTTTTAACAAAACAAGAATATCACCCATGAAAAAAAATAACAAATAAGATATTATTTTTCAATTATGAAATGAGTAAAACAAAATTTGACCACGATTAAGATATAAGGGACACAAGATTTAGACAAGATTTATACATTGAGTGGTAATATGACTTGTATAATGTGCAAGATTATTAATACTTGATGTAGCAATTGATTGGGTACTGTGAAAACCTATGCGTGTTATCTTCGTAAGTGTACAATGTAAACTATGGTCACAGACATATGTTTTGTTTTCTTGACATTGGACATATAGAGCAAACTAATATGGTAGCAAGAAAGAAGGTGGCATGAGGCCATTGCAACTACCACAAAAAATTATCGAAGTGGTGCAACAAAGATCTGTTTTGCTCTCAACATCCCATTAGTGTGTACATGCATAGAGTTTGTGTTACTGGTATCGATCATACACTTATTCAATCAAATATTGATGCAGGATTTAATAATGTCTCCGCAATGCACAACCCAACCTAGGTTGGCATCAAGGTCCTCTTATCCATCTTAGTGACATAGGCTTATAGTGTGGTAAATTCCATCATTTTGAGTACAACCTCACTTTTGTCTAAATGTGTGGTTGTGGTTTCCCATTTTATGTCTAATACCATGGTAGGGTTCTCATTTCACATTTTTCCTTAATTGCTCAAATGTTTAGCTATAGTAGATGTTTTTCTTGTGTATGTATTGTTTTTCTTATCATATTGAAACAATGTACAACAACATCTAGTGAGAATGTTTTCTTATAATCTTAAAATCTATTGAGAATTCCCTAGATATAACAACATCACCTCTATGAACTCAATTTTAGATGTTTTCTTGTTATCTTGAAACAATGTACAATGAGCCTCATTTTGGTAGCTTGACACTTGGCACATGGTTTTTTGACAATATTTTGTGTTAGTAGATGGTATTGGAAGGTGGTATGGGGTGTTAGTAGGAGCACATTTCCTATAAAAGGAGAAGCTCCTAATCACTTCATTTTCATGTTTTGGATGAGGGAAAATCACCCCTAAAGATTAAGAATTTGATTCTTTTGGTGTTTGTCTAAGTTGTTGTAGTGAAATCATGAGGAATTCAACAAATGTTTGTGTATTGGATGGAGTTGTGTCATTATGAAAGGTTATTGGTGGTGATTCAAGTAAGTTTTTTTTATTATCTTTATGAAATGTTGAAAGCATTGCTTGGTGCATGTTGTAGTTTTTTTGTGGTAATATGTTTTTATTGTATATGTTGAAGATTAAGAAGACTAAAATACATTTATCATACAATTCATGAGGAAAAACTAAAATACATACAATTCAAACAAAGTGAATGAAGACTAAAATACAATTCATAAGTAAAAAAGGTCACCATACCTCAAGGGTTGCTCTTTGTTTGCAATGTAAAATGGTCTTTTGATGGATCCACTATATGTAAGAAGAGTTCAAGTGTGTCCAAGCAGCCTCATAATTCAATCCAAAGAGCTAAATAGATTCCAACTATTGTGTATTCAATCCAAAGAGACAAACAAAGTCCAACTGGTGTGTATTCAATCGAAAGAGCCAAATAGAGTCCAACTGATGTGTATTCAATCCAAATTGTCAAATAAACTATGAAAGGTATGTGAATCAATAAAAAATGAAAGTGACTATCGATCTGTGTGTGAGAAGAGCGAAAAAATTGCAATATGAGCGAAAAAAATGCGAGAGAAGAGCGCGGGTCATTTGAAAAATTTCATGTTCAGCAGAGGCTTGCACATGGAAGGAGTGCGCACACGCCAGTGGTGTGCACACACTTCTAGCGTGTGCATTCCTTTGCATAACATTTCTTTGTTCGGTGGGTAACGTTTAGTGCATTTATTTCCCAATAAATCTCTATTTTCCCATTCATTCATAGAGCCCCTCCCCCCTAAAGGCCTTTAGGCCCTCTTCTAAACCATAATCCCCAAGTGCATAAGTACTTAGGTGTTTCGAGGTTTTGGAATTTAGAGCTTGTGGGTTAGGGGGTTAGGGGGTTAAGGTGTTTTGGGTTAACTAGGATTTAAGAGTTAAGGTGTTTGGGGTTAACACTACTAAATTCTTATAAATTCCATACAAATAAAGGTTATAACAATGATTTCAAGATAGATAGTAGGGTTCATGAGGGCTCCGGGGGGCTAGGGATTATAATTTTTATTGTTAGGAGGGGTTTTATTGGTTAAGAATTTAGTGTTAGGTTTTATTTTTGTTAGAGTTAAGGATTTCTTGTTTATTGATTATGGGTCAAGGATGATGATGATCAAGGTTTAAATGTGATATAATTGTTTATAAGGATTTTGTTTATAACTCCCTTAAATCATATGCAAGAAGACTAGTTTCGACCTTGAGGGAAATAGCATTAAATCTTCTTCAAATGAAATAAAACTGAGCAAGATGGCTCCAAATGCTTAAGTGCTAAACATGAAATTTTTAATACTCATCAATGGAATTCCATACATCATAAATATATTAGAGAAACATTCTTCCATTCGAAATCATCATCAATACATTGGCATACCTCAATCTAGTGGGGGAATGGTCACTGTTTGCTCATTAATAATAAATTTTACATATAACCACTTGATATTTCGACCTGAAACTTTCTGAAGATGAAGAACATAGCATATTAAGCATATTACAATAGAAATGGATCATGAGAAGCTCTCCCAAAGAGTACAATAGCTCACCAAAAACACCCTCCCTCAAGGATCAAGAATATGCCATGAAAACTGGAAATGGTTGAAGGAGTGAGCTGCACTAGAAGAAACCATGAGCTAACCTATAGCTTACACCTGCAAATAAAGAATCCATTAAAGCTCCAAATGAAAGTTCTGAATGGCCTTTCCAATTACCAACTTGGATGGGATTCTTTCACCCTCGAAATTGGCTAAGGCAAGAAACTAGTAATCCACTAGCTCTCCCTCTTCACAAATGCAATTGCAAATTTCTCAAATGATAAAAAGCTGTCATTCTTCTTTTTTCATGAATTTTATAAAATTCTAATGTCCTCCATGGATCGAATTCCTTCCAAGAGATTCATGCCAACTCAATTTGGGAAGAGATTCCCAAGTATGTGACTTGTCCTTCCATTTCTAGCCCTCTCCTTCTCCCAATTCGAACTGGTGTCTCTTTAGCTGCCCTAACTCACTTGAGTGCCCTCTTGGAGGCTATTTTTAGCCCTGACATGTCATAAATTTCATATGTCATCCCTCAAGTCTGATTTGTCGCATAGGTTTCATACCATCTTCATCATCGTTGTCATAGAGCTAGGGAATCTAGCCTAAGTGTCTCACTAGCTCCAAATTGCCTCTTCCTCTTCCATGGGAGTTATTCTTCCACTCCAATTCGACCTTACATGACTCATGCCAAGTATATTGACCTTCTAACTCACCCCAAGAATATTTTGATTCTTATGGATTCGAAATGGCAAGAGTAGGATGCCATGTGGCATGGTAAATCTAGCTTGTGTGGGTCCCACATCCTCCATGTGTCTTCATGATCAATTGCCACTTTGATTTTCTCTTGTGTTATTTATTTAGCTCCTTTATTAAATATTTATGTCATTCTAATGTGCAAACATCATTTATTATCCTCCTTCTGTCAAATCCCAAAGCTTCCACCCTCAACCTAGGAAACTAGTAATTTTCCTCCTAGGCAATATTTTGACCCTTAACATCAATTTGACAAACTCTCATGAATATGGTCATTGGGATTAGGCCCTTGTGACCCAATGCCAAATTTGGGACATGACATTGGGTGTTTGATGATATAGTTTAGGGTTGATGAGAATTAGATGTTATAAGGGTTAGGGGTTATAGGGGTCGGGTGTTTGATGATAGAGTTTAGGATTGATGAGGATTAGATGTTATAAGGGTTAGGGGTTATAGGGGTTGGGGTTTATTTGGGTTTTTATTTAATGGATATAATAGTTAAGCCTTAATATTTTTATTGGTTAAGGGTCATATAGTGGTTAATGATTACAAGGGATAATGATTATATTGGTAAGATATTGTAAGGTTTGGTGGTTATAATGGATATATTATGTACATTAATAATGAGGATCGCTAAGAGTTAGTGATTAGGAGTTACATGGATTAAGGTTTCTTGTGGTTATGCCCTCTAATATTCACTAATTTATAGTTTTAGTGTGTTAGGAATTATAGTTATTGTGCATTATTAGGGTTAAGATTGATAAGGGATTGGAATTATGAGGATACAAGTTATAAGAGTCAAGGGTTTGGATTTATTGGCTTATAAGGGTTAAGGATTGTGGCTTGTTTGGGTCAATGGCTAGTAAGGGCTTATGGCTAAGGCTTCTCAAGTATTAGACCTTATACAAGTTAAGGGTTAGGGATTTGGATTTAAGAGTTATAATATTTAGGTATAATTCATTTTATCATTTTGGGATTATACTGGTTAGGGGTATGGATAATACGGATTATAGGATAGAGACTCTATGGGTTAGGTGTTTTAGGTGCTTAGGGTTAATGGATAGTAGTGAATAGAGTTTATACCTGTTATAAAGGATTAGGTGTTTCAGGTGAGGAGTAAAGGTTGACATGCATTAGTTATTAGAAGGGTTAAGAGTTGTGGGTTATATAAGTTATAAGTTTTAGGGGTTAATTTTTATTTGAATAGACACTTTAGAGGTTAGGATTAGGTGGCTAGGATTATAGGGGTTAAGGGATATTTCAGTGTTAGGGAATGAGGGATATATCATTATGTGTTTGGATTTAGGATTTTTAGGGGCTATACTAGTTTAGGATTATAGTGGGCCAAGAGTTATAATAGATAGTTGTACTAGGGACTAGGGATTGCAATGGCTAGGGACTAATGGCCAAGGGTTTGGGGATTGAGATATAGGGGGCATGGATTTATGGTTATAAGGATGAAGATTTATATGTACAATAGGATAATGTGAGTTAGTGATTTCGTGTAATAATATATACATATTATAGGATTTTTGCATTATAAGGGTTACTAGATATGGATTATAATGATTAGGGGTTATATGGAATATTGGTGATAAGGGTTAGATGCCAGTGGTTATAGGGATTACATTCCTATTATCATTAGTATCGCTAAGCATAACAAAGGATATGCTTGAGAGGTTGTGTGTAGTGGAATAAGGTGTTGTTGTTGAACTTGGATGATTACATTCTTATTTTAGGGATTAAATCCAAGGTTCCATCCTTCAACCATGTATAGGGCCCAAACACCCATACCTAGAATCCAAGACATTAGAATGGCCACACCCATATTCATACTTGGAATCAAGGCTAGCCTCAGGAAATCCTATGTCATGGATTTAGGTGTTATTCATGGAAATGGATGACTAAATATCCTAACCCTTATGGTTAAGGAGAGAAGAGAGAGGTCAAGGAGGGAGGAGGGATTGGACAGAGTGGAAGAGAGGGGGGGATTGGGTGGATAGGAAGAGAGAGGGGGGTGGGGTTATAGAGACGGAGGGGGAGTTTAGGGAGAGATAGAAAAAAATGAAGGTGTCAAGGAACGTGTGCGTGCAACTATGCGTGCGCACACATGTGTTTAGATTCAATTTTTTTTGGCACTCTTGTAGGTTTGGTACTAGCTTCGAATTTCCAAACCTTGAGGCTCGGTCTGAGTCATGGAAGAACACACCAATTTCTATAACTTCATGTTTTTCACACTTAGTTCCACATATTCTCCACTTGTGCACTACTAATGAAATTGCACACACTTGTCAAGCTCTGTGTACATATTCTAACTATATACTTTTTGAATAAATATGTTACTATTTTCTATTTTAAATTCATTTTTAACTATACTCATGTCAAATTTGTAAAAAACCTAGGTCGTTTATTTGGGCTATAACTTTTAATTGGCTTACATATTTCGAAAATGGAAAAGAACTCCTACCTACAAGCTAAAAATAAATAATTATTGATTATGTTAAGACCATGATATGGTGGATAAAATTTTGGAAAAATAGCCCTGCACAAGATCCATCTGTTCCCTACTCCTCTACATATTTTTTTCCTCATAATTTTACAATTTACATAACAAATGGGTGGACCAACGCTACACCTAATTCTAAAAAAATTTGTAGGTACCTCTAATAATTCATTTTAATGATAATATTTGTGTTTTTCGAGCATGCCATTGCAACTAACACATCATAAGTCTGTATCATTACTTTGCACCAGCCCTAATTTCATTTTTTCTTAACCCAATTTGCCCAAATCCCATCGAATTCTTTTTTTACTCTAAAAATCACCAAATAAATGTCTCAAACAATATAAAATTCTTAGAAATTTAAATATCTTCACAAAAATTAGTAAAATTTGTGGCTTTGGACATTAACCCCTCCTTCCATATAACAATTTTTTTGAGATTTGAAGATATTTAAATAACAAATTTCTAGATAAAATTAGTTATTTAAGTGAGTGCTAATATGTCCCTTTAAAAAAAATTGAAATATATAACCATTAGAAAAATTTAGTGATACTTGAATCATTAAAGAAGGGAAAACAAAAATATATACCATTGAAAAAATTGGATCTACTATATTACGATATAACATTTAAAAGGAAACAAATATTTAAAAACAAAATATCGTTATGACATTACAAATGAAATTATTTTAAAAATAGTTATAAAAAATAGTTACATCATTTAAAAATAACACAAAATACAACTTTAACCATTAAAAAAACTTTTACCAATTTTATTTTACATGGTCATGAAAAATAGAAAAAAAATGGTGATACTACTACCAAAATATTTTGTTTTGCCATTAAATCTCATGAATTTTTATATTAAGAACTACTTTTATAATATCATTCCAAACAAAGAACAAGAAAAGACATTTGACGATGTTGTCATTATCGTGTATAATAAATGATGATGTAAAATTATAAACATTTATTTCCCTATATTAAGAATTGTTTTTATAATATCATTCCAAACAAGAAAAAAGATTTGACCATGTTGTCACTGTTATATAATGAATGATAATGTAAAATTATAAAGATTCATTTCCTCATGAGAGTTAAACAATCTTTTCTTCATGAGAATTAATAGTTGTATCTCAAGGAGTTCATCAAAATCTAATAATAAAGAACACAATTATCAATTTGTTTGATAGCACATAAATGATATTAGCATGCTAAAAAAAAGTGCTACCATGTGTAAGTGAAATATAAGTGCATACATTGACATCTAAATTAATTAGATTATCAAACACTCACATAAATAAAGAATAGGCATATAATTCATCGAAAGTTCAATGAATGTCATGTACACCATGTATTATTCATATAATAAAGTCCATATCATTTAGAGATGAAATAATAATAAACAAAGGATAAGACTTTTTTTTTTATAGAATAAACACCATGCTTGCATGTATTATTAATATAATAAAGTCTATATCATTTAGAGATAAATTAATAATAAATATGGAATAGACTTTTTTGTAGAGTAAGTATAAAGCAAATTAGAGTATAATTGGTTTGAGGTTCAATGAATGTTATTAATATAATAAAGTCTATATCATTTAGAGATAAATTAATAATAAATATGGAATAGACTTTTTTGTAGAGTAAGTATAAAGCAAATTAGAGTATAATTGGTTTGAGGTTCAATGAATGTCATACATCACTTATTTATGTATTATCAATATAATAATATTCCGTGTCATTTAAAAATGAAAGAATGCGGTTCACATTTTTATGTGAAAGATGCCCTTTGTTTAATAATAGATTATTAAAATAATTAGACATACTTATTATATAACAAATATATATATAATAGTTATATGCGAGACATGTATCAATGTAAATGGATCTTAATTAAAATATATATATATGTGAGAGCACAAAATATAAGAAAAAATGGATATATGGAAATAAGATTTCAATTATTGTCTGAAGAGGAATTTTTCAATGGATATATAGAAATAAGGTTCCTATTATTACCTCGAAAGGTTGAGAAAAATGTAATTATTTCATAGAAAAAAGTTATAATTTATTTATTCATAAGAAATATAGATTATATCTTTCAAATATATTGTATTATTTGGAAAATTTTATATCATAATTTTATCCAACTAAACTATGAGAAAAATAATTACTAACATAATCATAAGCATTACATCTTATTAAACTATTCAAAATTTCACTGTTAAATTTTTTTTACAAAATTGCGCTATTCAGAAATTATTACAACAAGTCAGTAACATTTTCCATTACCCAGAAAGGAACAACACATTAGATTAGAGTCCAGCCAGTAAAACCAACAGGCATGCTTCAAAGACAGAGAACACCCAGAAAGGAACAACACATTAGATTAGAGTCCAGCCAGTAAAACCAACCGGCATGCTTCAAAGACAGAGAACAGACACTAAACGTACTACCATCATTATACAAAGGGAGGGGGTTATTTATCAAATCGGTTCATGGTCTCAATTACAGCAGATATTACTAATTCTGTTGGAGGCTTCAGAGAGATAGATCTCATTGGTGTATGAGTAAATATCAAAATAGCTTTCACCAAACCGTTCTCAATGGAGTTGTTAGCTGTATCTAGCATTTTTCATACTAAAAAAGATCTTATGATTTCTTCCCCTGTCTTCAGGCCATAAAATCTAAAGATTTTCTTCTAATTACCAGATGTCCTTCCATAATTTTGATCACCTCCCAAACTCCTAATGGAAGGAGAAGACCTTCTTTGGATAGTACATCTGCTATCGCATTCTGCTCTCTCTATATATATACGTAACTATACTTAAGGACCTCAAAGTTCTGTGCTATCATTTCCAGTTAGTGTCCTACACCTGTGAGATTCAGGTTTGTAATTTTCTAATTAAAAGACCTGTCACTATATTGTAGCATCGACTTTCCTCATGGCAGCTTTTCTGCAGCTTTCTTCCAGGTGGGGCGAGAGGAAATATCTTCCCACCATGCATTCACATGTTTTCTCGAGAAAAACAGATCACCCTTCCCGCCAGACTTGACCAGGTATTCTGCACACGGCAGATGTTGAAGGTCGGCCAAACTGAAGAAATCACCGGCCAAGTATTTGCACTTTGACAGCCTCTCCTCGTAAATATCCAGCAATTTCTCCAACTTCTCCATATCTTTCTTCACAATTGCTTCGTCTGTGATGCCTCCCTGCATTGGGACTTTAGCGGTTTGAACCAATATGTTCCAAGCAGGGGGGAAGAATGACTGTGCTTCCACCTCACACCATTGATCAACCAAGGCTTGTTCCGACAGCGTGTTTCCCAGGAGATCAGTGCCCTGAGCCTGGTACTTTTTTGCCAGGTACTTGATGATGGCTCTCGACTCTGTTAACTCATGACCCAGAAAAAAAAAGAGCATAGGTATCTCCATAAATCCATTTCAGCAGATGGAGATATAAAATAAGGGTTTAAATCAAAGAAACTTAGATGATGTGGGTGAGTAAGCAATTACCAAATAAAGTGAGATCCCCGTCTTGAATGGTGGGTACTACCCCAAATGGCTGCAGTCGAACAATAAAACCACAGAAGGAAACAGTTTATTATGTACAGGGTTCTTGACATGTAGCTAAAAATCAGAAAGAATACATGAAAATGAATAGACTTGGTCTTACATTGAGAGCCAAATATTGGGGTTTCTTCTGAGCACCAGAAGAGAGGTCGACGAGAACGAGCTCGTATTGAAGTTGTTTCTCTTCCAAACAACATAGCACCAGAGCAGTAGCCGTGGAGAAAGGATGTCCATGCACCTTAATCATCGCCATTAATAATCTATTTCTATCACCTGCTAAGCTATCACAGTGGATTGATAAGCAAATGACAAAGAAAACAGATCTTTTATAATGTCTGAATATCTGAGAAACAAATGGTTTTGGTAAAAAGAAAGAAACAAATGATTTTGGTAAAAAGAAAAGTTATGAATTGAGATGTGGACAATTTGGGTAGTTTGAAAATTTTATATTAAAAATAATTATGATTATAGAAAAAGGGTTATAATTTTTTAAAATCCAATTTACAGTTGTTAAATTTTAGAATTTTATATTTTTTAAATGTATAAGAATGTTGAATCTATTTCTCCTATCCAAATCCAACTAAATTATTGTTTTGCAAAATAAAAACACCAAATTCCAACCAACTATAACCGTGAAATACTAAATTTACAAAATTGCAGAAACTGCAATTTCACTGAAGTTAAAAATAAATAAACAACGGTGGTTGCTGTTTAGTCTTTATCCTACGCGAGCAATGACGACCACATGGTATTTGAAAATATATATTTCCTTGTGGGAATGGTACCCAAATCCATATCGGATCTGACGTAGTGGTTTTCTTTTTATTTAATTATAATTAAAAGTCTTGGTGGGGAATACGATGACTTTGTCTCTTTCATTTGTTTGGAAGCATATCCCAATAAAGATGCATAGGAATATTTTGGGCCAAATTTGCGTTTTTGGAATAACACGTGTTTTGAATTGATAAGGTTGGTCTTATTTGTTTATCATTTCTCGCAAGTTGCATGTTTAAAGGTATGACTAAGATTGTTTGTCTCCGATGTTGGGTTGTGGGTTGTCTTTTTCTGCTTTCAATATGATAATGCTTGTTTTGTTTGACTTTGAAATTGTCTCACAATCTCAATTAGGACACAATCTATTTGGGCTTGGCCCTTAACCTGGTTGCTAAATGTGTGATTTTTTGGGGTATTTTGTTCATCAAATATTGTTTATGTTTTAGACTAATTGTCAAATAAAACAAAGAAATTGTGAAAACGTTCACATCTAATATCAAAATTTTCAAAATTGATGAGTGTTTTTTTTCAAATTCTTACCCTGCTTCTACCTACCATGACCACCACATTATACCTTGAAATAGGGTAGAGTAAATACAATATAGGTGTAAATGGCGATTCACTTTGGGACATTTCTAGCTCCATGAAACTGAAAGACGAAACAAATATGACATCTACAATGGATATGTGAAAGTTTTATGTATAGTGGAAGATTTCAAACTCACAGAGAATATTTTTTTTTAAGTTGTAAGATAAGGTACATGCAATCATTTTGTTAAGAGTATTTAAGTCAGATGATTATTCTTAGAGGAGAATGGGGTTTCCACAAGATGAGATGCCAACTACATGAGGTGTGAATCAAGAATGGACAATGGGAGATGGAACGATATAGACTAGCAAATGTAAGGTGAAATGAAGTGCCATATGTCATAAGATGAACTATAGTAGTATAATTCGGCTGTATTGGTACTTCGTGTACAGAAATTTGGAACAAATTCGAATTCGTCGAATATTCGGTGTAGGTATAATACAAATACGGATTCTTTCTAATCAATAATTAAATTTTGAAAACCAAATTTTAAAAAAAAACTTTAATTATTTAAACATTATAAAATAGAGATAACATTCAATTTCATATTTTCTTGTTAATATAACTATTAATAACTAGTTTCCCATATCCGGGTTGTTGAGATTTTATATTTTTATTTTTTAAATATATGTTAAATTTTATTATATAAATGTATATCTCACTAAAATTTTATATTTTTGTTTTATAAATATATATTATATAAATGTCTATGTTTATTTATGGTATATTTGTGAATATTTGATTAAAAGAATTATATATAGGCAAGCTACCTCCGTATTTTATTCATACTAGATTTTTTTAGTACGTATTTTTCTGTATCGAATCGTATTTGTATCTGTATTCGTACTCGAATTATGCTACTATGAGATGAACCATTTGGTGGAGGCTAAAAAATGCATCGAGAGGAGCATGGTTAAGGTGTGATGTGAGTGAGATCGTTGACATTATCTAGTATGCATGTTCACCTGACACTATGACCATATTAGGCGAACATACTTGTGGGTTTGTGCCTCCCCATTTGGATGTTTTTCTTCTCTATTGATTACTTTGTCAAACTCCATCCTTACTATTGATGACATTTTTGGTCATCAACAGAATCTAGCCAACAAAGTGTTGCTAGGCTCCCCCTCCAAATTCAAAATGACATAACCTTCGCTTATATGCCTACCTATTATTTGCACGAGAGCACTTCCCTAACCTAGGTCCCTCGTTAGCTCAATGTCATCTTGGGGTTTCCGTCGGTTAAGGAGTCTAGGGATTTTTGTGAAATGAATAAGCTAATTTCCTTCATGATATTGTATGAATGCACTAAAACTTAAAAAATTAAATCAACATATTCAAATGAGGAAAATTATTACAAGCATAGACGCAAGCTATAATAACCAGTGACTTCACGATTTCTTAATTCAAGTTCCTAACAGAGTTCCTTCTTGCCCATGAAAGGTTGTCATATATTTGGATTTCAATGCTTTGGCCATTGGAATTTTGGACCAAGATGTATGTTTCAAAATAATTTCCTTAGTTATACAAAGACAACATCGACAACTTGTATTTCAGATGGCAACTGTTAGCGAGATGGATGCTATCAAGTGTTTTCCAATCCTTTGTTATATTCTATCTTTTAATTTTAATTGGATTTGGTGGAAAATCCCAAGGGAAAATTCTTTGCCAGTGGGATGTGGAGACATTGTCATGCTCATGTGTTGTTATTACTATCAATCTCCAACTTCTCATAGGAAACAACTTGACACACTAGCACTTTATCAATATTTGTGGAAGCTTTGTGATCTAGTTTTTATTTCTTCTTTTCTATACATCGATGTTCTCACTTTGGGATGCTAAGGAAACCATATATATGCAATTCATTGTTCCTATATCCACCCTATATTTTGGGTTCATACTTTTTCTTGCTTTAGTTGCGGTCTTGGCAGTTGATTTAGTTTTCAAAGGAGCTTTATGCCATATGATTATCAAATAATTTAGAATATGGAACATTATAGATCTAATGAAGTTGTCTCAAAGAGAAATGGATGATGATCATCAATGTATTTAAGAGCTTGGTTGTTACGACTTTACAGACATGATAGAAGGGACATTTTGAAGTACTGATTCCTCCTATTATAAATATCTTGCATGGCCTTCAATTTGTGGAATGATTCAGATGTAGAATTTGAAGGGGAATTATTATAAACAGAGTTAATTTATTTTGGACCTATGAGTCCTTGAGAAAAGGGAAACCACAATACTTCACAATGTTCTCGTGAATGGTCGCCATTAGCTACTTTAAAATTGTTTTACAAAGTCTACGATTTTGGACCAACTTAAAAGATATGCAAAGTGTTGATTAAAAGAACGATTATGTTTAGTTTGTCACTCGTATGGTGCCACTTCTAAGTCTATGCTTCAATGAATGCTTTGTCTATGTAAGTATTTCTAATATCCATTATTCCATAGTCGTCGACCATACTTTTGCCAGGCATGTGCAATGATCACGGTGTAGACTAAATATTTAAACATGTATTCTCATTTTTGTGAAGAAGGAACAATGATTATGTTTGTGGAAATGATGACCAATACCTATGCTTATGAATAAGTATAGTAAACCAAGGTATCCAAAATCAAAGGTGTGATAAAAAAATTCAATATAGTGTACATTACTCAGTTTGATCCAAGATAAGGATTCAGCTATGAAACTTGCCTCTTGCTGATCTTTATGTTCTCTCATAAAAAAATGTTCAATTCTATGAAGAAAAAATTATGGAGTATGTCCTGACTCTTAGACATGTGCTTTTAGACTATGTAGAACGTGCAAGAATTTGACTCAAGGGTGCGAATATTAAATTTGATATCATTCATGGTTGATCAACTTGACAAAAAAAATATGTTGCCTACAAATAAATGAATGCAAAGTTCCCTCAAGTCCGAGATGAATCAAATAGTGAAAGTGTGCTAAGAATTCAAGTTATACATCCAACGCAAAATTTGGTGGCAGCTCTTGGTCCTTAGTTTCCTATGTCCTATAACTTGTTGTTACTTATTCTACAATTAGTATTGATATAAATAGTTCAAATGAACTCAATCTACTGCAGGATGGAGTGCTGCTATAGGAGGCTTCCCTCGATCATGCACCTTCATTGGTTCCACAACCGCTAGATTTTTTTAAAATTGTATAGCTATCATGAAGAAGAGCTTTGAACATTTACCAATTGCAATGAAAATCATTGAGCGCTACATCATTATAGGTGGGAAAAATTTGCAAGTCAATGAGGCCCACATGTATGGTATTCTACCTTTGGTGATTTGAACTATCCAAACCATGAGATCGCCCACTGTCATGATTTTAATTGTTGACCTGCTTTCATGCAAAATGGGATCCAAAGGATCTGACTGAGTGCGTGGCAAGTATTGGTGTTTTGCAGATATTCAAATCGAAAGATTGAAGGTTTGGAATCATATTTCAAGAGTCCTTAAAGCTTGGATCAACCTACATAAACAAGGTACATATTTTTAAACTCATAGTTTAGTTTTGGTTTGTATCCAAACCCTATCTTGTTGTCTGCACAACCTTAGAATTATGATTCAATTAACTTAATATGTTGGTGACCTTACCCCAGTGATAGGATAATTTTCTTTACAACAAAATTGGCGACTTCAATGGGGAGAAGCCTGTTTGATTTGGGGTTTCCTATTTAATTCTTCCAGTTTGGGTGATTGATTTGTGTTTTTCATAGAGTCTACTTAGGTATTGAATCCTCAATTTGATCCCACACCTTTGATTCTGGGTTGGATTTTTTATTTTTTGAATTTTTCAAGACAGATGCACAGGTGGTAACACTTACAGTCGTTTGTTCTTGGCTTACGCACTAGTGGTGGTATGCACAGTCGTATGTTACATGCAGTTGGAAACACTTACAATTGCATGTGCTCCTGTAGATGGAAATTTAAAAAACAAAATTGCTCGACCTTCGATTTTTTCTTGAATTTTTTGCAAACCTGTTGACCCTTTTAAAGGACTTTTTGAGGTTTTTCAGAGGCTCAGTATCCTTCTTTATCCATCATTTCCTTATTTATAAGACCTTATTGATCAAACCAAAGTTGGTAAAACTTTTCCTTTAACTCTTCATACTTTAGTGAATGAAAAATTTTGACTTATAGAGATTGGTTTTGAATCTTGCAAAGACAACTCTTTGCCTGCTTTGAGTCTTTTCAGTCGAATTTTTGTGTGAATGTGGGCTTTAGGTATTTTCAAGTGGTATTTTGATTCAATCTTGTTTTCTACTTGAAGTAGTATTTTGACTGTTGGTACTTTGATCTGAGTTTAAAAGGGTAGTAGTCACCTGTTTCCTTTCCTTTCATCCAATTCTAAGTACTTGTTGAGAGAAGAGCTTTATCCAAAAGACTTTTTGTCGTTAAAACTTTCCACTTTAGTAAATCTCTTGTGAGCTTTCAAACTGTTTGTAATTTTCCTTAGCCTTTTGGAAGTGTGGTGTTCAACTTGCATTTTTTATTTTCATTCTGATTTCTTGAGACATTTATACCAAAGTTGCCAAGTTAGATTGTTTGTTTTTACTTTTCATCTCTTCAATCTTTGTACTTGTGATCCTCTTATGAAGTGGAAGCTTAGGGTATTGCAAGTTGTTCCAAGCCCTAATTGCACAAGTAGAGTGAAGAATCAAGCCTTCCCAAACATTATAGATCAATAGATCTACTTGCTTGAGTGGAGTCTAAAAATTCCATGATATAATTTTCTCTAAGTAGCATAGCTAGTTTATTGAAAAACTTTGAGTTTGTGGCAGCTTTTGCTTTTGAATGATAGAGGTTTGGAAGTTTGTTTGCATTAGTTTTTATGTGTATTTGTTCAAAGTGTTCTTCTTTTCAACCATTATAAAAGAAAAACAAAACAAGTTGGATCTTTTCGTAAGACTGAATTTGTGCATGGTTTGCAAGCTTTTAAAGTAATATTTTGTTTTTGAAAAACATATAAAAACATAAATTGCATTTTGTTTTGATTCTTGCATAAAAGTTTCATTTTATATTAAAAAATAAAAAGTGTTTTATTTCTTGCACTTAAAAAATTGGTGTAGATTTGCATCCCATATATGAGACTTTGTTTTTCTTTTGCGTAGAAAAAACAAAAAATTGCATTTGCATTGAAATTTGCACTGCATAATTAATCTTTCATTAAATTTATGAAATTATTGGAAAAATGAAAAAGAGAATTGTAGTGGGTGAAGGGCGCAGAAACTTTTTCAGTTGAAAGGGGTTAAACAATGCACTAGTTTGCATTTACACTTCTTTTAGTTGCATAAAGTTTTTCTTCTTTAGAAAGTTCTCAACATCATATTTTTTAACAAGAAAAAAGAATTTGAGATAGGATAATAGGTTTTCTTCTAGATAGAAACACACCTAATAGCTAACCTAAGATTTTGGAGGTAGGGAGTTGAGAGTTAACTGCTCCAACATCACATAAACTTGTCAAAAATAGGTGTCTTTTGTAAGGGAGGAAATCCAACATCATAAGGGTGTGACTGGGAAGCTCTTCTACCAAAGGAGTTAAGCACGAGGTTGTGTGAGGTTAAGTTACAGAGAGATCCCTCCAATATTTAATTGAGAATCAACTAGATATTTTACGTGTATGTAGAATTTCATTAGCACGGGGTGTTGTTGTAGAGTTTTGGGCTTAGCTATCCTACCCATACGTATGATCCCAACCTGTGGCTATTCCCCCGGATGCTTTTTGTAGATCGGTAGCCTTAGAATCTAGCCTTTAGGGTCATACACAAGTTTTGGTAGAGAATTTTCTATGACCACCTTGGGAGGATCTAGTGACTAGAGCATTAGTACCCCTGGAGGGTGTTTTCCAGATCCATCTAGTAAAACACTTGCACCAGGAATGGAAACATGCCCGACCTTGGTAACTACTCTATGATTTTCATTAATTAAACTTGTGCCCTAATCATCCCAGGTTGATCTTTGGGAGACCATATTTTTGCTCTACATTGAATGGTACTTGCATCCAAATGCTTTTAATTATAAGGGTTTTTTTCTTGTTGCAATATGATAGGTACTTATAGTGTATGTTGATTGTTAATTTATCTTTTTAGACCTATCCTTTGAGTCTTCTGCAAGCCACCGTGGTCGATCAACCTTGTGAAGGTCCTGTAGATTACAAGGACACTCTCCTGAATAGAAAGAAGTCCATATGCTTAGGTAAATATTGGATTATAATAGTCCACTCCCTTCAGGGGGCAGTGGAAGAGAACCAAGAACCAAACATCCAACAATTCAACAAAGAAAACAATTCTAGTTCTGTAGAATCAGCATCCTCATCAGAGGAAGGAAATGTTAGTGACGTTGAAGATAATATTGGTGATTCTCCATTAGTAGCTAATTTTCATCCAGAGGAGAACATAGAGCTTCCCTCTATAGAGGATCTCACTGATCCTTCAATATTTTTAAACCCTTCACAAAATCTAAATTTTAATCAAGGATTTGAGTTTGACACTCCCGGACCTATTAGCCCTTCATTACATTGGTCACCTATGGATAGTACTGGTGAAGCATCAGGTACTTTCCAAGTAACCCCCACAGTTAGTGGTACACCTATACAAGGAGGTGATGTAAACACATCATCAACTATTAGTTACGGATGTACGCCATCATCATCCGTGATTTTAACTAGAGGACCTTCTTATGATCTCCAAGGGACAAATTCTTTTTCTTTTGGGATGAAATTTTTAGGATTTCAATCCATACCCACCACGATGCCTCCTTTTTCAATTTATAATACTACATCAAGCGGTGGCCCCTCAGTACCTTTTAGTGGATTTTTGTCCAGCCGAAATCCCACCCATATTTTTGGAGTTGTTAGTGGTTTCACCATGGCCCAGATAAGTTTTCCCTCCCAGTCTATCGGGGGCATAGGTGTTATTGTTTCGCGGACAATCTATCGAGAGAGGACTCGAGGCCTGATCTCCCTAGATTAACGTAAGTCTAGAACAAATAGGACAGAACATAAAATACTTTCCTAGATCGTATAGAGGTACAAATGTAAGAGTAGATCATTTACCTTAGATTTGTAGATCTCTTTCTCCTCTATTAATCTAATGCTCCAGCGCTGCCATATTGCAAGTAGCTAAACCCTGTTGAACATATGACAGACCATGGAAAGTGAAAGCATACATTTCATATGATAGATATAAGCTAATAGTTAAGGAGAAAATCTCTAAACATCATCAAGAGACAATACTTATGGAAAGAAATTATATTAACTGTATTGAAGAGTGGAGAAGTACAATAGAAAAGAGGATTACAACCATCGCCTTAACGTTGCAAGCTCCTTCCGAAAAGCCATTGTCAAACCTCCTAGAGAGAAGTGGATGTTCCCCAAGCTAGAGTATTAGGTCTATTGGGCTTGATTTCACTAGCATGAGAGTACCACAGACTTCCTCCCCTTAGAATGGGAGTGAGCTTCATTTAAATAGGATTAAGTGGATAGGGTATGGATAGGATAGGTGAGACTTAAGGGATCTTTCCAAGGTGTTAGGAGTCAAGTGCCAACTCTCCGAAGAAGTGAGGGATAGGGTCCCAAGTCAGCAAGCTCCGAGAAGGAGCTCGAAGAAGCTATTTTTTCCATCTAACTGACTTCGTCGCACCCTATAATGGAGCAAGGTGCAACGTCGCAGGCTGCATGAGTGCAACCTGCGACGACCTCTCAAAACCTAGTACAAATGGGTACAAATCCTCCCAGGTCAATCACTCAATCAAGGTAAATCCAGGGGTGTATACACTGAATCTCATGATGGGAATATTTTAGGTGTAACAGAATGCCCCCCAAAGCATGAAGCTGTTGAAAAAATAGACAAGTGAACAACTGACTCTGAGTATACAATCTCAAATGACTCACAACATGCCTACTGACCAATACAATGCAAATCCATGGTAGTAATGACCGACTGAACACAATCATGGCTACTAGAAACAAGCGTAGATCCATGAGGAGATGATAACACAACCATGACCAATACAAATGTGGATCCATGTAATATAACTCTATACAAACTCCATCGCAACCTGGGTAAAACATGACTCCCCAGTGTCTTCAAGCTGAACCCGCAATGATACGAATCTATCCATGTGATTACAAATGTCTTGACATTGAACATGGTAGAAACCACTTGATTACCGGTCATTGATGTAAACCGTTAACAAGTGCGAGGGAGATCACCATTGATGTCAATTATTCCCAAGGTATCACAGTACATATCATCAAGTGCGAATAAGTGAGTTGAAGTCGAACGCAAGATGAAATCCTTCAATAAAGAGTCAATGATGTAAACTCATGTTGAAAGCAAGGTAACTTGCCATTGAGGCATGCAGGGCCAAGGTACTTGGTTGGTTTCTAGATTCAATCCTCAGATGATGAGTTGATGTCGACAAGGATGAATCCGTTGAATGAGGGCCATGATGAATCCTCCATCAATCGACACAAAACACGACAAAAGATGTGTAGAGTAGGTCAGATGGTATAGTAACATGCAAGACTGACTCAAAGTAAACCGACATGGTGGTGGGCGTACTAACTACAAATGATAAATGACGGGCGTATTCTTGAACATGGGCATGACATGACTTGGCAGTATTGACATAACAAGTATGACACAAATTCCTAATGCAACTGATGATGGAAGCTTTCTTTGAATGACTCAAAGGAGTAACAAGACTCAGGAAGTAAGCGGAACTCGAGGACAGACAGATGATCCAAGCGCAGTATGCAAATGCAGATGAGTGCCATGTTCAAGAATGACTACGTACTGCCACTATAAAATCTTTCCTTTTTCCCCATCAAGAATGATGAGTGCCTCATGTGTTTTTTACGAGCTTGATGAGGGTAAGCAGATGCTTAGTATAGCTCATTTCATAGATGAGTCCAATCCCAAATATTTTTCGAACCTGGGATAGGAGGGGTTCGTCCCATGGAGGGCCCTTCAATGTAAGAGTTTAACGAGTCCATAGAAGGTAAAATTGGTCGTCATTTCATGTTTAGAGAGTCTGAAAAGAACTAAAGAAGACTCCAACGGTCCTTTTTTGTAAAGTTAGACTCATCGCCCGAAAAAGGGTAAAACAACGCAAGAGAGGACTCTTCCAATCATGCTTGGCTGGAGTATACCTTTTTCGTAACTAGTGCCCCTTGGTCCGAAAAGGGGGTAAACTATCACCAAGAAGATGACCATTCAAATACTTTAACAAGCGTGAACGCGACAAGTTTGCTTGCCAATCTTTTCATTTTTCGAGAGCCTGAAAAGAGATTAAAGATAGACTCCAGGGGGTTTCCTTTTCCGTGGGAGTTTAACAATCCCGGAAAAGAGATAAATCGTAACTCGGTACTTATTCTCATAGTTTCAAGAGCACCAGAACAAACGAAGAGTAAGCTCGTCATCATAAAATAATCATAATCTAGCCGTTGTGAAAAAAGATAAATGACAAAATAAACAAGGGGTGTTCATACCTGAGATGACCGTTCCAATATGAAAATGGCATAGAAAGGCACTTCACAACTCCTGCACACTCGGAAACTAGTTCAAATAGTCAACCAAACGTTCAAATATAATAAAACCGATCCAAACTATAGCAAATGGCATAATGGCATCAAATATTTGAAAAAAGAATATTATATTTTGTTTATAAATAGAAATAAAAACCAAACATAGCCACCATTGTTCTATTTGCCAAATTTGGGAGGAGTAGTGCCATTTGGAGCCAAATCTTCACTTGTTGATTCTGGGAGCTACGAGCAACCATTTCACTCGCCGTCAGGAGGAGGTAACCCTAAACTTCATCCAGCAAAATTGTAGTGGTTTACATTTTTGAATTTCAATCATTTTTGAGGTTTTGGCTTGATTTGGGAAGGGCCATTGAACCCTCGGCTCGTCGTAGTTGTCCTTTTCAGGAGATGCGACGAGTCCTAGTCATCGCAAGGGTCTCATAGGTGGAGTGCGGCGATGTCGCTCTGTTTGCAAAAAAAGGGTGCGACGACGGCGACGTCCATCCCCAAACTCAAACCAAGCTCAAAAGAAAGACTGCCAGTGGTTGAAGCAAGTTCTAACATTGTTTATACTCTCCTATTGGCAGGTTCCAAGCATCGAAATGGTTCTGGAATGGCAAGAACGGGAACATGAGTTGGATGATGAACAAGCTGCAAACAATCCACGGTGTGTAGAATCATTGAGGAACTGTGGGATCCTCAAGTTCTTCCGAGTCTAGGGGATGAGATCCCAAATCCCACTATTGACTCACATGCTCCGATGTTGGGATGCGGCCTAGAAATACTTTGTGATCGGTGAGCATGAGCTTACTATAGATGTCAAGGACATCTATTTTCTGACCAGATTGTCCCAAAGAGGGGACAACGTGCTACTCATTGGATCACGTGGGAGTGATAGGACTGTGGATGATATAATCTAGCAGCATTGTGTTTCCAACACCTGTGCATCTAGTGGGAAGATTCCCATTAAAGATGTGCAGGAACGCCCATTACGTTCCATACTGTCCACCATTATGAGGATGGCGGGGAGCCAAGCTCCTCACTTGGCCACCAGGGCACAAATGCTTTATCCGGAGGACTGTATGTCTCCAAAGATCTTTAACTTGTGAGAGGGGGTCCTTGCAAACATGCGAGCTCATCTGACAAAGTGTCGGTGGGGAGAGCTCAAACAATTCGGCTATGGATCCATAGTGATCTCGTTCCTACTGGAACGGGTCCCCCTTTTATGTCCTCAAGTACCATTGGAGGATAGGGATCCTAGAGATCCTCACATGGCCAAGTGGATTGATGTGATGGACCGACATGGTGGGGGCCCTATTATTGAATACCCTCCTGAGTTCTGCACTTGGCTGGAGGGCTAGTTACTGATGGTGGAGGATTTCCCATACAGTGGCACGGACTTTAGAGATGACCCAGACTTTCTGTTGCCAGAGGGAGCAGCATGGGGAGACCTTGGTAAGAAAAAATGACCCTTCTACTTATTAAGTTTTGTGCATTTATAATTTTTTTTAATATATTGCTGACAGATGAACAACATGTGTGTGTAGATGTGGGACCTGTATGACCTATTGGGACTTCTCTTCTGGCTAGGAGAGAGAGATGGGAGGGAGCAGTTGTGGGTCTGGCTATGCATGCTGCCATCGCGGAGATGGATAGAGTCTATGCCAACCTAAGTGGGTTGAAATTATATGTTCCTGAGCCATCGATGGATGAGGTGCCGCGGTCGATGCAGGTACACACGGTTGGAGCTACTGCGCACTTCAATGCGCTGCTTTGCAGGGTTGCGAGAGAAATCGATTGTTTTCAGACTCAACAGGCTAGGACTGTTAGACCTCCTAGGGTTGTATGGGCCAGGCGATAGGCCATATGTTGTTATTGTGTGTGTACTGAGAGCTTAGAGGCCTCAAATTTTGTAGAGACTTACTGAAAGCCGTCGTGCTCCATACTTTTGTATCAGCATTACCTTTTTGAGATTATATATATATATATACAGATAGTCTGGCGATTTATACATTATGTGTTCCAAAAATAATGATGTGATCTTGTTTATATGCTTTTCTTTTATACAGTGAATTATTTACATGTTGTGAATGCTTTTACATATTATGAGTATTATGTGTGTGCGATGTACCAATCTAGAATGAAGTTGGCCATCGAGTCAGCAACTACGTTTAACTCTCGTGGAATGTGTAGGTATTGAATGGATTCAAATGACCTTTCTAGGAGACGAACACGTCTAAAGAGACGGAGTAGGGTAGGATCACAGATAGCGTAGACTCGGTTAAGATGGGAAACCACTAGTTGAGAATCCATGTGGATGACAATGTGGTTCATACCCAAGGAAATAGTATCGGTTAAGGTTCCAACTACCGCCAGATACTCTGCGGCATTGTTGGTTGCAAATCCAAGGCAACTTCCACCTGAGCTGATGAGCTTGCCTATTGGGGAATACAGTACCCAAGCTGCCAAAGCAAGGTTACGGGTATTTCGGCTGGCACCGTCCGCGAATCCGTAGCACGTTGCCATCTGCACACGCA
The DNA here is from genome assembly GCA_027924585.1 of Larix kaempferi. Lineage (NCBI taxonomy): Eukaryota > Viridiplantae > Streptophyta > Pinopsida > Pinales > Pinaceae > Larix > Larix kaempferi. Next base: position 62,866,912 of record BSBM01000370.1, on the reverse strand, counting down.
GACAGAACATGGTATAAGAAGCGAAACAAGATCTAAAGACACACAAAAACACACAAACAGTACGCCATGTACAGTATATACAAGAAATTCTATGCATGACAGGATCAGGCTTAGTACCTCTTCAGGTAAAGCCCATTACGGAGTTCACCTAAAGATATTCTGTCATAATCTTCAAGCTCGTAAGATCCTTTTTCCAAAACACGTTTGACAATGTAAGGTCCGTGCCACATGGACTCGAACTTTCCTGCCCCTAGTTTGTCATGTTTTTTGGTCGTATGTGAGGACTAGTTCACCCTTGTTGAAAATCCGAGGTTTAACTAACTTCTCGTATTGAGCTTTGATGTGTTTCTTGTGTGCTTCATTAGCAAGAGTGGCATCTCGGTGGGACTCGTCAACTTTTTCTAAGTACAAGAAACGTTCTTCCTCGGTAGTAGTGTTAGGAAGAAGTTCGACAGCGAGTTGTAGAGACAAAATTTTGCACTCTATGGGAAGGACAACCTCCAATCCATACACTAGTTGAAAAGGAGTGAAACCTGTGGCGGTTTTAACAGAAGTTCTGTAGGCCCATAATGCCAAAAAGATCATATTATGCCAGTTGGACTTATGTGTACCTACAATCCTTTGGACCATATTTTTCAAGACCTTTTTAATGGCATCGACCTATCCGTTGGACTGTGGGTAGTAGGGTGTTGAGTTTTCATGATGAAAACCCAATCTATCGCTCAGTTCATCAACCATATTGTTCTAAAAGTGAGAACCATGGTCAATAACTATCGCTTGCAGAACTCCAAACCGCGCTATTACATGATTGAACATGAAGAGTGTGGCGGTTTTGCTGTCATTTTGGTATGTAGGCATTGCCTTGGCCCAATTTGTGAAGTAATCTACAGCTACAATGATGTAACTATGCCCCCCGTCCGAGGTAGGCTTACATTGCATAAAATCAATGCCCCATTTTGCCAAGGGGCCCATGGAAATAACCGGGTGTAACGGGGCGGGGTGGGTGCACTTCTTCGTATGGAAGTGTTGACATGGAGGACATCTTTTCACGGCCTCAATACAATCTTTGAAGATAGTAGGCCAATAATATCCTGCGCGCAAAATCTTCTGGGATGTAGCAATCCCAGAGAGGTGACCACCACACACCCCAAGGTGACATTCATTTAGAACGCGTTCATCCTCATCGTGAGTTAGACAACGTCGAAGAATTGAATCGATGCCACGGAGGTACAAAGTATCACTGATGATCAGATAATACTTCACATGGTGACATATTCTACGACGGTCATCGCGAGACAGTTGAGGGTTGAAGCGTTGGTTTTGAAGATATAATGAAATATCTCCATACCACGGATCAATCGTACTGATGAGAAACAACGATTCATTTGGAAAAGAATCATTGTGCTCAACTTCTACATCAGGACGGGGAAGGTCACAAATAAGCTCAACAAACACCAAAGACTTTTTAGACTTGGCTTTCTCGAAAAGAAGGTCGAATTCTTGCAGTATCACAATCCAGCATGAGTACTTTCCCCCAAGCACGTGACGTGTCAATACATGGTACATGGGGTTCGAGTCTACAGTGATGGTGGTGGTGCGGAGCAGGATATAGTGCCGAAACTTTTGGACGACAATGACTATCGCGAGAACAAGCTTCTCGACATGTGAATATCTAGTTTCAATGTCAATGAGACCCTTACTCGCATAGTATATTACATGTTCCTGGGTGTTTTGATCCTCCTGTACCAAAACCATGGCGATAGTGGTGGCATAAGCAGCAAGATATAAGATGTAATCTCGGAAATAGTTTGGCGGTTGGATTACGGGGGCATGCATGATGGCATGTTTGATGTTGTCGAACGATTTCTGAGCTTGATCGTCCCAAATGAACAAGACGTCCTTCTTAAGCAGTTTCATATACCCTTTAGTCTTCTCCGCGAAGTTACAAACAAAACTTCGTAAATAAGTCGCCTTCCCTTGGAGACTTTGAATTTCCTTCATGTCGGTCGGAGGTGGTAGGTTGAAAATGGCCTCCACTTTTAAGGGATCAATGTGGATCCCATCCTTCAAGACAATAAACCCTAAGAGGTGTCTAGACTCAACGCAAAAGATACACTTGTGAGGATTCAGACGGATATTGTACCATCTACATCTGAGGAATATGGCCATCAAATGATCCATGTGGAACTCACACTGTTTCGAATGAGCAGGGAGATCATCTAGGTAAGGTTCCACAAAGTCCTTAATGTCATTGAAGGCATACGACATGGCCCGCTGGAATGTGGCACCAGCGTTTTTAAGGCCAAATGGGAGTTTGCGATATGCAAACATCCCCCAAGGACAGATGAAATCCATCGTATGTTGGTAAGTTGGGTTGATCTCAATCTGGTTGTAACCGAAAAAACCATCCATGAATGAAAAGATGGCGCTTCTGGCACAATTGTCGATAATTTGGTCAATGAACGGGGTCGGGTAGTTGTCCTTTGGACAAGCCTTGTTAAGGTAACAATAATTGACACAGACACAAATGGTACCCTGCTTTTTGTTCACAGGGACGACGTTTGAGACCCAATCTGTCAATGGGATAGGATAGATGAAGCCAGCCTTTAAGAGTTTTTCAATCTCTTCCTTGATCGCTGCAGTCTTCTGGGGGTGTACCAGTCGCAACTTTTGATGTACAGGTTTGATGTCGGGATAGGTTTTTATTTCATGAGAAAAAATCGCGGGGTCTATCCCAAGAATCTCCTCATAGGACCAAGCAAATACGTCTCGAAATCACTTAAATAAGGCCGTACCAATAGCTATTTCTTCAGGGGAACACTTATGGCCTATGCGAATGTGTTCCACTACACCAGGTTTTACCGAGATGTCTGCCGGGGTGGTAGGCTCAATGTTGGCCAAGTTGCCCTCAGTGTCCGACAGACATGTGAGTATGGGGGAATGAGGAAACGAGTAGACATCTGGTGAAAAGATGGTGCTAATGTTGTCCTCTATGTACTCCAAAGGGGGGAGAAAAGACGACCTATGGTGGAGGTCATCCCACGAACCATCATCAACATTCATAACTTCCATGATGGACTCGTCTGAATGAAAAGTCCGAAGTAAGAGATCAAGTAGAGATGATTCCCGTTGTAGAGAACAGGATGGGTGAGCCACATCTAAGTGGTTCTCCGGTGCTGACTGGATAGCCTCGTAAATACTAACTATGATCGTGGTTTCTTCTTAATGGATTGTTTATTCTTTTTGAAAATTTGACGATATTTTAAAATTATGGATGATGTATGGGATATGTAATTTCAATATTTAAATATTTTTAAAGGGACTTTGGCCATTTGGATTCAACTTTTTGATTAAGTTGAGTATGATAAGGATTTATGCATATTTTATTAGTCAGAACTATCTAGGAAGATAATAAGTGTGAGATGCAACTTTTTTTCTTAAAAATAAAGGAATGATATTTTCTTTAATAAATATCTCATTTCTTCTTAAAAATAAATTTATGATTTTTTTCTTAAAAAATGTGTGTATGTGTGTGTGCATGCATATGTTTGTACTTGCACTTTATCAATACTGGGGTTAATTCAATTAGTTGTTGTTAATATTGTTGGGAATTTAACTAGTTCTATGTTAATAAGTGTTTAGTTTGAAACTCCTTGGCTTAAGTGCACTCATGAATGTGGGGAAACAATCCTTTGATTTCCCTATGAAGTTTTATTGGAAAAATAAATATATGTACCTCATCAGAATTAAAAGACAACAATGTATCTATATCTACATTAGTAATGCCAACAAATAAGCTACACTTATTCACCAACTATGTGAGAGTATTTCACCAAAGAACATAGACAAGTTTCATCATTAAGCTATAATGACATGTCACACATGAATCCAACCTAATCAATATCATATCAAATTGAATTATATTCAATACTTAAGTTAAGCACCTTTAAATGTATGTACATACTTATAATTCCCATGGCACTAGAAGTGTGGTGGAGTAGATCATGCAACATTTCTTGACACCTCTTTTCATGGGAAATGAGATCATCATGCTCCATTAATCTAAGTCCTTATTAGGGTTATCAACAAATGCTTAGTGGGCCCCATCTACAACTACTTACCTCCTAAGACCAACATCAATTCTACAAAAAATTATTCATTGCTATTAATTATGGCCATCCTTACCTCTTGAGAAATTCAATACATACTTGCAATCTCAATTGCTAAAGCTACCATTTTGGGTAAGACAAGGAAAACCAAGAGTTTGCATGACATTTCACCAATCATAGATGTAACCTTTAACAATACCATATAATGGAGATGGAAAGCTATTGCAGTATGGTTTCATGCTTGAAAAACTTTACATAAATCATTCTTCAAAGATATTGCGGTACCTCGTGATTCCAACAGATAGAGAAAGTAACCATAAACATAATGATCATTGCGAAGTTCATTAAAATATTGGACTTTGCAAATCTTGACCATTTTTAAAATAAAAAAAAATGAAGATGATATTTTTTACATCTTCATCTTCTTTTATTTTATCCCATTTCATTGTTTCGTAAGCATATTACAATTAAAAACCATGGTTGAGAATGAATCTTTATTCACTTACTATCACACCAAGCAAGGTCAATATTAAAGATGTTGGACACACCGAGCACACTGAGAAGGGGGTGAACAATGTGTATAGATTTTATTACTTTTTCAACTTTAACAATCATCAACAACTTATTCAATATTATGTAGAGTACGTTATTATCATTATATCAACAATTATAGCTCATCATCACATATCATATTATCATCATCACATAGGAAGAATAGAAAAACATAGTACATAAGATTTTTACGCGGAAACCCAAGTCCTAGGGGAAAAACCACGGAATCCATTATAATAATAGTTTTCCAGCAGCAACTGGAAAGAGGCAACAACCTCATTGTTACATCGACTTCAATTCTCCAGCTACAAGTGGAAGGACGCTACAACCCCCTGCTTTACAAGATACAACCTGAAGGAATCCCTAGCTCCCTAGATTTCCTTTCCTTGTCCTGCAACCCTGATATGAAGATAAAAATTGCTGAATCACAATTGCACTGACCCCACGGACCTGCTAACCAACACCTGTACCACACTACACAACAACTGTCACTATTGACCACTGCTCATCAACTGTCAATGCTAACCAACTACTCATCAACTGTCACTGCTGACCAACGCTCATGATATGTCACTGTTGACCAACTATCCATTGACCACTACTATCCACTGACCACTGCACAACAATTGTGTCACATTGCTCATCAACATATACAATCAATATGTCCAATCTAGCTATACCAATCAAGTTGTTCCACTCATTCGACTCATTCAATCTGAGTCTAACCAACCTCACACCAAACTCAGTCCACCTGGATCAAACCAACTGCTCATACAACTCATCCAGTCTGAGTTGGACCAATTGCACATAAGGAAACCTATTCCAATCCTACTCAACTAAACCAACCTGCATGTGTACTTGTACCAAATCAATCATATACTTGTGTCAATCTAATCATGTACCTGTACCAATCTTATCAAGTACCTATGCCAACTTGTAACTACTTTCTTACTAGGTCAAGATAGGGTTAGGATAATACATTTTACAGCATGACCATGACTTACTCTCTAAATCAGACTCAACCCAAACTCAAGACCCAAATAACAACTCAGTCAAGCAAGGCATGACAAACAACATCAACCAACCAACTTCAAACAAGAAGATGGTCAACCTACAAACCCTAAGACACACGTTAACCAATTTGTCAACTTAAACTTACTGTCTATATCCAACAACTTTAGACACTTTACAAAAATCAATTAGGTCAAATCCACAACTTGTTCAATCACTTTACTCGAGATAAGCAATCAATTCAAGACTAACTCCAATCAACTTGCTTAATTAAACCACGCCACCAACCTTAGTAAGATAGGTTAAGATCAACTTTAGGTATCTTCCCAGACCAATCTAGGCAAATCAATCAGGTGATAACTAACTTAACAAGTCAATATCATTCAAGGTAATAATAAAACAAAGGTAAAATTTATACAACTTGCTAAACCGATTAGGTCATGTCCACTTTACACAATTTTCCAAGCTAAGTCAAGTCAACACAATCTCATATGGTCAATTTATATAATCAAAGAATACTTCCAACTTGTCATTCTACTAATTCAAAGGGCATTGTCAACATTGTCTCATATAATACTATTCAAGATACAAGAGAAGAATGCTAAGTCAACAATAATCCCTTATAATATTGTCATGACAACTTGTCAACTCAATCAGTGTCCTACTTGCAAGATTAGAATATCAAACTTAGTCAATACAAGCTCTTGCCCACAGTCATCTTGATCAAAGAGGATTTGTCAGACTTACTCAAAGAAATCTTGCAAAAGGAGTATTGTCAAGGAATATTTCAATCTAGACTTGGTCTTGTCAGGGTTAACAACAGTCCCTTACTCACAACACTGTCAAGTCTCTTACAACATAAAGTCAACCAAATCCAACTTAAGGTATAATCAACTCAATCATTCAGTCAACCATCACCAAAAGGGAAGACCAAAACAAGCTACAAGTAAGTTACACAATCTACAGAGGTATAGACAAAAGTATGAAAATGATACAAATATACATCACTGTCAAGGTCAATTAAAATATCACTATGTATAAAAAAACGTTCTGCATACCTTAGATATATAGAAGCTTCCCGAAAAACAGACTGTGGTAGAGACAGTCAAAGATCTGTAGCAACCCAAATTTACAGAGATGGGACAACCTTAATTTTTCTGAAGAGACAACCTGAATTTCACATGGAAGCAGCCTTAGAGACAGTCCGAATTTAACAGAGAAGCAACCCGAGTTTTATAAAAGAGACTGTCTGAATTTCACACAGAAGCAACCCGAAATTTTACAGAAGAGACAGTCTGAAATATGAAAAAGTGAGGCGGCCCAAAATCAGAGCAGAGATAATGCATTTTTCTTGTTTATTTTGTTTGGGTATTTATACTCATTTTCCACTCCAAAAAAAATGTTGGGCCGACCTAGCAATAAGATAAAATTAAAAAATTTAGCTGGCCGACTTACATTAATAGATTTATTTATGTTAAAAAATCATTTTAAAATATATTAATTGTGTAGGCTGGCCGACTTACTTGGTTAGGTTATGAATTCAATAAAATTAATTAATTTAGCATCAATTAAAAAGCTCTTTTAGCAAGTCAACTTTAAGATAGTAATTAAATGTCAATAAAACTTCAATCTAATGCCATTAAAAAAGGGTTTGTTCCATGTGGGATTTTTATGGCTCCTTTAAGAGAAATCTTGTGGGCATGTGACCATATTATGTGGGATTAAGAGTTTCTTTACCACAATTAAGAGAAAATTCCAAGGATTTGACCAAGCAGGAAGGCATCACCAAGGACATCAGGATATCATATAGGACTCCAATCAAGATCAAGCAAGAGGACTCCATGTGTGTGAGTTCCATGACCCAAATATATCATCATCATCGATATGGACCAAGCTTTATCATGTGCAATAACATAACGGAACAATTCAAGTGTGTGTGGGATAAAAGGACTTAGCTACCACATCATCCATTCAACAAACAATCAAGAGACCACAATAAGTACACGCAACATAGAGACCATCAATCAAAAGACAACCAGGAGCAAGGATACAACAATGGACTCAAATGGGAGCAAGATACAACTTAGGGGCACTTAACCAAGTTAATGGGTAGCTAGGGCTTTTGGAATTGTCCCAAGGCCTCCAAGGGCTTCAAGCTTGGGCTTGGACAAAGTCAAAAGGTCTCCTTTGACACAGACAACCCAAAACAAAATACTAACCCTCAGGGGCTCCACAAGGGGCTCCAAGACTCAAATGTTGGCATCAATGACTAGGCACTGTTGGTATCAATGAAAACTTAATCAACAATATCCTCCTTTGTCATTGATGACAACACTCAAGCTCCTCTTAAGAACAATCTCTCCCTGTCACAGTTTCTCTCCCCCTTTGGCATCAATGGAAAAGGGAACATCCTTTGAAAATACAACTCCCCCTCAGGGGAGCTATGCTCCCCCTATCATCAACTTATCTTCCTTTTTGCATTAATGACAACAAGAAATTACTTTGGCAATATTGCTCCCCATATCATTGGGCACTTTTGGAACTTTAATGGAATTTTGTTATGTCACAAGGATACTTCTGATCTTAAATCTGATAATCAGGTACATCGCTCCTTTTACACGTTCTTTGTACTTTAGATCGTTGATCGATAGTCTTCAAACATGGTATTAGGTTCTTCTCAAACACTTCATCATTTTTGTCTTGCTCAATGGGACAATCTACTAAATTTCTTCTCCATACTTTGTTAGACTGATTGATGTTCATGATAGTCAATTAAGCTTGCTTTCTTCTCCAAACTTTAACTTATCCCTGCATTCTACAATGTTTTGAAAAATGACCATAATGATGACAATTATAACATTGAACACAAAATGTACCTTGATTTCTTTCTAGAGTGATTTTGTCATGAGCTCTGCAATGAATGACTTTGTGACCATAGGTGTTACACTTGTAGCAGTGACCATGGAACATTATAGGATATCTCTGAGCAAAGGATTTTTGTGATGTAGCTTCTCTTGATTCTTGTTGATCATGGGATATTCTGAGAATACATGTATAATTGTTATCCTTTTCTTCTTTTTCCCTGGAGCTCTCACTTTCTTTAGTGTTCTTCTTGATCTTTGAGTTTGTCTTCAACTGAGCAACTGTCTTGTTCAGATCTTGCTTTAGAGAGAGGATCTTCTATTCTTTCTTTTGACAAATTTCTATCTTTTCTTGGAGTTGTCTCGTTAGGTATTCTTCAATTTTCTTGACTTCTTCTATCTATTCTTTCAGATCAACGACATTGTATTCCATTTGTCCTTTTGAGTTCTGATTGTCCTCATGAGATTTTTGCAGTTGTTCTTTTAGTACTTGATTTCCTTTTCTGATCTTTGAGAGTTCCTTTTCAACTTCAAAATTCGTTAGACATACCTTTCGTAATTCTATATTCAAGGATTTGATTTCAAATTCTTGTTTTCTTCTTAGTTTCTCTTCAATCTCATGACTGAAGTGAATTCCCCTTTTGTCATTTGAATCTTCTTTCTTACTGGTGATACTTTCCTTCTGTAATTTTTCAAGTAAGGTATTGATCTCACTATCTTTATCTTGAATTTTGTGAGTCAAATATTTCTCCTTATCTTTTAGTTGTCTTCTAAGCTTGTCAATTTCTTCTGATTGTCTTTTATTTTCAGCATCAAACTTCTCAAGTTGATCTTTCAGAGAGTTGGATATGGCTTCTTTGATTTTGGTAGCTTCTTCAACTTGGAGATTTAGATCAATTATATAGTCTGTGTGACCTTCTCAGATTCTTCTTGATTCCTCTTCTCATATTTGTCCAATTGCTCTTGCAATACCTGGTCCTGTTCACAAATTCTCTCAACTTTTTGCAAAGCATTAGTAATATCGTTGTCTAAACACTTATTTATATCATTTATTAGGGAGTAATGAGATTCATCACATTTTGAAGTATTACATTCTATGAATTCAAATAGCTCTTATCTTCCATGCCTGATAAACATATCTCTTTAAAAGTATTACAAACAGAATGTTTAGAGGACTTATCTTCATACTTACATGGATCTTGTACTATCCTTTTGATGGAGCTATCTCCTACTTCTTGTTCTTCATCTGAGTTTGGCCAAGTTATTTTGAAAGACATTTCTTCAACTGAGTTGCACTTTCCTATTTTCTCATTTTGGAGATCTGTTAGGTATTTAAGCATTAATTCCATAACCTCTACTTCTTGTTCTTTGGTGGAGTAAATTTGTTATAATTTGACCCATAATTCCTTAGCTGTGTTGCACTTCCCTATATTACTTTTCACGGTATCTGAAAATCATTCTAGAATGGCTTCCATAGCCATTGAGTTATTTTTCTTTACTTCCTTATGAGCTGTTTTTTTCACTTTCTTCGGATGATTGTAACATGTAAGCACTGACTTCCATATCCCAATACCTTATTCTTCAACATAAGCCTGCATTCTTATTTTCCATATCAAGTTATCTGTACCACAAAAAAATGGTACTCCATTCACTGGGAACCTATCATGTCCCCAAATTTTTCATTGGGTCACAATGGCCTAAGCCACTTGGCCATACTCATGATAGTTTGTCAAATTGATTCTAAGGGTCAAATAATTTCCAAGAATAATGTCCGAGTTAGTAATAATGTAAAACTAGATCCAAATGGACAAGGTGGGTCACATTAAGAGAAATTCCCAATTCAAAGTTTGTAATATACCCATCCAAATGAACTATCATGGAGGAAAATTACTAGTTCCCTAGGTTGGGGGTGGAAGCATTAAAAGTTGGAATAAGGGAGATAAAAGACCCAAAAATGACCTTAGAGTTACAAATCCACATTAAATGGGTCAAACAAATAATAATAAAAAAGAAAATAAGGTGGCATTGGATCATGAGGGCACATAAGAGGTCGTGGGATCCACATGTGGCAAGATTCCTCACTACACTTGGCATTATTCTCTCACCAATTCAAGTTCAATATGAATGGTAACATACTTGGGGGATTTGAAGAGGTATTATTCATGGCATGAATCATGTAATGTCGAATTGGAGTGGAAGAGGAAGAGGCATCTTAAAAGAATGGTGACACTTGGAGCTAGATTCCCTAACTCCTATGACAATAATGATGAAGATTCTATGACACTTATGAAAAATTTCAGACCTAATTGCTGACATATCACATATATGACATGTCGAGGCTAAAAATAGCCTCCAAGAGAGCGCACAAGGGAGTTATGGCATCCAAGAAGATTCCCCATTCAAATTGAGGGAAGATGGAGACTAGGAATTGTTGGACAAGTGGCACACATTGGAATATCTTCCCAACTTGATTTGGCATGAGGCTTTTGGAAGGAATTAGAACCATGGAGGACTTGAGAATTTTATAAAAGACAAGAACAAAGAACGAAAGAAGCTTTTGATCATTTCTCATTTTTCAAATTGGAGAGCATAGCTTGTCCATGCTAGTGGAGTGTTTACTCTACTTGACTTAGCACCAATTTCGAGGGTGAAAGATTCCCATCCTAATTGGAAATTGGAGAGGCCATTCATACCTTTCATTTGGAGCTACAATGGAGTCATTTGTTGTAGGTTGAAGCTACATGGATGCTCATGATATTCTCTTACTCAACTTGTTCCCACATCTCTCTTACATTTCTCTTCATATTTTGGCTCTTGGAGGAAGGGCGAACTTGGTGAGATGATAATCTCATCCGGGGAGCTCTTGGGGACCCATTTATTTGTAATATGATGACTGAAATATGTAAAAATGCCAAACTATGTATGAATGGTGCCATTCCCCACCATAGCTTTTGCATGACAAACTTGTTGTTGCGCATAGTTAGTGAAGGAATTATATTTCGACTCCATGGACATGTTGGATGCTATATATATCTGTAATAATAATATAATGAGATCCACATCTTGAAACATTATGTATTTAAAGTGATATTTACATATAAGGAAGAGATTCGAGCCATTTTCCCATATATCTTGTTGAGAGAGCTTGAAGTTGTTTGGTTTCGATTTGTATCAATCAATATCTGTAATTTTATTGCTGTATGGAAAGCCATTACTGTACTGAAGAAATTTCATAAACATTACACAAGTCATTGGAACAATTATGTCAAAATTCAAAACAAGTTTTGGAGTTTTTCTATCATTTCCCCCTATGTGAAAGCATGTCTACAAACCTCTTATTTATGGGAGTTGAAACAACCTTTATGAACCGATTAATGATGCATTTGGGTTCCCATTTAAGTCCTCTAACTATTTCATGTCTCTTGTCTGAAATTTGGGAGGTTTGTACTACATTTGGGAAGCCATTTATGTCATCTGCCATTGGCGGTTTGAACCTCGAAATTACTAGTAAATTTCCCTATTTTCTCTTGAACTTAAATGAATGTTGCAGAAGTCTTTTGAGAGTTTACAAGCATCCATAAACTCCATTTTTATGTCTCAATACCTTTCAAAAACTCTCAGTCCCAACTCAAAATCCTTAGGAGTCTTTTAGAGCCATCTACCCTTGGGGGTTTCAACATCGATTTTCCTAGTAATTATGCATTTCATTCTCTAATTGTAAATGCAATTTTATGAAGTATTTAGAAATTTTACAAGCATATAATAGCTGATTTAGTATGTCCAAATACACCTCAATCCACTCCATACATCATTCGAAAATATTTGGGATCATTTGGGACAGTTTGGGGCTTCACTAGTCCAAGTTTCGAAAATTGACTAAATTGGGAAACATTTCAAATTGAGGACATTACATAACCCTATGGTGTGTCACATATATCCTTCAAGCTAATAAGGCTTTCTGTCAAGGACCCTAAGTTTCATGTCCGCAATTTGGCTCATCAGTACCATGGGTGAAAGGGGACAAGATCAACCCCTAAGGGAATTAAATGGTATTAATTCTATTTGCTTAGAATTAATTTTATTCTAAGTCTCACAAATTGGCAAATTTATTTATTAAAGGTAATTTTGATAAATAAAATTAATGGATAAAGAGCAAGTGGACCAAGAGGGCACCCATGTGGAATATGTTTCCAAAATGGAGTAGGGTGTATTTTTGGAGGCAATTATACAATAGGAGTTAATTAATCATTAATTAATTGATTAAATGTTGAAGTATGAATTAACTTTGAGTTGTAATATTTTTATTAATAAATATTGGCAAGTGGTGATGATAAGGTTGGAGGAATTACTTGGAGTAGAAGTAAAGTAAACACTAGAATCCAAAAAAGTTGCCAAAATGGAGAAAAGAGGCTTATTTCAGGAAAAGCAGCATAAATCCATGAAAATCGGGAAAGTTGGAAAAGCAGGAAAGTTTTGAAAGTAGGAAAGTTTACAAAAGGAAGGAAAATCAGAAAAAGTGGATAGATAGAAAAGGCAAGCAAAGCAAAGCAAGGAAAGTATGTCCACTCATGGGTGACCTACTCTAATAGGTCACCAAGCCGAGTAATTTGCTCAACAGGTCAACATGAATTCTATAAAACAATGATTCCAACTCCATTTCACATCTTTTGCTAGTGTGAGGAATTTTATGAATGCATTTGTGCATCCAAGACTTGGGAGGTGTGCCCCTAGTCAAGCATGGGAGATGTGCCCCAGCTTTTTGTGAGAGGATGATGGAATCCAACCATTATCAATGATTTTATTTTCATGTACTGAAGCTTACCAGGTCGAATCAGAAGTTCAGAGATATCTTCATCAAAGTCAGAGATCGAATCCTCCTTCCTTCTTCTATTCTGCAGCTAGTTTCTTATGTGCAAGAGGAGAGATTTTTCCTTCATCTTCTGAGAGGCATATTGGCCTATTCCTGATTTTATAATAGATTATTGAAGCTTCCCAAGTTGAAACAGAAGTTCATAACCATCTTCACCAAATTCAAAAATCGAATCCTTCCTCCTTCTATTCTACAACTAGTTTCTTATGTGCAAGAGGAGAGACTCTTCCTTCGTATTCTGAGAGGCATCTTGGCCTATTTATGATGTAATAACAGAGTATGTAATGTTCTTATATAATTCACTTCAATACAAATCATAGAACTCTGATTTCTTCTCCAATTTATGCACCCCTGCTAGATTTAGCTATATTTTAACTAGTTTTCAATGAATGGTTCATAAGTCAATGAGTAAAGGTCCAAATGAAGTCATTCCAGTTCCTATAGCTAGCTAATATATCACATGTCATGATAAAACTCCGTTTTTAGAATTTTGAGTTCCTTTGAGCATTTTTTGGGAGTCCATAAGTCGAACTAGTTAAGTTGTCCCGAATTGCTATTTACTAGTTTTGTTATCATGCTTTCCCAGATCTGCATAGAACTTTGTGAAATGTTATTTTATGATTCAATAAATGTAAATGAATTATTATTAGCCTCTCTAATGTCTACAACAACCTTTTCTAACCCTCATTCAATTTCCCTACCCATACTAGTCTGCATATGCTGAGAACCCCAGGAGCATTGGAGTAGAGTTCAGCCAGGATTTTCTTGAAAATAAATGGTCTCAGTACATTTTGTAGAGGTATAAATTTATATCAGAACCTTCCATCCATCCATAGCCTTTGTACTTTCCCATCTCCAACAATTCTAGCTTCCTTAGCCACTGTTTTGACCAAATTTGAGAAGCCTAGAGTCTTTGTATCACTTGTATAAGTTGGTGCATTAGAGTGGTACCTCCATGAAAACAAATATCAATTTATTAATCCTTCCCAACTCCCTAATCTAGTTTGTATATGCGGATGTACCCAGGAAGCCTTGTTGTAGACTTCGACGATGCCGATGTTCGAAGCATAAATGGTCTTCGTGCTTTGTACAAAGGATCCTAAACTTTTTCCTTATGTCTAATTTGCTGCTTCACACTCTCCCATGTAAATTATAGAACCTAAAGTCACCCCTACCATAGTTGATCAGTTCCCCTGTACACCTCACTTACATCCTGCTCACCGTAAAGAAATTGTCTAAAAATTACTAGCGAAAATCCTGATAAATTCGACAATTAGAGTTAGTATTCTGGCCAATTCTTGGTTGGGATATTACAGTGGGTGAAGAAATTCTTCTGATTTGTGTCACATATACAGTAGGAGGATCATGATCTTCCCCCATGGGAGATAGACCCTATTACATAAGAGATGGTTGATTATAGCTCATATAAATCAGCAAGCAAGATCTCTGATTCATCCACTGGATGGATGAATAGAGGCATCACTGAAATGGAAAATCTGGAAGGTAAAAAGTTCACTTGTTTCTGCAATAAATTTGTTGTTATAACTAACATTGTCTTCAATTGTGAGCAGCAACAAAGATGTATTTTGCAGCCATTTGATGTCACTCATCCACATATGGATTGGGTGAAAGATTACCTGACAAGCATGAAATCTCCTTGCAAAAATGTTTCTGCTTATGGTCAAGGGAAGGAAGCTAAGCAGGCAAGTTGCCAAGATAAATTAATGATTACTTGCAGAAGTTGGCCTATGTGGAGGGAATCCACATGCTTGGAGGTATGCTTGCATTTTTTCTCCAATGGCAGAGAGCTGAGCCATTGGATGTCTTCACTTGAAGAAGCATTTTTCTCTCTACTTGGTTTGGTTGGAAGTAATGTCCTTTCAGTTATTCCTCGGATGAAAAGACACATGTTTGATGATATATTCTTTAAATTGATTATGAATATTGGAAAAAGGCAGTTGATACTTTCGGATCCTGGCATTATGGGAGTGACAGATTGCCAAAGGTGACATAAATTTTTTGGTCATTGCAGGAGAAACAGTGGGATCCAGGAATTCTACTCAAGTTATCCTAACTGGGTTGAAAATTTTGTCCATTGCTGGTTAATTGCAGATATAGATTACAGTGCAGTTTTTCTTTTCCTCCATAGTCATTTTTTTGAAGGCTCAAGTTTAATTTTCAGACTTTTCAGTGGATGGGGACATTAATAATCAGAGTGGTGCAGCAGAAGCTTGGTGGAGTCCTAACATTGCCTGAGGACAAGCAATCTTGGGAAGGGAGGACCTTCATGTCCCCAATTTTGGCTCATCCAGTACCATGGGTGAAAGGGGACAAGATCAACCCCTAAGGGAATTAAATGGTATTAATTCTATTTGCTTAGAATTAATTTTATTATAAGTCTCACAAATTGGAAAATTTATTTATTAAAGGTAATTTTGATAAATAAAATTAATAGATAAAGATCAAGTAGGCCAAGAGGGCACCCATGAGGAATATGTTTCCAAAATGAAGTAGGGTGTATTTTTGGAGGCAATTATACAACGGGAGTTAATTAATCATTAATTAATTGATTAAATGTTGAAGTGTGAATTAATTATGAGTTGTAATAGTTTTATTAATAAATATTGGCAAGTGGTGATGATAAGGTTGGAGGAATTACTTGGAGTAGAATTCAAGTAAACACTAGAGTCCAAAAATGTTGCCAAAATGGAGAAAATAGGCTTATTTCAGGAAAAGCAGCATAAATCCAGGAAAATCGGGAAAGTTTTGAAAGTAGGAAAGTTTACAAAATGAAGGAAAATCAGAAAAAGTGGAAAGAAAGAAAAGCAAAGCAAAGCAAAGCAAAGCAAGGAAAGTATGTCCACTCATGGGTGACCTATTCTCAAAGGTCACCAAGCCAAGTAACTTGCTCAACAGGTCAACATGAATTCTATAAAAGAATGATTCCAACTCCATTTCACATCTTTTGCTAGTGTTAGGAATTTTATGAATGCATTTGTGCATCCAAGACTTGGGAGGTGTGCCCCTAGTCAAGCATGGGAGATGTGCCCCAGCTTTTTGTGAGACGATGATGGAATTCAACCATTATCACTGATTTTATTTGTAGGTACTAAAGCTTACCAGGTCGAATCAGTAGTTCAGAGCTATCTTCATCAAAGTCAGAGATCGAATCCTCCCTCCTTCTTCTATTCTGCAGCTAGTTTCTTATGTGCATGAAGAGAGATTCTTCCTTCATATTCTGAGAGGCATATTGGCCTATTCCCGATGTTATAATAGATTATTAAAGCTTCCCATGTCGAAAAAGAAGTTCAGAACCATCTTCACCAAATTCAAAAATCGAATCCGTCCTCCTCCTTCTATTCTACAACTAGCTTCTTATGTGCAAGAGGAGAGACTCTTCCTTCATATTCTGAGAGGCATCTTGGCCTATTTATGATGTAATAACAGATTATGTAATTTTCTTATATCATTCACTTCAATACAAATTACAAAACTCTGATTTCTTCTCCAATTTATGCACCCATACTAGATTTAGCTATATTTTGACTAGTTTTCAATGAATGGTTCATAAGTCAATGAGTAAAGGTCCAAATGAAGTCATTCCAGTTCCTGTAGTTAGATAATATATCACATGTCATGATGTAACCCCTGTTTTAGAATTTTGAGTTCCTTTGAGCATTGTTTGGGAGTACATAAGTCAAACTAGTTGAGTTGTCCTAAATTGCTATTTTACTAGTTTTGTTATCATGCTTTCCCAGATATGCATATAACTTTGTGAAATGTTATTTTATGATACAATGATTCTAAATGAATGATTATTATCCTCTCTAATGTCTGCAACAACCTTTTCCAACCCTCAGTCAATTTCCCTACCCATACTAGTCTGCATATGCTGAGAACCACAGAGCATTGGAGTAGAGTTCAGCCAGGATGTTCTTGAAACATAAATGGTCTCAGTACATTGTGCTTAGGTATAAATTTATATCATAATCTTCTATCCATCCATAGCCTTTGTACTTTCCCATCTCCAACAATTCTAGCTTCCTTAGCCACTGTTTTGATTAAATTTGAGAAGCCTAGAGTCTTTGTATCACTTGTATAAGTTGGTACATTAGAGTGGTACCTCCATGAACAAAAATATCAGTTTATTAATCCTTCCCAACTCCCTGATCTAGTTTGTATATGCGGATGTACCCAGGAAGCCTTGTTGTAGACTTCGGCGATGCCGATGTTTGAAGCATAAATGGTCTTCGTGCTTTGTACAAAGGATCCTAAACTTTTTCCTTATGTCTAACTTGCTACTGCACACTCTCCCATGTAAATTATAGAACCTAAAGTCACCCCTACCATACTTGATCAGTGCCCCTGTACACCTCACTTACATCCTGCTCACCGTAAAGAAATTGTCTAAAAATTACTAGTGAAAATCCATAAATTCGACAATTGGAGTTAGTATTCTGGCCAATTCTTGGCTGGGATATTACACTAAGACACACTTTAACCAATTTGTCAACTTAAACTTACAGTCTATATCCAAAAAATTTAGACACTTTGCAAAAATCAATTAGGTCAAATCCACAACTTGTTCAATCACTCTACTCAAGATAAGAAATCAAGTAAAGACTCACTCCAATCAACTTGCTCAATTAAGCCACACCACCAACCTTAGTAAGATAGGTCAATATTAACTTTAGGTATCTTTCCAGACCAGTCTAGTCAAATCAATTAGGTGATAACTAACTTAACAAGTCAATATCATTCAAGGTAATAATACAACAGAGGTAAACTTTATACAACTTGCTAAACCAATTAGGTCATGGCTACTTTACACAGTTTGCCAAGCTAAGTCAAGTCAACACAATCTCACATAGTCAATTTATATATTCAAAGAATACTTCCAACTTGTCATTATAATAAGTCAAAGGGAACTGTCAACATCGTCTCATATAATACTATTCAAGATACAAGAGAAGAATGCTAAGTCAACAATAATCCCTTATAGTATTGTCATGACAATTTGTCAACTCAATCAGTGTCCTACTTGCAACATTATAATATCAAACTTAGTCAATACAATCTCTTTCCCACAGTCATCTTGATCAAAGAGGACTTGTCAGACTTACTCAAAGCAATCTTGCAAAAGGAGTATTGTCAAGGAATATTTCAATCTAGACTTGGTCTTGTCAAGGGTTAACAAAAGTTCCTTACTCACAACACTTTCAAGTCTCTTACAACATACAGTTAACCAAATCCAACTTAAGATATAATCAACTCAATCATTCATCCAACCACCACCAAAAGGGAAGACCAAAACAAGCTACAAGTAAGTTACACGGTCTACAAAGGTATGGACAAAAGTCTAAAAATGATACAAATATACATCACTGTCAAGGTCAATTAAAATATCACTGTGTGATGCAGGAGCATAGACTGCCTAAGTGAAGTCTTCCTCAGTGAAAATGACTTCACAAGGTCAAGGAGACTTAGGGTCTCATATGTTAGTCACTTGCTTTATTTTGTTGAAATATTGAATAAAGAGGATAAGGATACTAGATCCTTTCCCCAATGTGATCGATAGGGCTAGTCGAGCATTTCCAGCATTGTAGCATTCAGTTAGTGAACTGTCAAATGCGTCATCAGTTAGTTGAATAAATTAAGGATTTTGTTCCTTAGTTGTAGGATCAAAGAAGCAGATCATACTGTTATTTATTCCAGTTAGTGTTTTGAAGTGTTTTGAAGTTAGGTAGCTGAGGTGAGCTCGAGGATTCTCTTGAAAGCTCAATAGAATTTAGGGTTTGAATAGCTCGAAAAGAGTTGGAGGCGGATAAAAGGAGGGCTCGAAATTTGATTCCTGGAGAAAATAGAGGGTTCACTGTAGTGAAATCCTTGTGAATTGATCAGTGGGTTCAAGCTAAATGATTTTATTGATAAAAAGAGATCAAATTTCTAAATGCATTGTGTTTAGAGAACTAGTTTCTCATTTATGCACAGAGTATTCATATCAATGTATGACGTGTGAAGGAATGTTTGTTTTGTCCAAGGTTCATTGAGCATAAAGTCTGTGATAATTGCATAATGAATTCACGCCATCGGAATTCGAAGTAACCGACCAAATTTATGGTTGTATTGCACGAATGAAGGCAGAATCGCTGATTTTAGGTGTAGAGGTCGACTGAATGGTTTATACACAGTCAACTAAAAGGTAGATGTGTGTTTCAGAGACTAATTGATTGTATGTATAAATCGATTAACTGATTTACAAATTGAATCCAGAGAAGTCGGTTGGTATATTGGGAAGAAATGCAGGCGAATGTGAGTTCTTGTTGCACAGAGGTTATTATAAATCTCATACAGTTCGATTCGACATTGGTTTAGTAGTTCTTTGCTACGCTTAGCAGAACCGCCATCCTTAGTGATAAAATTAATGAACCTAGTATGCATATAAACATACTAGCTTATCCTAGAAATGGCAGGTCTTAGTATTAAGGCTCTGCATCAAGTGGTATCAAAGCAGGACAGTCATAATAGTTTTATTTCTGAATATTATGAAATTGTTAGCCATTAAAGATTGGAATAGTTTTCTTGTATGAAAGGCAAGATAGTATTTTCTCATGTATTGCTAACAGATTCAAAAATAGATATTACTGACAACAAGATTGTGTCGAGGAGTGATTTTTTGTGCCAGGGGATGGAGGTCAAAGTTGGAAGAGGTAGGGGCAGGCGAGGAAGACCTGTTGCCAATACAAAATTGAGAGATGAGATAAGGAATCTGAGAGCAAGGTTGGACGCCTTACAAACTGACAGACATCATGAGCACACTGGAGACACAAGTGATGAAGAGATACTTGAAGAGGAGGAGGAGACAACTGCTAAAACTCCCGAGGTAAGAGTGTTGAGGTCTATCCTTGGTGCAGGTTCTAGCTCAAGAGCAGATGTACCATTTTATAATGGAAGCTTGAATCCAGAGGAACTCATTGACTGGATCAATGCTATGAACAAGCACTTCGATTTTGCTTAAGTAAAGGAGGACAAGCAAGTCAGATTTGTTGTCACAAGGCTAAGAGGACATGCATCCTTGTGGTGGGACGGTGTGCAGGAGGAGAGGACCTTGAAGAACAAAGCTAGGATCAATAGCTGGAGCAGAATGACAGCTAAGTTGAGAGGTAAATTTCTTCCTAAAGACTACAAGTTGATTTTGTTTAGGAAAATGCAAAACCTTAAGCAAAAGTCAATGATAGTTAGGGAGTATACTGAAGAATTCTATAAGGTGAATATCAAATCGAGACACATAGAGGACACACCCGAGAGGGTAGCTAGGTATGTCAATGGTTTAAGATTTGATATACAAGATGAATTGAGTTTGTTGTCATTAAGATATGTTGAAGAAGCATATCAAATTGCTATGAAGGCTGAAGAGAAGCTGATGAGAAAGAAGAGTCAGAGAACTAGGGTAAGAAGCTCTGGAGGAAAGGAACAACAGCAGAAAGATAAAGCTGGCAGTTCGAACCAGCAAGTACAGCCTGATAGAAACAATGATAATAGAGGCGGAAGAAATGCTTCAAGAGGAAGAGGCAGAGGAAGAGGTGGACAAGTGAGGTGTTACACATGTGGACAGATGGGTCATATGTCATGGGACTGTCCAGAGAATGTTGCAAGACAAAGGGGAGCACAAGTAGTGCAAGTTGAACCTGAAGCCCCAAAGGAACTAGAGGTGACTGAGAATTACCTTGAACAAGGTGAAGCCTTGTTGATGAGGAAGGTAATTGATGATTCAGTCCAAAGGAGTTTCCTGTTCAAAACAGTTTGCAAGGTTGAAGGTAAGTGTTGTAAATTAATTGTTGACAGTGGTAGTACTGATAATTTAGTGTCTACAGAAATGGTAGACAAATTGAAGTTGAGGAAGATAGTACATCCAGAACCCTACAGAGTTGCATGGCTGCAGAAAGGCCATCAAGTTCTTGTGAGTGAACAATGCCAAGTAAAGTTTCAGATTGGAAGCTATTAGGATGAGGTAAGATGTGACATTATTGAGATGGATGCTTGTCATGTTTTATTGGGTAGGCCTTGGCAGTTTGACAGGGAAGCAGTGCATGAGGGAAAGAGGAATGTCTATTCCTTTGAAATGAATGGAAAGAAGCATAGCCTTCATCAATTCAAGAGTAAGCAAGAATAGGTTCCCAATCAGTTGTTGATGATGACTGATAAGGAAATGGTGAATGATTGGAAAGCTGAAGCGAAGGTAGCAATACATTTGCAAGCAAATGATCATGAGAATGAATTGACTAACATGGTGTGCAATGGTTGGCTGGAGGGCAAAACAAACCAGCAGGAAATGTCCAATGCAAGCATGGCATTGATGGATGAAGCACAATATGGAGTTATTAATGATGGGAAATGTATAGTTGTTGACATTATCAAGGATGGTGATGTGACAGTAACAAGCAAAAGGGAGGGAGGCAAACGAATTCAAGTAGAGAATTCTTGGATGAGAGATGTCTTTATATTTTAATATATTTTCTGTTTGCTTATGTGACAGGAAATTTGATTAATCTATATGCATATGAAGGAGAACTGTTTGACAACTTATTTGCAGGTCAAAGGAAAGAAGAACTTGAATGTTCAATGAAGTTTGGATATAAGCTGGAGGAATCAAAGAATTTGTTGCAGACACAGTGCTGCAAAACATCGCTAAAGGGGCTGTTTAAAATGCGAACACTGCCCAGGTTTTTATCTTGGGTCTCTGCTACAATCCTACAGAAAAACAACAGGAATTCATTTATGACTTAAGTGAATTCATTTATGACTTCACTAGGTCAAGGAGACTTAGGGTCTCATATGTTAGTCACTTGCTTTATTTTGTTGAAATATTGAATAAAGAGGATAAGGATACTAGATCCTTTCCCCAATGTGATCGATAGGGCTAGTTGAGCATTTCCAACATTGTAGCATTCAGTTAGTGAACTGTCAAATGCATCATCAGTTAGTTGAATAAATTAAGGATTCTATTCCTTAGTTGTAGGATCAAAGAAGCAGATCATACTGTTATTTATTCCAGTTAGTGTTTTGAAGTGTTTTGAAGTTAGGTAGCTGAGGCAAGCTCGAGGATTCTCTTGAAAGCTCAATAGAATTTAGGGTTTGAATAGCTCAAAAAGAGTTGGAGGCGGATAAAAGGAGGGCTCAGAGTTTGATTCCTAGAGCAAATAGAGGATTAGCTGTAGTGAAATCCTTGTGAATTGATCAGTGGGTTCAAGCTAAATGATTTTATTGATAAAAAGAGATCAAATTTATAAATGCGTTGTGTTTAGAGAACTAGTTTCTCATTTATGCACAGAATATTCATATCAATGTATGCCATGTGAAGGAATGTTTGTTTTGGCCAAGGTTCATTGAGTATGAAGTATGTGATAATTGCATAATGAATTCACGCCATCGGAATTCGAAGTAACCGACCAAATTTATGGTTGTATTGCATGAATGAAGGCAGAATCGCTGATTTTAGGTGGAGAGGTCACTGAATGGTTTATACACAGTCAACTAAAAGGTAGCTGTGTGTTTCAGAGACTAATTGATTGTATGTATAAATCGATTAACTGATTTACAAATTGAATGCAGAGAAGTCGGTTGGTATATTGGGAGAAATGCAGGTGAATGTGAGTTCTTGTTGTGCAGAGGTTATTATAAATCTCATACAGTTCGATTCGACATTGTTTTAGTAGTTCTTTGCTACGCTTAGCAGAACCGCCATCCTTAGTGATAAAATTAATGAACCTAGTATGCATATAAACATACTAGCTTATCCTGGAAATGGCAGGTCTTAGTATTAAGGCTCTACATCACTATGTATAAAAGAAAAAAATCTGTGCATACCTCATATATATAGAAGCTACCTGAAAATCAGACTGTGGTAGAGATAGTCAAAGATCTATAGCATCTCGAATTTACAGAGATGAGACAACCCTAATTTTTCTGAAGAGACAGCTTGAATTTCACATGGAAGCGGCCCTAGAGACAATTTGAATTTAACACGGAAGGAACCCGAGCTGTATAGAAGAGACAGTCTGAATTTAACACAAAAGCAACCCTAAATGAACTCTTGGATAATTTATAGACTTGACCTATATTTAAATAAAAGACATGGATTTTAAGCCTCGTAAACAAAAAAAATATTTAGTTGAGAAAAAAGGAATCAATTTGTCCAATCCCTTATTTTATTGAATTTGGTTATTTGACATTATTTAATACACCTTAGTATACACCTTTCCATATTTCCTTTTTATATTTCGCATTAATCCTTAAGTATTTAAGGTAGTTCCCATTCACATGTTTGCTTGAGATGAGGTCATTCTGGCAAGAGCATTTACTTATATGTTCCTTATCTCATGAAAGAAAACTACTTTTAGGGATGTTAATTAATAAAATATTTTATTTATTTAAAATAATTTTATTTAATTAATTTATATTTTAATAAAAATGTTAACTTTAATAAATATAAATATTTGATATTATAAAATCATATAAATAAAATATATAATAATTTTTTCCTTATTTCTAAATATCTTGAATTTATAACTTTTCTTGAATTTATAACTTTTATATATATAAACTAAAATTTCTTATAGTCAACTTATACTTTTTCCATAAAACTACTCAGTAATTATATCTGATTTTGCGAACACCAACATCTTTATATTATAAGATATAATAATAAAAATGAAATGTGTAACAAAAATAAAGTGAAGTTTAATTAGTAAAAAAATATATAAAATAAATATCCACTATATTAAAGATATATTAACATAGAAAGTCAACATAGTTCAAAAACCTGTAAAATTTCCAACATGTAAAATTTCCACCTAAATAAATAAATAATTGTAAATTGGATTTCCAGGCAAATAAATAATCAATTGTAAACAGGGAAGGAAAGAGAATTAAGTAAATTTATGAAAAATCAATCATTTTATTTATATAGTTTGAGTAAATGGATGAGCATATCCATTTTCGTATTTATTTCTTAATTTAAACTTATTTAAATCTTAATCAATATGTTTTTGAACATAACAAGATAGGGCGACCATAAATCTCCACCATACACTTTTTACACTCAAATTAATCTTGTTGATCTACTCAAAAAAATACAAAATCTTAAATAATATCTAAACACCTAATAATGTAATAACAATATTCCACCAATACCAAAACCATATAAACCAAAAAACTTTACTAAATACAAATACGACCTTTACATTTATTTAGCTCAAGCTCTGATGCATAATCTATAGTCTACTCGCCTCACTTTGAAATCTTCTCTGCAACTTTCTTCCAGGCAGGGCGAGAGGAGATGTCATCCCACCATGCCTTCACATGTTTTCTGGACGATATCAGATCACCCTTCCCGCAAAGGTTGACGAGGTAGTGGGTACGAGGCAGATGCTGGAGGTCGGCCAAACTGAAGAAATCACCAGCCAAGTATTTGTTCTTTGACAGCCTCTCCTCGTAAATATCCAACACTTTTTTCAGCTTCTCAACATTCATTTCCACAGCTGCTTGGTCTGTGCTGCCTCCTATCATTGGGACAATGAGGAGTTGATAAACTGTGACCGAAGCAGGGGTATTGAAGGAGTGTCCTTCCACCTCACACCACTGGTCAACCACGGCTTGTTCGGACAGCGTGCTTCCCAGGAGATCTGTGCCCTGTCCCTTGAACTTTCTGGCCAAATACCTCAGAATGGCTCTCGATTCTGTTACTCATGACCAAGAAAATGCATCTTTCTATAAGATCTCCTATCAGGGATGGAGATGAAATATCGAAATAAATTAAAAGAAGCTGAGATTATGTGGGTTGGTAGGCAATTACCGTATAAGGTGAGATCCCCATCTTGGATAGTAGGTACTACCCCAAATGGCTGCAACACAGCAAGAAAATGTTTATGAAGAGAATACTTGATCTTACATCGAGGGTACAGGAAAATGAATAGAGTTGTTCTTACATTGAGAGCCAGATATTGGGGTTGCTTCTGAGCACCAGTTAATAAGTCTATGACGACGAGCTCGTAATCGACTTGCTTCTCGTTTAAACAGCAGAGCACCACTGTGGTGGCTGTGGAGAAGTAATGGCCGTGTAACTTTATCAGCGCCATCAAGAATTTCTCTCTCAAATTCCTGCTAAGCTAATCAAAACGGATTGATCGACAGATCTGATAAGAAAACCGATCCTTTAAATAATATCAGAGACGAGGCCCATTCGACTGCAGGTCAACAAATGACGAGAAGTGGCATTTGAAAATAGATAAAGTCGTGGCGGGAATATCTATGAACGTAATGGATATCTATGAACTTAAATTATAATTAAAAGTCTGCGTAGCGAGCACGCAACCAATTGACCAAAGAATAAAAATTAACTAACAGCTCCCTTCATGCATTGTATTGACCATTGACCAAAAAATAAAAAAATACTTACAAACATATTTTATTATTTTAATTTTTCTCACTCGTGATCATTACTCAAATAAAATAATCCACACATTTATGTGATTAATAATAGCATTTTATAATTGTTCATTCATCGAATAACTAAACGCCCTGAAAAACCCTCGCGCTCTAATCGCACCGTGCGGAGTCTCCCTTGCCGTCTGCGGGCTCCCTCCAAGCCGCAGTCATGGATCCGCCCCTAGAGGAACGCAAGCGTCTCCGAGACGCAACCTTCCGTTCCCTGGTGGACGCTACCCCCCTCCCCCGGTTCCCGCTGACCACTTGGATGCCTTCATTAAACGTGCAGCCGCCCCACGAATCCAGATCCTGTCGATAGCTTCAAAGTTGAAGGCTCTTGCACTGAATGAGCGAGGTTTGATTGGACAATTTACAAGTATTTGGCCGTCCCCCAAGTCGATGGAAGTTTGGATCAACAAAAACTGGATGCCGCTTATCATCGATGGACTTCAACATTGCTTCTGTGGTAAGGGTTACTTCATTTTTCTCTTTGAAAACAAATCTGATAAAGATCTCATTTTTAGAAGTGGCCCCTATTTCATGGGTCCTCGAGGCCTTTATCTAAACCGTTGGAGCCTCTCTTTTGACCCTGAAAATCATGTTCCCTCCGCTGTCCCTGTTTGGGTTCATCTCCCTCACTTAGCTCTGCACTGCTGGGATGATGATACCCTGCTCGCCATTGGAAATGCTCTCGGGAAATACATTGATAAAGCTAAGGCCAAGGGTTCCCTGTTCGCCTGTGCCAGAATATGTGTTGAGGTAGATCTAGAGAAAGGTCTACCTGAAGAAGTCAATCTACAAATGGACGGATGGGAGCATATGCAAAAAGTCGATTATGAACAGCTGTCGTTTAAATGTAAAAAATGTCATGAATACAGACACTTCGTGAAAAATTGCCCCTAGAATCTTCAAGAAAATCTAGAACAAACTCAAGAGGAAGGATGGCAGGAGGTTTAAAAGGGCAAAAAAACCATGCCTGCACCTCAAAATGTAAAAAGCTCTCAGCCCCCCAGTCAAAGGAAAAACTACGGAAGCTAAAAAGACCACAAAAGTCAACAGCGTCCAAGAACTACAGGTTGAAGAGGGAGAAATTGTTATTATGGAGGACCAAGTGGAATTGGACCAAGAAGAAACAGTAATCCCTACTCTGGAAAAAGAGTCAAATGATGATAAGCAGGGAGGATCATCCTCTCCAGGAGGGTCGTGGGAAGATAAGGTAAAAAGCAAGTTTGTGCCTTCTTCCTCATCCCTCGAAATCTCTTCTGACTCCCATGAGGAGGAGGACCTTGTTCAACCCCCAAACACCATAGGAAGAAGCTGAAAGAGAAATTGAATCGGGAAGACAAAAAAGTTTAGAAGATATGAAGTTACTCCAACAGTGAAAATCCCAAAGTGGAGCAAAAGAAGGCAAGTCCCGAGCAGGACCTAACCCAGCCAAGAAATAATGTTAGCAGTCTCTTGGAACTGTCGGGGTCTCAGTGGGCTGAACAAAGTAGAAGCTCTTAAAAACATGATAAAAAATGAAAATCCGAACCTTGTTTTACTCCAAGAGACTAAAATGCAGAGTGCAGATCTCTTGGCTCTCTCAGGTTCTATCTAGGCTGGAAGTTAGGGGGCTGCAGTCAATGCCCGAGGAACCTCAGGGGGAATAGAAACCATCATCTCCCCAAAATTCTCTATCCTCTCCTCCATAAAAAACAATCATTGGATGATATCTGAAATAAAAGAACAAGCCATCAACAATTCCATCTTCATCTGCAATGTGTATGGACCTATTCATCATAGGGACAAACCAAATTTTGGGAAGACCTCAACAATCTCAAAGATAGCATGCAGGGAGAAAAACTCATCATTGCTGGCGATTTTAATGTTAAGAAATCCCATTAGGAGAAGTGGGGCGGTAGCATTGTTCGTGACCCCTTTGGGGAAAGACTTGAATATCTTCTAGTGGACTTGGATCTTATTGATATCCCCCTTAAAAATGCCAAGTACACTTGGAGCAATAGAAGGTGCAACGTAGGACACATAGCGGCCAGGATTGACCATTTTCTGGTATGCTCCTCCTTCTTGCAATCTGATTTGTTAATCAATGCTTTCTCCATACCTTGTGCCTCCTCTGATCATAAGCCTATTGGCCTCTCCATCACTCCTCCCGAAAATCTTGGGCCTATACCCTTCCGTTTCAATCACCTTTGGATCAATACCCCTGGCTTTTTTGATGTTGTTTCGAGTACTTGGAACAAAAATTTCTTCGGCTCACCCAACTTTATTTGGGAATCTAAACTCAGAGCAATAAAAATTGAACTCAAAAAATGGGCATAAACCTCCTTCAAAAATCCCAGCAACACTAGACTTCTCCTCCAGTCCAACCTGAGCGCCTTGCATCAAAGAATTGACACTGAGGAAATCACGACTTCTCTCCTAAATCAAGAAAAAAAATGTTGAATTGGATATTCTTAGAGCTGCAAAATAAGAAGAAGAAACCTGGAGAATCAAATCCAGGCAATTGTGGCTCAGAGGGGGTGACAGCAATACCAAGTACTTCCACAACCAAACCAAATCACGTCGAAGCCATAATGCTATCAGGGAACTAAATAATAGCAATGGAGAAAGGATCAATGGGCAAGAGAACCTAAAAGTCCTAGCCTACAACCACTTCAAGGAGCTCTTCTCGGATAGTGGAGAGGTGGATCTGAACGCACAAGCGGAACTTTTAGAGAGCATCCCCAATCTAGTCTCTAAAACTGCAAACAGAGATCTCGATAAACCAATCCTGGAACATGAAATTGAGAAAGCCATTTGGTCCCTCCAAATTGACAAGGCCCCTGGCCCTGATGGTTTTACCATAAACTTCTACCGGACTGCTTGGGAGATTATCAAAGAGGATTTGAAGCGTATGCTGAACTGGACTAGGAAAAAAGACAAAGTGGGAGGAGCCACCAAGTCTTCCTTCCTCGCTCTCATCCCCAAAGATAAAGTCCCCTCCTCCATGAGTCGCTTCAGGCCAATCTCCCTATGCAACACTTCTTACAAAATTCTCACTAAAATTCTTGCCACCAGGATGAAAAAAGTCATGGGGAAACTCATCTCTGAAGCTCAAGGGGGATTCATTGCAGGATGAAAAATCTTGGATAACATTGTTATTGTCCAGGAAGCTATCCACACCAGCATGGAAAAAAATCATCAAGGTATGGCCATTAAGCTTGATATGGAAAACGCCTTTGATAGAGTCAATCATAGCTTTCTCTTTGCCATTATGGAAAAGTTTGGTTTCTCTAACAGGTTTGTAAGGTGGCTGAAAGCTTGCATAAACTCCCCCTGGATTGCCCCTCTTTTCAATGGTAGACCCACCAATTTCTTTTTGGCAACTCGTGGTCTGCGCCAAGGCTGCCCTTTGTCCCTATTTTTGTACCTCCTTGTAGCGGAATCCTTGAGTCGAAAGCTCCACTCCATGCAAGCCTCATGTGATCTAAAGGGTATCAGAATGGTTAGAGGTGTGCGACCTATAAATCACTCCCTGTTTGCAGATGATACTATTTTTCTTGGAAGAGCCTCTTTCACTATTGCTAAACAGTTCAAACTTGCCCTCACTTCTTTCCTCAGAGCCTCAGATGGCAAAGTGAACCTTGAAAAATCCAAAATATATAGCTGGAACTGCCCTCACAGGACCCTAGCAAGAATTACTAGAATTTTTGGTTTTGAAGGACTAAGAGATTGGAGCTCTTTCACCTATCTTGGAGTGCCAATTTTCAAAGGCAAGAAAAAAGTGGCTGATTGGAAAGGATTAGTTGTTAAAATAAAAAATATGATCAACACGTGGGGCTCTCGTTGGCTAAACCTAGTTGGCAAGCTAGTGCTCATCCAATCCATTCTCTCAGCCTATCCACTTTACTCCTGCTCCATCTCCCTCGCTCCCAAAACGACGATCTCTGAAATATCCAAAGCTCTCCGTAATTTTCTCTGGCAAGGTGGAAACACTAATGGCACAAAAAAGTTTCACCTCATCAGTTGGGATACTGTGTGTAGGACAAAAGAGTATGGAGGGGATGGGATAAAAGATCTCACTTATATGAATCTGGCACTTGGTGCCAAAATCCTCTGGAGAATCATTTCCGGAAAGAATGCATGGTGGAAAGAAATCTTCTACAATAAATACATGCAGTGAACTAGAAGTAGGTGTGTGGAAAAAATTGATCAAGAGCAGAAAGGAACTACGATTTGGA
The DNA here is from genome assembly GCA_027924585.1 of Larix kaempferi. Classification (NCBI taxonomy): domain Eukaryota; kingdom Viridiplantae; phylum Streptophyta; class Pinopsida; order Pinales; family Pinaceae; genus Larix; species Larix kaempferi. The sequence goes on along the minus strand of BSBM01000370.1, from coordinate 62,836,800 downwards.
ATCTCTGCAAAAGCTCTGCCTTCATCATTCAAAACAATCTTTCTTGGGCCCCGAGCAATGGTAAAAAAGTCAAAATATGGAAAGACAATCTTGGGTCTTCCTCTTCTGCTAATTCACTCACCTTCTTCCAGGACCTGAGACGCTGGATGGAGTAGGCCAACATAAATACCCTCTATGATTTATCCTCGTGGTCTCCATAAGGGAATTGGATGGGTTGGAAGAGCCTCGACCTCCCGGATCAGTTACAGCCTAAGTACAATTCTCTCCTTTCCCGACTTCATGGTGTGATCCCCATCCATCAATCTCTGCGAGACAAGCTCAGGTGGGGGAAGAATGGACATTACAGTGTCAAGGAAGGCTATAGCTACTTGGATACTCTAAACAACGGAGGTAACAAGGAAAAAAATGGAAGAAAGTGTGGAGCAGAGATAGGATCCCTAAAGTGAATGTCTTCATCTGGGCCTTGGCTCATAAAAAGATTCTCACTGCTAAAAACCTCAAGAAGAGAGGCATTGAAGAACTGCCTAGATGCATTCTCTGTAAAAAAGAGGAGGAGACAACAAATCATCTTTTCCTAGACTATGAGTTTTCCCAAGAAGTGTGGCAAAAATCCCTGGAAGACGTCCATCCAAACCTTGTCCTCCCCACCGTTTGGTCAACCTCTTTGAGAACTGGCACTTATACTATCCAAACTCCTTCTCTGGGAAATCGAATTTCAAAAGAGCCTACATAGCCTTCCCTAAATTCCTGTGCTGGAAACTTTGGACTGCAAGGAACCATGACATTTTTTAAGGTCTCAAAGCCTCCCCAAGGAAAATCATCTCCTCTGCCAAAGCCCTGTGGATAGACTCCCTCTCCTCTAGAGGTATGAAAAAACTCAGTAAAGAACCACTAAGTGTCGAAGAAAAAATTTGGGTGGTTGATCTGCTCTCTTCCCCCCCTCACTCTACCTTCCATACCCATAGGAACAAGAAACCACAGAGCTGACATATCAGGAAGGACCCTGAAGAACTTCAGAGATGGATTCTTACTCTGAGAAGTAACATCCTCTTCTTTGATGATGCCTCCAAAGGAAATCCTGGGTTGGCAGGTGCGAGGGGAGTTCTTCTTGACTCCGATGGAAACAAAATGGAGGATTATGCTTGGGGAATTGGGAAAAAAAACAATAATGAAGCTGAATGGTTAGCTGTGATAAAGGGGTTGGATATCGCCAGAAGTAAAGATATCAATGACCTAGTGGTTTTTGGAGACTCAATGTTGGTGATTAGAGAAGCCAGGGACATAGCCAACTTGCGTCGAAAACCTACGTCCACGATGCACCAACACTTCTTCTATTTGGCCAAAAACTTCCACTCTCTCACTTTCCTTCACATCCTTAGACATTGCAACAATTGCGCCGACACCATGGCTAATAGAGGAGCAAATTTGAATTGTGGCCATGCTCTTTTCAACGGCCACCCTAGAACTAATGTTTGGGTACCCTAAGATTCTACCTATGTCACACCCCCATCCCCTCTCCATCTCTCACCACTCGATGGCCTCATTAAATTTTCATATCCACCCAAGATCCCACCGCGTTGTTCAATTGTCCCTTCGAAGGTTTCAGCGGTCACCCCTGACAGACACCACCTGTCTCGCATGCAGGGTCTTAATGAGGACGATCCCCAAGGTGGCGTGGGGTTATAAAATGCAGGGTGGTGAAGTTCTTTGCACCCTGCACCTTCATTTGAACTCCTGCCTCTCGTTCCTTGCCCCTATTTGTGCCTTCTCCTACAGCGTAGATTTCGGAAGTTTCTCGTCTCAGGATTCTATGGGGGAGTGCAATCAATGCCCAACTGCTCTACACTGTAGGAAATGTAGGAAGAATGAGCAGGCCACTCCTGGGGGGGCTGGCAATGGGGGCAAGAAGCGTTACTTGTCTGAAATTTTTCAGGAAGCAGGCTGTGTTGATTCCTCCAGGTGGGTGGTACTAAGTCGTCTTGTCTCAACAATTCTAAGGTGTTGGATTCTGGAAATGGAGGGGTTTGGACACCCCTGGATACTAGTCTCAGCCATAGGAATAGGGGCACTGGGATGCTCCTCAGTTACGGCTATGCCTTTGGACAATTCTCGATTCCTGGTTATCACTCGAACCCATGTGAACTTGGTAAAGGTTCCTTTAGGGAGTAGTATCGTGGCAGCCCTGGTGATCTTGGCTATAGGGGCTCCCCCCAGGGGCAAGAAAGTCCCTCTTTTGAGATACATTCGCAGGTCCAAGACTTGGAAACGCAAGTCCGTTGGCTCAAGGGGGACTTCGCTGACATGAAGAAATCAATCTCCCATTTGGCAACGTTTGTTCAAATATCCAACTCGGAAGTTCGGGCAAGCATGGTTAAGATGAAAGACTTCTTTGAGAAGATAATGGTCAAGCGCGACACCTTCTCCAGCTGCTTGCGAATTGTTGAGGCCAAAGTGGACTATGTGAGGACCAATAGTGGGAGCAGCCCCTCGATCATCCTGAATATCGATGACGACGCTGGCACAACTGCTGGCAACAAGGAGAAAACTGCTCGCAACCATCATGACAATTAACTCTTAGAAGTGCAACCTCTTTTGGTTTGAAGTGTACTGTTCCAGCTCTATGTTTCTCTACTATGTTTTACTTCTGTTGTTTTTTATTAGGCCAGTTTGTTACTTCAGTTGTGGTAGCAGTATCTTTAAATACAGTTGTATCAGGCATAATGCCAATTTTGAATTACAGAGACTAGTTTTTTCAGAATTTGCCCTGACAGTTCTGATATTTTGGGATTGGCCTCCCCATTTTTATTGTATATGGTTCCATCTTTTTAATATAAGGCATGTTAACCGTTTGTATAAAAAAATAATAATAATAATAGCATTTTATACATGAACATACCTAAAAATCTATAATGACAAAGAAAATACATATTTTATTGTTAAATTAAAATAAAATATATTACATATTTTATTAGTTTTTATTTTTAAAATAAAATATATTACATATTTTATTTTATTTTTTATTTTTAAAATAAAATAAATTACTTATTTTCAAATTTAAATTTACAATGCAAAATATGTAAGACTTTAACCTTAACTTCTCTATCATATGTGCTTGCTTCCTTGTTCATTTTATTCTCTGTAATAAATTTACAATGCAAAATATGTAAGACTTTAACCTTAACTTCTCTATCATATGTGCTTGCTTCCTTGTTCATTTTATTCTCTATTATAACACTTTTCTTTGATTAGTGGAAGACTTTGATCTTATCTTCATGGTATATGTGCTTCTTTGTTCTGGGTTTTAGTCTTATCATGATATGTTAATATTTTACTAGGGATTTGAACTTGATTGGGAAAGTGTGAAATTTACATCCTCATCATTCAAGCTATTACTTATAAACTCATAATCTTTTATATTCTCGCATGGCATTTTTTAATAAAATTACTCATAATAAAATTGTTTCTCATCATCTTTAAGTTTGTAGAACCTTTATTTTCTCTCAATGATATTGGACTTTCTCTACTAAGTAAAACACACAATTATGTTTCTATATATGGCTCTAATTTTCGAGACTACCCATTCGATATTAACCTTGTTTCAAATGTATTTCTAAGCTTGTTAGAGACTTTATCTGCACTAACTAAAGAGTTTTCCAATTTGTTTGAAAACTTTAAATAATACGTTTAGATTAAGGTTTGGAAAAACATTTTTAGGCAATTAGTTTTGTAGTTTAATATATCAACCTTCCCAACCCTTGCTCCTCAATTTGTGAAGGTTTTTTAAGCCAATATTGAAATCAAAGAAGTCAATGTTTATACAATATAGAAGGATCCCCAAGGTAATAATATTTTTTCTAATAAGTCTTGAATTCCTTTACCTTTAGTTTCCAACTAAAATGGATAATAATATACCTTAAACATAACAAATACAAGCCATGACGTCTACTTCATAGTGTGATATGAGGGCTTTTTTCTCTCCACCACCCCTTAGCGATTCTTAAGATGCTTTGACTATTGGGGAACTTCAAAGAAAAAAAAGAAAGAATCACACCATGCCTAAATCCATTGTATATTAATAAGTCCTTTGTCTAACTCCATTGTATGCTTTATAACCTTCTTGAACATCTAAATGATACCGAATCCATCCCCACCTAATCTCACTAAAAGTGGCATCATGGAGTATTAAAGGGCTTTCCAACCCTCATTGAAAAATACTACTTAGAAAAATAAGAAATATATTTTAATATTTAATTATTTTTTATGCTAAAATCCATGATTTTTTGGTTAAGAATGATCTCGACTATATTTAAAAATACTAATGAGAAAAATAAGAAATATATTTTAATATTTAATTATTTTTTATGCAAGTTTAAAATCCATGATTTTTTGGTTAAGAATGATCTCGACTACATTTAGCCAAATACAACAACTATTTTCTCATGACAAAGAAGGAAGGTGTGGGATAATGATTTTGGTGTTGTTCTAATTTTATACAAGCATATATGAATGGGTTATGAATCCCTCTTAGCAATTGATATATATATTTTTTAATCTCATGGATGTATTCTTAGCCTTTCAAAAATCTACATGTCATAATGTTTCTTAGTAGTAAAACTTTATGCAATGGATGGATGGTGAGATCCTTGAGTCTAATTAGTTCACATATATATATCAATTGTGGATGCTCAAGAAGATATGAAGATTTGTTTCTTATAAGATAGTCTACCTAGAAAACAAATCCATGGGCCACTCTTAAAAGTTAAATCCTATCTTGGGTTTTATGACGCCATTAAATTTAGGAAAAATAATTTCTCAAAAATTTGGTGTGCCTTGTATAGCTGTTGTAAGAGAAGTAAGAGGTTCCTCAAATGTAGGAATCACACTATTCTCTCTAATAAATGCATGTTCTTTTTGTAGTGATCCTTAACCTAAAAATTGAATCGCAACAAAGATATAGAACCATTATAATTCATCAATAACCAAAATACATTCACCATAAGAATAACACCAAGATATATAGAGAATGATCCTCAAGGTAGGGTAACACCACTGATTACTCCTTATGAAAGTAATCATTCCACAATCCATGCTTGCTACAATACAATTCATCCTGAACATATTTCATACGATGATACTCATGTATATTTATATGTTTTCATGAATATTCCTAAGGGGCCTATACCAATTACCCCTTATTACTATATTATTTCCTTTAATTACCTAATGGGGCTACTTATTACCCACCAACTACCAAGTGGTCCTATTCCATAACTATGGACACTTACATACATTATCCCCTTGGGTACCTCCCTAGGTACATAACATTCCACTACTCTTTGCATGTTTCATCTTCCAAACATGGGAGAATGCCATATAATATGATTTACTAAGCAATGCAGTCAACTAGTCCCAAACATGAACATCTGTCCATCCTAGTGAAATGTGGACATGGGGTAAAATTGCCTCCTTGCGACCTCAATATTGATTTTGATTTCTCCTTGGGTTCCATATTTTTTTTGTTCTTGTCTAATATCTCTTTGCTTTGTCTTTAGACTTCCTCATTCCTCCATAAGGTTTGCCTTTTATCCCAACCTTTCCATGATGACTATTGTTTCTCATGGTGGTATGGATTTCGATAGATTGTAAGGTATTATGTATTGTTTTTTCCTTCTTTGACTCTTGAAATAGTTGTTCCTTAGTAACCTCTTCCTATTTATCTCCTTCTTAGAGCTTTTCTTCGTGTTCTTTTATATATTTTTCTTCTTCTAATTCAACCTTAGAGTCTGCATCTTCCATGTCTGTAGAAACTTCAACTATTTTACTTCAAATGAATTCTTCATGTGCCCCATTAGGCCCTTCTTGTTTAGTAATAGAAATATACTACAATGTAATTTTATTTTTCTTATACCAAAGCTTCATGAACTTATTTTGCACATTAATATTAATTGTACCAATAGATTACATGCAAAGGGTATCCCAAAAAACAACCATATTGTTCATATTGATAACATAAAAATATAAATGCAACACATATTTTTCCATGGTAATCTTCAAACCTTTAAAAATTTGAATGTTTTCAACCTCAACATGTGCGTTTTGAATATGCTTTGCTAGAACTTGTAATCGTTTAGCCACATCAACATTGATAAAATTATGTTTGCTACTAGGGTTTATAGAAACAATGAACTTCTCTTGCTGAATACATCCATGAACATGTAATAAGAATTTGTCACAAGAAAACAAATCTTAGTGCTTTTATCAATATTCACCCCATGAGAACACCTATCTAGAAATACGTTTTCAAGTTCTGCCTTTGAAAGTTTTTTCATCTTTTCATAGTTAAACAAATGCCACCATTTACCGTCATATTCTTTCAAACCACAAAGTAACCAATATCTCAAATTCCCTTACAATAATTTTTCATGACTTATGTACTCTTAGTACTAACCTCATCAAGTTTTCCTATAAAATGCATCTTGCTCCAAAAATAGAACTAGGATTTTAAAGAAAAACCACTTACTTTTGAAACAATAATTTAAAATGAGATTACAATTATGAAATGACATGATCATTATTATGCCACATTACATGTATATTCCCTTTGGGAAACTCCCTAGGTACCTCATATTATCCTCCCTAGGTAAACAACACTTTTTTATTATGCAAGTTTCTAATGAGCATAAATGTGGTTAGAAGAAGCCATCATTGGTGATCATCAACCAATTTGCTTTGTTATGTCTTAGGGAGTTTCTAATATGTGATTACTAAGGGACAACTGCATAAATAGTCCCATATGAGAAACCAAAGTTTCCTTAATTGTATAGCAAGAGTTTAGAACATTATTCTGGTAACCAATGTAGAAGATGGTTGGAATGCATGGTGGGAAGATTCCATTTTGCATGGTTTTTTCCTAAGAGGATATGGTAGGTAAATTGCTTCCATGAGGATAAAATGGAATTAAGGGGTTAAATATGAACTATATAAGTTGGTCCAATGGATCCAAAGTTTCCCTATTGAAATGAAGATATCGAAGTTATGGCAGGAAATGTTAGGTGAAATGTTGGGGAAATATAAAGTGCGAAAGAAGCAAGAAATGTTAAGTGAAATGTTGGGGAGATATAAAGTGTCAAAGAAGCATATTATTTTAAAATGATGTATAGGCCAAAAATATTTTGTCAAAGTATTAACATATAAATAGGCCTTGGAGATATTATTTGTTATAAAATTAACTAAGGGTAGGCTTCTTTGGTAAGATTATATTGATAAAGAATCCATTTCTTAATACAAAATGATACCTCAATCATAAGGACTATGTGAGGAATGTAAGGTGTGGCCATGAAATCACATGTTGATGTTGTCCCACATAAAAATTCTAAGGCCAAGAAAATATTATGTGATTAATAATATTTAACTTTGGATGAGATAAATGTTTCCTTGATAGATATGGTTGTTGATAAGTCCTTATGATTGGATGTATTCATGTGAAAATTGTATAAAGCTACTTGAGACATTATCAATCAAAAATTACTATATCTTTACAAAGAAGTGACATAAATAATCATTCTGAATGTAATGTACTTAGGGAGAATAATATGGATTACCTAGGGATGTATCCACACGGAATAATTTATGTAATGGCCATAAATTATGGAATATGCTCACTAGGTAGTTAGAGGGAATATTATAATAATAAGATTCACCTAGCATAGACAACAAGGTATACTCATGAAAACATATAAATATAGGAGTATCAATATATTGAGATATGTTGGATGTTGAATTTGCACTATAAAATCATGGTGTGTGGAGTGATTCCTTCTACAAGGATTAATTTTGTGTTCATTATTGTGTGATTGTATTTTTATTATTTATGAATTCAAGGGTTTTATATTTATTATCTATCAAGGTTCGCTACAAGCAATATCAAATATCTTTCTTATGCCAAAAAGGAATATTTTTTTTGTTCTTTTCACAGATTTTTCAAGGTAAAAATAGGATAACAATATTCAGATCCAAATCTCTAATTTTTTTTTTAATGTAGAATATGAGGAAACTAGTTGTATATCTAAGTTCCTCTTGAAAACAATATCCAATTTAATTTATTTTGCTCAAATAGGAGTCTCTAAAGTTAAGATATAATTGATTTAAAATCATTTATTTTAGGGGTTTTCCAGTAACAACCATGTAGATTGTAAAGAATATATGTTTTGATAGAGTGTGAATATTTTTGTCAAACCAATATCAATAGATGTAAAGTGGTTGTGTCATTTCATAATTGTGGTCATAATTGAGATTTCGACCAATATTAAGGGAGTTATGATAATTTTAATTTTTTTTCCTAGAAAACCTAGCAACACAAAGGAGCCCCATTTAAAAATAAGTTATTTTTTCAAAACCCTAGTTTTATTTCCATCTTTTTCCAAGAGAGAGGCATTTTATAAGAAAATATGATGATACTAATATTTAATATTAAATAAAAGAAAGGAATTCAATATAATGGCCAAAGTGTTGGAAAAATTGGGTAAATTTATTTTAATAGAGGATGCTGCCACATGGTGGAAATTGCTTATCCATGACAAGGTAAGGGTACTTTAAAATCAAGCATATAAACAAGTATTTTTAGATAGGTGGTATTTTGTTGTGAAAAAGGATAAAGATAGAACTGAAAATTTATTTCCATGTACAAACTTCCTATTACAGGTTCATGGATGCCTTCAATAGCAAAAATGTTATTATTTATATAAACCCTATAAGCAAGCATAATTCCATAATGTTGGTTTGGCTAAAACATTACAAGTCCTAACAAAACATATCCAAAGCAGACAAGTTGAGGGTAAGAATGTTCATTTTTTTCAATATTTGAATGTTACTATTGATAAATATGTCTTTCATTTTGATTTTCATGCTTTACATATGAGTGATGTGGATATTATTCTTAGATATCCTTAGATGGAATTAAATGGTATAGTTAACATTAATGTGAAAAATCATTTTATGAAGCTTTGGTATATGAAAAATAAAACCACACCAGATGATATTTCTCTTACTAAACAAGAAGGGCCCAATGTGGCACATAAACAAGTCCTTGTAGGGAAACTAATTGCAATACTTTCTGATACATTACATACAAAGTTTGAGGTTGAATAAAAAGAAGATACTTTAGAATCACATGAATCAATACTTGAGAAGGGAATAGAGATGAAGAAGAATACAAGGATCTACATGAATAAAAGGAACCACATGTTGAAGAGTTAAAGACCAAATATTTGGTAGCTAAGGTTGAGGCATATTTCCACCTACACCATCTTGAGAAATAATAGTCATTAAGACAAGTTTATGAGTACTAGCAATTGACTTTGGACCAACATGAAACTAGAAAGACACTTAATATAAAGATACATGTAGGGATAAAATAAATACTTGGAGATTGATACGAACTATTACACCAAAACCTTGAGATGTTAGTGAAGGTCGCCCACTAGGATCTTAACATCCCACCACGCTCCGCAGTCCAGACTCTGGGCTGGATGTGCGCCCATACGGTGGTGTCCCCTTTGCGCCGTACGAGCCCCAGGCGAACACTGCAATGCCGACGTTTCCACTCGCTCTGTGACTTGAACCTTGGTGGAGGCTCTGATACCAAATGATACGAATCGTTACACCAAAACCCCGAGATGTTAGTGAAGGCCGCCCACTAGGATCTTAACATCCCACCACGCTCCACATTACAGACTCTGGGCTGGATGTGCGCCGATGTGATGCACCTACAACAATTAATTAATAAGAATATGCGAAATAGCAGAAATGACAGAACTCAGAATCACTTTTATATTGATCACAGGCCACTTCGAGGGGGCAAACTCCTATGAGCAAGCTCAATACAAATAACTTCACGGTGTCTTCATAGGTCTCAACCCACACTTATATACTAAGTCTAGGCGCCAATACTATGGGTCGAAACCATGGGCCACTACAAAATATGGATCAACAATACTATGGATGACTTACAAAGCATATGCGCCAACAACAATAACATAAACTATTGATCAACAAATACTACGGGACGACTTACAAAGCATATGCATCCAACAACAATATACTAACAAAGTAGAGACATGGGTTCCTAACATCCCCTCCCCCTTAAAAAAAACTTTGTCCTCAAAGCTTTAGATGTGGAAATTGTTGTTGAATCTGAAGGAGTGGTTCCCATGTAGCATCCTTTGGTTGCATGTCGTGCCACTGAATTAAGACCTCTATGATAGAGCGAAAGCGAAGCTGACGAATGCGCCGATTGAGGATGGCCTCTGGCTCCAAAAGGATGGATCCTTCATTATCTAGTTCGGGTAAAATCATTTTTCCACTGATGTTGGTGCCAAGAAATTTCTTCAGACAAGAGACATGAAAGACTGGATGAATGCGGGAAGAAGGAGGAAGTTCCAATTTATAAGAAACGGACCCAATCTTCTGAAGAATCCGATATGGCCCATAGAACTTTGGAGCGAGCTTATGACGCCCTTTGAGTTTCAGGGAGGACTGCTTGTAGGGCTAGAGACGAAGAAAAAACATATCCCCGACTTGAAAAGTGCGCTCAGAATGGTGCTGATCAGCTTGTTGCTTCATGCGATTTCTTGCCATGTGAAGATTGTCCCGCAAAATGCAAAGAATCTGATCGCGGTTTCGAAGGACTGTGTCAACTTCCTGAACTGGTCAACTAGTGGGGGTGTATGGAAGAAGAACTGGAGGTGCCTGATCATAGACTGCTTCATATGGGGTCATTTTAGAGGCAGTGTGGTAAGAGGTATTGTACCACCATTCAGTGAGAGGAAGCCACTTTGCCCACTGCTGTTGTTGTTCAGAGGTGAAGCAACGAAGATAAGTTTCCAAGAATTTATTGATAATTTCAGTCTGACCATCTGTTTGTGGGTGATACGCTGAACTCATCTTCAGTTTGGTGCCAGTGTGGCGAAATAGTTCAGTCCAAAAATGACTGGTGAAAGTCGCATCACGATCCGAGACAATGGAAGAAGGGATGCCATGAAGACGAAAGATATGGTCCAGGAAAATTTGAGCGACTAAAGAGGTTGTATAGGGATGGCTGAGAGCACAAAAATGACCATATTTGGAGAGGCGATCAACCACAATGAGAATCACTGTCTTCCCGCCAAATTTAGGGATCCCTTCAATGAAATCCATAGAAATATCTGTCCAAATCTGTGTAGGTATGGGCAAGGGTTCGAGCAATCCTGGAAGGAGTGTTGTTTCACCCTTATTGCGCTGGCAGATATCACATTCGGCCACCATCTATTGAATTGTCCTTTTCATGCCCTGCCAAAAGAAGTTACGTCGTGCCCGTTCATACGTTTTGAGGAACCCAGAGTGCCCTGTTGATGGAGAAGCATGGAGTTCATAGAAGATAGCCTGTTGAAGATCTGTGTTTTGGGGAAAGCACCAGACGACTCTTATATCTCAAAGAAGCACCATCCCAAGAGTAATGTGGTACAACAGAAGGGTTGTAGGTCAAGCGTTGGATGATTTGAGATAAGGAAGAGTCATTGACATAACCCTGTTGAACAGATTGCAACCAATTTGGAACATGCATAGAAATATCTGAAAGAGAACCTTGGGCATCAAATGTGCGAGAAAGAGCATCTGCCACAATATTGTCTTTACCCTTCTTGTAAGTGATCTCATAGTCATAACCCATGAGTTTGCTAACCCATTTCTGTTGTGCCGGGGAGGAGACATGCTGTTCCAAGAAATATTTCAGACTCTGGTGATCAGTCTTGATGCATAAATGATTCCCTAATAGGTATGGGTGCCACTTCTGTACTGCATGCAAAATAGCCATCATTTCCTTCTCATAGGTAGAGGCAGCTAAATTCTTACCTGAAAGGGCTTTGCTGGTGAATGCAATGGGGTGTTCATCTTGAAGGAGAACAGCACCAAGTCCATTGCCGCAAGCATCACTCTCAATAGTGAAGGGCTTGGAAAAATCGGGCATAGCTAGAACAGGTGTAGTACACATAGCTTGTTTTAGTTTGTCAAATGCACACTGAGCAGCATGTGTCCATGTAAAAGCATCCTTTTTCAATAGAGTAGTTAATGGAGCTGCAATCTTCCCATAATCCTTGACAAACTTGCGGTAGTAGCCAGTGAACCCCAAAAAACCACAAAGGCTCTTGAGTGTCTGAGGATGCGACCAATTGTTCATGGCATCGATTTTGGCAGGATCCACGCGAACCCTGTGTGCTGAGATAATGTGCCCGAGATACTCAACTTCCTTTTGTCCACAAACACATTTAGATTGCTTGGCATGGAGATGATGGTCAGAGAAAAGTTGCATGACAAGATCCAGATGCTGGAGATGTTCATCCCATGTTTTACTGTAGATGAGGATATCATCAAAGAATACCAAAATGAATTTCCGCAAGTAGGGTCAAAATATTTTATTCATTAAGGCTTGGAATGTGGAAGGAGCATTAGTGAGGCCAAAGGGCATGACCAAAAACTCATAATGGCCATCATGTGTGCGGAAAGCTGTTTTAGGGATATCATCCTCATGAACTCGAATTTGATGATACCCAGAACGAAGATCCAACTTGGAGAAAAAGTGAGCCCCATGAAGCTCATCAAGAAGCTCATCAACAATAGGAATTGGAAACTTATCCTCGATGGTGAGGTGATTAAGTGCTCGGAAGTCAATGCAGAGGCGCCATGACCCATCTTTTTTGCGAACAAGAATAACTAGAGAAGAAAAGGAACTAGTGCTTGGGCGAATAATACCTTGCTTTAATAAGTCTCGAAAAATCATTTCAATCTTCGTTTTTTGGTGAAATGGGTAGCGATAGGGCCTGATGTTGGGAGAAACGCTGCCAGGAAGGAGCTGAATATGATGGTCTTCTGGCCTAGAAGGTGGCAATCCCACTGGTTCAGTAAAAACACCTGTATATTGATCCAGAATTTGTTGTAGATCCAAAGGAGTAGTGGAGACCGCTGAAGGTTGCATCTGAATGGAATGAAGCTGAGCGATGACACCATGTGAATTCTTCTTGAGGAGTTTTTCCATGCGATGTGAACTGATGATGCTGAGAGAACCTGGTTGTAATCCTGTCACGGTGTGTTTTTGGCCATTGAGGGAAAACTGCATCCAAAGTTCAGCAAAATCCCATAAGATAGGGCCAAGTGTGCGTAGCCATTGAGCGCCCAAAACCACATCACATTTGCCTAAGGTCAAGGAAAACATGTCAGAGCGCAAGGTATAATCTCCCATAGAGATACGCACATTTCGACACTTCCCTTTGCAAGGTAAGGTGCCCCCATTGGCAACCATGACTTCAAAGTTGGAGCAAGGATGGATAAAACAATCATCTTGTTTGGCGATCCGAGGGTCAATGAAATTATGAGTGCTACTAGAATCAATGAGTATTGTAAGAGGAAGCTTCTTGAAGTAACCCCTGACCTGCATTATTTGGGGGGTGGTGATTCTAGCTAAAGCATGGAGAGATATCTCTAGCTGGTCATCCTGAGACGGAGGGTCAATAGGCGGTTCCTGAATGTCGATCGGAGCATCCAGTGTTTCTGGATCTTCGTCACCAATTTCAGAGGCAGGCGGAGAATCCACATCCAAGAGATAGAGCTTTTGTTGAACACATCTATGTCCCCGAGTGAATTTCTCATCACAATTATAGCAAAGCCCCTTTTCTCTGCATGCTTGCATCTCTGTTTCAGACAAACGCTTGATAGGATTCGGTCGAGGAGCCTGCTGTATAGGTGGTCATTGAGAACCCATATTTCGGAAGGGAAAAAAAGTGGGCTTGGAGCGTTGTTGGGTTGCAATCTTGTCTTCTGCCAAGATGGAGGCCGAAATTTTTTTCATCCAGATCCTGGAGTTTGGCTTGGATGGCTGCAAGTGCGTACTCCATGGTTTTTTTTTTCCCGGGTTGACTGGGTAGGAAAACAAAAACAAAAACTACTTCAGTAAAGAAAAATTTGGAATTGGGAAAAAATCTGAAGGGTAATTGGGGTTTCACTAGGTTTTGGACACTATCGAATAGACAGGGAAGCAAAAATGAGGATTTCAAAAGCGGGGTGAACGAATGGGAAAATTTGGCGGAGGGGAACAAAGAAGCAGAATTCAGAAAGGAACTCTGTGGTAAAATTTGAAGGTGATTGGGTGAAATGTGAGGAAGTTATGGCAAACCCTAAAAATAGACAAATGTGGGATTTCGGGCTTTGGGAAGGGGAATTGGGGATAGGGTCCTCAGGGATGAAATATGCAGAATGGAATGACAGGGGTTCCCCAAAAATTTCAAGGGAAACAGAGTGAAAAAAAGGGAGATATGGAGAAAAAACTGGTTTTTTTTAAGGGAAATAGTGAAAACAAGGGAGATATGGAGAAAAAATTGTTTTTTTTTAAGGGAAACAGAGTGAAAACAAGGGAGATATGGAGAAAAAATTGGGTTTTTTTTTTTTTTTCCAGACTGGAGCGGCTACGGCTCGGAAGGGATTTGAAATGGCGCTGACGGCTGGATCTGGAACGGCTTGCAAAATGGATCTGAACGACTGGATCTAAAACGACGCAGCAATGATCGACAACAGTTCAGCTGAAAATAGATATGGACCCCAGGTATGTGTGGCTTCCTAACAGTTCAAGGGTTTCACTCGGCCACCAATGCTGTCTGACGGCTTGCGTATTGGGGCAGTACCCCTCACTCCACGGCTCAGGTAAAACTGATAACCGCTTTGCCACAAACGACAGCTCTTGGTTTACCTCACGGGTGGGAACTAGTCAATCAGGTAGGGGTCGTTGCCCTTTTCGCTGGCAGGTCCTCTCAATGGGCCAACTACTTCGAGGTTCCTGTGGTACTCCTCACAATGAGTTTTAGGGCTTATGCCCAAGTACTTCCCATAGTTAAGCGGATAGGGATTATTCCCAAATCCGAACCTGCAACAGATGCGAAAAAAATTTGGCAGAAATTTCACCTTGAGAGCCCAAGAAAGTGCTCTGATACCAGATGTGATGCACCTGCAACAATTAATTAGTAAGAATATGCGAAATTGCAGAAATGACAGAACTCAGAATCACTTTTATATTGATCACAGGCCACTTTGAGGGGGAAACCTCCTATGAGCAAGCTCAATACAAATAACTTCACGGTGTCTTCATAGGTCTCAACACACACTTATATACTAAGTCTAGGCGCCAATACTATGGGTCGAAACCATGGGCCACTACAAACTATAGATCAACAATACTACGGGCGACTTACAAAGCATATGCGCCAACAACAATAACATAAACTATTGATCAACAAATACTACGGGATGACTTACAAAGCATATGCATCCAACAACAATATACTAACAAAGTAGAGACATGGGTTCCTAACAGAGATATCATAGTAGCACAGCAAGAATGTGGAACCGAAGGAGAAATGAAAATCAATATCAAGGTGGTAATGCCATAGTTGGACCCCATGTCCATATTTTAATAGGATTATAGGATCCTTGTGTTAGGCATTAGTTGAATACTATGCCTAGACATTTAAATCATACTATATGACTTCCACTCGTGATTTGAGGATTAAACATGTTAAGGGGATGGAATGCAATGTACTTAGGGAGGATAATATTGATCTGTAAACTATCATGGATATTCCATTGGAACAGTTTGTCACAACAGATCTTACAACTTTAGTTCTTTTTAATAGTTTATTAAATAACAGGAACTGAAAGGAAAATAAATAGACCAAATAAATACACAATCCACACAAATAACACAAGGTATACCCTGGGAAAACCCACTATGGGGAAAAATCCATCTAGAAAAAGGAAAACACTGGTGAGCATTTATCAACTCGGGATTGATATAAAATCCACGATGTGGTATATAGATTTCTCGCTTAAGTTTCTTAGACTCCTTAAAATTGAAAACACTGACGAGCACAAACATATCTGGGATCGATATAAAATCCACAGATTAGTATATTATCGAGCATCTTTCTATGTTCTCTTCAAGCTCATTAAACAAGGAAGAAAGTACCGAGATTTCCTTCTATGGACTAGTAAAACCATACATTGAAAGACCCTCCTTGTGACCAAACCCCTCCCTTTTTAGGTTCGCTAAATATATGTTAAAGGACTCATCATAAGGTGAGCTATATTGAGTATACTTTTTTTTTGCACTCGTTAAAAAGTGAAAATATATAAAAAGAGAAAGGGAAGGGAAATATGGCATATGTCTATCAATAAAACGACAGCAAGTCAAATTGTCCTTGAACAAAGCACCTATTTTAATTCTATCAAACAAGTTGGGTTCTAGTTTTTGTGCTTAGGATAAAACCTACTCTAATAATTTTTTACTCCTCCGGCTAGTTCCTCTTCCAATCATATGGAGAATGTGTTAATGTATCCTACATTGTGGATTTATATCATTGGTCTAAAGTTGCCTAACTCACTTCTGTGTCATGCTCATTGTTCAAGGATGTGTCCTATGTTATCCATTTTGCAGTTTCCTTGAATTCATATGTTGGCCATTCCTGGTGTCAGTATGTTTCTCAGTCCTGCCCCAAATCATATCAGTCCTTGAGTGTTCCTCGTTTTGGATGATGGAGGATGCCTTAAGGCATCCCTTCCAATGGACTTCTTCCCATAGACTCTAGCTCATCCTGCTCTGGGAATGAAGTTTAGAGTTTCGGTAGTACCTTGGGGATTGCAGCCATCAATGGAAATTTCCCTCTCTATAAAGTAGTGGGAATACATCAATTTCCTCTACTCGTTGGATTCTTTAGGTGTTCGAATTCAAGAACATCTATTCACACTTGGTAGAATGTACTAGGTACCTTGGGTCTATTTTCATTATCGATGGACTCCCTCACATTTGTTAACGCTATACTTCAATGACCAATAATCAAATGGTTTCCTCCATGTTCTAATTCAGCTCATTTATTCACATGGTTTGAGTCCGTACCTTTAGATGGTTTGTTTTGAAGACCTTGGGCCAATAGTAGCATCCCTATTGTGTTATTTCCCAAGCTTCGCAAGACTGTACCTTATCTCATTTTGGCACTTGATGAGACATAGATCCACTTTTGTATTCATGTGGCTATGTTCATGATCATGTTTTTCTCATGGTCCCACACTTGCATTCTTGTGGCCATGATATATCCATTAGTTATACATATGTATTAGTTTACTGAAGGTCATGGTCTATAATTTTGAACATTGACAATACATCAGGGATAAGATTGTTTGACAACCTGTTTCTATTGTAGGTACTTCAATAAAACAATATTCTTTGTTTTTCAAGCGTCTTGACTCCACACATCAATTTATTCATAATGTATTTCAGCCATCATGTTCCCCTTTGACCTCATACGTTAGGGGGCATATGTTATAAGTCAAATTGGCACTTCTCTATCCGTGAGGAAATTAAACTTGTCGCTCACACAAAAGGACATTGTGGATGGAAGAGCCTTGACTTGATACCCATTTCCATGGTTTAGATCATTCTTTGTTTCTCCAGCACCCTTGCTTTGTTTAACTTGGTTTGTGACTCACGTGCGATTGGTGGTCCCGCAAACTACATGTTATGCGCTAGTGGATGATTTTTCCACCCGCATGTTCAATAAAAAGTTGCACACACATCTTGCAAATGGTTCAACTACGTGTTATGTGCAATCTGCTTTTTCCCACTAATGTGTTTCTCATTAAATTTGAAAAATAAAAATAAAATTGAATTTTGAGTAATTGGGTAGTTCTTGGTAACTTCCCCCATCGGTTACAGCCATCCTCCGTTCGATGGCTTATCTCTTATGACTATAAAATCAATGAGGATTTTCCATGAGAGGACCCCCTTTTGGATCATTTAGAGAGTAATGCTGAAATAATATTGGTTCTTTCCATTCCTTTGACTATGTGCTTGAGATATCCCTTTCATATTACACCCATAGATTGCTTGAGTATTGGAGAAGAGAAGCAAGGAGACATAGATCGAGGTTTTGTGAGGTACCTAAGTAGTAAGAAGGTATATTTGAACTTATTTCTATTCATCAATAAAATCAAGATATCTTTTCCTTCCCATAATTACTTTTATGGCTCATTTAATGAAATGATTATGCTTTTATATTGAGATTAGATGTATATGTTTATGTTCATAGTTTCATATTTCTCTCAATTTGTAATTTTTTTGTTGTAGCCAAAAGATTTTGAGGAAGGTATTGTCTGTGTTTTGCAGATATTCAAATCGAAAGATTCAATGTTTGGAATCAGAGTTCAAGGGTCCTTTAAAATTGGATCAACCTATATAAACAAGGTACATATTTTTAAATTCATAGTTTAGTTTTTGTTTGTATCCAAGCCCTATCTTGTTGTCTGGACAACCCTAGAAGTTTGCTTCAATTAACTTAGTATGTTGGTGACTTCACCCCTGCCATAGGATATTTTTCTTTACAACACTCACCGTAATCAAGAGCCCAGTCTTACGCAGAGGGAAATTGATTTAGCATGTGGTTTAAAAGATGAACAGGTAAGTAATATATTCACCCACATTTTCAGTTATTTTCCATTATATTAATGTAATTAGTGGTGTGCATTTTCATTTATTTTCCATTATATTAATGTAATTAGTGGTGTGTTTTTTAAAGTATTTACTAAGTCTAAATATGTTTATTAATTGACAATTCATTTTTTACATGTTGGGCATATTGCAATTGAAAAAACCACAAGGTTATATGGTGCAATGGCCGTAAATTTTGCATCAAAAAATTGGATGACAAGAAGAAAACCTCATATTGTGAGATAACTACAATACATATAATATGACAATGATAAATATCCCTCAACCTCTCCTGAGCGTTCCACTCATATACGGAGATATACATATCTTAACTTATGTGTTATGATGTCAATTGAGTGTAGATTGGGTGGTTGGGAGGAATGTTGTTGTCCTCCCCACCCGGGTTCAAATCTCGCTTTGTGACACTTGCTCCTTGGGAGTTGACTTTGACTATGTAATGATTGTAAAGCTTGCTAGACCTTGATTCTTCGGAATAACTGGTGTTGGAAAATTCTCAATAGATGTAGCCCTCTAACAAATGATCAACCATCATTTGAAAAAAAACTTATGTGTTATGATATCTGTAACTATACCTATGCTTTTACTTAAAATAAAGTAATGACACGTACAATTTTTTTTTTTATTATTAAACTTAACTCTATGATGTGTTGAAAATGTCAAAGAGCACACATGGTGCATGCATACATATACGATTGCATCGACAAGCATGAAAATTTTAAATTATTAAATTTAATGTGCTAGTGTGCTTTAAAGATATAATGAGCACTCCACATGATGTATCCATATATTTTTGAGCTCATTGCAAAGCAAGGAAAATTTTAATTTATTAAATTTAACTTGATGGTGTACTTAATATGTATGGGAGTACCGCGTTTGATGATTCCCTTAAGGATGCATGGAAAAAATAATTTATCGAATTTAATTTTATGGGTTATAACATTTTTTATGGTGCATACTGTGTATTTTGTCGTTGAATTTTTTTAAAATTTTAAAAACTAAGATTAAAATTAAATGAAGTGCTTTACAATTTAGTATGATAAAGATGTTGTAATGCGTAACATTGTGTAGTGTTATGTAATATGTTGTTCCTATACAAAAATGATGTTAACTTATGCAAAAAAAAATAAATTATATTGATTTCATTTTAAATCTAGATATATAAAACATCGAAAAGAATCAAATAACTTAAGATATAATTTTTTTCTTAATGTATAAAAATTTAAAATACAAAATTTACACATCAAAAAATTAAATCCTTATAAATATTTGATAACTCCTAATTTAAGATAAATCTATACTAATTATAATAATTACTACATAAAAATAAAAATTTAATATAATTTATAAAATTTTAAAACAAACTAAATCCAATATTCCATAGTACTGCAATAGTACCACAAAATGATATGTTCATAAGGGAATATTGAGCATGTGTAAATATCCATATGCACTGGTGCATATGTAGGTTCATGGCAAATTGCTATTTTTTTTTGTTTTAATGTTTTTTAATCAATATTTTATTACAAAATATTTAAACTTATTTTGGTGCACCTTTTATTTTTATGCATAAGTTTGTGTACATGTAAAGGGCATATTACTTTTAATTTGTTTTTAATTATTTTAAATAAAAAAATATTAGTATTTTAAATACAAAAATTATTACAAATTAGTGTCATTTAACATTGATGTATATGTTTGTGGTGCATATCGGTGTTATTGTTATGCTATTGCACATTGATACATGTGTTTGTGATGCACATTGATGTTATTGTTATGTTAATGCATCAAGATGATAAGAGTGTAAGTATGCAATATACTGAGGACATTTTTAAGATATTATTTGTTACAAGATAATTACATTGATAAGTGTTTATATTTATGTTGATAGGTGTTAGAATAACATCTATCAGTGTTATTCTCTCCACTTTTAAGGATGGAGGTCGATCTTCATAATCCCAAAAAACTAAGAAGATTCATGGTAGTCGTCATTGTTTAAAGAACCTAACAAATCCAAATTAATTGTTAATGCAGGCATTAATTGTTAAGGACTGTTTAACAGTTGCCTAATTTTCACAAACATTCAAAATTCCTCTTAAATCCAACAACCATTCAACAATCCTCTTCCTTTATTGCACCCAAAACACATGTTCCTATGAGGGAAGACACCTGGTACCAAAAACAATTCGGAGCACAAATGGAACAATCTTGATCCAATTTCTGTTGGTATATTGATTTTGTTGTACCTTCTAATCCCCACTCGAGCACTACCTTGCTTCAATAATCCTCTTGATTTCTATGACGGTACCTATTAGTCGATTTTTTACATAATCACTCACTCACTCACTAGAAAAATATATGAGGATGATCTATCGAGATTCAGAGGGCGAGGTTCTTGGAATGTTGCAGACGAAATAGACACATAGACTTCCTTGCAATCAAATCTTGAGTGAGTTATTGTTTTCTTTGAATTTTGTTGATATGTAAACTTTATTTATGATTAGAGTTAGGGTTTTCTAACTAGACTAACATACTTCGCCACTCCTATCTACTGTAGCCTTACTTCCTCTAGATTGCAAGCCTTTCTTGACAAGAAAGAAATGCATGTTGGACACAAGATCTCTCTCCAAATTGAAGATGCTATTCAAGTAATGCCTATCCATATTACCATTTTCTCTTCGATGCTATGCAGAATCAAAATGGTGATTGGATGAACTCGTCGTGATGTTGAAGTCAGGGGACAACACTATCCCTGTATTTTACAACATTAAGCCTGAGCATCTTTGTTGGACGGGCTGGATGGGCACATAAAAAGATGGATCGTATGCGAAATCCCTACACAAACACAAAAAAAATCAGAGATACAACTTCTAGGAAATTTAGAATTGAAGAGATGCTCTATCTCATGTTGCCATATAAGCATGCTTGAGGGCATTTAGTGGGTAAGATTTTTGGCTTTTTCATTCCAGGATCTCTATTGACATTCATTGTCTGTGAATTATGGAGTGTGTTAGTTTAGAATTTGGGGTGGTCTAGTAAGTATGATTTTCCTAGATTGTAGGAGGATGAGACAAGTGAATTGTCAAGATTGATTTTATGGTCATTGTTCCAAATTCAAAATATATAATTATAAAAAAAAGAATATAAAAAATAACTCGTAGTTGATGCCTTAGCTAATGCATGGATAAAGGGCAGTTAGGTGTTGGTAACAATGAACTTGCGCATAGTCTAAAAGTTCTATGATTTCAAATAGAAAAAAAAATGATTTTTTTGGCATGATTTTGAAATAATCCGACATATATTTTTAAAAATCCTAGTTACGACTTTCAAACTCTAAAGTTTTGGGTGGCCCAGGGGTTTTTGATGGTGTTGAATCCATTTCTACCATCAAAATCGCCATTAAAAAACAGTGAAATTTAGATTATGCAAAATAAAAAATGTCGATTTCCGGTGAAAAGCCCCGTTCGGGTCAAATGATCAAATTTTTAGAAAACTCCCTTAACTTGTGGCCTATCAGTGTTCACCAACCATAAATTATATCACTATACTAATTAACCTATTTTTATATGCTCTATCATAATGAACTAATACATGTAAAAATGATGCATTGGTGATATATATATATATATATATATATATATATATATATATATATATATATATATATATAATAATAATAATTCAATTGTAATAATTTTTATTTTTATTATTTTAAATCTATGTTTTATCACAAAATTTCTTGTACATGTAATGGGCACCAATGATTATCCAAGTTATTTTAAACTAATAATTTAACGCAAAACATTACACACTAACATACCACCATTGTGATTGTTTTAATTTTTTCAATTATATTTTATTACAAAATATTTAATATATATTGGTATTCTACCTATCACAACGCACTAGAGCAAGATACACATATCGTAATTTGTTTTCAATTATTTTAAACCAATATATTAGTAAAACCAACAAAGCCTAACATTAGTTTTTTCTTAATTATTTTAAACCAATATATTATTACAAATTAGTGGAACCTAGCATTAGTGCACGAGTTGGGTGCACACCAATATGATTATTCTATTAAGTTAGCACAGCAAAAGTATGATTGAAGTGCACCTAATAAAAAACATACTTTTAAACTTTAATCCAGCTGCCCCCGTTCGATATCTTCCGTGAAATGAAAAATGATTTAGCAAAAAACCTCTACTACTATTTATTTATGACATGATACATGTGCTTCTATCAATTATTTAAGGAAATATTAAAAAACTAATGTATTAATTATTTTACTTTCTTTTGCCCCTTCAATATATTTTTCAACCAGTTTCTTGGTATTGGGTTAATAATATTCTTTGCAACAGTGTTGAAACTAGTTTATTTAATCTATATTTTCAATTTTATTGTAGGTTTTGATTGAAATATGATAAATTTGTTTTATAAAATTTTAAATACTTTTATGACATCCAAATTATACAATTTCCATAATTAATATATATAATACTATTTTTTTTTTAAATTCCCAACCAAAATATAAATAAATCAAAAAAAATATACTCGTAAAAGATTAAAACATTAAAACATAGTATACTCTTTCTTTTTAACTTTCAAACTAAGTACTTTTCTTTACAACACGGTTGAAATTTGAAAGGGACCCTATCCTTTTCATTATGATGAAGGCCTCCCTTATTTTTTTAATGCAACCTTTTATGCATGATCGTGGTTTCTTCTTAATGGATTGTTTATTCCTTTTGAGAATTTGACGATATTTTAAAATTATGTATGATGTATGGGATATGTAATTCCAATATTTGAATATTTTTAAGGGGACTTTGGCCATTTGGATTCAAATTTTTGATTAAGTTGACTATGATAAGGATTTATGCATATTTTAACTATCCAGGAAGATAATAAGTGTGAGATGCAACTTTTTTTTCTTAAAAATAAAGGTATGATATTTTCTTTAATAAATATAACTCATTTCTTCTTAAAAATAAATTTATAATTTTTTTTTAAATGTGTGTATGCACATGTTTGTATTTTTGTACTTGCACTTTATCAACATGGGGTTAATTCAATTTGTTGTTGTTAATATTGTTGGGCATTTAGCTAGTTCTATGTTAATAAGTGTTTAGTTTGAAACTTCTTGGCTTAGGTGCACTCATGAATGTGGGGAAACAATCATTTGATTTCCCATGAAGTTTTATTGGAAAAATAAATATATGTACCTCATTAGAATTAAAACACAACAATGTCTCTATATCTACATTAATAATGCCAACAATTAAGCTACACTTATTCACCAACTATGTGAAAGTATTTCACCAAAGAACATAGACAAGTTTCATCATTAAGCTATAATGACATGTCACACATGCATCCAACATAATCAAGATCATATCAAATTGAATCATATTCAATACTTAAGTTATGCACCTTTAAATGTATGTACATACTTATAATTCCCATGGCACTAGAAGTGTGGTGGAGTAGATCATGCAACATATCTCGACACCTCTTTTCATGGGAAATGAGATCATCATGCTCCATTAATCTAAGTCCTTATTAGGGTTATCAACAAATGCCTAGTGGGGCCCATATACAACTACTTACCTCCTAAGACCAACATCAATTCTACAAAAAATGATTCATTGCTATTAATTATGGCCATCCTTACCTCTTGATAAATTCAATACATACTTGCAATCTCAATTGCCAAAGCTACCATTTTGGGTTTGATAAATTCAATACATACTTGCAATCTCAATTGCTAAAGCTACCATTTTGGATAAGACAAGGAAAACCAAGATTTTGCATGACATTTCACCTATCATAGATGTAACCTTTAACAATACCATATAATGGAGATGGAAATCTATTGTAGTATGGTTTCATGCTTTTGAAAAACTTTACATAAATCATTCTTCAAAGATATTGTGGTACCTCTTGATTCCAACAGATAGAGGAACTAACCATAAACATAATGATCATTTCATTAAAATATTGGACTTTGCACATCTTGACCATGTTTAAAATAAAAAATGAAGATGATATTTTTACATCTTCATCTTCTTTGATTTTATCCTATTTCATTGTTTAGTAAGCATATTACAATTAAAAACCATGGTTGAGAATGAATCTTTAGTCACTTACTATTAAACCAAGCAAGGTCAATATTAAAGATGTTGGACACACCGAGTACACTAAGAGGGGGGTGAAAAATGTGTATAGCTTTTATTACTTTTTCAACTTTAACAATCATCAACAGCTTATTCAATATTATGTAGAGTATGTTATTATCATTATATCAACACTTATAGCTCATCATCACATATCATATTATCATCATCACATATCATATTATCATCATCACATACGAAGAATAGAAAAACACAATACACAAGATTTTTACGTGGAAACCCAAGTCCTGGGGAAAAACCATGGAAGCCATTATAATAATAGTTTCCAGCAACAACTGGAAGGAGGAAACAACCCCGTTGTTACATCGACTTCAATTCTCCAGCTACAACTGGAAGGAGGCTACAACCCCTTGGTTTACAGGCTACAACCTGAAGGAATCCCTAGCTCCCTAGATTTCCTTGCCCCGTCCTGCCACCCTGATATGAAGATAAAAACTGTTGAATTGCAACCGCACTAATCCCGCAGACCTGCTAACCAACCCCTGTAACACACTACACAACAACTGTCACTGCTGACCACTGCTCATCAACTGTCACTGCTGACCAACTGCTCATCAATTGTCACTGTTGACCAACACTCATGATCTGTCACTGTTGACCAACTCTCCATTGACCACTACTATCCATTGACCACTGCACATCAACTTTGTCACACTACTCGTCAACATATACAATCAATCTGTACAATCTAGCTATACCAATCAAGTTGTTCCACTCATTCGACTCATTCAATATGAGTCTAACCAACTGCACACCAAACTCAGTCCACCTGGGTCAAACGAACTGCTCATACAACTCATCCAGACTAAGTTGGACCAATTGCACATAAGGAAACCTGTGCCAATCCTTCTCAACTAAACCAACCTGCTTGTGCACCTATACCAAATCAATCATATACATGTGTCAATCTAATCATGTACCTGTGCCAATCTTATCAAGTACCTGTGCCAACTTGTAACTACTTTCTTACTAGGTCAAGATAGGGTTAGGATAATACATTTTATAACATGACCATGACTTACTCTCTGAATCAGACTCATCCCAAACTCAAGACCTTAATAACAACTCAGTCAAGCAAGGCATGACAGACAACATCAACCAACCAACTTCAAACAAGCAGATGGTCAACCTATAAACCCTAAGACACACGTTAACCAATTTGTCAACTTAAACTTACAGTCTATATCCAACAACTTTAGAAACTTTACAAAAATCAATTAGGTCAAATACACAACTTCTTCAATCACTTTACTCAAGATAAGCAATCAATTCAAGACTAACTCCAATCAACTTGCTTAATTAAACCACACCACCAACCTTAGTAAGATAGGTCAAGATCAACTTTAGGTATCTTGTCAGACCACTCTAGTCAAATCAAGCAGGTGATAACTAACTTAACAAGTCAATATCAGTCAAGGTAATAATACAACAGGGGTAAAATTTATACAACTTGCTAAACTGATAAGGTCATGTCTACTTGACACAGTTTTCCAAGCTAAGTCAAGTCAACACAATCTCATATAGTCAATTTATATAATCAAAGAATACTTCCAACTTGTCATTATACTAATTCAAAGGGCATTGTCAACATTGTCTCATATAATAATATTCAAGATACAAGAGAAGAATGCTAAGTCAACAATAATCCCTTATAATATTGTCATGACAACTTGTCAACTCAATCAGTGTCCTACTTGCAAGATTAGAATAGCAAACTTAGTCAATACAAGCTCTTGCCCATGGTCATCTTGATCAAAGAGGACTTGTCAAACTTACACAAAGAAATTTTGCAAAAGGAGTATTGTCAAGTAATATTTCAATCTAGACTTGGTCTTGTCAAGGGTTAACAACATTCCCTTACTCACAACATTGTCAAGTCTCTTACAACATAAAGTCAACCAAATCCAACTTAAGATATAATCAACTCAATCATTCAGTCAACCACCGCCAAAAGGGAAGACCAAAACAAGCTACAAGTAAGTTACACAGTCTATAGAGGTATAGAAAAAAGTCTGAAAATGATACAAATATACATCACTGTCAAGGTCAATTAAAATATCACTGTGTATAAAAAAACTTTCTGCATACCTCATATATATAGAAGCTTCCCGAAAAACAGACTATGGTAGAGACAATCAAAGATCTATAGCAGCCCGAATTTACAGAGATGAGACAACCTTAATTTTTCTGAAGAGACAACCCGAAATTCACATGGAAGCAGCCTTAGAGACAGTCCGAATTTACCACAGAAGCAGCCCGAGTTTTACAGAAGAGATAGTCTAAATTTCACACAGAAGCAGCCTGAAATTTTACAAAAGAGACAGTCTGAAATATGCAGAAAGTGAGGCAGCCCGAAATCAGAGAAGAGATAATGCATTTTTCTTGTTTATTTTGTTTGGGTATTTATACTCATTTTCCACTCCAAAACAAATGCTGGGATGACCTAAGAATAAGATAAAATTAAAAAATTTAGCTGGCCGACACACATTAACAGATTTATTTATGTTAAAAAATCATTTTAAAATATATTAATTGTGTAGGTTGGCCGACTTACTTGGTTAGGTTATGAATTCAATAAAAAAAATTACGTTAGCATCAATTAAAAAACTCTTTTAGCAAGTCGACTTTAAGATAGTAATTAAATGTCGATAAAACTTCAATCTAATGCCATTAAAAGGGTTTGTTCCATGTGGTATTTTTAGGGCTTCTTGAAGAGAAATCTTGTGGGCATGTGACCATATTATGTGGGCTTAAGAGTTTCTTTACCACAATGAAGAGAAAATTCCAAGGATTTGACCAAGCACGAAGGATCACCAAGGGAATCAGGTTATCATATAGGACTCCAATCAAGATCAAGCAAGAGGACTCCATGTGTGTGAGTTCCATGACCCAAATATATCATCATCATCGATATGGAACAAGATTTATCATGTGCAAGAACATAAGGGAACAAGTCAACTGTGTGTGGGCTAAAAGAACTAAACTACCACATCATCCATTCAACAATCAATCAAGAGACCACAACAAGTGCATGCAACATATATACCATCAATCAAAAGACAACCAGGAGCAAGGATACAACAATGGACTCAAATTGGACCAAGATACAACTTAGGAGCACTTAACCAAGTTAATGGGTAGCCAGGACTTTTGGCATTGTCCCAAGGCCTCCAAGGGCT
Source organism: Larix kaempferi (assembly GCA_027924585.1). NCBI lineage: Eukaryota > Viridiplantae > Streptophyta > Pinopsida > Pinales > Pinaceae > Larix > Larix kaempferi. The sequence continues at coordinate 62,808,847 of BSBM01000370.1, read as the reverse complement.
TCAAGCTTGGGATTGGACAAAGTCAAAAGGTCTCCTCTGACACGGACAACCCAAAACAAAATACTAACCCTCAGGGACTCCACAAGGGGCACCAAGACTCAAATGTTGGCATCAATCACCAGGCACTGTTGGAATCAATGAAAACTTAATCAACAATCTCCTCCTTTGTCATTGATGACAACACTCAAGGTCCTCTTAAGAAAAATCTCTCCCTGTCACAGTTTCTCTCCCCCTTTGGCATCAATGGAAAAGGGAACATCCTTTGAAAATACAACTCCCTTTAGGGTATGCTGCCCCTGTCATCAACTTCTCTTCCTTTTTGCATTAATGACAACAAGATATTCCTTTGGAAATATTGATCCCCATATCATTGGGCACTTTTGGTACTTTAATGGAATTTTGTTATGTCACAAGGATACTACTGATCTTAAATCCTATAATCAGGTACATCCCTCCTTTTACACATTCTTTGTACTTCAGATCGTTGATCGATAGTCTTCAAACATGGTATTAGGTTCTTCTCAAACACTTCATCATTTTTGTCTTGCTCAATGGGACAATATACTGAATTTATTCTCCATACTTTGTTAAACTAATTGATGTTCATGATATTCGATTGAACTTGCTTTCTTCTCCAAAATTTAACTTATCCCTGCATTCTACAATGTTTTGAAAAATGACCATAATGATGACAATTATAACATTGAACATAAGATGTAACTTGATTTCTTTCTGGAGTGATTCTGTCATGAGCTCTGCAATGAATGACTTCGTGACCATAGTTTGTTACACTTGTAGCAGTGACCATGGAACATTATAGGATATCTCTGAGCAAAGGATTTTTGTGATGTAGATTCTCTTGATTCTTGTTGATCATGGGATATTCTGAGAATACATGTATAATTGTTAGCCTTTTCTTCTTTTTCCCTAGAGCTCTCACTTTCTTTAGTGTTCTTCTCGATCTTTGAGTTTGTATTCAACTGAGCAACTATCTTGTTCAGATCTTCCTTTAGAGAGAGGATCTTCAATTCTTGCTTTTGACAAATTTCTATTTTTTCTTGGAGTTGTCTTGTTAGGTCTTCTTCAATTTCTATTTCTTTTAGTACTTGATTTCCTTTTCTGATCTTTGAGAGTTCCTTTTCAACTTCAAAATTCGTCAGACATACCTTTCGTAATTCTATATTCAAGGATTTGATTTCAAATTCTTGTTTTCTTCTTAGTTTCTCTCCAATCTCATGACTGAAGTGAATTCCCCTTTTTTCATTTGAATCTTCTTTCTTACTGGTGATACTTTCCTTCTGTAATTTTTCAAGTAAGGTACTGATCTCACTATCTTTGTCTTGAATTTTGTGAGTCAAATATTTCTCCTTATCTTTTAGCTGTCTTCTGAGCTTGTCAATTTCTTCTGATTGTCTTTTATTTTCAACATCAGACTTCGCAAGTTGATCTTTCAGAGAGTTGGATATGGCTTCTTTGATTTTGGTAGCTTCTTCAACTTGAAGATTTAGATCAATTATAGTCTATGTGACCTTCTCAAATTCTTCTTGATTCCTCTTCTCATATTTGTCCAATTGCTCTTTCAATACCTGGTCCTGTTCACAAAGTTTCTCAAATTTTTGCAAACCATTAGTAATATCGTTGTCTGAAAAATTATTTATATCATTTATTAGGGAGTAATGAGATTCATCACATTTTGAAGTATTACATTATATGAATTCAAATAACTCTTATCTTCCATACCTGATAAACATATCTCTTTAAAAGTATTACAAACAGAATGTTTAGAGGACTTACCTTCATACTTACATGGATCTTATACTGTCCTTTTGTTTAGAGGACTTACCTTCATACTTACATGGATCTTATACTGTCCTTTTGATGGAGCTATCTCCTACTTCTTGTTCTTCATCTGAGTTTAGCCAATTTATTTTGAAAGACATTTCTTCAATTGAGTTGCACTTTCCTATTTTCTCGTTTTGGAGATCTATTAGGTCTTCAAGGACTAATTCCATAACCTCTACTTCTTGTTCTTTAGTGGAGTAAAGTTGTTCTAATTTGACCCATAATTTCTTAGTTGTGTTGCAATTCCCTATATTACTTTTCACAGTATCTGAAAACCATTCTAGAATGGCTTCCATAGCCATTGAGTAATTTTTCTTTACTTCCTTTTGAGTTGTTTTTTTCACTTTCTTCTGATGATTGTAACATGTAAGCACTGACTTCCATATCCCAATACCTTATGCTTCAAGACAAGCCTGCATTCTTATTTTCCATATCAAGTTATCTGTACCACAAAAAAATGGTACTCCATTCACTGAGAGCCTATCATGTCCCCAAATTTTTCATTGGGTCACAATGGCCTAAGCCCCTTGGCCATACTCATGATAGTTTGTCAAATTGATGCTAAGGGTGAAATAATTTCCAAGAATAATGTCCAAGTTAATAATAATGTAAAACTAGATCCAAATGGACAAGGTGGGTCACATTAAGAGAAATTCCCAATTCAAAGTTTGTAATATACCCATCCAAATGAACTATCATGGAGGAAAATTACTAGTTCTCTAAGTTGGGGGTGGAAGCATTAAAAGTTGGAATAAGGGAGCTACAAGACCCAAAATGACCTTAGAGTTACAAATTCACATTAAATGGGTCAAACAAATAATAAAAAAAATAAAATAAGGTGGCATTGGATCATGAGGGCACATAAGAGGTTGTGGGATCCACATGTGGCAAGATTCCCCACTACACTTGGCATTATTCTCTCACCAATTCAAGTTCACTATGAAGGGTAACATACTTGGGGGATTTGAAGAGGTATTATTTATGGCATGAATCATGTAAGGTCGAATTGGACTGGAAGAGAAACTCCCATGGAAGAGGAAGAGGCGTCTTAAAAGAATGGTGACACTTGGAGCTAGATTCCCTAACTCTTATGACAATAATGATGAAGATTCTATGACACCTATGAAAAATTTTAGACCTAATTGCTGACATATGACATATATGACATGTCAGGTTTAAAAATAGCCTCCAAGAGAGCGCACAAGGGAGTTATGGCATCCAAGAAGCTTCCCCATTCGAATTGAGGGAAGATGGAGACTAGGAATTGTTGGACAAGTGGCACACATTGGAATCTCTTCCCAACTTGAGTTTGCATGAGGATTTTGGAAGGAATTAGAACCATGTAGGACTGGAGAAGTTTATAAAAAACAAGAACAAAGAACGAAAGCAGCTTTTGATCATTTCTTATTTTTCAAATTGGAGAGCATAGCTTGTCCATGCTAGTGGAGTGTTTACTCTACTTGCCTTAGTACCAATTTCGAGGGTAAAATATTCCCATCCTAATTGAAAATTGGAGAGGCCATTCATACCTTTCATTTGTTTTAGGTTGAAGCTACAAGGATTCTTGTTATCTTCTCTTACTTAACTTGCGCCCACATCTCTCTCACATTTCTCTTCATATTTTGGCTCTTGGAGGAAGGGAGAACTTGGTGAGATGCTGATCTCTTCGGGGGAGCTATTGGGGCCCCATTTATTTCTAATATGATGTCCGAAATCTGTATTTTATGCTCATACAAACCTCAGGTTGAATATCCAAGTAAAACCATGTAAAAATGCCAAACTATGTATGAATGGTGCCATTTCCCCCGTAGCGTTTGCATAGCGCACTTGTTGTTGCACATAGTTAGTGAAGGAATTCTATTTCGACTTCATGGACATGTTGGATGCTATTTATCTCTGTAATAATCATATAATTAGAGCCACATCTCTAAACATTATGTATTTCAAGTGATATTTACATGTTTAAGGAAGAGATTCGAGCCATTTTCCCATATATCTTGTTGAGAGAGCTTGAAGTTGTTTAGTTTTGATTTGTATCAGTCAATATCTGTGATTTTATTGCTGTATGGAGAGCCATTAATGTATCGAAGAAGTTTCATAAAAATTATACAATTCATTGGAACAATTATCTCAAAATTCATAGCAAGTTTTGGAGTTTTTCTATCATTCCCCCCTATGTGAAAGCATGTCTACAAACCTCTGGTTTATGAGAGTTTCAGCAGCCTTTAGGAACTGATTAATGATGCATTTGGGTTCCCATTGAAGTCCTCTAACTATTTTATGTCTCTTTTCTGAAATTTGGGAGGGTAGTACTGCATTTGGGAAGCCATTTATGTCATCTACCCTTGGGGGTTTGAACCTCGAAATTACTAGTAGATTTCTCTATTTTCTCTTGAACTTAAATGAATGTTGCAGAAGTCTTTTGAGAGTTTCCAAGCATCCATAAACTTCATTTTTATGTCTCAATACCTTTCAAACACTCTCAGTCCCAATTCGAAATCCTTAGGAGTCTTTTGGAGACATCTATCCTTGGGGGTTTCAATATCGATTTTCCTAGTAATTATGCCTTTCATTCTCTAATTGTAAATGCAAGTTTCTGAAGTATTTAGAAAGTTTCCAAGTATATCATAGCTGCTTTAGTGTGTCCAAATACACCTCAATCCACTCCATACATCATTCGAAAATATTTGGGATCATTTGGGACAGTTTGGGGCTTCACTAGTCCAAGTTTCGAAAATTGACTAAATTGGGAAAAATTTCAAATTGGGGACATTACAGAACTTCATAGTGTGTCAAATATATCCTTCAAGCTAATAAGGTTTTCTTCCAAGGACCCTAAGACACACTTTAACCAATTTTTCAACTTAAACTTACAGTCTATATGCAAAAACTTTAGACACTTTACAAAAATCAATTAGGTCAAATCCACAACTTGTTCAATCACTTTACTCAACATAAGCAATCAAGTCAAGACTAACTCCAATCAACTTGCTTAATTAAGCCACACCACCAACCTTAGTAAGATAGGTCAAGATCAACTTTAGGTATCTTTCCAGACCAGACCAGTCTAGTCTAATCAATTAGGTGATAACTAACTTAACAAGTCAATATCATTCAAGGTAATAATACAACAGAGGTAAACTTTATACAACTTGCTAAACCAATTAGGTCATGTCCACTTTACACATTTTTCCAAGCTAAGTCAAGTCAACACAATCTCATATAGTCAATTTATATAATCAAAGAATACTTCCAACTTGTCATTATACTAAGTCAAAGGGAACCGTCAACATCGTCTCATATAATACTATTCAAGATACAAGAGAAGAATGCTAAGTCAACAATAATCCCTTATAATATTGTCATGACAATTTGTCAACTCAATCAATGTCCTACTTGCAAGATTATAATATCAAACTTAGTCAATACAAGCTCTTTCCCACAGTGATATTGATCAAAGAGGACTTGTGAGACTTACTTAAAGCAATCTTGCAAAAGGAGAATTGTCAAGGAATATTTCAATCTAGACTTGGTCTTGTCAAGGGTTAACAAAAGTCCCTTACTCACAACACTGTCAAGTCTCTTACAACATACAATCAACCAAATCCAACTTAAGATATAATCAACTCAATCATTCAGCCAACCACAACCAAAATGGAAGACCAAAACAAGCTGTACAAGTAAGTTATACAGTCTACAAAGGTATGGACAAAAGTCTGAAAATGATACAAATATACATCACTGTCAAGGTCAATTAAAATATCACTGTGTATAAAAAAAGAAAAATTGTGCATACCTCAGATATATAGAAGCTGCCCGAAAATCAGACTGTGGTAGAGATAGTCAAATATCTATAGCAGCTCGAATTGACAGAGATGAGACAACCCTAATTTTTTTGAAGAGACAGCTTGAATTTCACATGGAAGCAGCCCTAGAGACAGTTTGAATTTAACACGGAAGCAACCCGAGTTGTATAGAAGAGACAGTCTAAATTTAACATAGAAGCAACCTGAAATTTTACAGAAGAGATAATGTGAAATATGCAGAAGTGAGGCAGCCCAAAATCAAAGAAGAAATAATGCATTTTTCTGGTTTATTTTGTTTGGGTATTTATACTCATTTTCCACTCCAAAAAAATGTTGGGCCGACCTAACAATAAGATAAAATTAAACATTGAATTAAAAAATTTAGGTGGCCGACATACATTAATACTTGGTTAGGTTATGAATTCAATAAAAAAATTAATTTAACATGAATTAAGAAGCTCTTTTAGCAAGCCCACTTTAAGATAGTAATTAAATGTCAATAAAACTTCAATCTAATGCCATTAAAAAAGGATTTAATGCCATTAAAAAAGGGTTTGTGCCATGTGGGATTTTTAAGGGTTTCTTCAAAAGCAATCTTTTGGGCATGTGACCTATTATGTGGGCAATCAACTAGCCATATGGAAAGATTAAGAGGATGTCCTTAGGGATTTTCTTTAATATGCATTCATCATGGTAGACACATTTTTTTATGAAGAGAATCCTTTGGTTAAACCATCATGATTCCAATTTTAAACCATCATGATTCCAATTTTAAAATTATTTGTAAGTGACATTTAATTTATTTATAAACATATTCAATGCACGTTGTAATGATTAGGTGTGTTAGTCGAAGCTAAAAAAACTCGAACACAAGTGGGAAAATATTTATAACCTTATTTTGATAGAATTAAAAAAAATACTTTGAAACTCCTTCCTTGTAAGTGTTCAACCCCATCACTTTAGTACAAAGATGGAATTAGAATCTCTTTGAAGCCTTCGAAGATATAATATGGTTGATGATTATCATCTAAGGCCTATCATAAATGAACTCTTGGATAATTTATAGACTTGACCTATATTTAAATAAAAGACATGGATTTTAAACCTCGTAAAATAAAAAATATTTAGTTGAGAAAAAGGAATCAATTTGTGCAATCCCTTATTTTATTGTATTTGGTTATTTGTCATTATTTAATACACCTTAGTAGACACCTTTCGATATTTCCTTTTAATATTTCGCATAAATCCTTAAGAATTTAAGGTAGTCCCCATTCACATGTTTGCTTGAGATGAGGTCATTCTTGCAAGAGCATTTACTTATATGTTCCTTATCTCATGAAAGAAAACTATCTTTAGGGATGTTAATTAATAAAATGTTTTATTTATTTAAATTAATTTATATTTTTATAAAAAAAATTTAATTTTAATAAATAAATATAAACATGTGTATATAAATAAAATATAAAATATATTTTTGTTTGAATTTATGACTATATATATATATATATATTCTTTTATAATAAAATTAAAACAACTAAAATTTCTTATAATCAACTTATACTTTTCACATAAAACTACTAAGTAATTATATGACTTTGCGAACACCGAGATCTTTATATTATAAGATATAATAATAAAAATGAAATGTCTAACAAAAATAAAGTGAAGTTTAATTAGTAAGAAAATATATAAAATAAATATCCAATATTTTTTTTCAAAAGAAAAAAATTATATATTGATTATAATGAACAAAATACATTCCACAGGTGCTTGCTAGCATGATATAAAAAAAAAAAGATCTGCACTGAGTGCACTTCACTATTATAAACTGCATCAAAAATGACTAATATGAAGTTTAAATCTCACTTTCAGTTTTTTGAAAATATTCTACCACAAAAACTATTTTTGTTTTGAGATGCCAAAAAGCTTTAACCAAAAAACTTAAAAAGCGAATCTAGATGAAACCTGCTAATTTCACTTAATTCTTGGACATAAGTAGTTTTAATGCATTGTCCTTCTTCCATACTTAGTCCCTCTTTAGATAAGCTATCTGCTTGTGTATTCTGGGTTCTATAAATATGAGCAAAAGATACTTCCTTTATTAGTGTAATCAAGTTAGATATATGGCTTCCGAGGTTCTACAGCACATGATTGTTGAAAGAATTGCCTTTGTTCATGTAATTGATCCATACCTCTGAATCCCCATAGATTTTAAGCCTTTCCACCTTGTTCTCAATAACAATCATTAATAGGGTGCGTAAATCTAAACCTTCAACCCTGTTGTTCGTGCCTATACCTCCATTTGCTTGAAAGCTATACTTTGTCCCTGACAATCTCAGGATGCCTCCCAAGCCATAGTGATTATTGCTGCATGCTCCATCAAAGAAGCCCAAATTTTCCTCCTCAAAGTCTGAGATGGCTTTTAGTTGTCTAACTTTAACCTTTTTCACAGGTTCCTGAAATAATTGAAAGATTGATAGCACCTGGGATGTCACAAAGAAACTCGGTTGTTTAATATCCTCAAAAAGAGAGAGATTACGAGCTCTCCAAACATACCAATGAACCAAATAGACTAAACATCTGAGTCTTTTCAAAGATGGTTCATCAAACCATTGCTTCACAAAGATCACATATGAATATTCACCATCCACAAAGTGTATATTTAATGATTGTCTTAGCTCAGCCCATACGTGTTGAATAAAAGGACAGTATAAAAACAGGTGGGAAACATCCTCATTTGCCTCTTGGCATAAGCTACATCTCCCATGACCTTCAATGTTCCTCTTCTTCAATTTGTCCCTAGTTAGAATTTTATCCTTTAGAATTAACCATACCAATATTTTTCTTTTATGGGTACTAGAATCTTTCCAAAGCTTCCCCCACCACCAGGGATCTTCTTGTTGTTGATTGCTCCATAATGCTTTATAAGCAACCTTCACCGAGAACGACCCTTCATCCTCTAAACCGTGCCACTGTAAAGTATCCTCTGCACTACTTAAACAAATGTAACCCTTTGTTAAAATATATGTCCAGTTGTTCCACTCGTTGTGCCATCTTTCTGGAAGCTGTAAAGATGCAGCTGACTTCCATTGTTTCATGTAAAACGAGCTTCCCTCAGCAATATCGGATAAAACACTGATACCCCTCACATCCAAATGACTTATTAGCTCACTGGGCATTCCCTGCATGTAAGACACACCTTTGTATTTATACATTCCAATATGAGCCTTCTGCCCATTCCCCACCTGCCATATCAAACGATCCCCTACGAATGGATAAGCTGCAATAATGTTTTTCCAAAAGAGTGAGCCCCCTCTACCATTTTTAGCAGGCTGCCGAATCCAATTTAGAATTGATGAATTGTGCAAATAATTCGATTTTAAAATTGCTTTCCATTTGTCGTCCTTTGATATCAACTGCCAGGCCGATTTGGTTGCCAAAGCCTTACTGAAGGAGAATAATTCTTTGAAGCCCCAGCCCCCTGCATCCTTAGGTTTACATATCGATTCCAACAATGTCCAATGCACTCCTTTCCCATCTTTACCCTTCCAGAGAAAGCCGAAAAAAAGCTTCCGCAGAGCATGCAGAACTCCATTTGGAATTTTGGCGAGGATTACCCAATAAACCGGTATAGCATTCAAAACACTCTTGATCAATATTGCTATTCCTCATCTGGATAGAAACCGATTACACCAAAATGAAATCTTACCTTCCACCTTCTCGATCATCCAGTCCCAGTCATGCTTTGTGTAACAGTTAGGTTTTAGATGGAAGCCCAAATACACAAACCCTTCTGCTAAATTATTTGTCTCCATAGGAATTATATCCAAAAATGTATTTTTCTCTTCCTCCGTTAAAGCATTATAATAACATACCGAATTATCGTAGTTGATGAGCATTCATGTTGCCAAGATAAATAGCCAGAACATGTCCTTAAATCCTGTAACTTCTACCACCGAATTACCCAAGAAGAATAAGGCATTGTCCACGAAGAAGATATGGGTAAGACGCGTAGTACCATAACAAATACCCTTCGTTGAATTGTTATCCACTAACTCAGCAACCTGGTTACTCAAGCCATCCATAACTAGCAGAAAGAGGTAGGGTGACAGCGGACAACCCTATCTCAGGCCTCTTTTTGGATTGAAAAAAATTGAAGCAACCCCATTAATTAACACAGAAAAATTCACTGATGAAATACAGGACCATACCCAATTGACAAACTGCAGGTCGCATCCAATCTGGATAAGGACTAGCCTGATGTACATCCAATCTGTTCTGTCATACTCCTTAGAAAGATCAATCTTCAATACTTTCGCTGGATTTTTTCTAGTTTTCAAGGAGTGGATTCCTTCCTGAGCACAACCAACAGCCTCATGGATACTTCTGCGCGAGAGGAATCCAAACTGCTCCAGTCTAATGAACTTGGCCAGAAAGGGCTTGAATCTTTCCTCTATAATCTTTGATATCACTTTATAGAGTGTATTCCACAAGGAAATCGGCTGGAAGTGCCCAAAGGATTTAGGCATTTCAATTTTAGGGATTAACTTAATAAAGGTTGAGTTAATGCTAGGCAGGAGATGGCCCAAGACCCTATTATCCTCCACAACTCTTAACATGTTGTCTTTAAGCAGATAAAAAAATGCTATATAAAACTCTGAAGTCCAACCGTTCGGACCCGGGCCACGCTTTTTTTTTTAATAACTGTAATGTCGTCTTTAATTCTTCCATCGTTATAGGTCCACTTAAAGCCTTTTGATCTTCATCCTTCAACGAACAACTGAATTTGGATGCTACAGTTACAATAGATTGTAAGTTATTCCGAGGACTGATAAAAATTCTTGAAGAAAGCCACCCCGCCATCTGCAAGTTGCTGAAAATCCAATATATTAAAGATATATTAACCTATAGAAAGTCAACATAGTTCAAAAACCTGTAAAATTTCCAACATGTAAAATTTCCACGCAAATAAATAATCAATGGTAAATCGAAAAGGAAAGAGAGTCAACTAAATTCATGAAAAATCAGTCCTCTTCATTTATATAGCTTGAGTAAATGGATGAACATACCCATTTTCTTATCTGCATATCCATTTTCTTATCTATTTCTTAACTAAAACTTATTTAAATATTAATCAAGATGCATTGAGCATAACAAGATACGAAGACCATGAAATGAATCTCCATTGTACAATTGTTACACTCAGGTTAATCTTGTTGATTCATTCAAAGAAATACAAAATCTTAAATAATATCTTAACACCTATAAATGTAATAACAATATTCCATAGAAAGCTACCTATACCAAAAACATATGAACCAAAAAACAAAAAGCTTTACCAAATACAAATACGAACTTTGCATTTATTTAGCTCAAGCTCTGATGCATAATCTATGGTCACTCGCCTCACTTTGGCATCTTCTCTGCAACTTTCTTCCAATCAGGGTGGGAGGAGATGTCATCCCACCATGCCTTCACATGTTTTCTCGACGATATCAGATCACCCTTCTTGCAAGCTGTGACAAGGTACTGTGTCCATGGTAGATGTGTTAGATCTGCCAAGCTGAAAAAGTCACCAGCCAAGTACTTGCTCTTTGACAGCCTCTCCTCATAAATATCCAACACTTTTGTTGATCCACTCAAAGAAACACAAAATCTTAGATAATATATAAATACTTAATGATGTAATAACAGTATTCCACCAAAAACTACTCAAGTTATCCTAACTAGGTTAAGCTACGAAATACAAATACGACCTTTACATTTATTTAGCTCAAGCTCTGATGCATAATCTATAGTCTACTCGCCTCACTTTGGTATCTTCTCTGCAGCTTTCTTCCAGGCAGGGCGAGAGGAGATGTCATCCCACCATGCCTTCACATGTTTTCTCGATGATATCAGATCACCCTTCCCGCAAATGTAATGGATATCTATGAACTTAAATTATAATTAAAAGTGTGCGTAGCGAGTAAGAAATCAATTAGAATAACACGTTTGGTTTATTCAAATCACAAATCACTCTCAAGGGAAAACGATGGTATTCTCTATGTTAAATTCACTCTAATTCAAATCACAGAACACTCTCGTTTTAAGATAATTCAAATCGTTTTAAGATAATTCAAATCAGAAATCACAGAACACTGAACACTCTTGTGGAAAAGTGACTACATCTATAGAATTTGGTATGTGGCAAGTGTATTGGCTAGATTAATTTCATGGTAGTAGTTCCAAATTCAAAATAAACCAGCATAGATCCATCTAAAAGGAATCTACCAAGTGTCGAGAGGGATCAAAACTCGATCTTCTTAGAGGTGCAAACTCCTTTCCATTTCAAATATTTTAAATTTGATTTGAGCAGACATGTTTTTTTTTATAATATTTTATTACTTTTTATAAAAGACACGTGTCATTTATAAGATGAGCACTTAAGAAGTTACATATCTCTTAGCCAATGCATAGATAACCAAAATTCGTGGCATATAACTTATTGTAACGTCCCCTCCCGCCTTACAAATGCAGGGGAGAGAACATTACCAAAACATACGGGGCTTTTGGCAGACTTAGCCCCAATATTCTTTCTTTACTCATAAATTCATAACAATTAAAAACTTCTGTGTGCAAAATCAACTCAATATAAACACAGCGGAATTAAACACAATGGCAAGCACACAAACAGTAATGCCTAACATATATACATATATCACAGCAGATGATGATTCAGCATATAGAGACTCAATCTCGTTCCAATGCCATGCATGGATTCCAAATTAAGATAATCAATTCATTTCATTAAACATGGACAATTTAACATATTGCAGAACACAAAATGCAAATAATTTATAATACATAGAACACTTATCTTGAAGATGAAGTTGTCCAAACAACTGGCTATGTGAGAGCAACGTTCCACCCAACCATAGATCTCTGTCCAGCCTATATTCTTTCAGCTGAGAGATCACCCCCGAGCTGGGTTGTGTATCCACTAAGGAAGAACTAGCTGGGCTGACTCACAGCCATGGTTTCGGTCATCGGCTATGCTAAGCCAACACACCGTTGGGTTTATCGAGCATACAGATGACAAATGAGGAGGATGCTAAACCAGTGAGCTCCACCACAAAGCTACAGGCATCTCAAATGAACTCAGCAGTCATGGCACCCACAATACCTACCGCACCCAACACAAGGAAGGTCCCCTTCTCTACTGCATAGTCCCTCAGGCGTCCCTTCCCTCCAGTGTTCTTCAGGGTGGGCATAGAAAGGTCCAGCTGCTAATTCCTTGAGATTCTAGCCTTCACTGGGTTTATCAAGCAAACCAAACCTCTGCTCAGTCATTCACACTTGGATTTCTCACAGTTCTGTTATCCAATAACTCAATCCCGTCACTTCATTTATGGGCTGTAAAAACTGGGTTTTCCAATGGATTTTGGGGTATCTAATACTCTCAATTTCGCCCCAAGGTTTATATCTATGGATACCCCATTGGATTTCACTATCCAATGCCAAATCTGGGCGTTTATGGCTCTTCAAAACGTGGGTTCTCTCACAGTCGCGATTTCTAATTTTTCTCCCTGCTGCCAATTCGTTTTTGGATGAAAAATGGTGCTCGTCCCTTTCCCAATGGAATGGGGATGAGGAAGAAGCAACTCCCATGAGGTAGAGTGGCTTGTGGTACAAGAAAACAGAGCCCATACTCTGCCATACGAATTTCTGGGCCACCCATGCTTCATTGAAGCCATGGACTGAATTCCTCAACCACTTCCTTACAACATAAATAAATGTCAGCAAGGTAAGTCAAATGGGTTCTCAAGGTGACATATGGCTGCCTATGGTTCAATCCCATAGCCCCCTCACCACTCCCTAGTGGATACACATGGCCCCTTCTCATTCGTTGCCTCCATAGCCAGTCTTGGAATTTTATATTGCATGATGTTTATTTACATCCTATTACAATTTCCATGGCTTAAGAGCACATGGGCATCAAATATCAATGCTTGCCCTTTAAATCAAAATTCAGGCTTTCACTAGCGGGGCCTTGGCCTTGAGCTCCACGCTAGGAAAACATACATCACATGTACACATTATTTACATTAAATGCTAATACATTCTAAGAGTCGGAATGGGGTATTACACTTATAGATGTGATTAAATACATGTGCTAGTAGGTAGGTATTATCTGCATTAACTTTACTCTAATTCAAATTAAGATAACTCTTGTTGGAAAATGATAATATTCTCTAAGTTAAATTTTAATTACAATTAAAATAATTTAAACAATTAACATTTGCTTTGGTTTGGAATTTTATATATAAACTGGAATCATAAATATAAGTTGTTAATAAAAGAGAGATTTTGATTAATGAGAATTAACTAATCACTTCCTTCAGGCTCACCATTGACCAAAAATAAAAAAAAATACCTACAAACATATTTTTATTTTTTTTACTCAAATAAAATAATCCACACATTTATGTGATTAATAATAAAAGCATTTTATACATGAACATACCTATAAATCTGTAATGGCAAAATAAAATAAAGAAATTACATATTTTATTTTTAAATTATAAAAGAGAGATTTTGATTAATGAGAATTAAAAGAATTAAGCTGTTAATAAAAGAGAGATTTTGATTAATGAGAATTAACTAATCACTCCCTTCAGCTCACCATTGACCAAAAATAAAAATAAAAATACCTAAAAACATATTTTTATTTTTTTTATTCAAATAAAATAATCCACACATTTATGAGATTAATAATAAAAGCATTTTATACATGAACATACCTGTAAATCTGCATTTTATACATGAACATACCTATAAATCTGTAATGGCAAAATAAAATAAAGAAATTACATATTTTATTGTTAAATTAAAATAAAATATATATTAAATATTTTATTAGTTTTTATTTTTAAAATAAAATATATTACATATTTATTTTTTATTTTATTTTTAAAATAAAATAAATTACTTATTTTTAAATTTAAATTTGCAATGCAAAATATGTAAGACTTTAACCATAACTTCTCTATCATATGTGCTTGCTTCTTTGTTCATTTTATTCTCTATTATTACATTTTTCTTTGATGAGTAGAAGACTTTGATCTTATCTTTATGGTATATGTGTTTTTTTGTTCCAAGTTCTAGTCTTATCACAATATGTTAATGTTTTATTAGGGATTTGAACTTGGGTGGAGAAAGTGTGAAACTTACATCCTCATCATCCAAGCTATTGCTTATAAACTTATGATCTTTTATATTCTTGCATGGTATTTTTTAATAAAATTACTCATAATAAAATTGTTCCTCATGATCTTTAGGTTTGTAGAAACACCCTCATTTTCTCCCAATGATATGGGACTTTCTCTGCTGAGCAAAACACACAATTATGTTTCCATCTATGGCTCTAATTTCCAAGACTACCCATTCAATATTAACCTTGTTTCAAATGTATTTCTAAGCTTGTTAGAGACCTTATCTACACTAACTTAAGAGTTTTCCAATTTGTTTAAAAACCCTAAATAATATTTTTAGATTAAGGCTTGGAAAAACATCTTTAGGCAATTAGTTTAATATATTGACCCACCCAACCCTTGCTCCTCAATTTGTGAAAGTTTTTCAAGCCAATATTGAAATCAAAGAAGTCAATGTTTACACAGTATAGAAGGATTCCCAAGGTAATAATATGTTTTCTAATAAGTCTTGAATTCCTTTACCTCCAGTTCCAACTACATGGATAATAATATACCTTAAACATAACAACTACAAGCCATGCCGTCTACTTCATAGTCTAATATGAGGGCTTTTTTATCTCCACCATCCCTTAGGGATTCTTAAGATGATTTGAATATTGGGGAACTTCAAAGAAAATAAAGAATCACACCATGCCTAACTCTATTGTATATTAATAAGTCCTTTGTCTAACTCCATTGTATGCTTTATAAGCTTCCTGAACATCTAAATGATACCAATGATAAATCCATCCCCACCTAATCTCACTAAAAGTGGCATCATGGAGTATTAGGGGGCTTTCCAACCCTCATTGAAAAATAATAATGAGCAAAATAAGAAATATATTTTAATTTTTTAATTTTTTTTATACAAGTTTAAAATCCATGATTTTTTTGGTTAAGAATGATCTCGATTACATTTAACCAAATACAACTAGTATTTTCTCATGACAAAGAAGGAAGATGTGGGATAATGATTTTGGAGTTGTTCTAATTTTATACCAACATATATGAATGGGGTATGAATCCCTCTTAGCAATTGATATATATATCTTTCTTAATATCATGGATGTATTCTTAGCCTTACAAAAATCTACATGTCCAATAATGTTTCTTAATAGTAAAACTTTAGGCAATGAATGGATGGTTAGATCCTTGAGTCTAATTAGCTCACATATATATACCAATTTCAAAATAGTGGATTATCTTTATAAGATAATCCACCTAGGAAACAAATCCATGGGCCACTCTTAAAAGTTAAATCCCATCTTGGGTTTTATGACCCCATTAAATTTAGGAAAAATAATTTCTCAAAGATTTGGTTTACTTGGTATAGTTGTTGTAAGAGAAGTAAGAGGTTCCTCAAATGTAGAAATCACACTATTCTCTCTAATAAATGCATGTTCTTTTTGTAGTGATCCTTAATCTAAAAATTGAATCACAACAAAGATATAGAACCATTATAATTCATAAATAACCAAAAGACATTCACCATAAGAATAACACAAAGATATATAGAGACTGATCCTCAAGGTAGGGTAACACCACCGATTACTCCTTATGGAAGGAATCATTCCACAATCCATGCTTGCTACAATACGGTTGGAGGATCCTAGGTCAGTTGCCCGACTAGGTCCTCTGTTCGACCACTTCGTAGAACATGTCGAACCATCATGTCAATCACTACATGTCGAGTCAATTAGTCACGTCGGTTAGTGAACCGACGGTTCGTTATGTAACTGTCTGTAAACTATATATATATAGGCTGGAGAGTCGGATACATGGAGGCATTGAGAAATTGTATTGTACTTTGGTTCTGACTAATAGAAAGACTTGTTGGCTCTGCCACCATTACTTATCTTGTGTTCATATCTATCTAATTACTTGCTTATTCTATATCATGTATCCTTGGTAACTATGCAATCCACTTAACTACAACATTGGTTTTGTTTTCGGTGATACATGCATAGAACGATAATGAACATGATTAAATGATAACATAACATAAGATAAAGGAATGGTGGGAGAGAAAAATAGAAAACTACTTACAAAATTATGCTAGATGAAACAAGTTAACTATCACTCAAGCAAGAGAGAAGTTATTTTCTGAAATCGTCCTCCCCTTCGTCCTGCAAACTCCTGAAATCATCCAAACCCCGCGTTATTCAAGCTTGAGGGTGACTCCCCTATGTCCTTCCAACTCGAATGGTCATCTAAACATCGCGTTATTCAAGTTGATAGCTTACTCCGAGGTTGTGGATTCAATAGCAATTGTAGTCCACATCCCCTACCTCGCGCCCAAACACTACTCTTGCATCCTGCATGTTGGATCTGTGAAACCAGTAGAATTTCGTGCCTGATCACTGCCAGGGATTAGTCGACGAAGGTCAATATGGATCCCGATCACGAGCTCCTGCAATATTGCACCGTAGTCTGATTGAGCTAGAAGGTGAGCTCCTTCAGTGTTTGAATCTTATATTCCTTAATCTTTTACAATTTCTTTCTCTTGCTCCATCCTTGTTGCTATGTTTTGTTGCATTTCTTCAGATTTTGACTATTAAGTGTAGGTTTTAATTCATGCCTTGTTAAAATTTCATGAACCTGCTGACTTTAACTGGTCTAACCTAAGACATGGGATACATGTATCCTCCTTATTCATGTCATACTTGTACTGAATCTTCAGTCTTTGTATACGCAATACTTCACTCATATTCAGTAATATGCTCTTGCCAACTCAAACTCTGATTTGCCAAATTTTCCCCATGCCGTTATAATGTATGACAACTTAACCAATCTTATGTTTTCCCTGAATGTTTCTTAACGTTGACAATGCCTCATGTATATAACATTGAAGTTTCTATTTCAAGGGCTCAAAATATTCAACCTCTTATTCTACACATCACAACATGTATCCAAACCAATGTATTAATTCAACTCAAAATCTCCAAGAATACACACTCACCTTTCCAATCTGTAAGTCTCGGTTATGCATACAATATTCTCATGAAAACTACGATGGCTCTTCAAAATAGTGCCAAAGATTTCTAGATAACAAAATTTGATCATCTAATAAATTTAATTCCACTGACACATCATTAGAGAGATTTTGAGGTAAAAAAATGACCCCCTAAGAGATGTAATAAAAAAATATGAAATATATTAAAATATTATGAGTTAGGGGTTTTATAGGGTAGATATATATGACAAGTCATATCCTACATTATTTTTTATGTACAATATAAATAACCATAGTTGAGTTACTTTTCAAAATTCACTAAAAATAAAATTAATAAAATAACTCTACATTGATGTGACTAAGATTCATTTTAAATTCCCAAAAATTTATTGTCTTTTAACATTTATTTGTTTTGAACTTACAAATGAAATTAAATCATTAAAAAAAAAAATTTAAAAACTATTTTAATTTATGTTAAATTTTTATATAACTATGATTTTCTTCTTAACAAAATAAAATAAAATAAATAGATATAAATTTAGTATAAGAGTAAGTAGAAAACATGACACTAAATTAAATAGAAGAAAGAACAAAAAGAAATATTGTAGATAAGATCACTATTAAACAATAGACCGACGATATTTATTACACGTGATCATTTGCGCTACACATTTATGGAAAATGTTAGCCCGTACATTTATCAAATAACAATTATCCAAGACCTTATTATCGTATTTTTAGTCACATAATGTAAATAAGGGAAGGAGAGATGAGTAATAAGATATGATGTAAAGGTACAGAATAATGTAAATGTTAATACAAAGGTAGATAAATACACCCTAGATATCATTGAGCTAATTCGTATTCGTATTAATATTGAATATTAAGACTATATTAGGTTTGGTTTCATGAAAGCGAATGCATTGAAGATATACCATAGTAAGTTTCAAATTAACTATGATGTCAGAGTGATAAGACATAATGTAAGTACGGAAGGGATAAATGAGCGATAAGACATAGTGTAAAGGTGACCTTTTTTATTATCAAGGAATGTTAATACAAAGGTAGATAAATACATCCTAGATATTGAGCTAATTCGTATTAGTATCAATATTAAATATATTAAAATTATATTAGGTTATCATGGTAGGTTTGGAATTAACTATGATGTTAAGTGGTGGGTTATTATAAAAGGTATCAAAAGAGTGGTTGTTATTTTAAGGAATTTATTATGAGAATATATTTTTATTGATTTAATTATTTTTTATGTATGAAAAATTTGTAATTTTATATTATTGAGTTAAAATTAAAATTGTATTTTGTAATTATATAGAAGTACGAAAGAATCAAAATATAATAATTGGAAATTTCTTTTATGTAAAATGTTAATAATATTATTATAATCTGTATTGCATTATTATTATTATTATTCTTTATTCATTAAATCTATATTTGTTGATTTTAATGATTATTGATTTTTAATAATAAAAAAGTTGTGAGTAACTAATATATCTTATTAACTTAATAAATCAATGGTGGTGCATAAATTCTTTTAATTTATTAGTTGAAGCATAAATTATTTTACCAACTAATACTTTATTATACAAGAAAAAAATTATTAATAAAAAAATAATTATACATTTTGAAAATATTTTTATAACACAAATACTTATCTAAGAAATTATGTTAACTCCTTACAACCAAGAAAATTATAAATACAAAATATACATGTAAAAATTCAATATCAACATTTATCAAAACTAAATATAAATAAATACCTATGATTCAACTTTTATATATATATGACACTATACCTCATACATAACTAACATATCTTTCATATTTATATCATTCATAAATTTAACTTATTCAAATGAATGCCTATGATTCAACTTTCATATATATATATAACACTATACCCCATACATAACTAACATACATCTTTCATATTTATATCATTCATAAATTTAACTTATTCTAAAAGTGTTATATATATATATATATGACACTATAACTCATACATAATTAACATACCTCTGTCATTTTTTCCTTGGTTTTTCCTTGGAAAAAGTCCGTAATTTTATTTCAAAAAGATGATTAAAATTACATTCTACACATGTAGTAGAATCACAAGGATCCCTACATTTTCACATATTTCTGTCCCATATAAGCAGAAACAACAGCTTATAAGGAGCTGAACCAAAATAGAGAAACCCAAAGAAAATCTTTGCCACAAGAAGATGAATCTTGAACAGCAAAGAGAAACCAAAAACATTGCCACAAGAAGAAGAACAGGACCCTGAGCAATGTGCCACAAAACCCTCGCCGGCCATCAAGATTAGCAAGACGTCTTCAGCTTCCATCAGAACCAAAACCCTCAACAGGAGAAACAGTAGATCTAAGTCTGTGGACGAGCAGCAAACTCAATGGATCTCCCAAACCAGCGAACTCAGCCAGCAACTCCTGATGAAGAAAACGGCCAGGCAAAAAGCCCCAGACGCCTCCACCGACACCGACCACCAGGACCCAACGCATCAGCACTGCTCCGCCTGTGATCTTTGCAACAAGCCGCATAGAAGACCGCCATTAGCCTGCCACCAGAATCCCTGCGCTGCCTCCACCGCACGTCGTCGTTCAGGAATCCTGCAAGAAACGCTCCAAGAACCGCGTACGATCGAGACCCAAATAATCCTTGAACAGTGACAGCCTGCTTTCCTTCACTTCCTTGCAGATCTTCAAGAACCCTCTGAACGGCCTGAGAACAAGAATATTAAAGCTCTGGGGCAGGCGGCTCCTCTCGCCATTGAGGAGGCGAAGAAGCTCGTCCTCGCTCTCAAATCTCCTGTCAACAAGCTGCAGACGCCTCCTAATCACAATACCAGTGGTGGAAGCCTCGAGCCGTTTCTTGATATCATCCACCGCCCGGCCGATCTCGTCCTCCCACGCAAATCGCTGGACGACCATTATTAACAAAGAGCATTGATCTTTATCGGCGAAAAGGCTATTCGAGCTGCTCAATCGCGTTATGCAAAGGTCATTCCAGAGCAGAGCAGAGAAGAGAAGAGAAGGGCAGGTCCCACAACATAACAGAACAGAGCACAGCAGGTCAGAGAAGAAAATAGCAGAGATCCTTCCCAATTCATTTCCCATCCGGTCCAACTTGGATTCAGGAAATTAAACCCCAAGCAAAGGTCATTCCAGAGTAGAGCACAGCAGCTACGAGCGCCGAGCAGAGCATAGCATTGTAGAGGTATTCCAAATCCATAGCATCGTAGAGGTCTTCCAATTCCAAATACAGAATCAAGAAATGCAAATACAGAATCAAGAAATCCAAATACAAACTGGTTCACAGTTGGATTCAGGAGTGGAGCACAGCAGGTTCCAGCGCCAAGCAGAGCATAACTTCTTGCTCTGTCACATACAGACTCAAGAAATTAAACCCCAGACGCCGATCTTCTGTGTGCCAAAACTCACTTCAACATACCTCTGTCATATTATTATCATTCATAAATTTAATTTATATGCATAACTAACATACATTTTTCATATTAATATTATTCATAAATTTAATTTATTTTAAAAGTACAAATATATATATATATGCTTATAAATTAGTTTAACATTATAATATTAAATAAAATAGAGTGAATATATAATTAAAAATTAAAAATATGAAAATGATAAAAATATTATTTGATGAAAAATGTGAAAGGTATATATATATATATATATATATTAGTTTGACATTATGATATTAAATAGAATGGAGTGAATATATAATTTTAAATTACAAACATGAAAATGTCAATACATTATTTTATAAAAAAATGTGAAAAGACATTCTTTATGAATTATGAGTACTTTACTTGAAAATGACAATAATATTATTTTATGAGAAAGTGTGAAAGGGAAAAAATGTGAAAATACATTCATTATCAGTACTTTACTTGAAAATGATAATAATATTATTTTATGAAAAAATGTTAAAGGATTTTCATTATGAGTACTTTACTTTATGACTTGAAAGTACTTATACCACTACCTTGGTTAACTATGGGTTTTCATCCATCATAGAAAATTTGACAAATAAGCATTCTTAACTCATGCAATGCCACCTCAACCATGGGGAATGATGTCATCTACTAAAATGTGATTGGTTGATTTTTATAGTACATTTTCTTTGTTTTGAGGCCCATTTTTTACCTCAAAATTTCTCTAATGTGTCCTCGACATCATACCTTCGGCTTACTCGTATTGCTCTTTTGGTACAACTTGACCAAAACAAGACTTGAGCAATATGACTATGACCTAGTAAAACCTCTAACTTTTACATTTTAACCAATACATCTCTGGTAAGAAATAGATCAACTTTTGATGTGATGAAACTAGACTTACACTATGTTATTACAACTAGCACTTGATTACAACATTGCAAAAACCATATTTAGATATTTAGGTAAACCAAACTGATGTTCCACTAGTGAACTTATTTAGATAGGTTGTACTTACCTACCCTAATAAAAAATGGGGCATTGACTTCTAAGTGAATTCATATTTTCAGTGTAGCCACACAAGTGTCTCATTGAATTACAAAACATGTGCTTGTTCTTGATTATAAACCAAAACAAGGGTATATTCAGTTTCCTCCAAAATTATGTTGATCTTTACAAAGCAAGGGTGAAACTTGACACTTTACTCTGAAGTTTCACATTAATAAAATTATCCTATCTTATCTTCTCTTATATAAAAAATAAGGCTGGTACCTAATCTATTTGAAATCTAGACTCAAAATACTACCCCACCCTAAAACAGGGCAATAAATGCTAATTGAGGTCATTTTCCTAGTGCAGCCACCCAAGTGCCTCACTGATATTACAAAATATTCCCTTGTGGTTGATTATAGACCAAAACAAAGATATATTCAATTGCCTCCAACAGTAAGTTGATCCTTCAATCACACTACCTTTGTGTAGGGACCCCCTTTTGGGGTCCCCCCAAAAAAACTTCCAGTACGATTTTTCAGAAGAAGATATAGAAGCCATAGATCTAGTTCTATCTATCATAGTGCATGAATGTCAATATATAAAACTATATACTCAGATTTATTAATTCTCAAAAAGATTTAGCAAAATAAATAAATAAAAATACTTCAAACCTGTTTTCGACGGTTGGTCCAGCGAATTGATGGAGTCCTCGAAGTGTTTTCCGCACGATCCAATCCAATCTCCTAACGAAGTACCGAGTGACCCCTCGGTTGACCTCCCTACCGTATCGGGGTTATTCTTCTTCACTCCGAACCCTTGAGCTAATGGAGTCATAAGAATCCACAATCTAGCCTCCCGAAAGGATCTCCCAATCCCTGTTCCAGCTAATCCCAACTCCAGGGATCATAACATAATCTGAGATTATGATGACCATCCAGCATTAGGGAGCAAGAGATATCTTTCTCTCCTTCTCCTCCCTCATTATATAGCAAAATTTTGTGTACCATGTGTCTGTCCATGCACATATTTAATTTAATTTTATATTTTAATTTCCAATATTCTCAAACACATGTGTCTTCTTAATGTCTTTAATGTGCACCTGAATCCCTAGATCAGTGGGAGTTAAGTGTAGAAGAGTTCTACTTCTCTTTTGGTTCTCATTTAGTTTACTTAACAATCTTTTAGTTAGACTTATTGCTTTCTACTTTTCTTCATTTTCCTAATATTAAGATTGAATTAAAAGATGATTCATTTTACTAAAAGTATAATCTATTTTTAAATTTCCTCTTTATAAAATAATTTAAATGAATAATAAAATTAATTAAAGTAAAATATTGAATAATAATAAAAGAAAAACAATTATTTTATTAATGACCTATTTTAATTCTTCTTCAAAATAATGAAGTCAAAATAGAATCTTTAATAGAATGATTTAAAATAATAAAATCCATAAAATTAAAATCTTTGAATAAAAATATGTCTGTTATTATTAATATTTTTCAATCAGCATAACTAATCAAATTTAATATTGAATAAAATCAATTTCTTCTATTCTTTTTCAAGTTAATAAAATCAATTAAAATGAATAATTCAAATTAATGAAATCAATTAAAAATAAAATCTTGAATAGGATTATTCAAATTAATAAAATAGAACAAAATGAAATAAAGTATTTCTTAAATCTTATGTGAAATTTTCATTTATACCATTGATTAATTTTCTTCCTCTCGTTCTTGTCTAGGTACCTCTTCGGCGGGCCCTTCTGAGAATTTCATTTCTTCCTTCTTATGGGGAGTACTGTGTAGCGAACGGGAACCGTTACCGTGATCTCTCAACTACTCTCCTTGGAGACTAAGGGATGTTGAGGCATAAGGCTCTCCTTATTGTGCGCCCCTCAACTCATCGTACGCGACCAAACCATTATGGCCTTGCCCGTACGACATACGCTTCCTCGGGTGAGCTGAAACAGCTTCACCCGTGCGTAGATTGCTAATCCAGGGTCGACAGTCAGTCATCGTACCCCTATGTGTTATTTCCATTCTTACGACCCCTATAATTCCATTGTGGGTCAGTCGGTAAATCATCTTACCTTCCACTGCACACACACGCACTCAAACGCACATTAGTAGCACTGCACTATGAAATATTTCATCATCCATCATAATATCTCAGTCAGTCGAGCATATATTTCATTCATCTTTTTCTCTCAATCAGTAAATCATATCTATCATTCATCATTCTATCTCAATCAGTCGAGCATATGTAACATTTAGCCATTCTATCTCAATCAGTCGAGCATATCTAACATTCAGTCGTTCTATCTCAATCAGTCGAGCATATGTAACATCCAGTCATCCTATCTCAATCAGTCGAGCATATCTAACATTCATTCATTCTATCTCAATCAGTCGAGTATATCTAGCATTCAGTCATTCAATCTCAATGAGTCGAGCATATCTAACATTAATTCATTCTATCTCAAATAGTCGAGCATGTCTAACATTTAGTCATTCTATCTCAATCAGTTGAGTATATCCAACATTCAGTCATTCTATCTCAATCAGTCGAGCATATCCAACATTCAGTCATTCTATCTCAATCAGTCGAGCATATCTAACATTTAGTCATTCTATCTCAATCAGTCGAGCATATCCAACATTCATTCATTATATCTCAATTAGTCGAGCATATCTAACATTTAGTTATTCTATCTCAATCAGTCGAACATTCATTTATTAAGCAAAGTATTAGTTTCTATAACGGTCGTTCAAGCATTTTCAAAGTAAATTCAAATGGTTCGTGTTTTACTTAGCCGGTTCATTTCAAAATTAGTACCTCATTATTCTAAACAGTTAAGGTACCGAGGCGGGCATTACACTTTGTAAAGCAAGGGTGAAACTTCATACTTACTTCTCCGAAGAACAAGGTAGAAACATGTTGTATCATTGAAGCCCTACACATAGAAAACATTATGTATGTGTCTTTCTTATTCAATTAATACTTGATGTTTTCAGCTGAGTTCGGTTACACGCTAAAGCACACTATAGAGAATGATGCAATTGCTTGGATAAAGTAATTGGAAGCAACATTAACACAACCATCATGGGTGATATTGAACTAAAAATAACACCATTGACATTTCCCGTTCTTATTTAGCTATACCAATATTCCTTTCAATTTCTTATCAGTCTTCAAACAAAAAAATGAGGCTTATCATTCTTCCTTTCATGCTAAATGTATAGGGAACCCTGGTAATCCCATCTCCCTATATGATTGAGGTATGGATTCCCCATGATGGTACTGTGAAACATATATGTGACATTGTTTGATACTTGGAGACATGGAGCTGAGCCCAACTTAACAATCACAACTCTACTACTTACAAAGCCATCCCATCAGTGGAAAACACTCCACTTTTTTAGGAATCAAACCTTGCTTACAAATCCATCCCTTGAGTGGAAAACCATCCAATTTTCAAGGAATGTATTTCAACTCACCTCTGATAGTAGTAGTATGATGTAATGTACTCTCCGAACTATTATCTAGAATCTATACCACTCCATTGTGCAAACTCACTTCTCACAGCAATAGTATGATATAGTGTACTCTCCGAGCTATTATCTAGAATCTAGACCACTCTGTTGTACAAATCAAGTATCTAAAAATTGATTACAAATTCGTAGATTACAATCACTCATGTGGGTGTGAAATTCAAGTAATACAAATTTGATTACAAAAAGATAGATACTAATCACGCATGTGGGTATCATTGCAACTAAAATATAATCCTTTACCAATCAAGATTTCACATTAAATGAAAATACTAGCACAAACCCATCTAAACCAGGGTCTGACATATACCACTCTATTGTGCAAAGAAAGTAATAAAAAATTGATTACATATTGTAGATACTTCTCACTAATGTGGTGTCAATGCAATTGACATATAATCCTTAACTAATGAAGGCATGCCCATTGAATTAAAACACTAGCACAAACCTCTCTAAAAGCATGTCTAATGTAGACCTTTTTTTTGTAAAGAAAGCAAAAAAAATGATAATAACTTTGTAGGTAGAATTCACTTATGAGGGTGATACTGCAGCTGAGATATAACCCTTAACCAATCAAAATTGTCCATTGAATCAAAACACTTGCACATACCCATCTAAATCTGTGTTTGATACAGATTACTCTATCGTGCAAAGCAAGTAATAAAAAGAGGATTACATATTTGTAGATACCACTATCTTATGTGCTTATTTTAGTGTAGCCAATAAGTTTCTCAGTGCAACAACAGTTGACAGTTACTTTCCAATAATTTCTAGTGCTGAAATGGCTACCTCTTCATGTCAAAGTGCTAGCCAAGGCGCTAAACTCCTTATTGAATTTTAATAGTTTATATTGAATGTTTTCTTTTTATTTATCAAAATTTGTTGTTTTCAGTTTTTCCAAGTCATTGGAAGCATAAACAAAATCCAAACAGGAAGTAAAGAAATATAAAATAGTGCATTAACGGACATTATGCCTAGAAGTGTCTTGTTATCTGAATCCTGTTCAAGCAAGTATTACATATGTGCTTTACAACAATGCATTAAATCATGTTTTCCAAAGAAAGAGAGATGTTTATGGAACAACCACAAATAATGAGGAATATTATATTGTCCTTGTTGAAGGATTAAAAGAGGCAAAACAAATATGGTGCCAATGACATTACAATGTTTACCAACTCGAAATTGATATGTAACCAGATGAAAGGAATCTATCAAGTTAGAAAAGAGAATTGGAAGCCTCTTCACAAAGAAGCAAGAGTCACCACTGCACAATTTTAGTCTTTCACCATAAATTACCATGCAAAGATTAAGAAGATGTCCATTGATATAGCGTTTGGAGCAATTTCAAATCTAGGTGCAGGTGCCAAAGATGACTTATTATCAATGTGTCTTCCAACAAAAGTCGTTGGTGGACATCGATATAGATCTCCAAGATGTAAATGATTTTTTTTATGATGTTTGTGGTGCTGCTCATGTTATGGTTGTTTCATTGAAACCAATACATTTACTATGTTTCTCATGCCATGATTGTTTCATTGAAACCCATACATTTAACAGTTTCACTTGAAAATTTGACTTTTGTTTCTTTAAGTTGGAATAATCAATGATAAATAGTTTGTTATCTTTGTGTTACTATGCATAGGATTTAGTGTAACATTAGTGCCAATTATGAATTTGATAGGATTCCAAGTCGCTGTGATGAGAAACAAGGATTAATCCAATGAAAATATATTGTAAACTAAGATGTACAACTTCATTGCAATAAAATGTTATCTTCCATATGTCACTGTAGTTGGTAGTTCCATTGACCTACTTCAACGGTCATTAGTTGGACATGAATATAATTATTTGATCTTATCTATGCCTGTTTTAGAGTTAAAAGTTAATAACTTCCATTGCTACACTCCAAAACATGGTTGGGTCCTTGCATCATGTCTACAAATATGCATGGTGTTCTTCTTTTCACATCTACCATATTGAGCTCATTGAGGTTACAACTATCACGGTTGTAGTATCCTTTATACAATAGTGTGAATGACATTTATCATTCATAATAAAAGATGCCAAAGTTGTCCCTACCACTTGTGTGCACTTGGAATGTTTAAAAAATGTTTTATTAGAATGCAAAATTGTTGAAGAAAATTATATTTGCAAAGTGTTTATTAAAACCACACAACCAAAATTACCATATTGCCTATATCTACATTGGGGATACTACATAACTCTAATTGTCCATTCATCTCTTTTATACATAGTCCATTTATTTCTAACAATTACAATTTCATTCCAAGTAAATCATAAGGTACTTATGATGAATGGGATGAATATGAATGTCAATGCACCCATTCTCTCTATATTGTAACTCCACTTGAGTGCACGAACCCAAGTAACAAAGTCACTAATTTTCTCTTCAATAGTGTTGCATTGGCATACAAGTAAAAGCCTAGCATAGCAAAAACCCAGGTATAGATGTCTACAAGTGCAAATGATTAGGTGCAAGCATTCAAGTGTAGGTCCATGAGTGCATATCCTCAAGTGTTCAACACTGGTTAGTGCACTTCAGAACACACGCACATTCTAGCACACATAAAATTGCAAAAAGGGGACATCAACAATACCTTATCTAGATCAAATTTTGTGGAGTAATTGGTTCCTTGATATTGATCAATGATGTCATCTATCTGGGTAATAGGGTGTTTGTTGTTAACTATTTTATCATTTACTGATATGTAGTTCACACATAGGTGCCTCTTATTAACTTTTTGGAATAATAAAGTTGGGACCCATAAGACAACCTACTAGATGAATCTTGATTTCATTAATTAGATGGGGTAGATTTCTTTTGAGTTTAACACTCTCTATAAAGAAAGTTGGGATAGTTTTTTTGTGTGTAAACAATGCTTCCTTTTTGCATAGGTATATTCTGATGTCTTGAGCACAAGCAATAGTTTAGGACTACTAAATTTGAAACTTCAATGGCTTCATCTTCCTCATTTTTATATTCCATGTACATTGTGTTAACCTTTTCTGAATTAGCTTTAGACATTCTCTGTTGGCATCTAAATCTTTTTTGACAAGTACAATATTTTGGGGATCTATGGTCCCAAGTCTTAGTTTGGTTCTAAGATTTTGGAGAAGACCTATTTTACAGATTTGATAGCAAGTGTTACCTTTCAAACTTTCACATCCCAAAAATTGCCTTAATGTAGTGTCCCTTTTTAATAAATTTCGAAAAATTGGAAAAATTGCACTTTGTGGCCAATTCGACCCTTAGACTAGTTATGACTCCAATGCTCCCAAATGGCTCCAAATGCTTCCAAAGTGGGTATGAAGGTATTTGGAAGGTATTAAGACACAAAAATGAGGCTGATGGATGCTTGGACACTCTCAAAATACTTCTGCAACATTCATTTACAATCAGGGAAAAGTAAGGAATTTTACTAGTCAATTCTAGGTTCAAAACCCCCAAGGGTAGGGGACAAAAATGGCTTTCCAAATGTTGTATAACCTTCCAAAATTTTAGAACATAGACATGGTACTTTTAAAGGACTTCAATGATCTCCCAAATGCATCATCAATCAGTTTATATAGGCTTCTTCAACTCCCATAAATCATAGGTTTGTGGCCATGTCTTCACATAGGGGGAAATGATCAGAAACTTCACTATTTGCCATGAAATTCGAGATTTATGTTCCAAAGGCTTATGAAATGTATATGAAAATTCTTCAAGACATTAATGGAAATCCATAAATCATAAAAATCACATATATGAGCTGATACAAGTCGAAATAAAGCAACTTCAAGCTTTCATAACAAGATATGAGGAAAATGGCACCATTTACACATTGTTTGGTATTTTGACATAGTTTCAAGTGGTATTTCGACCTGAGTATATTCTGAGCAGAAAATACAGATTAAATACACCATATTACAAATAAATTGGGCCATAAGGTCTCCCCCAAATAGATCAACATCTCACCAAGTGCGCCCTTCCTCCAAGAGCCGAAATATGAAGAGAGCGTTGAGAAAGGTGTGGAAACAAGTTGAAAAAGAGAATGTCACGAGTAGCCCTGTAGCTTCAAACTGCAAAAAATGAAACCATTGTAGCTCCAAATTAAATTTCTGAATGGCCTCTCCAATTTCCAATTAGGATGGGAATCTTTCACCCTTGAAATTGGTACTAAGACAAGTAGAGTAAACACTCCACAAGCATGGACAAGCTATGCTCTCCAATATGCAAAATGAGAAATGATCAAAAGACACTCTCCTTCTTTTTCTTGTCTTTTATAAACTTCTCAAGTCCTCTAAGGGTCGAATTCCTTCCAAAATCCTCATGCCAACTCAAGTTGGGAAGAGATTCCAATGTGTGCCACTTGTCCAACAATTCCTAGTCTCCATGTTCCCTCAATTCGAATGGGTGTCTCTTTGGATGCCCTAACTCCCTTGTGTACCTTCTTGGAGGCTATTTTTAGCCCTGACATGTCATATATGTCAGATGTCAGCATTCAGGTCTGATTTTTGCAATAGGTGTCATAGGATCTTCATCATTGTTGTCATAGAATCTAGGGAATCTAGCCCAAGTGTCTCAATATCTCTCAAATGCCTCTTCCTCTTCCATGGGAGTTACTCTTCCACTCCAATTCGACCTTGATTGAGTCATGCCAATTATATTGACCTTCCAACTCCCCAATATCATTAGACTCCACCTTGGATTCGAATGGGTGAGAATAGGATGCCATGTGGCATGAGGAATCTAGCTTTGTGAGGGTCCCACACCACCAATGTGTCTCCATGACCAAGTGCCACCTTATTTTCCTATCATAAATATTTATTTAATCCCTTTTAATATATTTATTTCAATATAATGTCCATTTGCGGTTTTATAGTCTCCTTATTCCAAATCTAATGTTTCCACCCCAACCTAGGAAACTAGTAGATTGGTGGAATTTCCTCTTTTTGATATATATTTGAATGGGGACATTACAGTCCTCCCTACCCATGATTGCTTTCCCTCAAGAAATTTCAATTTAAGATGCTGCAAAATTGTTCCTCCTCTATTAGGTATCCTTCCAGGAGGAAGGTCTCCCAAAACCTTTTCATTCTTGTGTTTCATACTGTGGGAGGACACTGCTTGATTTGGATAGGTGTGCATTCCTCTCAATACCCTTTGTTTTCCGAAACTTTGAATCTCATTTCAGGGATTTGATAGTTCATTGTATGTTCCCCTATAGAGTACGTCCATTTCACTCCCAATACCAAATTAGTATCAGCAAAATCAACCACATAAAATCTATCAGAAAATGTGTAATTACCTATTGTGAGTTGTAGCTTTGGAATCCATGTTTTGCACTCCATAGTATGGTGACCTGGAATGATGACTGGGAAGCCATAGAATGGTTCAGAAGGTAGATTTCTTCTCTCCACCATGGCTACATCAATGAATTTATGTGTGGCTCCTCCATATACCAATACAGAAACCATTTGTCCTTGTACAACTCCCTGGCATCGAATAGTGTGGAAATGAGGCACTCCTAAAATCACTGCTAGTCTCCCTTTGTCAGGTAATGGATCATCCTCTTCTTGTTTCTCTTCTTCTGATGTGGCATATCCCTCTTCTTGGGCTGAAATATTTCCTCCTTCCTCCATACCCCCTTCATAATCATCATCAGAAAATACTTCAATGAATTTTGCCTTTCCCTTAGCACATTTATGCCCTGGTACCCATGGTTG
Source organism: Larix kaempferi (assembly GCA_027924585.1). Lineage (NCBI taxonomy): Eukaryota > Viridiplantae > Streptophyta > Pinopsida > Pinales > Pinaceae > Larix > Larix kaempferi. Next base: position 62,777,248 of record BSBM01000370.1, on the reverse strand, counting down.
GAAGCATGTGTAACATAGTTTCTTTCTTCGGAGTTCTTCCCTGCTTGGTCCCTCTTTATTATCCTTTTCAAATGGATCTTCTTTCCATGGCTTCTTTTCAAATCTGAATTGAGAAGGAAAGTTGGGCTTAGGAGGATACCTTGTCTTGGGTAGCACATTTTGCAGATCTCTTGCCAAGTTCATGGCATCTTTCAATGAAGTAGGTTTGTGGGCCTTAACCAAATCCTTCAAAGGTTCAGCCAACCCTTCAGTAAAGAGAAATACTAATTTTACCATAGATATATCAGCCACCTTAACTGATAATTTTTTAAATTCTAACATGTATTCATCCGGTGTTCCATTTTGCTTCAACTGTGCTAGTTCTTTGAAAGGCATTTCTGGGTCTTTTTGCTCAAATCTTTCCAATACACTGTTAACAAATTCTCCATATGTTGTAAACTGATCATGTCCCAAGGTTTTAATTCCATGGAACCACCAATCATTGGCATCTCCCTCAATATGCAAAATAGCCATTTTTAGAGCATCCCCTTCAACCATTGGATTCAGCTGAAAATACACATCTAGTTTTTGTATCCAAGTATTTGCAGAACTTTGAGATGAGCCATCAAAAGTAGGAAGTGTCATTTTACTTATTTCATAATTAAATTCTTTATTTTGAAAGGGAGTCCTATTACCTCTCCTCATTTTGAGCTTGTTTGCAACAGTAAAGTATTGATCAAATGGGAGCGTTCTTCTACAATCTTCACTCAACTGCTGCCATTCTGTTATAACTTCCTGCATATCATATTGGGTGTTAGGATATTCTTTGGAATCAGGAAATTTAGGTGTAGTAGGCCTTATTGAACTCTGAAATTCATTAGGTCGATTATGAGGCCCTGTCTTTGAGAAAATACTTTCACCCATTGGCTTCTTTTCCTCAGAAAGAGAACTACTGCTGCCTCCTACTGCCACGTTGCTTCCAATTTGACTAGCCAACAATTCAAACCCTTTCATGATATGTTTTTTCATGTCATCAAAAAATGGTTTCATGAATTTACTAAATTCCTCCTTCTCCTCTGAGGTTCCTTTCTCATCTTTACTCATGGTTTCAAAAGAATGCACTTCTTCTCCTTCTTCTTCTCTTTCACCAAAAATACTTTCAGTTTCAGTTTCTAAGGGTGGAGGATTATTTTTATGACTTCTTGTACTCATGAATGGTCATCCACATCAGGTGCAAGGACCATGCTATGATACCACTTGTAGTGTTCCTTTTTAATAAATTTAGAAAAATTACACTTTGTGGCCAATTCGACCCTTAGACTAGTTATGACTCCAATGCTCCCAAATGGCTCCAAATGCTTCAAAATTGGTTCTGAAGGTATTTATAAGGTATTAATACATAAAAATGATCCTGATGGATTCTTGGTCACTCTCAAAATACTTCTGCAACATTCATTTACAATCAAGGAAAATAGGAAATTTTACTAGTCAATTCTAGGTTCAAAACCCCCAAGGGTAGGGGACAAAAATGGCTTTCCAAATGCTGTATAAACTTCCCAAATTTCAGAACAGAGACATGGTACTGTTAAAGGAATTCAATGGGCTCCAAAATGAATCATAAATAAGTTTATATAGGCTTCTTCAACTCCCATAAATCAGAGGTTTGTGGACATGTCTTCACATACAGGGAAATGATAGGAAACTTCACTATTGGCCATGAAATTCGAGATTTATGTTCCAAAGGCTTATGAAATGTATATGAAAGTTATTCAAGATATTAATTACCATCCATACATCATAAAAATCATAGATATTAGCTGATACAAGTTGAAATAAAGCAACTTCAAGCTTTCATAACAAGATATGAGGAAAATGGCACCATTTACACATTGTTTGGTATTTTGACATAGTTTCAAGTGGTATTTCGACTTGAGGATCTTATGAGCAGAAAATATGGATTAAATACATCATATTAAAAATTGATGGGGCCACAAGATCTCCCCAAAATAGATAAGCATCTCACCAAGTGTGCCCTTCCTCCAAGAGCCAAAATATGAAGAGAATAGTGAGAAAGGTGTGGAAATAAGTTGAAGAAGAGAATGTCACAAGAAGCCCTGTAGCTTCAACCTAGAACAAATGAATAAATTGTATCTCCAAATGAAAGGTCTGAATGGCCTCTCCAATTAGGATGGGAATCTTTCACCCTCGAAATTGGTACTAAGGCAAGTAGAGTAAACACTCCACAAGCATGGACAAGCTATGCTCTCCAATATGCAAAATCAGAAATGATCAAAAGACACTCTCCTTCTTTGTTATTGTCTTTTATAAACTTCTCAATTCCTCCATGGGTCGAATTCCTTCCAAAATCCTCATGCCAACTCAAGTTGGGAAGAGATTCCAATGTGTGCCACTTGTCCAACAATTCCTAGTCTCCATCTTCGCTCAATTCGCATGGGTGTATCTTTGGCTTCCCTAACTCCCTTGTGCGCCTTATTGGAGGCTCTATTTAGCCCTGACATGTCATATATGTCAGATTTCAACATTTAGGTCTGATTTGTTTCATAGATTTCATAGCATCTTCATCATTGTTGTCATAGAAGCTAGGGAATGTAGCCCAAGTGCCTCAATATCTCTCAAATGCCTCTTCCTCTTCCATGGGAGTTACTCTTCCACTCCAATTCTACCTACATTGAGTCATGCCAAGTATATTGACCTTCCAAATCCCCAATATCATTAGACTCCACCTTGGATTCGAATGGGTGAGAATAGAATGCCATGTGGCATGAGGAATCTAGCTTTGTGTGGGTCCCACACCACCAATGTGTCTCCATGACCAAGTGCCACCTTATTTTCCTATCATAAATATTTATTTAACCCATTTTAATATATTTATGTCAATCTAATGTCCATTTGGGGTTTTATAGTCTCCTTATTCCAAATCTAATGTTTCCACCCCAACCTAGGAAACTAGTAGATTGGTGGAATTTCCTCTTTTTGAGATTTATTTGAATGGGGACATTACACTTAACTTACTATTAAATGATTTAGAAACAAACTTGGAGGGCCCTATTAATTCCACTCTCATACACTTCTATTATGGTGTGTCTTACAAATGAAATTTTAAGCCAACATAAACTCGATGAAGTTACAACTATCCCTGCAGAAACATCAACACTTCTTATTGTTATACTTTTTTTCTTTGAATCCTAAAAAGATGGAACAATCAATTCAAAATTCATTGCTGGAACCTCTTCCTCCAAGTGTGAAGGCTCACAAGGATTGAGTTGACTAATGTTGAAAACATCATGGATACAAATTTGTGGTAGGAGATACAACCAAAAGGAACTAGAAACCACTTGTGGAAAGATGTGGAAGACCTCAAATGATAGCCAAGTAGTGTCCACAAATACTTCTAAAAGCAACTCGGAAATCTGGTATTGCAGTAAAAAATGATGGTAAGTGGAAGTGAAAATTAATCCAAACATACTCAAAGATTTCTTGCTTTTGGAGCAATTGTAGACTTATTACAAGTAAGTGCCATTACAGGTGTTGTAGTATTTTGTAAAAATGGCCTTCATATGAATAAGCATGAGTTTCTATGAGAATTAGATCAGCTAGCCCTATTGCTCATACATGTTATGAATACACAATATATTCCATTGATGAATGAATGCTAGCAAACCTCTTAAGGTGTGGACAATCCACGAAGAGTGCCAAGATATTGGACACTTTCTCCCACATACCAATTGTTCCCCCCAATAGATGGATCTAAGGGGAAACCATAGGAACATTTTAGAAAAGTGTGGAGCGCTACTTAACCCTTTGACCCCTTGACTCAATAAAAAAGTGCCACGTAGCATAAAGATATGTAAATAGGTTGTACCTTCTTACTAAGCGAATCCAATATGTAAACTAACTCCTCAAAGAGGGACACATTCCTCAAGAAAAAAATATAAATCCAGGGCATCCTTCAAGCAAGGGGTCTTATATGCAGGTCATTAGATATATAACAAACCTTGAATCTACACATGTGAATCAAATCTTATGATGCATTACTAGGTGCTATTATTGACATTAATGGAGGGTGTTGAATGCATGTGAAAGGAGTGAATTATTCTATTGAAAATAGGCAGTTTAACCACCTTAAACAACAACATGTTCCTCCTGACCTTATGTTGTAAATGAAAAGATTAGAAAAAAACACCAATATGCCATCATTTGAGTGAATCAACCTTGTCTGATCTATGCCACAAATGCTAAGGACAACCGCTGAAAATAGTATGCTAACATAAGGGTTTCCATTGGCACCTATTCTTTTTCAAATCCTTGTTCAACATGGCTAATTTATTATACTTCATTCCACATAATCAACCAATGCTTTGATAGTTGAATATTAACATTGATACTTTTCAAAAAGCAACACTTCTAGCCTCCAATTCATATGATGGCTTTCTATCCTATCAACTATCATATTCATCCCACCAACGATATGCAAGGTTTGTCCTTTTTCCTGGCAACTTTAATGATAGTGAGGTCATGAACATGTTGCCAGTAGGTAATGCTTGAGTTACAAAAAATTTAATTTTACTTGGTTCTCTACATTATCACAGTCACTACCCCTTTGCTCTCTTCAACCAATGGTGGAAAATACCAAAACATAAACCTATTAAAACTTATTAGTTTTTCCATGAAATAACAAATTTAGTAGAACGGTCCTGAACATCCTCAAGTACAAATCACTACACATGGATTAGGGTGCTACAATAGAAAATCATCACAATCCATTTATGAGTTCAAACCACCTCAAATTATGCCAAATGAGCTAGAGCGCTTCATCAAGAATAGTGATCCATGCCATCAAGGTGCCACATCAAGCTAAAAAAGATAAAACACTCCAAGAGAAATTTAAACCATCATACAAATGCTAAAAGAGAGGGTGCTCCATGGAAAATTACCAATGATACATAATCAATTCTAAATCTATCCTCGTAGGCTAGGGTACTCTCACAAAACAACCTCCAAGTGCCATCATTTCAATTAAGTATGCCAAGCATTCTACCATAAATGTCCACATATGAAGATGCCTAATCAAAACAAAGATGTCAATGAGCTTTATGAAAAGATGGACAGTATGTCACAAGAAAGTGAAATGTTTAATGATGAGATAAAAGTTTAAAACTCCATAGACCACAATTCATAGAACTTGCAAGTGAAAGTCATGATGATTAGTCATTGAACTCTTTTGGGAATTGGAACCAAGGTTCGTCTTACTCATATTCAGTGTATGCTTGGCATAGAAGCTTTATGTTGACTCTGCATCTCATGACACGCTAGGGACTGGACATACCATCACAGTTTGAAAAATGCCATGTGCTAAAAGCAATATCACTTCTACTTTGTTTTTCATGAAGCACATACCTTTAAACATGGAGTGAGTTTGTCTAGACTCTGCGATCTACTACAAGGATTTGTAGATGGAGATGACAGTAGGTAGAGACTTTCAATTCAAAAGGACTATGTTCTATATTCTCATTCTGTTAACAATGGATTTACTCTTGATTCAAACTTTGCTTACTTGTATAGTAAGTTTTAACTAAAATTTATGTTGAGCCTAAACGCCTAGTTGTGGTGAGGCTTTGATGAATCCAAAACCCAACAATTTTGTATTTGTTGAAGAGAATGAAATGCAAATTCGTTCCCTAGTTTCCTTCAAATGAGCTTAGAAAAAGTATAAAATCTTCCCTAGTAGCTATTATTGTTGAATATTGGTAATAGGTGTTCCCTCGCAAAGTTATGTTGTTGTAGTCATGTCCGAGCTGCATGTTGGAGGTGGTCTCATGACGAAAAAAAACATGTGCATAAACAACTCCAACTCACTAAAATATTAGCTCAAAAAATGAGCTCAAATGACCACTTTTGGATTTTATAAAGGAGGGTGAATGGTTAGCCCAGTCAGACCTCTAAATGCGTTGAGTCTGACCAAATTCATCAAGTATGGCTAGGTATGCCAAATCCTATTAAGTATAACTAGGTCGGGCTAAGTCGGCCCATTCCAATTTGACCCAACCGGTTTTTAGGTTATATCGATTCAAAATGCCTAGGACAATTAAACCTAGTCAATTCCTATGACTATGGTGCTAACGATTCTTCATTGTTATAATATTCAATGCCCTATAGTTTTTTCATTAATGCCACTCACCTTGTTTCTTTTGTGCATAGTAAGTGCAAGAGAACCACACAAAGAAATGTCAGGGCATTGCTTAATCTATCTTTCAATATTTTCACTTTCAATTATTATAGTGTTGTAAGAAGGTTAATTGTGTAGAGAAGATCCCAGAAGAAGCATCATTTCCAAAAAAAAGAAAAAAAAAAAAAGAGAAACTTCATAGAAAGAAGAGAAAAATTGATTCTTTTGACTTGTTGGACCACACAAAGTACCGTAAGTTTATACAAATTGACCTTCTTCACACTTGGCCCCCCTAAGAGTTTTGAAATAGAAGAAGAAACTTAAAGTTCATAAGAGGAAGTCAAGTTATATACCATGCCATCTTTGTGAATATTGAAGGTATTGTAAAAATCATTTGTGTATCTTGTAGGTATTCTGAAAACCATCATAAATTGCCTTTTTGTCATATTGGTATGGTTTTTCAAGTATAAGGTCGAACGATGAACAATAGTGACAACACAATCCATTGTTTGGATTGACAACAAAAGTAATAGAACATCTACAAGTAACCATAAAGTAGATTGTCTTGCTTCTTTGAACCATCCATAATCATATGGATTGGGATGTTCTATTGTAGGAAGTTGAAGATCAACTACTAGCTGCTAAGAAGTCATATTTTTCTGACTTGTAAACGATCACCATGACTATCGTGTTCTTGATTTAACTATTGTTAGTGGAGAAAAATCCGTGGCAATAAGAACAAGATTGGGATTCACATATTTAGGTTTGTGGCATTGACCTCACCAACTTCTTGATGTGGTTAAGAAGATAGAGCTTTATCCTTGTTAACCTTCAATGTGTAACACTCATCATTGGAGTTCCCATACCTCTTATCATATTCGTGGAGGTTCCTTCTACCATTACCTAGGTAAAGTGTTGAGCCTTTCGTTTGTCCATTATTTCCCTCCCCATTGTTAGAAGGATAAGAAGAAGAAAATAAAAAAGAAATTGGTTTTGAATTAAAAGCCTTGTTTTGTGATTGTTGTTGAGGTCAGAGTTTGCTTAGAAGGTGTAGAAAATCAAAATCTTAGAAGGTGCAGAAAATCAAAACTCCTCATATTTAATAAGGATATCAGTTTACACATGTGCCTTGTGTTCTTTTATCATGTTGGCCGGTGTGCACAAAAGGTAGGGGAGGGAAGATTGCTACCTGTTTAGTCAACTCCTAAAAATCCAACAGTATTATGTGCATGATGTGATGGACTTTATGTTTGAGATGGATCTCACTCTAAGAACACTTGGCTGGGTAGGAGGATGCAGAGTTATTTTGTTTGATATGAAATCTGTAGTGCCAGATGTGGATCTCGAGGGAAATAATCAACGAATTGTCTAACTCAGCTACGAATTGGCCATCTCTCATTGTACCAATTCAAATTGTTTCTAAATTTAACCTATTTTTCTTACTAAAATGGTTCAATTCGTCACGTAGTTAGACACGTTCATCAAGAAATGAATTGTCTAACTCAGCTACGAATTGGCCATCTCTCATTGGGCCAATTCAAATTGTTTCTAAATTTAACCTAATTTTCTTGCTAAAAATGGCTCAATTCATCGCTTAGTTAGACGTGTTCATAAAGAAAAACTAACACACGGACAATCTTGATATATTGTTAAAATTCAAAGAGTATATAAATTTGTACTTACATTGAGAGCCAGATATTCGGGTTTTTTGTGAGCACCAGAAGATAAATCGACGACGACGAACTCGTGATCAACTTGCTTCTCATTCAAACAACAAAGAACCATTCTGGTGGGCAGGGAAACAGGATGGACGTGTGCCTTGATTATTGCCATTATATATATCTCTCTCTCTCAAACAAACAACTGGTAAGCTCTGCAAAATGGATTGAAACGCAATTCAGAGAAGAAAACCGATCCTTTAAATAACGTAGAAGAAGAGACCTCAAGAAATGATGAGTAAGTGGCATTTGAAATAATATAATTTTGTGGGGTCCATATCGATTCCAATCGCAAGGTAAAGTTATCTATGAACTATATATATTCATAGATTCATAGATAACCTGTTGTTGGGTTTCTAGGTGTCACTTGTCTTTATTTTTCTTGGGGGAGGTTGTGTTGCCTTGAAATGGTTTCTCTTGGCTATCTTTCCTTGCTGGATTGAATATATAAACTCTTTTATATATTTTTTCAATGAATATATAGCTATTTTTATATTGAAAAAAAAAATCTATAAACTTAAATTATATTTAAAAGAGTGCGTAGCTAACACGTACTCAATTATCTAAAGAGTTCATTATATAATACCTGGTTCAGAGAAATAATAAACAATTGATGGAAAATTTGGGCATATTTTATGCTACTTTTATTGGTTAAATGCACCTATTGATTTATTTTAAAACTTACCATGCTTCGTCCAAAATAGGTGACGGCCGCAGGGACTACCATTTCCTCCTCCCGACTTTAAAAAAAAATTTCTCTAGTCTTTGCACCGAGAGTAACGAGGTGCTTACAATCCAGTATGGGGGAGATTTTGTAACGTGTGTGATGTTTGTTATGTTAAGTTCCCATGTCGGCTCATAACTTATAAAAAATCAAAAGTAATTAAAAATTTCATGTTCGCTCAGAACTTATCAAAAATAAAATAAAAAAGTAATTAAAAAATTAAAAGAGAGGGATCCAATTTCTTGAGGGTAATTTTTTTCTTAATGTGTAAAAAATTTAAGATAAAAAAAATGCACCTCAAAAAATTGGATCCCTCTTTGTGCTTATCTGGGTTTAAGATAGATCTATGCTAGTTAGTACAACACAAGTGTAGTGTTAGGCCAATTTAAAAAAATATATACCTAATCCCTCAAGTTATAAATATTGTTTTGATTAAACCATTTAAACTAAAATAATGTTCCTTGTATGTTTATTACCTAACCTTATTCCTTAAGTAAGAGTAATATTATTTTGATAAGACCACTCCTTGCTCGAATGGAGATGTTTGACTTTTATTTTTTTATATATATATATTTAATGTTAGGTTGTTTCTAAGGAGCTCTCCCATCACCTCTAAAGGGCACCGAGGGGAGGTTGTTTCTAAGGAGCTCCCCATCATCTCTAAAGGGCACTAAGGGGACCGAAAATGTTACAATAGATAATAGAATTAAATGAGGCATAAATCCCTAAGAGTGTGAATTTATTTTTAAATCATAGATAATAGAATTAAAAGCATACAGTATGAAATTTTCTAAAAATGTCAAATAGCATTCACATGACATTATTGACTTTTGTTTACTATAATATACAACAACAACAAAAAATGTTGTCACTTTTGATATGATGTTTTGGTTTTAATATTATCAATTTTATATATATATTTTTATTTTAATGACTTTATAACAACAATTTGATGTGACAAATTATTTTTAAAATTTATGTTTTTATGATTTCTCATTTCTACATTCAATCTATAACTTATTTGTTTTTTCATTTTTTTTATATTTGGCAAGGATTAACCACTTTGTGGTATATTCACTTGTTTGATAAAGTAACTTTACACTTCAACACAACCACACATAAAATGAGTGAAATTTCAAAACTAAAACATTTCGAGCTCAAGGTTAGTTTTGAATTAAATTACTCAAAAATGCAAAATTTCTCTATTTTTTTAATTGTCGAGTTCGCACAATGTGCACAATAAAGAGTATATGAAGAAAATAAAACATTTTTCTCTTTTTATAATTTATAAAATTCATAGAGAGCACAACAAAGAGAATATGCACACCAAAAAGGGAGAAAATTGGGAATATGATCATAAAAACTAAACCGAAATATTAAAAAATTACGAGAAATATTTAAAAATTGTAATGAAAATAATATATATTCATTTGAAATGGTCATATATTGGGTAAATGAATACATTTTTAGGTAAAACAAAACGGTTTCCAAATGAAAGTAGTTAATACTCGAAATGCAATGGAACATCTTTATCGACCCAAAAATGAATCGAAATAATAGAATCCATAAATCCTTTGATGCATGTACTGACATAGGTTTATGATATTATTCAACAATGAGATAAATATTTCATAATCTCTCTAATACCATGTTCAACAAAACAAGGTATTTTCACACATGCTAAACACCTCAAGCATCAACTCACACAAACAGATCAAATACCATCACACCAATTTATTATGTGGTTGAAAACCTGAGACAGGGAAATAGTTCATGGACCCAACCAATGCAGTCACTTGAGGAAATATATTATGCAAAAGGAAAATATTTTACATATGATTTTCTCATAATCAATCATCCACAAATACCCTCAATGCTATTTCAATAGAGATCATGGACTGATTGGGTTCTAAGACATGGATCAATATAGCAGTTATTATCTTGGAGAATATGAACTATTGCATCACTTTATGTATAAAATATATCATGATCGTTGGAATCATAAGTACAAATGCATACTAAAGAAACAATATTTACCTAAAGACGCATTAGACCAATTTGATATTTGTCAGAATAAATCCTAGATGATTTTTATTCATGAACCCGTTCCTTATTTATACATTGGGACTGTCTCTTGGGATTCAACTTCCAAGAGACATGTTGGACTCTAGGGAGACTCTCCATCTTCTTCTTAATAAACTGAAAAGTATTTACAATATTTACAAAATTAATTATGGAACCATAATCCTGTAGGATTAGGTCTCCAACACCCTCTCCCCCTTAATTCAAAGGGGTTTTTGTAAGTCTGAGCATGTTTATGAACTTTCCAAACTTTTCTTGTCCAAGCGCTATGGTGATGATGTCTGCAATTTTGCTCATTTGTGGAACAATGTCATAGATGGATTGTCTTGGCATCTACATGATGTCCAATCAAAAAGTACTTTGTGTTGATGTTCTTGGTTCGATCATCGAATTTGGGATTCTTGGCCAACTTGATTGCAAAAGTGTTTTCAATCAATAAGGGAGTGGATTTCTCTTGTTTCTCCTGCAAATATTCAAGTATCTTCCCGACTCACACAATTTCTTTAGTTTCTTCTGAATCCGCCACATATTCTTCCTCTGTTGTCGAATCGACTAGAACTAATTGTTTGTGTGGTCTCTAGGAGACAGTAGCTGGTCCAAGAATCATTGTGTATTCAGAAGTACACACTCATGTTTCTTTGTTTCCACCAAATTATGAATCAGAGTACCCAATAAGTTTGAAGTCATCCACCTTAGATAACTTGAGTATAAATCTTGAGTCCCCTTCAATTATCTTAGAACTCTTTTAGCAGCAGACTAATGTCCTTCACAAGGTCTGTGCATGAAACTTGAAAGGATGCCAACAACATATGAAATATCTGGTTTGGTGGTGGTAAAGTAGATAAGGCTTCCCACAAGCTGTCAGTACTTGGTCGCATCCTCGAATTATTTTCCTTTTTTTATGTGAGATTCAACTTGTGTTCCATTGGAATTGCGAGAGGGTTGCATTCTTGTGATTTTTCACACGCTCATGCCAAATAGCACCTACTAGAGGGTTGCAAACTCAAGCAGATCTTCAAAGAGAGAAAAAAAAATATTGGTCTAAGAAATTAAACTATGAGTGTTGGTATAAAGAAAATGAAAATATTTTTCTTTTCTTTAAATTCAATCAACAAGCATAGACAAGAGATGAAAGAATAGACAATTTTATATTCAAAATATGAAAGAGAATTACAGGAACCAAGATCATATGAACAATCACGGAAGAGGAGGTCATTGTATCTGTCCGAAGGAGATTCTGTTGGTTCTCTTCGTGTCCTTCCAGTTCTCCGGCCACACGTCACTAGATGGGATCTCCAACAAAGGTGAGAGGGGAGAGAGAAAAGGTCTACTTCAGTCTCAAGGAAAATCAAACAGAGTGATGACTAATAGCTACTTTATGTGTGGTTTCTTTGTTGATCTGAATCATGTTTCCTTTGGTGCCATGGTTCTCCTACAACTTTGCTCAACAACTAGGCTCTCTGAACTCTGTTCCATCTACACTCAGTTCTAATTTCAACTTGAATCTGAGTACACAATGAACTGTGCCATTTTCTCATCACCCCTCTTATTCTTTTACAGCCTAATTCTAGTTGTCTCATCCATATTCATGCCTTAATCTGCATTCAATACCTTGATTCTATGGATTCGGGTTTGGATTTGGTCTATATTTGCCTTAGATTTTCCTTAGATTTTCCAGTCCATCGAAATATCGCTGCCAATATTTTCATTTATTACGTGCATCCTCATCATCATGTATTAGATTTAATGCTCTTACCTATATTCTTCATGGCTCTTCATCCTGAATTTATTTTTGCGCCATGTAATTCTCCTTCCTGTGTAGCTCCTGCTTGATTTGAGTTTTCTTCTTCCCTTCTGCAACATTTTCTTATTTTTCTTTTCTTCCTTTTTATATTTATCACTATTTTTATTCTCTCTATCTTTTGTTTTTACTCTCTCTCTCTCTCTTATTTTTTTTTCATCCATGTGTGGTCAGGATACTACACGGAAGGATGCCTAATTCAGATGAAAAACCCTTCCATGACCTCCCCATTCAATTTTCCCAACTGAGTAGCTCCTGCGTCTGTTACAGATTTTAATACATATGGACCCAACCAGTGCATTCGGATCTTACCTGGGTTCTTCATAAACTTATTGTTGTAGAGAAAAACTAAATCTCCTATCTAGAACTTATTCTATTTGATATGTATGCCATGCCATGCCTTTTCATGTGCTTTCTGAACCTATTGATGAAATCATGTGACAAAGCGGTCTTCCTCCAGTTCTAGTAACTCTGACAACCTTTTCTCAACTATGCCGGAATCCATGATTTTTGTTATCGTAGTAATGCACAAAGTTGGCACAATAAATCCATGGGCATAAGTACTACCTACTGACCATACACTAGTCGAAATTGTGTTTGTCTTGTCAACTTCTTGCATGTTTTCCTATATGCCTATAATATTGTAGGAATCATTAAGTCCCAATTATCTCGATTCAAATTGCATATCTTCATCATCACAGTCTCTAGAATCTTATTAAACACTTCCACTATTCAATTTACCTGAGGATGATAAGATGTACTATTTTGGTAGTAAATATGAAATTCTTCTATCATAGATGCTATCATCTTATTCAAAAAATGGGTTCCCTGGTCACTCATCAAGATTCTTGGGCATCCAAACCTTGTGACAATGTTCTCAAATAGAAACCACATAGCTATTTGTGAGCTACAATCTTTAACTGGTTCAACTTCATCCCAATGGGTCAATTAATCTATAGCGGTGATTATATGTGTTTCTCTTTACCTTTTCATTGGTGGCTTAATCGGTCCAACAAAACCCACAACACATTTATCAAATGCTTATAAGGTAAATTGTGGCATTAAAGGCATCTCATCTCTTCTAGATGGTTTCCCGACACGCTAACATACATAATAGGTCTAAAATAACTCCTTCACATCCTTATGAAGGGTGGGGCACCAAAGTCTTGTGCGGAAAATATTTTGAGCCATTGCTTTCCCTGCATAGTGGCCTCCTGCAACTCCTTCATGTGGATCTGATAGGATTATAGGCCTTTCATGCTCTAATACACTCTGTCGCGGAATACTATTTATGCCTAACTTGTACAACTTCCCCGCTATAAGCTGATAGTCCATTTCCTTAACTACTAACTTCTTTTTTTGTACAACTGTAAATGTGATGTAAATTCAGGTGGGGTTACTCCTATGCTCAAGAACTGAGCAATGTCTACCAAATAATTATCAACCATCTATACTGCAAATAAGTGCACATATGGTAAGTTGTCATCCAAATTTCCTGCATCTTCCCCCATGACTATGCACGACAAATGGTCAGATTCCGAGTTTAAATTCCCCGGTTTCACAACTAATTCAAAACCATACTCCTGAAATGGTAACAACCATCTGCATATCTTCCCCCCAAAACTAGCTTATTGACTAAGTATCGCAGTGCATAATGATCTGTGTACATTTTGAAATGTGATCTGAGTAGATAATGCCTAAACGTCGGTAGCACTTACACCATTGTGAGCTCTTCACACTCTGTTGTAATGTAATTATGTTTAGTATTTGAAATATTTTTACTAGAAAACGTAATTGGATGGTTTAAATATCCTTCCCCAGGCTGAGATAAAACTGCACCCAACGTTATCGATGATGCATCTGCGTGGACATGAAATTCCTTCTTCCAATCCGGAAACACTAAAATTGGTGTGGTTACCAGTTTTTGATTCAATGTATCCAAACTTTGCTAGTGTTCATCGTTACATTGAAACTTGACCTCATTTCTCAATAATTTTTATAGTGGGTTTGTGATCTATGCATATCCCCTGATAAACTTCCTGTAGTACCCCATATGCCCCAAATTTGCTCCAAGTTGTCGCACTAAAGTTGGTGGTGGAAAATCAACAATAGAAACAATTTTCGCAGGATCCACCAACAGTCCTACATATATCCAACATAAAGTGCAAATTTTCAAAATGATCCTTCAACAAACTAAACATTGTCCAATCATCCAATTATACTTATAGAAATTTGTGAATAAACTCCTTAAAAGCTGCGACAACCACTAGAGAGAATATTATTGCACATTCTTCAGTTCAAAAGGCATGATGGTATACTGATAGCATCCCCATTCCATCGCAAAGGTTGTCTTATGCCTATCTTCCTCTGCAATCTTGATCTGGTGATACCCAGAGAATCCATCGGTAAATGAGTAAGCTTCCTATCCTCCTACATTCCCCAAAACTTCATTTCTAAATGGGGTAGGAAACAAACCATGTAAGAAAGCATCATTTAATTTGCACAAATATACACAAATTATTATTCCACCCAGTTTCTTGTCTTGGACCACCATTGGGCTGATCCATTCTGACTTTGCAACAAGTTCAATAATCTCGACTTCTAGCATCCTATCTATATTTTCTTTTACCTTCTATTTATATACTAGGTTCAATCGATATGGTATCTTCTTTACTAGCTTGGAATTTGTCTTCAATGGGATCTTCAGTTCCCCTAACTCACCAACAATTGCTTTCATTTATAAAAATGTAGTTGGAAATAGATCTTAGTACTCATGTAGTAAATCTGCAATATTCTCGATAGTTTCTTCATTCTAGTAGTCTCTAATATTCACGAACTTGGGGTTATCCTTCGTACCAATATTCACCTTGCATGTTTTCAATGGCTTTGCATAGTCAACAGATCCAAGCTCACGCCCCTCTACTGCGTGCTCTCATATAGTTTCAAGTACGTGCAAATTCCTCATGTTTTCCTACTCCTCATCTCCTCCCACCATGTTGTAGCATTCCAAAACCTCTCGAACGGTCAAAGAAGTTCCACGAATTCAACACGGAGGTGTTGGTCGAATCGAGCCTCTTAACAGAAAGATCTCATTTTTTATCATATGCAACGCTTCATCCACTTATGGGGCCTCAGATTCAAAACTCAAAGTTATCTTGAAGTTGCGAGTCAAATCTTCCCATTCTGGTGTTCCTTTGTGTACTTCCAATTCTAAGTGCCAGTTCTTTGGGATTGTGTCTAGAGTGTGTAAAAACAAGTGCACCCATTCATGTTTAGGTAATGAACTCCATGTCACAGTGCACTATGTAATATTTCATCAAAATATATACCTTTATTTTGTGAAAACCCCTTTACAACAAGTTTGACCTTGTACTGGTTTTTGCCTCCATATTCTTCCTTCAACTTGTAAGCCCATTTATTATGTAATGCTCTTTGAACGGTAGGAAATTGAACCAAGTCCCAAGTCTAGCTTTGTACAAAGGAATCCATCTCCTCTTTCATGCCTCATTCCCACTTCTTTCTAACACATTGCTAGAAGATTCTTTGTAATAATAATAATAATAATAAACATATCACTATAACTAATAGCTTTAATATGACCATTGAAGAGCATTGTTTTGATATATAGAAAAATGTTTAAGAGACACAAAATCACATATGAATGAAGAAAGCCACCATATATGGAGATGGTTTGTAGAAGAGATGAATTGAGTAAGAATTTTCTATAATTTTGCATTGAATTTCAATAATATTAGATTTACCCACATAGTTTCATCAGTGGCCATAGATCTCATCTAATCTACTAGTCCATTATGCACATGGGTGCTATGAAAAAGAGATACGATTGTTACAATTGAGTTAGTATTTGGCATGACCCCTTTCTATGAACTCATGAATGATTAATAAATTATTGTGATGGTACTTCAAGTAACTCTCTTGTGCTCAACATGATTGACATGTTCATGATTGAGGTGCTCATGCTCATGCATTCTCACTATGTATGTTTTCCATGTGTGTGCATGCTCGAGATGCTCTTACTCATTCCACATGCTCATGATTGATGTGTTCTTGTCATGTGTGCTCAATGTGATCATAATAATAATACATTATCAACATGCTAATGTGTACTTGGCATGCTTGTGCAACTTCTTCTATGTGATGAACATGATCAGTGTGCATTTTCTTATGCTCATGCTTATTATTGATGACATATAAGTAATGCCTATACTCATGCTCAAGCATAGTGTATATGCAATAATGCTTGTGTTTCTCCTTCTAGACAAGAAGATAATCCATGTCCTTATCAATAGCATGCCTCCTTATATTACCTATGGCATAGTTCACTAAACATTAAAAGTGTGTAAAATCTCAATCACAGCTGAACCTAGCTACTGTGGATTCCTCACTGGTGAAAGATTGCACAACATTTGCAAGAATTAGCATAAAAATTTAAATGAATGAAGAACAATACACATGAAATGGTGAATAATGTCAATATTATTAACTGTCCAACCTTAACATAGGTTAAGAACACTCATATATACAAATCTGGAAGAATTCGAATCCATCTGGAGTGTTCACACTGATCTAGCTTAGAAAAAGCTCAAACCCCCCTAGGTTGACCAAAATATCCCAAACCATCCCAAACTGGTTCGAATCAGCTGTGTGAATGCTAGGAATGACTAGACAGGCCCATGTGACCTCACACATGTGAAGAAACTGGTTGGTTAGAGGTTTGGAAGCTAAAATTGGCCAAAATGATGACAAAGTTGGCAAGATTGTCCACAAACTGAGCAAATGCGCCCTAGGTACAAGAGAAGCATGCTGAATGCATTAAATGACCTGAGGAGGGCGCTCTAGGCATGTTGAATGCATTAATTGCCCTGGGGAGCGCTCCAATTAGCTGGTTTGACTCAGCACTTGTTCACATTGCTAACCAGTTCATGATAATTTGACCAATTTACCAACTAATCAACTTAGGGATGTAATCATTAATCACTTGGGCTAATTAATCATCATTAATAAATGATTAATTTACATAGGTGGAAAAATGTTCTAACACCCCCCCTTAAGCTAGACTTAGTGAAATATCAAAAATTAAGGCCTTGGCAACTAGGCTCAAGTCACCTTTTACATCATAAAATTTATTTGTCCATGTAACCAAGGTAAGGAGGAAAACCACATGGGAAATAAAACCTCCCCTCTAAAATGGACATGTGGCATATATCAAAATACACCAATCATCACCATGCATCACTCACCCCAAGCAAAGATCTAAGGTGAGTGAAGGTCTTCTCGGTAAAACACTTGGTGAAGATATCAGCAGTTTGCTCACTGGATGGGCAATACTGCAATGCTATGGTCCGGTCATGCACCAAACCCCGAATGTAATGCATGTGTATCTCTATGTGCTTGGTCCTCTGTCTCTGTACTGGATCTGTAGAAATCTTGATTGTACTTTGATTATCACACCAAAGAATAGTGGGTGAATCAAAGACAATCCCGAACTCTGCAAGAATACCTTGCAACCAAACACATTGTGTGGCTGCATTGACTGCTCCCCTGTACTCGGCCTCAGCTGAAGATAAGGAAATAGTGCTTTGTTTCTTGCTTGACCAGCATATAGGTCCATGTGCAAGCATAAAGACATAACCGGAAGTTGACTTCCAATCAATACAATCACCGGCCCAATCAGAATCTGTAAATCCTACTAGTTCAAGGGATGAACCAGCAGCATAATGGATACCAAAGGACTTAGTACCCTGAACATAATGAAGGATCCTCTTGGCTGCCTTCCAATGGATCTCATGAGGATCTTGCATGTGCCTTGCAACAGCCCCAACAGCATAAGACAAATCTGGTCGAGAGTGTGTAAGATGCAACAAGCTCCCAACTAGTTGTCTATACAATGAACTGTCAACTAGTGGTGAAGAACCCCATTCTGTAAGCTTAACTCCTGAAAGAAATGGAAATTTTGCAGACTTACATTCAGCCATCTTAAATTTCTGCAGCAAATCCGAAGCATACCTTGACTGACATACAGAAATTCCATTCACAGATTGATCTATCTCCAAACCCAGAAATTGTTTTAGCAATCCTAGATCGGTCATGGAGAATGCACTGTGCAATGCTCTCTTAACTGAGTCAAGTTCTTTGGTGAAGCTACCACTGATCAAAAGATCATCAACATACAGTACAATAATCAATATCAGATCACTAACATGCTACATATACACATTTGGATCAGACTTACACCTCTCAAACCCCAAAGATAGCAGAAAATTGTCCATTTTTGCATACCATGCTCTAGGAGCTTGCTTGAGCCCATAGAGTGACTTGTTCAACCTGCAAACAAGTGTATGATCAGAAATAAAACCTTCAGGCTGCTGCATATATATCTCCTCATTCAGATTCCCATGAAGAAAGGCACTTTTTACATCCATGTGATGAATCTCCCAGCGCTTGGAAGCCCCAATGGCCAAAACTAGTCTTATGGAGTCCATCTTTGCCACAGGTGCAAATGTTTCTGTATAGTCCACTCCTTGGACCTGAGAGTAACCCTTAGCCACCAACCTGGCCTTATACTTCAGATCAGAGCAATCAGATCCAATTTTGGTTCTATAAATCCACTTGCATTGCACTAGTTTCCTCTTGGGAGGAAGAGGGACCAAATCCCAAGTTTTGTTCTCATGGAGTGAGTTCATCTCCTCTTGCATGGCTGATTGCCACCTTGGGTCTGTACATGCTTCTGAATATGACATTGGATCAGATCCAACCATCAAATAACACGCCTCACTCAGATCAGAATTATAACATGCAAAGGAATTGTGAAATTGAGATCTAGTTTTCCTAGCATCTTGGGGATCTCCCACTAGCTCTCCGGCACTTTGAATTGTTTTCTCTGCCCACTTGGGCCTTGAGGGAGGGATATGTTCAGAATCCATATCAACATCATCTTCAGCAATATCAGAATCAGAAATATCAGAGAATGAATCACTACTTACTTCATCATCAAGTCGGGGAAATGAGCATTCCCCATCACCTTGTTCACTAGCTTGCAAAAATTCTTCCTCTTCGAATTTGACACTTCTTTCAATGAAAGTTTTGTGAGTGGATGGATCAAAGAGCTTGTAGCCCTTTGAATCCTCTGCATACCCAACCATGATTGACTCCTTGCTTTGGGGCTGCAAGGGCTTTCTCTTCTCCGGTGGAATTCTGGCCCAAGCCCTTGAGCCAAAAATTCTGAAATGTGAGACATTGGGCTTGTGACCCATCCAAGCTTCAAATGGAGTGATTCCTTGCAATGCTTTGTGTGGTGCTCTGTTCTGAACATATGCTGCACAATTCATAGCTTCATCCCATAATTTGGGAGACAAATCCCTTGCTTGCAACATGCAAGTTGCCATCTCTTTCAGTGCTCTATTTTTGCGCTCTGCAACACCATTTTGCTGTGGTGTGTAGGGCACTGAGTGTTGCATCTGAATGCCATGCTCTTGAAAGAGCTGCTGCAAATTGTTATTGACATACTCTCTGCCATTATCAGTCCTCAAAACCTTCATGGCCTTCCCACTGAAGTTCTCAACCATGCTCTTAAAAATTTTGAAACATTCAAAGACTTCAGATTTTTGCTTAAGGAAAAATAACCAGCAGTACCTTGAGTAGTCATCGATGAAGGTGAGCACATATTTGCTGCAGCCATAGGAGGGTGTGGGGAGTGGCCCTATGAGATCAGAATGCACTATCCCAAGTGGTTGATCAGCCCTCCTTGCCTTCCCTTTGTCATACTTCTTTTCAGGATGCTTCCCAATCATGCAACCCTTGCATGTTCCACTTGAAAAACTGATTTGTGGCAGCCCTTCTACCATATTTCCTTTGCTTAAAACTTGAAGATATCTGTAGTTTAGGTGACCATACCTTTGATGCCATAGCTTGCTGGTCTCATTCCCATGTGACAGAAGCACACTTGGTGAAGAGAATTCGAGGAAGTGGGAGAACTTGTACATCTTCATGTCATGGTCTGCAACACCCTTTGCAACAATTTTCCCGGTGGAAACTTCTGATATCTCCACTTCATCCTGAGTGAAGACCACCTTCTTTGCTGCTCCAGTATGTGTCATTTGATATACAGAGAGCAATTTTGCTGCAAGATTTGGCACATACAGCACATTGGATAAGAAGCCATTCTCCATAGAGATTTTCCCAATGCCATGTGCAGGGATTTCTGAGTCATCTCCCATTCGAATTGAGAGGCCACTGTAGGGAGCAAGTTCAGAAAATGAGTCTCTTGAGGAAGCCATGTGCCTTGAGGCACCTGAATCAATGATGAACAAAGGTGAATGAGATGAGCTAGCCACCAAAGCATGGCAGCTCTCCTTGTCTTCAGAAACGCACTCCTTCTTCTTGGAACTTTCAGGAAGAGGAATGTTATTTTTCTGTAGGAGATGGGTCATGGTGTCTATGGTTTTCTTCATGCATGAGATCTCTGGATGAAAACCTCTTTGACAGTAGCTACATTTTGTCTTCTCAGCCTTCTTTCCCTTGTTCTTGACAGGATTCGAAACCCCCTCAGAGGATTTGGGCCTCTCATCCTTTCTCTTCTTCTCTTGAGGTTTCGAACCCTTGGGTTTTTGCTTGCCTCTTCCACATTTCGAATCTCCAGCTGCAAGCACTTGATCTTTTTGCTTGATGGAGCCCATCAAGACCAGCTTGTCTTGCTCTTGAGTTAGCATCTCCATGAATTCAGCCAAAGATGGCATCTTCCAACCTCTAACTGTGAGCCTTGTGGAGTTGAAGGAAGACACAAAAACTGAGTATTCAGAACCCAATTTGGAGAGAATGGACAACACCAACTGTTCTTCTTTCTTCTCTATGCCACATTGTCTGATCTGCAAGACCAAGTTCTTGAACTTGGTGAAGAAGTCCTGGATGGAATCGAAATTCCCTGGGCTCAGTGAGACAAGCTCATTTTCGAGCTGGTGGCCTCTCATCTCATCAGTCTTTCCAAACAGTGTCTCAAGCTTGAGCCACACTTCATTTGGAGTTGCTAGACTTTCTACATGAAACAGGAGGTCTCTCGAAATGCTGAGACAAAGGAGGCCAAATGTGTCATCCATTCTGTTAAAAAACTTGGATTTCTCCACAGCTGAGTTTGGCTCAACCTCAGTGCCCATCGTAATTCTGTAGAGACCCTTAGATCTCAGCAAAATCACCATGTCTGCCTTCCAATCGAAATAGTTGAAGGGAGTGAGCACGTTTGGGTGAGATGGCTCCATTCTCTTCTGCTGCAATTCGCACTTGCTGACAATGTTGGTCTTCAATACCTGCAAACAACTCTCAAATCACTCTGGAGGGATCTACACTAACAGATTCAAACCCTGTATGGATAGTGGGTGCATTCGGGAGAGCATCACACCTGAGAGGAGCCACTAGATTTCTCCAGTAAGCTCAAGACAATGGCCTCAGGAATTATGTGGTTTCTCCACTGCTTCTGGCAATCCACTACAACAGTCTTGCTGGTTCGAATTCTAGCTCCAAGAGCTCTGATACCATGTAAAATCTCAATCACAGCTGAACCTAGCTACTGTGGATTCCTCACTGGTGAAAGATTGCACAACATTTGCAAGAATTAGCATAAAAATTTAAATGAATGAAGAACAATACACATGAAATGGTGAATAATGTCAATATTATTAACTGTCCAACCTTAACATAGGTTAAGAACACTCATATATACAAATCTGGAATAATTCGAATCCATCTGGAGTGTTCACACTGATCTAGCTTAGAAAAAGCTCAAACCCCCCTAGGTTGACCAAAATATCCCAAACCATCCCAAACTGGTTCGAATCAGCTGTGTGAATGCTAGGAATGACTGGACAGGCCCATGTGACCTCACACATGTGAAGAAACTGGTTGGTTAGAGGTTTGGAAGCTAAAATTGGCCAAAATGATGACAAAGTTGGCAAGATTGTCCACAAACTGAGCAAATGCGCCCTAGGTAGAAGAGAAGCATGCTGAATGCATTAAATGACCCGAGGAGGGCGCTCTAGGCATGCTGAATGCATTAATTGCCCTGGGGAGTGCTCCAATTAGCTGGTTTGACTCAGCACTTGTTCACATTGCTAACCAGTTCATGATAATTTGACCAATTTACCAACTAATCAACTTAGGGATGTAATCATTAATCACTTGGGCTAATTAATCATCATTAATAAATGATTAATGTACATAGGTGGAAAAATGTTCTAACAAAGTGATTCTGAAGTATAGGACCAATTACTCCAATTAATCTAATTTTTGACTTTTTTACCAAAAAACGATTCTTCAATTTCCAATTTTTTCTAAATTGATTTGCCAAAATTCCTTGGAATAAAAAATTTCACTCTAAAAGTTACCAAAATTTCCCAGAAACTATATAAAACACTTAAAAAATTGAATGTTTTTAGAAAAATATCACCTAACTTTTTATGGTTGGAAATTTAAGAGTTTGTAAGATTTGCCAAATTTTTTACACTTTAAGAAAATTATGGATCCTAAAATTTTCTCTGATTCATGTAGCATATAACTACCCTTTGGTGTGACTATCAGAGTACCATAAAGCTCACCAAATATCCAATACAACATTAGCGTAGAAAAAACATTGAGATATATACGCACTTCATCAAAATTTTTATTCAAGATCACATTCTGAAAGTCTTGTTTTTCCTTGTAGATGATCAAGTTGTTGACATTTTCACTAAGTCTCTTACAAAAGTGAAGCTTTCCAAAATTCATTCTATGTCAGGAGTTTAAGAAAGTTCCATTAAGGGGAGATATTCTCTAATGCCTCCTTCCTTCTCCTATTCTTTCAACTTTGTAAATCCTTCAATCCTATACTAAGTTTTTCTTTAGGTGGAATATTAGGAAATTTAGATATTTAGGAGTTATTTAAGTTCTACATGTTCTAATGTTTCTTTAGGTAAATTTTGTTTCATTAGTATGCGTTTGTACTTATGTAATCTCATGATTGATATATGTTCTAGACATAAATTGATTTGATAGTTCATCTTCTCCTCTATTTAATAGCTACATTGATATGTGGATTAAAGGTCCATGCTATCTATTTAAAGAAAATGGAGGGTCATTAGTTGATGATCAAATGTGGGAAACTCTATATAATTTATTTTTCTTTTTGCATTAATATATTGCCTCAAGTGGTTGTTTGCCTAGGGTTTTGGAATTATTTCCCTCTTAAGGGTTTTAACCACTTAAAAACTTGGTGTGTCAATCTATGATATATTTGTGTAAGTGGTTCTTTAAGGTGTTTGATTTGTGTGGAAATACCTTGTTTTAGTCAAACAATTAATCTACCTTAAAAATGTGATGAATTTGCTTAATCATTTTGATGAATTTGAAAAGTATTAGTCAAAGATAGATTCCATAGATCTATTGGCAACTTCAACTTTCCCATTAGCTTGTGTATGATATGGTGTAGAGGTCATATGCCTGACCTAATACTATTTGGAGATGGACTGAATGAGGTTTGAAGTGAATTGTGTTCCTTGGCCTATAAAAAAATTCTCGAGGGACTCCAAATCTTATGAAGATGCATTCATATACAGAATTTTCTATAGGTTGTTTTACTTTTCTTAGAATATCCTTTGCCTCAACCCATTTGGTCACATAATTGGTACATACCAGGATATACAAACCTTATTTTTGGATTTAAGGGTTGATAGGTCCCACAAAATCTAGAGCCCATTTTTCGAAAGATTCCACGACAAGATGAAATTGAAGAGGCATCTCATCTGACTATATAGGTTATCCCATTCTCTGGAAGTTATCACAACTTCTCAAATAATTGTTAGCATTCCATAAAATTTTGTGCCAATAATATCCTAGATGCAAAACTTTATTAGAAATCCTTTTGTTAACAAAGTGTCCCCCACAACATTCTTCATGACAAGCATTTAATATGTCATAGATCCTATCTTTTTTAACACAATGCCAAATAATGGAATATGGTCACGTGCAAAAGAGATGGCCCTAGCCCATGAGTACATTTCACTTTGTTTCAGAATTCTTTGTTGCTCATTTGGTCAAAGATGCTTAGGGATCTTACCTATAGATAAATAATTAACAATATATATAAACCAATGTGTGTTAATAGATAATTCAAATAAGTGTTATTTAGGAAAAATATCTTCTACGGAAACAAGATCTCCATCATTAGTAGGCTTGGCTAGGAAGTCAGACATGACATTTTTCCTTCTTGTCCTATCAAGCATGGTAATGTCAAATTCGTATAGTAATAACAACCACCTAGTTACTCTACCAGTAGTGTTAGGTTTTTTCATTAAATACTTAATGGTATAATGCTTAGTATGCACAAAGATAACATAGCTAGTTATATAATGTTGTAATTTGCTAATGGCATGGAGAATGGAAAGAAACTATTTTTCCATTATCGTATAATTTAATTTAGTAGGAACATGATTTTTAATGATAAAATAGATAACATAAGTTCATTTATCTTCTTTCTATCCAAGTACCAAACAAATAGTTGTATATGAGGCATCTATGGAAATGTGGAAATGTAGGGTGCAGTTTGGCCATCTCAATATAGGTGTTGTTGACCATTTTTTTCTTGAGAGCTTCAAAATCATCTTGACACTAATTAGACCAATAAAAATATGATTCTTTTGAAAGAAATGTGAATAGGGAAGATGCAATCTTAATGAAATTTTCTGTAAAACGTTCATAATATCTATAATGCTCCAAGAAGCTACCTTAATACTCGATTTTTAGGAATGGAAAGATTCAAAATTACCTCAATTTTGGTTAGGTATACCTTAATACCTGTAAGGGAAATATGGCTTACCAGTCTTCCTAATTTCAAGCTAATTGTATAGAGAACCCTAGTAATCCTATCTCCCTATATGATTGAGGTATGGATTCCCCATGATGGTACTATGAAACATATATGTGACATTGTTTGATACTTGGAGACATGGGACTGAGCACAACTTAACAATCACAACACTATTGCTTACAAAGCCATCCCATCAATGGAAAACCCTCCACTTTTTGAGGAATCAAACCCTACTTACAAATCCAACCCTGGAGTGGAAAACCATCCACTTTTCAAGGAATGTATTTCAACTCACCTCTTACAGTAGTAGTCTAATGTAATGTACTCCCGAGATATTATCTAGAATCTATACCACTCCATTGTGCAAACTGACTTCTCACAGCAATAGTATGATATAATATACTCTCCGAGCTATTATCTAGAATCTAGACCACTTTGTTGTGCAAATCAAGTAATTAAAAATTGATTACGAATTCGTAGATAACAATCACTCACGTGGGTGTGCAAATCAAGTAATACAAATTTGATTACAAAAAGATAGATACTAATCATGCATGTGGGTATCATCGAAACTAAAATATAATCCTTCACCAATCAAGATTTCACATTAAATGAAAATACCACAGACCCATCTAAACCAAGGTCAAACATATACCACTCTGTTGTGCAAAGAAAGTAGTAAAAAATTGATTACATATTGTAGATACTTCTCACTAATGTGGTGTCAATGCAACTGACATATAAGCCTTAACCAATGAAGGTGTGTCCATTGAATTAAAACAATAGCACATACCTCTCTAAAACCATGTCTAATGTAGACCTTTTTTTGTAAAGAAAGCAATAAAAATTTGATAACAACTTTGTAGGTAGAATTCGCTTATTAGGGTGATGCTGCAACTGAGATATAACCCTTAACCAATCAAAATTGTCCATGTCTTATGTGCTTATTTTAGTGTAACCAATAAGTTTCTCAATACAACAATAGTTGACAATTACTTTACAATGATTTCTAGCGCTGAAATGGCCACCTCTTCATGTCAAAGTGCTAGCCAAGGTGCTAAACCCCTTATTGAATGTTAATAGTTTATTATTGAATGTTTTCTTTTTTAATCAAAATTTGTTGTTTTCAATTTTTCCAAGTCATTGGAAGCATAAACAAAATCAAAACAGGAAGTAAAGAAATATAAAATAGTGCATTAGTGGACATTATGCCTAGAAGTGTCTTGTTATTCGAACCCTGGTCAAGCAAGTATTACATATGTGCTTTACAACAATGCATTAAATCATTTTCTCCAAAGAAAGAGAGATGTTTATGGAACAACCACAAATAATGAGGAATATTATATTGTCCTTGTTGAAGGATTAAAAGAGGCAAAAAAATATGGTGCCAATGACATTGCAATGTTTACCAACTCGAAATTGATATGAAACCAGATGAAATGAATCTATCAAGTTAGAAAAGACAATTGGAAGCCCCTTCACAAAGAAGCAAGAGTCACCACGGCACAGTTTTAGTCTTTCACCATAAATTACCATGCAAAGATTAAGAAGATTTCCATTGATATAGTGTTTGGAGTAGTTTCAAATCTAGGTGCAGGTGCCAAAGATGACTTATTATCAATGTATATTCCAACAAAAGTCGTTGGTGGACATTGATATAGATCTCCAAGATGTAAAGTTTTTTTTGTTTGTTTTATGATCCTTGTGGTGCTTCTCATGTTATGGTTGTTTCATTGAAACCCATACATTAAATACTATGTTTCTCATTGTTGAGATATTGTAAATTCTAAGAATATTATATTTGTACTTTATTATTCTGGAGATGTTTCATTCCTCCGTGGAGACCCTATTGTATATCCAGAGATGTTTTATTCCTCCGTGGAGAATGTGGTAGCTTGGGTTATTAGACTTCCCTAGTGGGGTTGGCCCTATGTGAGTCATGTGGGTTAAAGGGTTATTAGACCACCCTAGTGGGGTCGGCCTTGTCACATTATGTTAAGTGGTTAAGTTGGGGCCAACCTAGTTAGTGTAAAAGTCGAGTCGGAGTTGTGTATAAATAGACGAGGTGTGTTCCTCATTTAACACACATTCACTCACTTGTGATTGGTGCATAGGTGAGAGAGAGATATGATATGGAGGAGAAGGAGCTCATGTTTGGGGATTACATATTTGTATTTGCTGGTCGTATATATTGAGGAAGCTTTGCTGGGTTTTCTACCCCATGAAGGTTTCCTAGGATAAATCTGTGTCTCTTGTGTTTATGTTGTGCTTGTTGTTCTTTCAGTGATCCTGTATATGCTATTGTTGTGAAATGGAATGTAATACTGATATTTTCTATATTAGCATATTGAATCTTAACATGGTATCAGAGCTATCCTGAAGGAAGGCAATGTATGGCACTCACGACACTTGTCTCACTTGCAACAATTTGAAAGTTAGGGTTTTATATAGCAAAAACCAGTCATCGTGGAACTTTCACTATAAATCCATTTTGGCGACGGTTTGGGATCTAAAAATTCTACAGTTTGTATATAATATCCCCCTTACCTTGTGTCCAAAGGACAGCCTCAGATTCATTGTACTTTGTGAGATATGATCCGTACAAGTTAGGTTTTCTGCCTCTTCAAGATCTCAGTCATAAACAGGTGACCTAGGAAAAAAGGTCATATCTCTGGATAAGAAGCTCCAAATGAAATTTCGTAAAAAGTGATAGGTAGGGCATGGACTTTAGTTTCACATGTCCTCTTTTCTGAGGCCAAAGTTGAAACAGTGACACGTGGCACTCCGTACAAGTTCGCTATACTTTTTCATCCCATAAATAGGTCACGTTGCGACATTTGACATAACTCTCTCTCAGAAAATCCATTTGAATTCAGACCTATGGGTTTGGAAAGATAACAGGTCAGGCTATCACAGGACGAAGTTTCATACCCTGCATATCCGCAATTTCAGAGTTGCACCAAAAACAATACGTCCCATCTGAAATGGCTAAACAGAGGAAATCTAAGATGAGGAGGAAGAAGGGTTTTCAGTTCTTAGGTCTGGAAGGACTTGATATAATGTTGGAGACACCTGATACAACATTGGAAGCTTTGATAATGGATTTGGAATCCATTCATCATAGATATTGATCCTCCATCAAAATGTTGTGGGAGGAAGGAGATTGAAAATTAGGGTTTCCAAGTAAGAAGAAACCCTAGCAAAGTTGGGAGACTCATAGGGTAGCGATGAAGAAGGTTTAAATGGCACTGATATTTATCATCCTAGCACCATGAACCTATACAAGATTTTTTACAAGTAATATTCCTTGGATGGTTAGGGTTTTACCCCTATAGAGAAGACTACTCGTCAGGTATAACTTGAGAAGACACAAGTATGTTTTGAAATCTGATTCTTAATTAAGTTCATAATATGTTTGTCTTCATGTTATTGAGGTTACTACAATCATGATTGTTTGATAATGAATGCATGTGAATGATAGAATACATTCATTGATTAGGTCTATGACACTTATGATTGTACTAATACACTTATGGTGTTGTATGAGGATAATGTTGTCTGTTAACAAGATACAGGTACATCAAGAAAGACAAATCAAGTTCTATGACCATGATGACATAAAGACAAAGACTCATCCATAGTCCTTGATCATATAGAAGCTCTAGTTACGAGGTATGTATGACTTTTTCTACTATGCTTAACTTATGGGATATGCAGGTTCTAGCACAAGGTCTCTAAATCATTGAAGAGAACAAAGAAGATATTGTTTGGGTATGTTAAGACATAACCAAGCATGATAATCCAAGTATGTTTTCCTATATCAAGTTAGAATCCTACTTTGTGTTAGGATCTTAGGTAAGTATACCTATGTATGAAATTATCACGACCACACATACTTAAGATTATTTAGAATCATAATGTTTTGATAGTATTGAGACTATACTAATGAATGTATGATTATGTATGAGATCATGAGGATGACACTAGTGCACACTTGAGCATGCATAGTGGTCCAAGCTGGATAGAAGTTCAAAGACTTATAATCATGATGCTATCATAAAATAGAGATCAAGCGGGATGAAACCACACATAAAAGATAAGTATTTGAGTTGTTATTTGAATCTCTGAATAGTTAATGATATTGCTCGTAATAGTTGTATGCATATTTGTATATATCATGCATAGTGTAAGCATTTCATATGGCATTGAAAAGTATACTACTAATATGCATATGATGGGTAAGTTGGACAAACATTCCATTGTTGTTTATCTAGAATGAAACCTGTTTGTTGACATGCTGAGAGTTGTGCACGCTCTTGATAGTATGTTCTAGTAGAAATGGAAGGCATCTAGATAGCCACTGTATGCATACAGGATATGGAAAAGTGTTGTGCCAAAGTATTGGTCAAGATAGTTGCATAACTATGTGAATCATATCTGTATGCATAACAGGTTATCATGATTTGATGATTATGAAGTATTACTAATCATGTAATTAACTTTGATTTTTTATGAAAGATCATGAAGAATGATGAACACTGAACAAGTGATAGATGTTCAACAAGAAGACTTACAAATCAAACATACTATAGACGGCTCATGGCTATAAGATTCTCTTAGAAAGAGGAAGAAGATCATGATGAGTTGTTTGCTCCAAGTGGATAGATAATACCATTCTCTTAATGGTGTAATTGAAGAAGAAGTGAGAATCAAGAAAACTCCCAGGATTCAATTGAAGAAATCTCTGTACAGGTACCCAGGATCGATAGTCATTTGATGAGCTTAATGATCACCATGGGTGATGCAGATTTCAACCTAGGTTGAAGATGGTGTCTATATACAGATGACATTCTTCTCTTGTATGGATGCAAGAAGGAACTCACCACAGCGTTCGAATGATCTTGAGGCTCATATCAGTAGACCCATCTGACGAGAGATGGCACGGATAGATATGCAGAAGATAACTCAATGCAAAGTGTGAATGATGTTCAGTCACAGAGGGAGATTTGATAGCTTCTTAACAAGCTTGGGATTTACCAAAAATAAAATTTGATCCTAAACTTTACCTTAAGGTTATGGATGATGAACCTATCATACTATTACTGTATGTGGATGATCTCTTTCTAACAGAGAATGAGAAACAGATCATGGAAAGAAAGAAGAAGCTATCTACAGAATTTGAGATGAAAGATCTCAGATTGATGCATCACTTCCTAGGTCTAGAAGTATAGCAAGGCCCAGAAGAAATCCTTCTCAACCAGGGAAAGTATTTGATATGTTGGAATGAAAAATCCATGGCCACTCCCATGGATTCCAACTTGAAGCTGTTAGCTGATGACTCATCAGAGTTAATGGATGTGACTCTGTACAGATAGATTATTAGGTCATTGATGTATCTGACGAATACCAGGCCAGATATATGGTTTGCTGTGAACACCTTGAGTCAGTATCTAGTAGAACCTAGGCATGTTCACTTGATAGCTGCAAAGCATGTGATGAGGTACCTAAAGGGTATGATAGACTTTGATCTATGTTATGTTGGAGATCATGACTTCAGATTGTATGGATACACAGATGCTGATTGGGCAGGAAGTGTATCAGACAGGAAGAGCACATCGGGAGGATGTTATTGTTTGGGATCTGCCATGATCTCATGGTTTAGCAGGAAGCAGTCTAGTGTGGCTCTCAGCACAACCGAAGCGAAATATATAGTTTCTTGCTTTGCTAGTTGTGAAGCGATATGGCTTCAGAAGTTTGTTATCAGGACTATTAGACTTAGAGATGGACCCCACTGTGATCCTGTGTGACAACCAAAGTTGTATCAAAATGACAGAGAATCTAGTGTTCCATGATAAGTCAATGCACATAGGGATATGGTGTATAAAGGAGCTATCAAGCTCGATTATGTGAGCACTGACGAACAAGTTGCTGATGTATTGACCAAACATCTGTCTCGAGTAAAGTTTGAGTATTTCCAAGACAAGCTTGGTGTAGTTCAGAAGGACCCTCCTCAAAAGGGAGAGTGATATGGTCGATGATGATGAGATTTCCTGCATTGACGGTAAGGTTGATGATGAGGATACATGTATTGATGATGTGGATACTTGTATCAATGATGAGGATACTTGTATCGATGATGAGGATACTTGTATACATGTATCGATGCTGAGGTTACCTATTCCGATGATGAGGTTATATTTCTCGATGATGAGGTCGATGATATCAACAATAAGGTTGATAAGTGGTCCCTAGTGGACGATAGGGGATTGTATCATCCCCGGACTTCAATCCCTGAATTGATCCCTAGACATATGTCGCCAAAAAGTGGTCCTTAGACTTTGTCTAAGTGGACGTGATAGGACTACATCATCCCTGAACGTTTAGTTCAAAATGTACGTGATAAGACTGCATCATCCATGAACGTTTAGTTCAAAATGTACGTGATAGGACTGCATTGTCCCTAAATGTTTAGTTCAAAATGTACGTGATAGGACTGCATCGTCCCTGAACGTTTAGTTCAAAATGTACGTGATAGGACTGCATCGTCCCTGAACAGTTGGTTCAAAATGTATGTGATAAATCCTAGATTTAATCTAGGTCACATCCAGTATGAAAAAGGACTGGCTCTATGGTGATAAATCCTAGATTTAATCTAGGTCACATCCAGTCTGAAAAAGGACTGGCTCTATGGTGATAAATCCTAGATTTAATCTAGGTCACATCCAGTATGAAAAAGGACTGGCACTGTGGTCAGGACTACATCGTCCCTATACATGAGATTTGTCTTAAACGGATCACGAACTGCATCGTCCTTAGACATGAGATTTTTCTTAAACGGATCATGGACTGCATCGTCCCTAGACATGAGATTTGTCTTAAACGGATCACAACTGCATCGTCCCTAGACATGACATTTGTCTTAAACGGATCACGGACTGCATCGTCCCTAGACATGAGATTTGTCTTAAACGGATCACAGACTGCATCATCCCTAGACATGAGATTTGTCTTAAATGGATCAAGTACTGCATCGTCCTTAGACATGAGAGGTGTCTTAAATGGATCAAGGATTGCATCGTCTTTAGAGATGAGAGGTGTCTTAAATGGATCAAGGACTGCATTGTCCATAGACATGAGAGGTGTCTTAAAAGGATTAGGATTGATCATCCTGTAAGTAGATCTGGACTACATCATCCATAGACATGAGAGGTGTCTTAAATGGATCAAGATTAATCATCCTGTAAGTAGATCTGGATTGCATCGTCCATAGACATGAGAGGTGTCTTAAAGTGAGAGGGAGTGATCATCCCGTAATTGGATCATGTGTGCTGCAGGGTATGCTGCTATGATGTTGTTGATAGAGAGATACAGATGTTGATGTTGTTGATCGAGAGGATCCACATGTTGATGCTGTTGATCGAGAGGTTGATGTTGTTGATCGAGAGTATCTAGATATTGATGATGTTGATTAGGAGATCCAGATGTTGATGATGTTGATTGAGAGGATCTAGATATTGATGTTGTTGATCAAGAGATCCAGATGCTGATGATGTTGATCGAGAGGATCCAGATGTTGATGATGTTGATCAAGAGATCTAGATGATGATGTTATTGTAGTTGTTCAAGTGCTGCAGAAGATGAAGACTCAGTGCTGAAGATGTTGATGTTCCAGTATTAAAGATCTTGAAGATATTGCAGTAACTGGTTGAGTTACTGATGATGTATGAAGAAAGCTTCCAATGATTTATAGATGTATCATGTATCATGCAGTTGATGACTCCTTGCTCCTACATATGTTGTTATAATATCCTTCTCGTTAAGGGGGAGTGCTGAGATATTGTAACTTCTAAGAATATTATATTTGTACTTTATTATTCCAGAGATGTTTCATTCCTCCATGGAGACCCTATTGTATGTCCGGAGATGTTTTATTCCTTCGTGGAGAATGTGGTAACTTGGGTTATTAGACTTCCCTAGTGGGGTTGGCCCTGTGTGATTCATGTGGGTTAAGGGTTATTAGACAACCCTAGTGGGGTCGGCCCTGTTACACTATGTTAAGTGGTTAAGTTGGGGTCGACCTAGTTAGTGTAAAAGTCAAGTCGGAGTTGTGTATAAATAGATGAGGTGTGTTCGTCATTTAACACAGATTCACTCACTTGTGATTGGCGCATAGGTGAGAGAGAGATCTTCTATGGAGGAGAAGAAGCTCATGTTTGGGGATTACATCTTTGTATTTGCTAGTCATCTATATTGAGGAATATTTGCTGGTTTTTCTACCCCATGAGGGTTTCCCAGGATAAATCCGCGTCTCTTGTGTTTATGCTATGCTTGTTGTTCTTTCAGTGATCCTGTATATGCTATTGTTGTGAAATGGAATGTAATACTGATATTTTCTATCTTATCATATTGAATCTTAACACTCATGCCATGATTGTTTCATTGAAACCCATACATTTAACAATTTCACTTGAAAATTTGACTTTTGGTTGTTTAGTTTTGAATAATAAATGATAAATAGTTTGGTATCTTTGTGTTACTATGCAAAGGAGTTAGTGTAACATCAATGTCAATTCTGAATTTGATAGGATTCCAAGTCACTGTGATGAGATACAAGGATTAAGCCAATGAAAATATATTGTAAATTAAGATGTACAACTTTAATGCAAGAAAATGTTATCTTCCATACGTCATTGTAGTTGGTAGTTCCATTGACCTACTTCAACGGTCATTAGTTGGACATGAATATAATTATCTGATCCTATCTATGCCTTTTTTAGAGATAAAAGTTAATAACTTCCATTGTTGCACTCCAAAACACGGTTGGGTCCTTGCATCATGTCTACAAATATGCATGGTGTTCTTATTTTCACATCTACCATATTGAACGCATTGAGGTTACAGCTATCACTATTATAGCCACAGGGGCTTCACTCTATAAACCACTATCATAACACGTTCGTTTATGGCATATGAAACAATACCCCTAATTTCACAAAATCATTTTTTTAACCCCCTCCCAATATGCCTTCCCAATTTACAAAAACCCCTATTTTCACTAGATATTGTATGCATCAATTTTTTCATTAACATTTTTCACACCATTTATATTTCTACCTAGTATATTGATATGATACCCATCTTATGACCCAACATGCATTCTACAATGCACCTTGCTTCTTTCAATGTATATTTTGGATGCACATTACTTCACCCACAATGAAATTACTCTATCACATATCATAATGATTTGCAACATCTAATGGTATAATGAAGGGATAGGAGATCAATTCATGTATGTCACTAGAGCCAATGCACATAGTACAACATTTAGATTGCATGTTGCAGTTCCCCAATCGCTGAATAAGCCTATTGTGGGATAGGTATCCAAGCCCCCAGGGCCTGTAAAAAGCTCCAGGAGGCTGAATAAACCTACCAAGGCATGTAATAGGCACGAGTGGTTGGGTATTCAATCCCCCAAGGCCTATCAAGGGCCTATAACAGGCCCTGGATTCTTAGAGCTTCCCAAGGCTATTGGTAACAACTGGCTGAGTGCTATTGGTAACAATTGGCTGTCAATGACCATTGTCTCTCGACTATGATCGACTAGCAACCCAATTCAACACAAAACCCCTGGCCTCAAGAATGCCTCAAGACACGATTTCCCAGCGTACTGGTAAGCTTGAGCCTTGCCTCAACCCGATTTCTCATCCGGACGTGATCCTGCCATCTCCATTTGGTGGATATTTGTCAGCCCCCCATATAAAAAAGACCCCAAAGTATTTTTGTATTGTTACATTAAATCAAAAAACCCTTTGCCCCTTAATATATAAGCAATATAATTTTTAGTTTTTCATGAATATTTAATACCGCAATATGAATGAACGTGATATTATATTGCCTTCTAGTGAAGTCCCCATGGTTGTAGCAGCCTTTATACAATAGTGTGAATGACATCTATCATTCATAATAAAAGATGCCAAAGTTGTCCCTACCACTTGTGTGCACTTGGAATGTTTAAAAAATGTTTGATCAAATGTTTTATTAGAATTCAAAAGTGTTGAAGAAAATTATATTTGCAAAGTGTTTGTTAAAACCAAACAACCAAAACTACCATATTGCCTATATCTGCATTGGGGATACTACAGAACTCTAATTGTCCCTTCATCTCTTTTATACATATTCCATTTATTTCTAACAATTACAATTTCATTCCAAGTCAATGATAAGGTAGTTATGATGAATGGGATGAATACGAATGCTAATGCACCCATTCTCTCTATATTGTAACTCCACTTGAGTGCACGAAGCCAAGTAACAAAGTCACTAAGTTTCTCTTCAATAGTGTTGCATTGGCATACAAGTAAATTCCTAGCATAGCCAAAACCCAGGTACAGATGTCTATAAGCTGTGAAAATGATTAGGTGCAATCATTCAAGTGTAGGTCCCATGAGTGCAGATCCTCAAGTAATCAAAATTGGTTAGTGTACTTCAGAACACAAGCACATGCTAGAACACATAAAATTGCAAAAAGGGGAAAACAACAATACCTTATCTAGATCAACTTTTGTGAAGTAATTGGTTCCTTAACATTGATCAATGATGTCATCTATCTGGGGAAGAGGGTGTTTGTTGTTAACTATTTTATCATTTACTGATATGTAGTTCGCACATACGTGCCTCTTATTCACTCTTCGGAATAATAAAGTTGGGAACCACAAGACAACCTACTAGATGAATCTTGCTTTCATTGATTAGTTGGGGTAGATTTCTTTTGAGTTTAAAACTCTCTATAAAGAAAGTTGGGATAGATTTTTTGTGCATAAACAATGCTTCCTTTTTGCAGAGGTATATTCTGATGTCTTGAGCACAAGCAATAGTTTAGGACTACTAAATTTGAAACTTTAATGGCTTCATATTCCTCATTTTTATCTTCCATGTACATTGTGTTAACCTTTTATGAATTAGATTTACACATTCTTTCTTGGCATCTAAAGATTTTTTGATAAGTACAATATTTTGGGGATCTATGGTCCCAAGTCTCAGTTTGGTTCTAAGATTTTGGAGAAGACCTATTTTACAGATTTGATAGCAGGTGTTACCTTTCGAACTTGTACATGCCAAAAATTGCCTTAAATTTCTATTAAATGATTTAGAAACAAACTTGGAGGGCCCTAATAATGTCACTCTCATACACTTCTATGATGGTGTGTCTTACAAATGAAATGTTAAGCCAACAGAAACTCAATGAAGTTACAACTATCCCTATTGAAACACCAACACTTTTATTGTACTTTTTTTCTTTGAATCCTAAAAATATGGAACAATCGATTCAAGATGCAAAGTTGGAACTTATTCCTCCAAGTGTGAAGGCTCACAAGGCTTGAGTTGACTAATTTTGACAACATCATGAATACAAAGTTGTGGTAGGAGATACAACCAAAAGGAACTAGAAACCACTTGTGGAAATATGTGGAAGACCTCAACTGATAGCCAAGTAGTGTCCACAAAGACAGTTGAAAGCAACTCAAAAATCCGGTATTGCAGTAAAAAATGATGGTAAGTGGAAGTGAAAATTAATCCAAACATACTCAAATATTTTTTGCATTTGGAGCAATTGTAGACTTATTACAAGTAAGTGCCATTACAGGTGTTGTAGTGTTTTGTAAAAATGGCCTCCATATGAAGAAGCATGAGTTTCTATTAGAAGTAGATCAGCTAGCCGTCTTGCTCATGCATGTTAAGAATACACAATATGTTCCATTCACGAACGAATGCTAGCAAACCTCTTAAGGTGTGGAAAATCCACAAAGAGTGCCAAGAGATTGGGCACTTCCTCCCACATACCAATTTCCCCCCCAATAGATGGATCTAAGGGGAAACTATGAGAACAATTCAGAAAAGTGTGGAGCACTTAACCCTTTGACCCCTTGAAGCAGTGAAAAAGTGCCACATAGCATAAACATATGCAAATAGGTTGTACCTTCTTACTGAGTGAATCCAATATGTTAACTAACTCCTCAAAGAGGGAGGCATTCCTCAAGCAAAAATAGAACCCTTTCTATCCAGGGAATCCTTCAAGGAAGGGGTCTTATATGCAGGTCATTAGATATATAACAAACCTTGAATCTGCACATGTGAATCAAATCTTATGATGCATTACTAGGTGCTAGTATTGACATTAATGTAGGGTGTTGAATGCAGGTGCAAGGAGTGCATTCTTCTACCGAAATTAGGCAATTTAACCACCTTAAACAACAACATGTTCATGTTGCCCTTATGTTGTAAATGAAAATATTAGAAAACAACACCAATATGCAATCATTTGAGTGAATGAACCTTGTCTGATCTATGCCACAAATGCTAAGGACAACCGCTGAAAACATTATGTTAACATAAGGATTTCCATTGGCACCTGTTCTTTTTCAAATCCTTGCTCAACATGGCTAATTTATTATACTTCATTCCACATAATCAATCAATGCTTTGATAGTTGAAGATTAACATTGATACTTTTCAGAAAAGAAACACTTATAGCCTCCAATTGATATGTTGAGTTTCTATCCTATCAACTATCATATTCATCCTACCAACGATATGCAAGGTTTGTCCTCTTTTCTGGAAGCTTTAATGACAGTGAGGTCATAAGCATGATGCCAATAAATTGTGATGATTGAGTTACGAAAATTTTAGTTTTATTTGTTGCTCTATGTTATCACAGTTACTACCCCTTTGCTCTCTTCAATTAGTGGTGGAAAATACCAAAACATAAACCTATCAAAACTTATTAGTTTTTCCATGAAATATCAGACTTTCCAGAACGGTCTTGAACATCCTCAAGTACAAATCACTACACATGGATTAGGGTGCTACAATAGAAAATCATCACAAGCCATTTATGAGTTCAAACCACCTCAAATTATGCCAAATGAGTTAGAGTGATTCATCAAGAATAGTGATCCATGCCATCAAGGTGCCACATCAAGCTCAAAAAGATAAAATACTCCAAGAGAAATTTAAAGCATCATACAAATGCTAAAAGAGAGGGTGCTCCATGGAAAATTACCAATGATACATAATCAATTCTAAATCCAACCCCATAGGCTAGGGCACTCTCACAAAAGATCCTCCAAGTGCCATCATTTCAAGTAAGTATACCAAGCATTCTACCATAAAGGTCCACATATGAAGATGCCTAATCAAAACAAAGATGTCAAGGAGATTTATGAAAAGATGTCCAGTATGTCACGAGAAATTGAAATGTTTAATGATGAGATAAAAGTTTAAAACTCCATAGACCACATTTCATGGCACTTGCAAGTGAAAGTCATGATGATTAGTCATTGAACTCTTTTGGGAATTGGAACCAAGGTTCGTCTTACTCATATTCAGTGTATGCTTGGCATATAAGCTTTATGTTGACTCTACATCTCATGACACGTTAGGGACTCGACATACAATCACAGTTTGAAAAATTCCATGTGCTAAAAGCAATATCACTTCTTCTTTGTTTTTCATGAAGCATATAACTTTAAACATGGAGTGGGTTTGTCTGGATTCTGCAATCTACTACAAGGATTTGTAGATGGAGATGACAGTAGGTAGAGACTTTCAATTCAAAAGGACTATGTTCTATATTCTCATTCTGTTAACAATGGATTTACTCTTGATTCAAACTTTGCTTACTTGTATAGTAAGTTTTAACCAAAATTTATGTTGAGACTAAACTCCTAGTTGCGGTGAGGGTTTGATGAATCCAAAACCCAACAATTTGGTATTTGTTGAAGAGGATGAAATGCAAATTCATTCCCTAGTTTCCTTCAAATGAGCTTAGAAAATGTATAAAATATTCCCTAGTAGGTATTATTGTTGAATATTGGTAATAGGTGTTCCTTGGAAAATTTATGTTGTTGTAGTCATGTCCTAGCTACATGTTGGAGGTAGCCTCATGATAGAAAAAACCATGTGCATAAACAACTCCAACTCACTAAAATATTAGCTCAAAAAATGAGCTCAAATGGCCACTTTTGGATTTTTATAAAGGAGGGTGAATGGTTAGCCCAGTCAGACCTCTGAATGGGATGAGTCTGGCCAAATTCATTAAGTATGGCTAGGTATGTCAGATCATGTTCGGTATAACTAGTTCAGGCTAAGTCGGCCCATTCCAATTTGACCCAACCAGTTTTTAGGTTGGGTCGATTCAAAATTCCTAGGACAATTAAACCTAGTCAATTCCTATGACTATGGTGCTAACGATTCTTCATTGTTATCATATTCAATGCCCTATAGTTCGTGCATTGATGCCACTCACCTTGTTTCTTTTGTGCATAATATGTGCAAGAGAACCACACAAAGAAATGTCAGGGCATTACTTAATCTGTCTTTCAATATTTTCACTTTCAATTATTATAGTTTTGTAAGAAGGTTAAATGCATAGAGAAGATCTCAGAAGAAGCATCATTTCCGGAAAAGGAAAAAAAAAAACTTCATAGCAAGAAGAGGAAAATTGATTCTTTTGACTTGTTGGACCACACAAAGCACCATAATTTTATACAAATTGAACTTCTTCACACTTATCCCCCCTCAGAGTTTTGAAATAGAGGAAGAAACTTAAAGTTCATAAGAGGAAGTCAAGTTATATACCATGCCATCTTTGTGAATATTGTAGGTATTCTGAAAACCATCATAAATTGCCTTTTTTTCATATTGGTATGGTTTTTCAAGTATAAGTTCGAACCATCAACAGTAGTTACTACACAATCCATTGTTTGGATTGACAACAAAAGTAATAGAACATCTATGAGTAACCATAAAGTAGATTGTCTTGCTTCTTTGAACCATCTAGAATCATATGGATTGTGATGTTCTATTGTAGGAAGTTGAAGATCAACTACTAGCTGTTGAGAAGTCATATTTTTCTGACTTGTCAACGATCATCGTGATTATCATGTTCTTGATTTAACTATTGTTAGTGGAGAAAAATCCATGACAATAAGAACTAGATTGGGATTAACTTATTAGTCCCTGCCTTCCGAAGTCCAGGGTACTAATTGTTTTCGATCCGCATTGACTAAGTATTAGTTTTAGTTGACTCAAATGCAATGTGCATTTTTAACCAAAGTTTCAAATTAATTAATATAAAAAACCATGTTTTCTGCAAGCTCATTGGTTTATACTTTGAAGCGTTATTGCCCCAGCGGCGGAATGGGCATTGGGAATGGCTCCCTCTCCTTGAGTTCTTCGAAGAGATTTTAATGCATTGCGGATAGGTGTTTGCTAGAAAATGTTAGCATTTGCACTAGCATTGACACCAATGTCTTCGTGGAAAACTGGAGATTAACAACACCGCCTCTTTTGGCATTGGCTTCTCAGTACTTCTAGAGGCACCGCATTCTCGGGCCTTCTTTGCTTGATGCAAAGATTGCCTTAGATATCCATACTCCCATGTGAGATTTTAGATTTGGAGTAGCGTCTTCCTTCGAGCGAAGATTCCAGATTTGGAGCAACAACCTCTTCTTCGAAGATCAGCATTTTGGGCCTTCTTTGCTTGATGCAAAGATTGCCTTAGATCTCCATACTCCCAGTTGAAATTCTAGATTTGGAGCAGCGTCTTCCTTTGAGCTGAGATTCCAGATTTGGAGCAGCAACCTCTTCTTTGAAGATCATCATTTTGCATCTACATCTTATGAGCTTTGTCATTCTTCATTTTTGCTTCTGTTAGATCAAGGTAACACCTATTAACCTGTTTGTAAATGTCATATTTCATAAATATGAAAGCTAATGTATTGTCAAATCACATTTTACATTGAAGTAAATTATGCAGGTATATTTCATTTCATATTTATATTGCATGAAAATCTATTCACATCTATTCATAACACTTAGTTTCATTGCTTTAAATCCGGAATCAAAAACTTGTAAATATAAACATTGAATCTTTACCTCTAGTCAGCCGATAAATGTGTACTATTCTCCATTCCTGCTCGACCTTCCTCCTTGACTGTAACTCAACAACTGCTACTTTTTTCTTCGTCTCCCCGGCCCTGCGCTTTCGATTCTGAGAAGGCTGCCTTATTTTTGTTGTTTATCTCCACTTCGGGCTAGGCCTCTAAATATTTGGAACTAATGCTTACCATATTAATAGAATAAGCATCTTGACATTGCTGGGTTTGGAATATTGAACTAGAGACTTATCTCCTGCAAAGGAAGTCTAGTTTCAACTGCAATGCCATATCCGGCACAAGTTCTTTGGTCGTTTGGCATATTGACACAGGTGTTTTTGGCGTATTTTTCTTGGAAGTAGCACCATTAGCCAAAATTCTATCCATTGAAGCAAATGCAAGGGCCAGTGCGATTTCCAGCCTACAAGGAAACTTGCAAAGTGACAGAAATAGAGCTGCTAGAACTTTTGGCTGGTCCCCCATGGTAGACAAGTCACAAATTTGTCCAACCTCAAACCCACTAGATTCCACTACCTCGACTCTGCACAATTTGACATATCCATTAAGGTCTGAAGTCGATATCAAACTACAATTAATTCACACCATTTTCCCCAATCCTTTAAAGCTCGCCAAATTATCGGGCATTTGTCATGAAGGACAACACCCCCTTTCTCACATTTACAGGTTTGGCCTCGTTCTCACTTTTCTTCCAAATGGAGTGAACCCCGATTGGAATGACTCAATTCTTTTTTCAGCAGTTCTGAGATGCATATTTTTCTCATTTGTCTCCAATAATCTCCATACGGGCATTATTCTACAACAGGAACATGAAAATTAGTTTGACTAGTGAATTATAAATAGATAAAATGCTGGAGAATTCTACTTCATAAAACTGGCTTAGCATCTGGGAAATTATGCATGATCTAGGCCTTCTAGCTGGGAATTACTTTCACTACAAAAAACTAAATATAAATGCAATTTGCTATCTGTACATAAAATTTGGCCGAAGACAACTAGAGAACACAAGTGCAGAACCAAAAGAAAGAAAGATTAAAATATACACCATAATTTTGAAACAAAATAACCACAAAGAAGTAAAAAATGAAGTTGGACACTGAACTCACTGGAAGTTGTATATTCGATACCTGGACAACTGCAATGGTTTCCTTCTTCTAGTTAGTTCCCTTTCCATTTTAACCCTTGATGCCTACAAATTCCAGGTTGTTTTCTCACTAGTTCTTCATCATAACCACAGATGTCGAACTCTTAATCATTGTAAACTCATTCCAATTCTTAATCATTGTAGACTCATTCCAACATTTCCGCATAATCTTTTACTTGTTCTGGAGCACATTGTGGATTTCTTGATCTCTCCTTGTTATTCAATCTTCTACATATCAGTGTATGTGGTTCTCTCTCTGCATCTTGACTTGTGTGGAGCGTGTTTGATAGTCAAAGTGGTTTTCTCACCAAATGTCATACATCATATTGCATGGGAATTCCTGTCGGCCACCTGTCTGTCTAATATTACGAGAACAATAAGACCTAGGAATAATAAGCTTCATGCATCGAGGCAAGGTGCTAGGAAAAGACAGGTTTTTGGCAATATTTTATGATTAACCAAAAAGAGTACTTTAATAAATAGGGAATTTTTAGTTTGTGAAAATATTGAGTTGACAAGAAATAAATTGGTACTTAACAAAACAAAAATTATATCCCTCATCTGCAAATAATCGCTGATCACTATGCGCTCATTGAGAATTCTTGTTATATTTTACTAATATTTTTAAGCAAGATATCCACATCATTAAAAGGAGAAATAAATGTCACTATCAACACCAACATACCAGTGCCTTGCAGACTACACTTGTCTATTAAAAATCAGAACCTTGCTTTCTACTTGGACATGGCTGCATTGAAAGATTGAAAGTTGGATTTTCTGAAGCCGAGGATGACAGTTTATGATCCGTCAATGTTTGCATGTTGTCCACGTTGTTGCTATCTTCGAATTTCAGTCGACTCCTAGGTATTTTCAATATGGATCTTAAAGTTTCGTTCAACGTGCCCACAAAACAAGGTGTTTTGAGCTTTAAAAAAAGCATTTGCTGTAACTAAGATATTGCACGAATATTGAAGAGCTAGTGTAATTTTCAAACCTAATTTACTAATTTACAAAATGATCGTTGATTATATGTCAGAATATAACAAAACAAATTGGGAACTTTTACAAAGAACCAATGTAATGTAAACTATTACAGCATATATGATTATTTTTATGATTCAAAAGTATAAATGCCCATCCATTAGCTATATGGTGAAAAATTAATAATAATAGACATGCTATAATATAAAAATATATTATAGCTACTTTATAAGCTAATTAATTGTTAAATTTTGAGCATTAATTCACAATACTCTTGGATATTTACTGAGAGAATAACATATACAGTATATCAATGCATAACAATCACAATAAGCATCACAAGCATCACAAGAATCAAAAGCATGAGAGACAAGAGACACAGAGTTTCCGTGGGGAAAACCCTAAGGTGAAAAACCCCACAACTTCCTCAGAGATAGAGAGAGAAATGGCTCAACCAAAGTACAACCAAAATACACTTGAGATAGTCTCCTAGAGCAGATGATCCTCCTCCTCACTAGTGCGCCACTTTCTGAGTGAGAGAGATATGACTTTCCGAA
Organism: Larix kaempferi; assembly: GCA_027924585.1. NCBI lineage: Eukaryota > Viridiplantae > Streptophyta > Pinopsida > Pinales > Pinaceae > Larix > Larix kaempferi. The sequence continues at coordinate 62,733,269 of BSBM01000370.1, read as the reverse complement.
TGATTCAAATAGAGATCTCCTGATATATATTTATACTTATCATGTTTGCCCAGTGACCTTATGGGGCCGACTTGTCTATCTAGATACATCCATAATATAATATATATTTTAGGGCCGACCCCACACATGGTGGTCTAATAACCCATTGGCAAGTACACACACTTGCGACACTTGTCAATCCACATGACGACACTTCCTTATAGAGGAATAACACATCTCTTATAAGGGTACAATAAATATATATGAAATACATAGATGAAATACATTCCGAAGTTACATATACATCAACACTCCCTCTTAACTAGGAAGGTATTTCTTGACACAGTTCTACTAGACAAGTCTTCTTCTCGGGATCATCATCATCGATGCATCGTCATCATCATTGTCACTGCTGCTGCTATCTCAACCAATCTATGAATCTACTCGTCATAGGAAGTTCTACAGAGCTAGTCCTTTTTCATACTGGATGTAGGCCCACCACCTGCAGGTCTTCATCATCTGTGCGAACGGTCTGATAGAGGTGGCCTCTCAGGACTAATTTTATGTGCGGATGCAATACCAAAAAGAGTATCCCAGGAACATTTATGTGCCTAAGCATGACCGAAAAGATCTCCCAGGACTGATTACATGCATCTCCTCCACAATACCTTTAAAGAGAATCCCAAGAACATTTATGTGCCGCAGCATGACCGGCAAGATCTCTAAAGAGCATCCCAGGACTTATTACGAGCACACAGCTCAACCTCTCAGATCTCTAGGACTGATTACATGTGGATAGACAAAACCTTTAAAGAGCATCCCAGGAACATTTATGTGCCACAACATGACCGGCAAGATCTCTAAAGAGCATCCTAGGACTAATTACGAGCACACAGCTCAACCTCTCGGATCTCTAGGACTGATTATGAGCACACAGCTCAACCTATCGGATATCTGAGGACTGATTACATACTACATAGAAATATCGAAAAGAGTACCCCAGGAACATTTATGTGACGCAGCACGACTGGCAAGATCTCCCAAGACTGATTACATGCTATTTGCACAACCTGCCACATATCATCTCTGACCTCCAAGTATCAACCTGATACTCATGATCCAACGGATCATCATCGCACGAGGCATCATCCTAATGCCCATGATCATACTGATCATCATCACTGTACCATCCTAGTACATATCATCTAGAACAACATCCTGAAGCTCATCATCATGATCATCCTGATCATACAATGCATCCACCTGATGCATACCAAGTATCTACCTGATACATATCATCATACATGATCCACCTGATCATACAGTGTATCCACTTGATACAAATACAAATACATGATCCACCTGATCATACCTGATACATATCAACATACATGATCTACTTGATCATACAATGTATCCACTTGATACATATACAGATACATGGTCCAAGAATCCAACATGATGCATATACAAAATACATACAAATGATCCAACGGATCATATCCAGCATCCAACATGATGCATACATACATAAATGATCCAACTGATCATATCCAGCATCAACACGATGCGTACATACATACAAATATAAATGATCCAACTAATCATATCCAGCATCAACACGATGCATACATACATACAAATATAAATGATCCAACTGATCATATCCAGCATCAACATGATGCGTACATACATACAAATATAAATGATCCAACTGATCATATCCAACATCCAACATGATGCATATACAGAGCAGTAACTGGAGCATCGTCCTGATACTCATCATCCAGCGCTTACATCCACAGCCATGTGAAGGATCCTCCTTCCAACATGCTTGGAAGGGCTTCAACAAATGTGTCCATCACTTCTTCCTCGAAGTGTCGTCAATCTGAAGAACACCAAGCCTCTCCCTGAAGTACTCGAACTTCACCCTGGCTAGTGGCTTCGTCGGCACATCTGCAATCTGCTCGTCCATCGCAACATACAGGAGCTTCACGACTCCTCTCTGCACCATGTCCCTGATATAGTGATATTTGATCTCTATGTGTTTCGACCTGTCATGAAACACTAGGTTCTCAGACAGCTTCACACAACTCTGGTTCTCGCAGAATATACCAGTAGCATCCAATGGGAGATCAAATAATTCATACAGTAGCTTCCGTAGCCATACTGCCTCACAACTAGCTAAACAGGCTACAACATACTCTGCCCCGGCTGTACTCAGTGCTACGCAGGACTGCTTCCTGCCAAAACCAAGAGATCACACCTGATCCCATACTGAAGCATCACCCAAGTGTGCTCTTCCTATCTGCAGCACTGCCAGCCCAATCTGAATCAACATAACCCTGCAGGTTAAACTTTTGATTCGCTTCATACTTGAGCCCATAATCCATTGTACCCTTCAGGTACCTCAAAACATGCTTTACAGCAACCAGGTGAACACTCCTCGGATCCGTGAGGAACTGGCTCAATGTGTTCATAGCAAAGCAAATATATGGTCTCGTGTTCGTCAGGTACATTAAGGACCCAATCATCTGACGATACATAGAGACATCAACCGGCTCAGATGAAGCATCACATAGAAGCTTTAGATTCGATGCCATGGGTGTGGCCATGGCCTTGCAATCCATCATCCCAAATCTCTTCAGGATATCTACTGTGTACTTCCCTTGACCAAGGAAGATCCCACTTGAATTCTGCCACACTTCTATACCTAGGAAATAATGCATCATTCCCAAATCTTTCATATGGAACTCAGTAGCAGTCTTCCTCTTAGTATCTGCAATCAGTCTATCATCTCCTGTTACAAATAAGTCATCCACATACAGGAGTAGAATCACAGGATTCCCTTCCTCAACCTTGTAGTAGAGGTTGGAATCCGCTTTACTCTTGATAAATCCCAAACTAGATAGAAAATTGTCCATCCTACCATACCAGGTTCTGGGATCTTGTTTCAAGCCATACAAAGTTTTCTTCAATCTGCACACATATGACTCCCTGTCATGTATTTCAAAACCGAGTGGCTGCTCCACATATACTTCCTCTTCAACTACACCATTCAAGAAAGCAGTCTTGACATCCATCTGGTTTATTTTCCATTTCATTGTTGCAGCCAAGGCAAGTACTGTTCTGATGGAAGTATACTTGGCTACAGGTGCAAAAGTTTCTTCAGAATCTATTCCCTCTTTCTGAGAGAAGCCACGAGCTACGAATATTGCTTTGTATTTCTCTACACTGCCATCTGCAGCATGCTTGATTTTGTAGATCCATTTGGAAGTCACAACAGACTTCTCTTTAGGTCTTGGGACAACATCCCAAACATCATTCTTCATTATTGATTGGTATTCCTCAACCATGGCATCCTTCCATTCTTTATTTTCCGTTGCTTCTACATAACTGGAAGGTTCTTTGTTCATAATGTCACAGAGTAAAGAAACATAGTTGGTATGTGATCTGGTTCTCTTCTTTGCTCTGTGTTCTTCTTCTGGAATGCCAAATCTTTCTGCATCTTGATTGAGCTCTCTAGCCCATGCAGGTTTCCTCTTGTGAGAGTTATCCTCACGAGGTGGATCTATAGGTTCTTGCGGATCTTCAAACTCACGAACAACTTCTGGAATTGCTTCAGTCATGGTAGTGTCTTGAAATCTAGTTTCCTTAGGTTCTTCATAAACTTCGATAGGTTCCTTCCTTGATTTGATGAATGCTGAGTTTTCATCAAATGTTACATCCCTGTTGACATCAATCTTCTTGAACCCTGGAAATTATATTCTGTAAGCCTTCGAGCTTTCACTGTAACCCACAAAGATACCCTTCTTTGCTGAAGGATCTAGTTTGGTCCTCTTTTCCTTTGGGACATGAGTGTATACTGGACAACCAAATATTCTGAGATGGTTGACTTCAGGTTTCTTACCAGAAAAGACCTCTTCTGTTGTTTTGTTGTCCAATATCTTGTGGGGTGTTCTGTTCTGCACATATACAATTGTTCTAGCTGCTTCTGCCCATAGATGCATAGGTAGATCCTGGTCATGTAGCATTGCCCTTGCTGCTTCCATGATTGTTCTGTTCTTCCTTTCTGCAACTCCATTCTATTGAGGATTATAAGGAGCAGTCAACTCCCTCTTAATCCCTGAATCACTACAAAGCTTCTTGAAGTCTCCTGAGGTGAATTCTCCATCATTGTCAGATCTGAATGTTTTGATCTTCTTGTCAGTTTGATTCTCCATCAAGGTTTTGAATTCCTTGAACTTATCAAACACCTCATCTTTGTTCTTCAAGAAGTATACCCAAGTCTTCTTGGAGAAGTCATCAATAAATGAGACATAGCAAACATACCCACTTAGAGAACTGGATGACATAGGACCACATACATCTGAGTGGATGATTTCCAGGATATCTTTTGCCTTGCTTTCACTGCTTGGGAAAGCCTTCTTAATATTCTTACCTTTTGCACATCCTTTGCAAACACCTTCATGTTTGGTCTTGATTGCAAGAAGACCCTCTACAGTCTTGCTTGCAATTGGAAGTGCCCTATAGTGCATATGAGCAAGTCTTATATGCCAAAGTTCACTTGGCTCCATGGATTCATGCACCATGGCATGTTCAGGTTGTCCTTTTAATTTATACAAACCTCCCTCTTGCTCTCCAATCACTACTGCATCATCTATGGTCTTTCCCTTTGGCCACATTAGGACTTGACCATCCACAAATGCAACCCTCATACCTTTTGCATCCAATGCAGAGATGGAGAGTAAGTTATTCTTGAGCCCAGGTACATAAAGGACTTCTTTCATCTTCAAAGATTTTCCAGAATCTAGGTTGTAGGAGGCTTCACCACTTCCTTTGATTGGGTATTGATAATCATCCCCAAGTTTCACCTTATGGGGTGATTCATGTTCAGATAGATTCACAAAAGATTCCTTAAACCCAGTCATGTGTTTGGAAGCCCCACTATCAATCAACCAATCATTACAACCATGGGAGATAGTACCTGTGAGAGCAGAGATTAGAACATACTCTTCTTCACTTGATGAGTCATCATTACTATCATCACTTTCTGCCCTAGCCTTCTTCTTTGGAGGTTCATCATCTTCGGCATCATGAGCATGGTACCTTCTTTTGTTACCCTTCTTCTTCTTGCTGGAGTTGTTGTTGTTGTGTTTGTCCCTTTTTTTCTTGGGACATTCTGAAGCAAAGTGACCCTTCTCGTTACAAGTGAAACACCTTAGATCTTTCTTGTCTTTGTGAAAATGATGAGAAGATTTCTTCTTGTGATGGGATGGATCCCTCTTGAACTTGCCCTTCTTAGTGTGAGCTGTGAGAGCTTGATCTTCATTTGCCATCTTCTCTTCTCTTGCCACAATCCTTGCTTCTTCTTGAGAACATTCCTCCCATAATCTGCTGAAGGAGATTAAATTCTTTCTGGCACAGATCCCCTGGATAAAATAGTCCCATGACCTAGGTAGACCATTCAAAGTAGTCATAACAATTTCACCATTCTCCACCATTTCATCTACAGCTTCAAGTTGTTCCTTGATCTTAGAGACCTTGGAGAAATAGGATTGAATGGTTTCTCCATTCGACATCTTGACCCCTTTCAATTGATTCCGCAGGGTCATCTTTCGATTTATGTTCTTTCCTTCAAATAGCTTGGTCAAAGAGTCAAACATAGCCTTGGGTGTCTTTAGAGAAGACACATGGGGTATGAGATAGTCTTTGATAGAATCAACAATGATTCTCTTTTCCTTGACCAAGTTCTTCTTATGCAATACCTTAGCCTCTTCATCCTCTAGGATAGGGATGTCTTCTTTTATATATGAGTCCAACTCATTCTCTTCCAAGATTAACCCAATCCTATACTTCCAAGCTCGGAAGTTATCATCCCCTTCAAGCTTATCCTCAAGCTTGGTGTGGTGAGACATCTTAAAGAGTACTTCAAATGGAAATAGAAAAAATTTAGGTCTTACCACTTGAAATGCTGAAAACTAAATCTGGTCCCGGATTAGGGTTTGTCTAAAAAACCCTAAAAATTTAGAATGTGAATTTCAACTTTCTGAAAGGATAGAAAGATGTGCCTTGATGAGCTGATCAGCCTGGTGTATTCAGAATTTGAGATCAGCAAAGCTTTACCCTTCAAATTTGTTTTTTTGTCCTCCCGGGTTCACTAGGGAGAGCCCTGAATTAGGGTTTGCGTTTCCCGTAGATCTACCTAGCCAAAAATATCGATCCAAAGCTCTAAACTTCAATTTTTGCAAGGATCTTCCAGATATGTCTTCAGATTTCAGAAATTCCTATTTTTGTGGAAACCCTAATTTTTAGGGCCAAATCTGAAAATGCTCAGAATTGAATTCTGGTTGGACAGATAGATTCTCCTTGATGAGTAGAGTCAATCTACTATACTTCTTTTCCAAAAACTGTGGAGAGAAACCCAATAAACAAGAAACTCAAGTTTGTGTCACTACAAAATGTCTTCTTCTCAGGTTAGCTCTGATACCATGTTAAATTTTGAGCATTAATTCACAATACTCTTGGATCTTTACTGAGAGAATAACATATACAGTATATGTTGTATATACAGCATATACAGCATAACAATCACAATAAGCATCACAAGCATCACAAGAATCAAAAGCATGAGAGACAAGAGACACAGAGTTTCCATGGGGAAAACCCTAAGGTGAAAAACCCCACAACTTCCTCAGAGATAGAGAGAGAAATGGCTCAACCAAAGTACAACCAAAATACACTTGAGATAGTCTCCTAGAGCAGATGATCCTCCTCCTCACTAGTGCGCCACTTTCTGAGTGAGAGAGATATGACTTTCCGAATGATTCAAATAGAGATCTCTTGATCTCTATTTATACTTATCATGTTTTCCTGGTGACCTTATGGGGACGACTTGTCTATCTAGATACATCCACAATATAATATATATTTTAGGGCCGACCCCACACATGGTGGTCTAATAACCCATCGGCAAGTACACACACTTGCGACACTTGTCAATCCACATGACGATACTTCCTTATAGAGGAATAACACATCTCTTATAAGGGTACAATAAATATATATGAAATACATAGATGAAATACATTCCGAAGTTACATATACATCAACATTAATCTCAATGACATTGGATAGATTAGATATATTTAAAGATGTATCTTTTTGAATTTAACCTTGCCTTTGACGTGGAATCTAGGCAACATGGAACTTGTGAGTGGAAGCCAATGAGTTATAACAGAAGAACAAGAGTGGTATTCCAAAACCATTTGCTAAGCTCCAAAATGGTATTTAGACATTGGATAGATTAGGTATATTTAAAGATGTATCTTTTTTAATTTAACCTTGCCTTTGACATGAAATCTAGGCAACATAGAACTTCTTAGTGGAAGCCAATTAGTTATAACAGAAGAACAAGAGTGGTATTCCAAAACCATTTGCTAAGCTCCAAAATGGTATTTAGTGTATGTAAATGGATTTTCTTTACATAAATTCTTTTTAACCAAATTACTTTATAATCCTTAAAATAAAGTTACGATAAGAGGCTTGGACTAAGACCTTACGTTAAATGTGTGCATGGGATTATAAGTTTGGAACTTGGGCTAATTCAATTTCAAATTCAAATATTTTTAACTTTAGACATATTTTCTTAGCATTAAGAAGGCACCAATGATCAAAGAACTAATGATTAATTGACTAAGGTAACTATGCAACAATCTACCAAGGAAATTCTTATGTTAAAGCATTAATTGACTAAGGTAATTGTGCAACGATCTACCAAGGAAATTCTTCATGTTATAACTTGTGGTTCAACAAATGATCATTTTTGTTCTTGATGGGAAAAAGCCTACACTTACCCTTAACCTTACCCTTGTCAACTCTGTCCATTGCATGACCACAGTTTCACTTTTTTTTTTCCGTCCCTACTTCCAACTTAATTGGCAGGGACTACGCTACCACGTAGAACTTGTTTAGGTTTGTGGCATCAACCTCACCAACTTCTTGATGTGGTTTATAAGATAGAGATTTATCCTTGTTAACCTTCAATGTGTAACACTCATCATTGGAGTTCCCATACCTCTTATCGTATTCGTGGTGGTTCCTTCTTCCATTACCTAGGTAAGGTGTTCAGCGTTTCGTTTGTCCATTATTTCCCTCCCCGTTGTTAGAAGGATAAGAAGAAGAAAATAAAAAAGAAATTGATTTTGAATTAAAAGCCTTATTTTGTGATTGTTGTTGAGAGGTCAAAGTCTTCTTAGAAGGTGCAGAAAATCAAAAGCTTCAAAAGCTTAGAAGGTGTAGAAAATCAAAACTCCTCAGATTTAATAAGGATATCAGTTTACACATGTGCCTTGTGTCTTTTTATCATGTTGGGTGTGCACAAAAGGTAGGGGAGGGAACATTGCTACATGTTTAGTCAACTCCTAAAAGGCCCGCAGTACTATGTGCATGATGTGATGGACTTTATGCTTGAGATGGCTCACACTCTAATCATGGAACACTTGGTTGGGTAGGAGGCTATAGAGTTATTGTGTCTAATATGAAATATGTAGTGCCAAATGTGGATCTCGGGGGAAAGAAGCAACTTATTCCTTGTCACACCAGCGTGCAATTTTTTTGGGGGAGTTGAACAATTTATATGGGGGAACCTTCATGCATATGGTTTGGTTTTCCATATTGCTTGAATGTTGATGTTGAAGATTATAGTTGTTTAATTCTCAAATGATGCATATCATTTGCAACCTTTCAAATTAAGTCACATGGTTCATATTGGTGTTCAAGTTTGAAGACAATGAAATTAAAAAATAAAACATAACTATTGATACAATTTTCCATTAAGTTTATAAAAAACAATTCAAAATTTAAACACATTTACGATATAGTTTCAAGAGAAAATCACATGCCCTCATGAAACATGACCTCTCACTCTGTTTTCTCTTATTGACGCGTTCTTAGAAATCTGAAATTTATGTTTTGTATACTTTGGTTCTTGCTCTTGTTAGTCCATTGAATGCTTGTTGCATTCAAAGCTTAAGAAGGCTTTTTATTTTCTGCACCTTCTGAGTAGACTCTGACCTCTCAACAACAATCGCAAAAGAAGATATAAAAAAAAACCCATGAATTACGGCATGCCAATTGTAAACAACAACTAAAATTTTAAGCAATTGATGTTTCGTGTGGTTTCTCGGATTTTAGGGAAGATTCCCTTAAATTGTGTATTTTACTTGCAAGCTATATGTCTTATTAGTCCCTGCAGAAGGCCAGGGTAACTCTTGTATTCGATAACATTAGACTTTCTATTAAACAGTCTTTGACTTTTCATATTTACTTATATATTTCAATTTTTTTGGTATGACTTGTTAATTTCTGAATTATTTATTGTAATAATTTTTATTTTTCTTGATTTTTATTGGGCTATAGTTTTACCCGTTATTGCGGGGCCGGCGGCGTAATTCTTGGAAATTGGGTTGGTTACTTAATGCGGTTGGCTACGTGTAAGGTTGAAGTTTCAAGTTTGCAGAGTCCTGTCCCTTCAGTCCCTTCACCGTTTGGAAGTCCATTCACCGTTTGCACCGCTCTTGTCCATTCACTGTTTGCACCGCTTACGGTTCTTTTGATTTTTTTTTGGTATAAAGCTATTGTTACCCCCATATTTCAATTGTTAACTTGTTAACTTATCTTTGTTTGAAGCTTCATTTCTGAATTGCAGTGTTGTTATTGTTGTTGGTCATTTGGATTCGTAATTTAAGGTATTTCCTGGAACTGAAACTGTGTTTTTGTGTTTTTGTTGTATTAATGTTGTTTATATTACCTCCAATTTAGTTTACAGTTTACATGAAAAGCTTTGCTTGTATTCTGTACAAGCAAAGAACCAGTTCAAATCTTTTTATATAAATGATACACCGTAATTTTAGTTGTTATGATGTCTGAAACTATAAATATATTTTATAGAACCTAATTTTAGCTCTTATAAATATTTTTTACAGAACGTAATTTTAGTTCTTATGATGTTTTTAGTTGTTTGATGTCTAAAAATATAAATATTTTTTACATAACGTAGTTTTAGTTCTTATCTTCTCCAATTTCTGCGAACTGATGGTGTTGTCTAGAAGTACTGAAGCAATTTTCACCTTCCTAGTTCATCTGATGAGTCAGTTTCCAGAAAGAATTGCACCATATCTTTACAGATTTGATTTTCAAACCTGCACCAAAATAAGAATGCATGGTAAATAAAACTTTATCTAAATTCAATGGCGACTTAAATCACAAATAAAGTTAAACAAACAGAGTGGCTAGGCATCTAAACGATTTCAGTGAATAAAGCCTGGCAATTCGAGCTACGCGAAAGATCCTTGGATTGAGCTGAAGTTCTGTGCTAATGGCTATCGGAACTGGTGGAATTATTTTCGAAATTCATGCAAAATTAAAACTGAAAACTATTGCTTCTATATTGAAATCCTGTGATCATATCTCCCTCTAAATCATATCTCCATTTGAACTGGCAGAAGCACTCAATAGACTAACGAAGAAAGCACTCGAAGCACTCTCTGAAGGGAAAAGGAACACGGCGCAGTAAAGGCGGAACACTTTCCTCACTAAGAACTTCGCAGTTTTTAAATGCACAGCAATTAACTTTTACTTCACGGCATTCACTTTGCCCCAAGTAACTGCGCGGCATTCGGCAAGTAACTGCACAACTTTTCACTGCGTGGTGAACTTCAAAGTGATGCGAAGTTAACTTCATATTAATTTATAACTTTCATTCGGGTGAACTATTTGCGAATCTTGATTTCTTTTACTGCAGGTAAATGTAAACACAATTCACGCGAGTAAAACTGGAGATGATGTGTGACTTGCAATAAACAACATTCTTGAGAAATATATCCCTTCCCGGCAGGGTAGGGGAATTGGAAAAAATTCCACACGTCAAAACTGACGGTCTTTACACAATATAAAAACGTTTTTACAATTTCTTTGTTTTTTATGACAGGAAATATGAAATTTAAACCGTATTTGACGGGCATTTTGCCCGTCAAAATCCAACCCTGCTTCCCGGTTACCATACGCTGCCTACATCGCGCTGACACAAACAGTCAAACAGTCTGACTGACAAAGTAGTCCAACACTCTCAAGTTCTTTATCATGAAGCCAGTGCTAAGCCAACTCTTTCTCATGAGCCAGCTCTCATGAGAAATATATCCCTTCCCGGTTACCATACCCAAGCATTCTCTACCCTTGCAGCAGAAGTATGAAGGCCCGTCCAACAAGGCTCTTTCATCGACCATCCCATCCAGCCATATTTATGAAGTCTAAAGCTCGGGGCTTCGGTGATAGGTCAAGCCTATTCAAATTTAATCGAGTCTCACTCAGGTGGAATCTTCGACTGATAGATCTGCAATTGCTTGCTTATATAACAACGAATTATGAAACGAAAAAGGAATTGTTCCTTTATCTTATATTAGATAAGTCAGTTGAGCTGTATGGTATGGGGCTCCAAAATTGTACGAAGCCGGCGCTATCCTGGTTCATCTCAATCAAGCAATAAACTGGCCTTCTCTCTAAAATATTTCCATTTTAGAATAAACAAAGAGAGATCAACATAATTGCATGTCTTTACCTTTTCCATTTAAATTTTTTCAGCCAGACAATCTTAATTTTGAACATAGATCATTTTGCTGTATGGTATGGGGCTCCAAAATTGTACGAAGCCGGCGCTATCCTGGTTCATCTCAATCAAGCAATAAACTGGCCTTCTCTCTAAAATATTTCCATTTTAGAATAAACAAAGAGAGATCAACATAATTGCATGTCTTTACCTTTTCCATTTAAATTTTTTCAGCCAGACAATCTTAATTTTGAACATAGATCATTTTGCATTTATAGGACTGTAAACATGTAACACTATAAAGAAACAACGAATTAGACTAAGTTTTTATCTTTTGGTCCAACAAAACAAAAAAGCTGGGTTCATAATTAAAGTAAAGTTTCAACCATTTGAATCCATTAGTTCCAGTGTTAGGTCCCACATATTTACGTTGTTGAACTTGTCCGTTGTCATAGGCTGAAGGGAAAAAGAATGTTATGGGTCATCATGGAAGCAAAACAATTACGTTCACGATCTCGCTCAATAAAACCTTTCTAATCTGACTGGTCTAATCTATATCTATGAGACTTCCCTGACTTTAAGTCCTGGGTATGCTCCCCTTGTTTGTTTCGGGTAATTTATTAGAGATGCTCACTGGGTGGGATTGAATGGTCAATTTTTTTGCTTTCTAGGGTGAGTGGTATGGTTCGTCCATCGAGGTAGAGTTCTAGGTTTAGAAATAGGTTGAGTAATTAATTTGGGGATTTCGCCCAGCAATTTTAATAGCATTACATATCTTACTTAGAGATTATGCTTATACTGTACCTAAACACTAATCATTACATGAATAATGGAAATAAAAGACTAAAAGGCATGGGAAACAATTGGAGCAAGCACAGATACAGAGTGAAATAAAGCTAGAGGGGCCTCGTTAGAGATGCAGCGACAGAAGGTAATTCCCACTGGTTTACATAAAATCATTGCCAATAAACTTTGATAAGTCTGTCGATCGACCCTGGTAGTTCCTCTAATAGATCAAATATACTTTGTTACAAAGCATCCCGTCATTATTTAGCAGAGAGGAAAATCAGCGCTTGGAAAGACCAATTTAAGAGGATGAAGTAGTGGCAGCAATTTGGAGCCTCAACCCGGATAAATCCCTTGGACATTACTATATAATTGTAGCTTATTGCTAGCCTCAGAACCACGACAAACACTGGTTTTATATAGGAAAAAAAAACATCTCAGAAGCTTTTTGGTCTAAGTGGGGTTGAAAAAAAAAAACCTAGCTAAGAAAATCTCCAACCCTAAGAGATCGATTTGCAACAAATTGCAGTAGTTCTTGTTATTTAATATATTAGATTCTATGGTAAATAAAAGAGAAAGCATATGGAATTAAATCAATGGTGATGCGTGTTATCAAATTTATGTATGATTGGCAGCACCGACTATGACCTGTTGGCTATGAGCAACTGTCTATAGGCAATGGAACCTTCAACAATGACTACCATTTTTATTTTCCTTATTAGCTGTTGCTAATGCTCCCGTGTTCCTCTGTGCGTTGCCTCCAACGTGTTGAGTATGCTCTGCACATGGCCCGTCAATCTTTCTGTTGGCTTTTTCAACTGAGCATTTTTATTGTTTCATCTCCATCCAGTTTGTGAAACAGCCTCCTCATGGCCTGGTCGTGGAGCATGCGGACTCCCACTTATGCTCTTGCATGCTAATTTCCTCTGCAACCGACCCTTAGGTACTCTGGTTATTCACATCCATATTCGTGTAGTTCAAAAGGATAAGACCTAGCAGCTGGGAATCCTAACCAACAGCTTTGGCATAGCAGTTAGACATTGATACCGATTCTAATACGCATGTGGTAAGGTAGTGTGATCTCCTTAACTTCATTCATGATGGGGGATACGTGGACAATGTTGGCATGCCCCGTTTATGCATAAAACCCCTTAATCTTTCAAACGCAATCTGCAGCTCTTCCCACTGTTAAATATCAAACAAAATGAAAACCCTAATTTATATATACTGGAATCTCCTGATTAAAACAATGAGTAGAAAATTAATAGCGGAAGCATACCTGAATCCATTGAAGGAGAAACCTTACAGGAAGAGAACCCTTTGAGATGGTCTTCCAATTCTAGCCACTAGATTCTGTGTCAACTTCTCTCTGAGAGGATTTTCAGAAATTGGAATGCGTCGTGGTAGAATGGGGACCATAACCCTATTTATAAACCGCTAGGGCAGTTTTATCACAATAACCGCTAGGGCAGTTTTAATTTTATCACAATTATATTTCCGCCCCTCATAGAAATAATAATTATCTAATGGTATCTACACAATAATCTCATGACAATTATACCCTTAAGCCAATTAATCAATTATTAATTAGATCACTATATTTAGGCTTAATTAAATGATAGCACACACATTTTAATTATTTACATGTGGCCCAAATTATAGATTAATTACAAAAATTAATCTAACAATCTCCCACTGGACCACATGCATATGTAATCAAATAAATGTGCTTAACCTTATGAGCTCAAAATTTGCTATCATGTCCTTAGGGTATATCCGAACAATATGGTCCATTAACTATACTAACATAGGATCAAGGTGGCCTTTGTTACATCAATCGTTACTAGACCAATCAATGGTCACATATATCTGCACAGCTAAATGACATAGATCAATCATGAGTGCATAGCATGGAAATTACATGCAATGTGATCTATTCATGCCTATTTCCAACTGGTCCTACTTAACTTTATTAAGATCAAATCTTTAGCATAATTTAACAGAGTGCAATAAAATTAATACTTTATTTCTGCAGAACACAATCCAAATGTATAGATAAAGTCTAAACATAACATAGAGCAATATACAATGAATAATATAAACTCCCACTAAATTTGGATATCCTCAAATGAGACAACACCCATATGAGCAGTGTGCTCATGAAAGACCTTGGGTGGTAATCCCTTTGTAAGCGGATCCGCTATCATGGAGTTTGTTCCAATATGCTCTATGGATATCTGTCCACTCTGTACTTTTTCTTTTACAACTAGGAACTTGATATCAATGTATTTTGATTTTGTAGAACTCCTGTTGTTATTGGAATATAAAACTGTTGATTTATTGTCACAAAATATCTTCAGTGGTCTTTCAATACCATCCAGAACACGTAGCCCAGTGACAAAATTTCGTAGCCATATTCCTTGATTGGATGCCTCATAACATGCTACAAACTCTGCTTCCATGGTGGATGAAGTTATGAGTGTCTGTTTGGCAGACCTCCATGAAATTGCTCCACCAGCCAACAGATAAATATAGCCTGATGTGGATCTTCTGCTGTCTTGGCATCCAGCAAAGTCGGAGTCGGAATACCCAATGATCTCTAACTGATCCGATCTCCTATATGTAAGCATGTACTCTTTTGTTCTCTGTAAATATCTCATAACCCTCTTGGTTGCTCTCCAATGATCCATTCCAGGGTTACTTAGATATCTGCCTAACATGCCAACAATGTACGCAATATCCGGACGTGTACATACCTGAGCATACATTAGACTCCCCACAGCCGAAGCGTAAGGAATCTTCTGCATTTCTTGACTTTCTAAACTATTTTTAGGGCATTGATTAAGACTGAATTTGTCTCCTTTAGCGACAGGGGTATCACCTGGTTTGCTATTTTGCATGCCATACCTTTGGAGGACTTTATCAATATAGGTCCTTTGTGACAATCCTAAAATACCCCTAGAACGATCTCGGTGTATCTGGATTCCTAAGACAAAGGAGGCATCACCAAGATCTTTCATCTCAAAATGTTTTGATAAAAATCTCTTGGTGTCGTGCAATATGCTAATATCATTTGTGGCTAGCAATATGTCATCGACATATAAAACCAGGAAAATATACTTACTCCCACTGAATTTGTGATACACACATTCATCCATAAGATTTGCCTCAAAACCACATGAGACAATAATTTGATGAAACTTGAAGTACCACTGACGAGAAGCTTGCTTGAGCCCATAAATGGATTTAGTTAATTTACAAACCATATTCTTTGAGTCTTCGGACACAAAATTTTCTGGTTGTACCATATAAATTGTTTCATCAATGTCACCATTGAGAAACGCTGTTTTAACATCCATTTGATGTAACTCAAGATCATAATGTGCAACTAGTGCCATGATTATCCTGAAAGAGTCCTTCGTAGAAACTGGAGAGAAGGTCTCTTTGAAGTCAATTCCTTCTTTTTGAGTAAAGCCTTTAGCTACAAGACGTGCTTTTTATCTTTCTACATTACCATTTGAATCCCGCTTGGTTTTAAATATCCATTTACAACCAATGGGCTTCGTACCAACTGGTAATGGGACAAGTTCCCAAACTTTATTGTCTTGCATAGATTTGTACTCTTCATTCATGGCTTCAATCCATTTCTGAGAGTTGGAACTTTTCATGGCTTGCTGGAAGTTGATTGGATCATCTTCCATCATTCCACTTTCTACCTCACGTTCCTGGAGATATACGATATAATCATCTGAAATTGCATTTCTCCTCTCTCTAGTGGATCTCCTTAATGGCATATTTTCTTGAGGTTGTTGAGTTTGTTCTTCAGGAGCAATGTCCTCATTTGCAATTAAGGGTTGAACAATATTGTCTGTTGGTTGAGGATCCAAATTTACTTCTTGATCAATGATAGGTAGTGAAACCTGTACATTATCAAAAGCAATAGTAGATCCCTCTTCCTCCTCAAGGACAATATTCCTAGCCTGATTTCTCCCCCCAAACTCAACATCCTCAAAAAATGTTGCAGTTTCCGTCTCAAAAATTGACCTAATAGCAGGATCATAAAATTTAAAACCCCTTGATCGCTCTGCATATCCAATAAAGTAGCTGCTAACTGTTTTAGAGTCCAGTTTCTTTTCATGAGGCTTATAAGGTCTCGCTTCAGCTGGACATCCCCAAATATGAAAATGCTTTAAACTGGGCTTTTGACCCGTCCAAAGCTCATAAGGCGTTTTAGCAGCCGCTTTAGTTGGCACCCGATTTAGGATATAAGCTGCCGTTTTGAGTGCTTCACCCCAGAGTTTTTCGGGTAAAGTAGAATGACTAATCATACTCCTTACCATGTCCTTAAGAGTTCGGTTTCGTCTTTCTGCTACACCATTCATGCTAGGTGATCCTGGCATGGTGTATTGAGGGACGATCCCACATTCCTCTAGGTATTTAGCAAATGGTCCTAGACGTTGTTCACCTGATCCGTCATATCTACCATAGTATTCACCACCACGGTCAGATCTGACACTCTTTATTCTTTTGTTGAGTTGTAACTCAACTTCTGCTTTAAATGTTTTGAACACGTCCAATGATTGTGATTTCCCATGTATAAGAAATAGGTAGCCATATCTTGAATAGTCGTCTATGAATGTTATAAAGTACTGTTGACCATTCCAAGATGCCGTAGGGTATGGTCCACAGATATCTGTATGAATTAATTCTAAGACGTCTGTAGCTCTATTGGCACCTAATTTCTTTGTTTTGGTCTGTTTTCATTTAATACACTCAACACAAATATCAAAATCTGAAAAGTCAAGTGATTCCAAAATCCCATCGGACACAAGTCGCTCAACTCTAGATTTAGAGATATGACCTAGGCGTTTGTGCCACAATGAAGCTGAATTATCTTTATTCAATTTACGCTTTGTACCTCGTGATTCCACATGCAAGGTTTCATTATAGGACGGAACAGTTTCCAACAAATATAGATTATCATAAACATTAAGTAAACCGGTTCCAACAGCATTTGAATTAATAGATAATGTAAATTTATTGTTTCCAAATGAACAACAATAACCTGATTTGTCCAAAACAGAAAACAACAAAAGTATCTATTAAATCCAAAAAATAACCAGATTTCAATAAATTATAATCTAAAGTGCCCTATTGCCTCTACTTCTACCGACTGACCATCTCCGACATAGATGCATCTTTCAGCATCACTTGGTTTTCGGTAACTCAGGCAACCCTGCATAGAAACACAAATGTGAGTAGTAGCACCAGAATCTAACCACCATGTGTTTCTAGATACTGAAGCTAAATTAACTTCAGAACAGACCAAAGTAAGAAATATACCTTTCTTAACACGCCAAGCAGCATACTTGGTACATTCCTTCTTAGTATGTCCAGGCTTATTACAGAAGAAACATGTTACCTCAACTTTTTGTTTCTTTTGTTCTGGACCCTTAGAAGCAGCAACCTTATTATCCTTATTCTTTCGTTTGCCCTTATCCTTAGAAGTGCTAGCCAGATGAGCACTTTCGGTCTTGTCTTGCTTCAATCTCTCTTCCTCTTGCACACAAAATGAAATGAGCTCATTAAGAGTCCATTTATCCTTTTGACAGTTATAACTGGCCTTGAATTGATTAAATTGTGCAGGAAGAGAGATGAGAACCAAATGCACGAGTAAATCATCAGATAAGTCGAGTTTCAAAGCCTTAAGTTTTGAAGCAAGATGAGACATCTCCATGATGTACTCCCGAACATTACCCTTGCTTTTATACTTCATTGAAATCAAGCTTGCTAAAAGCGTGCTCGTTTCAGCCTTATCGTTTTTGGCAAAACGTTTCTGAATTTCTGCAAGGAAGTCACTGGCATTAGTAACCTCATCGGTTACCGCACCCCTGAAAGCTTCTGGAATGCCGCGCTTCATGATCATAAGACTTAGCCTATTTGAATGTTCCCACTTACCCCAATAAACCTCATCCTCTTGAGTACTATCCTCATTGAGTTCATCGGGTTTGGACATTCTCAAGGCTAAGTCTATATCCATGCAGCCTAAGAGAATCATCATATTCTCTTTCCAGTCCTTAAAATTAGTCCCATTTAACATAGGGACATTATTGATGTTGGCAGATATAGAAGTAGTTGATATAAAAGCTGAATAGAGAACAAAATAAAATGAATCAAATAAACCATCATGCTCACATAAAATAAGCAATTAAACACATAATCTTTAAATTTAAAAAACAAATTATGACATTTCAAGATACCTAGCACAACATTAATATCAAGTCTTTGGACAGTAATATTAACTGTAAGTGGTACTCTTGTTGTAGTGATCAAACATTGATGATAAGTTATGTCAAATAATAAATCTATCTTTGGATTGATTTATTATTCACATTAAGTTACCTTTATAATCATCACATATTTATCACCACAGGTATGTATGCAATTTGACCAAATATTAACTTTCCTTTGGGCCAGTCAATACCCGCATGAATCACATACACACAAATATCTAACACCCCGAACAGACTAATCTACACGAAAGATGTCACTTTGGTGATTTTCCGCTTTAATTAGCCTATTTAAAATGCTAGATCAATAACTTAAATATTAATATCATAAAATGCTATTAAATAATAATAATAATAGTAATAAAAAAACAAATTCAAATTCAAATTCACAGTTTTGATCAATAATTATATACTAAATACAATAACTGTGCCAAACCAAAAAAAAAATTATTTAATACAAAAATTAAATTAAAACTTAATATATTATTATAAGAATATGATAAATATTGCAGCATCAAGGGATAAAGGCGTTTTATACTCATATACATATATATATATTTGAAACTTTAACAGAATCATCACCTACTATTCCCAAAGAAATTTATAAGATAAATCATTGGAAAGGTAATACTTTTGACTTCAAATACAAATTTTTCTGCACCTCTCTTCTTAACCAATGAATGTATCTATGTATACTCTTCTAGAAAAAATAACTAAAAGCACAGAAAGTAGGAAAATTTCCAAATGTATTTATGTATATTCTTATATTAATACAATCGATTTCTATTGACTTTATCAAAACGATCCACTGGTTTGTCAAACGATTTATGAAATGATTTAATTGGTTTATCAGACGATTTATCGGCAGAATAAATACAATCTATTGATAAACCAATAGAAACCGATTGCAGAATATAAAAAAAAAAAAAAAAAACAATATATCAACCCAATATTTCATAAATCTTAATCCATTGACAAATATATATATATTAAATTAATAACTCAAAGAATTAATCAAGAAGTAGGCTCTGATACCACTTGTTAAATATCAAACAAAATGAAAACCCTAATTTATATATACTGGAATCTCCTGATTAAAACAATGAGTAGAAAATTAATAGCGGAAGCATACCTGAATCCATTGAAGGAGAAACCTTACAGGAAGAGAACCCTTTGAGATGGTCTTCCAATTCTAGCCACTAGATTCTGTGTCAACTTCTCTCTGAGAGGATTTTCAGAAATTGGAATGCGTCGTGGTAGAATGGGGACCATAACCCTATTTATAAACCGCTAGGGCAGTTTTATCACAATAACCGCTAGGGCAGTTTTAATTTTATCACAATTATATTTCCGCCCCTCATAGAAATAATAATTATCTAATGGTATCTACACAATAATCTCATGACAATTATACCCTTAAGCCAATTAATCAATTATTAATTAGATCACTATATTTAGGCTTAATTAAATGATAGCACACACATTTTAATTATTTACATGTGTGGCCCAAATTATAGATTAATTACAAAAATTAATCTAACACCCACATCTAAGCACACCTGCAACATTGATCCGAATGCAATTAACAAAAATGGGATTGACAGAGAGAATAATTGTATGTATGGGCAAGCAATGCAATGCCATTTTATTCACCAGCAAGCTTGGCTACTTGATGCCAGTGTTCACGGCCATGCATGGTGATAAAATTCTCCAGTTTTATGTCTTCCTCAGTAGTCCATGCACCTTCCTTCAATCCCATTTTGTCACAGCAAGTCTTTACTTTCAAGCTTTCTCACATCCACGGATCCCAGACAAGTAGAGGCTAGACATTAGTGTTTAGGTTGAATATTAGGCAATTTCTGTTAAATATATAATTCATAATTAAGTTGTTGTCTCTCACAATCACGAAGGGGTGTATCTGTAAACTGCTAAGTTGTCTTTCCTACATAGAGCTTTTACTTTTTTGTTCATTTACTTTTTTTTTCTACAAGTCTGTCGCAAAACACCGCCTACTTGGAATGTTAAACTAGGTTGGCAAATCAGTTTCACTGACTTGGAAAATCGAATTTGCTAGGAATTATGCAAAACAATACAAAATATGCCTCCATATTTTGATAGCATGTTTTGATGGTTTGCCATGTAAACTTTATGGATTGTTAAGTTTGCCAGCATATTTGTTGGTGCAGCGACTTCATTAATTAATTTAAATTTAGTAGGACATGAAAAAGTATAGTGCAGAGAAATTTTATAAAAAGACATTTAAATTTAGTAGGACATGAAAAAGTATAGTGCAGAGAAATTTTATAAAAAGACACAATTTACCGGTTAATCGACTGGGTAGGTTACAAGAATCGACTTTACTTGTTCAAAGCTGCTCTTCCGCAAGAGAAATCACACCATCCATCATATAAGCTCGCACGCCCGACCTTAAAAGTAGTTTCCCTTGATTTAGAGACGGAAAAAATTGTCTTCGTCTAGAAATAAAAATAAGCATACAATCACATCCATTAACTACACGGTAAACCCATTTTCACGTCAAGATAGAAAACTGGACTTTTAGTGTAATAAATTTTGAACTTCAATATATTAAGGAATTAGAAATAAGCATTCCAATCACATTCAAAACCTATAAAAAAATTAGGATAAATCCATTTTAATCTACTTTGATTTTTTTATTGTTTAATAGTTTATGATAGACTCATATATTGTTTAATAGAATGTGATAGATTCTCATATATTGTTTAATAGAATGTAATAGATTCATTTTAGCCAATTCCAGTAAAACAAATTTATGTTAATTTTTTTATATTAAATTGAATTTTTTTTATTAAAAAAGTTATTTTTTTAATATAAATATATATATTTTTTAATATAAATGTATATGAAAATAATATTAAAAATAAATTTGCATTATTAACATTTTACAATATGAGATCATTTTACAAGTTTGAGATTCTCTGAGAAGGGAACTTTCATTATGTTTAATCTTCTCTGAAGAATGAGGAGCTCCCTGGGGATTCATGGATAAATCCTGTGGCACTGATAAAATTGGTGTCTGCTCATTTTTCTGGGAAAAATATAGCAATTACAAGATAGGGTAGGTGATTAAATTTTCTAAACTTTGTTACGTAAATTGTCTGAGCTTTGTTACCTACTGTGCCAGTATGGGATTGGCACTTACCATTATCATGAATATTGTATTTTTTATTTCTTCTTAAAAGGGAAAATATATTATTTTTATTAAATATCAAATAGCTGAAATAAAATAACAAGAGCAACCTCGAGTTGAAGCTGAAATTAATAGGCTGACATCTTTAATATAAATCGAGAATTATTATCAATGTTTTATGAAATTTTAAAAAAAATGCTTATCACAATCCATATTGATTTTATTATATTGAAAACATAAAAGTAAAATGGCAATCAAATAGGACAAAAACTAACACCAATACTATCTTAAAAATTGGAGAATAAAAATTCATTAATATTTATTTGAACTGGGTCCAAAACATGTAGAAAACAAGATTCATTATAATGTCAGCACAAACCGCACAGACATAGACATGTCCGTTAAGAACCAGGAAATTAAAACAAAAGTGGCAATTTCACTGTATATATCCATAAAATGACCAAATACATGTCGAGATCAAAACCCAATAATTAGAATTAGTTTCAACCTCGAGTTCATGTTGAACAAGCCTACCCTCATCATGTATTGGGCATACGGTGAAGGGTTTAGTAAACAACACAAGCAACATTCATGACAGAAGCAGTGCAAAGTTTAGAAAAATTAGTTGGTTTGATAACTATTGTAAGTAACAACATGCATATTCCTGTGTTAATTCTATTTGCATATACAATTGCAAACATTCTTACATTGCACTGAAAACTACTAACTAAAGTATTTTAACAGGTTCAAGGCATATTGACGGCAACAAATGCTTATTCAACTCCGTTCGAACCCATCTGCATAGAATGCAATTCCCCTGCCGGAACATCTAAATTTATTCCTACATTGCACTGAAAACTACTAACTAAGGTATTTGCATTTATTCCTACATTGCACTGAAAACTACTAACAAGGTATTTGAACATGTTCAAGACATATTGACGGCAACAAATGCCTATTCAACTCTGTTCGAACCCATCTGCATGATATAGCATTTCAATTACTTCTTCATATTCCTAATAACAACTAGCATTAACATTTAACATTTTTAAAACGTAAGCATTAACATTTTAAAAACATTTTAAGGTCATTTCACATTGACATTTTAAAAACATTTTAAGGTCATTTCACATTGGACGAAGACAACATAATATTACACATCGCATAAGAAAACGATAAGATAGCATTTCAATTACTTTTTCATATTCCTAATAACAACTAGCATTAACATTTTAAAAACATTTTATATTTTGCAGATCAAAAGAGCATAAACAAAGAAGATCGGGCGAGCATAAACAAAGAAGATGACAAACCATTACAGTTAGTAGTTTTGTACATATACTAATAGTTTTGTAAACTAGCGTAAGAAAAAAAGACAGCAAACCATTTCATTTAGTAGTTTTGTACATATACTTCTGCATATACTTCTACATGTTATGTACATATTCTAAAAATATACAACTTTGTAACTTTGTATCCTAAGTACATACACAAGTAATTTTAGCAACACTTTAAACAATTTTACGTTTACAATTTATTTTGCTTTTTAAAACTCGCCACCCTGTGGCACTTGTTCACAATAGTGTTAGATTGGGACCCTATCCTTTCTATGATGAATCCCTCTATTTTTTCGTGCAATCTTTTTATGTGGGAATGTGATTTCGTGTTGTTAGACTATTTATTATTTTTTTGAAAATTTGATGACAATTTAAATGTATTGGTGACATATGCGATATTCCCCACTTTGTAGGTTTCTTTGGGTCTTTGTGCATTTGGATGATTCTTTCTCATTTAATTAACTATTATAGGGATTTGCGATGGTTTCTATGAATCCATGTTTGTTCTTGTTTGTTCTTTCCATTGCATTTTAAATAATTAGTAGACAAATGGATATGTTTTATATAATTTTGGTCACTTCTAAGAGGCTTACTCAATTGGTTTTTGGGGATATGGCCTCTATGGGCCTGAAAATCCCTACATCGTGGTTATCCATTCCATGGCTGGGATGTTCGATAGGGACATTATAAAAGAGGTGATGTTGGGATGATGTTACATCGTGGTTATCCATTCCATCGCTGGGATGTTCGATAGGGACATTATAAAAGAGGTGATGTTGGCATGATGTTAGCAAGAGGGATTAAGTTATATACATTAGTTAAAATGTAATACAAGTGAAAGAGATGACATACAGGGAATTGTATAATAAACCAACATAGATCCATTTAAAGGGGATTTATCAAGCACCCAAGCAATTACAGGGATTAAATCTCTCCAAATGCAAATTTCTTTTTAGAGTGCATAGATCCATTTAAAGGGGATCTATCAAGCACCCAAGTATCTATAGAGATCAAATCTCTCCAAATGCAAATTTCTTTTTAGAGTGCAAGTGTTGAAGATGGTTTTAATTTATCCAATTTGTGTAATTTTATATATATGTGATTGTAAATGTTTTAAATTAATTTGAGTCGACATGTTATTGTTATAATATTTTTTTTTTTTTTAAATACATGGATAAGCACGGAAGAAATTACACATCTTTGTAAAATACTCCTCTTCCACACAACCAAATTTAACATAAAAAAGGGAGACAACATAAACTAAACTAGGTTACCACGAACATGAAGTTGACATATGGTAATCTGGGTTTAGAATGCATGTGGAAGGTGATGTGATGTACATCAATAAGCGAGTAATACAAGTGTGGAGCAAACATTTGCACACGGGGTGTTGATGTGAGCATGAGAGTTAGCATACATCAACTTAATCTACAAGCACAAATATGACCAATGCCAACAATATACTGTAGAGGGAAAGGAAGAAAAGGGACGAGATAGTACCACTACATAAGGGTTCATTAAGGGTTCATTATGCCGTTTCTTCAATGACTTTCTTCCAGGCAGGGCGAGAGGAGATATCCTCCCACCATGCCTTTACATGTTTTCTCGACGATATCAGATCGCCCTTTCCGCAAACAGTGACAAGGTACTGCGCACACGGCAGATGTTGAAGGTCTGCCAAGCTGAAGAAATCGCCAGCCAAATACTTGCTCTTTGACAGCCTCTCTTCGTAAATATCCAACACTTTTTTCAGCTTTTCCACATTCATCTCCACTGCTGCTTCGTCTGTGGTGCCTCCCCTCATTGGGATGAAGAAGGTTTGAAACAATAAGGCGATAGACGGGGAATTGAATGACTGTCCTTCTACCTCACACCACTGATCAACCAGAGCTTGTTCCGACGGAGTGTTTCCCAGGAGATCGGTGCCCTGCCCCGCGTACTTTTTCGCCAAATACCTGACGATGGCTCTAGACTCTGTTACTCGTCACCATAAAAAAAACATCAAACTATGAGATCTCCCAATCAGCAGATGGAGATATAAGAACAGGGCTTCAATTAAAGTAAGCTTAGATGCTGTAGGTGGGTAGGCAAATACCAAATAAGGTAAGATCCTCATCTTGGATAGCGGGTACTGCTCCAAATGGCTGAATCCCAAACAACAAGATGAATCCCAACGATTCAACAACAACAAGAGAAATATTGTTTTAGTGGAAAAATCACTTTTCTACTATTTTAAAGAAATCAAAAAAGCTAACACACAAAAAATCTTGATATGTCGTTAAAGTCACAGAATATATAGATTTGTACTTACATTAAGAGCCAGATATTCCGGTTTTTTCTGAGCACCAGAAGATAAATCGACGACCACAAACTCGTGATCGACTTGCTTCTCGTTCAAACAGCAAAGAACCATTCTGGTGGGCGGGGAAACAGGATGGCCGTGTACCTTCATTGTTGCCATTATATATATAATCTCTCTCTCAAACAAACAACTGGTAAGCTCTGCAAAATGGATTGAAACGCAATTCAGAGAAAAAACCGATCCTTTAAATAACGTCGGAGAATAGACCTCAAGAAATGACGAGCAAGTGGCATTTGAAATTATATATTTTCGTGGGGCCCATATCGATTCCAATCGGAAAGTAAAGTTATTTATGAACTTAAATTATATTTAAAAGAGTGCGTAGCCAGCACGCAATCAATTATATAATACCTGGTTCAGCAAAATAATAAAAAATTGTTGGAAATTTTGCACATATTCGATGCTTGCTTCGTCCAAAATAGGTGACGGCCGCAGGGACTACCATTTCCTCCTCCGGGCTTAAAAAACATTTTTCTCTGTTCTTTAGTACAATAAGTGAAGTGTTAGGCGGCAGGCCAATTAAAAAAAATCTATACCGAATGCTTTAAGTGATAAATATTATTTTGGTTATAAACCATAAATTAAAATAAAGTTACTTTCATTCCATTTTAAAATCTATACATAATGCCTTAAGTGATAAATATTATTTTGGTTCCAATCGGAAGGTAAAGTTCTCTATGAACTTAAATTATATTTAAAAGAGTGCGTAGCCAGCACGCAATCAATTATATAATACCTGGTTCAGCGAAATAATAAAAAATTGATGGAAAATTTGCACATATATTTGTTGCTACTTTTAACGGTTTAAATGTACCTATTGAGTTCTTTTTAAAGCTTATCATGCTTCGTCCAAAATAGGTGACGGCCGCTGGGACTACCATTTCCTCCTCCGGGCTTAAAAAACATTTTTCTCTGTTCTTTAGTACAATAAGTGAAGTGTTAGGCCAATTAAAAAAAATCTATACCTAATCCCTTAAGTGATAAATATTATTTTGATTAAATCATAAACTAAAATAAAGTTACTTTCATTCCATTTTAAAATCTATACCTAATGGCTTGAGGCTTAAGTGATAAATATTATTTTGGTTATAAATTATAAATTAAAATAAAGTTATTTCATTTCATCTACTTGGGTTCAATTTAGTTGACACATTTTTTAGTTTGGATTACCGACCGATATGTGTGAGGAAGTTTGTTGAGATTTCCCGTGTTGTTAGCTTTCTTTGATTCCTTCGGAATAGCAGGAAGGTAATCCTTGCCTACCCACTCATGAGTTTTAGCTCAATTGATTTGTGTGGATTTAATTGCTAAACTAAAAAAATACATCAAATAAATGTTGGATAATGTAGATGAACATGGTGAGGTGATTTTTGACTCTCACTTAACTCAAGTATTTTATATAGTTTCAATGGGCATCTAGTCCACAATGGGCACATTCTCAAAACTAGTTAGAGCCACAATTTTTATGTTCTCTATGGATTGCTCTCAAGCACATGTTACTTCTTAATCATGACTAGCTTTAGCTACAACTTCTTAGTTTTGCTTATGCCATGGGCAGAAACAAGTGTTGGTACATCTTTAGGTTTGAGGTTAACATATCCTTGCCATGTATATGGAGGTTGATTACTCTTTTTTGTGAACTATGTGATGGTAACAAATTATTTGGATCTTTTCTTTGTAAGATTTTCAGATCTTTGCAAAATGCGATCTATTTTATAAATATATTGCACTCTTTTTTCCAAGGAAAAAAATATTTATATGCACTACTACATTGCATTTAACATGTTATTAATGTTTCTCTATTCATCACCATTCCTAATTCTCGTTCTGAAAAAATAAACTAAGTTTACTAAATTGTCAATTTAGTTGATAGCAATATATCAATACTACATTAATGCAATGATGACTACATCTTTTGCCCCCTACCGCCCTGCATATTCACCGCTCGGATATTCACTACCTTGGTTATTACCAAGGATAATTTTAGGGGCGAAATTTAGCCCATGGGCTATTTTTCCATGTTTTTTTCCAAGGAAAGATTCGCCAATTTGCATTTTTTGAAGCCCCATTTCGCCCAATCTTGATGGAGTAAAGTTTTTTCACTCTAAAAATCACCAAAATATTATATAAACTATTTAAAATCCTTAGAAATTGAGATAATTTTAGAAAAATATCGCCAAATATTTAATAGTTGACATTTTGAGAATTGGTAAAATTCGCCAAGGTTTATACACTTTTAAATAAGTATGGGTCCTTAAAATTATCCCTGGGTCACTTATTACATTGATATAATCATTTGGTTGTTCATCTTCCATGTTGCAATTTCATCTTGAATATTTCAGGATGATGTTATTTTTGTGGTTGAGCTTCTCACTAAGCTTCCTTGAGCTTTGTTGGATCAAGGTAACTTGTTGGTTACAAATTTGTAAAAAATATGCTTATTATTGTAAAATATAGACTTTACAGATTGTTGCATAGTTGCAATGAAATTTGTGATGTGTTCTTATTTGCTATCTTGCAGGTGCTTGAAACATTGGGTTGTTTCCTTTTGTGATGTGTTCTTATTTGCTATCTTGCACATGTTTGAAACATTGATTAGGTGAATAGTTGTAAAGGAAAGGATTAAAATGAAAATGCATTTTCTTCATACTATTGTAACTTTATGCTTTTGTATTTGGATTTGCCTCAGATATCATAAACTACTATAAGCTATGACTAGCCTTAGAGATGTACCATCATTACCCTTTTCAGTGCAATGAAATCTCTATATATTATTAGTTGCAAAGGATTGACAGCAAAATGAAAAAAAAAAAAAATAGTACCCATCATAATTAGAGCTACCAGTGTTACCCTTTTTCAATGCAATAAAATCTCTATATCTATTATCAGTTGTGAAGCATTGAAACCATTAGTGCAAAAGAAAAAAAATGGTTCTCATCACAATTAATTCTTATAGTCAACCAAAGAGACAAGTACTACTTTCACAATTTCATTTGTTTTCTCTTGGAGGTTCTTTAGACAAGTACTACTTTCACAATTTCATCTATGTTTTCTCTTACCGAAGTTTTTAGACTTTAATTGGTGTACAATGTGAGTAGTTCCCACCTCAACATGTCCCAAAACATGTTGCCAAGCCTTTTCCATATTTTTCATTCATTTTTCTTCTTTCAAACTAATATTTCCCATCCCACCCTGCCCTACAATCCATGTATGTTAACATTAACTACAACCAATCGAATGGAAGGTATAGGATGCAGCCCACATAAGCAATCCGCACATGGTGACTTTTGCTAGTGGGCACAATGAATGAACTATTTGATTTATAACTATTTATTTCTCTAAGTGATTAATGGGTGCACTGGTTTATGCGTTGGGCCATAAAAAATTACCATAGGGGAATGATAGGATGAACAATTGAACAAGTAGAAGGGTTGCTGTTAAGCATACACTCGTCCTAGATAAACATACAATAACTACTGCAACGTATATATTATATTCACTATTCATACAAAATTAACTGAACCTTCTTCAAAGAAGGGCATTTGTTGGCGAGGCCTTTTTGGTCTTTATAATAAGTCATCATACTTATAAATGTATATGAGTTTAACGAATAATTAGTTGGAGCGAATGTAACCGCTCCAACCACACGATCTATATCGTTTTTATAATTTCTTTATTCGTATTATATTTGCTCCAAATTTCTTTAGATTATGCACTCAGTAAAAGTGTATGTAAAATATATGTATATTATTTATATAATAAAAACATTATATATTAAAAAACACTATGTTTTATACCATGTATATACTATTAAACCTTTTAGGTTTCATATACAATACTAATACAATACATTTAATAAAGTTTTAATATATGTACATGATGAATAAACTTTTTTTTCCACAGTTTTATTAGATTATAAGATAGCGTATAAACGTAAAACTTGTATAAACATAAAGACTCTCTACATGCACCAAAATATATCTCTTAACAACGGCAATGCATTCATATTATTTTCCATTTGGAAAGCAATTAACCTATGCTTTTCGCTTTGTATTTCAATGCATAGTTGATCGACTAAGCAATAACCTTATGCTTTTCACTCTATATTTCAATAGCTTTGTATGAAAAGTGCTATTTGTTTTCTCTTTGTATTTCAATGCATAACGTTTACCCTATATATACCAACACGTTCGCTATATTTGCTTTGGTGTGGATATGATTGTTTGTAATTTAAAAAATTTCTAATTTAATAATATTAAAAAAATTGATTCTTAATTTAAAAGTTTGAAATTTATAGCTGGCAACTTGTGGAGAGTCTGCGGTAGAATTTATGTTGTCTACATTTCGAGCCATCCTTGACTCATCATCAGAATATAAACGATGCCAGCTATAATTCTCACTACGGATTCTTAACCATTTCAGTTTGAAATTTATTAATTTATTAAATATATAAAAACGTGTGTTATATTTGCTTTGTTGTGAATTCAATTTTTTTTTTAAATTCTACATTGTCTACAAAATCACATATATATTAGTCAATTTCTATTGAGGTTGCAATCGCAATCATTTCTCAAGTTTGAACAGTTAGAAATTAAATACACTACTCATTTATTAGAGGTTTAGAATTTAAATACATTACTCATTTAATAGAGCATTCATATATGAATATATTTAGTTTTCTTTTAAATTTCAATAACAATAAATAAATGTCCCAGATGCAAGTGATAGCTCCACGTGGTTAATAGATGGGTGCATTCACGCGATACCTGGACACACATCCTCTACACACACTCACGCTGATGTCACCCAAATGACGTCAAGCAGCTTGGCCATTTAATATGCCTGTCCTCGACGTCGCTTCGGCCTCCCTGGATACCACGAAGATGGGCATCCAGCGTGCAAACCATAGGCTCTGGGCTCAAGACATTGATCACCAGTCTTCTTGGTCGATGACGCTCAGCTACCAGAACATTCTCCAGGTGCTTCATACTCTCATCTCTACGCTCCCTGTGCACTCTTGCGTCTCATGCGTTTGTATCGCCTCCCCTACAGCCGCTATGGGAAGGACTAAGGGAGCCAAGACAAAAAAACAAGAAGGATGATAATGCTCTAGAGGAAACTCCCCTGAAGAAGGGTTACGGTCCGGAAATCTCCATTCCAATTCAGCTGCTACTGGACAACTGGGAGGCTCGAATCATAGCATAAACCATGGCAATTGGCAACCACGAGCAGCAATGGAATCCTTACTGGCTTGTTAAAAATATGATGGGGCAACTTATGGAAGACATGCAGCTGAACTGGACCTCTGCACACCATGCCACACAGTCCCTGCTTGCTACTCTACCCAACTGGGCTTCCACTCTTGGCACCCTGAACAAAATGCATTGTTGGGACTCGTACGCTCACGTCAAACCCTTCAGCCATGAGTTACGCTCAGATAGCACCACCCTTGGTGCCACCTCGTCGACTGTTGTCCTGAACTCTACACATGGCCTGGATAGGCTCAACCCCGGTGGCAACACTGTGGCCAAGACACACAGAAAATATCCTTTGAAAGGCAAGGAGAGATCTCAAACCTCCTTCCCTGTCCTAGCACCTTGGGTCCCATTTTGGCGAAGCGTACTCGCAATGAACAGTCTGCCTTCGCCCCTGTTCTACCCAGGAAGACCGCTCCATTGCTCGTCAAGCAACCGTCTCCTATCAGGCCCGTGATCATTCCAGGGACTTCGGCTTCTATGCTGAAGAATGCCACTCTGATTTCGGCCAAAGCGTGGAAGGACAACGCAGCATATGGCTGCCCAATTCTGGAGGAGACTCTAACTGAATGAGCAGGTTTCTCTGATGTCATCTGTTTTCCTAGTTAATTATGCATTGTCTATAGAATGTTGCTAAGACTATGAACGATCTGAATTTTTATTTAGTCCTCCCCCCGCAGACAGGGGTTTTTTGTACTGTAATATCTTGATTTTCATCAACTCTTTAGATAGACATGGATGGCACCTCTGAGCCAGACTATTATTTTTACTGTAACCTATTTTGTACTTCTATTAAACTAATATAATTTGTAGCTATTACAAAAAAAAAAAATCACAATGAATAAATTACAGCTCTCATTTTATCTTTAAAAAGTGTGAAATATTATTGTTCTTCTCCTTTATCTCAACTAAATGATCAAATAAAAAATTTACTTGCAACTTTTTCTAATGGATCCCTCTATTTACCCTTCAAAGGAAGTGGAATATGGAATATTAACAAAATGAAGTGGAATATGGAATATCATTATTAACAAAATTTTAAAATGAAATGGATAGTAATCATATAACTATGATAATATATAATATATAATGTGAATTTTAAAATGAAATGAATTGTAATCATATAATTATGATAATATACAAATAAATTTATAATTTAATGATTAGAATAATTTTAATGATTTTTATAATAATTTTTTTTGTAAATTTTAATGACTTGTAATAAAATAACAAATTTTAAAATGAAATAGATTGTAATAATTATAATCATATAATTATGATAATATACAAACTTTGGAATAATTATTTTTAATTATAATTATAATTATAATTTAAATTTATTTAATTATATTTAAAAAAATTAAATCTAGTATTATAATTATAATTTTTATAAATATTAATATCATTAATACCTATATTAAAATAGTTAATCAATAAACAATGATATCTCTCTATATATAATTTTATATACAATAATATTAAAAAAGCCTCAAGGGTTAGCTCAATTGGTAAGACATGCGCATACTCCACTCTCTTGGTACGGGGGAGGTTGCGAGCCTTGAGTCCTACGGGGTTAGGCCTTCCGCTATTGTTGGCCCACAGTTTACCACTCTTACCATCCATGAAATGTGGGGAAGTATTGGTGGGTTTCCCGTGCACCTTCTTCCTTCTTCGTTGAAAAAAAAAACAATAATATTAAAAAATTAAATATATATTTGTATTATTAATTAATTGTATTCTTACAATTAACTAAAATTTTATCTATGTTATGCTCTTGTTAAGCCCTATTGTAATGATTGTATTTCAAGCTTTCCTTAATTCCTTAGGAATAGCAAGAAGGTAATTTTTCAGCTGAAAAATTTAAAAAAAAAAAAATTATATATATATATATATATGTTATATATAATTTTTAAATAAATTATTTATAAATAATATTATTTATATATAAATATAAAGTATTTAAATCTATAAATAAATTTAAATAATAATAATATTTTATATTAAATTTATGTAAGAATGTTTATCTTTTAAAATGTGTTTTTTAATTAAGTATTCTTTTATCATTAATATAAGTAATAATTTTATTGTATATATTTGTAATTATTATATTTTAAAATGTAAAATGTTTTATATTTATTTATAATATAATTGTTGAGAAAATCAATCATTTTGAATTTATTAATGTAATTTAAAACTAAAATTGATGGAAAAATAAAATTTGATATAATTTAAAAAAACAAATATAAATATATTTATTGTTTTTTTTATATACTATGTTATATTATTAGTTTTGAATTGAAAATTGAAAATTTATTTTAATACTGAATTGAAATTAAATTATTCTCACTTCAAATAATTTAGTGAATATACCCTATATTGAAATATGACATTGTATGTATTTATTATGCATTGATTTTAGGAATGGTGTTTAAAAACATGTTACAATTATTGCAATCTACTAAAATCCATGATAAATTTCACATTACAATATAACTCTAGATGAATATGGAAATGAGATATACTCATTGAGAAGCATAACAATTCAACCATGGTCAACCATGATACTTTTACTAAGTATCAATTCTAGGAATTGTATGTAATCATGAAAATTCTTGTAATCTAACAAAACACATTATGAATATCAGATTATGACACAACTCTAGATAAACATCGAAGTGACATATAACCATTGTGGAACATGACAATTCAACCATAGTCAAACATAAACAGCTATGGTCAACCACAGTCAACTATGAACACCCATGGTAAACCATAAATACCATAGTCATCCAAGAACGACCATAATAAACCATGAAAAACCACCGTTAACTAGGAACAACCATGGTTAATCAAAGTCAACCATGTTCAACCAAATTCAATAGTCAACCATGAACAACCATAGTCAAACATGAACAATCACGCTCATCCATGAACAACCATAATCAACCATAGTCATCCATGAACAACCACCACCAGCCATAGTCAATCATGAATAAACATAGTCAACCATGGTCAATTATCATTGACAATAGTCAACCATGAACAACCATAGTCAATAAAGGTCAACCATGGTAAACCAATGTCAACCATCGTCAACCACAGTCAACCATGGTCAACCAAAGTCAAATAATATTAAACATAGTCAACCATGGTCAACTAAAGTAAAAATTGGTCAACCATAGTCAAACATAGTTAACCAAAGTCAACCATGGTCAACAAAATTCAACCATGGACAACCAAAGTCTACAAAAGTCAACCATGGTCAACCATAGTCAACCATGGTCAACAAAAGCCAACCATATTCAACCAAAGTAACCCATCGCCAACCATAGTCAACCACGATCAACCAAATTTCAACCATGGACAACTAAAGTCTATAAAAGTCAACCATGGTCAACCAAATCCAACCATAATAACCCATGGTCAACCATAGTCAACCATGGTTAACCAAATTCAACCATGGTCAACCACAGTCAACCATGGTCAACCATAGTCAACCATAGTAAACCATGGTCAGCCATAGTTAAACATAGTCAATCAAAGGCAATCATGGTCAACCAAAGCCAACCAAAAGTCAACCATGGACAACCAAAGTCAACCATGGTTAACCATTATCATCCAAAGTCAACCATGGTCAACCATAGTCAACCATGGTCAACTAAATCCAACCATAGTAACCCATGGTCAACAATAGCCAACCATGCATAACCATGATCAACCATGGTCAACCAAAGTCAACCAAAATTCAACCATGGACAACTAAAGTCTACAAAAGTAAACCATCGTCAACCAAAGTCAACCATGGTCAACCATAGTCAACCATGGTTAACCACAGTTAACCAATGTCAACCATAGTCAACCATAGTCAACCATGGTTAACCACGGTCAACCAAAGTCAACCATAGCAAACCATATTAAACCAAATTCAACAATAGTCAAATAATAGTGGAATAATAATCAACGCTATGATCTTAAAGTCAACCCTTGTGTCATCCATAATCAAGCCAACAAGTAAACGATAATCAACCATATGATATTAAAATCAACCAAAGTCAACCATTTCCAACCATGGTCAACCATAGTCAACCAGGATCGACCATAACTAACCATAGTCAAGCATGGTCAGTCACAGTCATTAATATTCAACCATAGCCAACCAAATCCAACCATAGTTAACTAATGTCAACCAAATTCAACTAAATTCATCAAAAGTCAAATAAGGTCAACCAATAGTCAATTATGGCCAAACAAAGTCAACCATGGTTAACCATAGTCAACCATAGTCAAAGTTAAACAAGGCCAACCAATAGTCAATTATGACAAAACAAAGTCACCCATAGCGAACCATAATCAACCATGGAAAACCATAGTTAATTACTCAACCAAACTCAACCATAGTCAAACAAAGTCAATCATAATCAACTATGGTCAACCATATTCAACCAAAGTTGATTATGGCCAACCAAAGTCACCCATAATCAAGCATTTTCAACCATGGTCAACCATTTCCACAGTCAATCAAATTCAACCATAGTCAACCAAGGTCAATTCAAGTCAACAATGGTCAACCATAGTCAACCATATTCCACCATGGTAAAGAAATAGTCAATTATGGCCAAGCTAAGTTAGCCATAGTCAAACATGGTCAACTAAAGTCAACCATGGTCAACCATAGTCTATCATGGTCAATCAAATTCAACCAAAGTCACCCATAGTTAACCATAGTCAACCATAATCAATTAGTTAACCAAAGTCAGCGATAATCAAACGAATTCAACCATAATCAACCAAGGTCAACCAGAGTCAACCAGAGTCAACCATGGTCAGCCATAGCCAACCATAATCAACCATATTCCACCATGGTCAACTAGTAGTCAATTATGGCCAAACTAAGTCAAACATACTTAACCATGGTCAACCACAATAGGTAATCCATGGTAAACCATGAATAACCACAGTTAATAATGAACAACCATAATCAACCATAATTGGCCATTAACAACCATGGTCAACCATAGTCAACCATTCTCAACCAAAGTCAACCATGGTCAACCATAGTCAACCATATTCAACCAAATTCAACAATAGTCAAACAAGAGTGGAATTATAATCAACCATATGATTTTAATGTCAACCCTTGTGTTACCCACAATCAAGCCAACAATTCAACCATATTATATTAAAATCAACTAAGGTTAACCATCACTAACCATGGTTAAACATAGTCAATCATGGTCAACCATAGCCAACCATAGCGAGCCATGGTCATCCATAGTCAACCAAATCCAACCAAATTCAACCATAGTTAACCATGTTGGAATATTCTCACCATCGGTTATATATTTGCATGCATTCTACATGCATGCATGCATCCAGTGATCAGTATGGTAGTCTCCCAGCACCTAGTCCTTATTTTGCAGCCCCCAAGAGCCTGATTTTGCTTAGTTCTAGCCCTCCTAGCCACAGATGCGCCCTTGTTTCCATCACTGGAGTACAATTGTGCCCTCTTCCACCTATTTAGGAGTTACAACAGTCAGTTCTTTGATTTGAGAACTGATTTCTTAGTTAACTGACTGAAGCACTTAGATAGACACCTACAGAGACTAGTTCAACTCTACTGACTACTGACAACTCCTCATGCGCCCACATTGGAGTCTCCTTCCCTAGATTTGTGCCACATGCACCAGTTAGACTCAGTTAGACTCACCTTTGACTGACCTTTGACTATTGTGGTCACTACCATTGGTTTGGTGATGGTTCCAATGCAATCAATCCATGCTATTGAGGAGAATTCGAATCACCTACTCAGTAATTTGAATTCATTCCATTGTACTCTCACATTTTTGCTAGCTTACAGTTGAGGAATAACATTACAGCATTTTTTGTCATTTCTTGAGGTAATGAGTGATATTTGATTCAATTCTTCTTCTTCTTCTCTGCAATTCATGAGTGAGATTTGTGAGTTTTACTCTAGCTGTGTGATCTATCCTCTAAAATATCACATGGTATCAGAGTTGGAGTCAGCTATTCGAATTGCAGCAGTTGCAACAATTCATTGAGCAGCTGTCTTTCATTGAGCACCAGAAGCCTCTGGATTTCCACAGCAATTCCTGGTGCAATTGTCTTGAATTCACTGGAGCAATCTAGTGAGGTCTAGCCAGGTGTGAAGGATCCAGTCACATGTGCTCATTGTCCTAAGGCAGTGTTCATTTGAATTTGCAGCAAATATCCATCAGCAATTTCATTTGTTTTGCAGGTTATCTCCATCTTCAATTCGAATTCAGTGGTATCAATGGATCTAAAACTGAACTCCTTCAATTATTTTGAATGGAAAGCCAATATGGACATCTTCATGAAGTCCAAAATCCTTTCTGGAGTATTGAATGGTACTGCAGTCGAACACACTGGTGTAGTTGAGAAATCTAATTACTTAGATAAACTTGATGAAGCAATAGGACTGCTTCTCCTCAGCGTTTTCGAAGACCTCCATTTTCATGTCATAGATCTGAAGACTCCAAAAGAAGTTTGGGACAAGCTCGAATCTCTTCTTGGTAAGAAAGATGACTTGAAAGGTCACAAGTTGGAAAATGAGCTCATCTAATTGAGCCCTTGCAGTTTCGACTCCATCACTAAGTTTCTAAACAAGTTCAAAAATTTGATTTCACAGTTGAAGAGATATGGGATAGAGAAAGAAGAGACGCAACTCATCATTGCCATACTATCAAAACTAGGCCCTGATTACTCAGTGGTTGTCTCTACCTTCCAGTCAGCGAAGCTGTCCATCCCAAAATGGAAGTTTCTCACACTTGAAGAATTCATCCAATCACTCACACTTGAGGAGGAGAAGTTAGTTGATATGGGAATGATAAAACCCAAGTTGGATTCAGCACTTGCTGCTACTGAAATGAAGAGAGCAAATGGCAAGGGCAAGCAAAAAGTTTTTGACAGAAAGTCGAATGAGCATAAGCATAAGGAGGCTCCAAACCAGTCAGAAGGAGTTTCGAATTCCAAGAAAGACAAGCAAACTCATAAGGGGAAATCTAAATGTACCTATTCCAATAGAGGATTTCATCTTGAGAATTCCTGTATGAAGAATACCATATATCTCATGGCTTCACTTCTTGAAAAGAATAACCTTCTAGTACCTGCATGTGCTAGGAAGGAAGAAGGTGAACCATCAAGATCTGAGGACAAAGAGAGATGCCATGCTCTCATGGTAGGTGCATCAACACAATCCTCCTTCATCATAGATTCAGGTGCATCAAGACACATGTATTCCTCCAAATATCTTTATACTGGTTTCGAATCTACTATTGGACCTTCCATCATGTTGGGGAATTATTATGAGGTCTCCTCTAAGGGGATTGGAAGAATCAAACTTGATCATGGGTACTTCTTAGATGTGCTCTATGTCCATACACTCACTGCTAATCTACTTTCAGTCTACCATATGACCCACACTGGAGATCCCAAGAGGGTGATCTTCTCTCCAAATGAGGTGGAAATGCAAGGAATGGTATCAGGATCTACCATTGCAAAAGGTGTTGGAAACCACAAGTAGAAACTCTATGAGTTCTCCCACTTTCTACCTCTCTCTAAACAGTCTGCTCTTCATATACATGCAAATGAAGAGAGTAGGCTATGGCATGAAAGATTTGGGCATCTCAACTACAAGTACCTGCAAGATATGCACACTCAATATATGGTTGAAGGACCAACCAAAGTCAAGTTTGCCAAGGAAATTGTAAGGGTTGCTTGATGGGCAAGCATCCAAAAAAGAAGTTTGAGAAAGGGAAGGCAAGGAGAGCCTCTCAACCTTTAGATCTGATTCATAGTGATGTCTTAGGGCCATTTCCAGATATGTCATTGAATGAGGCAAGGTATATTCTTAATTTTATTGATGTTTATTCAAGATTTACATGGGTATACTTTCTCAAATTAAAATCAGAAGTGTTTGGATACTTCAAGTTTTTCAAGTCTTCTGCAGAAATTTTTTCAGACAGAAATATCAAGGCCCTCCGCACTGATAATGGAGAAGAGTACATCAAAATTGACTTTCAAACCTTTTGTGCTAAAGAAGGCATAGAGATGCAGCATACTGTTCCTTACACACCACAGCAGAATGGTGTTGGAGAGAGAAAGAACAGGACATTAAAAGATATGGAAACCTGCATGCTAAAGTCGAAAGGGTTGCACCCTAGTCTTTGGAAAGAAGCCATCAACTTTACTGCCTACCTTCAAACAGAGTTCCTCACAAAGGACTCAAAGATATGACTCCTTTTGAAGCATGGATGGGATACAAACCTGATGTGTCTCATCTCAGAGTGTTTGGATCTAGAGCATGGGAAAGGATTCCAACGGAGAAAAGGAGAGCCCTAGATCCACAAAGCAGAGAGTGTATTATGGTGGGTTATGCATTGAGTGCAAAATCCTACAAGCTTCTTGATCCTTATACTATGACAACATTCCTTGATAGGAGTGTACGGTTTGAGGAATGGCCACTTCATGATGCTCATCCTGTTGAGCAAGAGAGCTTGCCTACCACACCACCACTGCTTGATGAGAAAGAGAGAGAATCTTCATCTCATGAGAGTTTAGATTCTGAATCTGAAAGTGGAGATGATGAAGAGAAAATGTTAGATCCAGATCCACAAGAACCTGAAGATCTAGCACCAGTTAGTGAAGATGAGCGAATGGAAGACCAAGATCCAGATCTACAGCTTACATATCCTCCTCTTCCTAGATGGGAAGCCAATACTCTTATATCTGTTGTAGATCTTGTGGGAGATCCGCATGATCAAAGGAGAACCATATCTGATTACCAGAATGGAAGGTTTCGTCCTTCTCACATTACTGATCCATTTCTTGCCGACAGATCCTTCTTCTATGGATAAGTGCACTTACCATTTGGGGTGAGTGAGATGCATGATTGATTATCCTACCATAGACTATCTTGAGGGGGGGATTTCTTTCCACTAGGTTTTCCCTCTTTCATCACTTTATTTTTAGATTTGTTGTACGGGTTGACCTTTGGTCTCAGTTACCAGGGCCCTACTAGTTTTCAGTTATGTGCTTCCTCATAGTTCGGCTTGCGAGGGGTGCTGGAATATTCTCACCATCAGTTATATATTTGCATGCACTGCATGCATCCATTCATTAGTATGGTAGTCTCCTAGCACCTAGTCCTTATTTTGCAGCCCCCAAGAACCTGTTTCTGCTAAGTTCTATCCCTCCTAGCCACAGATGCGCCCTTGTTTCCATCACTGGAGTACAACTGTACCCTATTCCACCTATTTAGGAGTTACATCAGTCAGTTCCATGATTAGTGGATCAGTTCCTTGATTTGAGGACTGAATGCTCCGCTAACTAACTGAAACACTTAAATAGATACCTACACAGACTAGTTCAGCTCTACTGACTACTGACAGCTCCTCATGCGCCCACATTGGAGTCTCCTTCCCTAGATTTGTGCCACATGACTCAGTTAGACTGACCTTTGACTATTGTGGTCACTACGACTGATTTGGTAATGGTTCCAATGCAGTCAAGCCATGCTACTGAGGAGAATTCGAATCACCTACTCAATAATTCAAATTCATTCCATTGTACTCTCAAATTTTTTCCATCTTACAGATGAGGAATAACATTACAGCAGTTGTTGTCATTTCTTGAGTTAATGAGTGGTATTTGATTCAATTCTTCTTCTTCTTCTCTGCAATTCATGAGTGAGATTTGTGAGGTTTACTCTAGCTGTTTGATCTATCCTGTAAAATATCACAAAATAAAGTCAACCATAGTTAACTAAAGTTAACCAAATTCAAAAGTCAAACGAGTTAAACCAAGTCAATTATGGAAAAACAAAGTTAACCATAGTCAACCATGGTTGACCATAGTTAACCATAGTCAATTAGTCAACCATAGTCAAAGTTAAACAAGGTTTATAAGCCTGAATAATAGGTATCCTAATAGCCTTTTTGCCACAGTAAAACACAGGATATGTTGAAGGAAATACACTTGTTTTGTGGGTTAAAGATTTACTTTGATCATTTAATGAAGATGTTTTTAGATTATTTTGTTTATGCTTAAAGGGAATTTTTATAAACTAATACATGAAAACGAGTATGTTGGAGCAGGCGCAGGTACACTAAGGGACAACACGCAAATCTAGTTGAGAGACTGAAGGACCATGCAAGGCTCAGCGCCCTGTTTCCCTGACTTATAGAGAAGAACTCCTGTTCAACAATATTGGCGATTAAAGCAAGTAGTTAGGTTAGAATTTGAGGCATATATATATGGACCTCTTAGGTAGCGAGGGGGTCTTGTTGCTATTTTGTAGAATCATAGTTTTCTACATTTTTGTACTGCAGAAACAATTTGTGTTACAGACTATTTCTGAACCATGAAGTTATTTTAATGAAGAAACTGATCTTACATTCAAGCTTTCATTCATAAGTTTTTCTTACTCCTAAGTACGGGTTGGGGAGGGCCCCTTCAACATGTAAGTCAGGAGCTTTACTGTGTTTCAGGTATTTTTCCATTTATGCTGTGAATCGATTTACTTCTTATAGTGTATGAAGATACCTTGATGGAAATTGAATTGTATGGTTTTATTTCAGTTAAAAGATTGTTTTCATTCAAGCATATTTTATGTAGTTGATCAACGCTCATTCTGTAGTTTGGTAAGATGCATTCCGTAGTCCTGTAGCTATGTTCTGCGCACGTATATTTTGGCACATTTCGATATTTGTTTTACATATTTTCATATTGGTTCTAAAACAATGATTCAGATCTGGAAAGCTCATGCATGTTTCTTTTATCAGACTTAGATCGTAGAGATAAATCACTTTCAGTTCCTTAATTTAAATGGTCATCACTTGTAGTGTTTAAACCGAATAGATCAGATTGGTTAATTCTCAGCATTAGATATTTATGTTCTAGATTTGGTTTTATTGTTTGAGTATTTTAGATTAGACCTTCAACTTTCAGCAATTGATTTCTACATTTTGATTAGTAGATCAGAATTCCATCTTTTAGCATTTTATTCATAGATTAAATTTACTATTTCAGCACTTTAATTCATAGTATAGATTTACTATTTTCAGCATGATTAAACTTATTAACATAGGGACTTGTCATTCATATATTTACAACCTTTTTAGCTTACCTTCTTCTTGATTAGATAAACATATGAGATCTATACCAACACCCCAAACACAACAAAGACTATCTTCTAGAGCACATATAGTGTTAGCACCTCTTAAGTTTGTACGTCCCCCAGGTTGACAATTAAAGTAGGCTCCTGGTCTAGCTTCCCTCATTAGGCATCCATTCTAAGAGCTCACCACTTTTTGGCACCGTTGCCGAGGAGGTGCTTAATCTTTAGGAGACATCTTTGAAAGAAAAAAAAACACAACCAGAAAACATAAAATTTTTACCATGAATGCCTATATGACAGAGAGATAGATTTGGACGCTTCCTACCTGCCCGTCCTATGAGCAACAACAGTTCTGATAACTCTCAATTTGAATTCCTTAACTCAGAAGAAGAAACTGATTCTAACTACGACCCAACTCTAGATAACTTCTTTGCTGGCTCTAGCTCCAACACTACTATGGCAGAAGAAGATGAATAACCTAGGGAACTGTTCACCTTTCCGTATACCTCTTGGAGATTCCAGTATGAAGAACATCAACCCTAACAATTTGCCAAACTTCCATGGTTTGACTTCAGAAGACCTTGATACATTCCTGTTTGAGTTTGAGGTAGTTTGCAAATCCTTTGATTACACTGCTGATGCACAAAAGCTGAGGCTTTTTCCTTCCACACTGAAGGATCTATCACTTAGGTGGTTCATGAGCCCTGAAGGAAATAGTATTTTCAGTTGGGACCAAATGAAACAGGCATTTCTAGAAAGATATAGGGACTACTGCAAAGCAAAAAATACAACAGATTAAATCTTTCGGATGCAACAAGGAGAAAGGGAATCATTAGAAGATTATGCCCAAAGATTTCAACTCGGCTACAAAAGAGCTAGTCATTGCACCTTAGATCCTGAATCACTAAAACTTGTCCTTCTTAGAGGTGTAAAAGAAGAAAATTTTGAATTCCTAAACCATCTTGGGGATGGAGATATATTCCAGAAGACTTATGACCAAGTCCTACAAGTCTTGAAAAACTACTCTAGATCTAGGAAAAGTAAAAATGGGACTAGGGATACACACATATTTACTAGGGGATCCGCATCTTCGGGACCAAACCTTACGAAATCTGATTTAGGAAACCTGCTAGATGACATGAAGACCAACATCTTACAATCTCTGGCCATGCAACTAGATGCACTTCAAATCAAGAAGAAACGGGACGAAATCAACCAAGTCTTAGCAGTCTTTTGTCCACGCTGTAGAAAAAAAACATGAGAAAGGGCAGTGCACACTGAACACCATAGAAATATGTGGTCTCTACACTGACGATCACTCCACTGATAAATGTCCTCTGTTTCCCTCATGTAAAGTTGCTATTCAAGATCCCACATCTGAAGGTGTAATAGAACAACTATGTTTTGTGAATCAAAGGAGGAATAATTTTCCTAGGCCTTACCAACCCAACAACTAACCTTACTACAATCAGGGAAATAACCAGCAGAATTGGAACTCTGTACCAGCCCCATGGCCATCTCAGTAAAATCCAAATCAGTGGCAGCAAAACCAACCATATCAATAGGCTTATTACCCACAATCGTACTCCCCATACCCCCCACCTTTTGCTCAGCCAACTACGAATTATGGCAATCCATACCCTTATTCATCAAATTGGAGAGCTCCATTGCAGCAGAAATAGCCACTCATCATGCCACCACCACCAAATCAACCGCCCTCCAAACCTCCACCAATTCCTTCCCAGCCAATTCCCAACCCTAACAACAATAGGCCACCACAACAACAAGCCTACAATATTGAAATGGTACATTTCCCAACCTACGTTGGATACACTAGAGATAAATGAAATTAATTTAAAATCTAGGAAAACGTTGCAAAATGCACACACAGAGTAACCAAGAAGATGGGGCTCACAAACAAACAACACAACCTCATGTTCAGCATCCGGATGAACCAATCCCTCAGGAGAAAGAAATCCAACCACTCACGTGAAATAGAAACCCTCCATTCCCTGAAAAACTTGTACGAAGTACCAAAGAAGAAGAGGAAAATGCAATCCTGAATGAATTGAAACACTTGAATATCCAAATTCCAATCTTACAGGCCATCATAGATGTACCCATTTGCAACAAATTCATTAAAGAGAATTGTTTGAAAAAACTTGGAAGAAGAAAACGAGACCCACCCACGATAAATGTAGTAGGCCAATTGGCACATTTAATGCTAGGTGTCCTTGTAAACCCCAAATATATTGATCCAGGCATCCCAGTAGTCAACGTAATCATCAATAACAAACAGATAGACAGAAGCTTAATTGATTTGGGAGTTGCTATAAATGTGATGACCAAGGATACTATGA
Source organism: Larix kaempferi (assembly GCA_027924585.1). Taxonomy (NCBI): domain Eukaryota; kingdom Viridiplantae; phylum Streptophyta; class Pinopsida; order Pinales; family Pinaceae; genus Larix; species Larix kaempferi. Next base: position 62,688,971 of record BSBM01000370.1, on the reverse strand, counting down.
CACACCTAGGACTCCAATCAATGGTCAGACCAACAACTACAGTACTCCAGCTAGCTGACACATCCACAGTGAGACCTGAAGGAATGCTCAAAGATAAAATAATCAATATAGAATCCTGGGAATACCCAGTTGATTTCATAATCATCGAAGTAAAGAGTAAACTTAGCGGTTACCCGATCATCCTAGGCAGACCTTGGTTGGAAACTACAGATGCTTACATAGGTTGCAGATCAGGTAACATGACAATCACCAGTGGACAAGCTAGAAAAAAAAATCACGATTTATCCACCAGCTAGGAAATCTTCAGACCTAGAATATCAAAACGGGACTGATGATTATAATGACACATCAAATCAAAACATACAACCTATCCTTACAATTGATGTTGCACTATCACTAAAAGCCATAGACGAAGATAGTCATTTAGATAGGTTTATACAAAATGCATCTTCTAACAATGATGGTCTTGAAAGATATTTTGACACGGACCAGCAACAAGAAGGCGAAAGTTCAAACCAGAACTTAAATAAAATGTGGGCAGAAGTGCTATCTCTGGAAGAACAATTAGAAAAAAGCAAAAACAGTGGAAATTATGCCTAGAAAGACAGTCAACATTAATTCCAATCTAAAGCCAGAGCAAGAAAAGCAGTTAATGAAGGTGCTCTCAGAAAAAAATAAAGCTTTTGCATGGACATATGTTGACATGAAGGGAATCCATCATGATATTTGTAAGCATTACATTTACATCAAAGAAGGTTCTATTCCTATCAGACAACCACAAAGGAGGCTTAACCCAGCATTAAAGGACATAGTTAAAGTAGAACTACAAAAGTTATTATATGCAGGGTTCATATATCCCATCTCTGATAGCGAATGGGTCTCACCACTGGTTATAGTCCCTGAAAAAGAAGGCAAATAAAGAATTTGCGTGGACTACAGAGAGCTCAATAAAGCAACCAAGAAATATCACTTTCCTCTTCCATTTATAGACCAAGTACTAGACACATTAGCTAGGAACAAGTATTTCTCATTTTTGGATGGTTTCAGTGAGCACAACCAAATTCTAATACACCCAGCTGATCAATACAAGACAACGTTTACATGCCCATGGGGTACTTATGAATACAGAGTACTACCCTTTGGGTTATGTAACGCTCCAGAAACATTCCAAAGGGCCATACTAAGTATATTCTCTGATTTTATAAATGACCAAATGGAAGTCTTCATGGATGACTTCACACCCTATGGCCAAAACTTTGATCAGGCATTGAACCATCTTGAATTAGTCTTGAAGAAATGTATTGAGATGAGCTTATGTCTGAGCAATGACAAATGCAGAATGTTAATGGAAGAAGGCATCGTTCTTGGGCACCATATATCACAGAGGGGGATTGAGGTTGATCAAGCAAACGTTTCTATAATCAAAACGCTGCCACCACCGGTCAAACAAAGAGATGTCAGAAGTTTCCTTGGGAAAACAAGATACTACAGGAGATTTATTGAAAATTATAACAGGATTGCTGCACCAATGTTTGCCCTTCTCACAAAGGACACTAAATTCATTTGGACAAAACATTGCATGACAACATTTGACAACCTGACAAAGAAAACAGTTACAGCTCCAGTACTCCAAGGACCAGATTGGGAACTTCCATTCCACATCCACTCAAATGCATCAAATAAGGCCATTGGGTTTGTCCTTGGAAAAGAAAAAGACAAGAAGCCCTATGCTATATATTATATTAGTAAAAATTTGGCAAGGGCAGAATTAAATTATATTATTACAGAGAAGGAATTTTTGGCTGTCATACATGCCATTAACAAGTTCAGGCACTACATAACAGGTTACCAAGTTTTTGTCCATACAGACCATTCAACAATAAGGTATCTCACAAAAAAACCTAATACGAGTGCTCGAATCATTAGGTGGCTACTCCTCCTACAAGAGTTTGACATCACAATTTTGGACAAGCCAAGCAAACACAGTGTAGTGGATGACTTTTTATCTAGGCTCACACATGGACAAGACAGTGAAGTGGTGAATGACAGTTTTCCTGATGAACATCTTTTTGCAATATCCACAAGGAGCCCATTGTTTGCTGACATAGCAAACTATTTAGTGACTGGAATATTTCCAGCACATTACAGCTACAAAGAGAAGAATAAGATCATAAGACAAAGTGCCACTTACACATGGATAGAGGGAATGCTTTTCAAACAAGGACCAGATCAAATACTTAGAAGATGCATTAGAGAAGATGAAATGCATGAGATAATGCATGCCACTCACAATGAACCATGTGGAGGACACTATGCTGCAAAGAGGACAACCTATAAAATTTTGCAAACATGGTATTATTAGCCAACACTCCACAAGGATGCTTATGAATATGTTTCACACTGTGATGACTTCCAAAGAATGGGGAAACCAACACAAAAAGAAGAAATGCCTCTCCATACACAAATCTCCTTGGGGGCATTCGAAAAATGGGGATTTGATTTCGTTGGTCCAATCAACCCATAGTCAAATCAGAAGAGCTACATACTAGTATGCACTAACTACCTTACAAAGTGGAATGAGGTAGCAGCACTTGCTACAGCAAACGAGGCCAATGTGCCAAAAATTTTCACTGAGCAAATCTTCCACAGGTTTGGAGTCCCAATAGAACTAGTTTCTGATCAAGGCCCACAGTTTACATCAAATCTAATAGAAGACTTACTTAAAATAAACAATTTCAAGCATAGACAGTCCTCCTCCTATCACCCTCAAACAAATGGTCAAGTTGAGGTAACCAACAGAGAATTAGAAAGGATTTTGACAAAGACTGTCCAACTCCACAAAAGAGATTGGACTGACAAACTAAGTGAGGCAGTTTGGGCTTATAATACCACATGGAAGACAACAACAGGATTCACACCTTATGGACTAGTTTATGGAAAGCAAGTTATGTTGCCAATTGAATTTGAAATAAAGACATTAAGATTTGCATCACAATTGAATATGGAACTTTCAGAAATCCAACAGGAACGCATGATACAATTAAACCAATTGGATGAACAGTGCCAGCAAGCACTTTCCCATACTAAAATCATCCAGCAGCAAAGGAAGAAGTGGCATGACAAACACATAAAGGATAAAAATTTCAAGGAAGGAGACTGGGCGCTACTCTATGACTCCAGGTTTCACACTTTCAAGGGAAAACTAACAACAAGATGGCTTGGACCTTACATTATTGCAACAATCTATGAAAATGGAGTTGTGAAGATTATTACAATTGATGAAGAAGGGTTTCCCATGATAGTGAATGGACATAGGCTCAAACTTTACAAGAAGCCACAGTCAAAGGAGGAGTTCACACAGGTGCTCTACCAGCAACAACTAATGCTGATAGAGAACATGGAAAACCATTGAAATCCAGTTCATAAAAGAAAAAAAATGAAAAAAAGAGAAAGAAAAAAATTAAATAAAAAAAAAAAAAGAGAAAAAGAAAAAAATGAAAAACCGAGAAAAAAATGAAAAAAGAAAAAAAAAAATGAAAATTTGATAAGCAAAATGAAAAGATACCAAACTACAGGAATGATACAATCCAGGTACCCACAAGAAAAATTGCAGGCATCATACAACCCCATGAGGAACTAGCCAGCATCATGAGCCAGTCATGTATTCAAATACCAGCAAATATATCAAGCACTACAGAATTCAATCAAGCAACCACTCTATTCAAGTGAACCGGCCATCTATGCAAGCGAGCCTGCCATTATTCAAGCGAGCCTCCCATATATTCACACGATCATGCCATACCATCAAGCAAGCCAGCACTACTGAAAACAAAAAAGTAACTCAATGTAGGGCATTAGCACAAAGTCAAATCAGAAATGGGCACAAAGATCAACAACCAGCCAGATGCAGAATTTTCAAAGGAACAAAAAAGAAAAAGCAAACACATGTAACTATAGACATGCTGAAAATAACTACAGACATGGTGAATATATACTACAGAATCTAGTGCACACGAAATCAGGCCACATCAAGGACTCAGGTACGCTAAGCATACCAAGGTAATCTCTAAATCTCTTTGTTTTATTTTTGAGGTCAAATCATCAACCCACAAAAAGGTTATTTCTAAAGCTGAGGACAGCTTATATCTTCATTCGGCGGCACGGTTCAGAATGACCTCAATGAATCATGATTACCACCTAAGTCATTTCAGCGAATGATAAACTCAAATCCATCTACCGTATTCCCCAATGATCATAGCAAAAGGGGCAATGTACAATGATGAAATGAAATGCAGGGCTCGATTATGGTAAAGAATGCATAAGGTGGCAGGTACGTGCCAAATGATCAGGAGAAGTGGAGTAAAACAGTTAAATAAGGTGGCATAATCTATGGAAAGACCCAATTTTGCAAATACAAGCTTTCCATAAGAAGGAAAACTGAAGTTGCATTGGCACTCTGCAGGAAGCTTCCTTCAAACCTGTGAATCGATCATGGCCAGTGAGGTAAGTCAGCCACACCCAAACGTTTTGTTTTTCCGATTATAGTAGAAAAGCCAAGGATGACAAAAGGGTTCAAAAAGAGCGAACTAGATGATCACCGAGCCATTTATGAAAACCCAAGGGTTATATCTATCCTTTGTAAAGCGGGTTGGATGCCCTTCATCTCCGAGCTGAGAGGATTTGACATAGAGGTGGCTTTGGAGTTTGCAAGAAACTTAAAGCACATCAAAGAAGAGCAGTTCATCACCAGGGTTAGAGGACTTCGTATTAGGTTGGATGAGGAAGCCATTGCAAAATACATAGGCCTACCTATGGGTCTGCATTGGGCCAAGCAAGATAGGGAAGCCAACCAGAGTGCAAAGGCAGCTTTCTTTGGACCTGAGGAAGCTTATGAAGAAGATAAAAATGGATTTTAGAGAGTCATTATGCCAGAACCTTGGGATGAAGTAGTTGCAGTTGTTCAAAAATATGTGACATGTACAGGGAGACTGAGCTACATCCCCCTCTTCCATTTTCGAATTTTGGACCTTCTGAGGCACAGGAGCCACATCACGCCAAACAACAACATAAGCATCCCTTACTATATTCTCCTGTCATTGGGAGAAATGAGCAAGAAAGTCATTGAAGGGAAAGAGGATGCGTTAGCCCACCATGGGCTAATCAAGTTGATAATTCGTGAAGAGTTAACAGTGCAGGTCCCAGAGCTTTCATGGGAAGAATTCATGGTAATCTCAATCGAGGATGTACAGAGGATGAAGGGTACACCTACTGTCAGCATACCCCTAGCTTCTGGACCAAAAGACAAGACTGCTTCTACCTCAAGGGATAAAATAAAAATCAACCTGGACAATGTGATCGATACCCTAATAAAGATTAATCATTCAAGAGATGGATCCCACCAAAAGGATTCAGGGGTCTCCACCAGCGGACAAGGACCAAAGCGGCAGAACAAAAGGTTCACACAACCACCAAAAATCAAGCATACAGAGGAGGTACAAAAGGAGCCCAGCCCCACTGTTCAAAATCTGTCGAATGATGAAGATCTCGGGATAGATCAGTAGGATCCGACTTCACCAGAAAAATCAACTACCGCTGAAGAGAAAACTACACCAGGAGAGCGGAATGCACCAAAAGGACAAGGCGCCTTCCAATGGGACCCTACAGATCAACATGAGAATCCTGGGGTCAGTAACCAGCTCACTGAAGCACGAGCAGAACTAGAAAAAATCAAAGGGCAATTAGCAGTGTACAAGATTGAAGCAAGGATGCATAAAATCTAGCTAGCTTCTCCACTGTTTGTGCACGAAAAGACACAAATTTTGAAAATGCAGCATGCGGGAGAGTTAAAACAGGTTGAACAACAAAATTTGGCACTACAGGAGAAATTGGTCCAGGCACAAGAAGAGTTGGCTCAAAAGGATCGTAAGATTCTCCAGCTGGAGGACACCTTGGCGACCACTACGAAAATCTATGATAGGCTACTAAGACTCAAACCACCCTCAAAGATCTATGCAGTCTATCTACAAGAGAAGTGGGGCAAATTCCAACTCCAAAGGTTAAAGCAGGGGCTCCCATTAGAAATAAACACCCAAAGAGAATTTGTGGACACATCTCTATGCTCCACAGATTTGGAGAAGGATCTGCTTTGTGAATTTTTCTTACACAATTTCGTAGTTCCAAGCTTGCCCAACTGGTCGCCAAATCCCTACATGGGCGATTTCCAGTTAAGGGCATTGTGTTCATGGATGAACAACGAGATCAAGAGGGCACAAGATGCCCATCTTTATCTTTCAGAGAATTTGCAGACTTCACTATGGATCAGGACAGAGGCGACTCACCCTGAGAGATTAATTCAGGAACCTCACCATTGATGAGGAGATAATCCATATTCTCCTTGAAAAGCAGCAGGAGGCCGTGTCACACTTTGATGTTACTCTCCAGTGCACATACAAAGAGGTTCAGGAGGCCATTGGTGAAAGATGGGGAAGAATAGCAAATGATCTAAAGAGGAAGGAGCCTCACTCCCCTCTCAGGCTGGAGGCTGCTATTTTCAAAGTTAAGCTATACAGAGAATCATTGATCAGGAATCATCTCAGCTGGATTGGCATGAAGCTAAATCCCCCATTTTTCCTTCCCCTAGTTATCAAAGAGTAGATTAATGAGGAAGAAGAGAAAATAGCTTGGGCTAAGGATGACCAGAGCATGGGTTACTACAGGCAGGCAGGGACCCCCAGGGTAGTCGCATGGGATATCAGAGAAGCTGTTGAAGAACTGAATATGTCACCCAAGGATGGGTGAATCCTTCAAGCATGGGGGAGATGATAAGCCTGAATAATAGGTATCCTAATAGCCTTTTTGCCACAGTAAAACATAGGATATGTTGAAGGAAATACACTTTTTTTGTGGGTTAATGATTTACTTTGATTATTTAATGAAGATGTTTTTAGATTATTGTTTTTATGCTTAAAGGGCATTTTTATAAACTACTACATGAAAATGAGTATGTTGGAGCAAGTGCAGGTACACTAAGGGACAACACGCAAATCTAGTTGAGAGACTGAAGGACCATGCAAGGCTCAGCGCCCTGTTTCCCTGACTTATAGAGAAGAACTCCTATTCAACAAGATTGGCAATTAAAGCAAGTAGTTAGGTTAGAATTTGAGGCATATATATATGGACCTCTCGGGTAGCGAGGGGGTCCTGATGCTATTTTGTAGAATCGTCATTTTATACATTTTTGTACTGCAGAAACAATTTGTGTCACAAACTATTTCTGAACCATGAAGTTATTTTAATGAAGAAACTGATCTTACATTCAAGCTTTCGTTTATAAGTTTTTCTTACTCCTAAGTACGGGTTGGGGAGGGCCCCTCCAACACGTAAGTCAGAAGCTTTACTCTGTGTCAGGTATTTTTCCACTTATGTTGTGAATCGATTTACTTCTTATCGTGTATGAAGATACCTTGATGGCAATTGAATCATATGGTTTTATTTCAATTAAAATATTGTTTCCGTTCAAGCATATTTTCTGTAGTTGATCAACGCTCATTCTGTAGTTTGGTAAGACGCATTCCGTAGTCCTGTAGCTGTGTTATGCACACGTATATTTTGGCACATTTCGATATCTGTTTTACATATTTTCATATTGGTTCTAAAACAATGATTCAGATCTGGAAAGCTCATGCATGTTTCTTTTATCAGACTTAGATCGTAGAGATAAATCACTTTCAGTTCCTTAATTTAAATGGTCATCACTTGTAGTGTTTAAACTGAATAGATCAAATTGGTTAATTCTTAGCATTAGATATTTATGTTCTAGATTTGGTTTTATCGTTTGATTATTTTAGATTAGACCTTCAACCTTCAGGAATTGATTTCTACATTTTGATTAGTAGATCAGAATTCCAGCTTTTAGCATTTTATTCATAGTTTAAATTTACTGTTTCAGCAATTTAATTCATAGTATAGATTAACTGTTTTCATCATGATTAAACTTCTTAACATAGGGACTTGTCATTCATAGATTTACAACCTTTTCAGCTCACCTTCTTCTTGATTAGATAAACATATGAGATCTATACCAACACCCCAAACACAATAAAGACTATCCTGTAGAGCACATATAGTGTTAGCACCTCTTAAGTTTGTACGTCCCCCAGGTTGACAATTAAAGTAGGCTCCTGGTCTAGCTTCCCTCATTAGGCATCCATTCTAAGAGCTCACCAAAGGTCAACCAATATTCAATTACAACCAAACAAATTCACCCATATCCATCCACAACCAACCATGGGAAACCATAGTCAACCATAGTAATTTACTCAACCACAGTCAAACAAAGTCGACCATAATCAATCATGGTCAACCATAGTCAACCAAAGTCAATTATGGCCAACCAAAGTCAACCATAGTCGACCATAATCAACCATGGTCAACCATAGTAAACAATAATCAATTTGTTAACCAAAGTCAGCCATAATCAATCAAATTCAACCAACCATAGTCAACCATGGTCAACTAAGGTCATTTCAAGTCAACCGTGGTCATCCATTATCAACCATAGTTAACCATATTCCATGATGGGTCAACCATTAAAACCATGGTCAACCAAATTCAACCACGGTCAACCAGAGTTAGCTATGGTCGACCACGGTCAACTAAATTTGACCATAAACAACCATTGTCAACCAAAGTTAGCAATGGTCGACCATGGTTAGCCAATGTCAACCATGTCAACTAAAGTCAACTATAGCCATTCATGTTCAACCATGTTGAGTAATGTTCAACCAAAGTCAACGATGGTGAACCATGTTAAACACGGGTCAATCGAAGTCAACTATGGTTAGCCATCATCAACCATGGTCAACCATGTTGAACCTTGGACAACCAAAGTCAACCATGTTCAACCATAGTAAACTGAAGTTAACCTGGGTCAACGATAGTCAACCATGGTCAAGCATTGTCAACCATAATCAACTATGGTTAACCATGGTCAACCATAGTCTACCTAAGTCAGCCATAGTCAAGCATGGTCAACCAGCGTTATCCATGGTAAACCATGGTCAGCCAAAGTCAACCATGGTCAACCAAATTCAACTATAGTCAACCATGTTCACCCATGTACAACCAAATTCAACCATGGTCTACCATGTTAAACAATGGTCAACCAAAGTCAACCATGGTCAACCATGGTCAACCATAATCATCCATATTCAACCAAAGACAACTAGCGAAAACCATGGTCAACCATGGTAAATCATAGTGAACAATGGTCAAACAAATTCAACCATGGTAAACCATGTTCAACAATTGTCAACTAAATTCAACCATGGTCAACAATAGTCAACCAAAAGAAACTATGGTCAACCATGGTCATTGAGAGTCAGCCATGGTCAACCAAAGTCAACCATAGTCAACCATGGTCAACCAAAGTTAACTATAGTCAACCATAGTCACCCATGTTCAGCCATGTTCAACCAAAGGCAACCATGGTCAACCATGTTAAATAATGGTCAACCAAATTCAACTATGGTCAACCATGGTCGACCATCATCAACCATGGTCGACCAAAATCATCCAGTATTAAGCAAAGTCAACCATTGAAAACCATGGTCAATCAGGATTAATCATAGTCAACCAAATTCACCCATGTTCAGCCATGGACAACCAAAGTCAACAACAGTTAACTAGAGTCAACCATGGTCAACCACGATCAACCAAAGTTGACCATTCGTTGACCATGGTTGACTTTGGTCAAGCAAAGTCAAACATGCTTAACAATGGTCATCCAACCATGGTCAAACATAGTCAAACATGCTTAACAGTTGTCAACCATGGTCAACCAAACATGATCGACCACAGTTAACCATTATATTCTTATTAATATAATTATTATTATTGTTAACCATTTTATTTATTATTATTTAATTATAATTAATATTTTCTTTATTTATATTTTCTTTTATAAAAAATTATTATTATTTTTTATTATAACAATTATTATAATAAATATTAACTTGGTGGGCTAGCTCAAGTGGTTGAGTGATGTAAGTTGTGAGCAAAAGGTCTCAGGGTCAAACCTTGGGTGGCTATCCATTGCTATATAAGGGCCTCACTTGATGTCTCCATCAGGTTAGCTCTGTAATCAGAGCGAACGGGGTACGACTCCTTCGTGTGGGCCCTCTGTGATTTCCTACCATGGACGTAGTAGCCCCGCTGGGGGATTTGTGAACCACATGTGAAAAAAAAATTATTATAATAAATATTAAATAAAACTCAACAACCCTTCCCCACGCATCGACTGTCAACTAGCGATCCATATTAATTAATTAATATGCCTTATATACGTCGATCGACATATATCAACTTTGGCCACAAATTTAAATGTGGTTGATATACGCCGATCGACATATATAAGCCATATTAATTAATTAATGTGGCTTGCTAGTCGATATTCAAGCCAATGCATCTTGTTGACCATGTATCCGCCCATTGGCAGAGAAAATGTATTGTCAATTGGATAGTCCACCTATTGATTTTTTAATCCATCGGACCTAATAACCTACCGACCAAACTAGTAATTCACCTTTTGAAGACTAAATTTATTTTGTCGGATCAAATTCAGTTGGTATTTATTTTACTTTGTAGTCGACTTGCTATATGCAATCTTTGCACTTGGGTCAATTCGAGCATTTGTTTGGTTTAGTGGTTTTTTGGTCAAGAAGAACCATTTATGTTTATTTCTTTCACTATATTGATGTCATTGATAAAATATGGTCGAGCATGGTATACTTTATTGATGGACCTTATTTTCACTCGATATGAGTTGGTTGGTCGATATGGATGGTCAATGTGTTATGTATAAATATGTTGCTTTTAGTCGATGTTTTGGTTGGTACTTGAGTCAAAACAAAAAGTGGTTGGTATTATATTTGGTCAATGCTACTTTGTGTGAAGGTTGAGTTATATGGTCTATGATCATTTTTAGGGTCAAACCTTCATTTATCGATGATCTGTATTTTGGGGTCGATTAGTCAAAGTGTGTCAATTCAATGTAATTGCGTCAATTGAGTCAGCAGTACCAATGTGACTCTATTATAATATTTACAGTTGAAGAGATGAAACATGAGTCTTTCCCAAGGTAGACAATCTCTTCGATTCATGTAATGAAGTCGGCCTCTATCCGACTTTTAGTGAGTTGAGTCGATTTAGTCGAGTCCAAAAGTAGTTGGACACGACCATCAAAACATATACATAAGCAGGAAGTTCCATGTAAATCAAGTTACACAACTTGACGAGAACTTTATACTCAAAACAAGAACTCTAGCCATAAAAACTCATATTTTTCATCAAAAAACAACCCTGAACCAAAAAGTGGTGCTACCGGTAGCACCACTTTTTTGTGGTTAAAAATAGACATAGACCAAAACAATCCTTATTGTTGTTTACAAAAACCTTAAAATCAAGCCTTGAATTCAAAAGTAATGTTATTGGTAGCACACTTTTTCAAAAAATGGCATTATTATATCATTGTATCATAATTTAAATTGTATTTATTAAATCTCTTAGTAACACTATATAAAACTAACACTAAGTTAAACACAAATTATTCAAGAAATTATTTCACCACTATTTCCATATAAAATAAAAGAATTTATGATATTATTCATAATAAAACCATATATGAAACTATAAAACATAGCAATTATGATATTTGGGTGCACAAGGGAGGAAACACAATATACTATAAAACAAGAAATACAAAGAACGAGAAATCTAGCCATAAAAAACCATATTTTTGCATAAAAAAACACTATAAAACAACCCCAAAATGAACCATGAGTGGTATCGTTGCAATCAAAACCCTAAATCACCCCCTGGATTGAAAAGTGAATGTTCTAGAATCACCGTCATTTTTATTTGAGGTTAGAATTTTAAAAACAATAACTTAAAAAAACAGAAATTCAAAAAAAAAATCGAAAAGGTGAAAATTCAAAAACAAAAAATTTATTAAAAAAATTCAAAAGCCAAATATATATATATATATATATATAACCTTACAAGAAAATTTATAAACAAAAGAATTAAAAAATAAATCCAAAAAAATTGTAAAAAAAAATCAAAATGAAACACAAATTTCAAAAAAATACAATAGTTTTTAAAAAATTAACATTTAAAAAAAAAACTTTGAACAAAAGAAAAATCAATTAAAAAAAAATTAAAACATCTTAGAATAAATCGAGTTATTTAAAATTTTCAAAAGAAAACTTAATAAAACTTTGAAAAAAGAACTTAAAAAAGCAAAATTTAAAACTTAAGACAATTTAAAAAAAAAAAAAAAATAGAGCAAAAGTTTAAATTTTAAACAAAAAATTAAAACCCCTAACCCCCCCTCTCCCCCTTCCCCATCCCCTTCTCTCCCTCATCCCCCTCTTCCCCTCCTCTCCTCTGCTCCCCCTTCCTCCCTCCCTCACTCATCCCCCTCTCTCCTCCCCCTCCCTGCCCCTCGCCCCCCACCCATGCAGCCCCCTCCGACTGATTGTGATTCTCATAATCGTGTTGCTGCGAAGGGGTGGCACTTGGGCGGAAGAAGGAGATACCCCTTCTTCCACCCAACCATTTCCCCTTTGTAGCGGCACAATTTTGAGAGCCGCGGCCAGTCAGAAGGGGGGTTGCGTGGGTAGGGGGTGGGGGGCAAGTAGGGGGGGGGAACAGGGAGGGGGAGGGGATGGGTATGAGAGGGGAGGGAGCTGGATGGGGAGCGAAGGGGGAGGGGCATGTGGGGTGAGGGGTTTTAATTTTATTTTTTTTTAATTTTTTTAATTTAACATTTTAGTTTTTAATTTTTTAAATTTGTTTTAAATTTTTAATTTTATCTAAATTTTGTTTTTTTTTAATTTTTTACAAAATAAATAATTTTGTTTTTTTTTAATTTTTTACAAAAAAAATAATTTTGTTTTTTTTTAATTTTTTACAAAAAAAATAATTTTGTTTTTAAATTTTTCTATTTTTTTTTAAATTGTTATTTTCTTCATTTTTTAACTTTGGTTTTTTTGGTGTGTTTTTTTTCTTGATTTTCTTTTAAAAACTTTAATGTTTTTAGTTCTATACATAAAATAGTTGAAAATGGATTAAAAAATGTTTGAAATGTCTTTATTTTCTCTTTTTTTTTACAAATTTTCCCATAAAAAGTACTTATTTAAGAGAAAAGATCAAAGAAAAAACTTCCAAAATATATATATTTTCCATTCTAACTAGCTTATAAAAATTTAAAAAAAAAAGAATCTAAAATGTATATATTTTTTCATTATAACTAGCTACTAAATGTATATTTTTTTGTAAAATTTTAAAAAACGCATTTGTAAAACTTATAGTTTTTTTATGACCAAGAAGTTTCAAAATCGCAAAAAAAATGATTCAAAATGAAAAATGGTGCTACCAGTAGACACACTTTATGAAACAAAAGTAAAAACAACTACTAAAATTTACCTCCAAAAAAATGAGAACAATGGCGGGTTCTCGTCAAGTTGTATAATGTGTTGTAACTTGCAGGCATCTTAAATCCTTGTGACAGATAAAGACGACACTCAAGCAGGAGATATATTACACCACACAGAAAGAGATTCATGATAAAGATGATGACATGAGAACACTTGTAAAGACAGAGCCCCCAGATGTATAAATGCACAACAGTTCGTGGATTGTGTTCTTGGAGGTTGAAGGAAGAGAAATGGTACAGAAAGAAGAGCCAGAATTCGTGATAGTTCTGAGCCAATAGAGGTGAATTCCGACCATATGATTAAAAGGTGAGGCTTCGATTGACTGCTACTAGATTGAAGATGGATACTAAAGAATCACAAGTCATGGTTGTTTTTGCATACTTGTTCTCTTTGAGACGAAGAAGATTTTTGGTATGGGGGAGATGTTGGCGGGGCCTTTTTGTCCTTTGTAATAATTCATCATATTTATAAATGTATATGAGTTTAACCAATAATTAGTTGGAGTGGGTGTAACCGCTCCAACCACATTCTCTATGTATAAATACCTATCAAGAGGAATAACAAAGTGACTTGATGTTCTGTCCATATTTATCTTCTTGATGGTTTGGTGTGTGTTCTTGAATCTCTACTTCAATGCATGTTGAACCTTGTCGATGTCCGTTTTTGTCATCATTTTTTAATATCAAATACACTCTGATTGGCATTACTTTCACCATTTTTGATGTAATAAGTCACTTTGTTTACCATTCAGACCGTCGAACAGACCAGGTATGTATATATTTACACATCACATGTATTTTGGTTAAAATCGTCATTTTTGTGATTTATTAATGTTTAATTGATATTTCTTGGCCTGCTTGACAAGTATATTTTTTTTTACAAGTTCTGGTTCTCAAACGGATCTCCACTAAGATGCGTATTTGCTTTGCAAATAATCAGTTGCATTCAGCCCGCCATTCAGACATGCATTCAACCCACGAGTTTGTTGATTGAGATATTCTTGGGTCGTTGAAAGACAAACCGTCACATGGATTCTGTTTGGGACATGGCCCTTATGATGTGTAAGCTGATGTTCTCGAAGATTCCTGTTCCTGTACAGTCAGCTCGACAACACACCCCTCAATGGCCACGTCAAGGAAGATTAGTGTTTCAACGACCTCAGGAAGGATTGACAACATAGAACCTGGGAGATGCTATGTGCATTTCCATGAGCCATTACGAGGCCAATTCTTTGGCTTAAGAGTTGTCACGAAATGTTAAGCAGAGTCATCCCTTGGCTTATGTGTTGTCATGAGATATTAAACAGAGCCGTTTTTGGGCATTCAAGATAGTCTGTTATTAGAGCAGTCGACCACTAAAGGGTCGACTTGCTTCCTTCATTGTAACGTTGTATAAATAGACGTCCTCGTAGCAGGGATGAGTTAGTCAATAGTCAGTACGTATTTTATCTTTAGTTTTTGCCTATCTTTTTCTACTGCAAATGGACACAGAAGCACTGTAGCTTTGTCTTTTTATTTAATACATCTCTCTTCCAGTTTTATGGAAATTTATCAGCATGTGTGGTGATTGACTGATTAAGGCTCATCCTCTGTTTGCTGAGACGGGCCCCTCAACAACCAGTGGTCTTCCATCGATGTATATAAATCATTTTTGTCTTTTGTAGATAAGCTATGTCGTTATTTCACTTATGTATCTGCTCTGGACATGATGTCTTTGTCCTGTGATATAAAATGAACCTGTGTTATTTGTGCAAATGATGTCTCTATTTATGTTATGTATATTTTGCTGTTGTTTATATTAATTTTTCCAGAGTATAAATGGTGACCGGTCACACTTAGGTTCATTTGGTTTGCTTAGATAGCTTAGGTTACATTTAGTTTATTTCATTTGCTTAAGTAGTTTAGATCACATCTAGTTTATTTAGTTTGCTTAAATAGTTTTATTTAAAAGATTTAGTCTACTTAGTTAACTTAGAGTCTAGTTAGCTTAACCTCCTAAATTTGCTCATAGACTAAAGTTCTATAGTTTCTTTCTTGTAGTAGAAGGTTAGCTTTAGGCACATCTTAGTCTCATTTTAGGATAAAATAGAAATAGTTAGTTTCCTCAATCATGATTAACATAGATGGATTTTTCCTATTCTAGCTCTTAACTATCGCATTCATTGCTTTCCCTGCATTGTAGGATCATATGCATCAGCTAGCTGGTAGTTAAGATCATCCAATCTTTTCATCCCTTTAGTTTAAATCATTTTCCTCCATCCGGACTGTCATTCGGACAGTCATCTGAACAGCATTCGGACCTTTATACTTCTTGCATCGTTTTGCTTAATTAGAATCTAGTTTCTTAGGTTTTCCAAATTGTAATCTCTTTTAGTATTCTTAGGAAACATTAAGACCTTGTTGTATTTCGTATGAAGTTTTAATCAAGTTTTGTCATCATCCTTAGTTTTCA
Source organism: Larix kaempferi (assembly GCA_027924585.1). NCBI lineage: Eukaryota > Viridiplantae > Streptophyta > Pinopsida > Pinales > Pinaceae > Larix > Larix kaempferi. Next base: position 62,673,024 of record BSBM01000370.1, on the reverse strand, counting down.
TTCTCTCTTTACTTAAACCTTGCTTCAATTGTTTATAAGTTATCTTTTCCTCATGTCTGATTCATTAATGCTTTATGGTTACAGAATTTATTAGTTTCATTTCCAATGCAATTTATTGTATGTTAACAATATCAATATTAGGTTAAGTCTAGTAATTTTATTCTCCAAATCATATCAGTCTTGGATTATTCTTCTCATACTAATAATGGATTCATGGAATAGGATTTAGTTCAGAAGTACAACATCTTTATCAAGTTTTTTACTTGCTTCTGCATTTAATATCTTTATCAAGTTTTCTACTTGCTTCTGAATTTAACATCCTTATCAAGTTTTCTACTTTCTTCTAGACTTCCTTAGTTTCAAGTCTTTCGTTTACAAATAGGAGATAGGACATTATGTTTAAAGTTAATTGTAGTTGCATAATCTTTAGCTTGCATTTATTTGTGGAAGTTAAATTAGATTTAATTCCATTTTGTTTTCTTGTTTCATTTGAAAGCCACTTCGATACATTCACCCCTATTCCCATTACATTTGATATACTTCCTCAGGATCCCCAAAGAGAATGGAATTAGATGCTTTAGTAGTTTTGAATAGTTTTTGAAGTCATTAATAGTTTATAATTTGCTTTAACTTACTTGTATGTTTATAGGATTGAGTTATTCCATAGGTAGGTCTTTACTTTCTTCTAATTACTAGATTAGAATTTGAGAATTGATTAACTAGTTTCCATCCTTACAAAGAGTAGCTTGTTTTTGTCTTCTCTATTGTTTGATCATAGAATAGAGTAGTATAGTTTGATACTATTTTGATCTGGTAGTTTAGATAGGTTCAGCTAGTTTATTTGTTGTCTTTCTAAAGTTTGACTCAGTTTTTCATTTTAAAAAGATCTTTCGATATTTTCTTTATTTAATCTTTTTAAGGTCTGACAAGCCAAAACTTAGGTACTATTCTACCTTATCATATACTTTGCCTCAACTCCAAGATTACCAACCCCGGTCGATAATTAAATATTAGGTGTTTTCTTTGAGATAGCTCACACACCCAACATTTTGGCGCCGTTGTCGGGGAGTTGTAGATAGATAGGTAGAATTCAGCTGTAGATAGGTAGAACCTTCTCTTAGGGATAGATTTGAATTTTGTTCTTTCTGATAGGTTGGTGGCAGGTGAGTGGTAAGATGAGAGGTAAGAACCTGCGCATCTGTTATAACAGGCATCCCCAAAACCCAGCAACAGTAGTTTTGCAGTTAGAATTTATTTCAGTTGTAATTTTTCATGAATAGGTTTAGAGACTCACAAGGTAGATTTATTAAAGCTAGAAATCCCTACTAAAATTCCCACTAACCTATGCGGAGAGTGTTTCACCCCAACTTCCAACTTAGCATAAAGGTATTGGAAGATACCCAAAGGGGATAATCCCATTCGAAAAGCTAAGGAAGTCCTTTCTGGAAAGAAATTAGGGGAAACCATAGGGACATTAGAAGATTCTATTTATAAGGAAATTCCACTAAAAAGAACCTTAAGTTCATACAGATACTGAACCTAGACAAGAGAAAGCTCAAAGGATAAAATTCAGAACATATTCACCAAGAAAGGAACCACCTAGGTCTTCTCTCTCTGGCAGTCAAATATTCATGGAGAATGAAGAATTTGTTTATGGGAGTTACTCTAGGAGCAGAGGGAGAAGTGGAAGACACTCTCGAGAACCTTATGCTAGGAACCTAAAAGAAAACACATCCGGTTCCGATGGAGTTACAAGGGTAGAGTTGGAAAACCTATTAGAAAACTTTAAATCAGATATCCTAGAAGCAATAGGTTCTCAACTAGATACACTACAAGCTAAAAAAGGGCAAGATGAGGAGTGGGAAGTAACGAGTGTTTTCTATCCTAGGTGTAGGATTGAACATCCTCGACAAGGATGTCCATGGAATAATGTCCCAGTTTGTCACCTTGGTACAGAAAAACACATAACTGATAATTGTCCATCGTTTCGTGAAGTGCAATCCGTATACAAAAGTGAAAACTTTGATGGACCATCTAGGAGGCCTTGGAAACCTAGAGCTCAACTATTGTATCAAGGTCCATCACAAATTCCACCCTATCTTTATCTACCTCCTCAACAATGGAACACTTTAGGTTGGAAGAATCGGCCACCACAGTACCCTCCTCAGAATACTCAACAACAGCAATGGCTGCATGGATGGAGAAGACTAGCCTATGCTCAACCTCCTCCTATGCCTAACTATCCTTACCCACCTAGTATCCAGCAACTTCTGCCTAGATTTGTACCTCCTTCACTACCCCCTATCCCAAATCAACCTCACCATTTCTAGAATAAGAATCCTCCAAGGCCCACAATATTACCGTCACAACCGATACCAATTCTAACCATAAACCAACCCAAGCTTTTAATATCATTGGGTTGTTATCTCTTCCATCATATGCCGTTCTGACTGCACCAATACATTATATTCAATTGCGGTTTGGAAGAGTTATGCAAGATAAGCCCAAATCATCAGTTGTTATCCAAGAAGAGAATGAAGAAGTTAAAACAATTGATGATTCTCAAATCTCCCCTGTTGTAAATGGACATAGACTTAGACCGTATCATCAACCGATATCTAAACAAAATTTTGTGCAGAATGCCTTCCAACAGAAGGAGATAAAACTGGTAGAATAGGAAGTCATTCCTCCTTCTCCTGGTCTCTGAATTATTTTTGGGTTATCTTCATTGGTATATATATGTAAATATGTTTTTGTTTTCAATAACAAGAGTCATTTCTAACAACTGAGTGCATTCTTTCAGGAAACTCATTGATATCATCAGCTTATGAAATTTTGCCAAGACTCTTTCTCCTTTTTTTCCAAAATTCATATACTTCTTTCTCTTGTACATATATGTTGTTTTGAATTTGAAATCATCTAACAAATGGTTTTTCAGTATGGTTACAAGAACCTCACAATCATCTCATGCAATACTTGGGAAAGGAAGTGTTCTAAAAATACTTATAATTCTCTTTCTCTTCCGATTATTTGAGGAAATTGAAAATTGAAGTGTTCTCTATATCATCTTTAACCACTTTCTTTTATGATTCTGCATATGGTATTTGATTCAAACATGTACATTTTATATTTATTATCAGAACAGTTGCTTAAAGAACCTACTTTAATTTCTGTGATTTTCAAAAAGTTCTATCTTACACCTATGGACTACTAGCTCATCCTAGACTCATTATCAAAACTTGTCCCTCAAAGCATCCGTAAAAGGTAGCTCAAAAGTGAATGATATTTCTATTTTCTGGGGAACGTTACTGACTTTTAGGAAGAAGATAGACTAAGAAGTCAAAGAACAACTTTAGGTTATTATCTTTTGACATGATCTATAATCTAGGCCATTTTTTTTACTCATAAGGGTCGTTCTAAAATTTTCTGAATTATGTGTTTAGCAGGCTTAGCACACTCTAGTGCCAACCGGATTCCTTGAAAAAATATACATATATATCATTATACGAGGAAAACCCGCTAGGGTACTTAACAGGCTTGTTGGCATCAGGTCCATGCTAAGTAATATCTTAAAAAATAAGGAAGCTCGGTAAGTGCAAGTAAACCCGTCGGGATACTGAACAAGCTCGCTGGCAGCGGGGCTATGCTTGCATGGTACCAAGATAAACCCGTCAGGGTACTGACCAGGCCTGCTTGCAGCGGGGAAATATCGGGTAAAAGAGGTTTGGTTAATGCATCGCTATCCACTTGGCTCATAAACAACCCCTAAGTATACAAACACATGTTTAGGCCAATTGTTTATACTGTCATTAGAGAATAGCTGTAAGTTGGACTTAGACCCTATCATCTAATTCACACACTACCTAGGATATATCTATCCTAGAAATGGGACCCATAACTATAGAAGTCTCATAAACTCTATAGTGAACCTTATCTGTACTCTTTGGATAACAAGAAATCTTTACATTGAGTCATGGATGACTAGTTTTCCTATGGCATTTTCTTTACATCAGTTATACTATTATTCTTCACAGAGTCTTCTTAAGCACTGTTGTGTTCTTTTTGATGAATGTACATATCTGAATCATCTACATTTATTAGTTGATATTTTATTTTCCTCTATTATCATAGTATTGTTTTTAGAATCTATTGGCAAAATCTTTCAATTGAAAACACTTGAATATTGATTAATTTTTCTTTGATGGATTGAGGACACGCCATATTTTCGGTTTGGGGGAAAGATTCAGAACTATTTTTACTCTCCGAATATTGATGGAGAAGATTATGTATCTCTAGTTTACAACATCTCTGGTGTGCTGATAAGTTCCAGAAAATTTCTCTGCATAATCAGCAGCAGCCAGATCCATCAAAACATGTTTTTGTACAAAGGTCTGTATGAAGGGTTGAATGAAGGGTCGAATGACAATCCGAATAAGCTGACAAACAAGGCAAATAAATAGCAATCTGAAGGGAGTATTGAATTAAATCATAGCTTGTAATAATATTATGCCAAGACATTTAAAATTTTTGATTTTTGTTGATATATCTAACTAACTAGCCATAACAAGGATTGAATTAAAATCTTTGCATACTCATCTTGTCTTATCAAATAACTTATTCAATCATACATTTTGGGCATTGTCTTATGATCCTTATCCTCCATTTAAGAGTTATCGTGCCATCTATCATTCATTCACTAAGACATGACGATCTTTTATGTGTAATTATGTCTCTCATCTTATAAAAAAAAATTATGTTCAACCTGTCCAAAGTTTACTTTGGACATGGTTGAATACATTACACACCTTACGAATTCATGATTACATAGTCTGAAATGGCACACGACTCAAGGCATCTTAATAATAAGTGTATCACTCATATGTGTGAAATCTCCCTCGACGATCGTTCAATCGCTCAAACGGCCCTCGTTTTAAACCTACCCCCTGCATAGATCCTTCCTCATTCTACTCATTCTTCATCCACCCTGAACCTTCAAACCCCATCCACTGCAATTTCGTGCATTCCCTCTATTCATCCATTCAAAATGCCTACCCATCATGAGCCTGGAAGTTACCAGGATCTCCTTCGCATTTCCGAGTTTAAGGCTTGCCATGAGATATTTCTGCGTGCTGGATGGGGTCTGTTCCTTCACCTCCTTGACGGTCATGACCACGAAATCTCCTTACTGTTTGCAAAAGGGTTTGATGGTAAGACAGCCAAGATCGGCCATCTTACCTTTCCGGTGACAGAAGAAGCCATAGCCGCGGCTACAAAGCTGCCCAGGGAAGGTGCCTGTTAGCACAAACACATGTTTCTCCCATGAACAGCCCATAATTTTCCCTCAAGGATGAATATCAGCATGTTGAAGGCGCAAAAGAGGTTCACAAGGAATGGGTTAAGCCTGAATACCTTGAGCCACTGACGGTCATCATCCATCTGATCACCTGTGAAGGTAAGTTTTCCATTTTCAAAGCCTGTCATTTTCGATTGTTGGCGCATTTCGTTGATAATCAGGCCCTAAACTTTCCCTTCTATTTTCTGAAAAGCCTAGAAAAAATGTCTAGTCAAGTTAGGAAGAATACCACTAACCCCTCTGGCAGCTTATACCACCATTGTTTGATCAAAATCCTGATCACTCATCAATTGGAAGAAAAGGGGCAAACTTGGGAACGTTTTATCTTTGAAACCCTGAACCCTCACCTAGTCAAGAAGCCTACTGTTAAATCCCCTGCCTCTTGAAAACGCCATTGTTTCCTAACTCGCAGAAATGAGTCGGCCCAAAACTCTACCTAGAAAGAAAAAGTTTCCATGTTTGTAAGGCTTAATGAGGATGCCTCAGAAGAAATACGCCCTGATCATGCATCTTCCCCTGAGCATGTCCATGAGGACACCACCATGGAACCCCTATTCTTCTCACTCATACCCACGAATTCAAGGAGGCCTAATTGCGACCAAACATTCGACCTGACCATCGTCCAGTCCGACGAACAGACCATTGTTCATCCCATCAACCAGGCAGTCAGTGAGCCAATGCACCCGAACAACCCTGATGAGCAAGCAAATGACTCTGTCTTTGAGTCCCCTCTCCTTGCGTTGGCCAATTTATCAGCAAGTTTACTTGAAGACCCTATCCTGGAGCCTACCCTTTCACATACTGAAGACAAGGCCCCTGAGGCTAAGCGATCAGCATGCTCATTGTTTTCTCTTTTTACATGGTATAATATGATGGAGTTTGGGAGAGGAGGGTTTAGAATTTTATTCTGAATTCCGCCATAATTGGCCAATTTCTCTTCTTGATCTTTTCTCATCTTTAGAATGACCAATATTCAGTCTCTGACAACTAAACGGTTTGGGACGTTAAGACTTGAGACTAATTCCATACCTTGCAGCAAGGGCATCCATTCTTCTAGTTATTCGTCTTACTTCCCAAACCCCATGCATAAGACTTCACAACTTTTCCTCCAAGGTCAAAAATGACCCCTCCTGCACCTACTATCTCGGGAAGATGAAACTATAAATCACTAGAGATGGACATTCCAATTAATTCATGTGCTTCATCACTTTTACTATCTCATTTCCCTTTCTATGATGCATCATTTTTCTAAGGTAATCATATGGGATTGGTAATGGTAATCACAAGATAACTTGGAATAGCAACGCCAATTTCATTAAATTTGGACTAAGAAAGTGTGAATTTAGACTTTGAAAGTGTCAATATCAACCTTTCTAAAGTGAAAAATCAGGTTGTGAAAGTGGCAATATTGGCTTTGAAAAGTGTGTTTTTCTAATCGAATAGTGTGTTTGTTGACTACTTATGAACCCTAAAATTGCATTTTTTGTTATGAAACTATGAATTTCAATTCAAAAAGTGTGAATTTCAAATCAAAAAATGTAAATTTTGATTTGAAAAGTGTGAATTTCAAATCAAAAATTACAAATTTTGATTTGAAAAGTGTGAATTTCAAATCAAAAAATGCAAATTTTGATTTGAAAAGCGCAATTTTCATTTGGAAATGAGTAATCTTCAAAGGTGAAAAGTGCAATGTCTATAATATTCAGTCCTTGTTTGAATGGCAAGTTTAACATTTCTTGTTTCTTTTTTGATACAGTATCAAGAATATCTAGCATTTTACATATATAATTTTAGTAGTTTCCAAACGAGGCAGGAATTCTCTGTGTAATCTGTATAGGGACATCTTACTTACACAGTAGTAACCAGCAAACGGTGTATTATGCATCACAGTGCTAATTTTCCTCAAATTCCTAGAGGCTCGTGGATGTTCCAGACGCTCGACATTTGCTCACCTAGCCACGTTGATAGACAGGTTAGAAGGATTGTAAAAATATATAAATTTGTTGGGCTAAGATCCCATCAAACGACATCCATAGGAACATCCATCCCACTCTCAACACTATGCCCCATATGTTCTCGTTGTGCCTTAAGTGCTGCAAGGCCCTTCTCGTTTATTCTATTTTTTTCTCTTGTCCATCCTAGCCTTGGTGACCATGCCCATATGATTCTATTTACATCGATCATTATATTTTCTTCTGCACCAACAACCCATTGTTTCTTTCTATTTAAGCAGTTTTTGTACAAGACCTTCAGATCCTTCAATGCTCATGTTGTCTTCCACCATTGCACCTCTACTTTGTAAGACCCAAGAGTACTAGCATATGAATCCTGATAAATATTACCAATCGCCCTACCCAACCATATTGCACAATCTGTCTTTGGTGATTGCATAATGACAATTTGGCCCTTTGCAACATCCACTCTTGGAATGAATTCATCTCTAGGCTTGTTGCATACTAGTCCAACATAGCAATGCTACAAAGTAGGAACATATTCCTTCAAATAGGCATCCATAATTTCATGTTTAGATCTTGTAGGTTCACTACTATGAATATCATGGCTTGTCAATGGCCAAAAGTTAGTTGTTTACTAATCAACACTCTCGAAGGGATTGTCCAAATATTTATATACAACCTCCCAATAATTTAACTTGGGACGCCAAAATTGTTCACCTCCCTTCTCAATCCCTCGATTCCAGAATGAAATCTATGTTTCTATTCCTTTTTTTAATTTCGTCAATGTCTAAAGGTCTTTTTTATTGCAAATTTAATAACCTAGGTTGCCCCATCGACAAGTTTGAGCTACCATATGGCAATGATTGCCACAGATAAATAGGAAATGACCAAGCTTCATCCCAAAGTGATTCCCTCCATTGCATGACTGGAATGTTATCTATGAGCTGAAATTTTAAAAACTGGCATTTTTTGATACCGTTGATTTTGGCATTTCCATCCAAAAGGTGGGGTTTCATAAAACTTTTAAAATTGTAAAGTTCATCAATTAGATAAGGGACATAGAAATTTTGAGCTTCACATATCCTATACGTATCCATAATTTCGGAGAGTGAAAATATATCCTTGCGCATTAGCTTTACTGATAACCTTCCATAAGTTCCATCTATGTCTTCATGGGTGTGTCCAATCGGGAGGAATCCAACTTCAACTATATTGAACACTTGCCTTGCTGTTAAAAGAGATAAAAATGCAAATACAAAGAGGTTTTTTTTATCGCCTGAACAATTATCCATTTGCAACAAAAATATGGGTGGTAGTTTTCTATTTGGCATGCATTGATTAGTACCATCAACACACAATATATCATGTTGCATTGCATCTTGTTTGTATATCACACACTTTTCATATGAATTTGATTTCAATAGAGCATCATGCAATTGGTGCTTAGATGTTTTTCCTTTGTAGAGAAAATCACCATATTTATCAACCACTGGTTCTTCAAGACTCTTCAAGCATTTAGCCAGGGATGTCACAGTGAAATTCGATCCCATCTCTAAAAACGAGAGGCTGAAATGGGAAAAAACCCCAGTCATATTCCCATGAGTCAACACTCCAGTCAATGACATGGGAAGATTCATAACATTACTAAAATATTTTTCCTTCTTACCCATCCTTGGAATGGAAGTCTTTGACTTATCCATTTTGTCACGAACAATACTCAAAAAAGTGTTTGGATTTTTTTGTGAAGCTAATCTGTGAGAATAATATACTTGGCGACAACTTGTGATATATTTATTATGAGCTTCCTAATGTCCTCGCAACCTTTCCACCTCAGCTGGATCAGTGGTCCCCTTAAGCTTATGTTGTATTGTAATGCACTCATTACACCTTGCAAAGGAGTTTGATTTAGAAATTTTAAAATCTCGGAAATATTCGCTCATCACCTTGCTAAAGGAGCATTGTTATACTGGAGGAAAACCAATACTTTTGATTTCTTCATTTGCCATTTTTCTCGGCAAACCATGGAATTAAATATTTCATTTTCATTGCTCACCAATGGTTCCATCGTTTCTTTCTTCCAACCCTCTAGAGGATTGGGGTAATATGGTTGCACCCTGTATCGTCTACTTTTCCACTAATTGTTCAAAAGAAAATGTTTTATTCATTATCAATCCAATGGTGCACTCAAAGGGATAAAAAGGGCACAACATTTCCCTTACCCACTTTCATGTTGTCAGTGATGCTTTGTTGTTTAATGATGGGTCCAACAAGGATGCACCAATATATCAATAAGTCTTAGCATTATATTACCTTGCTACTAGGTTGGAGGTGAGTCAAAGTTCATCTTCTATTATGTTCCATACGATAGTGTTAGATTGTGGAATGTTATTAAGGCAACACAATCATTCTAGGAAGCAAAGTTTCACATAGACCTCAAATAGATAGGGTTTCATATGAAGGAAAACGAATATGGTATAAGGATTTGGCTTTGGAAATATAGTAAATTTGAAGGAAATATCTCCTCTTGGTATACCAGATGGCTCTCTCTTGGGGGGTTATGACACAAAGGGGGAATATATGGGGTTAAATGTATATGATTTGACCCCAAGGTGGGGGCATATATCTAGTTAAATATATATGATATGATCCCAAGGTGGGGGAATATGTGGGGTTAAATATACATGTAATGAAATAAATGTATATGTACTATTTGTTGACCTAATGAAGGGCCTACATGTGCAACGAGTGAAAAGGTGTATATATATAGGTCATGTAACCATTATTGAAAGAACATGTGATTTGGATATATGAATGTATTGGGTTATTTGAAAGAGGTTTTTGAATGTCTAACTCATCTCTAATTTCTATCTTGGAGTTGTGCTCCACATTTACATTTGTTGTACATGATGTATACCTTGGTTTATTCTGCTCTCTTAAGAATTTTTACATAACATGGGAGAAGGATAACATGAGTTAAAATTGTGTTTAAGAGGAAATCATTGTGTATTCGCACTCCCTAGTATATATCCCAAAAGGGATTTTTCACAAAATTGCGAGAAAGATCTTCAAAATCCTATGGACAAAGAAAATGTGAGAAGTAAAAAATGGCACTAGTGAGATGAACAGGCTGGCAAAGCCAAAGAAGATTGGAGGTTGGGGACTAAAGAATAGATTTCACTTTGGTAAGGCTTTTGCTACTAGACATCTATGGAATCTTTTTACTAGAGAAGGAATATGGAAGAGGTTGATAATATAAAAGTGGACATAGCCATTAACAAGTGATGAGTGGAATATAAACCCTAATAAAAAATGTCAATATTCCGTTGAAATCCATGGTTATAGAATTCCTATTAATGGGAAACTATCTTGCATGGAAATTCAACAATGGTACATAATATGGCTTGGAGTCAACCCATGGTTCCACTATGAAGAAGAATATCTAATGTCCAATGGTTTACTTAATCACGTAAGACTCAAGAGAATCCGTTCACTATCGGATGCTCCAGTTCTAGCTAATGTCTATCATTGGAGGAGTAGCTATAAATCGACATGACATATTGGAATGTCATGGCCTCTTGTTGAGGAGTGGGAAGCATACATCCACAAGTTGACTTCCAACTTATTCATATTAGGGATAAAGAGGACAATTTGGTCTACTTAAAAAACTCTTATGGGAGGATTTACACAAGGATATTGGGAAATGATACAATGTACATCGATGGTTAGGACCGAGAAGTAAAATGGTGGTGGAATAAGTTATGAAAAATAAAAGCACCTCTAAAACAAGGCTCTTTTTGTGTATTCCTTTGAAAAACAAAGAGATAACATGGTAGGCCTTATTAAAGTAATATTTTGAGAACCTAAGTATGTGTCCCAAGTGTAGGTGTGCTTGAGATCCCATTTATCATATGCTAGTAGGATCACATTTCACATTAGAGCTATGAGCATCTAAAACTTTAATTGAAGGCACTAGTCTTTGCATTAGAAACTATATGGAGGATTCCCTTGAGACATGGTTGGACGATGACAAGGTTTTATCACATGCAATATTATGATTAATTTACCTCCAAATACCTCAATACTATTGATTTTAGATGTTTGTAATTGACCGATAAATCATGTGGGAATACATGTTAGTTTTTGTAGCTCGGGCAGGTACTTCTACATAGGCCATGTGTTGGGTATGCAAAAGTCATCGAGAAGACCTCTCTAGGGGCCTTCTTGAGAAGGCAAGTGAATTTTATGTTATAATGAATAAAAGGTGACTTAAGTTGTTTCAATGAGAAATTAAGTTGTAGCAGTAGATATCAAGTGATCTAAAATCACTTAGGAGATCTAGAGGGACCATGGTATTTGGAATCCTATGGTACTGGCCCAAGTTAATTTAGTCATTGTAATGATATAAGAGGAATACTAAGGAGAGGATGAAGCACACAATAGACACACAGAATGAGTGATTTATATCTCATTGAGTGGGTGGAGAAATACTTCCATCCAAGTGTGGAGGGAAGGGATTGAGGAAAGGATCAAGCGATCGTCGATGGTTCGCAACTAGCAAGATCGAAGGACTGATCTTGAGGTGTGAAGGCTAGCATTGTTGTGATTGTATTTTTCCTCAATGGGCCATTATCCCAGGATCCCAGGATGGGAGCCCCTAATTTTTATAGTTAATAAAAATCATCAATTTGTTGGTTTTTCCCCAATTGGGGTTTTCCAAGGTAAATTTGAGTGTCAAATGTGAATGTTAAGATTCAGTGTGTTTATAATTAATAATTGCAAGTAAATTATTCAGGACTCTATATTGGATTTGAATATGAAAAGATAACATGGTATCAGAGAGAGTTCATCTCTAAGGGAAATCAAGAATTTGGTGGATATTTACGAGAATTTAAAAAAGGAATAAAAGAAAAAGGAAAGTGTACGATCGTCGTACGGTTCGTATGGAAGCCTATGCATGCAATCATAGCCACACATGGATCTCATTCTATAGAGTGAGGGCGGTCAATGAGGAAGTTTTCGTGCTTTGTGGGTGTTTGGAAGCTATAGTAAGGGAAGGAACTGCAGGACTGCAAATTTGGGCCAACACAAGATGTGGAGAGAGGGTCGTAGGACATGGAATTATCTGTAGAGGTCAAGCGGATGAGTATTTGAGCCAAAATCCGTAGGGAGATCTAGTGGGAAGCATACAAGGAAACAACTAGATGCCCATGCAAAGGATTCGTCGACACGATGCGAATTGGCAGTCAGGTGGGTGAAAAAGAAAAGATTGCACAAGAGTTGGGAGATTCGTGGGAGGTAGAGTCCAAAGCGTATGGACATGGATAGTAGGCGAAAAGTAAGGAGCCATCGGGGCTTGGATCCATAGGAGACTGTAGCAGCCGGAGCCGCGATCGAGTAGGGAGACCCTTTGAGAGATCATGTTTGTTGGTAGGATTGGGAACTAGCATACAAAGGATCGTGTGATGGTGGGTTGGGTGGAGTGACAGACGACAGTAGCCACAAGGACGTGATTGAGGTTGTTGGAGTGAAATATATGCAAGTGAAGGCTGCAGAAAAGGCACACACTGAAGTGTTGTAGTATATCATACTGGTGATAGGACAGCTAGTGGTCAAGTGGAGCAGCAAGATCATGTGGGTTCTAGGAAAGGAAGAAATGGTTTGGGTTGATCATGATCTAAAAAAGAGGCAACGTATGGAGAGGAAGTGGGAAATATGTTGGTAGAGTGGGACACCGGCCACAAGTAGTAGGTCGGCATCAATCCTCCATGAGGAGCATCCGCCAAAATTTTAGGATGGTTTCTCCAGCAAGATAGATCCGTCATATGTCAGATAGCCATCAGGTAATAGTAAGGGCATATGTACAATCCCTGTGAAAGGGAAAGAAAATAAAGGCAGGCCCATAAAGCAGTCATGTAGACTGCAAAATTTCAGGCAAGGGTCCAGGAAGCACAGAATAGTCCCTAGGCAGCACCCAGGAAGGCTTAGGTATCCCAATAGGTGTTTGGGAAATGAGCAGAAAAGGTTGGGCATGCCCAGAAATTCTTTGGTTAGTTGCAGAGACACCAGGGAAGCATTGGGAAACCTAGAAATGACCTTTGGAAGAAACTGAAAGAGATCAGGTATCTAGAAAAGATTCTAGGCAGCAACAAAAAGTTGCATGAAGCCTTGATAAATAGTAGGCTGCAAATGTAGGTCTCGGGCAGGTACTTCTACATAGGCCATGTGTTGGGTATGCAAAATTCATCGAGAAGACCTCTCTAGGGGCCTTCCTAAGAAGGCAAGTAAATTTTATGTTATAATGAATAAAAGGTGACTTAAGTTGTTTCAATGAGAAATTAAGTTGTAGAAGTAGATATCAAGTGATCTAAAATCACTTAGGAGATCTAGAGGGACCATGGTATTTGGAATCCTATGGTACTGGCCCAAGTTAATTTAGTCATTGTAATGATATAAGAGGAATACTAAGGAGAGGATGAAACACACAATAGACACACATAATGAGTGATTTATATCTCATTGAGTGGGTGGAGAAATACTTCCATCCAAGTGTGGAGGGAAGGGATTGAGGAAAGGATCAAGCGACAATCGATGGTTAGCAACTAGCAAGATCGAAGGACTGATCTTGAGGTGTGAAGGCTAGCATTGTTGTGATTGTATTTTTCCTCAATGGGCCATTATCCCAGGATCCCAGGATGGGAGCCCCTAATTTTTATAGTTAATAAAAATCATCAATTTGTTGGTTTTTCCCCAATTGGGGTTTTCCAGGGTAAATTTGAGTGTGAAATGTGAATGTTAAAATTCAGTGTGTTTATAATTAATAATTGCAAGTAAATTATTCAAGACTCTATATTGGATTTGAATATGAAAAGATAACATGGTATCAGAGAGAGTTCATCTCTAAGGGAAATCAAGAATTTGGTGGATATTTACGAGAATTTAAAAAAGGAATAAAAGAAAAAGGAAAGTGTACGATTGTCGTACGGTTCGTATGGAAGCCTATGCATGCAATCATAGCCACACATGGATCTCATTCTACAGAGTGAGGGCGATCAATGAGGAAGTTCTCGTGCTCTGTGGGTGGTTGGAAGCTATAGTAAGGGAACAAACTACAGGACTGCAAATTTGGGCCAACGCAAGATGTGGAGAGAGGGTCGTAGGACATGGCATTATCTATGGAGGTCAAGCGGATGAGTATTTGAGCCAAAATCCATAGGGAGATCTAGTGGGAAGCATACAAGGAAACAACCAGATGCCCATGCAAAGGAGTCGTCGACACGATGCGAATTGGCAGCCAGGTGGGTGAAAAAGAAAAGATTGCACAAGAGTTGGGAGATTCGTGAGAGGTAGAGTCCAAAGCGTATGGACATGGATAGTAGGCGGAAAGTAAGGAACCATTGGGGCTTGGATCCATAGGAGACCGTAGCAGCTGGAGCCGCGATCGAGCAAGGAGACCCTTTAAGAGATCATGTTTGTTGGGAGGATTGGGAACTAGCATACAAAGGATCGTGTGATGGTGGGTTGGGTGGAGTGACAGACGACAGTAGCCACAAGGACGTGATTGAGGTTGTTGGAGTGAAATATATGCAAGTGAAGGCTGCAGAAAAGGCACACACTAAAGTGTTGCAGTAGATCATACTGTTGGTAGGAGAGCTAGTGGTCAGGTGGAGTAGCAAGATCATGTGGGTTCTAGGAAAGGAAGCAATGGTTTGGGTTGATCATGATCTAAAAATGAGGCAACGTATGGAGAGGAAGTGGGAAATATGTTGGTAGAGTGGGACACCAGCCACAAGTAGTAGGTCAGCATCAAGCCTCCATGAGGAGCATCCACCAAAATTTTAGGATGGTTTCTCCAACAAGATAGATCCGTCATATGTCAGATAGCCATCAGGTAACAGTAAGGGCATATGTACAATCCCTGGGAAAGGGAAAGAAAATAAAGGCAGGCCCATAAAGCAGTCAAGTATACTGCAAAATTTCAGGCAAGGGTCCAGGAAGCACCTAGGAAGGCTTAGGTATCCCAGTAGGTGTTTGGGAAATGAGTAGAAAAGGTTGGGCATGCCCAAAAATGCTTTGGTTAGTTGCAGAGAGACCAGGGAAGCCTTGGGAAACCTAGAAATGACCTTTGGAAGAAACTGAAAGGGATCGGGTATCCTAGAAAAGAGTCTAGGTAGCAACAAAAATTTGCATGAAGCCTTGATAAACAGTAGGCTTCAGATCCAGGTAGTGGGCAGTAGAGTTTAGGAAGCATAAAATTTATTTGTTGGGTGGATTGTTGAGCCATGGCAGAAGATTGGGAAGCCAGCAAGATGATCTTAGGAATGTGAACAAGGAACTTCACCTAGATACCTAGCCCATAAGAGACTCCATAGGATCAAAGAAGGAATTTTTCTCATGTGCCTGATTCATTCACTTAGGATTAAAGAAGGACATTTTCTCAAGTGCTTGAGCCATGAAGGATTGTGACTCAAGAGGATCTTGGATAGGTAAAGAAGGAATTTCATCCATATATCAGGGGATGATAGGAAGATGCATTGCTTAAGGAGATCAATCCAAAGGAGAAGACAAGCTGAAAGGTTAGTAATAGACAAATCTAGTAACAAGGATAGATTTGGGCATATTTAAGGAGCATATCTGAGCCGCAGGAGTTGCAGGAGTTGGTAGTGTTTCTTTTCTTAGTGGACAGTGGTGCATATATCCATATGATGGGGATGAGGGACATGATCCTTAGTGTTTCAGATAAATTCTCATACTTCCATGTGACTTGTGGGGTTAACAACATACATGTAGTAAACGGGGTTGGAATAGTGTTATTCTAGCTAGAGTTAGGAGGATATCTAGAGGTGGCAAGAGTGATGTATGTTCTGGAGCTAAAGATGAACTTGATCTCAGTATTATATACAGATTAAGAGGGGTATGGGATTATATTCTAGGATGGATAGGTTCTCATACATTCAGAGAGAGCTACCCAGGATGCAGTAGTGATGCTTGGTTTCAAACATGGTAAGTTATACAGATTGTTGGGTCATCTTGTATCTGTATCCATAGGGATCTTGGATCAAGGATTGATGTCAGTGACATAGGCTAAGGAGAATAAGACTTCAAATGGTGAGCAGAGTTCATAGACTTCCAATATGGGGAGTAACCTTCAAAGGGGAAGAGGGGGTTGGCCCCTTCCAGTTCTTCCAATACTATCGGGATCAAATGGTATGAGTTGACATTGATGGATGTTTAGGATCAGGTGGAGATTCCTAGGATCATGGTTAGGAGGAACATATAATCATAGAAGATTCCAAAACAGGTAACAGGGAATTCTTCCAGCTCAGAGAGAGCAGCTGCAACAATGGAGTATGTGGTGGGATTGGAGATAGATCTAAGTGGAGGTTATTCCAAAAGTACCTTCCTCGTTGTGAGGAAGTGTTAGTTTTTGTAGCTTGGATACGTGTTTTTGCATAGGTCAGGTGTCGAGGATGCAAAATTCATCTAGAATACCTCTCTGGGAACCTGCCTAAGAAGGAAAGTGAATTTTATATTATAATGGATAAAAGGTGACTTAAGTTGTGTTAATGAGAGATTAAGTCGTAGACATAGATCTCAAGTGATTGTACCGAGAGTAGTGAGGTTCTCTACATCCCAATATGGGAGAGATGTTGTCACATAATGTAGCGTTATGTTACCAAAAATCAAAAGTACTTAAAAAAATTAATGTTGGATCATAAAATAAAAAATTAAACCAAATAAAATGTAATTAAAAATACAAGTTGTTAAAAAAATCCACGTTGGCTCATACTGTAAATTTGTTATGGATGTGTAGAAAAATTACACCACAAGAAATTGGATCCCTCTCAGTGCTTGGTCAATTGGGTTTAAGATGACTCCATTAATCACTTAGGATATCTAGAGGGCCCATGGTATTTGGAATCCCATGGTACTATCCCAAGGTATTTTAGTCATTGTAATGATCTAAGAGGAATCCTAAAGAGAGGATGAGACACACAACAAATACACAGAATGAGTAAGAGAGATATCATTGAGTGGGTGGAGAAGGAATTCCATCCAAGTGTGGAGGGAAAGGGACGAGGAAAGGAGAAAGGGGTGGTCGATGGTTAGCAACCAAAAGTATCAAAAGACTGATCTTGAGGTGTGAAGGCTAGCATTGTTGTCACTGTATTTTTCCTCTGTCACCTACCCAAATTTTTGAGGATATTTATTTTATTTGCAAAATACTTTATGTTAAATTATAATTACAAAGTTTTGTAATTATGACCAAGTTTGGTCAAGGATGATTGTAATTACTGATTATTATTATTTAATAAATTAAAATAGGAGACAAACACCCAAGGGAACTGTTAAATGAGTGTTCACTGACCCACTAGGAGGAATGGAAGCTGTTAGAAGGTATGGGACAGATGGCAGCATTTGCACTCCACCACCATCTGTTGGTTATGGGACAACTACCCCTAAATTTGTGGCATTATCCCCCAGGTGGGTGGAAGAGAGCAGTCAGCTCATTAATGACGAGTTAACCACTAAAAGGCCTAGGCATCCTAGATAAGGAAATTCGAATTGAGCAGGCAGCTCCTACAATGTTTTCTGCAGAAATATTTCCTCAAGTGTATCAGGTGATCACTGAGAGATTCGAATAGGGAGGCTATGTGAGAGTGCAATTGTGAGTCTGCTAGTTATTCTAAGAAGGAAAACCAGAGGTGCTGGTGCAGGTCTCTTTGACTGCTAAGTCTTTATGACTGGATAATCTATATTCTATTGCAAGTTGATGTACTAAGGCTTCTACAGAATCTTCCTCCTAGTGGTTCAGTGAACAGGCTTGGGGGTCCTAAGGCAAGTAACTTGGCTGTCTTCGGGAATAGGTTGGGTGGAACAGGTTCCTTGGGCTGTTTGTTTCTCCTATAGTCAACCAAGTTCTACTGTTCTTACTTTTGTTTATAGTTAAATGTTTTTCTACATGGTAGAATTATTAATTACAATTATACAGAAGGAACTATTTTATTTTCTGACTTAAGGATGACATGTTTCGAGAATGATTGAGTAATTTAAATGAATGACTAAATTCTTTTCTGTATTTTTCCCACACTTTTATCTATATAGTACTCTAGTACAGAAAAGTAAAAATTAATAGTGATGAGAGATAGGCAGAATGCCATTTGAATGGATAGATAAAATACAGTAGTATTTCTATTAAATTCTGTCATTTCAATCATAAGTTAAAATGCAGGAAATAGTATAGTATAGTATAAACAGATGTATAGCATTCATCTATTTCTTAAATAAAAGAAAAACACATTTTATTTATGCACAGATTTATATTTTACATTTCAACTCCATTTATTTCAGATAGTAACAATATGCATTTCAATATTATAAATTCCATGTTTTCAAAGCACTTCATATTCTAAGAAATATATAGTAGCTGCAAATCATTCTCTATAACAGAGTGTTACTTACAATTGATAAGTAAACACTTATTATTATTTTCATCACTATTTATCACATCTATATTAATATAGATTTCAATCTTTAAGATATAAATACTTTCATTGTAAAAATCAAAACCCTGTGTTATCACAGACCCTAGATTCTAAATGTTTATTTAATACACAGTTCAATAAACTTCATATCGAGCCATTCATGGCATACATTAGACATGTATTTCTAAAGTTATAGCAGGCCTGTTATCCAAACCCTAACCAACATTTTATATAACCATACCATATTTTATACATGTTGAGATTACCAACAAGACACTTAATTTCACTTAGCAGAAAGCACGATTTTAGTATCAATGTTTAACAAATAGCTTACAACCCTAACTAGAAATTTACATAGTGTTGAAACAATCACATGCACAAGTTAAGGCCCAGTTCGTGGGTTCAACTTCTCTGTACAAGCAAGGTTGCCAACGAAAGCTACAGGTAGGGTTTCATTCATGATACAAAATAGAACCCTATGGCACTAGCCATTTCGAAAACATATAACAGACCGAACTTTATCTTATCACAATTCCAAAACTTAAATTTCAACAACGATAACGAAGTACAGGTCTATCTATCGACAGTTATGTAAACCATAACTCTCGGCCAAAGACAACTATCGTTGTTCGGAACCAAATTAACAGTTATATAAACAATTTCTCAATCATTATTTTAAACAAAACATTTTATTACAAGACGAGCCATTGTCATATAGAGGTAAGTGAAACCTCGGCTCTTGGTTTCACATTCAACAGAATAACCAAATTTCGACAAAGTTTACATTGCGGAACTTTCTAGGTTCCAACTTTACACAGGGTCTATCCCTTATCAACTAGAATCACTAAAATAAGTTCAAGGTTCCAAAAACTACATAGGGTTTTACCCTTAACAAACAGCAGTACAAACACAAGTTCAAAGTCTTTTTCAAACGACACAGCCAGGCATGACAGAGTCGAATAGCAACTTAAACAACCGAGGGTTATCCTCTCTATAGCATTTATCAAAATAAAACATTAAAACTTAACACTCGACCATCACCCGAACATGATCATTTATTTCCAACTCTCGTCACACAGTAATCACCAGCTAAACCGTGCCAAAGGCACCTGCGAGGTTTCAAGAACCACCGAGGCTTACCAGGAAGGAGTTGCAACATCCCCATTTCAAATCTTATGCATAGCAACCTTCCAACAAAGTGGTACCTGCCAAGTCACGGATTGAAGGGTTAAAAACAAGAAAACGCAGATATAATTTAAGTATCATAGTATTACGGTCATTATCATGAAAACTTACCCTTAGAAATGAAGCTCCTAAACTTAGACACACCACACCAAAACGGTGAAGCCTGATAGCATTCATAGCAAAATACGAGTTCAAACTCAAAAGACCGTTTATGAATTGGATAATCGAACCCCAGTTCAATTTACATTCAACAAACTGACAGAAGAAAAAACCCACAACTACAATGGCTGTATCATGGCTTCATTGGACAATATCTTGAAGCCTGTAACATTTAAACTCTCTCTCACAAGTCCAAGGTTCGAAACCGAGGAAGGATTCCTCCTCACAGCAAACTCTAAAGCCTACATTGCAACAACATGGCCAGCTCTCCAACCCTCACCACAAAAACACGAAATGAATGCCAGGAAGCAATACATTGCTACTTACCAAAGCAAGACTAGGGTTTCTTCCAAGCCCTAGATCTTCTAAAGATCAACGGTGGGTTAGCTGCCAGTTGGGCACGTTGATATTCAAGCAACGATTGCAATCAATACTGCTTTAATTGCTACATCTACCAATTTTCCAAGTAAGCAGACCGAGAGCTAGTGCATGGCACAGCTCAGCATAATTTGGTGCTCATTGCAAACACAATCACGTGAATACCTTACAACCGAACCTCCACTTCACTTAACAAGTTGAACGACGTTAATGCTAAGCCTGCCAATGCCAGTTTGGAAAGCAATACCAAGTACCAACTTAATACCCTATCACAATCAAAATCATTGCAATGTTAGATTCGTAGACCAAATTTTATAATAGTTTCTATGGTTTATTGCTAGGTATCGTAACAATAGTAATACATGCCAATGTAGGTGTGCGAATCCATAGTTCACTATAGAGTGTATATATTTCATTTCTATAGTTTATGAATAGCCATTTAGGAATAGTTAAAGTTGTGTTGATACACATTATAATGCTAATTCATAGCATAAGCACTATATTCACTATATATTTCACACATTAGCTATGTATTGAAATCAATGGATAAGAGTAAGACTATAGGTAAAGTTTGCATGCACAATATAATGTTAATTCATAGCATTAGTACTATAACCATTATATATTTCATATATTGTTAATCAAATGATAAATGTGAGACTTTAGAATAGTCTAAGTTTTGTTGATGCAAAATGTAATGATAGTTCAATTTGAAATAGTATAAACATTATTTCTACAAGCTTTCAAATAGAGTTACATTTGGGCATTGGTATCAACACTTGACGTAATGACAATAGTCATATTAGGGTGACTTCTCCTAGGTAATCAATAGAGCAATGTAATAGCAATTTGACGACGCAAATTTTAATAACAATGAAGAGTTTGTAAGCCAGCACGTAAACTAGAATTGGAACCAAAATATCCATACCTCCAGTAACCTGTTTTGCAAGGAAGTACTTAGTATTTTCTTATTACATTGACAATGAATTGAAAGACACATGTACTCTTAACTCATATTTTGACATAGAATTTCTTATCTGCGTTCTGTACATGGAAACAGGATTCAAATGCCTTAGCTAAACGTATCTAAGTAAACCCCAGGGTACCTCGTAGGACCCCTTCGTCATCATACAAACAAACTATCAGCACATCATCAAGAACATCATAATAATACAAACCTATGTACAGCATGTAATTGCATTTAGAACTTAAGCAGATCTGAAGATTGTATTCTTGTGTATAATCATAAAATGTCTTTCGTTAAAAGAGATTAGCATCCATTTAAATCTGAAATAGCAAATACAAATACATTATATTTTTATTTTGAGACATCCGATGTGTCATCTTGTTAATTATCTTAGTTAAGAGAATTAACTATTTTTATATGTTCCGCATTAACAAATTCATTAATTATTGCTATTTTAAAATTTTTAATTTTTCGGTATTTTATGGGATGTTACATCCTCAGTCGGCCATTATCTCGGGTTTGGAGCCCCTAGTTTTTATAGTTAATAAAAATCATATGTTTGTTGGTTTTTCCTTGGTTTGGGTTTTCCACAGTAAATCGGAGTGTCAAAAGTGAATGTGATTTCTTGGTTTTTATATTGCGTAGGTTTGTTGAGGATCGGTGTGTTTATAGTTAATAACTTCCAGTAAATTATTCAGGAATCTAGACCGAATCTAGGTATGAAAAGCTAACAATGCACTTATAGAACACTAGATATTTTGAATTGGTAGGATGTCATTTCAAAATAGAGGTGTGAGCAACTAAAAATTTAATTGGAGGCACTTGTCTTTGGGTTAGAAACAATATGGAGGATTCCCTTCAGACATGGTTGGAGGATGACAAGATTTTAGCACATGCAACCTTAGCATTAATTGACCTCCCCCAAATACCTCAATACTATTGATTTTGGAGGTTTGTAATTGACCA
The DNA here is from genome assembly GCA_027924585.1 of Larix kaempferi. Taxonomy (NCBI): domain Eukaryota; kingdom Viridiplantae; phylum Streptophyta; class Pinopsida; order Pinales; family Pinaceae; genus Larix; species Larix kaempferi. The sequence goes on along the minus strand of BSBM01000370.1, from coordinate 62,650,578 downwards.
ATAAATCCCTTAGGCATGCACTTATAAATCACTATATATTTTGAATTGTTAGAAACTCACTTTTGGTTGTCCCTTGACATGCAGCAAAATGTAACACTATTGCATCTTGAAATAAAGAAATTAAGACTTTTTTCTTGGGAAAAAATAAGGCGTCGATGTGTCCTCAGAATATTAAAAAAAAATCATAAATTCACATGAGAAGGGATCAACGCATACATTGAGCTCAAATTACAAATTCATAATGTGGTGTTGATTAACTTGAAACAAAACTAACACCTAAGATAGCCTTTTCAGGATGAGGGATATTTGGCCCACAATTTTTAGATCAATTGCAATGTAGATAACGTGGATCCTAAAAAAATTAGTTTAGGTATTTAATTGAGTGACCACAATTTTCCACTAAATACAGACTACATCCATACTAACCTAGATAGGACAACAATGCATCAATTATGATTTACTTAGACTTTTCATATTTTATTTTGCATTGGTTTCCAAATCCATTGATCAAGTTACATACAATGTCAATGGTATGAACTACTTTGGTATTAGGTACAGAACCCTTATAAATATGACAGAAAATACATTATGATGCTTAAAAGAACATTAACATATTACAATGCATTCAATCAAATTTGTAGTAGGACATTAAGTTTTATTTTTCAAAAGAAAAATCAATATTTTCTATCAATTGATTTTGAAAGATCTTTTGTCTTTTATTGTCTTCTAAAGTTGTTTTTGAGATATGATCTATCTTTTCCCCCCTCCCCCCGATCAACTTAATGACTTAATAAAACTTGATTCTCTACCTAAACCTATATACCCAAAGTCTATTAATTACAGGGTTAATCAACCCATCCCCTTAATGACAATTCTTGAGCCCCTAACTTAGATCGTATTTTAGAAAAAATCACTTCTATAAGAGTATTTGTGAATATGTCTATAACTTGATAGTCTGTAAGGAAAAAGAATACTTCAAGAATGCAATCTTAAACAAGCTTTCTGATGAAGTGCATCTATAGCTCAATGTGTTTGTTGATTCAATGTTGAACTGGATCTTTGGCGAACTTGATGACACTATGATTGTCACACCAAAGGGTAGTCAGGTTTTATTGCTCAAATCCAAACTCAAAAAGGATCTATCGAAGCTACAAGGCTACTTGACTTACATTAATTGTGGCTCAATACTCTGCTTTTGTTGAAGAAAGAGCAAGAGCTTGTGCTTTCTTACAATCCCAAGTGACAAGTATGGAACCAAGACTAAAAACATAACCGACAATAGACTTCTGATTATCAAGGTCACCATCCCAATATGAATTGATGAAACCAACCAATAGAGGAGCCCCTTGAACTGTAATGAATCCCAAACTGAACAATAGCTCAGATATACAAAAGTATCTTTTTTGTTGCTTTCCAATGACTGTCACGAGGTGTTTGCATATACCAAGCAACAAGACCAATAGAAAAGGAAATGTGAATATAGGTATGATTCAAGTACAAAATACTACCAACTCACTAACGGTACAAGGTAGCATCTACTTCTAGTGTAGTGCAAGTAGCAGTGAATTTGAATCGAAACTGAAAGGAAGATGGGGTTGGTTTACAATCATCCATGTGAAAGTGACAAAGAAAATCACAAGCATACACAAACTGAGAAAGAAAAATTCCTTCTTTGGTTTGCAAGACTTGGAGACCAATAAAATAGTGTAAATATCCTAAGTTTGTCATTTCAAATTTCTTCTTAAGGATAGATTTCACATGGGTTAAAGTTTTGGGGTCACTACTAGTAAGAATAAGGTCATCAACATAAAGAACAAGAATTGTGAGATGGGTTCCTAATTTATTGGTATAGACATTAGGGCTATCAATTTTGGCATACCAAGAAAGTTGTCAATTTTGGCATACCAAGCTCGAGGAGCTTGCTTAAAGCCATAGAGAGATTTCTTAAGATGACAAAAAAGATTGAATTAATTATGAACATAGACAAAAGGTTGTTCCATGTAAATTTATTATTTCAAATCCCCATTTTAGAAGGAAGACTTGACATCCATTCAATGGACCTCCCATTTATGTGAAGCAACAAGGGAAAAAACAAGGCAGATGGAGTTATTTTGGTGATAGGGGAAAATATTTCATTGTAGTCAATTCCTTCAACCTGGGAAAATCCTTTGAAAACTAACCTTATCCTAAGTCTTGCAACACTTCCATCGAATGCATACTTAGTTCTATAGGCCTATTTTCTTCTAACAAGTTTTCTTCCTTTCAGAAGAGGTACAAGATCCCAAGTATCATTTTCCATTAGGGAACGATATTCTTCATTCATTATTGCCTCCCAATCTGGATGGCCATAGACTTATGCAAATGTATCTAGATTGTGAGCCTCTAAGACTTGATCCGAAGGAGGAGAGGCTTGTTGGAACTGTGAACATGTTTGATGTCGATCTATGGGATCATCGGTGATATCACCAATTACTTCGCATGTTGTACGGACCCATCAAAGAAGCGGTTTTGTTGGTGCAACTAAAGAAATGTGAGCGGGAGAAGGTGGATTTTCATCCTCACCGTCATCATCATAATAAGAAGTTGGATTAGGAACACTATCAAATAATTTGGGAATAAAAGGTGGCACAATTGTCATAGATGGATTGCATTCCAAAGATGGCATAGACGTAGAATTAGACTCGCAGACCAAGAGATTTTCATCAAACTTAACATCTCTTTTAATAATAATGTCATTAGATTTTGGTTAAAGAAGTTTGTAACCTTTTAAATCTTCAAAATATCCAACAAATATGCACTTTTCACTTCTAGGTTGAAATGCTTTCCATTTTTCATTAGGAATATGATCCCATGTTTCACTACCAAACACATGAAAGTGGCTTACATCTAATTTAATGTACTGCATGCTTATTATGGTGTTATATATAACAAAGAATTTGTGGGAGTGTGATTAACTATGTTATTGGGATAATTAATGGCTTCAACCTAAATTGAAGACTTAATCCCTTGGATTGGATCATACAATTAGTCATTTATTTAATATGCGATTATTTCTCTTGTAAATACCATTTTGCTTATATGTATAAGGAACAATATGTTGCATCTAAATTCCCTCTACAGTGCACAAATTTGTAAATTTATTGTTTACATATTCACCTCAAGTATCTACTCTTAACCTTTGTATTTGATGACCATATTGTTTTTCTACAAGGGTCTTGTGGGCTAAGAACTTGTCAAAAACTTCACTCCTAAATTTTAATAAGTAAAACATAGTATGTCTAGAGAAGTCATTAATGAAAGTTAAGAAATACTTGAAGACAGAAATAGAACCAGGCCACACAAATCACTATGAACAAACTGCAAGGATTCGATGTGTACCGAGGCACGTTTTTCAAAAATGTCTCAATGATTTTTGCCGAGAAAACACCCAAAGAAAATACCATCTCTGAAATAAATGAGAGGACGTTCAATCACCATTTTCTGATTACATATTTGTTGCAATGAGCAATAGTTCAAATTACCAAATCGTTCATGCCAAATTTTGCTCAAATCATTGCTAGAGCAATAAAAACTAAGGGTAAATTTGGTGACCCAAAGTTGTTGAATCTGTAAAACCAAGTAATATCATCAACAATTCCAATTACTAGGACATGCTTATGATCTGTAAAATCCTTGATTACACTTTGGTGAGGTGTAAACTCTACAGTTTTACCTTGACCAAAATAAGTGATTTGATATACTGACAACAAATTGCAGGTAATTCTTGAAATCGCAATACATTGTTGAACTAACCATCAACTAGTTGAATTGTTCCATATCCTACAACATTAAAAGATTTATCATCACCAACAAATATTTGTTTGGTGTTACATTCATTGAGAGTGTAAAAATGGATATATCCTTAGCCATATGATAGGATGCTCCAGAAGAATTCGATTCAAAGGAGTACGTTTTGGCTCAGAGAACAAACTAGTTACAGAGTTTTGGCTCCAAGAATTCGATTCAAAGGAGTACGTTTGGTTGCAAGACTGATGGCGTGAGGTTGTGAAATGGGCTCCAATACGAATCGACGGAGTACTTTTGGCTTGCTGTTGGAGGGATCCTGAGTGCGCAGGTTTAAGGCAGAGAGCTTGTGCCATGATAATATGTAGGCCAGCCGATCCCCTTCAGACACTGGACTGATGCAAGGCGAGCTCGATTTACTGGAAATGGGTGTGGAGAACGTGCAGATCTGAAGACCTGGGCATACATTCGCTGGCATTGCTGAGCATTGACTGATTTGGAGCTGGAAGGCATACTGACGGGGTTAGCAGTGGGATTAGAACCTTGCTGTGGCCGATTCGGTGCTGATTGGGTGGGGGATAGGGCTCTGGAGACTCTTTACTGTCTGTCCTGTTGATCTGGGGTGTAATGGCAAGCAGTTATGAGCAGGAGGTGGACTACACCTCGGATGGAGAATGTGCCAGAGGGATTTTCGACCTTGGAACATACGCTGCAGTGGCTTCTGGGTCGAGGGCATCAACGGGATCACCCTTGCCTGGCAGGGCGACAGGGATCTTACCTGGGCCTGAGGATAATCGGCCAGACTTGGCGGACCTGTTAGGTCGGACACTACAACCACGATTGGGGAATTTCACAAACTTCCCAACCTGCTCGGATTCCTTATGTGTGGAGGGGATGGACACTATGACTAGAAGTGGCAGACGGAGGAAGGATCTGGGTGGTGGTGTGATATCAGATGGGAATTTGGCTCGGTCTGTGGAATCTGGTGATTCCGTTGACAGGGGACAGGGTAGGGGAGGATTGGGTTCCTCTTCCAGTGGACACATAGCGGGAGTAACTGGGGGTGGAGATGCCTCCATACTAGCTCCTTGTGCCGGGATTTCTACGAAGACCGAATTACACAAACACACTGCTAAGAAGGTCAAGGAACGGAAGCGGAAGGATAAGCTAGTGCTGGGCGTGGATGTATCGATTGAGGAGGCTGAAGATTTCTCAAAAATTGCAGTGGTTGGCCATGTCCGTGGTAAAAGACTTGGACAAGGTTCTCTCCAGCGTTGGGAAGCCGAGCAGTGGAAAGATATCGTGGCTACTGCACCTATTGTTCGGGTTTTAACGAAAGGATGGTTCTCCTTCATCCTTTCGAATATTGGGGAGGTCGATGCTGTCTTACGCCGACATTGGTCAATGTTGGGCGTACCTATTATCCTGAAACGTTGGTCTCCTTTCTTCGACTCCAAACAGGAGAAAATTGACAAAGAACCGTTATGGGTGAAGCTTCCGGGGTTTCCCATGCACCTATGGAATGAAACACGGTTTGCAGCGATTGGGAACTACCTTGGAGACTATGTATGCTCTGATTATTCCCATATTGAAACAGGCATTTACACAGTGGCAAAGATTCTGGTTAACATCGATCTTCGATTGGGTTTAACAGCTGAGATCAATGTACAAACGAAGGATGGGGCTTTCGTTCAAATACTGGACTATGTGGGTGTACCGTTTAGGTGCCACCGCTGTCACACATTTGGACACTTGGTTGCCTGTTTCCCACTTTCATTTAGGGGCAGACCGAAGGTTATGGCAGAAGGTTATGGCAGCAGCTGCTGATTGCACTGAAAAGGAGGTGCACACATCAGCCGATGGGAGATGCAACTATCGAGCCTCCATCTGGCAATTGGACAGAATCTCCGGTGGTACCCGATGTACTGAGTGGGCAGCAGGGATCCAAGGAACTTTCTGCAAACAAGGGGTTGGATGTTCCTGGGAACATGGAAACCGCTGAAGCAGGGGCAAATATGGGTACCATGACACCATTGACGCGGGCAGCATCCAGAAAGCTCCAGGAGAAGCTAACTATCCGCCGGGGCTCATCTTCGAACAACTTGGGTTTGCCTCCTTTAACCTCTGTTGTTCCTTTAATTAATGACCCTATTGTTTTGAGGGAGGATTGTCTTGGGACATCTTCTCCGGATCAATCTACTCATTGTACTGTTCTGGATAGTGTATACACACCGTCCATTGTTACTACTAAACACTCTCCCAGCACTGGACGTAGTATCCGATATGCTCTCCGAAACAGGATGATCAATGCTGATGGCTCGGGGGGTAAGGGACTTGCTGAAATGGCTGGTAGTGTTGGGGGGAAAGGGCGGGGCAGAAAATCTCATTTGTCAATAGCTCAAGAGCGGGCAAAAGTTGATCTAGTCATGGGTACACAATCCACTATAGAATGGGGCACTTAGAGCAGCGAAAACCCAGGAAGGGGGTTTCATATGAAATTATTGTCTTTCAACTGTCGTGGGTTGGCGAGTCCCATTAAAAAAATCGTCACTTCGGAGGTTGGTGGATTTAAATCAACCGGATGTCCTACTATTACAAGAAACTTTGGGGTGGCAGTGAGGAGGTTGTTAGGGCACTGGAACTATTGCTACCTGGTTGGAAGTTTGTTGGTGTGGATGCTCGTGGACGCTCTGGAGGGCTGGCCACAGGGTGGAAGATGAATAGCTGCAGAATTGATTGCTCTTGGGGCATTCCCTCTAGTATTGGATTGGAAGTTTGGGATGCATCGTTGGGGAGGAGGATCACAGTTCTCAATATCTATGGGCCCTATCTCAACAGGGTTGGATTCTGGGACTCTTTGTTTAGTATGGACATCTTTGCTGGAAGGGATGTGATATTGGGTGGGGATCTCAACCTTTCACTGGGGACTTCTGAAGTTTGGGGGCCTCGGGCTGCTTCGGATCCACTTGCAAATTATTTCCATACAAGCCTTTGCAAGGCTGGACCTCCTTGACATACAACCTACCAGGATAACCCTACATGGAGGAATAAGAGAACAGGGGATCAACGGGTGGCTAAGAGGCTGGATAGATTTCTGGTAACTGATGTGTTGGCTTTGGGAGTTGATGTGGTCCAGCAATGGGTTGGGACTGGGGGGGTTTCAGACCACTGCCCAATCCTGCTGGAATTACGAGGAGGTAGAGAAAAACCCCCCAGCCCATTCAAATTCAATCCTAGCTGGTTGAAGGATGCGGATTTTCTCAAATTAGTACAGGATCAGTGGGTTCATCGAACACCGGATTCTCTGCGGCATGCGGGGGGAACACTTTCAACACAATCTCAAGCGAATTAAAGAGGTCACCATTCTCTGGGCCTCTAAAAAACGAGGGGAAGGATGAACAAAAGTTGAGGGAGGCTGAGATGCATATCGATAGACTACTACACTGCAGGGGCTTGGGTTATCTGGATGAAGTGCAGAAAGGTGAGCTGTTGAATTGGGAATGCTGCAGAAATGTGATTCTGTCTGATAGAGAAGAGATGTGGAGAATGAAGAGCAGTGCGCTCTGGCTACAGTGTGGGGACGAGAACACAAAATTTTTTCAAGCCTATGCAAAGGGGAGAAAAGATACAAACTCTATCTGGGAACTATCCTCTTCTGAAGGGGAACTGATCTCCAGCTTTGATGGTCTGGCTGATATGGGAGTAAGACACTTTGGAGAATTATTCACAGCACAACCTGGGGCCTCTATTGCTGAGGTCATACGAATGGCTCCAGCTCTTCCCTCGTTTTGTGGGAGAAGAGGAGAACATTATGTTGATGGCAGAGGTGTTGCCGGATGAGCTTTCGCAGGTTATGCGCTCCTTCCAGAAAGATAAGAGCCCGGGGCCCGATGGGTGGCCTATTGAATTTTTCTTGGGTTTCTATGATTTGTTCGGGGAAGAACTTTTGGATGTGGTGGAAGAATCTAGAAAGGCTGGATTTATTCATGGACCCTTCAATTCGACCTTTTTAGCTCTCATACCCAAAAACGGGACAAGCCTGAAAGCTTTGATGCATTCAGACCTATTTCTCTCTGCAACTGCATCTATAAGATTATTTCAAAGGTTATGGCGAGGAGACTTAAGATTATCCTGTCTCAGCATATCTCTAGTGAACAGTTTGGGTTCTTGGAAGGCCGGCAAATTTCACGAGGCCATTGGAGTTGCACAGGAAGGAATACACACTATGAAGGTGCAGAAGCAGAAGGGTGCTGTGATCAAAATTGATCTCTCCAAAGCATTTGATCGGGTTAGCTGGCTCTATATCCGATTACCTTCTAACACCACCATGGGCTTCTGCTATGAATTTATACGATGGATTATGGCCTGCATCTCCACAGTGAGCTTTGCTGTTCTGATAAATGGTTCAGCGAGTCCATTCTTTCACGCTGGCAGGGGCCTACGACAAGGATGCCCACTGTCAACCTGCTTTTATTTCTCCTTGTAGCTGAAGGACTCAGTAGATTTATTTTAAAAGCAAAAGCTGAAGGTTCTTTTCGTGGCATTTCCATCTCACAGGTGTTGTATATTACTCACCTCCTTTTCGTTGATGACATCCTGATTTTTTTGTGATGGATCGAGACAGGATATCGATAAGGTCGCTGAAGGTCTCATTTTGCTTCAAAAGGCAGCGGGTATGTTAGTTAAACAATGAAAAATCATCGATCTCGTGCTCTCATCTAACCGAGCTGGAGATTCACAGATTGGCATTGAGACTACCCTACAGGGACTTTTGATTTTGACGCTGGTTTAAAGTACCTTGGCTTTCACTTAAAACCGAATGCATATTTGAAAGCTGACTGGCACATGGCTCATTGCTAAACTAGAACTGAGACTTCGTGGATGGAGTCACAAATGCTATCGAGGGCAGGGAGGCTGGTTTTGGTTAAATCAGTGTTGGAAGCGATTCATGTGTATTGGATGTCACTCGCTTGGATTCCCCAAAGGAGTCTTGGAGCTGATCCGGAGGTTGTGTTTTGCCTTTCTATGGAAGGGTAAGGGTGATAACCGTGCTTTGGTGTGGGTCAGATGGGATAATATCGCAGTCCCCAAAGCACTGGGAGGATGGGGCCTAAAGAATATTTTCCTTTTTGCTAAAGCCTTGGGGGCTAAGGTGGCATGGCGTCTCATACAAACTCAGAGCCTCTGGACTAGAGTGGTGTACCATAAATATATTGCTCCATTAACTCTTTCTCGAATGGATTCGGCAGGGCAATAAGACGCGGGCAAATTGCTCTTTGGTCTGGAAAGCGGTGGTGCAAACATTTTCATCTGATTGGGTCTGGCTTAGTTTGGAGAATCGGCAATGGGAGATACACTCGAATTGGACTGGATCCCTGGGTAGGCTGTAGCGGTGGACATGTCCTACCGGAGGCTTTAAGGGATTTTCTAGCAGCCAGAGGTTGTCACTTTCTAGCTGATATTGAACAACCGGGATCATCCACTCTATGGCAACAGGGGTGGATCTCTGCACAGCAACTTGAGATTCCAGATGACTTGCTTGGTGCTTGGGAGAATTATATTCGGATTTTAAGATACACTAATATTCGCCTCACTAATCGGATTGATGAATTAATCTGGGAACACCATCCATCTGGTAAATACACTCCTAAACATGGATATATTCAGTTGAATGTGAATATACATAACAGGGATTTGGTGTGGTGGTGGAAACATCTGTGGACACTTAAGTGCCCGGGGAAAGCTAAACTACTCTCTTGGGCTATATTGGAAAATAAGGCACCGACATGGGGACATTCTGCAGAAGAGATTCACTCAGGGGCCGGGGTTCTGTCCTCTTTGTAGGGAAGCAGAAGAGTCAAATTCACATATATTTGTTCACTGTAGTTTCACACAAGCTGTATGGGCTGCCACTTGCAAACATCTGGCGCTCAATGTGAGTTGGTGGGGTGTGGACTTTCCCGACGCCTTTCATCAGTGGTGGACATCTCTCAAGCATCCCACTTTTCGGGCCGTCCCCTGTATTCTCGCCTGGGGCATTTGGATCACTCGAAACAAGATCATTTTTCAGGATTGTCGGGTCCCTCTGGAGCAGGTTGTGGCACAAGCGGTGGCTGTTCTACTACACTTCAAGTCATCCATAAAAGCGATTAGCATTAGACCTGTGATCATGGAATTCATAGATAAATCCATGCCGTGGGCATATTTTGATGGCTCATCTATTAACCAACAATCAGTGTGTGGTGGAGGTGGTGTTCTACACAAAACAGAATCCCATTATTTTCATATAATGGCTGGTTTGGGGAGTGGTTCAAATAACTACGCTGAACTTATGTCACTTAAACTACTGATGCTTTTCGCACTTGAACAAGGATGTCTAACACTCCAGATTTTTGGAGACTCTCTAATTGTTATCGAATGGGCCATGGAAACGCACACAATGTCATGTGATGATACTCTTACCAATATTGGAGGAGATATTACGGTTAAAACAGGCTTTTAACTGCATTACATTTACCCATGTCTATAGGGAGCGAAATGGGGACGGCTGACCAGCTATCTAAAGAAGCACAATCTTTGATTTTTGGCACATGGAGGATCACGATTCATTCTACAGAAGGCATCTACAGCTATACCCACAGGCCCTTCTTTGGGGAAAATTGTGGACCATATGGAGAATTAGACCAAATTTTGATAGCATTTAAAACAACTGCTGATTGGATACATTTTTGAGACAGAATATATTTTTGCTGTATTGACAGATATTAAATGCCTGCGGATTGGAGAAATATTTATGAGACAGTGATTGTGGACAGTATAAACTCTGCGAGCTGGAGTGGATACAGATATTGGACAGACATCAGTTTGGATTGTATTGAGTATGGACAGAATTTTTGTTGTATGATTTTTGTTCTTTTGTGAGAGCGAGTTTATTTCTGTTGTATGAGTTTCATTTGTGAGTTTCTTTTGTGAGAATATTTCTGTATTAGATTGGATACAGACAGTGTGACTGTAGCGAGGATAATAACTCAGATTTCTGCTGAGTTTTGAGAGCGATCTGCGGCTTATTGGCTGTAATGCTGATTGGATACAAACAGTGTGAATTGTAGCGAGATGTAATAACTCAGACACTGAGTGACTACTTTCAGATCTGTGATATTGTAAGGGACAATTGACAGTCATTCGGTGGACTGATTGGCCTTATGGACAGTATATATTGACAATGTAGGGATCTCTAAGATTCTATTACATGTGCAGAATGTAATTTTGTTCTCTAATGAAATAAAATTACGACTTTTTCCCAGGAAAAAAAAAATGATAGATGCTCCAGAATCGATAAACCACTCTTTAGAAGAAGAAGAAGAAAATGCATTGAAAGAAAAACCAAAAGCAAAAAAAAAATGTCCATGAGGAGTAGAGTTAAAAGAAGAATCAATGTTGATGTCATGCTTCTTCATTATTGCTTCCAAGGCTGCCATATTTTTAAACACTTAAATTCTGCATGGCCATCTTTCCCACAAAAATTGTAATGGTGTTCAATATTCTTACCTTTTTTATTTGGTTCCTTTGTCACCATTGAAAGAATGGATTGGTTGAGAGGATTTAGGACCCTCGTTTTTCTTATCATTGTGAGGATGTTGCTTCATGGGTTGCTTGTACTTGTCATTTTTTTGTGCCACCCGAGGATTTGCTAGATGTATCAATAGTGTTGATCACTCCAAGATGGCATAGCTTATCTTGTTCTCAAATCAAAGAATCACAAAAGGATTCAAGTGTGGGATCTTTAATAAGTAGATCCCATGGATTCTTTATAAGTAGATCCCATGGCTTCTTTAATGGAGTAAAATGTGTATACAAAAATAGGATAAGCAAGACCAAGCTCAGAAAGAATATGATAAATACATTGTTTTTCTAGTTTTTTTATGTTGCATTCTTCAACTAAAAGTCTAAAGGTTTTGTATTGAGATAGATAGTCTTGAATGCAAGAGAAATCTCTTGGATTTAAAGTAACCAATTGAGTTTCAAGTTGGTGACCTCTAATCTCATTATGTTTACCAAATATAATGTCTAATTTTTTTCCAAGCCTCAATTGGTTTTTCAATTCCTTGAAGGTGGGATTGTATTTCATTAAAGATAGACATCCCAATTAATCCACGAGCTTCATAACTTTCATTGTCCCATTTTATTTTATTATCAACATCAATGAGGGAAATTTTTTTCCCAATGTAATCTGATAAAATCCCATACTTTGTAGTACATTTTCCATATGGGATCTCCATAATAAATAGTTGGTACTAATAAGTAGAATATCACTTGGAGTGGTCATATTATAATATGCAGTATAGTATGGCTTCAAAATCATAAATTGGTGGTTTAAATGAAAAAATCTCGAAAAAATTAGGTAATTTCAAAAAAATGGCATTAAAAACAAACTATGTATGTCAAAGCTATGCATTTTTTAAAGGACATTAAATAGAACTAAGGAACCACATGGAAAATAGAAGTTGAACCACATGGTAATAAGTGCAAAAAATGCAGTAAAAAAACCCCCCTCCTTACTAACTTTACCTTAAGCTCACTTTTACAAATAAATTACTTTAAAATAAGTAAACCACTTTATAAAACAATTAGGAAGCACCTTTACAACGTAGTTACTTTATAAATTAAATTTACACAAACTTTTTGCAAAAAATAATAATAATAAAAAACTAAAACTCAAAACCTCTTCCTTATTGAAGTAGTTTTAAACCAAGTGAGTTAAGCAAAAGATTTAATAATATTATGAAGAAGAATTAGGTGGTTGTTGTTGATGGAAGACCATGCCGACCCCAAAAACCTTGTTTTTTGGTCTACAAAACACTTTACACAACCATACAAACAAAAAATAAAATTCCAAAATTAAAAAATTTCAGATTTGGAGTTAGACCTTGTTTAATTTCCCTGGTCTTTGATTTTCCCGAGTTTGCACAAAGAGCATATGTAGTCAAGGAAATCATTTCCACTATGTTTCTAATGTGTTGAGTTCGTATAGAACGCACGACAAAGAACATACGCAGACCAAAAAAGTAACAAAACCGAGAATAAAACAAAAAACTAGGGTAAAATGTGAAAAAAATATTAAAAAATAAATAAATTCATAAATGTAGACAATATACCTCTAGATCTGATAAAATGGTCATATCTCAAGCAAATGAAACCTTTTTGAGTGAAACGAAAAACGTTTCCAATTGCAAGAAAAGCTCCATACACAATGAAACACCTCTCTCAACCCGAAAATACACAGGAATAACAAAATCCAAAAATCATTTGATGCACACAACTACATTGGTTTAAGATCGCACTCAACAACAAAAGTGAGACTTTATAAACACTCTAATACCATGTTCGACTAACACGAGGTTTTTTCAAAAGATCAAACACCTTAAGCAACCAATAACACAAACAAATCACAAATCAACACATTGATGTTTTACATGGTTAAAAATCTCAAAGAAGAAGACGGTACACAACCCCATCCAAATAGCTACTTTAAGTAATATATTAAACAAAACAAAATTGCGTATGAGTTTCTCACAATCAACCATCAAGCAAATGACCCTCCATGCTCTTTAATTAGATATCATGGGTCAATCGAGTGTTACAATCATGAATCATTTCCTGCTAAGATAAAGTTCAAAATTAATCATCATATCACTATGTCTAAAACATATTGTGACCATCGGATTATATATAAATACAAATGCATACTAAAGAAACACACTTTACCTAAAGACGCATTATACCAAATTGATCTTAACTAACACCTAAATATCTAAATATCCTAACAATATTTTTTTTATATTGATACTTTAAGAAAAACAATCTTAATATGTTTAACAACAAATATAGATGAACGATCATTTATGGGCAATGCAATTTTTCAACTTTGTGTTGGATTTTGTGCAACTTAGGAAGATATTATTCCTTATATTTTATTGTACTTTTATCGGACTTGATTGTACCTCCTAAGGGAGATGAACTGGATGTAATTATTTATGTAATCACATGTAAGAGTCAATGTAAACCTTGGGGTGCAAATAAACAAAAGAAAATTATTAAAAATAAATTATTTATTGCCCCCATGTGAAGTCGGCCCAATTAGGGAATTTCTGGTTTCTGCACTTGTATAAATAAGAGGCTAGTGCACCTCATTATCTCATTCACTCACTTAGCAAGTGCGCATCACTTGGAGGAGGCTGATTTCACAACACTTGAAGGAGGAAGCTTATTTTGGGCATCTACTTTTGAAAGATACTTTCACATTCTTTCTCTTTTCTTATTTGTACTATGACCTCAGAATTATCATCTCTCTGTGAAGGTTGTTGGGTTTTCTCCCATTTGGGTTTCCTAGGATAAACTTTGTGTTGTTGTTTTGTGCTTTGTCTTTCTTCTAGTGAACTTGGTAATGCATTTATGTTTTATGCTATGAATGTATGAAATTTAACATCGTATCAGAGTCATTCTAGAAGAAGCCATTGCCGAAGCATTGTCGGAACCTTGCTGGAACTAGGGTTTCATCTTGTGAAGCCTCCAACCATCATTTTGGAGAAAAGAAGCTATAGGAATTTTGTTTTTTTCAAGGCGCATCTATTGGTGAAAACGGAATTCAATTCCGAGAACTTTCAATTTTTTACCTAACTCTATTGCTGCAGCAGAATTAGGGTTTCAGTTTTAACTCATTTCTCTCCACAGATTTGGACCAGCCCACCCTCTATTCAACTCTCCTTGGCAAGGCGCGAATTTATCTGTGGGTTCAGTTTTTCAAATTATTAACTTTCATTTTTGACCTAGCTTCTGCTAGGGTTTATGAACCAGATCTGCAATCAAGATGATTAGGATGAAAGTTGAAGATCGTTTGGAAGGAGCCTCCACTTTATCTCCTGGAAGTCTAGGGTTCTTCTACTCCTAGAAGAAAATGATCTCCTGCTATATGTAAATGAGAAGGTCCCTAAACCAGAAGCCGAAGAGGATAAATCCTGTTGGAGGAAGAATGATGCTAAAGCGAGAAGGATTCTTGTGGATTCAGTGAGAGACCATTTGGTTCCTCAAATCTCAGGAAAGAAGAATGCTAGGAAAATGTTCAAGCCCATTATGAAGCTATTTGAACACACTAGTTTAAATGTATCCATGACTTTGAGAAAACCAGCTCTCAAATATGAAGATAGCAAAGTCAGAATCCATTGCCTCATACTTTATGAGGATCGCAGAACTCAGAGAAACGCTCAGCACCAGTGGAGATCTTATTGGCGATAAGGAGCTTGTCCTCCACACTTTAAATGGTATTCCACCATCATGGGAGTCATTTATCCAAAGCATAAGTGGTAGATCCAAACTACCAAAGTTTGATAGGCTTTGGGCAGATTGCACTCAGGAAGAGACCAGGATTGTAGCACGTCAAAGACTCCATGGCCATGGCACTCAACCTGAGGAGAACCAAGCTTTTGTTTCTCATGCGATGAAGGGTAAGGGAAAAGGTAGGAAGTTCCATAAACACAAGCACCAAGATAGGAAACCAAGTCCTCACCCAGATCAAAAGGAGAAGAAGGTCATATCTCAAGTTCAATGCTATAGGTGCATAAAATATGGACACTACGCAAATAGTTGTCTAAGTTAAAGTAAAAGGAAGCATGAAGCCTCAACTACTGATGTAGAAGAGGATCATCATCGCAAGAATCAAAGGGATGATGATCGTTTGGAGTTCCTCTTGTAAAAGATCCAGAATGCAAGAACATAGATCTCTTATGGTTCCCACAAGAAGGTAGTGGGGGCCCACACACCAAAACAATAAGAGATAAGTATTTTGTTTTCTTGCTTACATAGATCTGTTTTTGTCTTATATGCTTTTTATATGCAGATCTAATGTATTGAGCAGTTGATATAGTTTACCATGTTATATTATGCATATGAGCTACACAACATTTCATGAAGTTAGTCTAGATGATATCTCCCTCCTACATGCTTAGGGTAGTGCACACTCTTGATGGCGTGGTCTAGTGGAGATAACAGACATCTAGATACTTCCCAGAAGTGTTTGTTAGACATGTTCATGATTGTTGTGATAAAGTATTAGCTAAGATGCATGTGTAAACTATTTGTTTTTCCATTTGATTATAAAATGTCATTGATCATTAGTTGGGATTTGACTTGTAGGGAAAAGACCATGTGATTTGGCCTACAAGAGAAGACTTGTTCCAATGGACATATGAATCCCCTTGATGTTCAGCAAGAAGCTTCCTGGAATATGACTCTCATCCTAGAAGGATGACCTCGGAGGAAGCTTTCACAGAAGTGAATCCAGAAGTAAGCCACCTTTAGATATTTGGTTGTCCAGTCTTTATACATGTGCCCAAGTTGGAACCTTCAGGAAAGAAGGGAACCTTTGTGGGATACAGTGAGTCTTCAAAGACTTACAGAATCTACATCCTAGGGTCCAAACAGATTGAAGTCAGTAGGGATGTGACCTTTGAAGAAGAATTAGCTATCAGGAAAGGCAGAGGATCAGACATGGAGATCGATAATGAAATGATAGACCCAAAGGAGATGAGATCATCTCCCCCTCTAGTTCAAGAGGGAGTTAGCATAAAAGGATGAACCTATCGATTCCCTTGATCCAGTTGATATCCCCAGAAATGTTGCAGTAGGTCGTAAAAGACTGAGATGAGCACAACATACTTAGGATGGAGCATATGGGAAATACAAGGCCAGACTTGTTGCCAAAATATTCTCTCAGAAAGAGGGAGTCGATTATGATGATATATTTGCACCTGTGGCTCGAGATACTTCCATCAGATCGATCATTGCTATTGCTTCATCTATGAGATGGAAGGTGCATCAAAATGATGCAAACCCCCACCTTTGCTTCAAGGTTGCAGATGGTGAGCCACTGATTTTGGTATTGTATATTGATGACTTGTTTCTCACAGGAAATTAGCAACTCATTGTATGGTGTAAGAAGAATCTCACCTCTGAGTTTGAAATGAAAGATCTTGGATTGATGCACTACTTCTTGGGATTAGAAGTATTGTAGAGGCAGAAAGAGATTTTCCTAGGACAAGGAAAATACACCGTTGATATATTGAAGAGATTCGGGATGTTGGACTGCAAGTCCATGGCTACTCCGATGGATGCAAATTGGAAGAAGTTGAGAGATTCTACTTCAGATTATGATTTGATTGATCCCACCATTTATCACCAGTTGATTGGGTCATTGATGTATCTAACCAACACCAGACCAGATATATGTTTTGTTGTGAATGCCCTCAGTCATTTCATGTACGAACCGAGGCATATTCACTGGATTGCTGCAAAACATGTGCTCAAATACTGACGTGGAACTGTGGGATATGGATTGAAGTATGCTTCAGATCGTGACCTGATATTGCAGGGGTTTACAAACTCAAATTGGGCCAGATATGTTGCATATCGGACGAGTACTTCTGGATGTTGCTTTAGTTTGGGTTCTGCAGTTATTTCCTCGTGCAATATGAAGCAAAACTCAGTAGCACTCAGTACTGCAGAGGCTGAGTACATAGGCTACTAGCACAGCAGCTTGAGAAGCAGTTTGGATTCGTAAACTCCTGGCAGGATTGTTCGTCCAGATTCCAAAGCCAACCATGATTCACTGTGATAACCAGAGCTGTGTACAGATGTCAGTGAATCCTGTATTTCACGATAGGTCGAAGCATATCGAGATTCAATATCACTTCATCTGTGATATGGTGCATAAAGGTGTGGTCAAGTTACAGTACGTGCCGACAGATGACCAGACTGCAGATGTTCTCACCAAGGCTCTTCCCAGGGTGAAGTTCGAATACTTTCGCGGAAGACTTGGAATCAAAGAGAACGTATCCCACCTTGAGAGGGAAAGATGACATTGAGATGTTTGCCCTGCTTTTCCCTGGTTCCTTCTGCAGTCCAGTTACTCAGCCATATATGGGAGAAATCCCATAGGAGAATGAGTAGGACAGTCAGCAGTTGGTCGGGTTCACACTGGTGCCTCTGTAGTCCGGTTACTCAGCCAGATATGGGAGAAATCCCATAGGCAGATGAGTAGGACAGTCAGCAGTTGGCTGTGTCATTGCACTGGTGCCTCTACAGCCCTAGTACTCAGTCAGTTGTGGGAGAAATCCCATAGGAAGATGAGTCGGACAATCGGTAGATGGTCGTGCCCATTTGCTCGCCTGAGATCTCAGCCTAGTATGGGAGGAATCCATCGGCAGATGAGACAGATGGGTAGCAAATGGTATAGCAGAGATGGCACAACTGATTATCTCAGATATCTAGGATTGAGTGATTCTCCTAGATCCAGGTTCGAGTGATTCTCCTGGACTCACCGAAGGACTGGTGAGGATGTCACAGATATTCAAGATTGAGAGATTCTCCTGAAATCCAAGATCAAGTGATTCTCCTGGACTCACAAAAGGACTAGTGAAGATGATACACTGAGACTGTGTGGACAACCTTCAGTATGCATAGAGATGATGGAGACAGAGTAGAGTACAAGATAAAACCCAGATGATCGTGATGTTGATGAAGACCGAAGAATACCTTCCTCGTTGAGAGGGAATGTTGGATTTTGTGCAACTTCAGAAGATATTATTCCTTATATTGTATTGTACTTTTATTGTACTTGATTATACCTCCTAAGGGAGATGAACTGGATGTAATTATTTATGTAATCACATGTAAGAGTCAATGTAAACCTTGGGGTGAAAATAAACAAAAGAAAATTATTAAAAATAAATTATTTAGTGCCCCCAGGTGAAGTCGGCCCAATTAGGGAATTTCTAGTTTTTGCACTTGTATAAATAAGAGGCTAGTGCACCTCATTATCTCATTCACTCACTTAGCAAGTGCGCATCACTTGGAGGAGGCTGATTTCGCATCACTTGAAGGAGGAAGCTTATTTGGGGCATCTACTTGTGAAAGATACTTTCACATTCTTTCTCTTTTCTTATTTGTACTCTGATCTCAGAATTATCATCTCTCTGCGAAGGTTGTTGGGTTTTCTCCCATTTGGGTTTCCCAGGATAAAATTTGTGTTGTTGTTTTGTGCTTTGTCTTTCTTCTAGTGATCTTGGTAATGCATTTATGTTTTATGCTATGAATGTATGAAATTTAACACTTTGTAGCCAAACCCTAGTTTTCAAATTTCAAGCCAGTAAAGATTTGTATCTGAAGCTTCTGGTCGAGCTCGTGACCATGGATCCTCCAGAGCCCTCAGATATGGATCCTCATATTCTTCTGGATGAAGCATTTCGAAGGTTGATTGAAGTTCAAACAGTGGCTTCCACATCTCAGGGTGTGTTTGTGCGCTTTGTTAAGAGGGTGAATGCACGAGACATCGGGATCACTTCTGCTTCTAGGAAAATGAAAGCTCTGTGATTTTCTGAGAGGGGATTGGTGGGACTATTTACTAGGCTCTGTCCTTCTCCAAAGGCCATGGAATTTTGGATAAACAAGAACTGGCATCCATTTTTAATAGAAAGAATGCAGTGTCACTTCTACGGAACCAGATACTATACATTCCTCTTTGAATTCAAAGTTGATCGAGATTTAATATTTCAAAATGGGCCATACTTCATGGGTCCTCGAGGTATGTATCTAAATATTTGGAATATGTCATTTGATCCTAAAAATGATATCTCGTCAGTTATTCTAGTCTAATTAAAATTACCACAACTTCATCTACATTGTTGGTCTGATGAAGTTTTGGCATCCATTGGAAAATATTTAGGAAAATACATAGATATGTCAAAACCTAAGTCTCTTGTGTTTTCATGTGCTCAAATTTGTGTGGAGGTGGATATGGATAAGGGCCTTCCATAAGTTGTAAATTTGGTTATGGATAGTTGGTCACATGTTCAAAAATTGGATTATGATCAGTTTCCTTTTAAATGTAAGAAGTGCCATGAATACTATCATTTTGCAAGAGATTGTTTGCAAAATGTGGTGAAGGAATCAAAAGTTGAACAAGCAAAAGAATGGAAACAGGTAACAAAAAGAGGGAAAAATCATATCAATTCAATTACTAAAAATCCAATGGAGCCTTCCACCTCAAATGAGTTTCAATCTTTGGATGATGCGGAAATCATGAACGTCAAATCATGAATGCCAGTTAGAGCAATCAAGAAAGTCCAATCAAAATCACATCCATCCTTCTTCTCAAACAATCATGGAAGAGCTAGGAGTTGAAGCTAGTATTACTACTCTTTCTTCGCAGCCAATTATAGAAATTAATACTCACTTGCGTCGTGAACCAATAGACTCTAGAGAAGTTGAGGCAGAACAATCCATGCAGCAAATTCTTGATGAATCCTTAGAGAAAATGGAAGAAGATGTTGATTCTTAAGCAACATTGAGAGCCATTCTCTGGGAGAATGGATTCAGCCTAGGGATGTTTCACCTGGTCAGTTACCAGGAAGTTGACATAGGTCAACTTGATTCAACCTGGGGCTGAGGTACCTAGTCTATAACTAGTACGTTGATGTAGATCAACGTGAAAATTCCTAGACTGGATCTAGGCAGATGATGTGTGACATACTCCTCTCCTTGGTCATTCGAGATGGTTGAGTTATGGGATCTCTGCAAGGGACTTGCCACCCCTTGTTGGGCTAACTAGCATATGACCTTGGTGTTAGTGGGGAGAACTAGATGATCATGTCGTCAAGAGAAAATATTCCTTTTATATGATGATGACGAGCTTCTAGATGGCATGTGTGGACCATATGAACCTAGAAAGGGACCAGCGACTTGAAGGGAAGTGAATGCCCAGCCTAAAGAGGACCCAAGAAGACCAAATAACATGAAAAGATGGTGAACGCCCCTCCTAGAAAGTCATAATGACTTGAAATAAAGTAAACGCTCCTAGCAAATAAGGGGGGCCTCAATATGTCAACGTGAAAATAGAAGAAGGTTCTAGAAGGCAAGGTGAGAGTCTATAAAGAAGCCTCCAAGCTACTCATTGTGACACACATTCATGAGCTCTTTTGATCCACACTTGACTCACTTGTTCTAGGGTTTTATGCATACTTGTGTGGAGGATACCTTTGGAGGTTTGCAGGATCATCTATTCCTATCATTCTGGCTAGGGATTATCTATATATTCCAATGCACTTGTTTATGTAATGTCCCCATTCAAATAAATCTCAAGAAGAGAAAATTCTACCAATCTACTAGTTTCCTAGGTTGGAGTGGAAACATTAGATTTGGAATAAGAGAACTCTATAAAACCCCCAAATGAACATTAGCTTGACAAAATATATTAAATGGGGAATAAATAAATAAATAATATAGGAAAATAAGGTGGCACTTGGTCATAAGGAAACATTGGAGGTGTGGGGCCCACTTAAGCAAGATTCCACATGCCACATGGCAGCCCACTCTCACCCATTTGAATCCAAGGTGGATTCCAATGTTCTTGGGGGAGTTGGAAGGGAATAATACTTGGCATGACTCAATGAGGGTATAAATTGAGAGGAAGAGTAACTCCCATGGAAGAGGAAGAGGCATCTTGGAGCTATTGGGACACTTGGGCTAGATTCCCTAGCTTCTATGACAACAATGATGAAGATGCTATGACACTTATGACACAAATCAGATCTGAATGTTGACATCTGACATATATGACATGTCAGGGCTAAAACTATCCTCCAAGAGGGCGTACAAGGGAGTTAGGGTAGCCAAAGAGTCATCCATTCGAATTGAGTGAAGGAGGAGGCTAGGAATTGATGGACAAGTGGCACACATTGGAATCTCTTTCCAATTCGAGTTGGCATGAAGCTCATGGAGGGAATTCGAACCATGGAAGACTTGGGAAGGTAATAAAAGACAAAAACCAAGAAGGAGAATGAATTTTTATCATTTCTCATTTTGCAAATTGGAGAGCATAGCTTGTCCAATCTAGTAGAGTGTTATTCTACTTGCCTTAGTACCAATTTCAAGGGTGAAAGATTCTCATCCTAATTGGAAATTGGAGAGGCCATTTGGACCTTTCATTTGGAGCTACAATGGAGTTATTTTTTACAGGTTGAAGCTATAAGGAAGCTCGTGATTATTTCTCCTTCAACTTGTTCCCATCTCTATCTCACATTTCTCTACATATTTTGGCTCTTAGAGGAAGGGCGCACTTGGTGAGATGTTGATCTCTTTGTGAGGGTCCAAGATACACCATTTATTTGTAATCTGATATATATACTCTGTATTTTATGCTCAAAAGACTCGCAGGTCTAAATACCAAGTGAAACTATGTAAAAATGTCAAACAATGAATAAATGGTTCCATTTTCCCTATATCTTGTTGTGAGAGCTTGAAGTTGTTTTATTTTGATTTGTATCAGTTCATATCTATGATTTTTATAATGTATGGAGATTCATTAATGTCCTGAAGAAGTTTCATATACTTTACATAATCATTTGGAACACAAATATCGAATTTCATAGAAAGTGGTGAATTTTCCTATCATTTCCCCCTATGTGAAGACATGTCCACAAACCTCTGATTTATGGGAGTTGCAGCAGCCTTTAGAAACTGATTAATGATGCATTTGGGTGCCCATTGAAGTCCTTTAACTAATACATGTCTCTGTTCAGAAATCTGGGAGGTTCATACTGCATTTGGGAAGCCATTAGTGACTTCTACCCTTGGGGATTTGAGCCTTGAAATTGCTAGTAAAATTCTCTAATTTATCCTGAAGATAAATTAATGTTGCAGAAGTCTTTTGAGAGTGTCCAAACATCTATCAGCCTCATTTTAATGTCTTAATACCTTTCAAATACCTTCAGACCCAATTTGGAAGCATTTGGAGCCATTTGGAAGCATTGGAGTCATAACTAGTCTAAGGGTCGAATTGGCCAAAAATAGCAATTTGTACAATTTTTCCAAATTTATTAAAAGGGGACACTACAGTTTATGAGATAGTGCCATACTTAGAGGATGGTTTATGACGAGACAAGCCTCCTAGAATCCCTATTGCAGTTTAAAATTGTTGTAGAAGATCATTTTGGTAGGGTTTTCTTTGCTTGAGGGGCCTAGCGTACTAGTTAGGGTTTGATGTTGAGAGCCTAGCGTTCTAGCTAGGGCTTTTCGTTTGGGTTTGCAGTACTCATTGGTGGCCTAGCATCATGACTATGGATTGATCAGCTTCATCTCTCCTTCACCTTCCACATTTTTCCTCTCTTATGGTATGTGTTTTCCCTACTTGTGAAGGGTTAGTGATATCTAAGCATTGTAGCACCCTAAGGGGTTTTGTATTTGCTCATTGAAGCTCATTCTGAAAATATTAAGGAAGATTTTTGCTGGGATTTTTCTCCTGAAAAGGTTTCCATGGGATAAAATATTGTGTCCACTGTGATTGGTGCATACTGTGCCTATGTTCTTGCTGCTATTGGTTATGTTTTAGTTCTGTTATTTATCTATGCTATGAGATAACATTTATGATTATAGATCTATGATAAGAAATTAAAAAGAATATAAAATTTATGCATAAACTCAAAATTCAATAAAAGAAAGTGTTGGTTGTGGAGCCTGATCTTCCAGTCTCATAGATAATGATTCAGTCGTGTTTTTACCCCAGGTTTGGTTATGATCCCAGCACGCACAACAGGGGGTCCGAGGGAGTTTTTCGCCAACAGATTACGGGCCCATGGTTTTGGGTAACCCGTGGTATTTTCCCATTGTATTTCCGTTTATAAGAAAAACATTGTAATATGGCTAGGGTTGATGTATTAGTATTATACATTGTAAATATCTCTGAGATTGTGGAAAAGAGACTGTGAGACAGTGAAGAGGAAGTGCAGCGGATGTGTTGCAGGTTGTATCCCTTCATTTGCTGGATGGTATAATAATAAGGGCTGGCAATTTCAGTGTGGACGTATCCCATCTTGGGTGAACCACGATATATTGGTGTCTCTCTTGTAATGTGTTTATGTAATTTGTATTCGCATCTTGTTTATTGTTGTTGCTCTGCAATCCCGTTTTTTTAACAATTGGTATCAGAGCCAAAGGTCTATTTGGAAGATAAACCCACAGGAAACTAGGGTTTCTAGTTCGAGTGGGAGCAATGGCAGAAGAAGAAAAGTTTAAGGTCAAGAAATTTAATAGCCAGAACTACCAATTATGGAAGATGCAAATGGAGGACTATCTGTACCAAAAATATCTATTCCTACCGCTGGGAGGGAGAGCAAAGCAGTCGACAACTATGAAGGACGAAGAATGGGAGGTTCTTGCCAGAAAGGCACTGGGAACAATACAGCTATCCCTGGCTTCGTCAGTGGCTTTCAATATCTAAAAATAAAAGACAGCGGAGGGTTTGATGAGCGCATTGGGTAAGATGTATGAAAAGCCCTTGGCCTCCAACAAGGTATTTCTAATAAAGCATTTATTTAATATGAAGATATCTGAAGGTGGTTCTGTTGTTGATCATTTAAATGAATTTAATACGGTTATAAATCAACTAAGTTTTGTAAGTGTGAACTTTGATGATGAAGTTAGGGATCTTCTAATCTTGTGTTCATTGCCAGAAAGTTAGAATGGCTTGGTCATGGCTGTAAGTAACTCTCTCTGGTTCAAACACCTTGATATTTGATGATGTTGTTAGTGTTATTCTTAGCGAGGAAATGCGAAGAAAAATAACAGCTGAGACATCAGGTAATGCGTTGACCATGGAGAGCGAGGGAAGACAAAGGGAGAAAGGAAAGAGCCAAGGTAATTACAGTAAGTCTAAAATGGGCAAATCCAAGTCCAGACTGGTAAAGATAGTGTTGGAACTGTGGAAAGAAAGGATCTCTGAAGAAAGACTAGAGATCTCTAAAAAATAAAGGAGATGGACAACAGGAAACTACCCAGGAAGCAAACGTAGCAGGTGATGTGTTACAAGATGCTTTGATTCTTGCATTAGATAATACTAGTGATTATTGAGTAGTAGATTCAGGGGCTTCATGTCATGCTACATCCCATAGGAAAATATTTTCATGATTATGTTCCAGGCGATTTTGGACATGTTTTATTGGGTGATGATGAGCCATGTAAAATTGTTGGAATGGGTAAGGTATGGATAAAATTTAAGAATGGAACTGATTGGCTACTGAAAGATGTAAGGCATATTCCTGCTATGAAAAGAAATCCGATCTCAACTGGGCAGTTGGGAGATGGCGGTTGTCTGTCTACGTTTGGAGTAACGTGGTGGAAAATCACTAAAGGATCAATGGTGATAGCAAAATGAGACAGGATATGTACGTTGTATTTATGTCTTCATAATACTGACCATTCTATCTCTTTAGCTTCCACAGGAACATATACAGCATTGTGGCATCATAGGCTTGGCCACATGAGTGAGAAGGGGATGAAGATTCTCCACTCAAGGAAGTTGCTGCCAGATTTGAAGCAGGAACAAATACAGCATTGTGGCATCATAGGCTTGGCCACATGAGTGAGAAGGGGATGTAGATTCTCCACTCAAGGAAGTTGCTGCCAGATTTGAAGCAGATAAGTTTGGAATTTTGTGAGAACTGTGTTTATGGAAAACAAAAAAGAGTCATATTTCTCAGGGTTGGGAACAGAAAAAGAATGAAAAGTTAGAGCTTGTGCATAAGTTAGAGCTTGTGCATACATATGTATGGGGACCGGCTCAAGATAATCTCTTGGTGGCTCTTATTATTATGTTACATTTATTGATGATGCAACTAGGAAAATTTGGGTTTATTTCCTTAAACGGAAATCTTATGTGTTTGCTACTTTTAAGAAGTGGAAAGCTTTTGTTAAGAATGAGACAGGAAAAAGCTTGAAGTGTCTTAGATCTAATAATGGAGGTGAGTACTGCGGCAAGAAGTTTGATAGTTATTGTTCATACCATGGGATTCGTAGAGAGAAGACAGTCTCGGGAACACCACAAGAAAATGGTGTGTGAGAAAGGATGAATAGAATGATCATGGAGCGTGCAAAGTGCATGAGATTGCATACAGGGTTTCCCTTACAGTTTTGGGCAAATGTTGTAAAATAATGTTGTTTATTTAATAAACAGAGGGCCTTCAAGTGTTTCAGATGGTGGTATTCTAGAGGAGGCATGGACAGGTAAAAAGGTAAACTACTCATTTCTGAGAACTTTTGGTTGTGAAGCATTTGTCCATATTGATAAAGAAAATAGAACAAAGTTTGAAGCTAAATCCAAGAAATGTACCTTTATTGGATATGGGGTTGATGATTTTGGTTATCGCTTATGGGATTATGAAAATCACAAAATCATTAGGAGTAAAATGTGATATTCAATGAAAAGGTCATATCTAAAGATCAGTTGCAGGGAAAGAAACAGGAAAAGGAAAACACAGAGTACACAGTACTTGATGAAATTCAAGAAAATGAAGTTCCAAAGGTGTCATAAAATCAAGAACAACAGCAAGTACTTGAAACTCCTCAAAGTGTAAGAAGATCTACCAAGTTAAGTAGACTCCCTGAACAATACTCTTCTTCAATGTATTATTTATTGATGATTGATTCTGGTGAACCAGAATGTTATGAAGAAGCAATGCAGGTGGAAACTAGAAAGAAGTGGGAGCAAGGCATGGATGAGGAGATGGACTCACTGGTAGGAAACCAGACTTGGGATTTGGTTTAGTTGCCTGCTGGTAAAAGAGCATTGCAGAACAAATGGATTTACAGGTTGAAGGAAGAAGAAGGAGGTAAGAAGCGGTACAAGGCCAACCTTGTTGTAAAGGGATTTGCACAGAAAAAAGGTATAGATTTTGATGAAATTTTTTCTCAAGTTGTTAAGATGACTTCAATTAGGACTATTTTAAGTCTATTGGCGGTAGAAGATTTGCATCTTGAATAGTTAGATGTAAAAACAGTCTTTCTCCATGGGGATTTGGAGGAAGAGATATATGTGCAGTAGCCACAAAGGTATGAGGTCAAAGGGAAGGAGAATTTGGTATGCAGGTTGAAGAAGAGCTTGTATGGCTTGAAGCAAGCTCCAAGGTAGTGGTATTTAAAATTTGACAGGTTTATGACAGAACAGGGTTATAGTAGATGTCATTCTGACCACTGTGTTTATTTCAAGAAGCTAGATAATGGAAGATATATTATCTTGTTATTGTATGTGGATGACATGCTTGTTGCAGGGTCTAACATGCAGGATATAAATGTGCTCAAAAGGAAGTTATCTAATTCATTTGCGATGAAGGATTTGGGTGTTGCAAAGCAAATCCTTGGTATGAGAATAACAAGAGACAGGAAAAATCGCAAATTGACATTGTCTCAAGGTGAGTACATACAAACTCTGTTGGAGTGGTTCAGAATGAAGAATGCAAAACCAGTTAGTACACCTTTGGCCAACCATTTCAATCTAAGTAAGGAAATGTGTCTCAAGACACAGGAAGAGATAGATTACATGTATAAGATTCCCTATTCATTAGTAGCTGGCAACTTGATGTATGCCATGGTGTGCACAAGCAGATATTGCACATGCAGTGGGAGTAGTGAGCAGATATATGAACAATACAAGTAAAGAACATTGGAAGGCGGTACAGTGGATTCTCAAGTATATGAAAGGTATTACCACTCATGCATTATGTTTTGGAGGTTCAAACACTATTCTATAGGGATATGTTGATGCAGATATGGCAAGTGATAAGGATGGCAGGAGGAGCACCACGGAGTATGTGTTTATTGTAGGTGGAACAGCAGTAAGTTGGATTTTGAAACTGCAAAAGGTTGTTGCACTTTCAACAACGGAAACAGAGTATGTTGATGTTACAGAGGCTAGTAAAGAGATGATTTGGCTGCAGAGGTTTATAGAGGAATTTGGTAAGAAGCAGAAGGATAGCAGGTTATATAGTGACAGCCAGAGTGCCATTCATCTTGCAAAGAACTCAGCATTCCATTCCAGGATTAAACATTTACAGCTCAAGTACCATTTCATACGCTCTATTATGGAAGATGAACTGTTGAAATTGGAGAAGATACATACTAGCTAGAATCCTGCAGACATGTTTACAAAGGTAGTGACCAGAGAGAAACTGAGTTCATGCTCAGTTTCAGTTGGCCTTCTAGCGTGAAGGTGAAGATGAGAAATTTTCCAAGTCCAAGGTGCAGCAAGTACAGCAGCGGTGGAATTGTTGTGATCAATCTCCAAGTGGGAGATTGTTGGTTGTGGAGCCTGATCTTCCAGTCTCGTAGATGATGATTCAGCCGTGTTTGTACCCCAGGTTTGGTTATGATCTCGGCACGTGCAACAGGGGGTTCAGGGGAGTTTTTCGCCAACAGATTACGGGCCCATGGTTTTGGGTAACCCGTAGTATTTTCTCATTATATTCCCCTTTATAAGAAAGACATTGTAATACGGCTAGGGTTGATGTATTAGATATTATGCATTGTAGAGATCTCTGAGATCGTGGAAGAGACACTGTGAGACAGTGAAGAAGAAGTGCAGCGGTTGTGCTACAGGTTGTATCCCTTCATTTGATGGATGGTATAATAATAAGAACTGGCAATTTTAGTGCGGATGTTGCCCATCTTGGGTGAACCACGATATATTGGTGTCTCTCTTGTAATGTGTTTTTGTAATTTGTATTCGCATCTTGTTTATTGTTGCTTTGCAATCCTGTTTTTCTAACAGAAAGATCGGTGAGCAAAAAATCAGGATGAAAATCAAGAAAGAAGCTCAGAGAAGATGAAGTTGATGGAGAAAAGTTGTTTGGTAAGCAGGCATCCCTTAATGTGCTTATCAAAGGCAACACAACGAGCAAGAAAAGAAAAAATGCGGAAGTGGGAGGAAAATGTGTACTTCATTCAAAAAAAAATGACTATTGTCACTTGGAACTGTACAAGTTTAGGAGGAATGCATAAAGTGGAAACAATTTGTAATATGATCCATAAAGATCATCTATCCATTCTTTTACTCCATGAGACAAAAATGGCAGCCAACAAAGTGATTCAAGTTTTCAACAAAATTTCAAAGAATGGTGAAGGTATTGCAATGAACTCTCTAGGGGCTTAAGGTAGATTGGCAATTTAGTGGGATAGAAATAAGTATGTCCTCGAACAACAAAAATAAAATAGGCATTGGGATATGGCTGAACTGGAAGTTATTGGTACTCGAGAAAGGCTAAAAATATGTAATGTGTACAAGCCAATTCAATATAGTCTTAAGCATGACTTTTGGAATTCTTTATATACTCTTAGAGATTTCCATTGTAGTATTCTAGCTGAGGACTTCAATGCGACCATCTCTTATAAGGAAAGAAGAGGATATTCTATGCTTATTGATCCTTTGGAGAAAATGTAGAAGAGTTGATTGGGGATTTTTATTTGGTGGACATAGAAGCCAAAGAAAGGCACTTATACTTGGACCAATAAGAGAGTTGGCCCTGGGCATATTGCGGCTGGGCCGGATAGATTTCTTGTTCATAGCCCTCTTTTTCAATCAGGTTATTCAATGAATGTTCAAATTCTGCCACATGCAACCTTAGATCATAAGCCAATTATGTTGACTATGGAGGAATTGGAAAATCAAGGTCCTATTCCTATTAGTTTTAACCCTCCGTGGTTGAAACATGAATATGTCCATCACATTATTGAAAATACTTAGATTGGATACGTCGAAGGTTCTCCATCTTTTGATTGGGAATCAAAGCTTCACAATATAAAAATCGAATTAAAATCATGGGCTAAAAAATTCTAGCGTTCACCCCACATAGAACGTGAAGCTTTGAAACAAAATTTGAGTACTTTGTAGGTGCAAATGGATTCGGTGGAAATAACTTATGAGCACATTTAGAAAGAACAATACTTAAGTACAAAACTGAATGAAGCTTATATAAAAGATTAGACTTTGAGGTTGAAATCTTGTGCTCTTTGGTTATGGGTGGGTGATAGAAATACCTCTTTTTTTCATAATTAGGCCAAACAAAGTCTTCACAATAATAATATTCAGGAGCTTCAAAATGTTGGAGTCAAAAATTCTGACTATGTAGATATTCGACAAGAAGCTTTATGTCAATTTAAAGATTTGTACACAGAGCAAGGGAGATTGAAAATGTAATAGCTAGGGTGGCAATGTTGGAAAATGTGTCGTCATTGGTCACGGATGATAGGAATTAGATGCTAAATAATTATGTCAGTGAAGCAGAAGTGCTAACAACAGTTAGAGGTCTTGGCCCTCGCAAGTCCTTGGGGCTAGATGGTTTTACTATACACTTTTTTCAAGCATGATAGCCTATTATCAAGAAATATTTATGCAAAATGTTGCACTAGAATAAAGGCATAGAGAAGAATGGAGGGGCCACGAATTCCTCATTTCTTGCTTTGATCCCTAAAGAATCTCAACCCACCTCTTTAGCTAGATTTAGGCCTATTTCCCTATGCAATTCTTCCTACAAGATATTAACTAAAATTCTTGCCAATTGAATGAAACCCCTAGTGTCTAGGATTATCTCTAAAGGGAAGATTTGTTTTGTGGAAAAAATGCAGATAGTTGACAACATAGTTCTAGTCCAAGAATCAATACACTCTAGTGTAACTCGAAAATAATAGGGAATGGCAGTTATGATAGATATGGCAAATGCTTTTGATCGGGTTCGTCTTAGTTTCTTGTATAATATTCTTTCTAGATTTGGTTTCTCTCCTATTTTTATAAAGTGGATAAAGGCATGTGTAAATTGCCCTTGGATTGCTCCTTTGGTTAATAGAAGACCAATAGATTTCTTTCATGCTTCAAGGGGGTTTCGACAAGGTTGCCCTTTTTCTCCATTCTTATATATTATTATGGTTGAAACCTTGGAGAGAAAACTTGCTAAAGAACGAAATGAAGAAAAACTTTTTGGTATTAGAATAGCCAAAGGTATCAAATATGTTAATAATGTTCAGTTTGCAGATGATACAATCCTGCTTGCTGGAGCTTTAGTTATAAATTCCAATAGATTTAAGCAATCGCTTGATCAATTCCTAAATGCCTCTAGAGGAGAAGTAAATAAGAAAAAAAGTAACATTTATGGATGGAATGTTTCCCCTAAGTTAATGCAAAGTATCTCCAAAGTGCTAGGATTTTTCGGTCATACTCATGGACTTCTTTCAAATATTTTGGTATCCATGTTGTAAACAAAATAACCAATTTGGTAATTGGGAGAAAAAAATTCAAAAGTTCAAAGATAAAATTCAAAGTTGGGGTATGTGTTGGCTCAATCCAGCTGATAAAGTTGTCTTAATCGGGTCAGTTCTTTCCTTTCTTCCCCTCTTTCAATGTTCTTCCCTTCTTAGCTCTTATTGGCATTTTAAATAAGCTTTGTAAATATATCAGAAATTTTGTTTGGAAAGGTGGAAAATCCAATACCAAAAAGTTCCATTTGATAAATTGGGAAATAGTAAAAGCTCCTAAAGGACATGGAGGATTAGGCATTTGTGATGCAAAGTTTATGAATTTGGCTATGGGAGCCAAGCTGATTTAGAAGTTGGTCTCAGACAAAGAAACTTGGTGGAAAAGAATTCTCAATAAAAAAGTATTCACTCTGGGCTTCGATGTGTGGATAATTGCAATTGGGATGGAAAGGGCTCTAACATATGGAAGATGTGTAAGTCTTCAGGCAAAGTCATTCAAGATGGTTTATATTGGATACCTGGTAAGGGAAAGAGGTAAAATTATGGACATAGTATTTTTGGAGCAGCTCCTTTTGATCAAAATGAAGGATTGTCCTTAATAATGAATTGGCTAAGTGATCTTGGTATTGAGACTTTGTTTGATCTTTCTGAATGGGATGAGGATGAGGTTGGTAATTGGGTTAGTTGGAAGCAACTTTTTGTTCTAGCTTACTTGATTTTGTCCTACGATGTTCTCCTTCGTCGGCTTCATGGAGTTGCTCCATTAAGCCTTAGCAGCAAAGATATCGGAGGTTGGGGCAGAGGGGGCTATACTCGGTTAAGGAGGGTTATGGAAAAATCTATTTAGAGCATCTATACCCTCCCTTTTCCAAACTTTGGGGGAAAATCTGGCAATTGGATTGTCTTCCAAAAATCAACAATTTTTGTTGGGTTTTAACTCGTGGTAAAATTCTTACTGCTGGAAACTTCAAAAGCATCGGATTCATGGCCCTTCCAGATGTGCTTTGTGTAAAGAAGCAGAATAGTCAATTTCTCACCTCTTTTCTATTGTAAGTATATTAAGCAAGTCTGGCATAATGTCTTGAAGGAGCTTGGCAATTGCTTTGATTTACCAAAAAACTGGAGTGGCTATTTTTTGAACTGGAAAACTAAATTCCCAGGAAGTTTAACTGGTAAGCCTGTGTTGATCCATGTTTAGTTGGCAATTCCGAAGTATGTTTTCTAGAAAGTTTGGATTACAAGAAATTGTGACATTTTTAATAATAAGAATATCTCAGCAGTTGCCACGGCTATCTCTGTTAAATCACTCATGAGTGAAGTATTCAATTGTGAATCTATAGTACGTTAAAATCTGAATTCTTGACAATGAGAGAGGAGCAATGGTTAAAAAAATTTCCCTCGGGTTGGAAGTCATGTCAAAGTGTGCGGAGGTATGTTCAAGTTGTGTATTGGAAGGCAGAAAAGAGCCAAGAAGAGTTTCAAACCTGGAAGTTGGAAATTATGGATCAAATAGCAAGTAGGATTCATAAGCGTGTTCTCGATCTTCTTCAAATTTCGAATGCTCAATTCAATCACATACAAGAGAACAAAATGTTATCGCAGATAAACTCGCTAATGAAGCCTCGCAATTGCCTTGTGGGGGTTTAAAGAAAAATGGAGGCCAAACTATATCATGTTGGCTCCCCTAGTCGTTTTGCATTTGGCCTGACCTTCTATTTAATGCACTTAAACAAGTGGAGATTTGTTGGTGTTCAGGTTTTTGAACCTTCTTGGGCACGCTTCATTAGTAATTTTGGGACTTTTCCCTGGACATTTGAAGGCAAGAGGGTTGGAAGGTTTTTTGTTAAGGGGAGCATCAGTTACGACACTCAGTGAGTTGCAGGGGGTCTTATTACTTTGTTCGTTGTGCTGGAGGTAGTAGACCTTGTGCAGATTTCCTCTTTGTAATGATGTTGTGGAATTCAAAGAATATTCATTCCTTCTACTATGCTCAAGGAGATAGGCTTCCTGGACTAGCACTTGTTATCAACAAGAACACTCAATTTCAAGTAATTTATTGTTTGGATTGTCTTGGTTCTACTCTTTCCTTTGTGTGGCACATTTGGGATACTAGGGTTTTGGGGGACTCAATGGATTCTAATTCAACTCTAGGGAGTCTATTCTCCAGATGGGTTGAGCAGAGTTTTCCTTCGGATTTCTTTAGTGATAGGGAAGAAACGTCCATTTTGCTCTTTTGTTGGGCTAGTAGAAATCATGTTTTTTTAGGGCCAATTTGGGACTGGACGAAGAATTCTATAAGCAGTGGTTTCCACACTTTGAAGTCTATGTTCGACAACTTGGGCTGGTAGAAATCTTGTTCTTTCAGGAGCAATATGGGACTAGACAGAGCATTCTGTTAATCTTGGTAGTGGTTTCTGCATTTTGAAGTTTATGTTCAGTAACTCTAGTGGTCGAATTTATATTGGAATTGGCAGTCTTGACAGATTTGGAATTGCATTGCTATTATGGATATTGAAAAGAAGATAAGAGGATGTTGAGGAGAGAATTGGTGATGCCCAATTGAGTATCCATGGTATCCGACGCCATTTGAGTTTTTTGAAGGACCAAATGGAAGGTTTAAGAGCTGACGTTCATCAGTTAACTGCTCATGTGCCTGTTTTGGATGGTTGTTTGGATCAAATTGAAGAAACCTCTCAACAAATCTCAAGCTTCACTTCTGGAATGAATTCTCATCTAGTTAATGTCGATGGTGATGTTTATGCCTATGATGAGCAAGTTAAAGTGATTTCAAAAACTGTAACCAAGCATGAGGATCTTATTGTTGGGAAAAAATCTAAGATTTACAAAATTTGGATGATAAACTTGTTGATGGGCTCTTTGTTCTGCAAGCAATTCAAATTACCTCCAGTTCAGAGGGAGCTGGAAATACAAAGGATAGTCAAGGAAACCAAACCATGGGCACTGAGGAAACAAAGGAAGACTCTAGTGACTCAGATGTTGAGGAAACTATGGATTAGGACCATGATTATGATGATGTTAGTTGTGAAGAAAATGGAATAGATGAATATGTTGAGCACACTTCTGAAGATGAAGAAGATGCTTCTGATGTCCAGGTTTCAAACAGTGATACTAGCATTTAGTTTGGCTTTATGAACTTTTTTTGTAGGTTGCTTGTTGGACAGTTTATAAGAATCTATAGCAGCTCAGGAAATTTTGTTTTTTGTCATGAGTTTGCTCCCTCTTGGATGACTATAACTAGCATCTTTTCTTTTCAAGACACTGCTCAAGAACCTCTGAACTATTTTTGAGGAATTTCGTACTGTTCTGCTGACTTTTTTCAGCCTTTTATAAATACAAATTAACCATTTTCATTTAAAAAAACAAATATAGATGAACTGATCTATTTGATCATTTGGATCAATTTCAGGAAGAGGATTTATTTGAGGACTAACCATAACCATAAAAGACTCGAAAGATAACTGCCCTCACATAAAAATCAAATAGAATGGGTCTCTTTTTTTCTTCTTTATTTGGACCAAAGCGCTTACTTGGAATATCTAATTGAGGAGACAGACGAATGCACCAGCCGTATTCATTTATTATTGCACTCGACAAATAACTTGTAGCATGCATAAGATCAAAGGTCTTACTATATGTTTAAATTTATTTCAAATTTTACAAATAAGCATTGTTTTATTCTATACAAAAGTATATAAACTACTGTGAACACGGTGAAAGAGACGGTGGTCTTTTGACTGGGAGTGGTGAAGTCACCATCGGTATCTCCTAAATGGACAGGTGTTTGACAATCCAGTTGCAACGACCTTTTTCATTTTCTCCCCGTTGGCTATGTTTACTTGCAAACCAACCACGGCAACATATTTAGTTTCGAAGGATAGCAAATAGAACAGGAATGATGGCAGAAAACGACTGATAGAATGGAAGCAATATTTTTTATTTGTGGGAAGAAAATTAAAACTAGAAGAAGAATGATGAGATGAGATGGGCAAAACAGGAAGAATAGCGATAACCACGATTTACACAGGTACCGAGATGAAGGCTCTAACGCCGCTTGTATCAAAGGAAGTTAGCTTGAGCTAAGTCTCAAAATCTACACACCAGTATTGTTTTGGTTATCAAAGTAAGTTATGAGCCAACACTCAAAATCTAACCACCAGAATTGTTTTGGTTCAGTTGACACTCGTAGAAACATAAATATCAAGTCCTCGAAAGAAAAAGAATAAAAATTTGAGGAAAACATAGATGAGATGAGATGGGCAAAACAGGAAGAATAGCGATAACCACGATTTACACAGGTACCGAGATGAAGGCTCTAACGCCGCTTGTATCAAAGGAAGTTAGCTTGAGCTAAGTCTCAAAATCTACACACCAGTATTGTTTTGGTTATCAAAGTAAGTTATGAGCCAACACTCAAAATCTAACCACCAGAGTTGTTTTGGTTCAGTTGACACTCGTAGAAACATAAATATCAAGTCCTCGAAAGAAAAAGAATAAAAATTTGAGGAAAACATAGAAGTTTAGGACAAATCAATTCATAACAAATTCTACCACATACAATATTACTTAGCTACCTCACAACTTTTGGTATTGTTTGTATAATATTACTTAGCTACTTACATAATATTCTGTTAACTACTGTGCATACACAAATATTTAATCTAGAATAATTTTGCTATAACATAAATAAAATGAAATTTAAAATGTTGCTGTGTTATTATATTTCAGATGTTCTATTATAACATGGTCTCCAAGACATTGAACTCCAGACGACACTCCTCTCAATGCATAAAAAACCCATTTGTTAATTCAACTCAACTCTGATCTGAACTCCAGTCTGACAGCCATGGCATTTATAATGGCATTCTTTGCAGTCTCTCCATGCCAGCCTGATCGAAGACACGCTAGAATCCACAGGAAGACCCTCCTCGATCTGAATCAGAAAGACTCCAGGAAAAATGATGAATCAAGGTGTGAACTTTTTAAACATCAGGGCAACAGCAGCTGGGGGGATGAAACGCTGCATAAAAAGGGGTTTGAGGGGCTGAGCACATCTGACACATGTCTACCCCTACTAAGCCTTTAAACCTTCTTGCATTTCATGCCCATCATATTGCCTCCATATTGAACTTCTTACATGTCCCAAAGCAAGCGCAAGATTTACAAGGGAAAAATGCCTCCAATGTTTGACTGCGTACTGGAATCGTAACAATACTGGACATTGAATTCACCCAGCTAAATCAAAGACAAATAGCTTTAGTACTATGCTGTCTGTATATGCAGATCCAAGCTCGGTTCAGTTCATCACAACGTTTGCAACGAAAGAACAGATCTATATTCTTAAAATCTAGAAAACTTGTTTCTCACTTATGCCTGTTGAAAAAATTGCTGTGAAAGGAGTTCCACTAGAAACAACACCAACATTGGCATTCCTAAAAACTAGGAATTTTCTTTATCATTAGGTTATAACACAATAAATTACACTCACAATATACAGTTTTTCCCTTCACCTTCCTTTTTTGTAGCAAAAACGATACCTAAAGAATCGGAGAAAGTCCAAAGCTATAAAGCCATATGGCTAAGTCAACACGCCTAACTAGCTTTCAACATAGCATGACCAGTGCCACTTAGATGACGGAAGAGTTGATTCCTGCATAATCATAAATCCAAAAGTTAGAAAAGGAACCATACACTAAGCCATCTCAAATACAAATGCAGAAAAATTAGTGTATTGCACTGAAATAACAGGGGCCAGTATCATTGAATAGACCAAAATCTACTGTTCAAGTGATTTTATTATGCAAAAAGAAGAATGGAGACTTTTCCAAAAGAGCATTGAGCTATAGTAAGCATTTTACCTTGTATCAAAATTTTCTCCACATGTTTCACAGAGATTTCCAGTAGACTTTGCTACGCCCTGTGACAACCAGAGTTGAATATAAATCATAGGAAAGTGAAATAATTTGTTCAATGATACAAGAAATACAAAAAATATCATGATCAGTTGATGAACACTAAACAATCTTAGATACAAGCAAAAATATAGTTGATACTGTAAGGCATTTTTGTTCACATTTTAACATACAAAAATTGACCGATGAACATTTATATAAACCCTAACCCATGGGGGGTGGAGCAATTGGTAATGAGTAAATGAGATGAGAAGTTGTAAATGGAAGGTCACAAGTTCAAATCCCCATGGGTGTTAACTTACCCAAAAAAAAACATTTAGATAACTGTGAAGGCTCAAATATTCTTAAACTACGGTTCCTTCATATACAAGAAGTGCTGTGAAAGTTCAAGAGATTCTCGAAATAATATTAGAATAATTATTGCATACAATGATAAACATGAAACAAATATTGCATACAATGACAAACATGGAACAGTCCACAAGAATTGATACAAGCACTCAGTTTCAAATGCACAGAGTTGAACAGAAGGTAAGAACTGAAAGGCACACATTCCCAGGTGCTAATTTTTACAGGTGAAGCTAAGGGACCTATTGCTGCACTAGGCTATTATTTATCAACACGTATAATGCATACTAACTCAATTATAACCTTATATAAGTCTTAAAAACTATCAATTTATAGCTCTTAAAAAAGAAACTGTATCTGTCAGTCACTGTAATATGTACTGGAAAGAAATACCATCT
The DNA here is from genome assembly GCA_027924585.1 of Larix kaempferi. NCBI lineage: Eukaryota > Viridiplantae > Streptophyta > Pinopsida > Pinales > Pinaceae > Larix > Larix kaempferi. Next base: position 62,612,996 of record BSBM01000370.1, on the reverse strand, counting down.
GAAAATATAAATACCATAACTTATGAAATTGGCTACTACCAGTTTTTCATGTCCATTATGAGAGCTCGGCATAAATTCAAAACAAATGCAACTAGTTACCAACTTACCATGTGTACAACGCATAAGAACATTATAAAAGTTGATAGTTCAATGAACTGTTTGACAGATTTACCTACATCATGACTCATAATCACAACAGAAGGTAACATAATGAAGAATGTGTAGTTAATTCTACCACCTTCTGTTAAAATCTCTTTCAAAAGTTTCTTGATATGAAAATTGAATACCACCGGAGACTTGACTACTTGGTCAAGATCAGGTGGTGATATTCCCCCACCAAGGTTCAAGAGTGTAGTATGTTTCATCCCGTGAAATAGTAGGTCTGGCCCTTAATTCGGGCAGGGTGTGGCATTTCCCATAATAGTGTAACACAGCACCGCACCTCTCGATAGGTGCTGGGTTCTTGGCACTTAAGAATAAGGAAGCATCGGCAAGAGTTTTTGTAATATGAAAACTGAAATGCTTACAGAAGAATCAAGACTCAACCCTCTTTGTAAATGTTTCTGGCACTCGAAGGATACAATTCTACCAAGAATGGCACAAGATGTTAGCATTTTCTAGAAGCTTTCCATTCATCCTTGTGTCATAAGGAATTCAATAGTGAATGGAATTGGCTCGTGACATTCTGTACCCAAGATGGTGTATTTATTCTACTGTTGACAACAAAACAACAATTTGGAGATGGCCCATCTTCAAAGATCTAAACTTCAAGTCATTGTTCACTGAGAAGTGATAACAGGTAATTCAACAGTGAACCAACTTAATAACTGAGCTTCATACTAAGTACTCCCATATTCTGGCTTATCACTAAAGAATATCCCTCACAGGTTCATAACATGTTCTTCATTAATTTTAAAGTGTACTTCTAATGAAGCCATAAGCAACTCATCAATAATCTAAGACATGGTAATGAAAGAAATGTTTAAAAGAAAAGAAAAATACACATGAGATTTCTATATGAAATATACTAAATTTCAAATGAGGAAGATCCCAATACAACTAGAGCCATAAACTCTAAAGCAGAGGATATCAAGAAAGAGAAGCAAACACGCAAGAACCAACAGAGATCGTGTTGAAGAACCATGGTGAAAATAAGGTGAAGAAAGTTTGTGTTAGGCTTGACGGATCGCACATTTTACTTGGTGTGTTCTCATTAACTTCTCAAGAATCAAAATTGACTTAACATGATGTCTGTGGAAACTGGTAGGATATATATTAGTTGGTTATTGAATATGATAATGGATTTTTCCAGCTGGTCTCAGGGGGCTCTGCGGCTTTTCGGAGGGGGGATATGACAGGCCGTACTACAGTCAGGAGAACAGGGTTTCTTTGGTCTTAATTAGCATCTAGGAGGAGGAGTTGCTAGATTATTCCTCTGACCCCCTGGAGGAAGAGAACATCTGGGATGTGCCACTTGGCAGAAGGCAGGCTGAGTCGGAGGTTTGCAAGGATTTTGGAAGTCGGCTTTCAATGGATGGTGTTTCTGGAAAAATCATGACACTGTTGTCGTTAGGTGATATCCCTGCCTACCAGGTGACGACAAGGCCAGAGGTGGATTTTCTTCCTGATCCACATGCCCAGGTTTGGTCCCTTTTAGGTGTGGAGGCCACCCAACCCTCTGGGGACTGATCTGGTGCCCTAGGGTCAGTTCCAATTCAGGGGGACTCTGAGATGCTTGAAGCTTTCAGGCCAACATTGCTGTTGGATGGAGTGGGTTTTCCACTGTTTCCTTCACTTAAGGGGACTTCCATCACTGTTCCTCAGCTTTCAGATGTGCCTCTTGATCCGAATAGTTTCCTAGCGTTCTCTGGAGGGTCCTCTGTCCAGGCTGCTAGGGTTTCAGGCTGCCATTCTTCAGAAAAGGTTCCACCTATTCCAGAAGAGGTGATTGAAGGCGGAAGGGTTCCCATCAATAATGAGAGTCAGGCCCAGGCACTGCACACTAGTTTTGGTTCGAAGGAAGGGGAGCGGCGGGGTCAGAAGCAGCAGAGGGTTTTAAAGAACAAAGGAGGAACCAAAAAGTTTGTGGTTGGGGAAGACATTCAGCTCCATAGGATTGTTGATATGGCGGAAACTGCTATTACAGGTAGAGTTCGTGTTCATCGTTTTAATGTCAAAACTCTTACAGATTGGGCTACCTAACCGTTGGGGTGAAAAATTTGGATACACCCCAAAGGATATTCTTCTAGCAAAAGGATGGTTTCTCTTCCCACTTCATAGTGAAAAATTTGGATACACCCCGAAGGATATTCTTCTAGCAAAAGGATGGTTTGTCTTCCTACTTCATAAAGCAGAGAATACACAGCGGATTCTACAAAAATATTGGTGTATAGGATCGGCCCCAATGGCCCTAGAGCTTTGGACGCCACTCTTTCATGCCAAGAGAGAGAAATTGGAAATTGCTCCAATTTGGGTCCACCTACCAGGTTTGCCCCTTGATTACTGGTCTTCGGATATCTTTCAAAAACATTGGTAATTTGTTGGGTGAATTTCCTGAGGCCGATATGTCTTTTGAGAAGACAGGCGAAATGTCCGTGCCAAGGATTTTGGTAAGGGTTGACACCCGCAGAGGGCTGATGGAAGATATGGGAATTGAGAGGGGTCAATTCACCCTCATCCAAAAACTATATTATGAGGGTGTTCCTTTTCGATTTAAGCAGTGTCGCTAATACAGCCATCTTGCAGACTCGTGTCATCTCCCTTTCAGACCAAGACAAGAGTCTAGGATATCAAGTGATTCAAACAACAGAATCTTGTCTTCGGATCTGGTGGAAATGCACCAAAAAGTGGAAGATTTGAAGGTTCTGAACAAAACGTGTTCGAGGCCATTTGTAGTCGAGATCTTCTCCCTTTCGAAGGTCTTTCTAGTCCTGAGCAATGCATGGTTTCTTTCCCTCCACAGTCTCAGGAAGAAGCGGAGAATCAGAAGGAAGCAGAAGTCTCTGCTGTAATGGGACATCCGGCATGCACTATCTCAGGTACAAAAGATTCTCTTTCGTGGACAGTGTCTACTTGTTCTCCTTTACAAAATAAAATCTGTTCACAGCACATTTCCTCCCTTTCACTTGTGGGATCTATGGCTACACTTACGCTGAGTGCTCCCCTGAGCTCGGCTCTATGTCCCGGCTCTTGGGCAGATGGCATGGTGCCACAACCCACAGTTCCCACAGAGCATGAATCCTCAAAGGATTCAAAGGAATATTTAATCCATTATAATCTGAGACCCAAGACATCACAAAGTGAAAACCGACCTGTCGTTGGGGGGCTGGGACAAAACCCTGAAAGTCTTGGGGTAGGAAAAGGGAGGGGGAGAAGAACATACTTGTCAAATACACAGGAAAAAGCCAGACTCGACCTAGCAGCAGGCAGACAATCTTCCATTGTGGGGGCACTTAGAGCATCAAGAACCCTTGAAAGGGTTCCAAAATGAAAGTGCTCTCTTTCAATTGCAAGGGTTTGGCGAACCCGTCGAAAAAATCATTCGCTTAGGAGACTGGTATTAACCAATTCTCCAGACATTATACTCCTTCAGGAAACTCTGGGTGAGGGAGTTCAAGTTGAAAACATTCTTAAAGGTTTATTCAAGGATTGGCATTTTATCGCCTTAGATGTGAGAGGTCGCTCAAGAGGGTTAGCTATGGGATGGAATCCAAATGTTATTAAGGTCACAGACTATTGGGGTATTGATTCTGCTCTGGCTATTGAAGCACTAATGGAAGAAAAAGGTCTGAACCTCACTGTTCTCAACATCTATGGGCCCTATGGCGACAGTGCCCCTAATCTCATTATTGGTGGAGACCTCAATTTCACATTGGGCGTCTCAGAGGTGTGGGGACCCAAGGCTGTTCCAAATCTTCTAGCGAACTATTTCCTCCATCACTTAGAATTCAAAGGCCTTATGGACATTTAGACAATTAACTTAACAACAAGCTGGAGAAACATGCATTCGGGAGAGGACCGAATTGTAAAAAGACTGGATAGATTTCTTGTTGCGATGCAGTTGGTAGAAAATTTGAATAGTGTGAGACAATGGGTTGGCAGTTGGGGTGAATCACAGTCCAGACCACAGCCCTAAATTTCTGGAAATTAAAGAAGGGGGGGAAGAAACCCCCCACCCTTTTAAATTCAACGCCAGTTAGCTAAAGGAGGATGAATTTGTTGCACTAATGAAAGATGTTTGGCAACATCCTGAACCTGGATCTACAGTGCTAGCCTCAGTTCATTTTGCCAACAATCTAAAAGATCTGAAACAAGCAACTATTAAATGGGCTCATCGAAAGAAGCTTAGAGACGACCAAGGCCTCAGGAAGGTGGAAGAATCTCTCCAATCTATGTATGACTCTGAAGGTGGAGGTTTCTTGATTAATGAATTGAAGAATCTTCTATATCAATTGAAGAACCAGCGTAAGAAGCTACTAGCAGAACAGGAAGAAGTATGGCGTCTGAAAAGTTATGCCCTATTGCCAAAATGTGGAGATGAAAATACCAAATTTTTCCAAGCTTTTGCCAAAGGCAGAATGCTGAGAAATACAATTTGGGGGATGCCAGATCAAGATGGAAGGGAAATCTCCTCTTTTGAAGGATTAGCAAAAATAGGTAAAGACTATTTTTAGTCTCTCTACAAAGCTCAGGAAAGAGCATCAATAGCAGAAGTCATTCAGATTGCACAGCCATTTCCCACGATTTGTAAATGAAGCAGATAATAGGGACGTAATGGTTGAGTTTTCAAAGGACGAATTATCCAAGGTTCTTCACAGCTTTCAAAAAGATATGAGCCTTGGGCCAGATGGATGGCCGGTTGAATTTTTTCTTGGCGCCTACGATAAGTTGGGGGCTGATCTGTTGAAGGCGGTGGAGGAGTCTAGGGTCTCGGAGAAATCTGGATTCTTTCAACTCTACCTTCATTGCACTCATACCAAAAGTTGACAATCTTGTTACTTTTGACGACTTCAGACCAATCTCTTTGGCTAATGGCATTTACAAAATTGCGGCAAACATCATAGCAGAGGAGAATCAAGGTTATTTTATCAAAGCATATCTCAAGAGAACAGTTTGGTTTCTTAGAAGGAAGGCAAATCCATGAAGCTATAGGGATTGCTCTAAAGGTATTGCATAGTATGAAATCTAGAAAAGAAAAGGAGTTGTCATAAAAATTGACCTATCTAAAACGTATCATCGAGTGAATTGGTTTTATATCGGACTTCTCCTCACTCATCTAGGCTTCGAGGTTCCTTTCATCAATTGGATCATTAGTTATATTACTTCAGTATCTTTTGCAGTATTGATCAATGGCTCGGCCTCGCCTTTCTTCAAAGCAAAAGGAGCACTTTCACAATGTAACGCACCCTACGTTACCATAGGAATTAAAAACATACTAATAATTTTTATATTTTTTTAAATAAAATATTACATGCATAATGGTTATATGAATTCTTATAACAAATGCATAACAATTAGCATATCAGCGGAAACATAGGGGAGGGTGATTATTAGATTAAAATAAATAATGGAAATTTATTAGTAAAAGGAGGGGATCCTTAACAAAGATGGTGTTAATATTAGAGGGGAAGACAGAGTCACAAAGGGGAATTAGATGTTGCAAAAGGGTGGATAATGGGCTTCCAAGAATTGCTTAATTTATATCTGTCTTCGCAATTGATGTCGTTGGGGTGCTTCTCAATCTTGAGGGCTTCACAAATAAGACAATGTGTAAAGGGGAGCCGGAGCTAAGAGTTTGGCTTTATCAAAGCAGATCAAGTGGTTGGATTTGATAGAATGTTCTACAATGGCTGATTTGGTAATGCGACTATGATTGGTGTCAACAATGTGCTCTTTGAGTAAAGTTTGGATAGCCCTATCCATTTGACCAATGTAGGATTTGTCGCATGAGTAGGGAATCTGGTAAACTCCTTGGTTTAGAAGTGGGTTAGATTTGTCCTTGATGCTATTGAATAATTGTTTACGAGTCTTAAAAGGCTTGAAAATGGTTTTATTTTCTTTTTAGCAAGGCTTTAGCAATGACCTCAGTGATTCCATGAATATAAGGGAGAGAAGTGAGGGCAATGGGAGGATTATTAGCATGGGCCGACTTAGGCTTACGATGGAGGATATAGTGAAAGGTTTTGTTGATTAGCTTGAAGAGATTTAGAGGTGGGAGATGTTGGGGATCAGATATATATTCAAATAGCCCTAGAAATAAGAGTCAAAGCTACATATAATGTTCGATGCAATCAGAAATTAAATCACAGTTCTTGGCAAGCATAATTATAGTGACTTGAATTAACAAGAGGAGGGGAGTTTGCATTATGGAATCCCTTGGTGACATGATGTTGTTGATGACCTCTCAACCTACAACGGTGGAAGGCATGATGAGAAGAATGACTGTTTTAGGATGGTTTGTGGTTAATCACGGCAATCAAGATTACAGGACGAGGTCACAATTAAATGCCCAACTTATGGACTTTGAGAGATGGAAGCCCAAGTTTGAATATGGCAAGCCCGAGTCTTGCGGTCATTGCCCATTATCATCATTTACGGGTTCTTCCTTCCTCTGAGTATGGGACTCCTCTAGTGGCTTGGTTTTGTTGCTTGGTAGTGGAGCTATCATTAGTCATTAACTGTTGGGATTGTGATTTTCCACCAGGCCTTTGCAAAATCAATTGGACCCTCATCTCAAGGAAGGCAGCTTCTATGGGTTCTTCCTTCCTCTGAGTATGGGACTCCTCTAGCGGCTTGGTTTTGCTGCCTGGTAGTGGAGCTATCATTAGTTATTAACTGTTGGGACTGCGATTTTCCACCAGGCCTTTGCAAAATCAATGGGACCCTCATCTCAAGGAAGGCAGCTTCTATTTGGATTTAAGTGGCATGGTAGGTCAAGGGCATAGGCAAAGAGGGCACAGAAGCCGAGGACAGAGGCACCAACCTCAAATCATGAAGAGGCAGACACTTCAGCAATGACCAGCAGGTAGAGGATCCCAGTTCATATCTAGTACAAGATTTCTCAAGTGGAGGATTGGGTGAAAATGGAACAAGGTTTGGTTAGCAATGAGGAGATAGAACAGGAAATGCACCCCTAATTGCTGGAAGCTCACCCACTCTTACACCAGATATCTCAAAACAATTCTCCTCTAATGGCAAATGAAATCGATGTTGGAGAAAGTTCTCATAAATATCAAGGAGCGCAATGAGATGCTGTTGCTGTTGATTTTTTAGCACCATTGAGAGCCATTCTCTGGGAGAATGGAGGCACCTAGTTAGTTACCAAGAATTTGATTGCAGTCCAGGACTGAAGCTCAACCTGGGGCTGAGAGCCATTCTCTGGGAGAATGGAGGCACCTGGTCCGTTACCAAGAATTTGATTGCAGTCCAAGACTGAAGCTCAGACTAGGGCTGAGAGCCATTCTCTGGGAGAATGGAGGCACCTGGTCAGTTACCAAGAATTTGATTCCAATCTGGGACTGAAGCTTAGCCTGGAGCTGAGAACCATTCTCTGGTAGAATGGAGGCACTTGGTCAATTACCAAGTAGTTGATGTTAAATTTTGGTTAAGGTTAGGGTTTGATGCAAAAAAATAAAAATCAATGTTCTTTAATGCAAAATTACATTTAACAAACTAGTACTGAAACAAAATAGTACAGCAGTAGATAAAAACAGTAATCAGACTGTATAATTTAAAACATAATTTTCATCTCTTTCGACTTTTCAACTTTAACACTACCAATTGGGTCACTATGTTAAAGTAATTTCCAGTAGCATGTAACCAGCAGTATAAGACTAACAATAACAAATCTAATTTATAATAAGAGCAAGTTAGAGTACTTACCTGGAGTGTGGGACCCTTCTTGTTTTTACACTCAGAAATGTTCACCTTCAGAATGAGTTGAGCCTCTCAAAGGCCAGTCAACACTAGGAACCAGCTGACCCTGCTAGAGAGTAAGTACAAACCAGAGAGAGAGAGAGAGAGAGAGAGATGATAGATGTAATACAATCAAACAGGGATTGTCAATGACAATTAAAACATAATACAAGACTCAATACCATAGTTCTAAACTCCAAAAACAAAAATAAGGTTACAGACAAGTAACACAGTGAACCAAATCACAGTTAAACTTTAGCTCAGATACAGACCCTAAATAGTTCTTAGCACTAACCATAAATCAAAGACAAGGTACCACAAGATCAAGAACAACAAGGTGTAAAGATCACGAATGAGCAACCAAGGTGGGTACAACCAATCATCTCTCTCTCAAATGCACAAGTGTTCCATACACAACTCGAAAGCTCATCATCATTGTATAAGGAAGGGTCCACACTAGATGATGTGATCATGTGGTCCTCCAAGCTTCTCCTTAGGTCAATTGTTAGTGGCTCCATCAAGGGGTGGCCAATCCCTTGAGAAGACCATCTAGCTCAACCATTTCAAAGGCCTGGGAAAAGAGGACATCACACATCATCATCTTGGTCCACTGACCAGGATCCACCTAGTTAACTAACCAGGTTTGTCACTGTAGGAATTACTTGGTCCTCGTGATCAAGAATCCGCTTGGTCCCAAATTAGGAGATCTCGGTCTCAACCTGCAGGACCTGCTTGGTCCTCGTGACCAAGAAATTGTCTAGTCCCAAACCAGAATACCCTAGAGACAAATAGGGGCCCTAGCCACATGCTAGGGACTTTGCCATGGCATCAACTTGCTTGGTCCCCGACTAAGAAGCCCAAGAGACGGTTGGGGGGCCTAGGGTACCTTCTAGGGTCTTACTCTTTACTCTGCCTGGTTAACTTGACCAAGAACCCTAGTTAACTGACTAGGGTACCATCCTCTATAAGAAAGGGTCTCGCAGCTGCAATAACTTTAATAGCTGACATTGGTCAACTTGATGCAGCCTGGGGCTGAGGCACCTAGTCAGTTACTAGGTCATCACTAGAAGCCCTAGACTAGGTCTAAGCAAGTGATGTACTCCTCCCCTTTGTCAGTGGGTTATGGGACCTTCTCAAGGGACTAGCCACCCCTTGTTGAAGCTAGCACATCATTTTGGTGACAACAAGGGAAAAAGGACAACCAAGAATAATCTTCCTTATATGGGACGATGTACTTGAATTGGCACATGTGTGTTGATTTTTCCTGAGCAGCATCGAGTGCCATTCTCTGGGAGAATGGAGGCACCTGGTCAATTACCAGGATATTGACCCAATCTGGGACTGGGAACTCAGCCTAGTGCTGAGAGCCATTCTCTGGGAGAATGGAGGCACCTGGTCAGTTACCAGGATATTGACCCAGTCTGGGACTGGGAACTCAGCCTGGGGCTGAGAGCCATTCTCTGGGAGAATGGAGGCACCTGGTCAGTTACCAGGATATTGATCCAGTCTGGGACTGGAAGCTCAGCCTGGGGCTGAGAGCCATTCTCTAGGAGAATGGAGGTACCTGGTCAGTTACCAGGATTTCACTGTAAGCCCCAGACCGGGTCTGGGCAAGTGGTGTACTCCTCCACTTGGTCTTGGTGGCAACAGGAGGGTGAAGTAAAGCAATTAATTATCTTCCTATGATGATGTACTTGGAGTGGACATGAAGACCCTGAAGAACACCTGGGTGATTTATTGAAGAACCATAGAACCCAAGCACCACTTGGCTTGGTCCATGAACCCACCAGCTAGAAGAAGAAGAAAAAATAAATATGTATTTATTTATGTATTTTGGGTCAACTCATTATTGGAGAAAAGACAAAATTAAAAAGATGAATGATGTGAAGAAATTAAAACATATATGTTATATATATATATTTATTGGAAGGTCGGCCTCAATGATTAAAATAAAAATTTAATGGCTAATAATGCAGGTCGGCCTCATTTCTTTGGGGACAAAAATAAATAATAAAAATATATATATATAAGAGGACAGGTCGGCCCCAATTAAAGTGGAAATTTTCCACTATATATAAGCAATAGAAAACTCAATATTTCAGACAGAATTTTTGTGGGATCTTCAAGAGACAGCTCGTGGGTTTCAAGGACAGCTCAGAAATCAGTTCGGTGGTGTCTAGAAGACAGTTCAGTGGTGTTAATACATGCTTCTGGTTACTGCTGGGTTCTCTCCATTGTTAATGCTGGTTTATATATACTTCTGATTATTGCTGGGTTCTCTCCATTACTGCTGGGTTATCTTCTTACTGCTGGGGTATCTTATATTGCTGGGTTCTCACCATTATATTGCTGGGTTCTCTCCATTATAATGCTGGGCTATATATACTTACTGCTGTGCACACCTGAACTCTGCTAAGGGTGACCTTCTTACTTGCTGGTTCATATTTCAGTTCATCTGAGTTGCATTCAGGGTGACCACAACAGACATCAGTGAACAGTACAGGATGGTTGTACAAGTTTGATACTACTTCAGCTACAGCAGAACAGGGTTCTTCTTGGTCAATGAAACAATACTAATTGTTGGAAAGGCTTGTTTAGCCTGCTGTTGTAAAACTCAGACATCTCATATTTAAGGAAGATATTCTTGCTGGGGTTTTTATACCTTAAAAGGTTTTCCCCAGGGTAAACATCTGTGTTCTTGTAGATGCATGTTGTTCTAATTTTTATTTACAGTTAGCTATCTCTGCATTTTTTATATTTACAGTCTGCTACTGCTATCATTTTTCAATTTTTAACAATGTGGACTATGGATACCAAGAGAAGAGACTAAGGATTTGTCTAAGGGTGACTTACCCAAAGAGGGTGGGTCAAAAGCCCACAATGAACCCCAACTAAGGTGTTAAAAGGTCAAAAGCCCACAACTAATGTACCAAAGTGTTAAAAGCCCACAATAAGATTAAAGGGGACTTAACCAATGAATTTTATATTATTATTTTGGATCCCTTGGCTTGAGGAAGTCAACCAATGATAAGATATAAAAGAAGATCCCTCTCTAGTGAAAATCAATCATCAAAAATTCATTCCTTATCTCTGTCCAAGGAATTCTTTGGGTACTTGCAGCTGCTGTTCATCTCCTTCTTCAGCTCCGAATTTTTGTTTAAGGCGTTTGCATCTTCAACAGGACTGTCTTACCTTCTTATGACTGACAAACATCAGTCTTAAGCCCCAAATCAAGGCTGCCGCCTTCACCTTCAAGCCTGCCTTCATTCCTTGAGGGTGCCAAGTTCTGCTAGAGCCCAAATTAGCGCTGCCGTGACTGTTGCAGGGTCTGAACAAGCATGCCGAGTATTGCTACGGTCCTAATTAGGGCTGCCAAGGACAGATCTAGCCCTAGAAAGGGCTGCTGTGGCTCAGCTCTTGCCCAACAGGACTGCCGTGGGTTCTTTGGGGCTGCCAAGGGTTCAGGAAGGGCTGTCAAGGGCAGCCGAGGGTTCAGATAAGGCTGCCGTGGTCTGCTAAGGCCCAAATCAGGGCTGCCGTGAAATTTTAAGGAGAGCCGAGGGCGATCTGGACCTAAGAAGGCTACTACAGGTGACAGAAATGCTACCACAGGTTAAAGGAGCTGCTATAGTGCTGCTACAGGTTCCTTGAAGGCTACTACAAGTTGTCAAGTAGTGCTAGGTTAAAGGGGCTGCTACAGGATTTCTACAAGCCCTAAGGGGCTGCTACAGGATTTCTACAAGCCCTAAGGGGCTGCTACAGAATTGCAGTGGACAGATCTAGGGCTTACATCATCTGCATCAGCAGGGCTTGCATCGGCAGGCAGAGTCCATTCTTCTTGGCAGTTTTATCTTGAGACCCTCTTGGTATAAGTGCCCTAGAGGCAAGTTTATTTTTTGATGTAAAGTCTGCTCTAACTTTGTTCATGTAAAACTCAGTGATCTCATATTTAAGGAAGATTATTTTTGCTGGGGTTTTTATCTTCTGAAATGTTTTCCCAGGGTAAAATTTTGTGTGCCCTATTGTGTTGATTGATCCATGATGAATGTTTTATTTTTCAAGTGCATCTACTAGTCAACACCCTACAAATTTAATGAAACTTCCTAATCCAAGCGCTAAGATAAGGTAGAAAAAGCTTTCCATGCTTAATAAGTGATTTTGCTTGACTGAAGGGTATATTTTTATTAAGGTCATGACAGAGGAGTTCAATCAACTTCAACAATCAGGCATCAACACCACCAACATCAAGGTATGTACCTAGTTTGATGTGCTTGATTAAATTCCAATCCCTTACCCTCATAAATGATAGAATCTAGTGGAAACAGTGCAATCCTGAAATCCTGAAAACTATTAAGTCTCTTGAACCTGAATGGGATCTAAAAGTCTACTTTTTGCATATGAAGTTCGATGAGGTTGGAACCACTCTCAAACATCCTGAAACAATTAATGGTAATGTTAAAAATTTAAGTAAAAGGATGGAAAATAAAAGATAAGGAGAATGCCACATTACCATTTACTGTTACTGGCTTCAATGTATGATGTACTGGTCAAATTTTTAAAACTCCATGGCGATTTTTTGGGTCTTCACGTGATTTTTTAGGAAAATCCCGATTTTTTCAAAAAATCGCAAGGTCCGATTTTTGCAAAAAAATCGGTAGGCTGAAAAAATCACGATTTCTCGGGAAATCGGCGATTTTTCAGCGATGTTTTCCACTATGGTACAGACTTGAATGTACAGTTTTGGTATGTATGCCCTAGAGGCAAAATTGATGTAAAGGTCTATGTAAAATTCAGTCATCTCATATTAAGGAAGATATTCTTTGCTGGGGTTTTTATACCTTGAAAGGTTTTCCCCAAGGTAAACTTTGTGTTCTCGTGGATGCTTGTTCTTCTTACTTATGGTTCATGATCTACTGTTGCTAAATCTCAAATTAAATTTTTAAGTCTGCTATAATTTGCAAGAAGACTGTTACTGCTGTTAAATCTCATATCTATGTTAAAATTTAACAAAATAACCTCTCTAAATTTCTGAAACCCTAGTGACAAAAACATATATCAGCTCCAGTAACAAAACACTATGAAAGGAACGAGACAACACAGGAGCATTTCAGCAACAAGCGTCCCATTTCATAGTTTCCTACTTTGTAAAAGTATTACCTTCCCTTTCTTGCCTTTCACTTGCTTTTTGGCCTTAGCACTGATATCCTTTGCTGATGTGTTCGCAGTTGCAAATTTCTTTTCAACGGATTTCTTTTCAGGTTTTGGAAGTCGTCCCTTTTCGCTATCACCTTCAAGTTCATCTGCCTGTTTATCTACAGGAAAACGAAACTCTGTCCCCTGTTGTCGATCACCTAAATTGTCCTCTGACCTTGTCTCCACCTCGTCTACAATGTCTGTTGCTGGATGCTTATCAGTACCTGCAGCCAACTGTCTTCTCAGTTTCGATTTGTTCTTGGAACCTTGCCTCTGAGCAGGCCTCGAAATTCCCATATCATTTTGAGTTCCACTATCTGTGTTTGACTGACCCAAAACTGTACTTAGTTCAGCTTTATTGGAATCCCTGCTTCTTTGATTTCTGGAGCTGTAATCAGTGCCATCTGCTTCAGTTGAAGCAGTATCTTGATACACGTTATTAACCCCTCGTTTGGCACTAACCATCTTTAGCATTGCTTCTAGCAGACTAGCTTCATCATCCATATCACTGTTATCGATTGCATGCTCCCCGTCACTAGAATTGGCCTCTGTGTTGTTTTCAATTTCTTCTTCCTCATCCTCCACAATACTTTCGTAGCTTGCATTATTGCTATCATCAGGTAGATTGTCAAAATGTTCTACACCGGTGCCAAATCCTTCAAATTCTTCCGTCTTCTCTAAAAGAGAGAAATCTCGAGTGACCGTGTGTTTGCTAGTCTTGTTGTCTTCTTCAAAATCTAAGCTGTTGCCCTCAAAACTGTCAGGTTCTGCCCCTAGTGTCGATCCCTCGTTGATTGCAAGGTCGTCTAGTTCTGCCACAATGCTGTATCCATGTGCCCTCGTATCCTCGCTTATTCCTTGAACTGGTGAGTCACAATCCAATCTCTCATCAACCCCTTCCACAATCCCATGTAGGAAACTATCCTCCTCAAACACATCCCTCAACTCCATAACTCTATCTCTGTGCTTCTTTGACTGCTCGTGGTTCTTCCACTGCTTATCCGACTTAAATTTCTTACTGCAAACAATGCAATACAACTCCGGATTCCCACCGGGCTGCCCGGACTCCGATCCCTTCTTGCCCTTAACATCATGGCTACCTCGATTCCAATCATCTTCCACTTCCTCGCCCTCATCAACTCTTGCCCATTCCTGCTCCTCATACTGCCTTGCCCTCACGAGCTTCTCCTTCTCCAATTTCTCGCGCCGAAGCTTCGCCTGCGCTGCCTTCTCCTCCTCTTCCTTCTTCCTCTGCAGTTGCCTCTCCAAAACCCTCTTATCCCTCTTTTTAACGAACTCGGCAAGCTGACGCACGGTCTCATTATACTCCCTCTTGGCCTTCTTCCTCAATTTCTTATTCTCGTCCTCCATCAGCCTCCTGGTCTTGCGATTCGGCCCTGCGGAAATCCTATACTCATCAACCCAAGTAAAGTCCTTGACGGTGGAAAACCCAAGCCAATAGTTATAGAAAGCAGAGACCTGGGCATAGGGGCTCTTGAGGTTTCCAAATAGGGGGGCCTCGGGGACGGCCCCTGTCCCCATTGAATGAGCGTATGCTATTTCCTGCTGGAACAAGGTCTGAAATATATCCCCATAAACCCTAAAGAAACCTTTACCGGTATCCCCGTAGCCAGAATAAACAGAAGTGCAGAAATATGACCACAAATTGATATCGAAATCGCTATTTTTTGTGGAGGACGACGAAGCAGAAGAATAGAGGATTTGGCTGCGGTGAGAATCATACCAGGAACGCTCGCGGGGATCGGAAAGCACTTCGTACGCACGAAGAATTTCCTGGAACTTCGCGGTTGCCTCCTCCTGCGAAGCGCCGCTTTGGATAGCCTTGTCGGGATGGAGTTTCAGGGCCAACTTTCTGTACGCTGCGCGAATTTCGTCAGCTGTGGCGGTCAGCTCGATGCCCAGGATTTCGTACAAGCATCTCTGTGGCCCTTCCGCTGCGGCCATTGTTGTGGAAATTCGGGCTCCCAAAGTGAAAAATTGCAGGAGCACACTGCAGATTGATTCTGATTTCTTTAGACAGTTAGAGGAGTTCAGAACCGCGGGACTCTGGATCCGACCCCCGCAAAGAAACAAGAAAAGACGTCGCAGAAAAGGTTCTATGGGCGCCTTAAGCTAATTAGGTCGTCACATTATCCAACTTATACTCTTTTCTTTTAAAAAAAAAGTCTTCACATTTTTTTAAGAAGAGAAAGAGTTTCTTGATATTCAACACTTTGAATCAAAGAAGCTCCGTTTTTCTTGTTCCTCCGACAAAGGTCTAGTTGATCAAATACATAGTTCCAATATGTCAATATTTTACCCAATTGTCAATCTATTCAATACATATTCTATTGTGTCGTTCAATATTTACTCAATGTGTCACAATACATAGTTCCAATATGTCAATATTTTACCCAATTGTCAATCTATTCAATACATATTCCAGTGTGTCGTTTAATATTTACTCAATGTGTCACAATAAGTATGTCAATATTTTTACCCCCATTGTCAATTTATTCAATGCATATTCCATTGTGTCGTTTAATATTTACTCAATGTGTCATAATAAGTATTTTGTAGAAACAAAATACTTCTATGTATATACGTCGAAATGTATCAGAACCAAAAAGAGAATATCGTGGTTCTCCTATGTATCGATGAAAGTAAAATGCAATAAATATCTATGATCAGTAGATATGCCCAAAAAAAAACATCGGTTTGTAGATAGTTTTGAAAGACGCAAGTGTGTGGCCAACCATCTGCAAACTAGAAACCCTTCTTCGATAATACATTTGCACATTGATTGTAGGTCCAGGAAATATGATGGAAGTGAATCTGATCAAAATAACTGAGGCTATCCATGACCCTACGTTTCCAGTGTGTCAAAACAGGGACCTCTAGACGCTAGGAGCCTGAAATCCATTCGATAATTGCTAAGGAATCACCATATATCTTAATGTCCTCAAAACAGATCTTTATTTGCTAAGAAGAGGACCCCCAACAGTGCACTTAACTTTGCACACACATTACTACCCTCACCACATCCAAAGGACATATCCACGTAATGTCCAGGTTCGATGATGATAATGCAACCAGCACCACAAAGGCCCTCTTGTGAGGCTCCATCGAAATAGCCCACTGGAGGGATGGGCGAGAAAGAAAGGAGAGATTTATCAGCTCTGTGTCAATCTGCCTTAATAACAAAGTATAATGAGATAAAATGTGAAATGTATCTGATATCCCCGATCTGTGAGAAGGCAAAATCCTCGAAAAGTATAGTGTTGCGATATCTCCACGGTCCCCACATAAAAAGTAAAGCATAAGACATCTGCCGACTATGACACTGGTGCCTATGGACCAAACATCTGTTTAATGAACCAGCATTCCACAGACCAGCGATGTGGAAAGTATAGGAAATTTCTTCCCATATTTGGATGGATATGTGGCATTGAGTGAAAAGATGGTATGTCGATTCTTCTGCCAAGGCACACAGTGGGCAACAAGATGGGCCAATGTCGCTCCTGAGCCGGAAAATATTCCCTGTAAGTAACATGTTATTCAAAGCCAACCATGTGAATATTTTGATTTTAACCAGCACATTCCACCACCAAAGAACATTAAACCACCAGTTGATAACCGGAGCAGGAAGTGTGTCAGTGATTGCATCATAGGCCAACCGAGTGGTAATTAAACAAGAGCCACAAAGTGGCAATGTCCCTGTGACTTTGTGTTTTGTCTTAATAGGTTTAATAGATATAATGTTTTTAAACATTCGTGCAATTAGATTTAGATTTTTCACACATTTTAGAATACTCTTTAAAAAACATTTAATTTGAATTTTAAGATTCTGCTAAAATAATTGCATGTGGGAAAATTGATAGAGTTTATAACATATCAAATCAAATAACATTACGCCAAGCGCTTTCCGGCAAAACCTTTCTCTTCATTGGTTTCATTCTTAAATGAAAAGGAAAGTGGGGAGGTTTTTTAACTTAATTGGGTTGAACTAATGTAGATAGCCAAGGCAACTTCTTAGGGGAGGTCGCATCACTCACCTAAACATCACCTTGTGTAATCTACAACATTGGTAGCAAGGGCATCCTCTTAGTGCAATCTACAAGATTGGCACCAAGGGTATCATCTTAGTGCAATCTACAAGATTGGCAACAAGGGCCTCCTTGGACCAATATAACAATATCCAACCTTTGAAGAGCACATTCCTCATTTCAAACCTTGTTTATTGTGTCTATTGTTATGTAACCACGTAATTGCATATTTCCAACCTTTGTGGTGGCAATGTCCCTCCATGTAGGACCCCGGTCCTAGTTAATCTAAGTTCATAAATAAAGAACCTTCTAACATTGTTGACATAGTGTTTCATCTCTCTGTTTTGCTTCCGTTTTTCTAATTTGGTTAAATTTCATGTCTTTAAAAAAATATAACACATTTTCATTTGCAGGTTAAATTTATTTCTAACATTTACTACCTTGTGCAGGTGTACAATATATATATATAAATGCATTTTCTCATTCAATTGAATTTCTGTTATAACATGAAGTAATGAATATTGACAGAGTTAGAAAGGGGTCATTATACCTGCAAGAAAAATACCTGCAAATAGCTAGTAGATCCCTTCTGTTTTGCTGCTTCCTTTGCCCTGTTTCGCTGCTTCCTTTGCCCTGTTATAGACCTGCAATCAAACTCTTCCCAAACCCTTGAAACTCAACCTGCCCAAATAGTTTTGCCACCCTGCCAACTGGCGAGGTCTCGCCGACCACCCAGTTCCAAAGGTACCCCTTTGGACCCCCGAGCCCAAACCGAGTACAAGCCAACCAGTAATTCCCTTCTGCAAACTCTCCAACAAGAACCCCCCCCCCATTTCTTTGCTGCTCTCTCCTGCTATCTCTGCTCCATCTCCTATCCAAAAAATGCAAGGTGAAGAAGACCCATTCTCCTCCTTCTCCTCTCGACCTTATTCCCCTCCTTTTTCCTTCCACCGACTCCTCCTATCATAACTACCCCTATCCTCATCATTAATTTTATCCAACTCCCCATTCCTCCTCGAGCCCCAACATTTGACTCATAAAACAAGATTGTATTATTTTATTATTAAATTTAAGTTTGGGTTGGTTCATCTTCCAACACTCAACCGACAATCTCTCGGCAATATTATAGCATTCTTTCCTTTTCCAAAATTTTAATTAATAATTAATAAAATGTTATTTAAAATTTTACATCCACCATAAGTGTTTCACACTCACACGTTTTACCCTATTAATTGCTAGTCATCTCTCGATGACCTTATAATTAAATGTTTCATAATTTAATTTATAATTTCTATTAAACATCTCCCAATGTACATTTCGACACCTGTTCATCAATTGCATAATATATCTATTTATAATTTACCCTATTTTCTAATTAACTTAGACATGACAATAATTAAATTAATAGTAATAAATTAATTCTTATCCATATGTTTTAATTAATTAACTACCTTGTAATTAATATTAATCTATCAAATTAATATTACTTTAATTAACATTACAATAGCGATTTAACATGTTAACCCTTAGTCTTGACTAATTAAATTCGTTAATATTAAATCATGCATTACTAACCAATTGCATTAATTACTACCTAAGTTAACCATAACATGTTTATTAATCAACAATAATCACAATAATTAACACTAATCAACATTAGAACTTGATCATCATTCATTACCACGTAAGTCACTCATTCAACCTATTCCATTATCTTAATCATAAATTACTAACTCAATGTATAAATTTAATCTCCTGGTTAGATAAGTAGTAATAATGTAATTAATGCCTAATCATTATAGTTCAGTATTATTTCACGCAATTGACACATATGTAGACGAGTTATGTAAGCGTAGCTACGGCTTACATACCTCGTGTAGGTACACTAATAGTACTAAACCACACAATATTCTTAATTAATTAAGTTAATGTTTATTGACGCATTCCTAACATAATTTGACTATTGGGTCATTCGCTTGATTAAATACCATTAACTAACGAACAATAATACCAGTTACTAATTTACGACACACGACTCTGCAAGGTCCTCAACATATACAATTGATCAAGTCTTCCCTCCTAACATCATGGTACACCTACCTACCTACTCCATCTATCTAGTTCACAACTAACTTCCACATCCTATCCTTCCTCTGCTGGACTACCCTGAAGTGCCAAGTCATGGCCGGCTCCAGTTAGAACCCGTAAGCGGAAGTGTCGACTACATCGACCAAACTTCCCCAGCAGGCAACCACCAGTCATCATCACACACCTTGGGGAGCGCGCCGTAGCACAGCCCTCCCATGACTCTGGGTTTCGGGGATAAACGGTGGGTAAATCCTCCACCCCCCTAATGGAACAAGGGACTATGTCTACCCGACATAATAACCGCGTTGCACTTGTACTCGGTTTGTCATCGTATAACCAATCTGGGCGGTTGAGTTTCATGAAACCCTACCCCACCCATACATCATAATAAACAGCATAATAATCATGCGAAAGTAAATAATGCATCACCTGCATACCGTTTATCTTTCGAAGTCCATGTCCCCGAGGATCTCCCACCTCGTAGGACCCAGCTATCACTTAGCCTTTTTAACCTGTAAGTCAGTCCTCGACATACAATCTCGAATATCGTGCATGTACACATACATTTCGTCATAACATAACAACAATAATCAATTTATTATTTTCACCATGCACTCGGTATTATAACATTCTTTCTTTCAACAATAACTTAATGGTATCCACGTACCCATCGTTCATTAACTTGCATATATGAGACATAACTAACACATGATACATATCTAACATGACTACATATCCTAATACTAACATCACACACCCACATATATATGTCGGAAAAATTATAGAACCACATGTCCATAGTGTCACCAAACCGACGAAGTCTCATAATCAAGTAAACACAACATATAATAATAGTTTAGGTAGAAATGTCAAAACAGGGCGTTACATACACCCACCCTTTAGGGAACTTCGTCCCGAAGTTATGGTCAAAATAGTGTGGAACCATCACGATGCATGATCTATGCGTCCTCCTAGGTAGCTGAACCTAGGGTGTACTTTCCCTACTGGGCCACTTCCTAAATATACATACGACATCTATAATTTCCTTCATTTAATCTTATTGGAGTTGTCCTTATATTTCGTTTAACATTCACATAGGTTGTTGGTTTGACTACTCAAGGTTCATTACCATTCTTAACCCATAGAATATTCAACATCCTTGTTAAATTAAATGACTCTTTAATCGGAGCTTATCTTTAATTAATTTCACTTTGACTTACGCCATTTCTCTATATCAAGGTTTATTATTAGTGATAAATTATGAAGCCATCATGCTCTTTATTTAGAGGTTGTTGGTTTAAATGATACACCCATTGAGACTACAGTTTAAACATGAAGGAGAACTTCCATATCATCATTAACAACTTTCCAAGTTCAACTAGAACTTATCATCGATTGCATTTCCATTCATCTTGTAATCCTTACCTCATTGTCCTATGTGTGATACTATTTCGCTAACTATCCCTACCTCGATACACCCATTTCCTTATTCACATCGTTATGTTGATCTTCTAATCCTATCTACTCTATTACTTTTAGTATCTAAGTTACACTTATTAGTTCTTCTTTCTTTCTTTTTTTATTTTTATTTTTATTTTTTTAATCCCGTAATTACACCAGATGATGACTCTTACTTATTTGTGCACACTAACATTATAGTCATTACTCATCATTACCTATACTGCATTAACAAAATCTCATCAGAATACGCTAATGAGATCATTTGTTCTATCACACCATACCAATTACTATGGTTGATGCTCATGTGGTTTAACCCCCTTACTTACTTTAACGGTCTTTTGTCATTGACACGCCTATAATTCATAGGTTGCAATTATGTTGTTTGTTGTTTTTTTAACTAACATAAATTCATTCTATGTCCAATATTATTTGTTGTGCGATATCCTTTATTACTCATACATGAATAAGTGAAAGCTCGAAACTAACACATCATCAACAACATATGCCAATGTGCGTTACTTTAGGTAAGCCAAACTAGGCACACTCAACAATGTTCTTCAAAATCACTATATAACCATACTTTTAAAGCTAATATTTAGGTGAAAATCAAGTCCAATTCATTCCAAAATCCCAATTATCCATTTAGTAAGCATCTACTTCTAAGTCATACATCACACATCATTTTCCTATCAATGTATTACATTATGAACCACTTTCAGGAAACCTGACTTATGCATCTCGTGATATATCATTTTATTTTTGTTGTTTACATCTTAATTTTTTTTTTTGAAATAAATTCATTCCCTTACTGGATAGCATCACATCCTTACGAATTTCCTCCTAACATGAATACATAGGTTTCTCACAGAATTTTAAAATTTTGCCATCCTGTCTATTGTCGATCAACTTTTAATTTTATCCTCGTAGAGTGAAGATGAAGACCATGTATTTACTTGGCATACCAGAATTGATTTTATGTCCTACCATGTCTTGATGAGACATGCACAATTCTTCTATTACGATCTTCTCTTTATTATTACTGCCAACTTCTTTAGTTGCTGCAACCTCCCATTGATATAATGTGTGTCATTATACTCTTCTTGTTAGGGACTAAGTTAAATGTCCAAATGCATTCGTGTTACTTTACGCTATTGCTACCTCGCACAATTGTTGGTTTGATATCTATCTGCTTCACACATTTTGGACGTAATGATAATGCCACTTATTATTATTTTTTATTTTTTTTTCCTAGTCATTATCTATACATCATTCGCCAACTACTGCTCCTTATTTAATTATCTCATCGTTTATGTTATTATCAACTCCTTGCCGCCGCCATGATTTTGAGTGCTTTTCTTGCACAACTCTATCCACTGATGTGGTGATAGTTCCATTCTCTACCTTCATTACAACTCACGTCCCTCATATTACTTCTATTATGGCATACAACAATTATTACATATATATATATATATTAGTAACTTTTAATAATGGCCATACTTTGGTTGTTAGCTTGCATGCCATCCATAACATATTGTTGTAACAAAATTTAAATTTCATATATCCATTCACCTCCTCCCATACTAGGTTTGAAATAATTCTTCCTTTTGTACCATTCTTTCTATCACCAACACTCTCATGGTAATCATGTGTTGTTGAAACATCTTGTCTTTTACCTATTTGAATTTATGTTGTCCGTACTTATCGCATATATATATCTACTGATATCATTATCACTTTCAAACATCTTAGTCCCTACCAATTTACATGTCTAGTCGTTATAATGCATCACTTCATTTAATGCTCTTCAATATGTATTCTTAGTACTTTTAATGTTTTCATTAGTTCACAAGCTACCTTGTTCATAATAATATAACAAATGTCATCCCTTTCATCCTTTTGTATTTGGGCATTCGACACAATACATAGCCTCATCTTAAATTATCATAAGAAAACACACACATGGGACCTAATATCGAACATAAGTTATCAATTTATTGATAAGGATGCAAATGTTTTTATATAAACCAAATGAAACCAAGATATCCCACTCACAACACTAGTTGTTTTGGACTCGATGCCACACCTTCATCACGCCAAGACTCCCTCCCATTCGCACCCAAGTATAGAGGTAACCCGTGTGAACATTGAAACTGCTATATTTATCTCTTCTTGTAGTTCTTTAGATTAACCAAAAGGGTCACCTACTTATAAGGTGGTAGAAGCAATTATTTCATTAAGTATACCAAATGTTGTCCTCCCTCAACAATTGAACACAGATTACTCCACAAACGGATGCACACTCAACGTGAGTAAGCTCAACATTACAGAGCTTTTAATAATTTGGTCTAAACACCATGTCACACATCATGATACATCATGCAATAAGTAAACAATTTGCCCAGAAATTTCACCCCCTCTCCTACACGACAGTTTCCCTTCTTCCATTTAATGCGTTTATTTTACTCTTATAGATTATGTACAACGATATAATTTTCCCTATGATACTTAAGTAGAATCCTCGATGACATGTCATCAAATGCGACACTCCTTGGTATAGAAAAATGTCTCTTTCATTGATTATAGAAATTAACGAACCTCTTTATATGGAGAAGGTACGAGGATGATGGGCTACATGATCCCACAACCGGCATCAATCATGTGATTCGTGGGGTAAGATACTATGTCTTTGGTAAAACGCAAGGCATTGGATTGCTCTCATGTCTTAGGCAGTCATCTATGTATATCTACTGCGAGGTTACACTTGCCCACTTGCCGTGATCCCGTGCATGAACCCTCTTATGTCACTCAATCTAACTTTCAAGTCAACTCCTAATCCTATAACCAATTCAATTTACTTTACAATTTAAACCTAAAATTTTATTATAAGATCTTTAAATTATAAAGTTAATTAATTAAGGAAATATAATTTTACTAATCCTAACATGAGATGTAAACCTTAATTAATTTTTAATAATTAATAATATATATATATTGTAAAACTAAACCATAATTCATATTAATTATTAATTCTAATTTATAATTCATGGAATAACACTAAAATGGAATTATAATTTTGTTAATTTTTAAATAATTTTATAATTGTGTTAATAAAAATTAACCAAATTTAATTCTTAACGAAAAGATAACTTTGATTAATTATCATTCAATAATAGAGAGCATTAAATTATAATAATATTATTAAATATTTAACAATTTATACAATTACAAAATTTAAATAATAAATTATAAATGGTTCAAATAATAACCTAACCCTAATATCTTGATGGACCCTTCGCAGTCCTGCATGAGGCCCACGCGTCCTCATCTCACTATCCCACTCAACAAGAAAACGACCAGGGCGTAAACCCTCGCCCATTTCCTCCACCAAATTTTCTAGGAGCTCGCTCTGCAAGTCAGTGCAACAGCTCCGCGAAGCTCCATGGCTTCATCTTCAGCGAGTTATAGGTGGAGTACGGCTCTGCCCCTTGTGGATCCCCGTGGTGCTCCTACTCAGCATTGGGTTTCCTTTGAAGGCTCAGGTTCTAGGGTTTGTGGACTTGGGAGTTGCTATCCCCTTGCCCCGGGTTCGGTTCGAATCACCGCCGAACTCTTCGCCAATGAAATTTAAAGGAGGAATGGCTGCTGCATTATCAATATTTGATGAGCGTCAAGCAGCTCTAGTTGCTGAGGTTATTGGTAGAGGATTGTCTTGCAATGGTAATGAGACTGTACAAGATCTGGTGAATGTGCAGCCTTCCCCTGTTTTTGTTTTTGTTTTTTTTTTTTTGGTCGTTTGATTTGTTTTACAGAGGGTTTTGGACCGGTGGCTGCCCAGCTGGGCGCCCCGTCCTCCCTTCACGCAAACACCGCAGGGCTATGCTTGGCCGGCTGCGCATGGGCAGGCCCATGGAGCACCTCGACCTAAATTGTTCTGTTAATTTTTTTTTAAATATATCACTTGTATATTTTAGTTTTTATAAGGTCAAGCTCGATTTTTTTTTTTAAAGCAGTTTATTTTCATAATTATGGCACCCTACATGGCCTGCGCATCCTGGTAATGCCTCCCCTCCCTCTCGGTCGTGACGTTGAGTGCATTGGTCTCCTCACACTCGTCGTAGGCACTACCCCCTCTCTCCCCACGCGCAGACAAGTTCCACGGCCTGTGGAGCTCTACACTCTCTCTCACTCGCTGGGACTGCATGAGTTCCCCCCCCCCCCCAACACAGGCCGTCTCTCACGCACGCAGCCCGAGGGCTCCCCCTCTCTCGCCTGGGCCGCATCCTCTCTGCATAAATGGGCCGCGTCCTCCTCCCTCTGCGGCAGGTCTTCCTCCACGCAGCCTCCCACCGCCCACACTAGCACCCCAAGAAATCTAAATCCGTTTTGAAACCGAGTAAAGCCCAGTGCCGATATAGGCAGGTTGTTTTTAGAAGCTGTGAAAAATGCCTGCGAGGGCCATTGACACTCCTCTTCAATCCTGCACTCCCTTTCGGCATGACAAATGGCCATGCAATGCAGAACAGCACCCTCGGTGGGTTGGAAATGTCCATCCCATAGCATCTCCAGCAGCCATTCCACGGAGATTACATATGAAGAGGAGTTTCACCTGTAAATGCGTTGCAAATGCGGACACGCATCAGAATGTTTCTCTCAAATCCACACAAACCGCTATTCCTGTCCTGGTAACCCCTGTTGCTCGGACCTTTTGTTTCCCCGTTTAGATTAAGTATTTGTTGTGCTCGGATCGCTGTCAGGGTTTATGTTTAAGTGTTTTTGAGTTCCCTAAAAGAAACACGCCAACAATGTTCTATTTAGAGATTAATAGTTTGAATACCAAGCAATCACGTTTAGCATATTGTATTATGGTTATTACATGTGGTTTTAGCTGTTAGCAGGTTTAGGAATGGCGGCGGCCCCCCCCGGGCGCCCCTTCCTCCCTTCCGCGCGCACAGACTCTTCCCTTATTAGTTATATAGATTGCAGATTATAGAATATATTGGGATCGGACCGTGTCACATTCGAGTTGACGTTTAAATTGACCTCCACACTAACAAGGTTTCTGCGTTCTGCGTTTGGTAGAAATATAAACCTGTGTAGTGTAAGTTATACTTCTGCATCTTTTGAGGAAAGCTGGGTTTTCCTTTAAATGTATTTTTATTACCGATCTGGGTTCGATACCAAGGTCAAGTTTATTCGGATCTTTGTATAAGAAATAGCGCCCAGCCTTTGCGATTTTCTTTATGAACAGAGTCGTCGCAAAACAATTAGTACCCGGCATTAATTTTGGACTCTGTTATCGCAACTCGAAAGTTAGGTTAGCATTCCTAGATTATACTTCGAAGTAATGAGCCTTTACATAACTGTATGGCCAATTGGCTGTACACCATAAAACCTTAGCCTTTGAAACTCTGCGTTAGAATTTTATCTCTGCCTGCTATAGTCGAGTTGAAATTGAAGTTTATTTATTTTATGCAATAAACACAACAAAACAAAAACTATTTCATTATACATTTTACAACAATGTTTTTTTTGTTGTTGTTTATACTAATATATATTATTTATATGTATTTCATATAAATTTTTTTTTTATATATATATATATATATAGATTAAGGATAGTTTTTTTTTTTTTTTGAATCCCTATATATATAAAATGATATGCATTTCAATTATGTCTAACATACGAATATATATTTCATTTGTTCATTATAGATGCATATATATTCATTAAATTTTATTAGAATAGCATGTATATAAAAAAAATTTGAAATCTTTTGTCGATCTATAATTTATTAAATATGGTTTCATACATTTTTTTTTTCTAATTGTAAACCCCCCCCTTTTTTTTTTACACCTATATAATTAAATTAAAATTTTTTTTCATATAAACAAATTTGTTATATATATATAGATATGTAAAATTTATTTCTGTCTCTTTTTTTTTTTTTTATAAAATAAAATTTAAAGTTTCCGCCTTTAATTTCATTTGCAGCAGCAAAGTATAATTTACCCCAAGTATTTCCGCAATAAGGATTCAGATCCTATTTATATCAGTATTTTTATATTCCTGTAAATAATAACGTAGTTACTTTATTTAGAATATAGAGTTCTCACTTTCCTCATGTTTCATGTTTCATGCAGGTCTTAAGCTTTTGCAACAAGCTTCAACAAGCTTTTACAGCTTCTATAACGAGCCCTCTGGTTCCAGATTTGGAACCATGGCTTTGATACCATATGTAGGACCCCGGTCCTAGTTAATCTAAGTTCATAAATAAAGAGCCTTCTAACATTGTTGACATAGTGTTTCATCTCTCTGTTTTGCTTCCGTTTTTCTAATTTGGTTAAATTTCATGTCTTTAAAAAAATATAACACATTTTCATTTGCAGGTCAAATTTATTTCTAACATTTACTACCTTGTGCAGGTGTACAGTATATATATATAAATGCATTTTCTCATTCAATTGAATTTCTGTTATAACATGAAGTAATGAATATTGACAGAGTTAGAAAGGGGTCATTATACCTGCAAGAAAAATACCTGCAAATAGCTAGTAGATCCCTTCTGTTTTGCTGCTTCCTTTGCCCTGTTTCCCTGCTTCCTTTGCCCTGTTATAGACCTGCAATCAAACTCTTCCCAAACCCTTGAAACTCAACCTGCCCAAATAGTTTTGCCACCCTGCCAACTGGCGAGGTCTCGCCGACCACCCAGTTCCAAAGGTACCCCTTTGGACCCCCGAGCCCAAACCGAGTACAAGCCAACCAGTAATTCCCTTCTGCAAACTCTCCAACAAGAACCCCCCTCCATTTCTTTGCTGCTCTCTCCTGCTATCTCTGCTCCATCTCCTATCCAAAAAATGCAAGGTGAAGAAGACCCATTCTCCTCCTTCTCCTCTCGACCTTATTCCCCTCCTTTTTCCTTCCACCGACTCCTCCTATCATAACTACCCCTATCCTCATCATTAATTTTATCCAACTCCCCATTCCTCCTCGAGCCCCAACATTTGACTCATAAAACAAGATTGTATTATTTTATTATTAAATTTAAGTTTGGGTTGGTTCATCTTCCAACACTCAACCGACAATCTCTCGGCAATATTATAGCATTCTTTCCTTTTCCAAAATTTTAATTAATAATTAATAAAATGTTATTTAAAATTTTACATCCACCATAAGTGTTTCACACTCACACGTTTTACCCTATTAATTGCTAGTCATCTCTCGATGACCTTATAATTAAATGTTTCATAATTTAATTTATAATTTCTATTAAACATCTCCCAATGTACATTTCGACACCTGTTCATCAATTGCATAATATATCTATTTATAATTTACCCTATTTTCTAATTAACTTAGACATGACAATAATTAAATTAATAGTAATAAATTAATTCTTATCCATATGTTTTAATTAATTAACTACCTTGTAATTAATATTAATCTATCAAATTAATATTACTTTAATTAACATTACAATAGCGATTTAACATGTTAACCCTTAGTCTTGACTAATTAAATTCGTTAATATTAAATCATGCATTACTAACCAATTGCATTAATTACTACCTAAGTTAACCATAACATGTTTATTAATCAACAATAATCACAATAATTAACACTAATCAACATTAGAACTTGATCATCATTCATTACCACGTAAGTCACTCATTCAACCTATTCCATTATCTTAATCATAAATTACTAACTCAATGTATAAATTTAATCTCCTGGTTAGATAAGTAGTAATAATGTAATTAATGCCTAATCATTATAGTTCAGTATTATTTCACGCAATTGACACATATGTAGACGAGTTATGTAAGCGTAGCTACGGCTTACATACCTCGTGTAGGTACACTAATAGTACTAAACCACACAATATTCTTAATTAATTAAGTTAATGTTTATTGACGCATTCCTAACATAATTTGACTATTGGGTCATTCGCTTGATTAAGTACCATTAACTAACGAACAATAATACCAGTTACTAATTTACGACACATGACTCTGCAAGGTCCTCAACATATACAATTGATCAAGTCTTCCCTCCTAACATCATGGTACACCTACCTACCTACTCCATCTATCTAGTTCACAACTAACTTCCACATCCTATCCTTCCTCTGCTGGACTACCCTGAAGTGCCAAGTCATGGCCGGCTCCAGTTAGAACCCGTAAGCGGAAGTGTCGACTACATCGACCAAACTTCCCCAGCAGGCAACCACCAGTCATCATCACACACCTTGGGGAGCGCGCCGTAGCACAGCCCTCCCATGACTCTGGGTTTCGGGGATAAACGGTGGGTAAATCCTCCACCCCCCTAATGGAACAAGGGACTATGTCTACCCGACATAATAACCGCGTTGCACTTGTACTCGGTTTGTCATCGTATAACCAATCTGGGCGGTTGAGTTTCATGAAACCCTACCCCACCCATACATCATAATAAACAGCATAATAATCATGCGAAAGTAAATAATGCATCACCTGCATACCGTTTATCTTTCGAAGTCCATGTCCCCGAGGATCTCCCACCTCGTAGGACCCAGCTATCACTTAGCCTTTTTAACCTGTAAGTCAGTCCTCGACATACAATCTAGAATATCGTGCATGTACACATACATTTCGTCATAACATAACAACAATAATCAATTTATTATTTTTCACCATGCACTCGGTATTATAACATTCTTTCTTTCAACAATAACTTAATGGTATCCACGTACCCATCGTTCATTAACTTGCATATATGAGACATAACTAACACATGATACATATCTAACATGACTACATATCCTAATACTAACATCACACACCCACATATATATGTCGGAAAAATTATAGAACCACATGTCCATAGTGTCACCAAACCGACGAAGTCTCATAATCAAGTAAACACAACATATAATAATAGTTTAGGTAGAAATGTCAAAACAGGGCGTTACACTCCACAATTGGAAATATGTTATTTTGGAATTTAGAAAAGAATTTTAAATAGTTGCGACACTACAAAATCTTATTTTAGTGATCTTAATGAAAATGATAAAATTTCAAACTATTTTAACAATTCTTAAAACTTAAACTAAACTTACCTTTGTGCATATATGATAACAAGATAATGAAATTAACCTAATGGGCTTCTCCCAAAGGGAACTATTGAATCCCAAGAATCCCTCAACTTGGCCCTATAATACACTGCTTTATAAGTGAGAAAATCTCCATAAGAGATCATACTTTTGTCCTTGGCTTAAAAAAAATTATTGTTTGCCTCAATCCATTAACTAATCCCATCTCATCCCAGAAACAAGAGAAACAAGTTGCAATGTCGATGACAATAGCAAAGATAAATCGGAAAAAAAAAAGTATGAAGAAACATTGGCAATGAATGGATGGCTCAAATAAAGTATCAGAATCACAAACCGGTGGCGCAATGGTGGAGATCGGATTGCCCTGCTCACTTGTGTTGAGATGGAGTAGGCTATGCGACCTGTTCATTGAGCGGATAAGTGCGGCATATCCAACCCTTCGTCGACTGCGTTGATTATGAAAAACAACTTTCGACTACATTGATTATGAAAAACAACTTAACTACCTATGATGAAAGTTATATCTAGATTCTTTGTTTTGTCTCACAGATATCTGAACTGCGCTCAAAACTCATTTCACATTTTAGGGCACCCTTGAGACAAGCTATATGGTGAGAGTCGCAGTAGTTTAGCATATGCGCACATGGGGTCACTATAGATCAGTATCAAAGCTTAAGACTAGCACACATATCCAATGCAGTTTCGACAAGGCACACATATTTTAAAATGGAATCGAATATGCTCATAATTAAGACATGGCTTGGCTCTTCCGAACAATTTTGAGCATAGAATAACCGCTCTCCCTTTTCGAAACACAATAATAGACTGTACTATAGATGTATAGAACCACAGAGTGGCGATGTCCCTGCAAGGCTAGCCCAGAAAACCTGAATTTGTGGGAGAGGTTCAATAAATAATTTTTGCAATGGAAATCAATTTAAAACATGAGAACAATGTGATAGAAACTAAATTTTGTTTGATTATAGTATAGTAAAAAGCTGGATTACCTTAGTTGTTCTCTGAAATCGTTGTAGTTTTTTTTAAACAAAAGCGTTGGCTTATAGAAGAAAAAGGTAAGAGATTGGTATTCTCACTGCAAATTCCCAAGATAAGACACAAATTTTAGAGCTAATATTGGGAGAATTGGATCAAACTGCAACTAATTGTTCTTAGTTCTTAGCTCTTACACTGATATTGTGAACCCATTTCCAGTTCCAGACATCCCATCCAGCAAAATCCTAACTCCCTGTGGGAAGGGCCATTACATTACATACACAACAATGCTGCAATCTTCCAATTACCTGAACCCACAAGGGTGGAAACAATGAATCCATTTTCTTACCTACCAGCCTATACCACGACTGAGGACAGATGGAGGAGGAGGTGTGTCACTTGCAAACCTTGAAACAACAAAGAATGCTCTAGAAGACTGCAAATTTAAAAATATAGTAGTCAATACCAGCCTTGGTTTATAGAAAAGTTAGAACCATAGATAACTATAAAAAATGGCAGCAAGACAAAGCAAGTAAAAGAGAAGAAAGAACATCAGTTGTATTTCAAGCAACCATACCTCAATAAGAGACACAAATGTTGTTGCCATCATTGCAAAAGCTTGTTTTTGGTGCTCCCCGTTAAAACAAATATGGAATCCTTATACTACAGAATAATAAAAACCATGTTATTATATTTTAGTTATCCCTTCGCTATCTAAGACAAATCATTGAGGCTAAAGGGCAGCTATTAAAATCGTCGAAGCAAAAACCGCTGCAATGGTCACATATGGCTTTTATTAGCAAGGTTCTATTAGCAATTAATATGGGTTGTGGAAGGAGGGAATCTAAATAGGGATAAAAAATGTCAAGGAGAAAAGCTTGAAGAACTTCTTTATAAAAACATAACATAGTATTTTCATTTCTTATGCGCGTTTAGTACAATTGAAGAGAAAATGTACAATTGCTTGCAAGAAGGCAAGTCTCCTTATAAGCAAAATCCTCTCCTCTCTAAGACAAAACACAACCTACATAACTCGATCACTGATAAAATAATTTCTATAGGAGTTACAATTATATGTGACACCTCTATGGGACTTGCATTTTATTAAATGATAGTCCAATAAAACAAAAAGGCCACTGAAGAGAACATATTATAATACATAACTAATGAGGCCGAAATTTAGACTTACAATACATGATTAGCAATTTAACCACATGGTACTAAGCAAGGTAATAAGAAATGAACAAGGGTCATTCAGAGAGATTTTTTAGAGTCAACATAATGTATCTCCAAGCCTCAAGCATTTTTAAGTCATAGAGAGACTCTGGGTTCCTAAAAGGATTGGAGTTACATTTGTGCCCTAAGCTTTGTCGGCTCAAACTCAAAAGAAAACAACAATCCATGGATTAGGATTTTACATAGCCCCAGGTGTCTAGCAGGTTTTATTGTCCTCATTTTTTTGTAACCAACCACAACACCTAGTTTTTGACTCTTGGTTTTACCATAAGAAGAATAGTAAAAGGTCACAAAATTTTGGTAAGGTGCCCCACAAAGGAATGGAGTAAACGTTGTTTGGGGGGGGCTAGAAGGTAAGGTAATAAGAAAATAATATTTATCGTTAAGATCACACTTGCATGTACAACAGAGTTAATTGAAAACAAAATATGATAGGATGAACAATGTATCTTATAGTTGTCCTCAAAATTTTAGAATAAGACTGAACGTGGACTGAACATGTATGGCAGCAGATTTATCATTTGTGGCAGTTTGAGCAGAAAATATTCAATCCAGCAACTGTAGCAACATGGAATGATGCATGTGATCTGTGAATACCTATTATCAAGTGCCTCTGGAGCACCAAGCCAAACCATCCATTACCTTTGCAAGCCTTTGCATTTTCCCATATCCAATATTACCTTGACCCCAACATCATCAGAATTATCTTCTTTAAGTCTCATATCACTCAAAAGTTTGATAGTCACCCCCTCTAGGGAGGCTAAATACCTTTAAATTTAAAAGAATATTTTTCCCTTTCTTAAAAGGTAAAAGTATAAAATCTATAATCTACAACGTAATCCCAGACCCACCAGTCTGTTACAGCCTCTTCCAACAAGGTACTCGCACATATAATTTCAAATTAGATCATTACAATAACTCCCATGTAATGTTCTGTTACATTTTGATTAAAAAATTTGGTTTGAGTTCAAAGATCATAGTTACTTCGCCATTCAACTGCAAAACCTTCAAAATTCTATACCATGGAATTGGTTGAACAATGGAATGCATGAAAAAAGAACATGCAAACAGACTACTTATACAATGTTAAAGACATGAAATAATTCTCCAAGTAAGAGGAGATTTATACACTGCAATCAACAAATTATGTGTAACATGAAAGAGGCTACAACAGACTAGGTAGAAAAGAACAATTGTAGCAGCAAAATATGGAACCAGAGTCAACATGTTCTCCACTGTAATACAGGCCCAAGATCTCCATAGATGGGAACCTCTGCCCAGGGTGTCCTTATAAAGTCAAATGCCATTCTTGTTAGAAAAACAGGATCGCAGAGCAATAACAATAAACAGAGATGCAAATATAATCACACACACACATTACAAGAGAGACACCAATATATCGCGGTTCACCCAAGATGAGCTACATCCGCACTGAAATTGCCAGTCCTTTCTATTATATCATCCAGCAAAGTGAAGGGATACAACCTGCAGCACAACCACTGCACTTTCTCTTCACTGTCTCATAGTCTCTCTTCCGATCTCAGAGATCTTTATAATGCATAATATCTAATACATCAACCCTAGCCGTGTTACAATGTCTTTCTTTTATAAGGGAAATACAATGGAAAAATACCACGGGTTACCCAAAACCATGGGCCCGAAAACTGTTGATGAAAACAACCCCAAAAAATTTTCTCGGGGGCGCTGCCTCTGGACCCCCTGGGGATCGTGCCGGGATCATAACCAAACCTGGGGATCAAACACGGCTGAATCATCATCTATGAGACTGGAAGATCTGGCTCCACAACCAACAATTCTCAACTAAACTACGACCATCAGCGAAGAAGTGGAATGCATTAACCACAAGGTCAAACCAGCTTTGGGGAAATGAAGCATTAAAAGATTGCAACTAGATGAAAACATCAGAAAATTTATTTCAGCAGCTGCTTCATTACCAAGGTTCATTTTCCCAATGGCAGACCCACATGGCAGGGTCAAACCAACTTTGGGAAAATGAAGCATTAAAAGATTGCAACTAGATGAAAACATCAGAAATTTTATTTTAGCAGCTGCTTCATTACCAATGTTCATTTTCCCAATGGCAGACCCGCATGTTATGTAGGAAATTCAAGATACAACTGAATCGTCTGTTTTCTTGACATTGTTAGCACACCTAAGTTCAAATTAAATGAACTCAAAAAACTCTCTGAAATTAATCTCTCTAAAATACATATGATTCATGTTACAAGCTGGCTCTCTGGAAGAAAGCTGTGAAGTTCACAATGAATAATACAATTGTGTTGATTGAAAAATGAAACGAATTGAACTGATTGTTTCTGATGTGAGTCGTAGCTCACATTCTTTAATCTCCTTCTACTCAACTTTTGCAGGCCATGGTTGCTCATGTGAGTTGTAGCTCATATTCTTTAATCTCAATCTTCTCAACTTTTGCAGGCCATGGTTGATCCTTACTGAGACAAAAGACCTTTTCTTCTAACCTTGGCATAAACTCATTGTGCTATGGCTTGCATCCATCCACAGGCGGTGTAGAGGAATGCCTAGGACTGAGAGGTGCCTCTCCATGAGAAGAATCCTCAGATGATTTCTTTGTCTGATAAGGTGCTTTTGTAAAATTGAGAACCATACAAAGGACCGGTTTTAGAAACAAAGACAAAATGCATGCACTACAAGTTCAAAAAATAAATATGTCGGACAACCAAATACCTTTCTTTGCGCTTTTCAAGAAATCGAGCAAGCGATGCTTTACGCGCTTGAGGTACTGCTGGGATTAGAAAGAGACTGAATCAGGTATACATAATGAGAGTTTATGATAGTACAACAACCCAACATGAATCCACTAACATGCTGCAAAAGTTCAAGACTAGTTATTTCATCAGTATGTACCTCTTGGCATAATTGGAGCTGAAATAGACCCTGCAGCATTCACCTTTGGAGATTCGTGCATATTGCTAGAAGCCCCATTGTTTTGGTTTGTCTGTAAATCTCCAACACTTGACATTGCTGGAGTAGATTGGCTAGTCTGAACAGTTGCTTGTGAGTTTTGGGAACGCAATTGTGGATTTGATAGTTTTGGGCCGACAGGTGTGGCTTGCCTAGCATGACCATTGGTTGCTACTGAGACTGACATTGCTGGGCTTTGAGATGGGAGAGTGGCTGTCTTTCTAGATGGGAAATTTCCATTGCCAGCCAAAAACATAATTGCTTGAGCCTGCCCTCAACAGTTACATTCATTCACTCGGTGCTTTAAGAAGAGAACCTCATACAAATGCTCTCATACCGAAGAGAACCTCCAGATAACAAAAGAGTATAACATTGTGACACACAAATAAAAAATAGTCTTATAAACCCTGGTAACCTGGCATTTTTTTAACTATATCTTAATTAAAATCATTTGAGATGTTTGAATCAACCATCCACAAAAAATGGGATTCAATTTGAATTCACATATTGCAAAGTCCATGTAACCAAAGTCGAGCATACCTTGTCTGTAGGAACATCATCATATACATTTACTGAGCCAGCGTAGAATATTGTCAGCTGTGCGTCGGCTGGCTTTTCAGAAACACTGGCAACAACCCTTCAAAACCAAAAACGCCCACACATTTGTCAATCTACAATCAAGCTAAATATATTTGGCATTTTGCATGAACCATATAGAGGGTAAGATAATATTTTACGAACCTTACATTTAAAATCACAACCTAACATCAGCATTGACAATCATATTACACTGGTATAGCGGTGTTGGCAGAGGCTCCAACAACAGGCAAGAAAAAATGTTGTCCAGCTAAGGGCATTCCTTGACATTGTCTCATCAAAGGAGTAGTTGTTCCTCCTGCTTGTTCTCCCTTGAAGTATGCAGGAGAGCCTAAATTAGAAACAGAAAGCAAATGGTTTGAACAGGGAAAAGCTCCAACCTTCTGCATGTTATAACCTGAAAAAGCCCGGTCATTAAAAGGATGCGCTGAATATGTTATATGAGATAGACCAAAATGTTGGCTTAATGCACCATTTTGCCCGGAGTAGTAGTTTCCACACTCTGTAATATTCCTCGCCAAAGGATCATGATTGAAGCTTTTCTGTCAAAAAGCATGAATGAAATGTTTAAAATGCAGACCGATGTCAAGTGTGGACAGTATAATATTGACTTGACTTGAACACAGGTTTCAGCCTAGAAGGAACTCATAAACTTAACTGAAATATGCAGTCAATAAGAGTATATTACCAAAAGAATATGCAGTGGATAAGTGTATATTACCAAATAAGTTAATAACTATGAAGTGAAGTTTGGTCCCTAAAGAAAAGTTTCTCTTTTAGTTTCCGGTCCAGTGTTTTTGAATTAAACTAATAGTAAATACAACTTAAAGTAATAAACACCCCACTTTGTATTAGGCAGTGTAGCAGACCAAAATACTGTTGTCATCTATTTAATAGGCAAGACACATGTAGTGTATCTAGTTTATCCAAGAATAAAGTTGGTGCCCATCAAAGATATAATACATCTCAATAAAAAATATTCAATATGACGGTCAACTGACAACAATCGCAAAAGGAAAAGTAGGCATGATGGCAAAAGTTGTGGACACATCCTTATAGAGGACTGGGAGCACATTTCTTCCAAATAGAGACAGAGTTGAGAAGTAAGCTTGTGGACGTGTAGGAGAAAATGAAGAAGAAGCTCGACTCTACCCATGACATTGAGAAGTTGCAGGCCATAAGTGGCTTGGTAGAAGAACATGCCATCAATACTATAATACAACTTATCACACCCATTAGTTCAATGGTAATTACGCATCAATGTGACCTATAATTAAGAGTAAGATGATTATAAATCTATTCTTCAGTATTATAATATATTAGCTACATGGCATATGGTCATGAGTCATGCCTGTTATTAATTTTAATCTAATAATTATGATTTATTAGTCAATATTATAATACAATGTAGGTACGGCACAAACAAACTTCAATATGAAAGATGCTAGCATTTCTAATTAAAGTAGAAATCTGCATCTTATTTCGACTGAGATGCAATAAAGAAGCAGGTCAGTACATTGCAAAATGGTTACCTGCATACCAGGTGCACTTTTGTTGATTAAATCAAAAGCATTTGCAGTTGATATGGAACGAAAGCCAGAGTTGGACGGCTGATCAAATGAACTCTTCTTGGGTCCCTTGTTGATTTTTAAAACAAATGAACTGCTCCAGTGCAACTGGTTTATTGGAATAAGGCCACTACAAAGAAATATTTGCCAGGCATACTGTAACAACAAAACCAAGGCCATATCAGTCACCATTTATACCTAAACAAATCAATAGGAGGATGTAAGAGAAATTACTCTTTGAAATGATGCTAAATGTAGAATCTGGGCACCAAGGTAAAAATATATTTTTAAACTGTACACATCCACTTGCTATTGAACCTTGATGAAAGTGTAACAAATATCATACTCTGACCTGTTACGACTAACAAAAGAAACCTAACAAATCTAGTCCTATGCAACTTCAATAACTCACAAGCAGATTTAAACAACTACCCCATTAGTAGTGGGTTTTGAATCTCACTCAGCTCCTACCAAGATATCTGTAGAAACTATAAAAGGACTGGCTCTATTAGCTACTTGTTGTGAAAACAATATCAACATTAATTTCTATGGTCATGAACATTTCAACAAGTACGTAAATACTATTTTCAAATGACTATTTCAAGAAAGGCATCAGAAAGCACCCATAAAAGCCATAGAAAATTGTCACTATTTAAGAGATCAACAAAATAAACAGTAGGAAACCATTATTGTTTCCTAATTCCAAGTAAAATGGATAGCCATCCTCGCTTACGAGATAAAAAGATTCTGCAACCCAAAAGCATTATTTTGAGCCTTGTTTTAGTCAGATCTACGTCCAAACAATAGTTGGGTCATCCTTTAGATATTCTTTAGATGTCTCATTTGTTAGAATGTTCCTCTTTCAATGAAACATTTACATGAATGCATGCATCTTGTTTAAGATGTCAATCAGTTGTTAATTTGATATTTTTTATAGACAATCCCAAAAACGCTTTACAGCTTTTGGCTTCTGCACAGCAAGTCCATATCCAGAATAGATTTGAAATTAAGATGACCATAAATAATATTAATGATTTAGGTTGGGCTGGACAGGAAGCTGCTTGGCATTTGAAGAGAAACAAAAAAATGCATTGATGATAAGAAATGACCAAAAGGAAGGATCAAGCATATGCAAATGTGACAAATTAAAATCAGAATACGGTAGGAAAAACATAAGACAAACATAAAGTATCTACAATTTAGATTAACAGAAAGTTACACAGCAGCACATATAGAGTATCAATGAAGAAAAGCAACACTCAAATGTTGAGCCTTTTGGAAGAACCATTTCACTAGCGAAAGATGCAAGCACAGTAGTCAACCGACCTAAGGCCCTTACCTAAGTATTTCTATGAAGATGAAGTAATAAGAGAGCAGCTATCGAGGGGAGATGCCTGGAGAGATAACCCTGATGAGGTCGACAATGGAGTTGGGTCTTTTGAGGGGTATGCTTGTATGCTCTTCCTACAGTGAGAATATGGGTGTATTCCCACACAATAGCAACTACAATCATGATGGAAAAATGCTCAAACAAAGGTTTATCCATTACATAAAAAGCAAGTGCAATGAGAAAAACAATTACCATGTTAGACTTTAGCAACAACATTAGAAATCGAGCACCAGTGTCTCTAGTGGGATAGACGGAACAGGGAAGGCTTGGGCCTCCAAATCCACAACAACATTATTGGGCTTAGGACTAGAAATTTTCGACCTAGTAGGGACGATAGGGCGCTTAATAAGAACTGTATATATGCTCGCTTTCCCTATTAAAGGTGTGGTGTCCATTTTTTTGGTTTAGTTTAGCCATTTTAAATGAAACCCACTTCTATAGCCCAAAATCGCTCCCAGGCGTTGATAGAAACAACTCACAGAGTCTTTACTGGCCCTTAACTGAAATTTACCAATCCGCAAGCCTTAAATCTTGACAACCCACCATTTTTCGAGTTTTTGAGAGGGTAAATAAACACAGGAATCATTATAATATTGAGAATATGTTACAAATAAAAGGAATCAAATGAAGCTCAATAATGACCATGCATACATAGAGACTGTCTCCATCGCCATTAAGTCACACAACAGAGAGCCGACAGAGAGGTGACATAGTGGTTTCAGAATTCGAGGCGGGACACATGTCAAACCGATTCACCGCTTCAAATTTCAAAGCACGAAATTAAGATTTAAACATAGTTTCACTTTGCAAAATGCAAAATGCATATGCACCGACAAACTAATAGGTCCAAAATGACCACAAGATGTCATCGACATAATAAAAAGACTACAGATCCATTTTAAATGCATTTGACTTAATTTAACTTTTTAATAAAAATCTATTGAAATTCATTTAACTTAATTTAACTATTTAATAAAAATAATAATTAATTAAATTTATTTAAATTGGATTTTTTATTTTATTTTTAAATTCGATATACATATCAAACAAAAAAGGGCAGCACATGGAAATAATGAAACAAACCTGAAAAGAGCATTGCAATTGCAGAGAATGAATCAAACCAACCACAAGTAGATTGCCAGGGTTTACAAGTTGAATACAAATAAGAATTTGTTTGAGCACACGAAAGAAACCCAACGATGGAAAAAACGAATTGTTGTTATACCCTTCACTAAACATTTGGAAACTGCCTTGCCATAAAATCACAACGTGCTCTATCCTCAATGAGACAGGTCGTACTTTAACGGACTTCGACACCTCAAACTTCACCAGATATTATTGGTAAACATGATATTGCACTTGGGAAAACACTTGAATTTGACATGTTGTGGCAGTTATTAAGTATTAACCATTATACCTATTGATATGTCCATCTGTTTTCCAACTGAAATGAATTCCATTATATTCCCTATATAAGGCTAGTTGGCCATAATATTAAAATAAACTAAGCCATGTTACCTTGAAGCTTTGTTCTCATTGTTTCTAGGTTAATTTAACTTCGTATTGCTCTTGTTTATGGGTTAATTAATTTAACTTCGTATTGCTCTTGTTTCTGGGTTAATTTCTCTTCGGATTAATGCACCTCACCTCTCAGCGAAGGTTTTGTTGGTTGAGAGGGGAAAACCTCAAAATAAGAGAAATTATGCAAGATCAAGCATTTGAGAGAATCAACTTTAAAAGAGAGGGATTAAGTATTGTAAATGGATAAATGAACTAAACAAAAATATGAGGAACATCACCCAACACTTGTTTATAAAATCTAGGAGAATGGAAAGTTTAGGTATAATGGTGAGGACAACTTTCAACTTTATAACGAAGAAAGTTCTACTATGTCCACAAATATCCTTTTCATACACTAGCTATGATAACTTTGTTCAAATTTGCAATAACCACAAAGTGTGCAGTCAAAAACCCTTTAAATAACATTTTGAATTAATCTTTAAATACTGTAAGTCACTGATTCACTAAATTTTGAACATAAAATTTCAAATTAATACAATCCCCGTCACCTTATTTCTAATTAAATAAAATTAATATGAATCATGTTCAGTATTCATTCTTGCATATGGCATTTACAGCAACTATGGAATATGCTAGAATTTATAAATAAGAAAATGGCGCCACGAAGCTTGTGAAGGATGCAGCTTTGTTCATTCATTAAGTCGGTTGCTATATCTGAACTGCCAAATTATAGGCTTTAGAAGGGATTTGATTTGTCTATAAACTATCGAACACCCATAAAAATAAAATACGGATTTGGATTAATAAAGTCCTCTGCTATATTTGAACTAATAAAGTACAGTGCAATATCCTCTGGTTTAGCCCCTAGACATATTATTATTGTTGTTATACTGGACATAGTGGCACAAGGTGCCTAGACTATGGTTTGCACATTATTATTATTATTATTATGTTGAACATTATTAATTAATAAAATAAAATAATCGGATCAACCAATGCCACAAAAGAGAGTATGAGGAACCATGATGTTACGAGCAAGGGGTTGTGGGAAAAGTGTTACCTTGTGTTTTGACATATGTGGATGTGATACACCCTTCTTGTGGACTTGGTGTACCCTCTTGATTTATGCACCCCCATCATGTGTTATGCTACCCCTTGGTTTTTATTTTATTCCGGGATTAATTTTATTTGGAGTTAGAGTTTTTCCCTCACCTAGTGCGCCCCTCATGAAAATTTGTAACTCCCGCCTTGATGAGGAATATTCCTCTCCCCTCTAATGTTCCCTCTTGAGAAGTGTAACTCCCATTTTGCTAATTTGGGGATTGTAACTCCTCCCTTGTGTCTCCCTCTCCCCCCCCAATTCGAATTGCTCTTGGGAAATGGGATTTGGGGTGGATGGCAGGTAGTCTCTCTTGGGGTTTATGCATGCTCTTGGCTCTTGTTTTTGCTATGGTACTGGTGTGATTGGTTTTGGTTTCTCTTGACATGAGTTTTGTTGGTTGGTGCGCCCTTACTGAGCCTGTGCCCAAGTTGAGTTACTTTGGAATTGCCACTGTTTTGTCCTGGAATTACCTCTAGAGATCCTGGATTGGAAGTGATGTGGAATCCACTTGCCATTGGTTTTGAGGTTGGACTGATATATTTCTGAATCTTTTGTCCTGGAGCCACTGGAATTTCCCTAGAGTGGAAGTATAGGAAGACTTGCCATTGGGTTGTGGTTGGACTGATTTCTCTTGAAAACTTTGTCCTGGAATTGTCACTGGAGATCCTAGTTTGGTAATGATGTGGAATCCACTTGCCATTGGATTGTGGTTGGACCAATGTTAGATGGATTTTGTGTTTGAGTGCACTCTTGCTTGTGGCATAATGGTTCCGGATCGGGGGTGACCATTGCAAAGTGAGTTTTGGCTTGCATTGTGTATACGGCTAGATGTAACGTGGCACGGTCGATTTTGGTTACGTATTTTGCAAGATAAATACTTTATTTCATGTTTATTTGAATTACTTGGCTCTGATATGATTATTATATGGTTTCACATGAAATGTATGAGAAAATATATGAGCTAATTATGGAAGAAATCTCTCATAGATTTTAGTTACATTTTGCTACTATTTTTTGGGAAAAATAACTAACTAGTTTTTGGTATTTTGTGAGCAAGTGCTTGAGAAAAATGTTTATTTGGCACCTTTGCTACAGATCTAATAATTGTGCCTCTGATATTTATATTATGTGTACTTTTATTGTGCAATAGCTTATTAATGATTGGAAACACCTCTCTTCAGTGTTTCTAGCCTCTATTTGAAAACTAGTCATTGGTTGGGTTGTTTTATGTAGTTAAGAGAGTTGGCATGCAGAATGTTTGAGAAAATTCCTAAGCGAGATAAATGATATTAGATCTGATAATTACACCTGAAATATATGAAGAAATGTGTGGAAGAGTTCCTAGATAGTTCTATATTTGCTTATCGAAACGCTAGTTTTGTTTCCATTCACTAGCTCATTTGAAAGAATTGTTTTAAATGGATTTATGAATTTGCATGAGAAGTGTTTGACAACATGTTTACATGAGTTATACCTATGATAATACTGATAATACATGGTATTTAGAGTTGGAATGGCTTCCAAATGACTCTTCAAATTGTTTATGCATTTATCTTATTTGATTCATCAATTTCTAGCCAATTTGGAGAAGTAGGTTTAGTTAGTTTGATGCATTAATAAGATGATTTTTTATGAGCAGAAAGCTACAACCATTTGGATGTAGTGGAGCTCTGATATGATGTCCATGAGCTATAGTAGTTAATAATTTCTTATTGTTTTGCATTTGGAAACTAGAAACGGAAACTAGCTTCAAATCAGTGGAAATTGGTAACTAGTTTGTAAATTGAATCTATGTTTTTGTAATTTTTGGAATGTATAGCCATATGCTCTATTTTTGGTACTTTAATTTTGTTGTAGAATTTTATTTTCTAGATCTTTACCCTCGCCTCTATGTGCTCCGGAACTCAGTAAATTGATTGGGTTAAATTCCTAGCAGTGTTTATTAACTAGTTGCACTGATTTAGCTTGAAAGAATCATCGTTTATGTGAAAGGATATGATATGCAAATGCAACTTTATTTGGCTTTATGTGCATGTTTAAATATATGTATAATGGTTGTAGGTTCAATTTTTGGTTCATTGGCATGATTGTGTGTTGAAATTGTGCAAGACTAGCTGTTTATGTTAAATACTAGTTAACTAGTCTTGTGGAGTCATTTTCATAATTGTTTTGTTTAATTATTTGGAAAATGATAATTAGACCTTATTTACATAATATTAGGTATTAATTAGACATTGGGATTGATAAATTATGATTAGGTGAAAACAAGTGAAGTTATGTTAAGTGTCGTCAATTATGCGCTAAGTGTCGCAATTAGTACACTAATTACTAGTTAATCATGATTAAGTGAAAATTACCTTTTTAGGTGCAAGTAACATGTGTTATGGATTGGGATGGATGCAAAATGATGTTATATAGTGTTGGATAATCTTTCCCAA
Organism: Larix kaempferi; assembly: GCA_027924585.1. Lineage (NCBI taxonomy): Eukaryota > Viridiplantae > Streptophyta > Pinopsida > Pinales > Pinaceae > Larix > Larix kaempferi. Next base: position 62,569,396 of record BSBM01000370.1, on the reverse strand, counting down.
CCTTGGTTCAATTTTCTTGATCAGTTATGAATTTTATTTTAATTTATTTGGAATTATCGATATTTTGTCATAATTAAATTGTAGAAAATTAAATTAAATATTTATAAAATTATTTTGTTTTGCTAAAATATTCTAATTAGCCCTAGAGAGATAATGATATATCTCTAAGACCCTTTGATAGCCCCATGGGACATTATAGGTGGTATCGGATCTATGGTTCCAACTCCGTGGTTGTTGGGCCTGTTATGGACTCATTATTTTATGTTTACGTGCATTGAGAATTTATAAATGTTCTTTGTGAAAGAATTTTAACCTCCCTTATGTTAATGGAAGAATAAGAAGCCTCACTTCAGAGATCAGTTTGTTGTATGCTTTTTAATTATTTAATATTGCATATTTATTGTTCAATAGATTGATTGGTAAGTACTATGTGGTGCGTATCTAATAATCGAGTAGATTAATTGGTTGATGCATGTTCACCTTGCATTACCTCCTTTATTGTTCAGTGATTTGATTGGTCAATGCTTGTGCATTGCCTCTTTTACTGCTTCAGTGATTTGATTGGTCGATGCTTATGCATTGCCTCTTTTACTGTTCAATGACTTGATTGGTTGATGCTTGTGCAATGCCTCTTTTGTTGTTCAATGACTTGATTGGTCAATGCTTATTCATCATGCATTGCCTCTTTTACTGCTCATTGAATTGTTAATATTGAAATGCTTCATGTGGTATGATTTATTTACTGGTAGATTATGATTATTAATTGATAAATAAATAATTGTCATTATAATAGTATGTACTATGTACCATTATTAGCATTAATTTAATGATAAGTTATTAAGATGGTATAGTTTTAATATTATTAAATATTAATATGATTTATTAAGTGGCATTTATACCCTATACTGATTTTGGGGTTTTCTAGTGATGGTATGCTTTTATAGGCTTATTTATGCCACTTGGATGGCGGTGATTACATTGATGAGTAACTCCTTGTCTATTTTTGGAGGAAATGAGCCACTTGTCATTAATGGTTCATATTATCTTCTAATTTATTTATTTCATTTGTGGAGATGTAACTCCTTGTCTATTTTTGGAGGAAATGAGCCACTTGTCTTTAATGGTTCATATTCTCTTCTATTATTTATTTATTTATTTATGGGGATGTAACTCCTTGCCTATTTTTGGAGGAAATGGACCACTTGTCCTTAATGCTTCATATTCTCTTAATTTTATTTATTTTATTTTATTTTGTGTGTAAGAAGGTAGTGTAATAGTGTATAATAATATTGTATGACATAAATTTAAATATGTATAACATAATATGTGATGTAAGATAGATGAGGGGTATATATATATATATGTGTGCGTGCGCGCGCGAGTGTGTGTGTGTGAATATATATATGTGTGTGTGTGAATATATATATATGTGTGTGTGTGTTTTAAAATATGCAATAATTATTAGTATTACGTGTATATGATATTGTGTATATATTATATGTATAGATGTGAACGTATGCAAAGAAGTAAGTTTAAAGTTTCGAAGTATTGGAGTATTTGGAAGTTTTTGGAAGCATTATGAAGTATAGTGTGATCATAAGTTTTTGTCTACCTAATATGATAGCATTGGATTAAGTAATTATACTGTTGTAATTGTATGGATATTATGGTATAACATAATAATTATACGAGTGTATAAAATATAGGATATATGGGTTATATGACTAATATGATGTGTATATGATTAATAATAATATGGCATATGATTGATTGGAGAATTATAATATGCATGTAGACAAAATGGGCATATGTATAGAAATAATACATGGTAATAGTAAGTATGGTGTATGGTATGAGTGTATGATGGTGTGTTGTATAGCTAGTAATTATTTTATTGTGGAATGCTATAATATTTTGGTGGTAGGATGTTTGGTTTCTTGAGATGACTATGAATGTACTTTGGTTGATGGTATAAGTAGTGTGTTACGTGTATATAATTAGCAACATAATGTATGCTTGTGTATATGTTGAGTGTTTACATAAGTGCAGTATTAGTAGTGTTTGTGTGATGATGTTGGTTGCATACATGTATTATTAATATATGGATATTATATATATCGCCATGTGCTAATAATTATATATAATGTTATGATAAGTAGTAAATATTCAAAATTATTGTTATGGTCGATGTATGATGTTTGAATGGTTGATTATGTTGTTTGATACTATTGGTTGTTAATGATTAATATTGGTTGATACATGTATGATATTGTCATTATTGTATGCATGGCTATTATTGGTTGTTCTTGGTTGTTATGGTTGTTTTGTGTATGATTGATGAACGATGGTTGATGTTGAGTGGATGATACTGTTATTCATATGGTTTCTATTGGTTGTTATTTGTTGGTGTATCTGTAACTTCGGAAGATATTCATTTGTATATTGTATGTATTACATTTGTACTTTATTGTATCCCCGACAGAGAGATGTCTTATTCCTCCGATCGGAAGTGTCGTCATTTGTATTCTATTGTTGTACCTCCGACGGAGATGTTTGTTCCTTCGGATCAGAGAAGTCATTATTGTACTTGAGTCATGTAAAGTCATTGAGGTCCATCCTCCCATGTATGACAGGGCATTAGACACCGGAGTAGTGTCGCAAGTTATATTGTAAGTGTCGTAACTTATATTTGATGGGTTATTAGACCACCTTGGTGGGGTCGGACCTGTATGAGTCATGTAGGTTAAAGGGTTATTAGATCACCCTAGTGGGGTCGGCCTAGTGACAAGTGGTAATGGGTTATTAGACTCTCCTAAGGGAGGTCGACCCAGTTAGAGTAAAAGGCAAGTCAAGTCATTGTATAAATAGAGAGTGTGTCTCTCTCATTCTATTCATTCACTCACTCACTCACTCACTTCGCATTAGTGAGAGAGAGGATGAGTGCCCACAAGTGGAGGAGGAGTAGCTGCTGCAGACATTTATCTTTTGGGGATTCATCTTGGTGATGTTTGTATTGGTGCTTATTCTATCTCTGAGGAAGTTGTGGGGTTTTTCACTTTCTTGGTTTTTCCCGGTGAAATGCTTTGTGTCTCTTGTCTCTTATGCTTGATATGTTGTACATGTTGTTCTTTTAGTTAAGATCCTAGATCATATTGAATTAAATGATGAAAAACTAACATTATTGTCGTCATTGGTTGATATTGGTATGATTGATGTGCTTGGGTGATGTTATTGAGAAACTAATCGATGTTTATCAGATGTGGGATAGATGTGATTGTTAAATATTAATGTATTTTGCTTCCGGTTGATGTATTCTGATTGATGTGTTTAGGTTGATGTACTCTAGTTGATGTATTCTTATTGATGTATTTTGCTACTAGTTGATGTATTCTGGTTAATGTATTTTGCTTCTGGTTGATGTGTTCTGGTTGATGTATTTTGCTTCTGGTTGATGTGTTCTGGTTGATGTATTTTGCTTCTGGTTGATGTGTTCTGGTTGATGTATTCTGGTTGATGTACTATGATTGATGTTTGTATGGTCATTTGATGCATGTATGGTTGTCATTGGTTGATATTGGTGTATGATTGATATATGGTTGAGGTATTATGAATTGATGTATTATGGACCGACGCCTGTATGATTGATATTGGTTGATGTTACTAGTTGATACTAATTACTATTAGTTGATGTATAATGGATTTTTGAATGTTCTCTAAATAATACTTATGCTTGTGTGGAGATGAAAGGTAGTATGTTTAACTACTAGTCGTTATGGCCCTTTTTGTTTTTTTAGTTAGATTGGAATTGTTGTATATAAGTCTACTTACTTGTTACATTAAGTGCATAAAATGTTTAGGTGATCTTTGCGATCTTTGATAGAAAAGTATCTTTGCGATATTTATCTTTGCGATCTTCATTAGAAAGGTATCTTTGTGATATTTGTCGAAAGGTATTTTGGTGGTATCTTGATTTCATTACATGTGTAAGTATCTGGTGATATCCTGGTGGTATTTCGTATGTCTTGTTGAAAAGTATGTACTAACTATTGGACTAATTAAAGTATGATTCAGGTACCTCTGTTGAAGATGTACTTCATGTATATCCTTATATATATCCAATACTAATACAAGTATCCTTGTTAGAAAAATATCCTTGTGGTCTTTCCTGAAAGTATCTTGTTAGAGTATCCTTACAGTATATCAAATACCTTTGTCGAAAGGCATCTTTGTAAAGTATCATGGTAAATCTCACGCATCCTTATAGGGAAAGTATTTGGGTGATAAATCATGTAAAAGCATCTTGGTAATGCATCTCATGTTACTGACTAATTGAAATGCCTTTCATATATCTTAGATGCATTTAAGGTATTTTGTTGATAAAGCATATGCATGATGCATTTCATGTATATGTACGTAAAGTATATGCATTTCATGTGTTTGATTGGTTGGAATGCATTTCATGAAGAAAGAGTACACACTTGATGCACTTCATGAGATTGAATGGTATACTTGATGCACTTCATGAGATTGATTGATACAATTGATGCATTTCTTATGATTGAAATTTATTAGAATAAGATTCATGTAGATGCATTTCGAGTATTTTGTTGAAGAATTATCTATATCTCATGTACTTTGTATATACTAATGTATTTCGTTTCATTTATTTAATGTATCATGTACCTTGAAGATGTATTTTATGTATCTAGATGAATAGTATATATATATATATATATATATTTGTTGCTAACCGTGTATTGTTGGAATGTGAAGAAAGTATTATTGGTGAAGAATATCATGTATCATATATTTTTATGCCTGATGTTAATCATATGGGTGATTGAAATATGATTTTTAGGTGGATGTATCCTTGTTGAAGTTTGAAGTCCTTGTAAATAGGTTTGAAGACCCTGACATGGGGATTGAAAATCGACCCTTGCTTCCTTGAGCCCAGTCTACTAGTCCCGGTTCTACCATGGGCAATGGAGACGGACATGAAAGTAGGTGGTAGTGGGAAATATTGTGTTTAGAAAGATGACATTTTTCTGAGGCATGCATGGGCATGTCTGTTATACTTTTGTAAATGCATGTATGTAATATGCATCGACGACAATACATGGTTTAAGGGGAGGGGGATGTAATATCCTTTGGTTTAACCCCTGGACATATTATTATTGTTGTTATGTTGGACATAGTGGCACAAGGTGCCTGGACTATGGTTTGCATATTGTTATTATTATTATTTTTATTATGTTGAACATTATTAATTAATAGAATAAAATTATTGGATTGACTGATGCCACAAAACAGAGTATGAGGAACCATGATGTTACGAGCAAGGGTTTGTGGGAAAAGTGTTACCTTGTATTTAGAACTATGTGGATGTGATACATCCTTCTTGTGGACTTGGTGGACCCTCTTGATTTATGCACCCTCATGTATTATGCTACCCCTTGGTTTTTATTTTATTCCGGGATTAATTTTATTTGGAGATATAGTTTTTCCCTCACCTAGTGCACCCCTCATGAAAATTTGTAACTCCCACCTTGATGAGGATTCTTCCTCTCCCATCTAATGTGCCCTCTTGAAAAGTTTAACTCCCATTTTGCTAAATTGGGGAATGTAACTCCTCCCTTATGTCTCCCTCTCTCCCCCCAATTCAAATTGCTCTTGGGAAATGGGATTTGGGGTGGATGGGAGCTAGTCTCTCTTTGGGGTTATGCATGGCCTTGGATCTTATTTTTGATATGGTACTGGTGTGATTGGTTTTGTTTGATATTGAAATGAGTTTTGTTGGTTGGTGCGCCCTTGTTGAGCCTGTGCCCAAGTTGAGTCACTTTGGAATTGCCATTGTTTCGTCCTAGAATTGCCTCTAGAGATCCTAGATTGCAAGTGATGTGGAATCCACTTGCCATTGGATTTGAGGTTGGATTGATATATTTATAAATATTTTGTCTTGGATCCACTGGAATTTCCCTGGAGTGGAAGTCAAGGAAGACTTTCCAATGGGTTGTGGTTGGATTGGTTTCTACTAAAAACTTTGTCCTGGAATTGCCACTGGAGATCCCGGATTGGTAGTGATGTGGAATCCACTTGCCATTGGATTGTGGTTGGACCAATGTTAGATGGATTTCGTGGTTGAGTGCACTCTTTCTTGTGGCATAATGGTTTCGGCTTGGGGGTGACCATTGCAAAGTGATTTTTGGCTTACAGTGTGTACAGCTAGGTTGTAACATCCCGAAAATACCAATTTTTATTTTATTTTTATAATAGCAATATTTATCAAAATTATCTAATGCGGAATGAGATAACTAAATTGAACACTTAATTAAGGTAAGATAATCATAATGACATGTCATCAACCTCAATTAATTAAAATTTCTACTTTAGATATTAACGGTTGTTAACTTTTTAAACGAGAGATCTTTGAATGTTTATGAAAACCAGTACAGTTCATGATTTTGTTTAGGTTCTTGATTAAATATGCATGCTTCTATAGTTTGTTCTGCTTTTAAATCATTGATGTATTGTTAACAGTTTGTTTGTTGATAAAAGGGGTCCTATGAGGCACCCTGGAGCTTACTTAGCTACGTTTAGCTAAGGCAATTGAACTTGTTTCCATGTGTAGACCGCAGGTAAGAAATCTTCATGACAGCATACAAATTAGAGTACTTGTGTTTTTCATAACGTCGTCAATATAAAATGTTAAGTGCTTCCTTGTGACATTAAAAACTGAAGGTATGGATACAATAAATTCTACTCCTAGCTTGGCAATGTTTTACAAAGCTCCTTGATGTTATCAACCCAAATCGACCATCTTTCTATTGTACTGTTACAATTATCTTCAAGAGGTCACTGTCGGCGATATTGATACAATCAATACTATTATTTATTTACATGTGCAAAATCGAGATTTGTAGAATTTTACACTTTCGAACTATCATTAACAATGGCGTCTTGCAAGATCTTAGACTTATTCTAAGTACTGCATTTGGCATTTCGATACACAACCTAAAGAGGAGAAATAACTATGTATTTGTAGCTATCAATTATTTACATAAAGCATAGTATATTACTCTATCATTGGGCACCAATATGAAATTTTGACAATATATAATTATGCACTATATGTTGCTATTTGATATGAAATGATTTTTGCTATCTCAAACTATTAAACAAAAGTATTAACATGTAATACAAATGAAATCATATATATACATCATTGACACCATAGGGTATTATCCTATAACATCCACTAAAGGATTATAACGACTTTAAACGAGGTCGTGGCTTGAGTGATAGTTTGAAACTATGTTATAAGTATGATCTCAAACCTAAGTAATAATGTTTAAAAAGTAATTATACACATCTCGATGATAGAGTGATGATATGACGGTTAATAATTTGTGTTTGCAGGTTGACAGAGTTACGGTTGTATGAAGATAAATGCATTCAACGTGGAAAGGGGTGACAACAATTCCACGTAGTCTAACCTTATGAACTTTGGGTGATAAAGAAGTAGAGAGTTATAGCTGGCAAGGAACTCCGTTGTCTCTTCTTCCACGCTGTACACTATATTGTTCTTTGAACTGCAAGGTTGGCGACTTGGTAGGTGTTGGTAATTAATGAGATATTAATGCGAGTTTTGCTCGGCTTTCCAGTATGTACTGTTGGCTCTTCCCTACCATTGATCACTTCAGATCTCGATCGTCGGTTTGAGTAACCCTAAACCGGGTTGTTTGTATTGATGGCAAGTGTTTTGGTATTTCAATGTTTCGTTGTAATGAGGCCGACAAGTTGCCAAATTTTAGGGTGATAGGAGGGTTTTCTTCTAGGGTTTCGAACCTGTGACTTATGCGAGCCAAAAATTGAGTGTTACAGGCGCTGGCCTCAAGCCAGAAGGCCATGAGGTTGTAGTATGAAGGATAGGTTAGCATCAACTATTGAGAGTACTCCAATGTTAGTTCTTTGGCTCTTTCGAAAGGTGATAATGCCTGTTTGATCTCTCCTACGAGTAAGAAGGATTACAGCCGATTGCTGCTTTTCATCTTCAACAGTTGGAAAAACACTCTCCAAGTAATGTATTAAGTATTCATTGCAAGTTAAAGACGTTGATTGGCATTCGGTAAAGTTTCACCTGTTTAACCAACTACTTGGTGTTTTGGCAAGTCTTCTCTTCATTGGAGGGTTTCTTGTATTACAAAATAAAAGGAAAGCATCAATGGCTTCCTGGTAAGCTCCAGTGATTCTTACGTGCCTCGTAGGTTCCTTGATGTGTCTCTATATGTGCCGAGGGGTGGAGTTCGTCTACCTGTAGAAGTAATGGCCACAAGCGAAGTCTTAAGCTTGTCTTGTTTTGTTTTCTTTTGGCTTAAACTGAGGGTAAACTTTCTCGGTCAAATGGGTTATTAAAGGCTATTTGATGCCTGGTTGTGCTCGAAAATGGAGAATTTAAACTTTCGTTGCTTACTATAATGTTAAGGGTGCAAACCCGGTATCGTCTTCAATTTTTAAAGATTTTGAACTATGTTTACAGTTGATGATGGCAAATCTTGAATGCTATGAAACCGTGACCAAAACATGGTGGAAGTTTTATTTCCAGTTATGAATGTGAGTCGAGATTTGAGGGTTCTATTTTGTACTTACAAACTATAGTTTATTTTTCTGAGTTAAAAGATTATTGAGTTTTACAGAATCATAACAGTTGTCTTCGGACTGGGGTTTTACTACATGATGTGCTTTGTTTTCGTTATTGCTGTCAATTTTTGAAAAATCAATATAGTAGTTTTGATCGTATAAACAAAGTGTCGAGAGGATTTTAGCCTTTGCGTTCTTTTTTTTTGAAATAAAAAGAACTATAACTGTAATATCCAAATATGAAAGAGTTTTTAAGCTAGGGTTTATAACTCAGACTTATTCGTTGTGAAGAGAGAAATCTTGATAGTGTAATTACTGAAATATTAAGGTGTGAGCTACAATTTATACAAGAGTATGTAAAATGTGTATTTGGCTACTGTTAGAATAAATCTTTATAAAGCATAAACAAAACATGAATGCTTGTATTAGACTGGTATGAAATTAATTATTAAATCAATTATAGTTATAAGGGAAACACTCTATGACAAAATGAAAAGTATTTACTCATAACCAAATCTATATGGAATAAATTTGCAGCTGTTATATTTTTGCAAAATACTTGTACTATGAAAATTTGAAATGTTTAATATTGAATGCATTTGCTTGCTATTTGAATATGATAGAGATATGAGGAGAATACATGACTGTTCAGAATTTAACTAGATTTATATTTTTGAGATAACAAAAGAATCATATATCATTATCTATAGTTATACAGTAAATTCTTACTCTGTTTAGATACAGGTCAGAATGGCAAACAAATCACTTACTACAATTATTTATCTAATCAAATGGCAATATGCCTATCTCTAATCTATTATTTAATTTGCTTCTCTATACTGGAGTACGATGCATATAACAACATGTGGAAAAATATAGAGTTGATTTTCTAATCAGAATTTAAACAAGTTTATTATTCAGACTTAAACAAAGATCAGAAACAAATTCATTTACAAAACAGAGTTTAATGATTTCACTAAACATAATTATTAAACTGTAAACAAAATAGCAAACTGTAAAACCTGGTTAATCTGCAGGGAAACAAACAGCCCAAGGAGCCTGTTCCACCCAACCAATTCCTGAAGACAACCAAGTTACTTGCCTTAGGACCCCTGATCCTGTTCACTGAACCACCAGGAGGAAGAAACTTAGAAGTTTTAGGATCTCCACTTGCAGTAGCAATAGTTGTCCAGTCTTTGAAACTAACAGTCCAAAGGACCTACACCAGCACCTCTGGTTCTCTTATCAAAATAGTTTGCAGACTTATGATTGCACTCACAACTAGCCTCCCTATTTGAATCTCTTAGTGATCACCTGATGCACATGAGGAAATACTTCCGCAAAAAATATTGTCTAAGAACTGCTTGCTCAATTCGAATTTGCCTTATGTAGGCTGCTTAGGCCTTTTCAGTTGTTATTGGGTCATTAAATGAGCTTCCTGCCCACTCCCACTACCTGGGGGATAATGCCACATTTTTAGGGGTAGTTGTCCCATAACCAACAACTATTGGTGAAGTGCAATTGCTTCCATATGTCCCATGCCTTCTAACAGCTTCCATTCCTCCTAGTGGGTCAGTGAATACTCATTTAACAGTTCCCTTGGGTGTTTGTCTCCTACTTTAATTTATTAAATAATAATAATTCAGTAATTACATTCATCCTTGACCAAACTTGGTCATAATTTCAAAACTTTGAAATTAAAATTTAACATAAAGTATTTTTGCAAATAAAATATTATTTTCAGAATTTGGGTAGGTGATATGGGTGGAACATGGCACGGTCGATTTCGGTTGCGTATGTTGCAAGATAAGTACTTTATTTCATGTTTATTTGAATTACTTGGATATGATATGATTATTATATGGTTTCACATGAAATGTACGAGAAAATATATGAGATAATTATGGAAGAAATCTCTCATAGATTTTAGTTACGTTATGCTACTATTTTTTGGGAAAAATAGCTAACTAGTTTTTGGTATTTTGTGAGCAAGTGCTTGAGAAAAATGTTTATTTGGCACCCCTGCTACATATATGATGTACTTTTATTTTTCAATATATTAGGAATGATTGGAAACACCTCTTTACAATGTTTCTAGCCTCTATTCGAAAAACTAGTTCATCAGTTGGGTTGTTTTATGTAATTTCGAGACTTGGCATGTGAAATGTTTGAGAAAATGCCTGAGTGAGATAAATGATATAAATAATATGATAATTAAACTTGAAATGTATGAAGAAATGTGTGGAATAGTTCCTAGATAGTTCTAGTTTTGCTTATCGAAATCCTAGTTTTGTTTCCATTCATTAGCTCCTTCGAAAGAATTGTTTTAAATTGATTTATGACTTTGCAAGAGAAGTGTTTGACAAAATGTTTACATGAGTTATACCTATTATAGTACTAATAATACATGTTATTTAGATTTGGAATAGCTTTCGAATGACTCTGCAAATTGTTTATGCATTTATCTTACTTGATTCTTCAATTTCTAGCCAATTTGGAGAAGTAGATTTAAATAGTTTGATGAATTAATAAGAGGATTGTTTATGAGAAGAAAGATACAACCATTTGGATGTAGTGGAATTCTGATATGATTTCCATGAGCTACAGTAGTCAATACTTTCTTATTTTTTTTCATTTGGAAACTAGAAACAAAAACTAACTTCAAATAGGTGGAAATTGGTAACTAGTTTGTAGATTGAATCTATGTTTTCGTAATTTTTGGAATGTACGACCATATGCTATGTTTTTGGTACTTTAGTTTTGTTGTAGAATGATATTTTATATATATTTATCCTCACCTCGGTGTGCTCCGGAACTCAGTACAATTGATTGGGTTAAATTCCTAGCGGTGTTTATTAACTAGTTGCATTGATTTGGCTTGAAAGAATCATCGTTTATGTGAAAGGATATGACCAGAAAATGAAACTTTGTTTGGATGTATGTGCATTATTAAATATATGTATAATGGATTTGGTTCACTTTTTGGTTCATTGGCATGGTTGTGTGTTGAATTCGTGCAAGACTAGTTGTTTATGTTAAATACTAGTTAATAATTGTTTTGTGTTGAATTCATAATTGTTTTGTTTAATTGATTGGAAAATGATAATTAGACCTCATTTACATGATATTAGGTGTTAATTATCCATTGAGATTGATAAATGATTATTAGGTGATAAAAAAATGAATTTATCTTAAGTGTCGTCAATTATGTGCTAAGTGTCGCAATTAGTACACTAATGACTAGTTAATCACGATTAAGTGAAAATGACCTTTTTAGGTGCAAGTAACCTGTGTTATGGCTTGGTATGGATGCATAATGATGTTATATAGTGTTGGATAAGCTTTCCCAACCTTGGTTCAATTTTCTTGATCATTGATGAATTTTATTTTAATTTATTTGGAATTATCGATATTTTGTCATAATTAAATTGTAGAAAAGGAAATTAAATATTTATAAAATTATTTCGGTGTGCTAAATATTCTAGTTAGCCCTAGAGAGATAATGATATGTCCCTAATACCCTTTGATATCCCTGGGGGACATTACATACATGGTTTAGTAATAATTGTATCTTTGAACTGTTAATCAGAACCATACAGAGCCATACAAAATAAAATCAGAATTTGGATTAATAAAGTCCTCTGTTATGTCTGGATGGCCAAAGATCTAGCTTTAGCAGAACTTTTTTCCTCAAGTAGAAAAGTAATATTATGGACAAGATCTTTGTATATATATCTCTTTCATTATTGTCTTTTAATCTCTCTTATACTCTAATTACATAATAAATTCTAATAAACTAATTTTTATATAAGAAATTGTAAAAAATACAAAAGTGGTATGAAAGAATGATATCAGATTGATTGGTTTTGGAAGCTTACTTACTTCTTCCCTTATAATGTTGTTGTATTAAACAACAATCTCATAAACCTATCTTGTCATGTCTTCTACAACTATCAAATTTATTATACTTAAGTCTTGTTTAATACAAGACACTTCAATATATCAAATCTATTAGACTCTAAATCTGGTTTATTTCTAGTCACTTCAGCAAACAGTTAATGAGAAAAAGAAATAGATTTGTCCAAAATATTTTCACTGCAAGACAATTTTCTGTTGCAAAGTCACTGCATAGCAATTATTTTGTCCAACGGAATTCTTGGTCTCCTCATGTAACGTCCCCATTCAAATAAATTTCAAAAGAGGAAATTCCACCAATCTACTAGTTTCCTAGGTTGGGGTGGAAACATTGAGATTTTGAATAAGGGAGCTAATAAACCCCAAATGGACATAAATTGAAATAAATATATTAAAATGGGTTAAATAAATATTTATTATAGGAAAATAAGGTGGCACTTGGTCATGGAGACACATTGGTGGTGTGGGACCCACAGAAAGCTAGATTCCTCATGCCATATGGCATTCTATTCTCACCCATTTGAATCCAAGGTGGAGTCTAATGATCTTGGGGAGTTAGAAGGTTAATATACTTGGCATGACTCAATGTAGGCTAAATTGGAGTGGAAGAGTAACTCCCATGGAAGAGGCATTGGAGAAATATTGAGACACTTAGGCTAGATTCCCTAGCTTCTATGACAACAATGATGAAGATGATATGACACATATGACACAAATCAGACCTAAAGGCTGACATCTGACATACATGACATGTTAGGGCTAAAAATAGCCTCCAAGAAGATGCACAAGGGAGTTAGGGAACCAAAGAGACACCTACTCGAATTGAGTGAAGGAGGAGGCTAGATTTGGAGGGACAAGTGGCATACTTTGGAATCTCTTCCCAAATTGAGATGGAATGAAGATCATGGAGGGAATTCAAGTTAGGGAAGCCTTAGGAAGTTTATAAAATTCAGGAACAAAGAATAATACCAACTTTTAACCATTTTACATTTGCATTTTGCATTTTGAGATAAGAGCTAGTAGAGAGCTAGTCTTTTGCCTTAGCACCAATTTCGAGGGTGAAAGATTCCCATCCTAATTGGAAATTGGAGAGGCCATTCAGACCTTTCATTTGGAGCTAAAATGGAGTGTTGAGTAATAGGTTGAAGCTACAGGGAACCTCGTGTTTCATTCAGCTACAACTCATTCTTCCACCTCTTTCACATTTTATTGCATTTTTGGGCCCCTGGAGGAATTACGCCCTTGGTGAGATGATGATCTCTTTGTGAGAGTCTATGAATCTCCATTTATTTGTATTATGATATATATACTCTTTATTTACTGCTTATAAGACTCTTAGGTCGAAATACGAAGTGAAGTTGTGTAAAAATACCAAACAATGCATTAATGATGCCATTTTCCCTAGATCTTATTGTTGGAGCTTGAAGATACATTATTTTGAATTGTATCAGTCATTCTATGTGATTTTTTTGATGTATGGAGTGTAATTAATGTTTTGAAGAATTTTCATTAACAATGCACAAGTCTTTGACACCTAAAATTCGAATTTCATAACATATGGTGAAAATTACTAGCTTTTCCCCCTATGTGAAGTATTGCACATAAACAACTGATTTAAGTGACTTGCAAAAGGACATAAGAACTAATTAATGATACATTGGAGAGATCATTAAGGACATTTATCAGTACCATACTTCTGTTCAAAAATTTGGAAGTGTTTGATAGCATTTGGAGAGCTATCTTTGTCCACTACCCTTGGGGGTTTTGAAGCTCGATTTGACTAGAATTATTCCCTACTTTGTCCAGATTGTAAATGAATGTTGAAAAAGTGTTTTAAGGGTTGTTAAGCACCCATCAGCCTCAGTTATATGTTTTAATACCTTTCAAATACCTTCAGACCCAATTTGGAAGCAGTAGTGACAATACTAGTCTAAGGGTCGAATTGGTCAAAATTGGCAATTTTTCCTAATTTGTGCAAATTCTGAAAAGGGGGCACTACACCTCATTCCCCATCATTAACATGTAAACTCATACGAATAAAAACTTAAAAAGAGTATGCTTCCTTTTGTTCCTTAAGCTGATCATTGACAATTTCTCTCCATTTAACAGAAACGTATTTGAAAATTGTTCACTATTCATTGCTGCATGTAGAAAAATGTGAATATTTGGCCAACACTTCTCAAAATCTCATATTTTTCACTTATATCCACCTAGTAGTACGGATCCATTTTATTCTTTGACCAAATATCATCATTTCATATATACTTATTACACAAAACCATCAAATCTTAGGCCAGTCATGAGCTAAGAGGATATCAAATTCCGGCCAGTGCCAAACTCAACATAAGGTTCCCAGAATTGGAACTATTTAATCATTGTCAGATTCTACCACTTCTATTGGATACTTTCATTGTTCCATTTCGAGATGCTAGGCGATTCGAACTTGTATCATAGTCCAGAATCCATATTCTTGATTTAACCCGATTCTATAAAATTTGCTAAGAATCAAACTTGGATTGCGTGTATGCGTAAGAGGTATCTATTGTTCCAATAATCAAAAACACTGAAAACTTTGCAGTACAAGGTGTTTTCCACTTATATGTCGGAAATTAAGATTTAAACTATCAAGCAAAACCTAATTAGCAAATGTGCTTATTGTTGCTATTCACTAAACCCCCTGATAATCCCCCTGGTGTACTTCACAAGCTGAGTTGTATTACAATGTTTGGTGTACTTCACAAGCTAAGTTGTATTACGGTGTTGGTGTACTTCACAAGCTGAGTTGTATTACGGTGTTTGCAGTTAATATACGTTGACTTCACAAGCAACGTGACGTACTGAAATTGATTAAATGCGAGATTATATAAGAAGGCCCCCGAGGCCAGGGCACCATTTAACGAGGCTGACGGCATGGCATATGAACCAATTATATTTAAGAAAGATCATTTATAAAAAAAATCAACTAAATAATATAATTTGAAGAACTAAGTCTAACTTTAGATATGGAAAAAATTTACCCTCTATCGACTTACTAACATCATTGCGCGATTCATGTATGTCACAAGGACATAAAAAGTAAAGAAGAGGGCCTGGACATCCTCAGGAGTTTGTTCTGATTATCACAATACTCATCAC
The DNA here is from genome assembly GCA_027924585.1 of Larix kaempferi. Lineage (NCBI taxonomy): Eukaryota > Viridiplantae > Streptophyta > Pinopsida > Pinales > Pinaceae > Larix > Larix kaempferi. The sequence goes on along the minus strand of BSBM01000370.1, from coordinate 62,553,709 downwards.
AAAAACATATATATTTAATTTTTAATTTTTATTTAAATTTTGATGAGGAGAATTGGGGATGTTTATTGCACAAGGAGGAGCATTAAGGATGGGGAGATGTTGTCACAGTTAGGTAACTTAAGTAATGTTACATTACCAAAAATAAAAAAGTAGATAATTTTTTTTTTTTTTTTTTATGTTGGCTTATAAAATAAAAAATTATGAAGTAATTAAAAAAAATCCATGTCGACTTATAAAATAAAAAATTAAGCCCATGGGGTGTAGAATAGACGGTGTATGGGGGTACTGTTAAGGCACTCCTTGTGTTAGGTCACTGGTTCACACTCCACAGGTACTAGCTTCCCAAAATAAAAACTTAAACCTCGAGAGGGATTTCTTGAATTTAAAATTTTAAAAAAAATTACAACTAAAGTAATTGGAGCCCTCTTGGTGCTTGATAGATCCAAATTTAAGATGGATCTATGTTGGTAAATTCACCGAGCAAGGTGCTTGATAGATCCAAATTTAAGATGGATCTATGTTGGTAAATTCACCGAGCGAGGTGCTCTATAGCCCAGTATGAGCAAGAGAGGGATCAAATTTCTTGAGGTGTAATTTTTTTGTAATAAAATTAAGATTAAAAAACTCTACACCTCAAGAGATTGGATCCCTCTCTGTGTTTGATAAATCCACGTTTAAGATGGATCTATGTTGGTTTATAAATTTCAACTTGTGGCACCGAGAGGAGTTGGATGCTCTATATCCCAATATGGGGGAGATGTTGTCATGTAAGGTAACGTAACGTAACATTGTTACACTACCAAAAATAAAAAGTAATTAAAAAAATTCATGTTGGCTCATAAATATAAAATTATGAAAAATAATTAAAAAAATTGACATCCTCTAATAAAATAAAAAATTTAAACTTAAACCCAAATCTATGAAGCAAGAGAGAGATCAAATTTCTAGAAGTGCAAATATTTTGAAAAAAAATTAAGATAAAAAACTTTACACCTTAGGAAATTGGATCCCTCTGAGTGCTTACTTGATAGATCCGGGTTTAAGATGGATCTATGTTGATTAGAAGGCAATAATATTCATATTTCCCGATCAATTGACAAATTGGGATCTCGTAAATCGTAAATAAATATACTTGTAAAGGGTTTTGAGCCACCAAAGGAGGCATTGCAATTTGAGTGACACCACCTAAAAAGAGTTTTATTTTTATTTTTAATAAGACAAAGAAATTGATTTAAGTGAAAGAGTGAAAGGGATGAGTAGTCAAAGTTGTTCTTTACAACAAACAATATGCAACTTGCAACAATATAATATATGCTGTATAGGCTAATATGCAACCCACAACAATATAATATATGCTATATAGACTGGGATATAGATATTTAGATCTAAAACACTTCAAATCCAATGATTATATCTCAACATGTGTAACATTTATTACTCTATTTCATGGTGCATATTGTTGAACACTAATAGAAACTTCAATTTCCTCAATCAATGATAGCCACATTAATGAAGAAATTAAAAATGCCATTGATCATATAACTAGAGATGTTGTCATCTTTAGCTTTCTCAACTAAATATTGAGCAGAATACCCTTCAATAATGGTTCCCACGTGAGATATTTCAAGGGGTTGCTCTTTAGCACTATATTCATTTATTGAGATAAAATCATCATCATCATCCATGAGACATCCGTGAGATATCTAATATCCCCTCTGAAATAAGGATCCCATCTCTCACAAAAAACCGTGATAAATTCTTCGAGCAAATGAAATTGTTTATTTGGAAGCACTTCATACCATTCGTATACATCATCATCTATTAGGTAGAAACTGAACATGAACATCTTCATATTGACATCCTCATGAACCACTTTTAAGTCTAGACTAGCCTTCATAAATTATATAACATGGGGTGAATCCATGAAGATGGGTGTCTATTTCGTGAGAATCGAGTGCCCGAAAAACATAGCGGAAGCTATTCAGCTGAATACAAATATTTATTCGGATGAATAAATATGATTATTCGACCGAATAACCTATAGTTTATTTAGCCGAATAACCTTTAATGGTTCATCGTTAGAAATAACAGAGAACTCGAAGTGTGTGCGAGGCATTGTCGGCCGAGAAAAATGTCCGGCGTTTTTTTTGTTTATTCAGTTGAATAATTATTCTGCATAAAAGCTCGGCTGCAGCCATCTTTTTTCATTTTCTCTGACTGCAGTTCCTGGACCCCTCCTATAGCCCCCGCCCGCAGCTTGACCCTATCCACGCATGCACCTCGACCCCGTCCTCTCTTGCACCTGGACCCCACCTCCAGATGGACCTCGTTCCCGCCTATTGCTTGACCCCGATGTCGCCTTCGGTGTGGAGATCCTCCACCTTGTGTTTCACCACCTTCTTGATGTGGAGCACGAAGGTCGACAACCCTATTTTGCAGGTTGGCGCTCGACGTGGAGTTCGATAGCGTCCAGGTAATCAATGTGCATTTGTCATTTTTGTTTTTTTTTTGGTTTTTTTGCTAATCAGTGTGCATTTGTCATTTTTGTTTTGTTTTGTTTTTCTCTAATCAGTGTTGTTGTTGGCAGGAAAATTGGCTTCGACGGCTTCAGTTGTTTGGTGTTCGGCTTGGCCGTTGGGCTTACGATTTCCCTTTTGATCGGTTCAGTGTTTGTAGATTCGGGTGCCAATCATTTTGATATCTTCGTCAATTGAAAAAAGACCAAGTATGTACTCTTAATTAAAAAAATTATCTCTTTATTTTATCTCATAAAAGAATAATCCCACGAGGAATGTATGTTGTTTTACCTCTACGTTTGTCAGTTGATTAGATTAGCAAATCGTATTCATTTCCACTAGAGTTTTTTTATTTTTATTATCATCAAATAGTCAAATATAATTAAATTTGAAACAGAGATGTTGTTCATGAACAAAGATCTCTGTTCATGAACAGGATGATGCGATGAGCCTTTTCCTTTTATAATATTAAATTTCCAATGATTCTCACATTATATGAATGGGTGGTGTTATAAAAGGATCATGGCTAATGCCACTTAATAACCATTTACAATTCCTTTTGCTTTAGTTGGAGATCAAGTCAACCTTTAAGCCATTAAAATAAATAAATATCCCTTAGCCATTAAAATATCACGTCAACCCTTAATACATTAAAATAAGTAAATATCCCTTAAGCCATTAAAATAAAAAAGGGAATGGATCTAACCTAATTATTTTGTTCAATCATAATGGGTTTGATGGGTCCATTGACAAATATTTAGAAAAATACTCTCTTCACCTAACTATATCTAACCTCTTGCTCTACTATTATTCCATTGAGAATTTTCGCTTCCTCAAACAAATCCCTCGTATTTTGAGAAGATTTTGGAATTATCTGATTTTCGATTACTGCTGATATTGTTTAGTATGAACAATTACCTAGTGTTATTTTTTGAAATTTGTCTATGGATTTATCAAATTTTTTTAATGTAAAGGTTCAAAGTGCAAAGTCTAAATAACTAAATAGAATCTCATTGATTATTTTTTCTAGTTTATTATAGTAATTATCCTATAGAAGTGTAACTAAGAACTTGTATTATTGTTGGAAATATTACTGAACTTTGTTCTTGAACAGAGTTCTGTTCATGATAACTGTAGGCTCAAATCATACAGGTGATAACAAGAGACCCTAATCATGAAAATAAATATTTTCCTAATCAGTTGGTTTAAATAGAGTCACTTTGCTTACTGATAGTAATGCCGCTAATATCATTAATAAATGTGTACTATCCTTGTAATGTAATCACTGTTCATACGTATATGTAATAATAGCACATAAATTTAAGTAAGTTAACCCATGCACTTTCTTAAGGTTATAATATAAGTCTAATAGGTTAAAATAGTAAAAAAGAGTAAGAACCAAGCTTAGTGTGAATCCAGTAAGTTACACAGGTAATGATGGATATATAATACACCTAATAAATGTGATACTAATCCAAAAAATGATCAGAGTATGACCATGAAGCTATCAATTACACAACTTTCAGTGAATAAGGCTTGTGATTCATAACATATAAAGGATCTATCATATTATAATAGAGTGAATCCCATATCTATAGAGTGTAAATATATGGATATGCAATGGACTATGCCTAGCTTGTGGTCTCTCTAGTGATAGCCATTTATTTAATTACGGAGATACACTTGATATTAGTATAATATGAATGAGTATCACTGATTTCACTATGTTGATACAATAAGCTTCCATGTAAGGATCATAGTATTTATTATTGATAATACGTAGCTATCAAGTATAATTAGTACATTATGTTAGTGTAATTAAAATATGTAATGGTTCATATAGGTTGTGTTCATTACTTAATTATAGTATTTACGTTATATTACATCATACAGGTTAGATTCCCATTGATTTTATTAGGATGATAAGTATATCCATAAGTAAGATAATAGACTTAACCCTTATGCTTTGCTTAGGTAAGCAATTTCAATCTATAGTGCAATGGACATACTATTTACAACTTGGAAGTAGTTCAAATGTACTTCATCTGTTAGCTTGTATGCTGATTGTCTGGATTAATAATAAATAAAGTAGGTTAAATTAAAGGAATTAAATAAAACCATTATAAAAAGATTGAGACTACTCATTTTCCAATATTTGAGATAATTGCAATAAAGTATATATATGTAATTACGCTCTTCATGTATGTTATATTGTTTTAATGTGTAATTACCTTTATGATAAGGCGAGCACGAGTTTCAACCACTTTTTCAGATATAGAAACTTTTGTTCATTGACAGACATATAGAAAAATATAATATAATTAAATTATTTTAGTAGTGTTAAAATTCTTAATGTTATTATACTAGACTTGATAGAACAATTGTTAAGGGCCTAAGCTAATGGTACTTCAATGAAGTGATCCTTATCATATTAACACTACTAATATAATTAAATTATTTTAGTAGTGTTAATATTCTTAATGTTATTATAGTTAGACCCCCATTAAATTTAATAAGTGAGAAGGAAGAAAGACCACATTGGCGCAACTCTTTCTTCTTCGGACTGACTTAGCCACTTTCAATTCACAAACTATAAAATAGCTAATAAGTGTTGGCGCTCCATAGGGATGAACTTTATTAACACGACTAGACTAATATAGGAAATAAAAGTAATGTATAGAACTCCCCTTGACATGGGTATTGTACCTCAAATGGTTGGATGGTCAAAATTACAATTGATCATAACAACACTTACAATCTTTATTTTGTCTCATATAACATAATATTTTTTTTGGGAGATTAGGTTAAATGTTTGGAATGTTAAAATATCAAAACATGTATAATTTGAATATGTTATGAGTTGATAGTTGCGTGAATGTAGATATCATATCAAATGGAAAGAGAGCAGTCTTTGAGGCAAAAGCATAGGAGGTCATCACGGTCATCAGGAATTGGTGTCTTGACTGATAATCAAAGGTTTGCTGGCTTCACCTCGGGATTCAAGCTTATTGTATAGTTCACATTCATCTGATCATCGGCGAGGACAAAGGGGTACAAATGATTCCCTTATATCTTCTATGGGAGAACGTCAATATCGACCTTCTGTTGGTATGAACATTTATGTTTTAATACATGTATCAAACGTAATTTTGTGCATGTTCAAAAAATTGTACATGTTTAATTTAAACTGTGTTTGTATTTGAAGCAGAGCAAGGTTCCGAAGAGGCTCATAATTCTACATAGAGGGACGAAGTTCGAGCAAGGAGGAAAGATGCTGAACCAAATGTGGGCGTAGAGAAAGATTCAGAAGAGGCTCATAATTCTACACAGAGGGACAAAGGTCAAGCAAGGATGACATATGTTGAATGAGATGTGGGTTGTACACCCATAACAACTTATCCATCTAATTTACCTGAGGATCTTCCATGGGAAAGTGGTGTTCAACAAATGACCCTTGAAAGTTGTAGATCCCACCATGACAAGTTGCAACATGATATTTCTAGTTCGGATATCCCTCCAGAGAGCAAACAAAGTCTAGAGATTGTTTTGCAATCATTGCAAAAATTCATTGATACATATGAGGATCTCAGACCTACTACGAATGGTTTTGTTGACTTGATGCGGAGGCAAAGGGAACAAGTGATGGGTCCAGACAAGTGGGCTGTTGTGAAGGAGAGAGTGACCAAAGAATAGACCAATTCAATGTTTAACTTCAAAGAAGGCCTAAAGCGAAAAATGTTGAAAGTGTAATATTTCAAGCACCTTGAACTTGCACATCTAATATATGATCGGTTCCTTGCAACCTATGCTTGGTTTCCATGGAACGATGAGGTTCCTAATTATTTTTCCAGATTTTTTTATGCGATTTTTTTGAAAAATATGAAGCCAGACTATACCTATCTTCATTCTGACTTTTACGGAGTTGGAAAGGGCCGAATATACGATCGAAAAGGTGCTCTTATAGATCCCACAACTCTTCGACCTCCACCCCAGATATCTCGCCCACACAGGCTTGTGACATTAAAATCGGAGATGGAGCCCACATCCCAACTTGGGACAACTGTAAGGGATTATGTTGCCGAAGGTTTAACGTCAACATTTGTAGGAGTTGATGTGTGATTGTAAAGTCCCCTCCTATCATACCAGCATGATAGAGAGGATGTGATACTAAAACTGGGCATTTAGCCCCATATCCATTAATTAAAGATATATACATGTGCATGTTATAGAAACACATCGGAATTAAAAATCATGTTTAATATCTAACATACATTCAAACATTTCTGTGACAGCCATTAAATAAAGAAATTGCAGAATTTATAAAAGAGAATACTTATCTTAACAGAGTAGTCCCAAGCAACCAGCTATGCATCTGCAATGTTCCACCCAACCATAGGCCAGTTGTGCTTATCAACCTCTTGATACAACTACCACCCCCGAGCTGGGCATGATCTCTACAAGGAACCAGGGAATAGTAGACTCACACATAGCCAAGCATACACCAAGATGAGCCAAGCCAATCTACAATTGGGTTGATCAGGCTGCTAGGAAATGGAAAGGAAAAATTGCTAAGCTAGTGAGCTCAACCACAGAGCTATGGATACTTCTACAAGATCTATTTAGCTTGGCACCCACAATGCCTACACACCCCACTCAAAGAAGTATTCCCTTCACCAATTCACAGTCCCTCAGGCCATACCTTCCAATTCTAGAGTGTCCCAGGTGTGCATAGAATAGTAGCCAACCCTCTTGATCTTCTTGAGAGGTTGTTCTCCCCACTAGGTTTATCAAGCCAATTCTGTCCACTACCACTCCAAATATTTTGCTCACAGGTTCAGACCAAAAACAGGGATGCACATAACAACACAAGTATAAGTGCTGGGCATGAAGAAATGTTTTTACAGTGAGATGCCCAAAGAGGGGGTTACTACCAATTCAGAAAAACGTGGGAAAGCCCAAAAACAAAATGGCAATTGGGGAACAACCCTGGAGAGCAGAAATCATTTTCAGAAAAACGCCCATGGGTATTTTGGGGCAAAAACGACCTCCATCACAGTCCCCAAATCGTGGCCCTTCTCTCCCAGCTGCTGTATAATGCAAAAACGACTCCCAGGCATGGAAAATGCAGGAAAAATGGTGAAAAACATGATGGGGAAAGACCCAGTAGTTCAGACTGTGTGAGAGAGGAAAGACTGACTGTTCAAAATGGCTTTGGGCCCATTTCGTGGGTGTTTTCTTGCCCAAGGAGACAAAATACGATTTCCCAGGTTGATGGCTTTCCCATGCATGAAATTGGCTACCATACCTCTTCATTCCCAAGGCATTAACTACCTCAACCAATTTCTGAAAAAATTAAATGATTGGGTCCCTAACCCAAAATGGGTAGTTGGTGGTTTATGGGTTTTCTCATTGACACATGGATTAACACCATTGGCTCAAGGGTTTGAATAATTTTCCTCCCTATTTCTTGTAGAATCATGCCCCATCTCTTTGTTTCATTGCATAGCTAGTTGTGGGTATTTTCATTAAAATTCGTATTTACATGATGTCTTATTTACATTGTGCCTATCTAGTACAAGAACCATAGGCACCTATTTCTTTTATTGCCGATACATAAAATGCTAAATCAATGGTGGGGCCTTGGCCTTGAGCTCCTCACCATGATTAAATAAAAATATTTATATCATTTACGATTTAAATGCAAAGGAGGTCAAAATGGGGACATTACAGTGATTGGTTCGAGAGAGGGTTTGAGCCACTATTCATTAAAAGTTTGTTTACAAAATGAATGATGAGGTAGATGGAATGAGCATTGAAGATATCAGGGCTTATGCTAAGGTTTGTCACGATATAGCTTCGAATGTCCTATCCAATGACACATCGAGTATAGGAGAGGTTTGTTGTTTATGTACATACAATCTATTTAATTTTTTTATTCATTTTGAATTGAATTTTTTGTTACATTATATCTATGACATTTTGTCTTTTTTGATGTATAGTAATAAATACATTACGTAAATGTTTATTGGTTGCAGTTTTCTAGAATGTCAAATGAACATAATTTTCGACTCCCCACTAGTGAAAATGTAGAAGAACATCTTAGAGAGGTATAATTATTATTTACATAGATATATTTATGCTTGAAAGATATTGTATGCTTTTTTTGAATTTTAATTTATCTATGTATCTTATTGTTAATGTGACTTATCCATGTAGGTTCATTTAGATTCCAACTTTTTTGATGATTTTCCATCTCTTATGAGCTCATGATATATATTAATTTTTGTTTCAGTTTTAAGTGAATTGTTTAATTTTAGTTTATTTTGCTTGAACAATGTTTTATTTATTAACAAAATTTAAATTTTAGGGCACACGAGAACATATGGAAATTGGTGGTGAGGATATAGGTTCTTTGATGGATGTGGATATTGGCACTGAGGTAATTTTGTTAATAATTGAACTATTTTTTTCAAATTTTTTTATAAGTTTAATATATATTTTTTTAATTTAGTTTAAAATTATTTGAATAATTTATGAGATTCATAATTTGCTTTTATACATGTTGCAGGTTGGGTCTCTTCGAAGAAAAGGGAAAACCACAATGGATGATAGTGGTGGACTTTCATTCAGAGAACAAATGAGTAGCAATGTTTTAAATTATACAAATGAGAATAATATAAATGGGTACTTACATACATATTCTATTTCCAAAGCAATGGTGAAAAGTACAAAGTACAATTCCGGTATTCTCTTTCCAAAGCAATGGTTACAATTCGTACATTCTCTTTCCAAAACAATGGTGAAAATTGTACAATTCCTAAAATCTTTGGGATTGGATTATATGTTTATTTTATCCCAAACGAGTACATATTAATTCCGAAATATATTTCTTTCATGAATCATTACAAATATGATACAATTTAAATCATAACTTATCTTAAACTTATAAATTAAGCTTTAAAATTTTAGATTAATTCTAATTTTTTTAATAAGATATATAAATTATACTAACATACTTTTATAGTGCTTTGACTAAAAAATCTCATAATTAAGCTTTGACAATTGAATCAATAAACCCATTTTAATGTAAAACTTATGAGATAATTCTTATAATCTTTGGGACTAACACATTCTCAAACATATCAACAATGTTTATTTTATAGCAACAACTTGTTTATTAATTTCATTTTTTTTTATCATAGATAGATACAGTCGAAATACTAAAAATATTATCTTCGAGATATGTAGAATTTTAGAAAACCCATTGACTTAGATGCTCTATGTTTAAGCATAAGTATCATACCGGTTACCGATAAAGCAGAATCACTGGAATACAGAGCTTATATGTTATATCAGGTACATAGATGAGGGATATGCTATGCAGCTTTCGACTCTTGAATGGGATTCACAAATTTCTAAAATCTATCGTTGGCTTTTAGTTGAGCAAATAAAAAAACAAATAATCCCACTTAGCATCACACATTGATAAGAAAATGGGCATTAATAAAGTTATTTATTTATTAATATCCATTTCTTCTCATTCACAAATCACATGTTTATTTTCTTGCCACAAAATTATGATGATTATCAAAGATTATTGTTCAATATCTTATTTGACTTGTATTAGACAAGATAATGCACCCAATATTTCTTATCATAGGTTAGTGGTTTTTTTTTATGGATCTAAGGTGGTAAGGGTGTTGGGATAATGGGCGTGAAGTCCAAGGTTCAATCCTCTTAGATCACCTACTTTTTTTTTTAAATATAGAATTTCAAAATAAATTGAATTTCATTATCATGTAAAGTGAGTTTTATACTTGCATAGATTTCAGTGTATTGGGTCTTTTTATTGCATATTTTTCAATGTAAATGTTATTTTGTGAACGCATTGATTTCAGTGTATGGACGTATAGATTTCAGTGTATGGGGTTTTTTATTGCATATTTTTTAGTGTTGATGTTAATTTGTGGACGCATTGATTTTAGTGTATGGACGCATAGATTTCAGTGTATGGACGCATTGATTTCATTGAATGGACGCATAGATTTCAGTGTATGGGGTTTTTTATTGCATATTTTTCAGTGTAAGTGTTATTCTGTGGACGCATTGATTTTAGTGTATGGACACATAGATTTCAGTGTATGCATACATTGATTTCAGTGTATGGACGCAAAGATTTCAGTGTATGGGGTTTTTTATTGCATATTTTTAAGTGTAGATGTTATTCTGTAGACGCATTGATTTCAGTGTATGGACACATAGATTTCAGTGTATGCACGCATTGATTTCAATGTATGGACGCATTGATTTCAGTAACAACAAAAGAATGAGAAGAAGACTTGAAACGAAAAGCAGAAGAACAAAAGAATTTCGAAAAAGGAAGTTGGACAAAATGATATCAGAAGAACTAGAAGAACGAAGAAAACGAAATGCAGATCGACAAAAAGAATATCGAAAAAAAAATTTAGACGAATTTGTTAAATTTTGACTATTAATTCACAATACTATAGGATCTTTGCTGAGAGAATAACATCTACAGTATATCAATGCATGACAATCATAATATGACAAGCATCACAAGAATCAAAAGCATAGAGACAAGAGACACAGAGTTTCCGTGGGGAAAACCCTAAGGTGAAAAACCCCACAACTTCCTCAGAGATAGAGAAAGCAATGGCTCAACCAAAATACAACCAAATAACACTGAGATAGTCTCTTAGCAGATGATCCTCCTCCTCCTCACTAGTGTGCCACTTTTGAGAGTGAGAGTGAGTTACTTTTCCGAGTGAGTAAAATAGAGATCTCCGATCTCTATTTATACTAACCTTTTTGCCCAGTGACCTTATGGGGTCGACTTGTCTATCTAGATACATCCACATTATATTATATATAATTCAGGGCCGATCCCACATGGTGGTCTAATAACCCATCGGCAAGTACACGCACTTGCGACACTTGTCAATCCACATGACGACACTTCCTTATAGAGGAATAACACATCTCTTATAAGGGTACAATAAATATATATAAAATACACAGATTAAATACATTTTTAAGTTACATATACATCAACAGAATTGACAGCAGAAGAACGAGAGGAACAAAGAAAATGAAACGTTGATCGACAAAGAGTGTATCGAGAGAGAAAGTTGAAGCAGTTGGAAGAACAAAGAAATCAAGTTGCAGAACAACAAATAAATCAAAATGTACGAAATGGCGAAATGCCGACAGAAGAAGGAGAAGAACAAACAAAACAAAATGCAGATCAACAAAAAGAAAATCGAAAAAAAAAGTTAGGGGAATTGACAACAGAAGAACGAGAAGAACAAAGAAAACGAAACGTTGATCGACAAAGAGCGTATCGAGAGAGAAAGTTGAAGCAATTGGAAGAAAAAAAAAATCAGTTTGCAGAACAACAAATAAATCAAAATGTACGAAATGACGACAGAAGAAGGAGAAGAACAAACAAAACAAAACGCAGATCAACAAAAAGAGAATAAAAAAAAAAGTTAGGCGAATTGTCTCTATTTTCCAGTTTAACAATTTACTCAATCCTTAATACTTATTACTTTCATTATGATAATCCTCGTAAATGTATATGTGTTTTCAAATTAACCTGTTCCTTACAATGCTGATCAAACTCCAGTTTTGTGTCACCGTCCACGACTGACACCAGCCTAGACCCAAATCCTAGGCTCTATCGAGCGCCGAGAGGGATCAAATCTCCCGAGGTGCAAACTTTTCCTCAGGTATTGCACTCAAGAAGCTTTTCAAAGAGAGATTTGCACCTCGAGAGATTTGATCCATCTCGATGCTTAATAAAGCCTAGGATTTGGATCTAAACTGATTTATTTATCTTTTAATTAATTTAAAACATAATATATGATTATGATTAGGTTAATTTTCATATTAAGTGAGAATTCCTACATGTTAGACAAAATCGGCACTCTCCCCAAGCAAATCTCACGTCCTTAGTGTAAAGCTTGACACATTAAATCCAACGACAATCTTATATATATATATACACTAACGTATATGTATTTTTTTTTACTTATGCATTATTATTTATAACCTCCATTTCTAAAAAAAATTAAAATGTCAATATGCAAATTATTTTTTAATTAATATTAAAATTTAATATGCAAATAACATTTATTTTTAACTTTTATAATTGCATTACAAAAATTTGTTACTATTTTTATACGTACGAAGGAATAAAATTAGTGATGCTTATCAATGGTTAAATTTAAACAATAAAATTAGAAAAAAAACATTATTTATTTTTACCTATATTATAGTATATGGTATTTAATTGGTATCTCAAATTCCATAAAATCTTTAGTGGTAAAAATGTGGATGCATATACTACCTCCTTCCAATTGAGAGTAAGTTCAAGGCATATACTACCTCCTAATTCAGAGTAAGTTTAATTTAAACAAAATGTTTATAATTTAAATTTTAATGTTTTCCAATTTAATATATATATATATATATATATATATATATATATATACCCAAAGTATTATATTTAAAATAATGATTTATATTTATGTATTTATTATAGTTGATTTATTATTATTTTTAATTTCAACCTTTTAATTAAATTAAAGATAATGCATTTTTTTTTACCTCTTACTTAGTATATAATTAATTTTAATTAAGTTCATTTAAAAAGGCAATTATTAAGTAACTATGTTTTTTTTTTTTGAAAAAAATATCATAGTGCAAATTTATATTGCAAAATGCAAACCATATATTGTTTATTTAGCTATTAAATAGCCTTATACTTGGTTTTCAGCATAATTTTTTTAGCATGATTACAGAATTCACTCGTATATGTTCACAATTATTGCTCCTATGGGTGATGGTGAGCTCATTAGGTATATGTTCAAATAAAGACCAAAAAGAGCCCATATGTCATTAAGCAACTATGTTGCTAATATCGGTTGTGATTTATTATGTTCGTGACGTGTTGTAACCATTTTGCAACTATTAGTTCAACAATACTAAATTAATTTTCCAATTTCCAAAGTTAAAACTTGATGTTGAATTTTTATGTTAATCTATACTTTAATTAATTAAATTTTAATTGGTTGAAACTCCCCTAGGGATTCGAGTGGGGATTTCAACTCACATATGTCCACAAATTTCATCACTGCCATGAATGCTTCTTAGCTCCCCTGACAATCCATTAGGCTATGATCCCAATAATCTATTGTCATTGTTAATCTATGGGCTTGATATTGCACTAGGGGAGAGACTCATATTGTTGTGCAAGAACTAGTAATGATCATGGTTCCCTTCACATCAACCACCCATGAAATGAACATTCATATTTCAAAAAATGGCCTTTAAATATTATATCCATGCACAAATATCCATTATATCAAGTCGAAAATGGATCCATTAATTTACTAGAGAAACGATTGTCACCAAACAACCAATTTAATGCCAACAATATAGGTCATATTGTCCAATTGATATCCAACTCCGTCCTCAAAATAATACCAAATCTAACATCATATCATGTTCAATCTACGAGTGCACATTGGGCATCACATCAGCCCCCGTGAATTCCCTTTAGAAAAACAACATTCAAACAACAAGACATAGTGTTCCATCATCCATTGCCATGTGCACACTACAAGGGAAAAAATGTCAACTTCTTGTCCATGTGTCAGCAACAATTTAAACCTCCAAGTGCAATAGATGACAACCACCCACTGAATTAGGATCAAATCATCAATTAAACTCTATGAAATCAAATGGATCAACTAATACAAATTCCCAACTCTGCCAACTAAAATCAAATCATCCATTAATCGAATTCCAAGCTCTTCCCACAAAATCAAATCATCCATTAAAACAAGTTATACAACTTGACGAGAACTCGACATTGTTCTTGTTTTTTGGGGGTAAATTTTAGTAGTTGTTTTTACTTTCATTTCAAAAAGTGTATGTTGGTAGCACCATTTTTCATTTTGAGGCATCTTTGTATGATTTCGAAACTTGTTGGCCATAAGAAAATTGTAACTTTTATTTACAATGACGTTTTTTCAAAGTTTACAAAAAAAATTACATTTAGTAGCTAGTTATAATGAAAAAATACACATTTTTTAATTTTTTTAATATTTAGAAGCTAGTTAGAACAAATTATATATATGCATTTTCAAAGTTTTTTCATTAAAATTTTATCATAAAGAAGTCATTTTTTAGGCAAATTTCTAAAAAAAATAAGACATTTTAAACCATCTTTAATGCATTTTAAACTATTTTTTAATTATATAACTTAAAAATTTTAATATAAAAAAAAACTTAAAAAAAAAAAAAATTAAAAATTATAACAAAATGTAAAACCAGTAAGTCCCTTCCCTACCCGAGTTACCTGCCCCTTCCTTCCTTTTTTGGAAGAGGTAGGTAGGTCAATTATTTTAGGTGCATCCCCTCGTGGTCAATTAAAAAATTCGGATTCATGGGTTGGAAAAAATCCAAAATCCAAAATTAAATTATAACAAATTAAATTTTAAAATTAAAATTTTGAAATAAAAAAAAAAACTAAAAAATACAAATTAAAAACTAAAGAGACAAAAAAAAAGTTTCATTAAAAAAAAATTTAAAACATATATCAAACAATTGAATTTAAAAAAAAAATTAAAAAATAATCCTACATCCCTCCCCCGCCTCCCCTCCCCTCTGCCCCACCTCCTCCCTCCCCCGCCTCCCCTCCTAGCCCCCATCCCCCTTCGACCACTCTCCTCCCAACCCGCCACCCTCTCTCCACTGCCCCTCCACGTCCCTGCCCCCTTCTCGCTACCCACACCGCTACCTTCTGGATGACTGCGATTCTCAGAATCGCATCGCCACAAACAGGTGAAGCTTGGGTTGAGCAAGGCGTTGCCCCTTCACAGTGGCGCGATTCTCAAAATCGCGGTCGTCTGGAAGGAAACGGTGTGCAAAGTGGATGGGGGGGGGGAGGGGGAGGGGAGGAGGGATAGGTGGGATAGGTGGGAGAGTATTATATTTAAAATAATGATTTATATTTATGTATTTATTATTATTTTTAATTTCAACCTTTTTTTCTCGGAAAAAAAGATCATAGTCCATATTTATATTGCAAAATCCAAACCATATATTGTTCATTTAGCTATTAAATAGCCTTATACCTGGTTTTCAACATAAATGTTTTAGCATGATTACAGATTTCTTCAAGATCATAATTTCCACAAAGATGTAGCTACAAATCTCAACTACTGAATCTAGTTACAACATATTTAATTCTTCTAGGCAAGTGTTGCCCAATATTGCTCCTATGGGTGAGCTCATCATGTATATGTTCACAATTATTATTGGGCATGTGCAAGCTAATGATGGTCACTTTTGGCGTGCTAGATGCAATAGAAAATTGAAAAATCAGGCATCCCTCAACTTACTTCATTTTTTTGAGATACTTACACAAGACATATTGCATTGAGTAAAAAAGATGAAATGTAGGAAATTGAGTCACGTTTCCGAATATATAATTTTTAAGTATTGAAAATTTACAATACTATGTCAAATTTCATCTTTTCTAACAGTCACTACAAAAATTGCTAGAAATGTATAGATCCAGTAGCACTAGTGCAACACTATTTTTCCAAAATTAAATGTTTAATTTTTATTTATTTTTTAATTATGTAAGTGATCTAACCTCGAGAACGGTACACTAAATGTGGGTGCAGCTTTTGAAGGTCTTAATGCAGTTATTTCGACTTGGATTTTTTATAGCATGTAGAGGTTGGTGTCTACTAGTGCAACATACATTTTTTTTTTAAAATGGTTGTGAAATGAAAAAGTTACGGAATAAACACTATCATCATATTTTTTCACTTAAGTGATGACACAAGAAAATTAGGAAACAAATAGAAAATATCAATATTTAAAAAAAAAATTACATATTTGGAATCTGTATAGAAAATGCTATCTATGCCTAAAATTTCATCAATAATGGTCATGTATGTCATGCTGTAGAGAGCGGTGAAAAACATGCATATTGAGAAAAATGGTGAAAATGCCTACTTAGTTATGGTTCAATAAATTCCATATCAGGGGTTTGGTAAGTTCAAACCAACCACATAGGACTGTGGCTGACACGCGGGCGTAAGGGGAGGGGGTTATTAGGTGCTCAGGAACGCGCGCACGTTCTATTTAAATTCAAATATTTTGGTTGGTGCACTTGGTGATAGAAGAAACACGTGCGTGTTATGTATATAAAAAACAAACGATCGTTTTGTATATACATAACACACGCACATTATTAAATTCACAAATTTATGTTTGTAAGTGTTGAATGGAGATAAAGGGGGTGAGAGAGAGAAGAGAGATATGAGAGGGGGGGAAAGAGACATAAATTTAAGGAGTTAGGGAGAGTAATGATAAGGAAAGGCCTAAATCCATAAGTCCTAAGTCCCAACCCCCTAAATCCCTACACCCATAAGCATCTAAGCCGTTAACACATAATCCCTTACCCCATTAATAGTTGAACCTAAATCACTTAACCTATAAAGGTATTACTCCTTAAATCCATAGTCCCTTAATTAACCCTTTATCTCCCCTCACTTTTGTCCTTATCCTCTAATTCCCTAAGACTTTAACACTATAACACCTTAGACCTCAATTCCTAACCTCTTAAAACCTACCCCCCTAAGCCCAAAGTCTTTAATCCCTTTACCCCTAAATCCAAAACTGCTAAACCCCTTAAGTCCTTTAACTGTTTATCTATAATCCTTCAACCATTATCACTCTAAGCTCTAGTTTAAACCCTATACAGGTAAAATAATTCTTTACCTTTACACTACGTTTGCATGTGCGACCTCCCTTGTTATAGAGTGCCTTGGATTTGCAAGCTGTCAAACAACTCACAAGCATTTTGACGAAGATCACTCCTCAGAGCCCAAGAAAATATGAAGTCTTGGCAATAATACAGGAAGGTCCATAAGTCATCTAACCAAAGAAATAGGGTAACCACCGAGGCTTACCATTATCTCTTCGCGGCTACCAATTATCGAAACCTGAGTATGCTGCTGGTTGACGAAGGAACCTACCATTTGAAACAAGCGTGGTTAAAACAAGCTTTTGAACGAAGTCATTACATGTGAAATAACAATAACTGAAACTCTCAAAACAGAATGGAAGATTCAAGGTTCGAACCTGAGAAACATTACCTTTCATTTATCCCCGGAGCAGATCGCCAAAGACATTGCAAACTGTACCCATTACTCCATCGCCGAATGCAACGAAGGATGGAAGAACAACTCTGAGAAACTATCACTTAACAAACGAGGAAAGCCAAATATCAAAGCAACCTTCAGGTAGAACTGTTAATCACCCTGGAACCTTTGCAACACCAAGCTGCTATTGTAAAAACCTCATTGGAGTATTGGTCATAAAAGCTATCAACAGGTTCCATTTAAAACATCAATAGGTCATGGTTTCGAACCGTGGGCACTCCACAAACACCTGCTAATGAAACCCTGAAGGCTCTCGGCCTGTCAGCCTCTCCACAGAGCCACTACACAATACAATGAATGTCTAGGAACATTAAACTTCAAAAAACATAGTCGTGGTTAGGGTTAGGTCCCAATGTCAAAGACCTTGCTTGATCAACGGTGGAGATCACCCGAAGGGTATCACGTAATCCCAAGCAATCTACCATAGTAAAGACACCATTAATGACCCTTGCCACCAAGGAGTATAGCTTGGATATATTCGAACCAAAACACATACATCTCATCACGAGGAATGACCCATCACCATACCTTCATGTGCCTAGCACCACGACGATGTCCACAAAGACATTCCACTAACTCAGTGGTTGAAGTTATTAAATGAAAAACGTGAACCAGGCTGCTTGCCAGCACGAAAATCATCATGATGTTAATTCTTACCCATCCTTATAATGTATCGATCCTTTGTAAGTTCACAATCCTGCCATAATTACAACACCTCGTGGTAAGCCAAGGTTATATCAAATTTAATTGCTAGGGACTCATCATGTTAAAGGGTCACGTGATGCACACACAAAATGTATGTAATCCTTGTTCATAGGAATATGTATAAGACTCTACATATATATATTTCAATATAGTATAGAATTTGTATATAGTTCATAGGCTAGCAATTGGTCATGAATTTGTATATAGTTCCTAGGCTAGAATTTGAATATGATTTCGCAAATTGTTTCTAAGTTAGAAGTTAAATAAAATATTGCATGTAATTCTTATACTCTAGAGCATACAGGGAATTGCATATAGATATAGCACGCTAATTGTACTTAGTCATTGCATATAGAATTTGTTTATCCTTATAGTTTGCATGAAATCGAATCTCACAATATTGATATTTGGGTCATATCTAGTGATTGTACAAAGTAATAAAAAGTTTAGTATAGGGTTATAAATTTTACAGCTGACATACTTCTGTTTTATAAGCTAGGCTAACTGAAGTTTCTCACCCGATGGCAATTTTGACATTTTGTCTCTAAAACCATTAAGATTTGGAGATTACTGAAACTGGTTAGAAACTCTTCGGTCACATGTCGTAAACACTAAAGCTCTTACCTGTAATTTACGAAAGAGGACGATTCAAATGCTTTAGCACAAATGCTAAGTAAGCCTCGGGGCAACCGTGGGACCCCTTCATCATCGAACAGAAGAACAATAGTTAACACTTATAAACTTTATATCGATGGATCAACAATAAAAGAATTGTGAAAATACAGTTGAGTAAGAATAACATCGAAACATAGATATTAATCATCTTATCGCAAACATTACACTTTTGACCAACACAACATTTAGTACAGCAAGACGACATTTAAGCATTTATTATATTTCTGTAATAGATAGAATATGCATTAAAAGCTATATCGAAAATTTTTAAATTCTTGTAAATTTTGGGATGTTTCATGTGGTATCAGAGCGCGAGTTCAAAATCTAGGCCTGAAATAGGCTCACGCGCGCAAACAAAAAATAAAAACCAGAAAGTTTATGTTACTAACTTTTTTTTTTTTTTTGTACAGAATGATTTGTTATTAATTTGTAGGTATGGACATACTAGATGAATCAATAGAGGACAGATCTCCTCGTAATGAGCATAATAACAATAATAATAATGAAGGAATATATGTTGAATTAAATAACCAATCTTCAGAACTTCTTCGTACTGTAAAAGATTTGAAATCTGAGATAGAAACTGTTAAAGAAGAAAATGAACGCATTATGAAAGCACAGGAAGAGTTAAATCAGATTCTAATGGAGAAATACCATCACGAAGAAAGAGGAAGGAAATCAAAAGTAGATTCTGATTCTGGTACAATGTCCCACAAACATAAACACAAGAAAACATAGAATGGTAAAAGTATTAGTTATTCTTCATCTGAATCTGATCGAAGTAATGGTAAATCTGATCATGACAACAGTGACAGTGATTGCTATTCCAAGAAGAGGAAGTATAAGCATCATGAACAAATTACTGGCGAGTTTAAAAAGATTAAGCCACCAATTTTTAATGGAGAAAGTGAAAAGGGTGAGATAGCTGAAGCATGGCTATCTGGAATGAGGAAGTACTTTAATATTTACGATTACTCTTCTCAGTTAAAGGCCAAGATGGCTATTTACAATCTGATCGGAAAGGCGGATATTTGGTGGTAGGATCTTAAAATAATTAAGAGCATAAAGGAAAGGGACGTAACCTGGAATATGTTTAAAAAGTTATTTAAGACAAAATTATTGTCAGAACAATACTATGAAGATAAGTCAAAATATTTTTATGATTTGAAATTGGGTACTATGAACATGAAGGAGTTGTGCAGCAAGTTCCTTAGCTTGCTAAGGTATGTACCTTACATGGTCAAAGAGAAGCCTAAGGTACAAAGGTTTCTCAGTTGTCTACCTTTCAACATAAAAGACATGATTGAGTATGATAACCCTTCCACTTTGGAAGAGGCTATGAGGAAAGCAAATTTTTGTTTTGATCAAAACAGAAAAAGAGAAGGAACAACTGGCTGTAAAAGTAATAAGTCTAATCATTTCGAGCATAAAAAGAAGAGCTTTAATCATAATTTTGGAAGTTTTAACAAAAAATTTAATAACAGAAATTCCAAGTAATAATAACTACAGGAGTAATGCACCATAGAATTTTACTACTGCAAGAAATGTACCTAATAACAATAACAACACCAGGTATGCTGAAAAGAAAGGACCTTTGAAGTGTTTTGATTGCAGTGGACCACATAAGAAAGCTGATTGCCCATGCAACAAAAGGACAGTCAACAATATTCATAGCATACAAGCGGAGCCAACAGTTGGTGATGTGGCAAGAGAAAAGCCAAGGATAAATGTAGCGCTGGAAAATCGTCAAGCAGACCATCAAACGTCCATGGTCAAAATAGAAGGTATGCTACAAAACCGATCTATTTCCATTTTAATAGATCCAGGTGCAAGTTTGAGTTATGTTTCACCAGAATTAGTGAAAAGTTGTAAGTTAAAGGTAGAGAAATTTGCTAATTCATGGTTAGTTCAGCTAGCAATAGGCACTAAAAGAAAGGAAGGTTACAAACTTTGTTAAAAATTGTGATGTATTTTTGAGTCAGCTGAAAACCCAAGTTAATCTGAATGTTTTACCCTTAGGGTCATATGACTTGTTGATTGGCATGGATTGGCTTGAACATCATAGAGTAGTACTTAATTGTTATGAGAAATCTTTTACTTGTTTGAATAATGAAGGTAAAACTAAAACAGTAAAAGGAATTCATAAGAAGATTTGTGTAAAATAAATTTATGTGTTACAAGTTAAGAGAGCTGCCAGAAAGGGCTGTAAAATGTTTGCTGTTAATGTTATTAATGAAGAATGTTCATCTAAAGAAGATAAGCTAAAACTGGAGAATTTTCCATTCTTAGGGACTTTTATGATGTATTCCCGGAAGAAATTCCAAGATTACCTCCAAAAAGGGAACTAGATTTCACCATTGAGTTAGTACCAGGTGCGGTACCAAACTCAAAGGCTCTCTACAGAATGAATATTCTGGAGTTAAATGAATTAAAATATCAACTGAAGGAATTAATAGATAAAAATTATATAAGGCCCAGTGTGTCTCCTTGGGGAGCACCAATAATTTTCGTTAAAAAGAAAGATGGTACCATGCCACTGTGCATCGATTACCGCCAGCTTAATAAAATGACAATTAAGAATCGATATCCCTTGCCTCGCATTGATAATCTATTTGATCAAGTACGCGGAGCAGAGATATTCACTAAAATTGATTTAAGGTCCGGATATCATCAAGTTAGAATAAAAGATGAAGACATATTCAAAACTGCTTTCAGAATGTGATATGGACACTACGAATTCGTAGTTATTCCTTTTGGGCTAACCAACGCACCGACATTGTTCATGTGTTTAATGAACAACGTTCTACATAAGTATTTAGATAAGTTTGTAGTTGTGTTCATTGATGATATTCTGATTTACTCCAAAACTAAAGAAGAGCATGACGAACATTTAAGAATAATTCTGCAAGTGTTAAGAGAACATCAGCTTTATGCTAAGTTCAGGAAATGTGATTTTTATAAAGATAAAATACAGTACTTAGGTCACATAATATTTAAAGACGGAATTTATGTTGACCCTGATAAGATAAAAGTAATTAACGAGTGGCCTGTCCCTAAATATGTAATTGACGTTCGATCATTCATGGGGATAACAGGTTACTATCAAAATTTTATTGAAGGGTTTTCAAGAATTGCGAATCCCATCACTTCTTTGCAGAAGAAGGGGAAGAAATTTGTATGGGATCAGAAGTGTCAAGAAAGCTTTAATAAGTTAAAAGAATTATTAACCACTGCACCAATTTTAAAAATTGCTGATCCCAATAAGGATTTCATTGTATGCACTGATGCATGCAATGATGGAATTGGAGGGGTCTTAACTCAAGAAGGTCAGGCCATTGCTTTTGAGTCAAGGAAATTAAAAATTCATGAAAATAATTATGCAACTTACGATCTTGAGTTGACAGCTGTGATACATGCACTAAAAATGTGGCGCCATCACTTGATTGGAAGAAAATTCATACTAATGACATATAATAAGGGCTTAAAGTATTTGTTGGATCAAACAAATATTAACGCAAGGAAAGCTAGATGGCTAGCTTTCCTTAGCGAGTATGATTTCAAAATTCAACACATTAAAGGTAAAGAAAACAAAGTTGCTGATGCCTTGAGCAGAAATGCCAGATGAAGCTCTGTGGTAGCAATCAATATGTTTAAGACAGATCTGGAAAATCAAATTGAAGAAGGAATTAAGCAAGATGAAAATTATCAAAAATTGCTTGGTAAAGTTGCTGAAAATTTAATAACAGATTACAACATTAATAAAAAGAGCTTAATGACTTATAAAAACAGAATTTATGTACCTAATGTGTCAAAGGTTAAGTTGTTAATTTTGGATGAAGTTCATAAGAGTCCTTATTTAGGACATCCAGGTTATCAGAAAATGATAACTATGTTAAGGAAGGATTATTTTTGGCCCAACATGAAGAATGAAGTGGCTGAATACATAGCTAGATGTTTTGAATGTCAGACCATTAGGGCTGAACATCAACACCCAGCTGGACTATTGCAACCATTGCCAATTCTAGAATGGAAATGGGAGATTATAAGTATTGATTTTATTACAGGTTTTCCTAAAAACCAGAAACATAATGACTCCATAATGGTGGTTATGGACAAGCTAAGTAAGGCTGCTCATTTTATTCCTGTTAAAACCACTTTTAAAGCTTCTAACATTGTAGATGTATTTATGAAGCAAAATTTTCATTTGCACGAAATTCCAAAGGTAATTATTTCTGACTGAGACTCCAAGTTCACTGGAAATTTTTGGATAGACTGTTTAAAGGTTTAAATACTAAACTAAATTTCAACACTTCTTTCCACCCACAAACTGATGGTCAAACAGAAAGGGTAAACTAGATTTTAGAAGACATGCTAAGAATGTATGTCAAAGATCAACCATCTAAGTGGGAAGATTATTTACATTTAGCAGAATTTGCATACAACAATCATTATCAATCATCTGCTAAGTTTAGTCCATTTGAGATTTTGTATGGAAGAAAATGTTGTACTCCTATTTTTTGGGATAACCTTGTAGACAGATTAATGCTAGGACAAGATTTATTGAAAGAAATGGAGCTAACCGTGAAACAGGTTCAAGGTAACTTAAAAGTTGCCCAAGATCGGCAAAATAGTTATGCAGATTTGAAATGCACTGAAAAGGAATTTCAGGTTGGAGACCATGTTTTTATAAAGGTAAAACCCAAGAAAAGTTCTTTGAAGCTTGGGAGTTGTGCTAAACTAGCACCAAGGTACTGTGGACCATTCCAAATCCTCTCAATGATTGGAGTTGTTGCATATCAATTGGATTTGCCATCTGACTTAAAAATCCATAATGTTTTTCACATTTCTGTTTTAAAGAAGTATGTGCACGATGCTACTCATGTGCTGAATTGGAATTATATACAGGTGGAGCCTGAAGGAGATTTTTAGGTGGAACTGGACTGTATTCTCGACAGGAGGAAAATTATGCTTCGGAATCGTACCATAAGGTAGGTAAAGATGCAATGGAAGCACCTTAGCCTTGATGAAGCTACCTGGGAACTGGAAATTAAAATGCAGGTAGCATATCTAGTTCTATTCCAGGAAGGATTGGATGATGAATAAGCAACATCGAGGATGATGTTGAGCTTAAGTGGGGGTGTTTGTAACATACCATTTTTGCTGAAAAGCATTTTATGTTGGTAACATTATGTTAAATTTTATTGTAAAGTTTTATATTGGACAAGTGTCCAAGGATGACTGTAATTGCACAATATTTTATTATTTAATAAATTAAATAGGAGACAAACACCTAAGGGGACTGTTGAAAGAGTGTTTACTGACCCACTAGGTGGAATGGAATATGGGGTAGAAGGAAATGGACAAGTG
Organism: Larix kaempferi; assembly: GCA_027924585.1. Taxonomy (NCBI): domain Eukaryota; kingdom Viridiplantae; phylum Streptophyta; class Pinopsida; order Pinales; family Pinaceae; genus Larix; species Larix kaempferi. Next base: position 62,529,180 of record BSBM01000370.1, on the reverse strand, counting down.
GCAGCATCATGATGCAACTAACTAGCTATTGGTATGGGACAACTCCCTTGAAATGTGGTCATAGTGCCCTGGAAGGTGGGACTGGAGCTTGAGGCTCATTTATTGAAAACTGACCACTAAAGACCTAGGCAGTCTATATAAGAGCCATCGAATTATGAACTGAGGTTCATCACTTTTCCTGATGAGAAAATTTACCTTGGGGTTTTGCTATGCTTGCACCCAAGAGATTCGATGAGGGGATATGCTGAGTTTATGATCATGGTGTAAGTCTGCCTGTTATACTACTGAGTGCAGAATTTACATTGCTGAGTGTAGAAGTTACAATGCTGAGTATAGAAGTCATATTTTGAGTGCAAAAGTTATATTTCTGAGTGCCTTTCTTCTACACAGATTCCATCTACTTAGTGGTTCAGTAAGCAAGCTCGGGGGTCCAAAGGAAGCAAGTAGTTTGGTTGCTTCTTCTGGAAAAGGTTGGGAGGAGGAACATGCCTCCTTGGGTGTTTGTCAGCCCTATCTTCATTTACAAGTTCTACTTGTCTTTTCTAATTCTAAGTAGTTAAAATTTCTATTTGCAATTATAAATTTATTGTTTTAAGGATATTATTATACAAATGCATTTATTTAAGTTTCTGACCTAATTAGGATTCTGTATATTAATGATTATGTAAGATGAATTGAATAAAAATATTTCTCTGCATTTTTCCCCATGATAATGTTTCTGCATCATACTCTAGTACAGAGAAGGAGATTAAGGTAGATAAATTGATAGGCAGATTGCCAAATGAATGAGAAGATTAATAATGTTGTATTTCATTAGTTTTTCTTACCTTTAATATTCTGTAATAAATAATATATGCTTAGGTTCAGAAATTTTAAATGTATATAACATCACAGGCACTATAATTATTTTTGCTTAAAAGATAAATTCTACATCTTTCTCTTATCATTCCTTTCATCAGTTAAGTGTTTAAGGTTCATTGTATTTTTCTTTCACCAGTTTTTATTGAATATAACAGCTGCAAAATAATTATTTCCTAAGTACACAGTACTGTTATCCAATGCTGCTAGCGAGTATATATAAATACAAAAACAAACAGAACTCTTTCCATTATAAACAAATGCACGATTATTTAGCACTAATTTTTATGCACAATATTCATTCTTTTATATTATTTTATTATTTAAACTACAGTTAATTCCATTTACATTTAGCATAGGATTAGAAACCCTAGCTTATTGTTTCATCAATTTCCATAGTCATCACAACTTTTAAATAAAGAACTAAATGCTATCCAAAACAAAGTTTTGTTTACAAACTTAAACATCATGACAGGATCGTAACCCTTCATTGATCAAACCTTAGAAGTATCAACATCTACCTATCAGATTAAGAGTTTAGTTAAGGTTCAAACACCATCAGTTAACAACAGAACAAGAAACTAGTTACAATCTCATTATATAGCTGCGAATAAAAACATTGACTCTTGGCTCTCGGCCAACACTTAAAATCGACAGACATGAACAATGAGTGAAGCTTTCAACTCCATAAGCATAGTCATGAAAACGTTTATCAATTACATTCCTTAAGACTGAAATAATGAGCATCTCGGCATCAACACGAGACAACAGTATCACAAATCTATTGAAAATATTAAACAGTAAACCATACGATTTTCTCGCTTTAGATATCTACTTTTAGAAGCTCGACATTGTTATCAGAACAGTAAAACATTACCAAAAACTACACATTAGGGTTTGATGACTTATCACCAGGCTAAACCCTTAGCTCTCAAACTTGTCCTTAAAACACAAACAGTTGCAAAAAAATAAATTTCATTTGCACACAAACTGGAGCATTGTCCTCAAATATCCAAACACAAACACCATATTGTAGAAAAACACAGTAGATTACAAATGTTAAGTTTCTTTTTCTTTTACACAAAATGGAGCATCACTCATGGTCTCAACCACACAAACACCTGTCGTATGCAAGCACAAATTATTTTATTTACTGAGAACAATAGAAGGGTAAAAACCCTCTCCTTAGTCAATTTCTTTTATAGTTTTACATGAAAAACAAACACTACAGAAACAATGACGAAGGGGTCGAGGATTTCATCCTCCCCAAGCTGTCAAACGGCTCACAAGCATTTCGATGAAGATCAAGCCTCAGACCCCAAGAAAATATGAAGTCTTGGTAATAATACAGGAAGGTCCATAAGTCACCTAACCGAAGCAACAGGGTAACCACTGAGGCTTACCATTATCTCTTCGCAGTTGCCAGTTATCGAAACCTGATTATGGTGCCGGTTGATGAAGGAACCTACCATTTGAAACAAGTGTGGTTAAAACAAGCTTTCGATAGAAGTCATTACATGTGAAATAACAATTACTGAAACTCTCAAAACATAATGGAAGATTCAAGGTTCGAACCTGAGAAACATGACCTTTCATTTATCCCTGGAGCATAACGCCAAAGACACTGCAAACTGTACCCACTACTCCATCGCCAAATGCAACGAAGGATGGAATGACAACTCTGAGAAACTATCACTTAACAAACGAGGAAATACGGGTATCGAAGCAACCTCTAGGTAGAACTGTTAATCACCCTGGAACCTTTGCAACACCAAGCTGCTACTGTAAAAACCTCATTGGAGTATCGGTCCCTAAAAGCTATCAACAGGTTCCAGTTAAAACATCAACAGGTCACGGTTTCAAACCATGGGAACTCCACAAACACCTGCTAATGAAACCCTGAAGGCTCTCGGTCTGTCGGCCTCTCCACAGAGCCACTACACAATACAATGAATGCCAAGGATCAATAAACTTTGAAAAAGATAGTGGTGGTTAGGGTTAGGTCCCAATGTCAAAGACCTTGCTTGATGAACAGTGGAGATCACCCGAAGGGTATCACGTAATCCCAAGCAATCTACCATAGTAAAGACGCCATTAATGACCCTTGCCACCAAGGAGGACAGCTTGGATACCTTCGAACCAAAACACATACAGCTCGTCACGAGGAATGACCCATCACCATATATTCACGTGCCTTGCACCTTGACGATGTCCACAAAGACATTCCACTGACTCAGTGGTTGAAGTTATTAAATGTAAAAGGTGAACTAGGCTGCCTGCCAACACAGAAATCATCATGATGTTAATTCTTACCCATCCTTAAAATGTATCGATCCTTTGTAAGTTCACAATCCTGCCATAATTACAACACCTTGTGGTAAGCCAAGGTTATATCGAATTTAATTGCTAGGGACTCATCATGTTAAAGGGTCACATGATGCACACATGAAATGTATGTAATCCTTGTTCATAGGAATATGTATAAGACTCTACATATATATATTTCAATATAGTATAGAATTTGTATATAGTTCCTAGGCTAGAAATTGATCATGAATTTGTATATAGTTCCTAGGCTAGAATTTGAATATGATTTCGCAAATGGTTTCTAAGTTAGAAGTTAAATAAAATATTGCATGTAATTCTTATACTCTAGAGCATACAAGGAATTGCATATATATATATTGCATGCTAATTGTACTTAGTCATTACATATAGAATTTGTTTATCCTTATAGTTTGCATGAAATAGAATCTCACAATATTGATATTTGGGTCATATCTAGTGATTGTACAAAGTAATGAAAAGGTTAGTATAGGGTTATAAATTTTACAACTAACATACTTCTGTTTTGTAAGCAAGGCTAACTGAAGTTTCTCACCCGATGGCAATTTCGACATTTTGTCTCTAAAACCATTAAGACTTGGAGATTACTGAAACTGGTTAGAAACTCTTCAGTCACATGTCACAAACATTAAAGCTCTTACCTGTAATCTGTGAAAGAGGACGATTCAAATGCTTTAGCACAAATGCTAAGTAAGCCTCGGGGCAACCGTGGGACCCCTTCATCATCAAATAGAAGAACAATAGTTAACACTTATAAACTTTATATCGATGGACCAACAATAAAAGAATTGTGAAAATACAGTTGAGTAAGAATAACATCGAAACATAGATATTAACCATCTTGTCGCAAACATTACACTTTTGACCAACACAACATTTAGTACAACAAGAGGACATTTAAGCATTTATTATATTTCCGCAATAGTTAGATTATGCATTAAAATCTATATCGAAAAATGTTAAATTCTTGTAAATTTTGGGATGTTACATTGGTTGAGCCCAAACATGTCCACTTTGTAGCTGCAAATCATGTGATGAGGTACCTAAAAGTTATGGTAGACTATGATCTTAGTTATACTAGAGATCATGACTTCAGATTGTATGGTTATATAGATTCATATTGGAAGAGCACTTCAGGTGGGTGTTTCATTCTGGGGTCAGTGATGATCTCATGGCTAAACAGAAAGCAGTCTAGTGTTTCTCTCAACATTGCAGAAGCATAATATATGGAAACTTGTTCCGCCAATTGTAAATCCATATGGATTCAGAAGTTGTTATCAGGTCTATTCGATCTAGAGTTGGATACCACAGTGATTCTATGTGATAACCAGATCTATATGAAGATGACAGAGAACCCCGTGTTCCATGACAAGTCGAAGCACATAGAAATCTGGTATTTCTACATTCGAAATATGGTGCAGAAGAGAGTTGTAAAGCTCCAATATGTGAGCACAGATGAGCAAGCTACAAATGTGTTGATTAAGCCTTTGTCTTGTGTGAAGTATGAGCTCTTCCTTGAAAATATTGGTATAGACCATAAGGACTTCCCTCAAAACGGGGATTAGTGTTGATGATACTATGGTGGCAAAGTTGGGATTGATCATCCTTAGACAATTATCCCGTAATTTTGAAAGGAAGGATAGTCTTAAATGTTGATCCTTAGACTAAAATCCTGTAATTGCGAAAGGAAGGATTGACTAAGATGTAAGTTGTGGACAATAATCCCATAATTCCGAAAGGAATGATCGTCCAATGTGTTGTAGTGGTAGATACACAAAGACTGGGTCCCGTAATTTCGAAAGGAATGATTTTCTGAGCACCACCAGTTTTGATGGACTAAAATCCCGTAATTCCAAAAGGAAGGATTGTCCATGATCGCATAGTTCCGAAAGGAAGGATTTTCCATGATCGCATTTCTCACTAGAGGAAAGAGGAAGATTGCGAAGGAGGAGGAGGATAGTTCTTGGCTCTAGAGTTTGGGTTTTGTCTCTCTTCTTTATGAGAATTATTTATTTTGGCATTGCACTTTGGTAATCTCTATTGAGGAGTTCTTGTTGGGTTTTATTCCCCTTGAGGGTTTCCCACGATAAATTGTTGTGTACCTTGTGATTGTTTGTCTTTCAGAGATCCTCTTTATGCTTGTGTTGTTGAAAATGTATTAAATGATAATAAAGTAGGAGTCTAAGTTATTGCACCATATAAAATTAACACACAAGACTAGGATAATACAAAACTAACCTCCATAAATCAAGGATGGGTAAACACCCGTCAAACCACAAGACCAAAGGTGTAACCACAAGGTGAGAAGACAACCATTCTAACCATAAGACAAGGAGGTAAGACAAACATTCTAGTCACAATACTAAGAAAAACAAGGTGGGAAGACCAAGGATGTACAACTAAGGTGGGGATACAACCCATTCATATCTCTCTCAAAGGTACAAGTGTTCCATACAATAATTGAAAGTTCATCATCACCATATAAGGAAGGTTCACACTGAATGATGTGATCTTGTGGTCCTCTTGACTAATCATGAGGTCAATTGCTAGTGAATCCATCAAGGGGTGGCCAATCCCTTGAGAATAAAACTTATCTCAACCATCTTGAAGACCTAGGAGAGGAGGGAATCACACATCATGACCTTGGTTAACTGACCAAGATCCTCCATTCATAAGGAATGGCCCTCATCCCTACAATGATATTCAGTCCTAGGATGAGATTTCAGTCCCAGAATGAATCATGTGTATCAACCCCCTGGTTCTTGACCAAGTCCTCAATTCTCCCAGAGAATGGTCCTCAGTCCTAGACTGAGCTTCAGCCCTAGACTGAATGTTGATCAATGACCTGCAGGTCATGCTTGGTCCTTGACCAAGAATCTGTCTAGTCCTAGACCAGGATGTCTTTGTCTCAGCCTGCAATATATTCTTGGTCCTTGTGACCAAGAAACCATCTGGTCCCAGACTAGAATACCCTAGAGAGAAATAGGGTCCCTATCCACATGGTAGGGAATTTTTCATGACATCAACTTGCTTGGTCCCATACCAAGAACCACAGTAGACTGCTGGGGGACCTAGGGAACCTTCTAGGTACTTACTCTACCTATTTAACTGACTAAGAACCCTAGTTAACTGACTAGGGTTCAATCCTCCCAAAGAATGGGTCTCCCAGCTGCATTAAATTCAACACTCCCTATTAGCAAGAGAGGTATTCTCAGCAACACTAAGCTTATCTCGGAAGTACCCATACTTCGTTGTGGAGAAAGTATTAGTCAACACATCAGTAATATTTTCATCTGACAGAACATATTGAAGTCTCTGCACCATGTCCCTGACATAGTGATACTTCCACTTGATGTGACTCGAGCTGTCATAGAATAGAAGATTTTCTGAGAGCTTACACTTGAATTGTGCATCCAAATATGAATATAAGTAGGATCTGTAGACTTCATCACTTGTCATTAGAGAAATATATATCATCCTACTCATGTTAAATTCAATCCAATAGTCAACAATATCCAAATTCTAATGTAATATCAATTTCACATAATGACATAGTCTTAGCATCCATCCATATACTAGGCAGCTATTTAGATGCCATCAAGAGCATAATATCAATCACACATATATGAAATATGACACAAATATATGTTTCACCATAAAATATGATACTTCAAATATAGGAGGAATAAAGAGTCCTCCCTCTTAATCATGCCTCCAAATAGAGTTCTCATGATCAAGTGTCTTTGAGCTTTCTAGACTCTACACCAATGTCCTTTATACCGAAGCATGCACCTCTTAAGTGTGCACAATATCATTCTCAAGATCTCATGTATCATCACGCATTTGTTAGTATATTTTGATGAGATCATAACCATATGATCATGATTATTACATACATAAATGAACTCTAACTTCTTTAATCTTGCATACTATGATCACATCAATCAATGAATCACAAAACTCTTTACCCATTAAAATGATCAATTACAAGGTATCATGAATATGTAATCCATTAATGATCAAAAGTCAAGATCAAACCATATGAAGAGTCAAGTAAGCTTCATAAAATATACTTGAGTCAAACCTTCTAGGAATTGCTAGTTATAACTGACATACCTCTTCAAGGAGTCATCAAGTCCACAACTTATCAAGTCCATATTCTGATATAGACTGTCAGTACCACTGGAATAAACAAACCCTTTTCTTTATCTATCTCAGAAATATTGATTTTAATTCTAGTCAATTAATGGGGACACCCAACTGTGTACATAAACATCATATCTTTACTAGATTTATCACTTTGTTGGCCAATGAACCCTTGCAACCAATTTAGATAGAGTTCAAACCCTTACCTTAGGATCGATGTAGATTATGTCAATATGCAAAACATAATTAAATACAAACCCTAAGCTCTGAAACCATGTTGATTTTTGGGTTAGTTTAGGGTTTGAACTATAATTTTTTTTTTTTTAATTTAATGCAAAATAATTTTCTTAACTAGTACTGGAAACACAATTAGTACAGTTATAACAAGACAAAAAATTAGATCTACTAAATTAAAACATAATTTTCATCTCTTTCAACTTTAACATTCCCAAGAGGTCCCTATGTTAAGTTGAAGCATACAGTTAACAATTATATATATAAAAAGCAGCAACAATAAGACTAAATGAAGACCTAACTAACAATAAAAGAAGAACGCCGCCAATAACTTACTTAGTGAAATAGGACCTTCCTTATACTCAGAAATCTAACTTTCAAAACATAATTTTCCTATTAGAGGCAACTCAACAATTGGAACAAAATTGACCCTTACCTGAGGGGTAGTACATATCTGAGAGAGAGAGAAGGAAGGGGTTGTAGGATAAGTTTATCCAAGATCATACCCATCAAAATAACCAAAACATGCAAAGGGAGAAGGACACAAGGACAATTGAAAAGCATAGTCCAAACTGGGAGCCCTTAAACAAAGCAATGTTGGTCACCTACAGTCAAATCACAATAGAATCCTATGAATTCACCCAACAAGATATCATACCTCAAATCACAGAAGATCAAAATCAAACAAGTTCCCAACATGAAGAGACTTCCACAAGTGACCAATGGCATCCCTAAACACATTAGATATGACCAACACAAGGTCTCAATAGCCAAAAAAATCCACAAGAAGCCCTAAAAACATTATATTTGACCCATACAAGGTCTCGATAGGTAGCAACCTTCTCAAGTAACAAATGGTAGTCCTCAAATCAGTCCACAATGGCAGTGCGACTTCCATAAAACAGTCCTAGATGGCTGTAAGAAACATCACACAAGCAACGACCTACTTAACAGTCCACATGATGAGGGTAGCAGGAATCCCTAAGGATGCATCCCTCCTAAGTAATCCACAATGGAAAAAAACACAGTCCACAAAGGAGTGGCCCTCCCTCAACATAGTCCACAAAGGAGCGACCCTCCCTCAACACAGTCAAACAAGGGACAACATACTTCCCAATGTCTCGACCTCTCTTGAAGTTCACAAATTAGGAAGTGACAGTCTCTAGATGGTGGATAAAACCCTTACACAACACCCTCAACAATCCTTGAATAGGTCATGACACCTTCACACAGGGTTACAACATCTTCAACTAGGTTCGACATCCTTAGAAACAACGTACATCAGTCATAGAAAAACAAATGACCCACACATGTGGAGGAAGGAAGACACTGGCAGTTGATGAAAGAGCATTGAAGAGGAGTAGAGCTTAAACCAGTAAAGTGTCCAAGAAGAAGTAGTCTAGGAACCCTAAACGTCAAGCATCAAACCCTAAAATCAGACACAAGTAATCAAATCTAAAAAATGCCACTCGGAGATAATTATAACGAAGGGATATAATTGTATTTAAGGTCTCTTAATGTATTCTAGAAGGATCCCCTTCTAAATATTCATTGATTTAGGGTTAATTCAAGACATAATTCAAAAATAAGAAATGTTACCCCTTCTAAAATTATAATTTAATATTATAATCTCTTTAGGAGTGGGTTACAAGTCAAAGGTAGGGTGACATGCTCTAGGGGGTGCTAGCACATAGGAACAACAAGGAGGGGTTAACAAAAGACTAGGTTAATACAAAAATAACCTCCATAAATAAAGGATGGGTAAACACCCCTCAAACCACAAGACCAAAGGTGTAACCATAAGGTGGGAAGACAAATCTTCTAATCACGAGGAAAGCTGGTAGACAAACCTTCTAACCATAAGACCAGGAATAATAAGGTGGGAATACCAAGGATGTACAACCAAGGTGGGGATACAACCCATTCATCTCTCTCTCAAATGTACAAGTGTTACATACAATAACTGAAAGTTCATCATCACCATATAAGGAAGGTCCACACTAGATGATGTGATCATGTGGTCCTCCTGATTGCTCCTGAGGTCAAGTGCTAGTGACTCCATCAAGGGGTGGCCAGTCCCTTGAGAATACAACCTAGCTCAACCATATTGAATACCTAGGAGAGGAGGGAATCACACATCATCATCTTGGTTAACTGACGAACATCCTCCATTCACAAAGAATGGCTCTCATCCCTAGGATGAGCTTCAGCCCAATACTGAATCACGTTGATTAACCCCCTGGACCCTAACCAGGTCCTCCATTCTCCTGAAGAATGGTCCTCAACCCTAGGTTGATCTTTAGTCCCAAATTGAATATTGATCAACCACCTGCAAGTCTTCGTTGGTCCTTGAACAAGAATCTTCCTAGTCCTAGACCAAGTTTTCCATGTCTCAGCCTGCATTATCTGCTCGGTTCTCATGACCGAGAAACTGTCTGGTCCCAGACCATAATACCCTAGAGAAATATAAGGGCCCTAGCCACATGCTAGGGACTTTGCCATGGTATCAACCTGCTTGGTCCCAGACCAAGAACCCAGTAGACTGTTGGGGGCCCTAGGGTACCTTCTAGGGACTTACTCTTCCTAGTTAACTGACCAAGAAACCTAGTTAACTGGCTAGGGTTCCATCCTACTAGAGAACGGGTCTCGCAACTGTATTAACTTTAACAATGGGGACCCATGCAACTTTGTCGGATGACTCGTGACCATAAATCATGACTCATGACCCATGACTCATGACTCATGACCATAACACAAGATGTAACCTAGGGAAAACCATCAAAACAATGAGGATGAAAAACCCTAGAAAATATTCATAGTATAGTTATGATAGATAACAGATAATGTTTTTTACAAAATAACATATTTCTTTCGGCATCCCGGGTGCTCGATAATAGAGAATATTGAGCAATAGACAATAGAGATCAACTGTATCGACATGCCATGTGCCCAACACATTAATAACAAGCAAGAATCATTGGCAAGCAAGCTGTAGTGAATGGTTGCATGGGTAATGGTGCATCACATGTAAAAAAATGTGAATTGTCTTCTTGGAGAATTATCTCGTGCATCAATTTCTTCAATCCTGCATGACATATGCGTAATTCCTTTCATATTTGACATTAAATTATGCTTAGCTGACTCCAGAGTGAAATTTCCCTCTAACTGATTGCATGACCACTTAGTTAGGGAGCTAACTTAAGTGTTGTAATGCAATAACTCAAGTGTCATCATGTGAAAACACTTAATCAACTGAAGTGTCATCTTTTGGTTAACTTAAGTGTCATCTTTTAGTTTAACTAAAGTGTAATCATTTAGTTAACCAATCCTTGTTTATTAACACTTAGTTAACTATTATTAACTGAAATCATGTTGATTTATTTACTTGTAGTGACCACTGTGAGTTCTTTAATTAACTGAGGCATACATTGTGGATTTAACTGAAGCTTACCAATTCAAGTTCACGTAGTCATCTCATGAGAAATTCGAATTCTCCATGTCTCTATGCATTTATCTTTATCTCTTACCTTTACTGCATGGTCAATATGTGTTAACTTTAACTATCTCTCATATCATATTATACTCAAAATATTTGTAAGATGCTATGATCATATTATATCACTCCTGGACCAAATGATCATATGCTAAATCAATTCACTTTAGAGGTGGCTAGTCTCTAAAGGATACTCAATAACAATAGGTGACCATGGTTAGTAATACACCCCACAACATTAATGCTTCAATATGCAAAGCATCTACCTCTATAACTCGAGGTCCACTCCGTTGGTACCTACTATAATTGGAGGTCAACATGAGAATATGACTTGATACATAATTCCCGAGCCTTGTCAAACGAGACTTTACAACATCATCACTTTGATACATCAAAGCATTCACCTCAACTCGTGAGGAATAAAATTTTACAGGTTAAGGCTTAGTCATTCTTGAGTGGAACTCAAGAATCTACTCCAAGTTCCCGAGTCCAACTCAGGTTCCCTACCTCAACACATGAGGCCCAATCCTAGCCGAACAAGATTGGATTGGAGAATGAATCGTGATGTTGTACATTTAACAGATTTAGATTCCAATGATGGAAATACCAAGGAGAATAAACCATTGTGTGCTTACTATAAGAAAGGCCCACATAAAGGAGAGGATTGTAGATACAAGAAGCTCTTTCAAGAAAAAGAGGAGTGCAACAAGCAAGCTGCCTCACCAAAGCATGACATATGCATGCATGCACTTATATTAGTTTCTACTTCAACTCCATCCTCAATCATCCTAGACTCCAAAGCTTCCAAACATATTCCCTACAAGGACATATTACTTGCATTGTGCCATGCACAAACACTACCACTTTGAGAGATACCAGTTCCAATCATCCACTCAGTTGAGGAAGATCCTTTTACAAGCCTAGAAGACGAGTTGATCATTATATTTTTACTTTGCATTAGAGAACTTCAAAATCAAGATCTTAAATAAAATGTATTAGTACAATCCTATCACATAGTTAAGGGAGAACTTGTCAAAAATTAGGTTCTCATTGAAGAAGATCTCAAGAATGTGTCTTGAATGACCTTATGATCTACATATTTCAATCCTACAATTCATAGAGTTTTACATAAAGGATTCAAGTGGTTTCCTTCATTTGATTCTTGGAGTGGCCAAGAACCAATACTCAAGCACTTCAAAGTGTTTGGATCTCACGAATGGGATCACATTCATTCCAAGAGGAGTAGAACTTACTATAGGGTAGAACTTCCATCTTTTGCTTGTGTATCCTTCTTGTAGGGTTGAACTTCCTTAACCATGTATTGGTGAAGGTGATACTCTCGTGTGGCTAAATCAAGATGAAGCCAAATGAAGTCTTCCATTTCAAATCCTTGAAGGGATGAAAAATAGAAATGAAATGGTCATTTTTATTTTTTTTAAAGACAGAGGAACACATGGATTTTTATTGTGTGCATGCATTGTGCTCCTAATAATGCATATGTGTTACTAAAAAATGTGCATTTTTTTTTTAATATTTATTAATTATGATGTGGATTGTCTTGTATATGTGTTATAGGTTGCATGTAGGTTTGGGAGGAGGTCAAATCATTTTAGAAAGAAACATGTGTTCATACTTGTAGGAAACGGGGGAGGGTATTATTTTAAAAATGCTTGTTTTAAATATGACACGTGTGTATTCAAATAATATTTTCATATACATTATATAATTGATAGTCGAATTGTATTTCGTAATAATACATATACACTTACTTCTATACATTTGTGACGATAAAATATTATTAGGAATGCTTAACCACTTAGTTCTATATTTATAACTCATGCATAATCCTTTACAAAATTTGTCTTTAATTTTTTCATACATCTAAACATTGTAATAATAATCACTTTGTAACACAAAAATAAAATAAATTTGATAAGCAAACTGATATAATTTTCTCAAAGGAATGATATCCATTAGCATATTACATAACTTCAATAAAGAATATTATATACAAATTTAAATTTCAAAAGTATATAATCCTTTTTTTTTAATTATGGAAAATCTTACTAGAAACAATAAATGCTCAATCTTCATATTACTGCTTCAATATACCAATTGAAATCATTAATACATCAATCAATTAAAAAGAATTGTATAAAAAAATGCCCCCGAATATAGTAATGTACTAAAGCATTGGAAAATTTCTAAAACATCATAACACAACAAAAATAAATGCCATCCGAAAATTCCTCTTGGATACCCACATTGAACTCATTTTGTAAATATTTGTAATAATATTCTTCTAATCTTTAAATTATAAAAAAACTAAGGAGAATTAAAATGGATTCTCTAATCGTATTGAATATATAAATACTATTTAGAAGAAAACCAGTTAACTCCATTCCATTCGTTTTTAAATTGACTATTATATCATGATATCAACAATGCACCAACCTGTTGAATGTAATTGTATGATGCTAATCATAATACCGTACATGGGCAAATTTATTATTATTAAAAATCATCCCTACTAGGGAAACAATTACATTACGTAACATATAAAAATTAAAATGAACATTCAAGTTGATCAAATGACTTCGAAGGAAAATTTATTGCGAAGGAAATTGGGATCTAAGTCGTAAATTAGGATTTCGGAAATCTTTCATAGCTACCCATCTAGGCGGCTTTATATATTTGTATGTGTTTGTCTTTTTATAATTCGATATAAAAATAAGTTAATTATTTTTACATAAATATAATTAAATAAATGAAAAAACACACTATATATAAAATAAACAATTAAATGAATTAAAGAAAAACACTAAATATAAATAAATAAGTACAATGAAATGATACATATTAATATATGTTAAAGTAATTAAAGAGATTAAATTTTGTATATATTAATTAAACAGTAAGAATTCTATATATTTAGAAAAGCACTAAATATACATTAAATATAATTAAATAATTTAAATGACTTAGAGAAAAACAGTAAATGTAAAAAGTTAGAATGAAATAGTATTTGCTGATATATTTTAAAGTAATTAAAGCGAATAAACGACAGATTAGCATATATTAATTTTACAAAAATACTTCATATTATTCTAGAATATGTTGTGCATATTTAGAAAAGCAAATATATGATAACTATTAGAGACAAATATTAAATATAAATAATTAATTGAAATGGTGTAAAGAAAAACATTATTTTTTTTAAAATGATGGTTCATTATTTGTTAAAGGCTATATTTATCAGGAAATTGCACATGTTATTATGTAAAATTAAGATATGAAAATTTCTAGTACTTATTATTCCATAGAAACAAGGTATAGCCAGCATTACAATTATTACATAATCAAAGTTAGTATCACAAAATAAAATTTGAAATAGGGTAGAGAAAACAACAACATTTTTCCCCACCACCAAATCTATACTCAATTGACAAAAAAAAGGCACTACTTATAAATAAATAAAACAATTAAATGAAAGAAACACTACATACAAATAACTATAATGAAATGGTTACAAATAACTATAATGAAATGGTGTAAAGAAAAACAGTAAAATTAATTGGAAGCAAAATCAGTCAGTTTGGAGATCCCATCTTTATCTTCAGCCGTGTGTTCTTTTGCGTCCCATCATTTTGGTTAGCTTCGAGCGGCCAAGTACTTGTAGTCGTTGCTGGATGGGTTGCTTTCCTAGAGGAGGTCCAATCTTCTGATGAAGCAAGTTGGATTCCTCGTCACGAAATTCCTGTATTGCTTTCTCCCTAGCATTGGCCAGTACCACGTCATCTTCTACGTCATCTTCCACGTCATCTTCTACGTCAGTCTCCCACATAATACACTTATCCTTGCATATTTCGCAGGGTTTCCCCCCATAATTATGGGTACAAAAATGAATGGAGCCTGTCGAAATGATCTGTCGGCAAGCGTAACAGATTTGGGTTGTACACCTAGTACACGTCAGCCTATTGCACCCACCAATCTTTACTATCTCGGCCTTGCAAGTTTTACATTCTCTTATCAAGGCTTTTGTCATCATTTCTTCAACTTTTCTGCGAGGATCAGTCTGAGATGCGTTCTCAATCTCTTCACACGGTAAAGGTAAGTGACTCGGCTCCTTGCATTGGATACATGAAGCCATTAAACATTTAGGGTTTGGACACTCAAAAACTTGTACACAGTTGTCTACTTCACATGGAATAGTGCAAAATGGGCAATAAACCAAGTTTTCAATTTTGGCTTCAATTATAGCTTTTCTAGCCTTGCACTCCTCATATTTTTCAATCACATCATCTGGAAGAGCCCTCCGAATCTCCGACAAAGGAATTGATTCTGTGCAGTAACCAATATACATGCAAGGTAGAGAGGCATGAGCGTTGAAACTTGTATATATGATTTCTTCTATCTGCCTCCGTATACACCGAAAACAATATAGATGCCCTTTGTCACACTGTATCATATTTTCTGATACAAAATCAAAAAAGCAACATCCACATTGCTCTTTTACATTGTTCATTACTGCTGAAGATGAAGAACATAAAGAATTACCCATTTTTGTCGACTGAAGGAGGGCTAGAAAATTCGTGATAACCAACTCTCAATGAACAGTTGTATGCTAATGCCCTGTAAATGGGCAGATTTCAACGTTAACGTTAAGATCAATCAAACAATATAAATATTCAATAGGAATTCAGACCTATCACATATGGTGACTTGGTCGGTGAATGTAATCAAGAAGAGGGAAAACCAATGAGTAATTCTGGAACGAATCTCATTGGCGATCAAAATACTATCCGATTCAGAAAACAATGAAAGCAGTATGTAACAACTGAATTTTCATAACACACATATACATGAGTCCACCCTCAAATGCTTAAGATTCTTATACGATTGCCAAGAAATGTGATAAAAGTGTCTCAACTCAACTCACCATGCAATAATGCTCAAAATCGTTCTGGAAAACTGAGATGAGTTACAAACATGATATCAATCTAAGCTTTGATTATAAAAGTAAAGCTGATACTAGTATAGCTGAATGCTGCCTCCAATCTAAGAATTTCGATGCCTGTAGAAAGAGGAATGAAAAACGAGTAATCAAGAGGAATGAGAATGAATAATGAGTAATCAATAAGCCTTTGCCAAGAATAGCAGATATGCATGGTGAATGCTTGAGATGTCCTCATGTTAAAAGCGCTCTCAACTGGTAGTGAAACCTCTAAGTAGTGCGCCCTTCTCCTAGAAAGAACAGGAACTGGAGTAGTCTCTCATGCAAGGCTCAGTAATCCCTAGATGCAAGTCGATAATGCTGCATGAAAGGCGCACTCAACTGCAACTGAATAGATAAGGTTGCAACTGAATAAATAAGGTTGAGTTCAAAAATACATTGCATGTATCCACCCGAACTAGAGAACCCTCTTTGTGTGAAAGTAAACTCTATGTAATAATAGCAAGGTCCAGTAGGCGCACTCATGCACGCATGACATAAGTGAAGTAAACTCGGAAATAGTTAATTCATGCATGCTCAACTGAGCCATTCATCACCTACCGCTTTTTATTTAATATATAATTGTTAATTTCGAATGCATTTTTTTAGTTAAATGAGTTGTTTTCAAGTTATCCTTGCATCAGCTTTGAGTTATCCCTACATCAACTACAAGTTATTATATATATAGATATATATAAAATTGTTTATTTTGAATTTGGAACGTTTTCAAGTTATCTTTGCATCAGCATTGAGTTATCCGTACATCAAGTACAAGTTATTATATATATAGATATATATAAAATTGTTTATTTTGAATTTGGAATGACTACCATATAATCAATCTGATAATACACATGTCTCATACTAGTTATCCATGCATCAACTACCACTTACTTTTTATATAATTTTTTCTTTTTATAATTTGTTATTTTAAATTTTTGAACAATCACTATAAAATTAATTTGGAGAGTACACTTGTTCCATCCTCCATCAATCTAAGAAAAACAGAAATGATAATCCAACCCAAATTCTAAAATATAAATGCCTATATATGTAAAAATAAAAATACCTATAGATATAAAAATACATAAATCTCCCTACCCAAAAAGCAAATGAACTCCATGATCTACTCCACCCTAGTAGTGCATGTCATGGACCAACTGAATTGAGGTGGCGTTAACTCAAAGACAAGTCAACCAACTGAAGTCAAAGCACACTGAAATTAATCCCACTAAACTATACTACACGAACCATGTAGCGCACACTTCCCCATGAGTAAGTAATTCACTAAATTATAATACTCTGAATTAATTATCAAATTAATATACATAAAATTATATGATTAAAATTATATGATGTGATATTAATTAAATCATCAATAAATATAAAATGTTACTTAAATGTAATGTACTTTTGAGATGTTATAATAATAGTCAATATCCATATAGCTGAGGGATCATTGTAGATCGTAGCATGACTATCTCTCAAGCTATGAAACAAGTGCAACTAGAGAATATGATTGCGAGGAGGCATCAAAATCGTATCATATGTTTCCTCCAACAAATCCTTGATGTCAAACAGATGCACATTTGGTGTGACAGCAACAATACGGAAGATAAACTAGTAAACAAGGTATTGTTTTTAGCAAGAGAAAAACATGGTGCAAAATGGGGCTTAACTTACATCTTGTTGGCTTCCCTAATGTTTAACTATGAATGAAAAAAGGTCATTTCATGGTCTAATTGGAACCCAAATAAGCATTCAATATGATATACACAAACGTTAAATCTTTTAACTGTTATTTTGATCCCCAAGACCAACACATAAAGGAGCACATGTTATCACGCATGAGAGAGCTTCAGGGAAAATCGGCCATGAGTCTAGTATGCATTTTTATCTACTACCCTCTCTTGACTACAACAACACACTTGGGATTAAGGAGCGAAGTTGTTTGTGATTTGAGTTCAGGAATTTCACTGGGATGAATAGCCCTAGGATGGTGATATTGGAATTTGTGGAAGATGTCTTATTCCCCTCAGTCACTCAAGTGGAGTGGCTCTATGTTCAATAGTCTCAGGATCTCTTGGAGGCATCGAGACATAATTGTGCATTTGATTCAGGATGGGAATAGGGGATAAACTATGGGTTTTCTCTAGATGATGCAAGGTTTTGGATCATTGTGGAAGAAAGTAATAGTGACTTCCAGCATGAAGACAGAGTCAGAGTGGGAAGCCAATATGGTGGAGTTAACTATGGGAATACGGGATGTTAGGGATAACATCTAGGACGTCAAAATTAATCTATAGGGATGAATTATCACTTAGTTGGAGTATTGAAAGCAGTTCACCAAATTGCAATGCATACCTCAGACTTGGAAAATTGTATGGAAAAGGATGAAGGGAACATCCATGTTTATGGCTTTAAGGTGGAGACAACGATGAAAACTATGGACCGCCACAAAAAGATGTTGACTGTGAAACAATCCAATATGAACCGTCACACCAAAATAAAATGCATAGATGATGACTATGTACAACAACCTTCTCATAGCATTGTGGACATTTCAAGCTCTTAAGGGAATATAGGGGACAACACTGCTCCATAGGCCATGAATAGTGGTCATAATAACGGTTAAGTTTAATTGGTTATGGGTACCTGCACGAAGCTGGTACCCAAAAAGACCGCAACAACAGTGCGTGAGCAGAAAAAACAAAGCGACGTGCACGGGCATCCAAATGCGTGCACGTGTCGCTACTTTGGCAATGCCGAACGCCCACATGGTTGAGCCCACGTGGAAAAAAGGGGCGTGCATGCGTCTTTGATGCACACGCGTCAATGACGCATGCACACCTCTGTTTTTTAATAAAAAAATAGAGCTCACGGGTTTGTTATTTTCGACAGACTCGTCAGCCCACTATGCATCCCTGCGAGCGCACTGTGCAACCCCGCAAATGCGTGTTAGAGCAACCATATTCTCCTCAACACCAACAAATCGCCCCTACACCACGGCGCCATCCATTTCTCCATGTAGGTGCTCCTCAAAGCACAAATTTGTTTTTTTTTTGTTTTCCATTTGAATTTGAATTTTAAAAAAAATTTACAATCCATTAAAATACCAAGATAATTTCATTGTAGGCCATCTACACCTAACAAGATGACAGATACACCTGAACTATCCGATGAAACCAATGAAACCTGACATTCAGAAGACAACATGGGAACCAACAATGAACAGAATGAAAACCCTGAAGATCAATTACATATATATTTAAATCAATTGAGGGCACTAGGTAATGAATTGAACAACACCAAGGAACCCTCTCGGGTTTCCTTGGCTTCATCATTGCAAAAAATTATTGAATCAATCAATATTGCACACAGTGAGATAACAAACTTGAGCCAATACAGGGCTCGAATGACAGAACACTACTCCATTGGGTTGTCCAAAGAGCAGATAAAAGACCTTAACATCACCAAAGCCCAGTTGTATAGCAAGTTCATAGTTCCCTTGATAGGATAAACTCCAGCTGTGACGAGGCCTCGGGTTTGCATGGAATGGTACATTTACCAGCCATGGAGAGATAACTGAAGAAAGAGGTGGTTCATGGTGTTTGACAGGCCCCCGTGCAACAATTTGGGGGTCCCACAGTATTTCCTTCGGAAATTGTGGGCTGAGTTTGAGCTAGGGTACCATGTCAACTATTTTGACATCACTGATTTTTAGGGTGTCGGTCTTGGCTCTGCCCAAGATCGACCTTAGGCGCACCGCAACCCACTTAGAGGACCTCCTACACCCAGGAGAGAGCCAAACCCCCCTCCTCAGCCACCCGAGTTTGGTAGCAGCCTAGACGAGATTCATGACTCCATCAGACGTGCCACACATGACTTGCTTAGAAATACCAAATTTGTGGCCATGTCTTCCTAGAGCCGGGAGGACATCGATGAGACAAAGACAACTGCACAGTCTATGGGTGGTGGCCGGGACATGCCAGGTACAGGTGGAACTCATGTGGGGCCTTCTAGTTCTGCTGGAACAATGGCACATCGTTGTTCTCACTGTGGTCATTCTTGCCATGGTGATACGTAGTAGCATGCCACAGGGAGCTTCATGGATCAGGTTTGCTATTGTTTTATTTAATGTTCAAGTATTTGTTGTATTTTATTTGATATCCTATTGTTTAATATATTTAACTTTGAATTACACATTGTTGACTTTATTTGTTTTAATGTACAGTTATTCAGGGCTGGGTCTCCATCCCCCAGGTGGGAGGACGTTGGTTCCTTTGACCTTGATGGAGCCATTGCGGTAGCAGAGGAGATTGCGTCACCATACACACAGGTAACTTCTTTAATTTGAATAATTAGATCCAGTTACGAGTAATTTGTGTTCAGTAATTACAAATTAATTAGCACTGAGTAATTACCATATTATCATCATATTTTATAGTTGTGTTTATAATATTGTCTAATTTATTTGAGAGCTATAAATTCGTATAACCCCACCCAAAAAAAAATGAAACCTTATAAAACATGAAAACCTAAGAAAACTAGAAACATTTGTCCATGTTCACTTTAGGCATCCTAGACCTCTGATGATTATACAAATGGGAGAGAAATTTCCAAAATCTGTCATTCTTACTTGACTAATGATGAGCCCGCAGCTGGGGTTTTGGTGATGCCCGCAGTGTCCATCTTCAAACTACCATCCAATGCTTGCTCTTTCTTCTTGTGCTTGACCAATGCCATGTGTGTTATTGTTGCTTTTCCATTTGTCACCATGTCATCCAAGTTATCTTTGCCATGTACTCTCCTTGTCCAAATCATCTTCAAATGACCACAGTATGGGTCATTTGACTCTTGGCTCAATAGGTGTGCCAATGGCTCCAATTCCCATCACTTTGTCCACCAAATCAACCTTTGCTTCCATGCCCTTATGCCATGTGTTCTTCAAGCTTAAACTTTGAGAATATATTACCATGGTAATTATCACTTTCCCCCGTATTCTACTAATAGGTTCTTTTAATGGTAAAGGTGGTCAAATCACTTCTATGCTTCTGCTAACTTTGTTGCATCAATTGAGTTCACTGAGATGTTGTACTTGTCACTTTTGCATCCACCGAGACCAATAGGAAAACTATTTATTACTATGAATTTTCATTGCATTGTGCAAAACTCTCGGGGAAAAGAGAATCATAGTGGCCAAGCTTCTAGAAATTCAAGAACCTGATGTTTCTCATATCCTTATTACCCTAGTTTATTATCATGGGATTTCCAATTTATTCTAATACTTGAGACTAAAAGTAATCATACTACTACTCCTAAAACATGCTATTAGGAAAGACATATAAACAACATAAAACAACTTATCACATGTATTGTCACTAAAGTTTTTGAAAATGATGTAAGGCCCATAAGGAAGAGCGATAATCTTACAAATATGGCCTATGGGGCCTTGCTATTATCTTGATTCAAATACAACTTGGTAAAACATTTGGAATTAAGAATACTCATTTAACTCATTTCACTCAAGATTTCTTTGATTTCAATCAAGTGATATCATTCTGACAACATAGCTATTCAATCAAGAACACATAATTACTCATTCAATGCAAAAGAACATGGCACATTCAAGCTTGTAAGTAAGTTAATCATGAAAAATATTTCTCTTTCTTCCTTTTTCTAATGATCAACACTCTAAAGTGTATTAAATAACATGCACACTAACTTAACTGCTATTTACCACCTCTTTGCAAATTGAAACAACGAGATGCCATTTTATTTGATGATGTAAATGTTATGGAAATAAAGGGACTCAAGATCCTCACTCTAGGGATGCAAATACTTTTCCATTGGGTGAATCAAGCTTGTAGGAAATTACAAATCTATAAGAAGACATCAAAACGTAGGAACTCTTCATCGAGAACCCAAACACATTACATAGGTTTCCAATTCAAATTTGTAAATGGACATGAATTCCATTCGCTTATGAGGCACTGCACATCTCTCTAGGGCCAAAGGAAAAGCTCACCTACTCATGGGGATGACTCTAGAAAAGGAAAAGCTCACCATGTCACCTTCTATGCCCTGTCACCTTATTTAATTTTAATTTCATGCCATGCCACCTTCTATCCTTTCAGAATATTGAATATCAATGACAACTTTTCCCATCAAACACTTCAAGCATAAATTGTCAACCTTCCTTGCCACATTATCTTCAATGAATGACCACATAATGGGTCATTTGTTCCTATCATGGACCCAATCCATTGTGGGTCAAAGGACTCGATCCCCACAACCATGTTATTTACCAAGTCTTGAACAAATGGACTGCACCAATACAATAAAAATGTTATATAATATCCAAAGCCCATCAAACCACTATCATCTAACTTGAATATAAATTAATTGCAGTCATTTTTTTTAAGTACCATCGTTGTCATTCTCATTTGCATTGTGTTTAATATTATTAATATTGTTTTTATAATTCAGTCTAAAAATTGTAGTGTTCGCACAGGTGTCTGCAGGCTCGAGCGACTAGCCACCGGCACCGGGGATCAACAGTTCTCCATGTGCGCAGGTATTGTGTGTATAAAGCATAAATTTAATTTCAAATATGATGACTTGTCCATGTATATTTATATTTTTCTATATTAAACTATGAGGTTATAAATGTGTATGTAGGTGCAATCACCTCGGATTGCCAGTGCCATTATTCCTCCCTCCCCGACCTTTTGGCCACCCTATATGCCAGTTGTATCCCTGGAATACATGCCCCATTCCCTAACCCCTTCCATCCATCCCGCCCCTCCTATATAGAATCACAGTTCCATCCATCTCCCCCTTACGTTACATATTCAGCTCCACCTCCCTATCAGTTTCCCATGTTCCCAGCCTCCCCCATCCGACCACGGCACACCACCCATCCACAATCACCCATCCCTCTACCGCAACACAGACCTTTCCCCCCCACATTCCCCCACCACACTCGCTTCCCCTTCCAGGGTGCCCCGATCCATACTACAGCCAGTTGGGGTTCATAGCCCTAGACGTCCATCTCCACTTCGCCCACCCTAGTCCATGCCTCCTTTTGCCACCCCCCCTTCTTCAACTGTCCCCCCCCAATGGTGTATCCACCGTCGATGTGGCTACATCCTCCCCTTTACCATCCACCCTAGCATCAGAGCAGGTTGTCCAGTCGACTGCTCCATCCGCCAGCCCCGAAGACCAATCGATTTTGTTCACGGTGAGATTGACTGGTTCATGAAAATCTCGTTCAATTTTAATGAAAATTACTATATGCATCTAGTTTCAGCATTTATCTGATTGTTTTAAATGTTGTAGGGTGGCATTGCTGAGAGACTAGGATCACGGAGGAGGGAGACCCCCTCACGACTTATAGTCTCGCATGCGGTGAGTTATCCAAGATTTGAAAACTATTTGAATTTTGAAATTATGTTTTATACTTGTATAATTGCTAGGAAAAGTTGACATATTATTGTTGTCGTTTCAGGGCTCAGGGGGACATGCTCAAAGACGTCGGAAGGACCCAGCTTCCTCTAGCACGAAGAAGCGGAAGATCGATTTTGGAGATGCACCTGGGAGCTCCGAGGGTGGACAGGAGGATTGAGAGACCCTCCTATGTACACTAGCCACGATGTGGCATTTTCGGCATGAGTTGCCATATTTTGTATAGGGCACCATGGGTCATATTTTGTATAGGGAACGAGTTTCCTTTTTTTGTACGGGGCACGAGTTGCCATTAAATAGACGTTGGGAACGATGTTCCATTTTTTCAAAAAGTGTACATGATTGGATCATTTTTGCATATTAATAGATGGATCTGCACTTGTGTATATGAGTTTGTCTTCGATTACATTTTTGCATACATGATTTGTCTTCGATAAGAATGTTATGGAAAAGTTCTCACATACATATTGATGTTATTTCTAGACGCTAAGTGACCTCAATATGAGTCCCTTGTATTTGAATGGATCGTTCTTTGTGTGTTAGTATGTTCCTTTAATGAAAGCATTGTTAATGTGTTGAACTACTACTTGCACAAGTTGGCATAGACCCTTAGTGTTGATAATGTATTCAATGTTTTGGTAATGTTGATAATCACTCTTTGCAATTTAAGTATCTTGGATTTTTTGAGGTTAAGACACATATTGAACATAGTCAACTCAATGGTTCAAGACATAATTTTACCCCATGATCCATGGAAGATTCATTGGAGTCATATGAACCTCATTTTCATCACCTCAACCATGGTCCCTCTCTTTAGATCCCTCTCCTTAGCAATGCATAAATTATATCTTCTACCTCTACTAGAACCCTTATGGCCTTTCCCTTCAAAACAACCCAAACCCCATTCAACCCCCTCTTTATCATCACCAAGAACCTCCTTCCTAGATATTAAATAATATATATTACCTTCCACATTAGGGCCCTTCCTATTTTGATTATTTACCTCAAAATCCCCATCACTAGAATCAGACCCAATACGGGATCCCAAATGAGTATACTATCCCAAAATTTTCAAAATCAAAGGAAGGATATTGCAAACTTAATACGAAGTCTTTAATAGACTTTCCAATTTCGTTTTGGCATTGATCTAAGTGAGGTTGAGCCTCCATTGAAGGTTACCGGAAGTCCAGAGGAAGACAAAGACACTTCATCGAAACTGGAGCGATGTCATTCATCTTCGAGTATGAATAAAAACAAGGGGACCATTGTTTTAGCATAAGCAAAATCATCTCCCACTTCGAATCATGGGCCAAAATATTCCTCAAAATCCTCTTGATATATGAAAAGAAACCCTAGGTAACTTGTAGTTGATATAAATAAATTAGGAATGTACCCAAGCCTAAGAGCCCATCTTTCCTATAACTACACCCTTAGAGACAACTCCCCCACCTTTTTACCATGAAATCTTCCAACAAGAGCATGGGAATCCATTCCCACCACCTCATGCATTTTGATATCCTTTCCTAGGACTAGCCTCATAAGAGAGATTTTATGTTTTACACTCTTCTTCCTCTTCATTTTGACACTACCAACATCATTCACTTGCATCCCTTTGTTGGCTTCACCTTTATCATTATCAACATGCTTTAAAGAATTGTCTCCTCTATCTCTAACCTTCAACCAACTACCATCCTTTTCCAAAACAACCCTTCCATCCTAGAGATTTATAGTATTCACCCTTGGACTTACTAGGTCCATAACCACTTCATATACAACACCTAAACTAATTTGAATATCCTAAATTAATCCATTTTAAATAGGACCCTCGCCACATATATAATGACTAGTCTATCAGGATCCACAACACTCATCTATGGATTATCCCACCCAAAACCATCAAAATTCCTATAATCAAATTTCCCAAATCGACAGGTTTCTAAGAAAATATCCTTGTACCATCCTTATCTACAGACATTATGTCCTCCGCACAAAGCTCATCAAACCTACACCAACTTGACACCTTCCATTAAATCATTTGCTCTATTCTTACACCTCAACCCCAATATCACTTGAACCCACTTTTCCAATAATACAATGATTTTGAGAAACCATACCCATGACCAATAACCTTTTTGTATCCACTCATAGGAGCCAAAGGAGAAATATATTTGTCCTTATGGTATAACTTTGTAGCTTGGGTGTTGGAGCCTAAATACCCTGTCCCACCACCCAATGCCCAAACCTCGATATTTAGAGAATGGTTTTGATAAGAGAAATGAAAAATTATCTTCCATCCCATGGATATTCCAAGTAATCTAATGTGTCCTCATACTGATCCATAGAAAAACAACCTAAGGTATAGCTATATTAACATACTATCAACATCATATACTCATTTCTATGTCCACTAATAAATGACATATCATGTTGAAATCATTACAAGTTTTATGCAAAGGTAGATATATCCCTTCATTATTCTTTTATCGAAACATTGTCAAACACCAAAGGAAAATCAACAAAATAAACTGAATTCAAAATAAACCTCAAAGCCAATGAAAACCTTGTTTGGCACTAAAGAATGGCACCAATTCAATTGAACTACTACTTGACATATACATTGAATTTCATGAATGATTATTTATTCGTTTCAAATCTAAGTATCAATGTTCTTGAAACTATAACATCCATGTCCAACAGCAGAATGACAAAGAAATCGATTACGGTTTCTAAATTAAGCATGAAGGCCACATACGATCCATAACAAGAAATAAATGTGTGTGTAGATGTCAAAAATAAACATGTCGGATTAAACTTCATCCATACCCATAAACATGCATTTACTAGCATATGTCATCACATGCATAATCATAGCAGCATTGCCAATTCAAATAACAGTGAATAACCGATCAAGCACATATTGTATACAAGAGAATACTTATCTAGAACAAAGATCCACGCAATTGCTTGTGTCAGTGCAATATTTCCACCCAACCGTAGGTACTCTTGTTGATGTAAGGAATTACTTCTTTGCATAACAATTTCGAATTTTATTTGGCTAAGATAAAATAGTTGGGATTATCACCCTAGTTTATAGCCTATTTACAATATTCACAATTTAAAAAGAGAAAATAAAATTTGTGAGAGGAAATAATTAATAAATGTAAAAGAAATCACATAAAACAAGTTTTTGCAATAAATTTAAATATGAAAATCAAGAAAGAGAATAAAAAACAAACATTTCAAGATTCGGATTTGAGAAATAAATAAGCTGATTTTATTGATAATAACTCTAAGTTACAAATTGAAAGACCCTCTGTTCTCACTTATGCAAAACTGAGGACCAAAAGAACTCTTAAATTTCTTGGGTGACATCATTTTACCCCATGATCGATGGAAGATAACTCTAGCCCTAACCCTCACCCAAACCCTAACACTAAACCATCTTCTTCATCATCACCATCACCATCACCATCACCATCACCATCATCACCACCATCTTCATCATCATCATTAACTCTAACTCTAACCCTAATTCAATTTCCTTCTATAACTCTAGCCCTAACCCTCACCCAAACCCTAGCACTAAGCCATCTTCTTCATCCTCACCATCACCATCACCATCATGTCTTCATCATCATCAGCATCTTCATCATCATTTTTAACTCTAACTCTAACCCTAATTCAATTTCCTTCTATAACTGTAGCCCTAACCCTCATCCAAACCCTAGCACTAAGCCATCTTCTTCATCCTCACCATCACCATAACCATCATCATCAACGTCTTCATCATCACCACTATCTTCACCATCATCATTAACTCTAACTCTAACCCTAATTCAATTTCCTTCTATCACTCTAGCCCTAACCCTCACCCAAACCCTAGCACTAAGCCATCTTCTTCATCCTCACCATCACCATCACCATCATCATCAACATCATCATCAACGTCATCATCAACGTCTTCATCCTCACCACCATCTCCATCATCATCATTGACTCTAACTCTAACCCTAACTCTAACTCTAGCTCTAACTCTAACTCTAGGTTCCTCATCAACATCTCCATCATCATCATCTTCTCCATCATCACCATCACCATCACCATCACCATCACCATCAACATCTTCATAATCATCACCATCATCATCATCATGCGTGCCCGATGGACGATTTTCCAAAGTTGACCCCCGTGTGCAAAAATTGCACACTCCCTCACTGAGCAAAACCCTAGTTTCCAAGATGGACCTGCAAGGTGACACCGGGGCCAGTGGACTGGAGGGGAGGGGAACTCCTAGCACTATTCGGACGTCCTGAATCCAACGGAGTGGACGGTTCTTCGATCCGATCCACGGTCGTCATGCTAAGGCTCGTTCTATCTCGCATCCAAAAGGCCTTCAGGGACACCTGTTGGATACCTGCCGGGGGCATAGAACTCCAACCATGCAACAAAACCGTGTTCTGGGGAGTCCTGCAGGTGTTTCTAGGAAGGTTCTGGTTGGGAACGCTAGCCATACCTTCACGGTGGACGATTTTCCAAAGTTGACCCCCGTGTGCAAAAATTGCACATTCCCTCATTGAGCAAAACCCTAGTTTCCAAGATGGACCTGCAAGTTGACACCGGGGGCCATTGGATTGGAGGGGAGGGGCACCCCTAGCACTATCCGGATGTCCTGAATCCAAAGGAGTTGATGGTTCGTCGATCCGAGCCACGGTTTTCATTCTATGGCTCGTTCCATCTCGCATCTAAAAGGCCTGCAGGGACACCTGCCGGAGGCATAGAACTCCAACCGTGCAACAAAACTGTGTTCCGGGGAGTCTTGTAGGTGTGTCTAGGTAGGTTCCGGTTGGGAACACTAGCCATACCTTCCTGGTGGACGATTTTCCAAAGTTGACCCCCGTGTGCAAAAATTGCACACTCCCTCACTGGGAAAAACCCTAGTTTGCAAGATGGACCTGGAAGGTGACACCAGGGCCATTGGACCGGAGGGGAGGGGTACCCCTCGCACTATCCGGAAGTCCTAAATCCAACGGAGTCGATGGTTCATCGATCCGAGCCACGGTCATCATTCTATGGCTTGTTCCATCTCGGATCCAATAGGCCTTCAGGGACACCTGTTGGATACCTTCCTGGGGCATAGAACTCCAACCGTGCAACAAAACTATGTTTCAGGGAGTCCTGCAGGTGTGTCTAGGCAGGTTCCGGCTGGGAATGCTAGCCATACCTGCTCGATCGATGATTTTCCAAAGTTGACCCCCGTGTGCAAAAATTGCACACTCCCTCACTGAGCAAAGCCCTAGTTTCCAATATGGACCTGCAAGGTGACACTGGGGCCATTAGACCAGAGGGGAGGGGCACCCCTAGCACTATCCAGACATCTTGAATCCAATGAATTCGATGGTTCGTTGATCTGAGTCACGATCGCCATTCTATGACTCATTCCGTCTCGCATCCAAAAGGCCTTCAGGGACACCTGTTGGATACCTACCGGGGGCATAGAACTCCAACCGTGCAATAAAACCATGTTCTGGGGAGTCCTGCAGGTGTGTCTAGGCAGGTTCCGGCTGGGAACGCTAGCCATACCTTCCCGATCAACGATTTTCCAAAGTTGACCCTTGTGTGCAAAAATTGCACACTCCCTCACTGAGCAAAACCCTAGTTTCCAAGATGGACCTGCAAGGTGACATCGAGGCCAGTGGAATGGAGGGGAGGGGCACCCCTAGCACTATCCAGACGTCCTGAATCCAATGGAGTCGATGGTTCGTCGATCCGAGCCACGATCATCATTCTATGGCTCATTCCATCTTGTATCCAAAAGGCCTTCAGGGACACCTATTGGATACCTGCCGGGGGCATAGAACTCCAAACGTGCAACAAAACCATGTCCTGGGGAGTCCTGCAGGTGTGTCTAGGTAGGTTCCAGTTGGGAATGCTAGCCATAACTTCCTGGTCGATGATTTTCCAAAGTTGACACTTGTGTGCAAAAATTGCACACTCCCTCATTGAGCAAAACCCTAGTTTCCAAGATGGACCTACAAGGTGACACCGGGGCCATTGGACCAGAGGGGAGGGGCACCCCTAGCACTATCCAGATGTCCTAAATTCAACGGAGTCGACGGTTCGTTGATCCAAGCCACGATCATCATTCTATGGCTCGTTACGTCTCGCATCCAAAAGGCCATTAGAGACACCTGCTGGATACCTGCCGGGGGCATAGAACTCCAACCGTGCAACAAAACCATGTTCTGGGGAGTCCTGTAGGTGTGTCTAGGAAGGTTCCAGCTGGGAACGCTAGCCATACCTGCTCGGTCGATGATTTTCCAAAGTTGACCCCAATGTGAAGGCCATCCAAATTTTCTCAAGGGGGCCATTTCTCATCTGGAGGCACTCGGGCGTGCGTGGCCTCAGTGGACAGTCCACAATGGCCACGTGGACCTGCGGGAGGCGACGAAATCCAAGTTCGCTCACCGGTTTGGGATCCGTGGCCCCAGGGAAAATCCTCCAAGTGTCCCTGAATGGCCACGGGGTGCCCGAATAGAATGACCGTAGCACCTGGACCGTGGCTTGGTTCGTGAATCCATCGGTTCTGATGGGTCTGGGACGTCGGGTTTCACCTAGGGGACCTCCCATAGCGTGCCTTGAAGACCTGGAACATGTTCCAATGGGCCATCTCTGGAGCTAGGTTTTTGCTCAGTGAGGGCCATTCCAAATTTGCTCAAGGGGGCCATTTCTCGTTCGGAGGCCCCCGGGCGTGCGTAGACATCGTGGACAGGTCCACAACGGCCACATGGACTTGTGGGAGGCAACAAAATCCAACTCCGCTCACCGATTTGGGTTCCATGGCCCCGGGGTGCTTGACTAGAATGCTCGTAGCAGCCAAACCGTGGCTCGGTTCACGAATCCGTCGATTCCGGTGGGTCCAGGATGGCAGGTTACAATGAGGGGACCCCCAACAACGTGCCTTGAATACCCGAAAGTAGTGTCAATGGGCCATCTCTAGATCTAGGCTTTTGCTCAGTGAGGGCCATTCCAAATTTGATGAAGGGGGCCATTTCTCTTCCGGAGGCCCCCGGGAATGCGTGGTCACCTAGGATAGGTCCACAATGGCCACATGGACCTGTGGGAGCCGACAAAATCCAAGTCCGCTCACCGGTTTGGGTTTCGTGGCCCCGGAGCAAATCCCCGAAGTGTCCCTGAGCAAAAAACCTAGCTTCGGAGATGGCCGATTGGAACTGCTTCCGGGTCTTTGAGGCACACTGTCGGGGGTCCCTTAGTTGAAACACGTCGCCTCGGACCCATCGGAATCAACGGATCCGCGAATCAAGCCATGGTTTGGCTGCTATAGGTATTCTAGTCGGGCACCCTGGGGCCATTCAGGGACACTTGGAGGATTTTCCCTGGGGCCATGGAACCCAAATCGGTGAGAGGACTTGGATTATGTCACCTCCCACATGTCCACGTGGCCGTTGTGGACTTGTCCACGGTGGCCACGCATGCCCGGGGGCCTCCGGACGAGAAATGGCCCTCAATGAGCAAAACTCGAGCTTTGGAGATGGCCCATTGACACCAGTTTTGGGTCTATGAGGCACGCTGTGAGGGGTCCCCTAGCTGAAACTTGGCGTCCCGGACCCACCGGAACCGACGAATTCATGAACCGAGCCACAGTCCGAGTGTTACGGGAATTGTAGTCGGGCACCCAAGGGCCATTCAGGGACACTTGGAGGATTTGCCCCAGGGCCATGGAACCCAAACCGACGAGCGGACTTGGATTCAATCGCCTCCCACAGGTCCATGTGGCCATTGTGGACCTATCCACAGTGGCCACATACGCCCGGGGGCCTCCAGACGAGAAATGGCCCCCTTGAGCAAATTTGGAATGGCCCATCACTGAATAAAACCCTAGCTCCGGGGATGGCCCATTGGCACCGCTTCTGAGTCTTCAAGGCACACTGTGGGGGGTCCCCTAGCTGAAACCCGGCATCCCGAACCCACCAGAATCCACGAATTTGCAAATCGAGCCACGGTTCGGGTGCTACGGGCATTCTAGTCAGGCACCCCGGGGCCATTCACAGACACTTGGAGGATTTTACCTAGGGCCACGGAACCCAAACTGGCGAGCGAACTTGGATTCCGTCACCTCCCATAGGTCCACATGGCCATTGTGGACTTGTCCACGATGGCCATGCACACCTGGGGGCCTTCGGATGAGAAATGCACCCCTTGAGCAAATTTGGAATGGCCCTCACTGAGCAAAATGCTAGCTCCGGAGATGGCCCATTGGCATCAGTTATGGGTCTTCGAGGCACGCTGTGGGGGGTCCCCTAGCATAAACCATCGTCTCGGACCCACCGGAACCGACAGGTTCATGAACCAAGCTACAGTTCTAGTGCTATAGGAATTCTAGTAGGGCACCTCGGGGCCATTCAGGGACACCTTGGCCCAATTACTCATGGATGCAGGCTGGAGAAACTTCAGATAGCCTCGTACCCTAATGATTTTTCCACCTTCATCTACTAGGGGAATATTCTTGCAAAGAATGGTAAGTTCTTCAGGCCAAACGTAGTTATTTGCAGATGAATAGTGCAAAAACTGTGCAGTAGTGATAACAAGTTTACTGTTTGTTGAGTCTAATACTACATCCAGGAGCCGCTTAACAAACTTTGAGATAGAAAGCTTTATAATTTTAGGATACTGATTCAACCACTCATACAATTTCTCACCTTCTCGAGGATCTAAATTTATAATTTCCTTCTAGGTAGATTCAGGTGTGGAATAATATTTGGCAGCACTTCCAAGCTCCCTAGATCATTTGGTCAGCCACAATATGTGTGACTCCTTTGATGAAAGATAAATTCTGGTGTGGACGACAGCTTTGATAAACTTGTCCTCTTGCTTTCTCTAGAATGCGTTTAAAAGCAGGGAGTATTGTCTGAGATTCTGTTGGTTTACATAAATGTTTATTCCCAAAGTTGATGTCACATAAAACCACTTCCTCAGCTTTCAATTGGGTCTGAATGGCATCTCTAACTTGTGTTAGCTGTGGATAACGAGGAATATGAAAGGGAAGGTACCTATAAACCCAAGTTTTCGATGATAGAGGTGAATTACCACTTATCAAAGCACGAAATGCCGAACAAAAGGCTAATGGAACACAACGAAGGATTCCCTGGTTCCACTTGTTATTGAAAATCATACTTTCTCTTGACGAAACCAGTAAAAAATATGCCTGTATTATAAATGGAAATCCTGTTACAATTTCGTCGGAAGAAAAGCATAGATACCTACAGCCACCATATTTCCTTCTGTAAACTACTCGCCCATCGAAAAAGATAATGTAATAGCCCATTTCCCAACATCTTTCCTCTGCTCAACCCTACACTCATTTTCCATGGGAAACTGCTGCCTCCACATGTAATAACTGCATTGTTTTCCCTGAAGGCCTTTTGGATGCGAGACAGAATGAGCCATAGAATGAAGACCGTGGCTCCGATTGACGAACCGTCAACTCCATTGGATTTAGGATGACGGGATAGTGACAGGGGTGCCCTTCTCCTCCGGTCTTGTGGCCCTGGTGTCACCTTGTAGGTCCATCTTGGAAACTAGGGTTTTTCTCAATGAGGGAGTGTGCAATTTTTGCACACAGGGGTCAACTTTGGAAAATCGTCCATCGGGCAGGTATGGCTAGCGTTCCCAGCCGAAACCTACCTAGACATACCTACAGGACTCCCCAGAACTTGGTTTTGTTGCATGGTTGGAGTTCTATGCTCCCGACAGGTATCCAGCAGGTGTCCCTGAAGGCCTTTTGGATGCGAGACGGAACGAGCCATAGAATGATGATTGTGGCTCTGATTGATGAACTGTCGACTCCATTGGATTCAGGCTGCCAGGATAGTTCTAGGGGTGCCCCTCTCCTCTGGTCCCGTGGCCCTGGTGTCATCTTGTACGTCCATCTTGGAAACTAGGGTTTTGCTCAGTGAGGGAGTGTGCAATTTTTGCACACGGGGGTCAACTTTGGAAAATCATCCACCGGGCACTTATGGCTAGTGTTCCTAGCCTGAACCTGCCTAGACACACCTGCAGGACTCCCTGGAACCTAGTTTTGTTGCACAGTTGGAGTTCTATGCCTTCGGCAGGTATCCGACAGGTGTCCTTGAAGGCCTTTTGGATGCGAGACAGAACGAGCCATAGAATGACGACCGTGGTTCAGCTCGGTGAACCGTCCGCTCCATTGGATCCAGGACATCCGGATAGTGCTAGGGGTTCCCCTCCCCTTCGGTCCAATGGCTCCGGTGTCACCTTGCATGTCCATCTTGGAAACTAGGGTTTTGCTCAGTGAGGGAGTGTGCAATTTTTGCACACGGGGTCAACTTTGGAAAATCGTCCACCGGGGACGTATGATGATGATGATGGTGGTGATGATGATGAAGACGTTGATGGTGATGGTGATGGTGATGGTGATGGTGATGGTGATGAAGATGATGATGATGGAGAAGATGATGATGATGGAGATGTTGATGAGGAACCTAGAGTTAGAGTTAGAATTAGGGTTAGAGTTAGAGTCAATGATGATGATGGAGATGGTGGTGATGATGAAGACGTTGATGATGATGGTGATGGTGATGGAGATGGTGATGCTGATGATGAAGAAGGTGGTTTAGTGATAGGGTTTGGGTGAGGGTTAGGGCTAGAGTTATAGAAGGAAATTGAATTAGGGTTATAGTTAGAGTTAATGATGATGATGAAGACGTTGATGGTGATGGTGATGATGAAGAAGATGGTTTAGTGCCAGGGTTTGGGTGAGGGTTAGGGTTAGAGTTATAGAAGGAAATTGAATTAGGGTTAGAGTTAGAGTTAATGATGATGATGAAGATGGTGGTGATGATGAAGATGTTGATGATGATGGTGATGGTGATGGTGATGGTGATGGTGACGGTGATGGTGATGGCGATGATGAATAAGATGTGATGATGAAGATGTTGATGAGGAACCTAGAGATGACAATGATGATGAAGATGGTGATGATGATGAAGATGGTGATGATGATGAAGACATTGATGAAGATGGTGACGATGATGAAGATGGTAATGATGATGAAGACATTGATGATGATGGTGATGGTGATGGTGATGTTGATGATGATGATGACAAGTCCCTCTAAGTGGTTATCTATAGGAATCAAGCATCAATCTCCAACCATAAATGAGCATGTTTTAAAATAAATTGCTAGGATACATATCTAAGAGTCTCGAAGATATCTATGCATTTTCCCATCAAATTTGGTCAAGGAGATTCTAGTGTCTAGTTAGAATATATTAGTGGAAAGCCTAGGTTGATGACACGATGCTTGGATAAGGGAAAAAACCCAAAATATAGCTAGATTTGGGTGAGCATTGAGCATGGGGAACCAAATCTATGAATATGTGTATTGTTAAATATAATTTTGTGGGGTGGGAGGTCGTCCTCCAAAAACTCAAGCATTGACATGAGTGAGGTAGGTCTAAAGCAACTTCTCTCATACCAAATGAGAGAAGTGGTAGGGATAGTTTAGGTTAGATTAGTGTTTCTAGGGCTAGTTTAGGTTTCTAGGACTAGATTAGGTTTTTAGTATTCTAGCTTAGTTTTCTAGTGTTAAATTAGTGTTTCTAGGGTTAGTTTAGCTTTCTACGATTTCTAGGGATAGATTAGGTTTGTAGGGTTATATTAGTGCTTCTAGGGCTAGACTAAGTTTCTAGGGATAGATTAGGTTTCTAAGCATTAATGACAAAGGGTGAAATGATGACATGGCAGATGGATGTATCTCTATGTATGTATGTATGTATGTATCTGTATGTATGTATCTCAATGTATGTATGCATGTATGTATAGCAAAGACATGTATGTATGTATGTATCAATAAAAAATGCATGTACCAATGAAATAACATAAAACTACACATACCTTGGTGTAGAACATAACATTCTTTGATGCAACTCTTTCTCTTATGTAAAGTTGACTTGCCTCATTCAATAAATCCATCTGGATCCTCTTTGTTGCTAATTGTCTCCATCAATCTCTCGTGCTCTGAATGAGGAAGGTAGTAGTGTACCTTGGTTGAGATCTTGCTTGACATTGTCTGAAGATGGATGTTTGTGCCAACGATCAAGTTTGTGAAGTGATACACCACTGAACCTGGTCTGTAATAAATGAATACATGCCCACTAGTATTCCTTGACTTCCCATCTAGTGTAATATATTCCCCCTTAACCACCATCGATCTAGTAGGAAATTCAATTCCTTCATCATTAATTAATGATCCATAGAGGGTTTGCTTACCTTGGATGCACCATGCCAACCAATAATCCATGCCCCATTCATTGCCTTTCAGGGAAACAATGGCGTATATGTGTCTTGGTTGTACAAGATATGAGATATGGTCGTAGTCTGTCGAAATCGCTGACTGAACCTCCTCTAACTAGGTTGCTTCAACAACTGCACGTTGGTCTACTCCAAGTGACACACGATCCCATTCATCAACCCAATCCATGCATTCGCATTCATCCCATTCGCCACTGCTGCAAGGGCTACAAAAGCATGCAAGCTTTTGCGTCCATATTTCAAATAGGGGGTTTTTTGAGCTTCAAACTGAATGAAATCCACGTGTTCCTTGTACTGTGCCGCAACTATAGGAATGTGATTGATCTATGTCAACCACTAGCCAAAAATTTCTCACCACACGTCCTGCCACTGATGATGTTTGTTGATCTCTTGCTCGGTCTGACATTGTTGCAGAGCACCATTGAACTATGGAGTCTACATCTCAGATATGAGGTTCCTTGTCAAACCTCATATCTTCCCTTCGTAGTGCGGTCTTGATGCATGCACCGGCCCCATCATGCTTGCCTTTTCCATGCCCAGTCCCAAAATAGTTCCAGATATGCGGCACATTATAAGTCTTATGCAAAGTACTCATCCATTGGAATACTTGGGCATTTTTGAACTAGCTCGCACAACCATCCGATCATATCTAATGCTGATCCATCTGTATATCTCTCTCCTTCAATTGATCATAGAAAATTCGAAAACAATGTTGCACATAATGCAGATCATGGGTTCTATGATCACTTATGTAAAAGTTTGTCTCCTTCAGTATTATCCTCTTGTCATTGCTGCTCTCTGGTCCATGCCTATACATAATATGTACCATGATGCTGACTTCGTCTGAATGGTATTATTAACTCTGGATTTCATTTTGTGGTTGGAGGGTGTAATTTTATGCAAAATCCACAATTGACACTATGGTTCCAACGGGAAATGTGTCCCTGCATTTTCTGTACTACTCATCTTTCCATCGCGCTACATGCACATGTTGAACATACTGCTTTGTTTTCTCATAGAACTCTATCAAGAAGTCACATACTGGTACCTGTTATCATGGAAACAAGGGAAATATTACAATGTGGCCTTTGGAAAAATGTATATGTCATAAATTGAACGTGTAATAAGAAAAATATGCAATATTCATTTGTACCTGTGACTTCACCAATGCAATATTTTTACTTTCTCTGACACTGTCTAATTGATAGGTCACGTACTTGAAGCTTTGCATATCCACACCCATCATGCCAAATTCGTGCTCCTTGCTTTCATGAATGCAATGGTTCAAAAGAGAAAACCCACTGTACTTAGAACATGTCTCATATAGACACGATTTTTCATAATACTTTTGTCCTTTGGGCCTTGGACACATGATGTTGTGGATAAAGTCTCTTGATGCATTAGGTGGTAGTATGGATTCATTGCATCCCTGCACAATGTTAGTATGCAAATCACAAAATATATGTTTATATGTGTCATAATAATATTCATATTCTACGTGGTATCTACAACAACAAGTGTTCCAATCAATGCATATACGAACGTACCATGGTTTTCATTTCTCAAAGGACCTTTGGCCTAGGTTCAATTATGTGTGCTTGTTCCTGAATCTCTCATAGAGTTTAGTCTGTGTGGTGTCAAGGAAGTGTTTAACATGGGGTTCATGTTCAGTAGAACCTTTTCTTAGTTTTAGCACGTCTCTTTGGTTTGACGAAGGTCTAGTATGATCATGCCAAAACTTTTGTACTAACTCCTTAACAACATCAATTAGCTTCCTATCTACACGAGGCAACCTACCAACAAAATCCCAACAATCGTTTCCACCCGGAGTGTCAAGATTTTCTCTTATAACATAGTACTTTTTAATATTTTTTCTATTTAATTTGAGTATGTGAGAAGTGTGTGATAGCAGACGACGTTGCCTTGTGGACTTGCTTACAACTGATTCTGTTAAAACACGACGAGACGCACAAAGATCTTTTGTATGAGACGTCTTCCCATTCGCATTAAATGTAGATTGGAGATTTCTAACAATATGATTGTTGGCCTCTAAACTTTTAACCATCTTTATGCCCAAAATTATCCTAGCAACAACTAAAGAACATGACTTTAACAAACATAGCAATAATTGACATTTACCTGCATCACCTTTGGATTCAAAATATTCTTTGACAATTTTGTTGCATTGCCATTCGATAGTGCGTTTTGGCAACTTGCCTTCAAGCCCCGACATAGCACTCTCATCCACATGAATACATCTAGGAGTTCTTCTTCTTGCACTGGACAGTTGAGGTAGGGAGGGTGGACATGAGACATGAATACCAGAGCTTGTTTGTTGTGGTGCTTTGTTCATAGATTGGGTCATAATGGGAGTGTGGTTGACATGGTTGTGGTCTTTTTGGGGAGATTGTAAATTAAGCAAGGCTTGTATGTCCATCTCTACACATGCAACATCTCCCAAAATTCTTGTGTCGTGAGGAACTTCAGCATGACTCGTTGATGAATTGTTGGTTGGAGATTGTGTTGATGTTGGAATTTGAGTTGGGTCCATTGGACGCGATCGCTTTACTTGTGGTTCTGAACAAGAGGTTGCCATGTCAACAATTGTGTTAGGATCAATGGCAGGATCCGGAGCAATGATAGGACCATGTCTTAATCTTTCCATTCCCAACCTGGCCTTTTCTCTTAAGTCATTGACCTTTTCAATGGGAAGATTCCTTCTATTTTTTTTTTTACGTTTCGTGAGTTTCCCATCTCCAAAAGCCCCTTTAACACAACTATCAGGCCTACCCCTGCAAAAGAAACAACAAAATATTAGTGTCATTATACAATGAACCTGACAAATTCCAACATAACTTACCACTTTACAAATTAACATATACAACTACAGACTATGTTGGTTTATTTGTGTTCGAATAAACATCATTATCCCTTACAATTCCAATCAATATAGATGATGGTTGGTCAAGTGTAAAGAGGAGAAACTAGTGTCTTTCCTAGCCATGAATTCATAAAAATTATGGTAGTAACACCCTACAACAGAGATGGCCAGAGATTCCCTGGGAATAGTTTGATAGTTTTTATACATCAAATAAGGTAACCTTAATTAGTTGCATTTTTTGCTTTCTCCCTTAATGTTATCAATTCTAAATTTTGCACCTAGTTTGATTGCTTTGTCTTCATAGCGGAATGGTATATCCTTCCATTTGAGGAAATGTCCTTTGCCATCATAAATTACTAGGTTATATAACACCTTAAGGAGTTGAAGAAACAACAACAAACTATTTCCTTATCTATAAACCTTGAGATGATAGAATGTGATTTTGAGTTTAAAATACCCATGGTTGAATTCAACAATGCATCACAATAGAATGGATGTATACCTTGTATTGTGAAAAACCTTAAGGAGGATGCAAAGGTTCCCAACAAGGATCATGGTCTTGGGAAGGGTGATTAGGGGGAAATATAATTTGACCTTTCAATGTGCAATATCTAGGGTGGGGAGGTGTTGGAGAGTGGGGAACTAGGGACTATACCAACAATGATCATGTTGAATAGAGCATGAAGTGGGAAAGTCTTGGTTTTTGGAAAAAAAAATCATTATTAAAGGTGAGGGGATATTGTAAGGATGTTAAATATGGATGAATATTATCATATTTGGATTCATAGAGAAAGGAAAGGTCCATATACTTACAGATATCCTCATTCGATACAATGGCATTGAATAAAAAATGAGAGAGTTGAAGTTTTGTGGATGAGTTGAAGTGATATTTTTAGTCATGTTTAGTGAGTGTGGAGTATTGTTTGCTAGCATAATATGAGGTGAAAAGAATAAAATTAACTTGGGAACTAATTACTCAATGAGGAGGTTGCATACTCCATCTTGTCTAGTGTTCATATGAGTTTTTTTAGATGTGAACTTGGGAAATCTTCTTGTCAAATTCATTGTTGTCTATGCATGGATATTGCTGTGGGCATATGATAAAAACAAAAGGGCATGGGCTCATCTCAAATCTTGTGAATGAAAATTCTTATTTACAATTCACCATACCTCTATAGAAATGATATCCACTTGCAATGGAAATCGGTAGCTTGAATGAATCCACTATATTCCAAGACCACTGAAGTTGTTTGTTAGATTCCAAGGGTGATTTTGTGTCCAATAGATCAAAGAGTGTCCAAAATAGCAATGAGTGTGAGCCAATAAGAAACCTGTAAGAGCTTGAAACCCACGGAAAAGAAATGAAGCCCGTGTTTTTGGTAGAATTATCGGGAAACAGAGAACTCTATTTTTTTAAACTAGTAACAGGGACGTGCACGTGCGTTTAAATGCGCGCACGCATGTTTTTTGCGCGTACAAGCTAATAGCGCGTACGTGCCCAAACACGCACACGCGCCCCTGTATAATGTTTACACCATTTATTCCCCAACGTAATTTACACCATTTAATGCCAAACCTTCCCCTACTTCGAAAATATTTGCATAAATTGGACTCGATGATGAGGTTTGAAGGGTGAGATTACTCTTTGCACCATTTTTATTTGAAGGGATTACTCTTTGCATCTTGACACATTTGATAATTTATGGTTGTCTATGCGCCTTGACCCAATTGATATTGTAAGGCGAGGATGTGCATGCATAATAATCCTTATTTAGGACTATGCGATGAGGATTTAAATGGAAGATGATGTAAATACATGTTATTTTTATATGTATTTTGATGGCAAGTGTTGAAGAGAAATGTGGTGATAAACTGCATATGTTTGGAAGGACGGAGGGAGGTTACATGATCATGATCATGCTCACCATCAAATTGAAGACAATTCCTAAGCCAAAAATTGTTTTTTTAAATTTTATTAATAACCATTGTGGTACTTTGGTCCAAATGTTTTTTCTAACTCATTGTTTCTCCATATTGTGTGCCTAATGCCACCTCTCTATATCAATTCATAAAATCAACCTCTGCTTGGTTTCCGGTTATAGTGTTAGGATATTCCTATATTCCATCCCAGACCTATCAACATTTCCATTATTTGCATTTTAGGTCATGCATGCATTTTTAGGGTTTGCATGCATTTACATGCATCCTAGTCACCAGTCCCAGCACCTATCCCTCAGTTAGCTATCCCCCAAAGCTTCTCTCCACTCAGTTTCATCCCTCCTAGTGCTTAGTGCACCCTCCTTTCACCTACTGCATGAGAAAGGTGCCCTTCCTTATCTACCATTCAGTTATCTTCAGTTCTTTCCTTGATTTAAGGCTAGACTGACTCTCAACTGACTGTATCACTCCGATGGACCTCCAGTGAGACTTGGCTGCCCATTCTGACTCCAGTTAGCACCTCATGCACCCTCCAATGAGCCTCCTTCATTCAGTTAGTGCTAGTTACACTCAGTTAGACTCAGTTTGATTGATGGTTGACAATTAATTGAGCATTGATGACTCCATGAAGGCTAATTCAAATTTACACCTTGGCATTTGAATCCTCATGCATTGTACTAATTATTTGTCCATATTGTGATTAATGAATTAGTGTGTGTGAAGTATTTTTTCTTCTATCCGAGTTCTACTGTATTATTA
This sequence comes from Larix kaempferi, assembly GCA_027924585.1. Taxonomy (NCBI): domain Eukaryota; kingdom Viridiplantae; phylum Streptophyta; class Pinopsida; order Pinales; family Pinaceae; genus Larix; species Larix kaempferi. The sequence goes on along the minus strand of BSBM01000370.1, from coordinate 62,487,714 downwards.
TTCTATTGCTCATCTTACTGCATTGACCACTCTTAATCTTATTCCTAAATTCTTTCATTGTGAGGTATACATCATCTCTTATATCTGCTGTGAGGATTTTCACATGGTATCAGAGCATGTTGAGAGTATTGTTTATCTCCATTCCTGAGAGTTTTTTGTAGGTTATTATCAAGATTTCGAGTGCAGCAGTAGCAGTTGCAGATATTTCTATTATTTTTTGTATTTCTTCTACAACTTACATGTATTCAGAAGAAATCCCTCCTCTTTCTCCATTCAACTATGATGAATGGAAACCGAAAATGATAGCATATTTGAAGAAAAATGATCTCTTTGATCATTGTTTTGAAAGAGAGTTCGAATCCTCTGAAGAAGAGATTGACTGGTTAAATAAAGGTGACAGAGTCTATGCAAAAATGATGTTTGCTTTGCCTCGATACATGATATACTAATACCTTGATGATGTTGAAACTCCAAAAGAGCTATGAGCCCACCTTGATGAAATATTTGGCAGACAAAATGAAGGGATTGGTCCAAACCCCTTCGAGAGCAAGCAAAGTGATTCAGTCGCCCTCCTTGATGATCTCATTAATCATGAATCGGTATCAAACATATCTCATATTGAAGTTGTCCACAAAGAATAAGAACTTGCAGATTCTACACCCATGCTCCAAATTTCTTCTATTTCGAATTCTGCCCCAGCTCACACTCTACAAATTGCAGAAGGTCCTAAATCCTCTTCTGCACCAGAGTTTATTGGTTTGCATCATGATCACATGAATGTTTCAGAGGTAAAATCAGCCATTGGAGGTAATACATTCGCTCTCCTTGATAACTCACCTCTTATGTACTACTATATGATCATTATTTCATGCTTTCAGAAGGTTATTGAAGACCATGGTTTTGATCTAACCCATGCTGGTTCAAAGGAGATCTCAAGAAACCATTTCCATTCGCTTCGGATAATTTCTCATGCATTTACTAGTTTTGATCTCACCTCTAATGGTTCAAAGGAGATCTCAAGAAACCATGATTCAAGTCTTGGAGCTGATTTGGATTCCAAGCAATCATTATTATTTGATGGTTCTTTTTGGCATAATCTCACCCCATGATGGTTCGAAGGAGAAGACAAAAGACTATATGCACATTCATAGATTTGATCCTACCTCAGCTGATTTGAATCATAGGTTCAAGGACCATCCTCATACTTTTGGATTTTTTCTCATCACATTCAATCTGAAGAACAAGTACAAGCACATGCTTTCTGAGCATGATCCACTTCTTCCCAAGAAGAAGATACCTCTAGACATATGACTAGGCATCACACCTGCTTGAGTTTGGAGCATTTATTTTTGTGTGTGCCTTATATTCTATTTTGAGGGGGGGTATTTTTTCCATGAGGTTTTCCCCATTTCCTTGGTTTATTGACTGTTATTATTATTCATTGTATTGGGTGACCTTTGGTCTCAGTTACTAGGGCCCAGGATGGATTAAGGGGGGGTGTTAGGATATTCCTATACTCCATCTTATACCTATCATCATTTCCATTATTTGCATTTTAGGTCATGCATGCATTTTTAGGATTTGCATGAATTATTTAGGGTTTGTATGCATTTGCATGCATCCCAGTCATCAGTCCCAACACCTAGCCCTCAGTTAGCTAGCCCTCAGAGCTTCTTTCCACTCAGTTTCATCCGTCATAGTTCTTAGTGCGTCCTCCTTTCACCTACTGCATGAGAAAGGTTCCCTTCCTTACCTACCATTCAGTTATCTTCAGTTATCTTCAGTTCTTTCCTTGATTTAAGGCTAGAATGACTCTCAACTGATTGTATCACTCCGATGGACCTCTAGTGGGACTTGAATGCCCATTCTAACTCCAGTTAGCTCCTCATGCGCCCTCCACTATGTTATATTTTGAGCATTAATTCAACATAATCTAGGATCTTTACTGAGAGAATAACATGTACAACATATCAATCATATCAAGCAATCACATAAGACAATGGACACACAGAGTTTCACTGGGGAAAACCATAAAGGTGAAAAACCCCACAACTTCCTTAGAGATAGAAAGAGAAATGATACAACCAAAGTACAAGAGATAGTCTTCTACTAGTAGCTACTCCTCCTCCTCAACTAGTGCACCACTTTCCGATTGATGTAAGAGTGAGTAATGAGATGATCAGATAGAGATCTCCCGATCTCTATTTATACATGACCTGACTTGCCTAATAACCTAGCAGGGCCAACTTGTCTAACTCAGTCTAATAACCCGTGGTTATACTAATCAGGGCCAACCCCACACTTGGTGGTCTAATAACCCATCACATCAAGTTATGACACTTGCGACACTTGTCAATACAAATGACGACACTTCCGTATGGAGGAATAATACAATCTCTATAGGAGTACAATATACATAGGTGAAATACATTCCGAAGTTACATATACATCAACACTCCCTCTTAACTAGGAAGGTATTTCTCGACACAGATCTGCTAGCACAAGTCTTCTTCTCTGGATCATCGTCACTGGATCATTGCCATCGAATCATCATCATCAAATGATCATCATCGTCATTGCTGCTGCTATCTCAATCAATCTCCAATCTTCTCGTCATAGGAAGTTCTACAGAGCCAGTCCTTTTTCATACTGGATGTAGTCCCGCCACTTGAAGGTCTTCATCATCTACAGAGCCAACCCTTTTTCATGTTGGATGAACATCATCAACATCTCTGCGAGCAAGCCATCAAGTAGGTACACCTCAAGATTGACTACACTGCCTCCGCAAAACTTGCAAGATCTCCTAGGACTGATTACACTGCCTCTACAAAACCTGTAAGAGCATCTCAGGACTGATCATATGCCTCTGCAAAACCTGTGTACCATACAGTCACATCATCGTCTTCAGATCATTGTCATCGTCCATGGAGCACAACCCAGATGCACACACACAACACTTACACTCACCAGCATGGGAGGACCAACCTACTACCATCTGTGAAAGTCTCACAACACTTACATCAATGACCTTGGGATGACCAACCTACCACCATGTCGGAATGACACAACACTTACATCAATGACCATGGGAGGACCAATCTACCACCATGTCGGAATGGCCCAACACTTATATCTTACCATGGGAGGACCAACCTACCACCATGTAAGAATGGCTCCATCCCTTACATCTTACCATGGGAGGACCAACCTACCACCATGTAAGAATGGCTCCATCCCTTACATCTACACCATAGGAGGACCAACCTACCACTATGTGAGAATGGCTTGTGTGCATCTGTGTCTGTGGACTCATCACTTCCCCTTGGAAGGTATCTTGATCTAAAGTACACCAAGTATCCCTCTGAAGTATTCAAACTTCACTTTGGCAAGCGGCTTGGTCAACACATCGGCTATCTGCTCGTCCGTCGAACATATAGGAGCTTCACTGATCCTCTTTGCACCATATCCTTGATATAGTGATATTTGATCTCAATGTGCTTCTACTTGTCATGGAACACTGGGTTCTTCGACAACTTCACACAACTCTGGTTGTCGCAATATATACAAGTAGCACTCAACTGGAGATCAAACAAATCATACAGTAACTTCCTAAGACATACTGCCTCACAACTAGCCGAACAAGCTGCGACATACTATGCTTCGACTGTAGTCGGTGCCACACAGGACTGCTTCTTGCTAAACCAAGAGATCATACTGGATCCCATATTGAAGCAGCACCTTGAAGTGCTCTTCCGATCAATGGCACTTCCTGCTCAATCCGAATCAACATAACCCTCCAGGTTAAACTTTTGATTCACCTCATACTTGAGCCCATAGTCAATTGTACCCTTCAGGTACCTTAGAATATGCTTTGCAGCTATCAGGTGAACATGTGTCGGATCTATCAAGTACTGGATCAAGGTGTTCACTGCAAAGCAGATATTTGGTCTTGTATTCGTCAGGTACATCAAGGACCCAATCATCTGAAGATACATCGTAGCATCAACCAGATCAGATGAAGCATCACATAGAAGCTTCAGGTTCGATGCCATAGGTGTGGGTTCCAGAATGGAACAAGACTAAGAGAAGAAAACTCTTATTGCTCTCTCTTTCCTTTTTATTGATGCATTTATAAAAAAAAAGAAAATTGTTGAATACATGCATGGCTGAAAGTAGAGTGTGTTTATTTGCTTGAAATAAATTGTGAAGGCTGAATTAATGAATTTCCCGTGAATGGAAGAGCATGAAGGAATTCATGTGTATGTTGGGAAAGCATGGAAAGTGTGAAAGTCTCATGAATAGAGCATGGGATCTCCATGTCAATCGGGGAAAAAAAATTGACTGATTTTTAGTGTTTAGGTTACGCTTGGACTAACACGATTTGTGATAATGAATTTCACTGGTGGAAATTAAATCCATTGGTTGCAGCTGTACGAGCAAGTGCTGCTTGTGAGCAAAGTGAGAACCAGTTGCGCATAGTGGCCATGGCAGTAGACCATAGGTTATTGGAATTGGCTGAAAGTCTTCTTCAAACAATTGCCAAGACCCAAGAAAATCTTGGAGAGATGCTCAAGATACAGAAGCAGCAGAATGAGATGAACCACAAAGTTTTGCAGGACTCTGTTTGTCTGCAAAGACAAGTAAAAATAATTCTGGAAACAATCAACCGAGGAAAGGACAATGGATCAATGAAGAGGCATTCGTCAAATTGGCCCATTAAGAAATGTTCCAGGCATGAAGACTCAAAGGAAATTGAGCAGATAAAGATGAAGCAGCCAATGAAATGTCGGAAATGTGGAGGACATCATTGTCTCCACAACTGCCCAACAAGGGAACATCAAGAGGGTAGCAGACATAAAGTTTTCAGACTTGTGGATGAGCTGAAAAATCACAACCAGCAGGAGAAGCTTGTGGAAGCCAAAGGACTTGATCCTGAAAGTTCAAAGTAAAGGATAGAATGCAGGGCAGACCTGCAATGTTTTTGAAATTTTGGACATGTGTAAATTGTATATGTATTCCTAAGTCTTGGAACACCGAGGACGATGTTATTCTAAGGGGGAGGGGATTGTAATACTCCATTTCGACCCTTAGGATATATTAGCGTTTAATGTAAATATTATATACATGTGATGTATGTTTTCCTAGAGTGGAGCTCAAGGTCAAGGCCCCGCTAGAGGAAGCTCGAATTTTATTTAACATGCAATTATTAGACATTACATTACCCATGTGCTATTTATCCATGGAACATTGTAAAAATGATGTAAATAAACATCATGCAAAAAAATACCAAAACTGGCTATGGAGGCAACGAATGAGAAGGGGCCATGTGTATCCACTAGGGAGTGGTGAGGGGGCTATGGGATTGAACCATAGGCTGCCATATGTCACCTTCAGAACCCATTTGACTTTCCTTGTTGACATTTAATTTTGTTGTAAGGAAGTGGTTGAGGAATTCAGTACATGGCTTCAATGGAGCATGGGCAGCCCAAAAATTCGTATGGCAGAGTATGTGCTCTGTTTTCTTGTACCACAAGTTACTCTACCTCATGAGAGTTGCTTCTTCCTCATCCCCATTCCATGGTGGAAGTTACCAGCATCATTTTCGATCCAAAAACGAATTCCCAGTAGAGAGGAAAACCAGAAATCGCAACTGTGAAAGAACCCACGTTTTGAAGAGCCACAAACGCCCAGATTTGGTATTTGACAGTGAAATCCAATGGGGAATCCATAGGTATGAACCTTGGGGTGAATTTGAGAGCATTCGCTACCCCGAAATCCATTGGAAAACCCAGTTTTGATAGCCCAGAAACCCAGTGATGGGATTGAGTTATTTGTTGCCAGAATGATGAGAAATCCAAGTGTGGATGTTTGAACAGAGGATGGGATTGCTTGAATTTAGTTGAGATGTCTGTAGCTCTGTGGTTGAGCTCACTGGCTTAGCATTCTCCTCCCTTTCCTTTTGGTATGCTTGATAAAACCAATTGTGTGTTGGCTTAACATGACCGTTTGAGTGAATCCATGGCTGTGAGTGAGCCCAGCTAGTTCCTCCTTAGTGGATACACAGCGCAGCTCGGGGGTGATCTCTCAGCTAAAAGAATACAGGCTGAACAAAGATCTATGGTTGGGTGGAACGTTGCTCTCACGTAGCCAGTTGTTTGGAAATTTGCATTTCAAGATAAGTACTCTCTATGGATTAATTTATTTGCATTATGTGTTCGGTAATGTGTTAATCCTGAATGTTAACTATTCATGTAAATTGAATGAAATGATTATCTCCAACTGGTTGGCATGAAGCATGTGCATAGTATGAGAATGAGATTGATTATTGTATGACCGTTTCATCATTCTGCCTGAAAGAAATAGGTTGATGCATCTCCTTCTGTGCGTATGTTATTATGATTATTCCACTGTGTTTATTAATTGAGTTGTGTTAATTCTATGTTCTGTAATGTCTTAATTAATGACTGTTGTTTATATGCTAAATGCATGATGAACTATGTGCATCTATAGTGTTTAATTCCGCTGTGCTTGTTGAATATGAATATGTATGCACAAGTTTTATTGAACCATGCATTTCTAAGAATTTTGAATGGGGCTAAGATCGCCAATAAGCCCGGTATGTGGGTAACGTTTCTTTCCTTGCATCGGTTTGATGGAAGGGGACATTACAAATATTCTCTATAATATGATAATATAATAATATCAATAACATGCCATCGAATTGGAGATTGATGATCACAATTATAAATGAGGCATGAGTAGATTGATGACCACCCAGTGGAACCGACTATTATTGATGATGATTTGACTAGGTTATAATAGATCAAATTGATAATGATGTGCAGATATTAATGATGTGAAGCTATCAAGTGGTCATCATTACCTAAAAAACTAGCACTCTTCCATGATCAGAGATATGTGGACCCAACTGAAGTATGTGGACCTGAATAATATAGGTGGAACTAGTGGACCCAGTGCTATGATCGAAAAATCTCTAGGAGGTAAAACCAACATCGCCTTAACATAACCCACTTCCTCTTTATTCCTTCATACTTTGGGCCATAGGAAGTTCCCCAAAATTATGGTAAGACTAGACTTGTAATAAATACAATAGAAAATACTTGTGTCATGCCCCAAATTTGGCCTTGGGTCACAATGGCCTAATCACATTGGCCATATTCATTAGAGTTGTCAAATTGATGCTAAAGGTCAAATAATTGCCAAGGAGGCAAATTACTAGTTTCCTAGGTTTGGGGTGGAAGCTTTGGGATTGTGAATAATGGGGATAATAAATGATGTTGGAACATTAGGATGGAATAAATATTTAATAAAGGAGATAAATAAATATATACAAGTGAAAATCAAAGTGGCATTTGATCACGAAGACACATGGAGGAAGTGGGATCCACACAAGCTAGAATGTATGTGTCACATGGCATCCTCTTCTTGCAATTTTGAATCTATGGGAAGCCTAATGTTCTTGGGGTGAGTTATAAGGTAAATAATACTTGTCATGAGTCAATGAGGTCAAAATATAGAGGAAGAGTAACTCCCATGGAAGAGGAAGAGGCAATTTGGAGCTAGTGAGACACTTGGGCTAGATTCCCTAGCTCTATGACAACAATGATGAAGATGCTATGACACCTATGACACAAATCAGACCTGAAGGCTGAAATATGACATATATGACATGTCAGGGATAAAAGTAGACTCCAAGAGGGTGCTCAAGGGTGTTAGGGAAGCTAAGATGCTTCCACATGTGATTTGGTGGAAGTGGGAGACTAGGAATTGTTGTACAAGTGGCGTTCTTTGGAATCTCTTCCCAACTTGAGTTGGCATGAGTCTCTTGGAAGGAATTCGACCCATGGAGGAAATTAGAACTTTACAAATGTCAAGAAAAAAGAATGAAACCATATTTTGATCATTTGTAGAATTTTCAATTGCATTTGTGAAGAGGGAGAGCTAGTGGATGACTAGTTTCTTGCCTTAGCCAATTTCGAGGGTGAAATATTCCCATCCAAGTTGGTAATTGGAAAGGCCATTCATACCTTTCATTTGGAGCTTTAATGGAGTATTTATTTTCAGGTGTAAGCTACAGGGAAGCTCATGGTTTCTTCTATTGCCGCACATTATCTCAACCATTTCCAGTTTTGATGGCATATTCTTGATCCTTGAGGGAGGGAGTTTTTGGTGAGATATTGTACTCTTTGGGGGAGATTGTACTACCCCATGTATTTTTTAATATGAATTAAATACTCTGTTATTCATCTCCAAAAATTTTCAGGTCGAAAATCCAAGTAGAAATGTATAAATCTCATTTTTAATGAAAGAATAGTGCCATTTCCCCACTACATTGATGTATAGCATGATAATGTTGATTATTTCAAATGAATGGATGGTTATATGATAAATTTATGATTAATATAATTCCATGGATGTATTTTACAAGTTTCATCTACTGTACTTGAGAATCTGAAGTATTTTTACTCAGTTTAATTGCATCGGGGAAGAAATAGTGCCATTTCCCCAAGGGTCGAATTGGTGATTTTTGCAGCTGAATGGGAGAGGGTTGGAACAAATATAATAATAAATTAATGGTTTACATGAGACCTTAATAAAATCCTTCAGAAATCCCCTACCTCAGTTCAGAAATTTGAGTGGGTTTGGAGGCATTTGGGAAGCCATTTTCAATACTTACCCCAGGGGGATTTGAACCCCAAATTACTAGTAAAATTGCATACTTGGTCCAGAATCTTAATAGAGTTTGTAGAGGTATTTTGGTGGCCATATATCATCCCTTAAAATCATATTCAATTCCTAATATCATTCATACACCTTCCTTGAATATTTGAAGGCATTTGGAGTCAATTTGAGACCTAGAGACCAATACTAGTCAAAGGGAAATTAGTAGTAAAGTTCCCTACACTGGCCAGAATTGAAAGAGGATTTGCAGAAGTATTTTAAAGGTCTAAAAGCATCTCTGAAACACATATTATGTTATAACATCATCCATATACATTCTCAGAATATTTGGGAGCAATTGGGGCAATTTGGGGACCTAGAGCTCAAAACTAGTCAAAGGTCTAACTAGGAAAAAAAGTGAAAAATTGCCATTTTAATAAAATTCCTAACAAGGGACATTACAGTGGTATCAGAGCATGATCTTGGCACTTGATATGGTCTGATATTTATGACGACAAAAAGTTAGGGACCAATCTTATACATTGGAATCAGAAGTAATATTGTTGAAGAGGAGGAACTAGGAAAAGAAAAAGAAAGGAAAAAAAAAGTGCATTTTGAGAAAACTATGACTAGGGATAAAAAAGGAACCTTAGAGGAGAATGAGGAGTTTATAAAATTATTGAAACCATCCTTTGAATACAATTGGAGGCAACTAATTCAAGGGTTCTAATTGTTGGTTAGTCAACTTGAAAGCAACTTGGGAAAAAGAATGAGCAATGGTTTTGTTTTCAAGGAAAAGAAGGAAATGGATGAAATAATTGCCAAGGAGGAACCTCATGTAATGGTGGAACATGAGGTACATGTTGATATGCAGGTGCTTGAAGATGCTACACTCAAACACGAAGAAGAACAAGCACTTGTCTATGTTTAGATGGATTATGCGTTGCCTCATGGAGAGAGCTGCAATGCCTTGAAGGAGGCACATGATCTCACAATAGTTGGACCATCCAATTATGGAGAAGATGAATTAAATATTTCAATGGCTAAGAGTTGTAAATATTTAAAGTTGGTTCATAATTCCTCACCCCATACTTCTTTTTCAGCCACACCCATTGGAGATGAAAATTGGGTGAAAGTTTTTTTTCTAATGGTGCCACATGAGGGGTATGAAACTCCTACCTATCCTTTTGATGATGACATGAATAGAGCACCTCATTATTTAAATTTGCAGCAGCATATTTTTTCACCTTATGATGATACATATCTTCTTGGATGCACTTATGATGTTCACTTGAGTCACTTGAAGACTCATGATTTTCCTTGCTCCTTGCTTAGTTCAATTGATGTTGGAGGAACTTCATTCACTTCTTGGAGGAAAGAATACATGGTTGAATATTTTGATGCATATCACATCTTTTTGGAGCATCATGATAGGACATGGGATCCTCACCTATGTCATTGGAGCATATTTGATTGGTTACTTGATGCTTGTATGCACTTGGAAAATGGTGGTCTACTTGCTTGGAGATATAAGCACTTTCATGATTCTTTGATGAAACATATTCTTGATGTTCATTTTCATTATGTTGTTATGTACTTTGATGATATATATTTTGTATTCATGATGTTTGGAAGAATGCATACAAGAAAATGGGATCCGGGAACTATGAATTGGAGAGCACTTCTAATTGTTGGAGTGCAATACAAGCAATGGGACCCTGGGATAAATCTTAATCTCATTGGTTTCAATTTTTTGGGGAAAAAAGATGTTGATGTATATGTAACTTTGGAATGTATTTCACATATATGTATATTGTATTCCTATAGATATGATATTATTCCTCTATACGGAAGTGTCGTCATTTATATTGTAAGTGTCGTAACTTATACTTGATGGGTTATTAGACCACCTTGTTGGAGTCGGCCCTGTATAAGTCATGTGGGTCAAAGGGTTATTAGACCACCCTATTGGGGGTCAGCCATGTGGGTCAAAGGGTTATTAGACCACCCTATTGGGGGTCGGCCCAGTCAACATTATGTTATGTGGTTAAGTTAAGGCCAACCTAATAAAGGTTATTAGACAAGTCAAGTCAAGTAAAAATAGAGTGCGGGAGGCACTCTATTTGATCATTCTATTCTCGCACACACTCTTTGGAGAGTGGCGCACTTGTGGAGGAGGAGAAGCTGCTGCTAGGAGATGTATATCTCTTATGCTTGGGTTGTATCATTGCTCTATCTATCTCTGAGGAAGTTATTGGGGGTTTTCACCTTTATGGTTTTCCCCAAGTAAACTCTGTGTCTCTTGTGTGCTTGCATTATTGTGTCCATGATTGATATGCTATAGATATGTTGTACATGTTGTTCTCTCAGTTAAGATTCTAAATCAGATTGAAGTAAACTCTGAAAAACTAGCATGGTATCAGAGCTAGCCTAAAAAAAGGCACGGTATGGCATGTATGACACTTGTTGCACTTACGATGCTAGGGCTTGATATAGCAAAAACCAATCATCGTAGCACTTTCGCTATAAATCCATTTTGGTGAATTTTTGGGATATGAAACTTTTACAGGTCGAAGATCAGATCCCCATGTACCTTGTTTCGAAAGGAAAACTTCTAATTCATTGTACTTTGTGGTTTATGATCTGTACAATCTAGGGTTTCTGTCTCTTCTAGATCTGAGTCATAAACAGGTGACCTAGGAAAAAAGGTCATAACTTGGGCTAGGAAGCTCCAAATGAAATTTCATAAAACGTGAAAAGTAGTGCATAGACTGTACTTTCTAAGTCAAATTTTTCAGAGGCCGAAACTAAACCAGTGACATGTGGCACGCCATACAAGATCGCTCTCCTGTTTTATCCCATAAACAGGTCACGTTGTGACACTTGGCATAACTCTCTCTCAGAGAATCCATTTGAGGTCAGACCTGTGGGGTTGGAAAGATAACAGGTCAGGTTACCAAAAGAAACATTTTCAAACCCCGTGGATTGGAAAGTTTGGAGTTACACCAGAAATAATCAGGTGCATATTTCTGCCAAAACATAATTATTTTTTGAGCACCTTCATTCATGGCTCCGGGAATTAGGGTTTCAGAGAAAGTTGGTATTTTTGTAGTCTGTGACCATGGCTGGAAACTCCTCATAAAAATCAAAGTTTATAGCTTTGAATCGAACCTTTTGGTTGTGCAGAAGAGTTGGCTTTATCAAACCCTAGTTCGAGATCCTGTCCAGAAGATCCAGAAGTTTCAAAGGCAATTTTGAGGGGTGAAACTTTGCATTTTTCAAATTCTGAGTATACCAGCCTGATCAGCTCATCAAGGAACATCTTTCTATCCTTTCAGAAATTTGAAATTCAAAGTTTGAATTTTTAGGGTTTCTTTGACAAACCCTAATCCAACTCTAGATCCAGTTTATGCAAATCAAGTGGATTGGGGTAATCCTAGAAGAATGGATTGGTCACTTGCATAAGTGAAGAAGTTCCTATTTCAGAGGGAGATGAGGCTAATGCCTTACATAAAAGATTACAAGCAATCTCGACAGGTATGACTTATCCAGGTATGTTTCGAGCTTTGTTCATGATTAAGTTTATGGTATGTTTGTCTTCATATTATTACGGTTAGTACAATCTTGATTAAATTTAGACTTGTCGTATCACCTTAATAAAATTATGAATGCATGATAGAAGATATTCATTGATTAGGGTGTTGACACTTATGATTATACTAATGCATTATGGTGTTGTATGAGGTTTATGTTGTCCGCTAACATGAAAGGGACACCAAGAAAGACAAATCATGTTCTAGTTCAAGAACATATGATCATGGTGACATGAAGACAAAGATTCATCCATTGTCATGGATCACTTAGAAGATCTATTTACGAGGTATGTATAACTTGGTTCTATAATGGTTAACTTATGAGATATGCTGGTTACTAGCACAAGTCATTGAAGAGAACAAGAAGACATCATGTGGGTATGTTAGACATAATTAGCTAACATACTAATCCAGGTATGTTTTTCCTATATCAAGTTAGAATCCTACCTTGTGAAAGGATCTCTTATATAAGTATACATGGCATGATTGATAATGATTATTCATAGGTTTGAATAATCATGGGTGTATGCATATTATGTTTCTTACCTTAATTGATGATATGACTAACCAGAAGAGTTATGAAAGTATAGGTTTGAGTAATCACGGGTTTAGGCATATTATGTTTCTTACTTTAATTTATGATATGACTAACCATAATATTCCTTGAACACTAATTCTTATTATTTCTGTTTGAAATGATCATGACTATACATGCTTAATATTATTGTGTTTTGATAGTATTGAGAATATGCTAATAAATGTATGATTATGTATGAGATCTCGAGGATATCACAATAATGATACTTGTAAGCATGCATAGTGATCGAGGATGGATATAAGTTCAAGGACAAGTAATCCAGGAAGCAAAGATCAAGAGGGAGCACACTCCAGTAGTTTCTGCAAGGATGCAGATATTCAGAGGGAGTCGACCACTTCTCACAATCCACATCAGAATGGAGTTGCAAAGATTCAGAGGGAGTCCACCCAACAACCAAACAAAGATAAGTATTTGAATTGTCATATTCATTTGTTTAAATAATGTTGTTCAATGATGTATATGCTTATGTTCTTAGACTTAGGTTGTGTATTATGCATATTAGAATAATTGCATTAATAAACAATATACTACTAATATGCATGTGATGGGTAAGTGGCCTATGGAACTGTACAACATTCCATTGCTACTTATCTAGAATGAAACCTCTTTGTTGACATGTTGGGAGTAGTGAAAACTCTTAACAATGTTCTGGTAGAGATTGGAAGGCATCTAGAAACTTACAGAATATGGATGAATGTTGTATTGAAGCATTGGTTAAAATAATTGCATGACCGTATGACATATTTCTTTATGTGTAAAAATTTGTTCTGAAAACTACGAGAAGTTTCTAATCATGTAATTTAACTTGTTTTGTAGGAAAGACCGTATACGAGCTCCGACAAAAGAAGGACTACAACATTTGTTTCAACAACAAAGTTATCTATTGAAGATATTGAACAGATTGAAGTTCCTAGGATTCGGGAAGCATGCCATGATCGAGGAGTTCCAGTTGATCATGAAGAATGATGTTTTGGATGTAGTCCCAATACTTGAAGGGAAGTTTGTTGTGACTTCCAAATGGATCTATAAGATCAAGCATGCTGCAGATGGTAGCATGGAGAAACACAAAGCGAGGTTTGTAGCTCATGGCTTCTCCCTGAAGGAGGGATTGAGTATGAAGAAATTTTGCTCCTGTCACTAGGTACACTTCCATCAGATCAGTACTTTCTCTGGCTGTAGTGATGAAATGGAAGATACACCAGATGGATGTCAAGACTGCTTTCTTGAATGGTGTAGTTGAAGAGGAAGTGTATGTGGAGCAGCCACTTGGTTTTGAAACACATGACATGAAGTCATATGTGTGTAGATTGAAGAAATCCTTGTATGGCTTGAAGCAAGCTCCTAGGACTTGGTATGGTAGGATGGACAGTTTCCTATCTAGTTTGGGCTTTACCAAGAGTAAAGCGGATTCCAACCTTTACTACAAGGTTGAGGAAGGCAATCCTGTGATACTACTCCTGTATGTGGATGACCTGTTTGTAACAGGAGATGATAGATTGATTGTTGATACAAAGAGGAAGCTTGCTGCCGAGTTCGAGATGAAGGACTTGGGGATGATGCACTATTTTCTAGGTATGGAGGTGTGGCAGAGTACAAATGGAATCTTCCTTGGACAAGGGAAGTATGCAGTAAAGATTCTAAAGAGGTTCGGGATGATGGACTGCAAGGCCATGGCCACACCTATGGAATCAAAACTGAAGCTTCTATGTGATGCTTCATCTGAGCCGGTTGATGTCACTATGTATCATCAGATGATTGGGTCCTTGATGTACCTGACGAACACGATACTAGATATTTGCTTTGCAGTGAACACATTGAGCTAGTTCCTGATGGATCTGAGGAGTGTTCACTTGGTTGTTGTAAAGAATATTTTGAGGTACCTGAAGGGTACAGTTGATTATGGGCTCAAGTATGATGTGAATCAAAAGTTTAACCTGCAAGGTTATGTTGATTCAGATTGGGCAGGCAGTGCTGCAGATAGGAAGAGCACTTCTGGGTGCTGCTTTAGTATGGGATCGGGTGTGATCTTTTGGTTTAGAAGGAAGCAGTCCTACGTAGCACTGAGTACAACCGAGGTAGAGTATGTTGCATCCTGTTCGACTAGTTGTGAGGAAGTATGGATACGAAAGCTACTATCTGAGTTATTTGATCTATCGCTAGAGGCTACTAGTATCTTTTGTGACAACCAGAGTTGTGTGAAGCTGTCTGAGAACCCAGTGTTCCAAGACAGGTCGAAACACATAGAGATCAAATATCACTATATCAGGGATATGGTGCAGAGAGGAGCAGTGAAGCTCCTATATGTTGCGACAGATGAGCAGATTGCAGATGTGCTGACGAAGCCACTAGCCAGAGTGAAGTTTGAGTACTTTAGAGAGAGGATTGGTGTCCTTCAGATCAATGACACTTCGAGGAAGAAGTGATGGAGACATTTGTTGAAGCCATTCCAAGCATGGTGATAGGAGGATCCTTCCATGGCTGTGGATATAAGAGCTGGATGATGAGCATCAGGACGATGTTCCAGTTACTGCTCTGTATGTTTATATATGCATCATGTTGGATACTGGATATGATCAGTTGGATCATTTATATGTATATGTATGTACGCATCATGTTGGATGCTGGATATGATCAGTTGGATCATTTATATGTATATCTATGTATGTGTCACATACCCCAATTTTGCAAAAATAATGTAATTATTTTATTAATATTCCTGAGACATTATGTTAAATTTAATGCTAAGTAGGAATTGATGACTCAACAAAGTCACCAGAAATGGAATGTAAATTCTGAATATTTTATTATTAATAAATAAATCATGGAGACAACAGCATGGGAGAGCTGTTAAAAGAGGTTACTGGGCTAACTGGTGGAGGGAACTAGGTGGAAAGGCAAAAGACAAGTGGCAGCATCCTCAAACACTTCCTAAGTTGCAGGTGGCGACTTCCCTATATTTTTGGGGTCATGATTCCCCAAGAAAGTGGAATCTGAGCAGGTGGCTCATTAATGACAGTTAACCCAACTAAGACCTAGGCAATCTTTTAAATAGTACTCAATGAACTGAGCTGGGGGTTCAATATAGTTCTGGAGGGAGAATACATTCAGGTGAATGTCATTCAGGAATCCCATTGAGGAAGAGGAAAAACAGTAAGGAAGTGTTTTGATATGGGATGTTGCAGTAACTTGGTTCCAGTTTAGCTGTTTTGGCTGAGTGAATTAATCTGTTGCACCTAGTTCCAGCCAGGGAGACCAGAGCAAGCTCCGGGGTCCTGAGAAGTGCTGTCTGGGCACTCTCCAGGAATTGGTAGGGAGGAACAGCCTCCCATCGTTGTTGTTGTCTACAGTTGACACAGGTTCTGCCACTTATTCCTGCTGTTTATTGAGTAAATATAAATGTAGAATATGACTGTCTCCTCTATGTTTGAACATGATTTAATTCAGTAAAGTTAGCATCTCTGAATTGTTAGTAGATAGAATCTGCAGAACACACAAAAACAAAAGAAAAACGCTGAGAAATAAGACTGTGCCATCACCTACAGCCGAGCTATTATCTTCTCTGAAAGTATCTTAAAAACTTAAAACATCTCTACTAATGTACATTGTATTCATTGAAAGGAAACGCAGACATTACACAGGCCATCTTACAGGCAAACTTTCAGTATATTTAAACTCTCATAAAACTGGGGAAGTACCCGATCTTTTAAAAGATACAATAATCAAACAAAAACCCAATGGCCGTCACGACAGCATAAGCCACAGCTTGTTCCTTTCATAACATTAAGTTCTTATACAAACCCTAACCACTGCAAGAAAAACGAATACATTTCATGCAATCGCAACCATATCATACTACCCACATCACAGGGTCAACAATGACCGTGAATGTGATAACATTCAATCCACAAGACCAACAGCACGGAGCTAGCCACAAAGGTGGTCTTATCAAATAAAACCCTAAACACCCTAACCACCAAAGGGAGGAAAAGCCATGGTGAAACCAGGCTTACCCGGTTGGAGCCAAGCGCCGGAGGTTGGGCCTCGTACACCTTCAGGATTTACCAGTGCTTGCACAGTATAAGTCGTCGATTTAGTTACAACATTTATTTTTAAAATAAACAATCTATTTTAAATGGAAACCACGAATCAAATGATATAGCTTACCTGCGAATATGGAGGAAGCAAAAACTCAGTGAATGCCCATGTAGCCACGAGTTGAGTTAAGTAGAAAAAAACCCACCATAATCACCAGAAGAATGGGCTAGGAAATCCAAGATTTCTCTCCACAATGTACGCCGTGACCAAGAAACATTCAGAATACTACCTCACGCCATGAACAGACTAGATTTGAAAGCACGAAGGTAAACCAGGGTCATAACCACTTCATAGATGCCGACAACAGGAGCACCATGGCTCTGAAACAATACAAGGGAATGAGTATGAGGGCTGAGAGAAGGCCTGGGAATTGATAGCCAACAGATACAGCAGAAGAGATAACCCAAGATGCCCAATATACATTTAGAACACCAATAACAGAGCTTACTGACTCACAACCCACACGAGAGACACACTCCACGAGCTGTAGCAACATGGAAGCTGCAACTCACAGTACCACAACGAAGAAACTCAAACCAGGAGGGTTTCCACAGGAAACCGAGCCCGAAGGCAGAGAGAACTGACTGAGTAGGGTTTCGGAAAAACCATTTATATCATCAATACAAGGTTGAGAGCTGTCCACGTAGCCTTGGAAATTTTTAACTTGCCATGGGTCGGTAATCTATAGTCCAGGTGGTGTTTCAAATTATTGTTTCTCGATTTTAATCATCGTTTGGATAAAGTATAATCATAGTAGGGATATTCCCTATGATCGAAACACTATTATTTAAACCATCATCTAATGCATGATTAGAACCTTGCCTTCGAGGTTGTTTAGTGTACATAATACTTTGCCCTACAAACAAATGAAATTTTGTATAGTCAAGTTACGACGAGAGTTCATCATAGTTTGTAAAATTAAAATCTAACCTTGGCTCATATAGTTAGATGCCTAGTGTATTCTTAAAGGTTTCAATATTAGAGTTCTTATATCACCTCTTTAAAAATCAAACATAGGAACAATATCTATAATTCTTGTAATATATGGATATAAACTTACTCATTATTCCATACAACTGAACGCTGTTCAAAACAAAGGAACAAAGCATTCTAGGGTTGGAACAAGCATATTGTATTATAAAAATTATAAAGATGATGATGTATCATAAACTATAGATGGATAGAACATTATATCACCATTGCTATCACAACTCCAGTCTCATGCAAACGACAAGGGTCACATCCATAGTCAAAACTAATAGTTGACAGAACATCACACAATGCTAGCATTAAGTAATGTATACGATGAATTATTTCAGATCCTTATAGGAGGAAAGGTAAAAGATACAGTATCATTAAGACAACTGAAAATGATATGAATAACATGATCCAGTGACTTTATACAGCATTAAATAAGAGACATTGTTACAGCGCAATGATAATATCAAAGAGACATTACTTCATAGGAATGCTTATCTCATTTTATCCAGAACAATAGTTATCACAATTCATTTAAACCATCAACTCTCTATCAAGCAAGATTTCATGAATATTACAGGAAGGGAATTCTACCTTCTTACACGTGACAACCTGTTAAGAATATTTAAATCTTTACTGAGCTTTATGGTACAGTTAAAGGAATTTTTATGCTTATAAAAATCATTGACAACGATCCATACTTTACCTGAATACCTGTAGAAAAAGGACGGATTATGCATTAGCTCGAAAGCTAAGTAAGCTAGTCAGCTATGGCAATTTCTCCCTTTGAGATTAGAGAACAAAAGACAATCAATAACTGCATTTAAAAACTCACATTAAGATAAAAGTACAATAACAGATAATGTAGATAAAATTATGACCATTTACTAAAACAAACAGATCAAGGAATGCAATTAATAACATTTATTGCTATCTTAATTTTTTTTTAAATTTTACGTAAATTTTGGGTTATGACATGTGGTATCAGAGCATGGTTCAGACACTAGGCCTTCATATGGATCCACTAGTTTCCGCAGAACAATGCAAATGACATTAAAATTTTATATATATATATGTTATGAACTAACTTATACTTTCTGTTTCGTAAAGACAGAGCATAAAATTTCTTTTCTGAATCTAACAGGTAGGTATGGAAAAACTGGGAGAATATGCTGAGGAGGAATCTCCAAACACTGCGACAAGACAGATGTCGAGAGAACCTATGACAGAGGAGGTAATTGCTCACTCCTCGGAACTGATGCAGACCATAAAAGGTTTAAAGACAGAAATAGAAACAATCAAGAAGGATAATGAAAGAATTCTGAAAACTCAAGAGTAGCTAAATCAGTTATTGATAGAAAAATTTCAGACAGAAGGAAGGAGCAAAAGAGCTGACTCAGAAGAAGCTAGCCATCAAAGAGGGTCTAAAAGGATGAAACCAGCTAAATCTGACAGCAGTTCATCATCTGAAGAAAGAAGGGAACAACACAGTTATCGCACTACTAGTGACAGCAGTGAAGCTGAGCTGCACAATAGAAGGAAAAAGTACAGGCCTTATGAAGAGATTTCCGGGGAGTTTAAGAAAATAAAACCCCAACTTTCAACGGAGAATCTGAAATAGGAGAAGAGGCAGAATCCTGGTTATCCGAGATGAGAAAATATTTCCAGATTTATAACTATTCAAATCAGCTGAAGGCACGAATGGCCATCTACAACCTTTCTGGAAAGGCGGACATATGGTGGCAAGACCTGAAAAGGGTCAAGGGGATTAAAGAAAAAGAAGTCAATTGGAGTACTTTTAAAAGGTACTTGAAAAAGAAATTTTTGTCCGAATAGTATTATGAGGAGAGGGCCAAGGAATTTTATGAATTAAAGCTAGGATCTATGACGATGAAGGACTTAAACAGTAAGTTCTTAATTTTGTTGAGGTATGTGCCGTATTTTGTCGAAGAGAAACCAAAAATACAGCGGTTTCTTAGCTGTCTGCCCTATCATATCAAGGACAGAATTGAATATGATAACCCCAAAACGCTGGAGGAGGCTATGCGGAAGGCTAATTTTTGTTATGAACAGAATAAAAAGAAAGAAGGGATAGCCAGCTGGAAAGCTAAAAAGAACAGCCATCAGCTTGAGTACAGGAAAAATTTCAAGAATAACAAGAATGGAAACCATTTTAATGGTAAAAGCTCCCAG
The DNA here is from genome assembly GCA_027924585.1 of Larix kaempferi. Classification (NCBI taxonomy): domain Eukaryota; kingdom Viridiplantae; phylum Streptophyta; class Pinopsida; order Pinales; family Pinaceae; genus Larix; species Larix kaempferi. Next base: position 62,467,575 of record BSBM01000370.1, on the reverse strand, counting down.
GGAAACAAAAATGGAGCTGCTAATCATTCCAGCAATTTCAAAGGCAGCAAGGAGGCTCCTAACAATCATGGAAACTACACTAAGAATTTTGAACTAAGGGAACCTGTTAAGTGCTGGGAATGCAATGGCCCACACTATGCTTCAGTTTGCCCAAATCGAAAGAAACAAATTAGCAATATTCATACTATTCAAGATGAAATGACTGTTGGAGACTTTGCAGGGACTACGCCCAGAATCAATGCAGCGTTGGAAAACCGCCAAGCTGACTATCAAACTTCCATGGTGGAAGTAGGAGGTATGATTAACAAAATCCCTGTAACTATTTTAATAGATCCGGGTGCTAGTCTTAGTTATATTTCACCCCAACTAGTAGAAAAATGTAATCTGACTGTTGAAAGGTTTGATAATTCCTGGTCTGTACAACTAGCTACTAGGGCAAAAAGGAAAGTAAACTGTTATGTTAAGGAATGTATCTTAGATATGAATGATTTTAAGACTACAGTTAAATTAAATGTTTTGCCACTTGGCTCTTATGACATACTTATCGGAATGGACTGGTTGGAACAGCATAGGGTAGTTTTAAACTGTTTTGACAAAACCTTTAGATGTGTAAATAGTAAGGGACCGCCTGTAACTGTTAGGGGTATTCCTAGGAAAACAGTAGTCAGGCAGATTTCTGCTTTACAACTTAAAAGGGCAGTCAGAAAAGGGTGCAAAGCCTACGTTGTAACTATTACAGATGAGACGGCTAAGTCTGAATTTAGCAAGAAAACAGTAGAGGATATCCCTGTAGTAAGAGAGTTTATTGATGTTTTTCCTGAGGAAATCCCAGAATTACCTCCCAAAAGAGAACTGGACTTTACAATTGAACTTGTACCAGGTGCTGTACCCAGTTCAAAAGCTCCGTATCGTATGAATATTTTGGAGCTTAATGAATTAAAAACTCAGTTAAAGGAGTTAATAGACAAGAATTGCATTCGACCCAGTGTATCCCCTTGGGGAGCACCAGTAATTTTTGTTAAAAAGAAGGACGGAACTATGCGACTTTGCATAGATTACCGTCAACTGAACAAGATGACGATTAAAAACAGGTATCCGTTGCCTCGCATAGATGATCTGTTTGATCATCTACGTGGATCTACGGTGTTCTCCAAGATAGACCTGAGATCGGGTTATCATCAGGTGAGGATTAAAGAAGAAGATATATTTAAGACAGCTTTCAGAACAAGATATGGACATTACGAATTTGTCGTAATGCCATTCGGACTTACTAATGCCCCAGCCGTCTTTATGTGCCTGATGAATAACATAATGCACAAGTACTTAGATAAATTTGTTGTCGTATTCATCGATAACATTTTAGTTTATTCTAAGAATGAAGAGGAACATCAAGAAAATTTACGGATAGTCTTACAAGAACTACGAGAGCAGCAGCTCTTTGCGAAGTTCAGTAAATGTGACTTTTTAAAAGATGAAATCCAGTACTTAGGACATGTAGTCACCAAGGAAGGGATTTCAGTTGATCCTGAAAAGATCTGGGCAATTGAAGAGTGGCCAGTACCAAAAGGCGTAACAGATGTTAGATCCTTCATGGGAATTACCGGTTACTACCGGAGATTCATTGAAGGCTTTTCAAAAATAGCCAACCCAATCACTTCCTTTCAAAAGAAAGGCAAGAAGTTTGATTGGAACGTGAAGTGTGAAGAAAGCTTTAAGAAACTTAAGACTTTATTGACAACTGCGCCTATTCTCAGAATAGCGGACCCTAATAAAGATTTCATGGTTTGCACCGATGCTTGTAATGACGGTCTAGGCGGAGTGTTGACTCAGGAGGGACATGTCATTGCCTACGAATCTAGGAAGCTGAAAATTCATAAAAAGAATTATGCCACTTATGATTTGGAACTGGCTGCTGTTATCCATGCTTTAAAAATGTGGCGACACCACTTAATAGGCAGAAAATTTACTCTACTGACTGACAATAAGGGTCTAAAATACCTTTTGGATCAGCCTAACTTAAATGCAAGGCAAGCAAGATGGTTGGCCTTCTTAAGTTAATACGATTTCGAAATTCAGCACATAAAAGGAAAGGAAAATAAGGTGGCTGATGCTTTGAGCAGAAATGCAAGGCTGAATTTTGTATCAGCTAACAGCACTTATACCTCTGATTTGAATGAACAGTTGGCTGAAGGGATAAAATCAGATGAAAATTATCAGCATTTACAAGCTACAGCCAAAGAACAACCTACAGAAAGTGTGATAAAAGGATATAGTTTAAATGAAGACGGATTTTTATTGTTCAAAGACAGGCTGTATGTTCCAAATGTACCTAAAGTTAAACTATTAATTCTGGACGAAGTTCATAAAACCCCTTACTCAGGGCATCCAGGCTACTAGAAGACTGTCACCATGTTGAGAAAAGAATATTTTTGGCCTAATATGAAATCTGAAACAACCGAGTATATAGATAGATGTTTGGACTGCCAACAAGTGAAAACAGAACACCAACATCCAGCTGGGTTGCTGCAACCTTTACCTATTCCCAACTAGAAGTGGGAGATAATTAGTTTAGATTTCATTACGGGATTACCCAAAAATCAGCATCAGAATGATTCAATTATGGTAGTGGTAGATAAATTAAGTAAACCAGCACACTTTATTCCTGTTAAAACCACTTACAAGGCTACAAACATAGCTGATATATTTCTGAAACAGATTTTTCGGTTACATGGTGTCCCAAAAGTTATTATTTCAGACAGGGATCCTAAATTCATAGGGAATTTTTGGAAATCTTTGTTTAAAGGATTAAACACAACTCTGAATTTCAGCACTTTCTTCCATCCTCAGACGGACGGACAAACTGAAAGAGTTAATCAGGTATTAGAAGATCTGCTAAGGATGTATGTTAAAGATCAACCAGGTAAGTGGGAGGATTATTTACATTTAGCAGAATTTGCATACAATAACAGCTATCAATCGTCAGCTAAGTTTAGTCCTTTTGAAATTCTGTATGGACGTAAATGTAACACTCCTATCTCTTGGAGTAATCCAGTAGATAGATTAGTGTTAGGTCCTGATTTGTTAAAAGAGATGGAACAGATTGTGAAACAAGTGCAGGTAAATTTGAAGATTGCTCAGGATCGGCAAAAGAGTCAAGTAGATTTGAAAAGAACTCCTAAAGAGTTCCAGGTAGGTGAACATGTGTTCATCAAGGTAAGGCCAAAGAAGAGCTCCCTAAGACTGGGAAGTTGTGCAAAATTAGCGCCACGTTATTGTGGTCCATTTGAAATTTTATCTAGAATCGGTCAAGTTGCTTATCAACTAGCATTACCACCTAATTTAAAAGTACACAATGTTTTTCATATTTCTGTTCTGAAAAAGTATGTTCATGATGCTACTCATGTTATTGACTGGAACATTGTACAGGTAGAACCAGAAGGGGAAGTTCTGGTGGAATCGGATTGTATCCTCGGGAGGAGGGAAATTACTCTGCGGAACCGCACAATTGGACAGCTGAAGGTGCAATGGAAACACCTTAGTCCTAAAGAAGCTACCTGGGAACTGGAAAGTAAGATGCGGGAAGAATACCCGAATCTATTCCAGCAGGTAGTTGAAGATGAAGAATAAGTAACATCGAGGACGATGTTACATTCTAAGGGGGTGTGTATGTCACATACCCCAATCTTGCAAAAATAATGTAATTATTTTATTAATATTCCTGAGACATTATGTTAAATTTAATGCTAAGTAGGAATTGATGACTCAGCAAAGTCACCAGAAATGGAATGTAAATTCTGAATATTTTATTATTAATAAATAAATCATGGCGACAACAGCATGGGAGAGCTGTTAAAAGAGGTTACTGGTCTAACTGGTGGAGGGAACTAGGTGGAAAGGCAAAAGACAAGTGGCAGCATCCTCAAACACTTCCTAAGTTGCAGGTGGCAACTTCCCTATATTTTGGGGTCATGATTCCCCAAGAAAGTGGAATCTGAGCAGGTGGCTAATTAATGACAGTTAACCCAACTAAGACCTAGGCAATCTTTTAAATAGTACTCAATGAACTGAGCTGGGGGTTCAATATAGTTCTGGAGGGAGAATACATTCAGGTGAATGTCATTCAGGAATCCCATTGAGGAAGAGGAAAAACAGTAAGGAAGTGTTTTGATATGGGATGCTGCAGTAACTTGGTTCCAGTTTAGCTGTTTTGGCTGAGTGAATTAATCTGATGCACCTAGTTCCAGCCAGGGAGACCAGAGCAAGCTCGGGGGTCCTGAGAAGTGCTGTCTGGGAACTCTCCAGGAATTGGTAGGGAGGAACAGCCTCCCATCGCTGTTGTTGTCTACAGTTGACACAGGTTCTGCCACTTATTCCTGCTGTTTATTGAGTAAATATAAATGTAGAATATGACTGTCTCCTCTATGTTTGAACAGGATTTAATTCAGTAAAGTTAGCATCTCTGAATTGTTAGTAGATAGAATCTGCAGAACTATTATGTCTGATAAATTCCCTAGTATCACTATTATCGTACAGTTCAAGTATTTGTCTTATGCGTAATATGCTTTGTTATTATAAGTTATAGGATGTTATTGTGATGTTACACTTGTTTATTACAACAGTTAAATAGATAAATGTAGGCTAATTATACAGTAAATATTTCTTAGAAAATAAATTCATTAAAACAATTATAGGAACAGAAACATATAGGTAACCATATAACCACAATACATTTATTATCATAGATAATATAGCAGATACAAACCCTAGCTAACAGGTGTATAGGTCATTATCTGTCCCATGAATTAGTTAAACAAGTATACAGGTCTTTATCTGTACCAAGAATGGGTGAACCAAATTATGTTAGTAAGTTTATTTATTTACTGTCAGAACATAGCTGAACTGTTATTGACTCATCATAGAATTCGAATAGCAGTATAGCCATATCTTTAAACTCTTTACCTATAATCTTCTTTCGACAAAATCTTAACCAAAAAAAAACAATTGAACTTATAAACAAAAATCGTGGCGAAGAAGTTCTATTCAAGATCTATCTCTATTGTTGTTACAAACAAGAAACTCACAGCAGAGTTTGGTCGAGCTATTAACTTCAGGGCAGAAAGAATTTAAAGACAAAAACAATAACTAGCTCAAGGTCGAGTTATACAAAATAGTAATTCCAATAGTCAAAATCTTTTCATCATCACAGTTTTTCTTGCTCATTATCGAGCTCATTTCTTCATGCAAATATACAGTATCGTTAGGGTTCTATCGTAACAATAAATTAGATATCTCATTCAAAAAAAATCTTGTATCCACAGAGTTATCATTTGAACCAAACCACTGTTGGCATTTCGAAATCAAATCCTACTACTTTAGTTGTGGTTAATGAGAAATTTGTTACAGTTGTGTAAACCTTGAATAGTTTTCACAACGACTCACCCACAGCCGTAGCTCTGTTACATTACTTAATAGAATGTAAAGACATAGAATTTATCCAGGTAAGTTTTACAACGACCAACAGAGCACGAACCCCTTTTTAAATGTTACAATATTCTAATCTGGGTGAGAACCCCAACTCGACAGGGTTATCAACACATTAATAGCTTACCACTGTAAGATTTATTGAACCATATCGTTATCATTCAAACACACAAAAACAAAAGAAAAACGCTGAGAAATAAGACTATGCCATCACCTACAGCCGAGCTATTATCTTCTCTGAAAGTATCTTAAAAACTTAAAACATCTCTACTACTGTACATTGTATTCATTGAAAGGAAACACAGACATTACACGGGCCATCTTACAGGCAAACTTTCAGTATATTTAAACTCTCATAAAACTGGGGAAGTACCCAATCTTTTAAAAGATACAATAATCAAACAAAAACCCAATGGCCGTCACGACAGCATAAGCCATAGCTTGTTCCTTTCATAACATTAAGTTCTTATACAAACCCTAACCACTGCAAGAAAAACGAATACATTTCATACAATCGCAACCATATCATACTACCCACATCACAGGGTCAACAATGACCGTGAATGTGATAACATTCAAGCCACAAGACCAATAGCACGGAGCTAGCCACAAAGGTGGTCTTATCAAATCAAACCCTAAACACCATAACCACCAAAGGGAGGAAAAGCCATGGTGAAACCAGGATTACCCGGTTGGAGCCAAGCGCCGGAGGTTGGGCCTCGTACACCTTCAGGATTTACCAGTGCCTGCGCAGTATAAGTCGTCGATTTAGTTACAACATTTATTTTTAAAATAAACAATCTATTTTAAATGGAAACCACAAATCAAATGATATAGCTTACCTATGAATATGGAGGAAGCAAAAACTCAGTGAATGCCCATGTAGCCACGAGTTGAGTTAAGTAGAAAAAAACCCACCATAATCACCAGAAGAATGAGCTAGGAACTCCAAGATTTCTCTCCACAATGCACGCCGTGACCAAGAAACATTCAGAATACTACCTCACGCCATGAATAGACTAGATTTGAAAGCACGAAGGTAAACCAGGGTCATAACCACTTCATAGATGCCGACAGCAGGAGCACCATGGCTCTGAAACAATACAAGGGAATGAGTACGAGGGCTGAGAGAAGGCCTGGGAACTGATAGCCAACAGATACAGCAGAAGAGATAACCCAAGATGCCCAATATACATTTAGAACGCCAATAACAGAGCTTACTGACTCACAACCCACACGAGAGACACACTCCACGAGCTGTAGCAACATGGAAGCTGCAACTCACAGTACCACAACGAAGAAACTCAGACCAGGAGGGTTTCCACAGGCAACCGAGCCCGAAGGCAGAGAGAACTAACTGAGTAGGGTTTCGAACAAACCATTTATATCATCAATACAAGGTTGAGAGCTGTCCACGTAGCCTTGGAAATTTTTAACTTGCCATGGTTCAGTAATCTATAGTCCAGGTGGTGTTTCAAATTATTGTTTCTCGATTTTAATCATCGTTTGGATAATTATAATCATAGTAGGGATATTCCCTATGATCGAAACACTATTATTTAAACCATCATCTAATGCATGATTAGAAACTTGCCTTCGAGGTTGTTTAGTGTACATAATACTTTGCCCTACAAACAAATGAAATTTTGTATAGTCAAGTTACGACGAGAGTTCATCATAGTTTGTAAAATTAAAATCTAACCTTGGCTCATATAGTTAGATGCCTAGTGTATTCTTAAAGCTTTCAATATTAGAGTTCTTATATCACCTCTTTAAAAATCAAACATAGGAACAATATCTATAATTCTTGTAATATATGGATATAAACTTACTCATTATTCCATACAACTGAACGCTGTTCAAAACAAAGGAACAAAGCATTCTAGGGTTGGAACAAGCATATTGTATTATAAAAATTATAAAGATGATGATGTATCATAAACTATAAATGGATAGAACATTATATCACCATTGCTATCACAACTCCAGTCTCATGCAAACGACAAGGGTCACATCCATAGTCAGAACTAATAGTTGACAGAACATCACACAATGCAAGCATTAAGTAATGTATACGATGAATTATTTCAGATCCTTATAGGAGGAAAGGTAAAAGATACAGTATCATTAAGACCACTGAAAATGATATGAATAACATGATCCAGTGACTTTATACAGCATTAAATAAGAGACATTGTTACAGCGCAATGATAATATCAAAGAGACATTACTTCATAGGAATGCTTATCTCATTTTATCCAGAACAATAGTTATCACAATTCATGTAAACCATCAACTCTCTATCAAGCAAGATTTCATGAATATTACAGGAAGGGAATTCTACCTTCTTACACATGACAACCTGTTAAGAATATTTAAATCTTTACTGAGCTTTATGGTACAGTTAAAGGAATTTTTATGCTTATAAAAATCATTGACAACGATCCATACTTTACCTGAATACCTGTAGAAAAAGGACGGATTATGCATTAGCTCGAAAGCTAAGTAAGCCAGTCAGCTATGGCAATTTCTCCCTTTGAGATTAGAGAACAAAAGACAATCAATAACTGCATTTAAAAACTCACATTAAGATAAAAGTACAATAACAGATAATGTAGATAAAATTATGACCATTTACTAAAACAAATAGATCAAGGAATGCAATTAATAACATTTATTGCTATCTTAATTTTTTTTTAAATTTTACGTAAATTTTTGGGTTATGACAGTACGCATCATGTTGGATGCTGGATATGATCAGTTGGATCATTTATATGTATATGTATGTACGCATCATGTTGGATGCTGGATATGATCAGTTGGATCATTTATATGTATGTACGCATCATGTTGGATGTTGGATATGATCAGTTGGACCATTGATATGTATGTACGCATCATGTTGGATGCTGGATATGATCAATTGGATCATTTATATGTATGTACGCATCATGTTGGATGCTGGATATGATCAGTTGGATCATGTGTATGTATCTGTAGATGTATCAGGTGGATACATTGTATGATCAGGTAGATCATGTATGTTGATATGTATCAGGGATGATCAGGTGGATCATGTATTTGTATATGTATCAGGTGGATACATTGTATGATTAGGTAGATCATTTATGATGATATGTATCAGGCAGATACTGTGTATGCATAAAGTGGATGCATTGTATGATTAGGATGATCATGGATGACGAGCTTCAGGATGTTGCTCCAGATGACATGCATCAGGACGATGCAGTGATGATGATCAGGATGATCATGTGTACATTAGGTTGATGTATGGTGAGTATCAGGTTGATACTTTGTGGCCATGGAATAGGTTATGCAGATGAGCATGTAAGTAGACCTGGGAGATCTGGACAGGATGAAAAATGCCTCAGATGCTCTTTAGGGTTCTTGCTAGTCAAGAGACTCTTTTAAGGTTTTGTGATAGTCACATGTAATAAGTCCTGGAGATCTAGACAGGATGAAAAAGGCCTCAGATGCTCTTTAGGGTTCTTGCTAGTCAAGAGACTCTTTTAAGGTTTTGTGACAGTCACATGTAATAAGTCCTGGAGATCTAGACAGGATGAAAAAGGCCTCAGATGCTCTTTAGGGTTCTTGCTAGTCAAGAGACTCTTTTAAGGTTTTGTGATGCACGTAATAAGTCCTGAGGATTCCACAGTATGGCCAGTGATTATGAAGACCTACAGCTGGTGGGCCTACATCCAGTATGAAAAAGGACTGTCTCTATAGAACTTCCTATGACGAGTAGATTCATAGATTGATTGAGATAGCAACAGCAGTGATGATGACGATGATTCACTAATGATGATTCAGAGAAGAAGACTTGTGCTAGAAGACCTGTGTTGAGAAATACCTTCCTAGTTAAGAGGGAGTATTGATGTATATGTAACTTCGGAATGTATTTCACAGATATTTATATTGTATTCCTATAGATATGATATTATTCCTCTATACGGAAGTGTCGTCATTTATATTGTAAGTGTCGTAACTTATACTTGATGGGCTATTAGACCACCTTGTTGGGGTCGGCCCTGTATAAGTCATGTGGGTCAAAGGGTTATTAGACCGCCCTATTGGGGGTCGGCCCAGTCAGCATTATGTTATGTGGTTAAGTTAAGGCAGACCTAGTAAAGGTTATTAGGCAAGTCAATTCAAGTATAAATAGAGTGCGGGAGGCACTCTATTTGATCATTCTATTCTCACACACACTCTTTGGAGAGTGGCGCACTTGTGGAGGAGGAGAAGTTGCTGCTAGGAGATGTATATCAATTATGCTTGGGTTGTATCATTGCTCTATCTATCTCTGAGGAAGTTATTGGGGTTTTTCACCTTTATAGTTTTCCCCAAGTAAACTCTGTGTCTCTTGTGTGCTTGCATTATTGTATCCATGATTGATATGCTGTAGATATGCTATACATGTTGTTCTCTTAGTTAAGATCCTAGATTAGATTGAAGTAAATTCTGAAAAACTAACAAAGAAGTATGGGACATGGATTTCCCACATAATAAAGTGATTTTTACCAGAGTAGTGCAACAAAAATCATGGTGGTTCCTCTGTAAAATCTTCATGGAAACTCAAAGACTCAAGGTTGGGCAATTCAATGGCAACTTCAAAGAATTATACAAAAAGTAGGTTCTTCAACACCCATGTTTGAAATTGCATGAGGACAAGCAATATTGGGAAGGGAGGATTTTTCATGTCCCAAATTTGGCATTGGGTCACAATGGCCTAATCACATTGGCCATATTCATTAGAGTTGTCAAATTGATGCTAAAGGTCAAATAATTGCCAAGGAGAGAAATTACTAGTTTCCTAGGTTTGGGGTGGAATCTCTGGGATTGTGAATAATGGGAATAATAAATGATGTTGGAACATTAGGATGACATAAATATTTAATAAATGAGATAAATAAATATATACAAGTGAAATTCAAAGTGGCATTTGATCATGAAGACACATGGAGGAAGTGGGACCCACAGAAGCTAGAATGTATGTGCCACATGGTATCCTCTTCTTGCAATTTCGAATCTATGGGAAGCCTAATGTTCTTGGGGTGAGTGATAAGGTCAATAATAATTTTCATGAGTCAATGAGGTCAAAATATAGAGGAAGAATAACTCCCGTGGAAGAGGAAGATTCAATTTGGAGCTAGTGAGACACTTGGGCTAGATTCCCTAGCTCTATGACAACAATGATGAAGATGCTCTGACACCTATGACACAAATCAGAACTAAAGGACGACATATGACATATATGACATGTAAAGGATAATAATATACTCCAAGAGGGTTCTCAAGGGTGTTAGGGCGGCTAATATGCTTCCACATGTGATTTGGTGGAAGTGGGAGACTATGAATTGTTGTACAGGTGGCGTTCTTTGGAATCTCTTCCCAAATTGAGTTGGCATGAGTCTATTGGAAGGAATTAGACCCATGGAGGACATCAGAAATTTATAAATTTCAAGAAAAAAGAATGAAACCAGCTTTTGATTATTTGTAGAATTTGCAATTGCATTTGTGAAGAGGGAGAGCTAGTGGATGACTAGTTTCTTGCCTTAGTCAATTTCGAGGGTCAAAGATTCCCATCCAAGTTGGTAATTGGAAAGGCCATTCAGACCTTTCATTTGGAGCTTTAATGTAGTATTTATTTGTAGGTGTAAGCTAAAGGGAATCTCATGTTCTTCTATTACAGCACATTCTCTCAACCATTTCCAGTTTTGATGGCATATTCTTGATCCTTGAGGGAGGGAATTTTTGGTGAGATATTGTACTATTTGGGGGAGATTATAGTGACCCATTTATTTTTTAATATGAATTAAATACTCTTTTCTTCATCTCGAAAAAATTTCAGGTCTAAATTCTAATTAGAAATGTATAAATCTCATTTTTAATGAAAGAACAGTGCCATTTCTCCACTACATTGATGTATAGCATGATACTACTGATGATTTCGAATGAATGGATGTTTATCTTTTACATTTATGATTAATAGACTGCCATGGATGTATTTTACAAGTTTCATTTACTGTACTTGAGCATTTGAAGTATTTTTACTCAGCTTAATTGCATTGGGAGAAGAAATAGTGCCATTTCCCCTAGGGTCGAATTGGTTGTTTTTGCAGCTAAATGGGAGAGGGTTGGAATAGAGATAATAATAAATTAATGGTTAAAATGAGACATTAATAAAATACTTGAGACATCCCCTACCTCTTTTCATAAATTTGAGTGGTTTTGGAGGCATTTGGGAAGCCATTTTCAATACTTACCCCAAGGGGGTTTGAACACCAAATTACTAGTAAAATTGCATACTTGGTCCAGAATCTTAATAGAGTTTGAAGAGGTCTTTTGGTGGCCATATATAATCCCTTAACATCATATTCAATTCCTAATATCATTAATTCACCTTCCTTGAATATTTGAAGGCATTTGGAGTCAATTTGAGACCTAGAGACCAATACTACTCAAAGGGAAATTACTAGTAAAGTTCCCTACATTGGCCAGAATTGAAAGAGGATTTACATAAGTATTTTAAAGGTATAAAAGAATCCCTGAAACAAATATTGATGTTCTAAAACCATCCATATACCTTCTCAGAATATTTGGGAGCAATTGGAGCAATTTGGAGACCTAGAGCTCAAAACTAGTCAAAGGTCTAACTAGGAAAAAAAGTGAAAAATTGCCATTTTAATAAAATTCCTAACAAGGGACATTACAACTTGTATCCCTACAAGGCCTTCCCAATGTGAATAGACTAGTTCCTAATGGATTAAATGCTATATGTATACAATAAACCCTTTTAAAACTTGGAAGGTTATGAGAAATAATGAGTATGTAATCTTCTAATGTTATTTTCTGCAGAAAAACTAACAATATTGCATGTGAAATATCTTCCAAATTAACCACAGGAATTGAACAAAATTTAACTTTTGGAGAACCCTACCCTCACGATATTCAATCCCCCTTAGAGGGAACTTGATTGGGAAATATAAGGATAATTTTGGGGCTGAATTATACTACATTGGTATGCATTTTTCTACAGTCAAGTTGAATAAAAAATATTTTCAACTTGAAATACCCCCAGGATCAGCCAAGGTAACCTCGAATTTGAGCCAATCTTCCTCAAAATGCTAGTGTTTGAATTTTACTTTGAAATGAAGCTCCAATGGCACTTAAACAAGATTTTAAATCTACCTTAAGCGATGAAATCACCTAAACTGAGGATGACATGACCTCCTTCTGGGCACTTTAAAGGTTAAAAATGGTATTTTCCCAATATTTTTAAACTTTTTAGGATTTTTCCAATATTTTATAAAGATCTGAAATATACTATTGCAATTAAATACTTTATAAAATAAAAATAAAAATAGCTATCTCCCAAAATAAAATATTTTTTGGATGTTTGAAAAAATATAAAATTTGAAGGGTTTTATGCAATACTTGATTTTTTGTATTTTTTGTGATGTGTAGTACATAATTTTGATAAAAAGAGATTCCAAGTGAAGATGAGGGAATAATACATAATTCTCTTCCCTTCAATTCCACCAAGGATTTGTGTTTAGGGTTTCTCTAAAGAATTGACAATCCAATTTTGATGAATTAGGGAAAGCCAATAAACCCTAGGGTTATCTTGGTTTTGACCTAATTATGGAGAAGAGAGGTGGTCTAACAAGAGATACCCTCTAATAAGGCATGTCACGCTTACAAGAAATTGTTTTCATGCATAAAAACTCTAATTAAATCTTACACTGGATGTCTTTGGTAGTGCACGACAAGAAAACAAGATATCTTACCTTAAATGAAGAGAAAAGAAGAAGAGATTAAACCTACCATGAATTATTTCCCTTATACAAGCCTTGAAAAATTTAGTAAAAGCCTCCAATAACCAAGAAACTACCACATTTAAGATTTGAGATACCAAGAAGAGAGGTGTGTACCACTTTACCAAGGTAGAGTACAAGAAGAAAAAGAGAAATGATTTTGTTTGATCCCATGATATTTTGTTATGGATGAAAGAGGAGTGTATTATTTATATGTGTTACATGACATATGTGTGCTTGTCTCTCAACATCCTCCTCCTTTAGATGGTACAACCTCTTCAAAAGGATGCTGTCATCATCAATTTGGCTTGCTTAAGCCAAGAGGAGGGTTTACACATGAAAAAATAGGTATGATTGGGAATAAATGAGGTGCACTAAGATGGGTAAACCCTTCAACACATAATAACCTTCTATAAAGAATAAACATGAATGTGCATGGGATCCCCTAAGCCATGTGTCCAAATGGAGTCATCCCAAGAAGCACCAAACACCAACCCAGGGCACAAATGACGCAACATGAAGGGGGAAATCCGCTCATCATGGGGTAGTTAAAAATGACACTAAGCTAACACTTCCTGGGATGAAAACCAAGAGTACCTACCATGAACAAACCATGGGTCTTGAGCCACACAAGACCAACAGTTTTACATAAATGAGCCCTGAACTTGGCATTTACAATGAAAAAATACCTAGGTTCTCTTTGACATAATTGGTATGGCATAGTGCATAACATCTGTGTTGAGATATTGTAACTTCAAAGAATATTATATTTGTACTTTATTATTCCGGAGATGATTCATTCCTCCGTGAAGATCTTATTGTATATCCGGAGATGTTTATTCCTCCGTCGGAATGTGGTAACTTGGGTTATTAGACTTCCCTAGTGGGGGTCGACCCTGTATGTGTTATGTGGGTCAAAGGGTTATTAGACCACCCTAGAGGGGTCGGCCCAATCAGTTATAATGGGATATTTAACCTAATGGTTAAATACGAGCCTACATGTACTTGTGTAAAATACATATCAGAGTAGTGTATAAATAGAGGAGGTGTGTTCCTCATTATACATATACACTCACTTGAGGATAGCGCATTTGTGGAGGAGAGGTCTGCTATTGTGGAGAAGGAGATCATGTCTCAGGGTTTCATCTTTGTATATTGCTGGTCATTTATATTGAGGAAGCTTTGCTGGGTTTTCTACCCCATGAGGGTTTCCCAGGATAAATCTCTGTCTCTTGTGTTTATGCTGTGCTTGTTGTTTCTTCAGTGATCCTGTATATGCTATTATTGTGAAATGGAATGTAATGCTGCTATTTTCTGTCTTAGCATATTGAATTTTAACATGGTATCAGAGCTAACCTGAAGGAAGACAAGGTATGGCACTAAAGACACTTGCTTTACTTACGACAATTTGAAGGTTAGGGTTTTACATAGCAAAAACCAGTCATCGTAGCACTTTCGCTATAAATCCGTTTTGGCGAAGTTTTCGGATCTGAAATTGTTACAGGACTAAGCTAAAATCTACAGGTACCTTGTGTCCAAAGGACAACCTCTAATTCGTTGTACTTTGTGATTTATGATCTGTACAATATAGGGTTTCTGCCTCTTCCAGATCTGAGTCAAAATCAGGTGACCTTGGGAAAAAGGTCATAACTTGGGCTAGGAAGCTCCAAATGAAATTTCGTGAAAAAGTGACAGGTAGTACACAGGCCGAGCTATCTCAGAAAACTTTTTCAGAGGCCGAAGGTCAAATAGTGACACGTGGCACGCCGTACAAGTTTGCTCTCCTGTATTTTCCCAAAACAGGTCACGTTGCGACATTTGGCATAACTCTCTCTCAGAGAATCCAATTGAGGTCAGACCTGTCAGGATGGAAAGATAACAGGCCGAGCTATCTCAGAAAACTTTTTCAGAGGCCGAAGGTCAAACCGTGATACATGGCACGCCGTACAAGTTCGCTCTCCTGTATTTTCCCAAAACAGGTCACGTTGCGACATTTGGCATAACTCTCTCTCAGAACATCCAATTGAGGTCAGACCTGTTAGGATGGAAAGCTAACAGGTCAGGCTATCTCAGAAAACTTTTTTCAGACCCTGTGGATCAAAAATTTCGGAGTTACACCAGAAACAATCAGGTACATATTTATGTCAAAACAGAATTATTTTTTGGTACCTTCATTCATGGCTTCCGGAATTTAGGGCTTTGAAGAAAGTTGGAATTTTTGTAATCGGAGACCACGGCTGGATGCTACTCATCAAAATAGAAATTTAGAGACCAAGATCAGAATTTTTGGTTGGGCAGAAGACCGGGTTTGATTAGACCCTAGTTCGGGACTTTGATCAGAAAAGTGGAAAATTAGGGCTTCTGTAAAAATGGGAATTTTTGAAATCTGTGACCACGGCTGGAAGCTCCTCAGAAAAATAGAAGCTTAGAGCTTTGTATCAAACCTTTTGATGGGGCAAAAGAGTGGGCTTCATCAAACCCCAGTTCAGGGTCACGTCCAGTGAATCCAAAAGTTTCAAAGGCAAAATTGAGGAGTGAAACTTTGCAGTTTTCAAATTCTGAATATATCAGTTTGATCAGCTCATCAAGGCGCATATTTCTATCCTTTCGGAAGTTTGAAATTCAAAGTTTGAATTTTTGGGGTTTCTCTGACAAACCCATATCCAGCTCCAGGTCCAGTTCTTGCAAATCAAGTGGATAGGGTTAATCCTAGAAGAAGATGGATTGGTCACCTGCATAAGTGAAGGAGTTCCTGTTTCAGAGGGAGATGAGGCTAAGGCTTTACATAAGGAGATTACAAGCGATCTCGACAGGTATGACTCATCGAGGTATGTTTTGAGATTTGTTCATGATTAAGTTTATGGTATGTTTGTCTTCATGTTATTACGGTTAGTACAATCTTGATTTTAGATTTGTTGTATCACCTTAACAAAATTATGAATGCATGATAGAAGATATTCATTGGTTAGGGTGTTGACACTTATGATTGTACTAATGCATTATAATGTTGTGTGAGGTTGATGTTGTCTGCTAACAAGATACAGGTACATCACAAAAGACAAATCAGGCTCCATGACCATGAAAACATGAAGACAAAGACTCATCCATAATCTTTGTTCTACTTACGAGGTATGTATGACTTTGTTATATTATGCTTAACCTATGAGACATGCAGGTTCTAGCTCAGGATCTCTAAATCATTGAAGAGATTGTTTAGGTATGTTGTACATAACCAAGTAGGTATACTAATCCAGGTATGTTTCCCATGAATCTTACCTTGTGTTAGGATCCCTTATATAAGTATACTTGATATGATTGGTTATGCTTATTCATAAAGTTAGTAATCAAGGGTTTATGCATGATTTAATTAACCAGAAGAGTACTATGATCAAACAAGAATATGCATGAGTAAAAGAAGACTTACTTGAAACCCTGAATACTAATGATCATGACTATACATATTCAAGATTATTTAGAATTAGAATTTTTTGAGAATATACTAATGAATGGATGTTTGTGTATGAGATCATGAGGATGACACTAGTGCACACTTGAGCATGCACAGTGGTACAGAATGAATAGAAGTTAAAAGGACATATAGAAGATCAAGCGAGAGGCAACCACACAAATATAAAAGATAAGTATTTGAGTTGTTATTTGAAATAGTAAATGATATTTCTTGTATGCATATTTGTATTCCTAGAACATATCATGCTGAGTGCAAACATTCATAGAGCATTGAACATTATACTACTAATATGCATATGATTGGTAAGTTGGACAAACATTCCATTGTTGCTTGTCTAGAATGAAACCTCTTTGCTGACATGCTGAGAGCTGTGCACACTCTCGATAGTATGTTCTGGTAGAGATGGAAGGCATCTAGATAGCCACTGTATGCATACAAGATATGGGAAAGTGTTGTGCCAAAGTATTGGTCAAGATAGTTGCATAACTATGTAAATGATATCTGTATGCATAATAGGTTATCATGATTTCATGATTATGAAGGATTACTAATCATGTACTTAATTTTGTTTTGTAGGAAAGATCATGAAGAATAATGAACACCGAACAAGTGATGGATGTTCAACAAGAAGATTTACAAATCAAACAAAATATAGAAGGCTTGTGGCTAGAAGATTCTCTTAGAAAGAGGAAGAGAATCATGATGATATGTTTGCTCAAGTGGCTAGATAAGACCATTCTCTTAATGGTGCAATTAAAGAAGAAGTGTGAATCAGGTTCTGTATGGGTTCCCAGGATCGATAGTATATTGATGAGAATACATGTGGGGATTGTATCATCCTTGAACACTTGTTCTAAAGTGAGCCGTAGACAGGTGTCTCCGAGAAAGAAAAGGGATTGGATCATCCCTGGACTTTCAGTCCTAAAGAGAGCCGTAGACGTGAGGTCTCCGAGAATGAAGTCCTTAGTGGACAGTTGAGGGGATTGGATCATCCCTGGACTTTCAGTCCTAAAGAGAGCCGTAGACGTAAGGTCTCCGAGAATGAAGTCCTTAGTGGACAGTTAAGGGGATTGGATCATCCCTGGACTTTCAGTCCTAAAGAGAGCCGTAGACGTGAGGTCTCCGAGAATGAAGTCCTTAGTGGACAGTTAAGGGGATTGGATCATCCCTGGACTTTCAGTCCTAAAGAGATCCGTAGACGTGAGGTCTCCGAGAATGAAGTCCTTAGTGGACAGTTGAAGGGATTGGATCATCCCTGGACTTTCAGTCCTAAAGAGAGCCGTAGACGTGAGGTCTCCGAGAATGAAGTCCTTAGTGGACAGTTGAGGGGATTGGATCATCCCTGGACTTTCAGTCCTAAAGAGAGCCGTAGACGTAAGGTCTCCGAGAATTGGGGATTGTATCATCCCCGGACCTTGGTCCCTGAATTGATCCGTAGACGTATGGTCTTCGAGAATAAAGTGATGGGGATTGCATCATCCCAGAACCACTAGTTCAAAATGTACGTGAGGACTGCATCGTCCATGAACTGGGTTCAAAATGTACGTGAGGACTGCATCGTCTATGAACTGGGTTCAAAATGTACGTGAGGACTGCATCGTCCATGAACTGGGTTCAAAATGTACGTGAGGACTGCATCGTCCATGAACTGGGTTCAAAATGTACGTGAGGACTGCATCGTCCATGAACTGGGTTCAAAATGTACGTGAGGACTGCATCGTCCATGAACTGGGTTCAAAATGTACGTGAGGACTGCATCGTCCATGAACTGGGTTCAAAATGTACGTGAGGCCTGCATCGTCCATGAACTGGGTTCAAAATGTACGTGAGGACTGCATCATCCATGAACTGGGTTCAAAATGTACGTGAGGACTGCATCGTCCATGAACTGGGTTCAAAATGTACGTGAGGACTGCATCATCCATGAACTGGGTTCAAAATGTACGTGAGGACTGCATCGTCCATGAACTGGGTTCAAAATGTACGTGATGGGATTGCATCGTCCCTAGACATGAGACTTGTCTTAAAGTGATAAGGACTAATCCTCCTGTAAGTAGATTGGGATTGCATCGTCCCTAGACATGGTGAAGTGTCTTAAAGTGATAAGGACTAATCCTCCTGTAAGTAGATTGGGATTGCATCGTCCCTAGACATGGTGAGGTGTCTTAAAGTGATAAGGACTAATCATCCTATAAGTAGATTGGGATTGCATCGTCCCTAGACATGGTGAGGTGTCTTAAAATGATAAGGACTAATCATCCTGTAAGTAGATTGGGATTGCATCATCCCTAGACATGGTGAGGTGTCTTAAAGTGATAAGGACTAATCATCCTGTAAGTAGATTGGGATTGCATCGTCCCTAGACATGGTAAGGTGTCTTAAAGTGATAAGGAGTAATCATCCTGTAAGTTGATTCGGGATTGCATCATTCTTAGACATGGTGAGGTGTCTTAAAAGGATAAGGATTGATCATCCTGTAAGTTGATCTGGATTGCATCATCCATAGAAATGAGAGATGTCTTAAATTGAGAGGGATTGATAATCCCATAAGTGGATCAGGATTGTATCATCCTTGGACCTATGTCCTAAAGTGAGAGGGATTGACCATCCCGTAATTGGATCATGTGTGTTGCATGGTATGCTGCTGTTGTGTATACTTGTATCAGTGTGGATACTTGTATTGATAGATGTATTAGTGAGAATACATGCTTTTGATGATAGATGTATTAGTGAGAATACATGCTTTTGATGATAGATGTATTAGTAAGAATACATGTTTTGATGATAGATGTATTGGTGAGAATACATACTTTTGATGATACATGTATTGATTAATGTACTTGTATGGTTGAGGATACTTATGTTGTAGATCGAGATGATCCAGATGTTGTAGATCGAGATGATCCAGATGCTGTAGATCGTGATGATCCAGATGCTGTAGATCGTGATGATCCAGATGCTGTAGATCGTGATGATCCAGATGCTGTAGATCGAGATGATCCAGATGCTGTAGATCGAGATGATCCAGATGCTGTAGATCGTGATGATCCAGATGCTGTAGATCGTGATGATCCAGATGCTGTAGATCGAGATGATCCAGATGGTGTAGATCGAGATGATCCAGATGGTGTAGATCGAGATGATCCAGATGCTGTAGATCGAGATGATCCAGATGCTGTAGATGAGATGATTCAGATGCTGTAGATCGAGATGATCCAGATGCTATAGATCGAGATGATCCAGATGCTGTAGATCGAGATGATCCAGATGTTGTAGATTGTGATGATCCAGATGCTGTAGATCGAGATGATCCAGATGCTGTAGATCGAGATGATATGACAATGCTGATGATCGTGAGATAACGATGCGGATGATCGTAAGATGACGATGCTAATGATCGTGTGATGACGATGCTGATGATCGTGAGATGACGATGCTGATGATCGTATGATGACGATGCTGATGATCGTGAGATGACGATGTTGATGATCGTGTGATGACGATGCTGATGATCGTGAGATGACGATGTTGATGATCGTGTGATGACGATGTTGATGATAGTGAGATGACGATGTTGTTGATCATGTGATGACGATGCTGATGATCGTGTGATGGCGATGCTGACAATCGTGAGGATTCAGATATTGATGTTGCTGTAGTTGTTTGAGTGCTGCAGAAGATAAAGACTCAGTACTGAAGATGTTGATGTTCTAGTATTGAAGATATTCCAGTAACTGGTTGAGTTACTGATGATGTTGAGAAAGCTTCCAATGATTTATAGATGTATCATGTATGATGTTGATGACTCCTTGCTCGTGCAGATGCTGTTATAATATCCTTCTCGTTAAGGGGGGGTGTTGAGATATTGTAACTTCAAAGAATATTATATTTGTACTTTATTATTCCGGAGATGATTCATTCCTCCGTGAAGATCTTATTGTATATCCGGAGATGTTTATTCCTCCGTCGGAATGTGGTAACTTGGGTTATTAGACTTCCCTAGTGGGGGTCGGCCCTGTATGTGTTATGTGGGTCAAAGGGTTATTAGACCACCCTAGAAGGGTCGGCCCAGTCAGTTATAATGGGGTATTTAACCTAATGGTTAAATACGAGCCTACATGTACTTGTGTAAAATACATATCAGAGTAGTGTATAAATAGAGGAGGTGTGTTCCTCATTATACATATACACTCACTTGAGGATAGCGCATTTGTGGAGGAGAGGTCTGCTATTGTGGAGAAGGAGATCATGTCTCAGGGTTTCATCTTTGTATATTGCTGGTCATCTATATTGAGGAAGCTTTGCTGGGTTTTCTACCCCATGAGGGTTTCCCAGGATAAATCTCTGTCTCTTGTGTTTATGCTGTGCTTGTTGTTTCTTCAGTGATCCTGTATATGCTATTATTGTGAAATGGAATGTAATGCTGCTATTTTCTGTCTTAGCATATTGAATTTTAACAATCTGGAGGGTAATAAATGACTCCAAATGTAGGAAATATGCTTCTCCTAGAAGTGCGCAAGAACTTTTGAATATTATGGGAGTTGCAGACCTACAAACACTTCAAACAACAAATTCATCAAACGCATCAAAGGAATACACTTCCATCTTGCCTTATTCAAATCAAAATGAAATGTATTAAATAACAAGTATAATGCATGGGTAAAAGTAAATGAATAAACCTAATGCTTGTGCAATAGATTATTCAACCTACCTACATAGTCTAATCATAATGAGAGATATAAGTCAAGTGAAATCATACCACTAGTGAATCCACCTTCACATGTTATTCATTATAGGGCTCCTCCCTTTGTATTTGGCAATAATATAAGACAAAACCAAGTCAACGATGAACTAAGTAGAAGTCATTTCCTTCATCATAATGTAGTTGTAATGATATAAGAGATCATGGACCTAGAATCCTTCAAAATATTGCGATTGAGAACTACTTTTCTCATAAGAAATTTCTTTTCATGCTTGGACTATGATCAAGTACAAACTGCCTTGATCATATACTTTCTCTCCAAAATCTATTTGATTCCCTAAATGTCTTCTAAAACTAGCAAGAAACCCTAAAATATATGGATAGACATAATATTTCAACTCCTCCCTTGGAGTGGGCACACTTTGCTGCTCTAATATTGCAATAAAACCATCTTCTTACTGTCCAGATCCTACATTGCTCCTTGAGGGACATGGATATGAATGATAGTCAAGATATACCCTAGGATAAGGTATACCCATTTGTTTAACATCCGCGACAGAAATCTCCATATGTAACCCCATTGATAATCATCAATGGTGAGCAAGTATGGCTGAACCAAATCGTCAGAGATTTCTCCAAAGGTAGAGTTTCCAAGTTATTCAATATTTACACTTTCCTCATTGGAGAAATGATATATGGTCTTTCCAACAAATTTCCAATAATCGATACCCATATCATGCTCATTAGGAAAATGTACATTATCACATCCCTGGCGATCATCATCGATAGAAAGAAGATACTCACACCTTTCATCATCAAGAGAATAAAGAGATGCATAAACCATGTATTCATGATTCTTTTCAATGGAGAATATATTTTCAAGAGATTCTTCATTTTGTTCTGAATCTACATAAAAAACTAGCTCTGTCTTATCCAAACTGACACTTATTCACTTTCACATAGCGGGAAAAAATCACGAGCATCTACTTGAGAACCTTTGTTCTCCAAAGGCTCAAGAACAATACTCCTGACCCTCAAGGAATCATAAATGGGAGGGCCAATAAATGTCTAATAATCATAATCTTCTTTGTCCCACACAAATATTTCCATTCTCTTCCAAAGGGACCAAGACACCATGAAAATATTTTGAAACATGGTAAGGAGAGCTCACTACTTCCTCACTTTCTTCAATTATAGATTGTTGTTCTTCATACACTTAGTGAATTTTGATGCAGATTTCCTGAACGTCACTTTCTAGGGCACCTTCACCTTCATTTTCAAGAGTACTACCTTCTTTGATCATATAACTAGAGATGCTGCCATCTTTAGGTTTCTCAACAAAATATTGAGTAGAATACGATTCAATAATGGATCCCACATGAGATATTTCAAGGGGTTGATCTTCATCACTATCTTCATTTATTGAGATAAAAGCATCATCATCCCTGAGATATCTAATATCCCCTCTGAAGTAAGGATCCCATCTCTCACAAAAAACCGTTATAAATTTCTTCGAGCAGGTGAAATTGTTTCTATAGAATCCCTTCATACCATTTGTATACATCATTGTCTATTAGGTAGAAACACTACTTGCACATCTTCATATTGACATCCTCATGAACCACTTTTAAGTCTAGACTAGCCTTCATAAATGATATAACATGTTGGTTGGTTAAATATGTATTTGCATGAAAATTTGGGATGTATTTATTCCACTGATCATCCTTGTACGAATCCAAGCATGGATTTGATTAGGATATACCAATGCCCCTAAGAAATCCAATGGATCAAACTATTCCTGCACCCATTCTTCATCATAAAATTCCATATCATATTATTATTGATGCCAAAATGTGTGGAGTCACTAGAATGCGCTTTCCTTCTTGACTGATGGATGTGCTCACCCCCACATCTGATGATGTGATCAATACCTGAAGGATTTGTTTTTCAATGTACTTATTTATTCTTTATTCTTATGTGTAGTCGCCAAATAAGCCCTTCCTAGTTAGTATTCAACAATAATATTACCAAAAACTTACCTCAACCTTCTTACCATATATGTCGTTCTTGCAAGAGAGATATGGCATTGAACTAATAGCTTCAATACATCTGTGGAAATGGCGCCAAAAAATGTTACCTAACAAATTTGCACTCTTCCACGATTGGAGATAAGTGGACCCAAATGAAGTATGTGGACCCAAATAAGATAGGTGGACCTAGTGCTATGATCAATAACTCTTAAGTAAGGTACACCCAATGTGACTTGAATATAACTCCCTTCTTATTTAGGCCTTTCTTCGTTGGGCCATGGGAGGCTCCACGAAAAGATGTTAAGGATAGACGTGTAACAAACACAATAGAAAGTACTTATGTTGGTCTATTTCAGGATGATATTTTTATTTGCATTAAACTTTTCAATGTTTCTAATGTTTAATTGGTTAATTTGTACTATGATTCTTTAACTCCAGAGCAGATCCATCCTAATTTCATTTTATATTTATATTTTACCTTCTCGGCATTTTCATTCTGACATTTCCAACATTTTAATTTATTGGACATCGTACATCAAAGTGATATATATTTTGATAATTTTTTCCTTATAATGATTTCAGCTCAACATAGTTTTTCATGATGCCAAAGTTGGGATTTTTTTTTTGAAAAAAATCAATTTAACATATTGATGTTTTGATTCATTGGACATAGGAGATCAGAATTTCATTTTGATTTTTGATTTAAATCTCCTGACATTTCATGGAACTGGAAATTTTTTGAATTCAATCTGTTTATTTTTAGGTTTCATGACATAGGAATCGTTACATCAGATGAATATTTTAAATTTGAAAATTGTGTTCTAGATGTTTTTGGACCCTATGCTATTATTAATTCTAATTAATATACTATTATAAGTCTGATTCTACGGAAGAAACATTTTTATACACTTTAAATGTTTCCAACGTCTGACTTCTGACAGTTTTGGTATTTTTAAATCAGAACCTTCATATCACAACCATACAAGTGTTACCCAATATTTTTCACTCCAACATGAGTACGGAAAGCTTTCAAATAATGTAGGTCAAATATTGATTAATGCTCACTAATGATTTTAAGATGTCATTTTAAACCTTACGCATTTAATCTTTACAAGATGTTAAACTAAAACTAATATCAAATCGACACTTAGAATATTTTTCAAAATTTACATCTGCATTTCACCTGTTTACCCTATGCAAAACCCTAATATTTGGGATTTATAATTGACTGAAGGTTTTAATTAATAGAAGATTTATAGTTTATTTAGGTAATATATTTTACTGGATTTTTCTCATTAATGTCATTTTTTGAATTCAAATTTTGCTTGTGTTAATTTGTTTCTTTCGGAAAAATTCATAGTCACCATGGCTCAAAGAGGAAGGTGAAAAGCAATTATTAATGAGTTTAAAACCAAGTATCCCAACTTTGGGATCTACTCAGACATGGATTTCAGAAATGGTGACCCTAAATGCTTAGATTGGGTATCAATCTACAATTTGTTCAACAATGGTGATTTTTCTCAATATGGTGATGATGCAAAATTTTTCTAGAAGACCATGAGCTCCAACCTACATGCCATTTATGTATTCCTAGATGTGATTCACTTGACTGATTTGTTGAAGTGGATGATTAATTTTGCATATATTCCCTTGAGTACTTTTAGTGACATGAACCTGACTATAATCACATTCTACAAGGAAGATATTTTTTCTCAAATGGACACTTTGAAACCCCCTCGACAATTTCTTACACAAGGGTTGGTGGTTGCATATGAAAACAAATTCAACTTGGTTGAACTGGTGAAAGGATGGTGGTTTGACGAGGACAGTTTTTAAATTAATCCCAACATGCAATATCTCATTCAACACCTAAGAGATCCTTTCAAGCTATTGTCTTCTATGCTTTAGTGGTTCTATGGAGATGGAAATTGTACATAGTTCAGACTAGAATGGGCACCCGTAGTATATCACATTATCACCCATGACCAGGTATTTAATTAGGCCTAGATTTTTTCTATAAATTCAATAGTTGCTATGGAAATGGTGAAAGACGCTCCAACAACCAAGAAACCCAAATTTTACATGTCTACATATTTATTTGACATTAAATACACATTTCGTTAAATCTAGACTACTCTCAATTTAAGACAACACAGATTTATTATAAATATCGGTTTCCAATTCTTTAAGTCTTGGTTTCCAATACTTGATATATCGGTTTCCAATACGTGATATATTGGTTTCCAATACTTGTGATGCTGGTTTCCAATACCTAAGTTGTTGGCTTCCAAAAATTAATATATTGGTTTTTAATAGCGTTGTCACCCATAATATGAAAAAAAAACAAGTTCCCTAATCTAAGTGAGCAAGAGAATGAGCCACTACCCTTACTTCTGAAGAGAATGGGCCGCTTCACTTTCTCACACGTGTCTAGTCATCTAACTTGTCATATTCCAAAAACTAATATATAGGTATGAAAAAATAACAGGTTCCCTAATTCAAGTGAGCAAGAGAAGGAGCCGTTGCCCTTTCCCACACACTAGTCATTCTCATTCCCTGGACGAAGAGGAGGAGAACTAGCGTTTTCTCGCACTAATATTTTAATTCTCAACTATACATTGTTTTATTAAACAATAACAATAACAATTTAATTTCATTTTGTACTTTTATCCCACCAGATTTTAATTCCTAGCTATACAATGTCTTTTTAAACATTAACAATTTAAATTTAATTTTTTTTGTACGCCAACTGAGAAAAACAAGCATGTTTATCAAACTTGCAAGACATTTAATATGTCTATAAATCATGTATATGTTGTATATATAATAGCATTCCATACCTTCTTTCTAGTCAAAGTATTATCGAACATTTTCAAAGCACCACTTTAAAGATGGGAGAAAACATATTAGGAATCGATGGGAGAATACTGACAAAAAACTAGCACTATGTTCAAATTATAGGTAAAGAGCCATTGATTGTGGTAGGACAATTTGGGAATGACAAAGTGTTGGAGGTCAATTTCTCCCACCATGTTGCGACATGGATGATTGTGGTGGTGGCTAGAGCATAGCTCAATTTTTTTTACTTATTCGAGGTAATTCTTGATTCGTTGTCTGTTGGACCCATTGTAATTTTATCAAATATTCCTCTTAATTCAACAACGGGTCACAATCGTTCAACGATCCCTTAAGGCGAGACTTCCACGTCTTTCATTTCTAACATGAAAAATATTATTGTATAATTTTTTTTCTTAATGAACATTTTATGCTTCTCCGGGCCATTTTTTCCCACCCTTTACTAATAAATATCCCTTGGCATCCTTGATAAATAAAAACATAACAATTTTTTTTTTGATACAATATATTAGAAAATTTTGAGAGATTCAAACTTACAATTTTCATTTCATGCATTTTTAAAATGTAAAAACAAAATACATAAACAATAGGCCTGCAAAAAATATGCATGCAAAATATATAGCCAAAAAAATTCTTGTATGAAAGAAAAACAATATGAAAAAAGTGGTTGTTGGATATCCCTAGCCCCTAGTACACATCTATTCCAAACTCAGGTGCTTATCTTCGTCATGCACTAGATCCAGGAGTGTCGTCTCTTTGTGGTGCATCTTCTAGTTGTACTGAGCTTTCCAACACCCTGGATACTGCGCTGGCAGTGGGTGCCCTGAGAGTCTGAGCCAAATGTAGCATTCTATCGATGGATCTCTTCAACTCATTAGTTCAAAGCTTTAGAGCATCTATTTTTTCACCATACTCATTCACAAGCGCTGCGAGTTCTTCCTGCTTTCTACCTTGATAATCTTGTCTACTCTTGAGAGAGTCTACATACCCTCTAAGGCTATCCATCTGAATGGAAAGTTTCTTCATCATTTATTCTAGACACGGGTTAACCATTCGAATTTGTGATTGAATATCGGGGGTTGAGTTGCAAATAATAAAGCAATGTATTAACCCCACCGCCAAAATAACCATCGATTCAGTCTGGGAAGATCTCTTCCTTATAAGCACCACAAGCCACTCTAATGAGTGCGACTGCGATTTGACAATTATTGTTTAAAGCACTGTAGACAAATATGTAAATGGATCTGACTTGATCCCTCTATGGCCCTAAACATTGTCATAATTGTCTCATAGTCGGATGGCATGCTAATCAAACATTTAGCATGGGTAATCAACATTTAAATGTATTTTAATTCACAACAAATTGATAAGTTTCAATTCGAGGCATATGACACATTTGACTTTGACATTCAATGATGAGTTTTGTATGCAATGCTTAGCTCTAGGATAGAGTTTATGTGTGTGAAAGGGGAGATCGACCTCCAAGACCTAACCGCACTCCAAAGTTCTCCACGTGTGAAACATAGTCTAGTTCTACGCTATCATTCTTCTGAAGAACATCACAAACTAAATTGACGTTGACACACTATGAAGTACCAGATGTTTTAATAATAATAATAATAATAAATAAATAAATAATGGTGTTAGTGAAATTATTGATCGTACTAGATATGGTTAGTCAAATGACTGTATGTTTTATTAATAAAAAACTAATGTTGAAAGGGAAATGATATGGATAGACACGATAAGGTTTTGAGAATTTTTCCCTAGATCTTAACTGTTCAGATGTCAATTTTTAACTTCCATTCTGCCACCTGTGAATATCTTCAATGTGATGTGAATCAGAGAACCTCCCTTTATTCGGCATAGCCTAAACACTCGATGATTTCGGTTACCGAAGACAGTTCATATTTTTTTTTAAAAGACTCGGATTGTGGTCAAAATGTTTAGACTTGTTTCCTTTATGATTTCAATTTGAAAAACATAGGGAATCCCACTGTGAACCTTCCTTCATTGTCCTTTTCCTTATTTGCTTATTTGCCATAAATTAGGTTTTCTTTGAGAAACCATTCATCTTTTTTTTTTGACCTACAAGGATTGTATTATGGCTCTCTTCTCTGGAATTGGGAATGAATTTGGGACTCTTAACTGGAATTGAGAATGCATTTGGGACTATTTGTGATGCCATGGACTGGGATGTGTTCGGTGTTATCGTGAGAGACCATGGTCTGGAAACCAATCCCAGAAATTTTAGGGTTTCTGAAATCGATAAGTTTCCTTTTCCCGGTCCTTTGTTTCTAAACACATGTAAAATTCTTGTTCTGTGTCTTCAATATGTGGTCCAGTACAATTTGGAGGGGAGAATTCTACGATGTTTGCTCTCCCTGCTCCCCTGTGGGGACCAATTTACTACTTTTTAGATGATTGAGGTTAAGAACATTGAGAGAATATTAAGGATAATGAGTTCTCAACTTGGGGTATTGAAGGAGTTCATTGTCCATATCAACAACCACATGGACAAATGGGACAACAAGCATGATTAGATTGAAGCAAAAGTCAAGGAACAGGGACAACAAATAGAACAAATTCACCTTTCTAATGATTCAGAGATGTATTTCAATATGGTTTTCGTCTTGTCCCTAGGAAGCCAGTATTGTGCTGGATTCTATATCGACTCGAAATAAATACAAGAGGTGACTCTCCAGTATAATCCTATCGTGAAATGTCAAGGTCCAAGTTCTTAGGCCGAGGCTTAGGATCGTAATGACCATTTAATGGATGAAGGCCATAATGGCCACATTAGAGAAATTTTGAGGTAAAAAATGGACCTCAAAACAAAAGAAATGTACTATAAAAATCAACCAATAGGATTCAAGGTGATGATGTCAACCATGGGTGATGAATCACCATTTTTTGGGTAAAAGGGTAAAAAGGTAAAAAGGTCAAAGTAAAAAAATACTTCTTCAACTCATATTTTCAACTTATCTCCCTCTATATTCACTCAAATTTCAGTCGGGAGCAGTCGGTGGATGGGGAATTCAATTACGCATCCAGGGAGTACCCACTCGGCATACTTTTGATGGACCCCGCTACCCCAAAAACAAGAAATACTTGAAAAACGTTTTTTTCAAGTATTTCTTGTTTTTGGGGGTAGCGGGGTCCATCAAAAGTATGCCGAGTGGGTACTCCCTGGATTCGTAATTGAATTCCCCATCCACCGACTGCTCCCGATAGAAATTTGAGTGAATATAGAAGGAGATAAGTTGAAAATACGATTTGAAGAACTAGTTTTTTCGTTTTTCCTCGAAAATTTGATGAGATATGCTAATATTATTTTATTATTTCCACTATTATTTTATAATTTTCCTTAGGAGGCCCATTTTAGACCTCAAAATTTCTATAATGTGTTTTTTCATAAATATGTCTTGTTTAAATGTTTTTAATAGTATTACTAGGACAGTTTAGCAGGCAATATAGCTCTAGGAAGTTTTTGGATTTTTTTGTGCAATATTGTCCTACAAGGCTGAAGGATTTTTGGAATATTCCGTCAAAATTTGGGTATAAATTTTGTTATTGAAACCATTGTAAATCTTGGGATGTTAAGGATTTCCCCACCCTTTTAATACAAATCGCTATTACATGTTTCTAAAAAAAAATCTATTTGGGCTATATTCCAACATAATATTATAATTATCATCATCTGAATTTCCATTCATCCACAAGGACCATACACTTCCAATCAAAATGATCTCTATGCATGCTCCAAACTTTTGATTGAATGTTTATAAATATCATTGATAATTTTCTTCGATTGAGAAATCATTATAAATCAAAGATATAATAAATCAATTTTGTTTGTTATTGAAATCATTGTAACTCTTGGGATATTAGGGATTTCCTCGGCCATTTATTACAAATCCAACATATAATTGACATCAATTGAATTTCCATTAATAGACAAGAACCATACTCTTTCAATCAAAATGAGCTCTATGCATGATCCAAAGTTTTGATTGAGGGTTGATAAATATCATTGATTTGTTCATTTGATAACCCTTCATTTCAGAGATAATAAAAAAAATTGGTTTCA
Organism: Larix kaempferi; assembly: GCA_027924585.1. Classification (NCBI taxonomy): domain Eukaryota; kingdom Viridiplantae; phylum Streptophyta; class Pinopsida; order Pinales; family Pinaceae; genus Larix; species Larix kaempferi. Next base: position 62,437,112 of record BSBM01000370.1, on the reverse strand, counting down.
TATACTGCACATATGCTTACATAATTACCAAAAATAACTATCAATATAATTAAAATATTGTATTACATAACAAGAACATAAACCATGAAATTAGTTTCCAAGTCTCTAAAATGAATAACTAGGAATAGTTTATGTAAGCATTTTCATTTTCAGTATCTTTTCATTCTTGTTTTCTGTTTTGGGTGGGATGGCTTAAAAAATTACAAAGATTGGACCATATAAGTCCATATCTCTCCAAAGAACCATCATATTCCCAACTGGGAGTGATTTTAAAACAATTTTCCTCTCTATTATGCCCACTATGATACCTAGATTCATCTATAAATAAGATGTTTGATTTCTCATATATTTACTCATAAATATCAAACACTTTAGATATGTTCTTCTGGTGGGTAGGTAACAAATTTCCAACCTGACTTATTTTACAATTGTTCATTTCACATTGATATTGACCCCAAACAAATACAAATCTAACAGCCTTCATCCAATCGAATATCTGAAGAAAAAAATCTAATTGTTTTTCCAAGAAAACCATACAATGTAATTTTTTTACCAGGTAAACCATAGAGCAATATCAAAACCTTCATTCGCAATATTTTAAAATTGAGGACTAAACATGAGGTGATAGCAATTGTAAGGAGCATATTTTAAATCAGGCTTTAATTGTTATTGTTATTTGCTGACAAACCCTGGTACTCCGAAAAGTAATCCTTCTACTCCCAATATCAAGAGTTTCTTTTGAACTGAAATCAATTATATATGAAAATTGATTTTGAATTTGTAAATGGAAGACTTGAAAACAAAAGTGATGTAACAAGATACATTTCTGTTGAAACTATTAAAATATAATTCTGACAAGAAACATTGTTTTGCATTCATTAATCATAATTTAGGTTTTAATTACGTGTGAAACAACATATCACCTTATGTACTAGTCTTATTCGTTAATGCATTAAAACATGTTGTTGGATCTAACTGACCCAGAGGTTTTCTTATAAGACCCAAGTTCTTTGCGGTTTCCCTTTGACCAACAAAACCCCTTCGCACCGGCCCTTTTGGTAACAACCTGTAAGCAGGTTGAGGTCTCACCCGAGGTGTATCTATGGGGTACTGCGGAATCAGATTTCCACAGTAAGTGATAAGTTGCTTGGTTGGATGTACTGCACAACACAACAGGGGATATGTGCTTCGAGGTGAGACTGCGCAACGATGGGAAATGCTACGGTCTGCACCACTATACTCTTCTACCGTGGGACTTCTCCTGAAGCTACGCACAATGCAGCTTCGCTCTAGACTTGGGCTAACTAGAAAACACTTAAGGCACTGAAACGAATATCACTCATCCATTCGTTCAGGTGCTTAACTGACTATTCTCTTTACATTCATTTATTGGATCAAGATGTTAATATTTGAACACGGATGACTGATCTAGTCCATTGTTATACGTTCCTTTACTGCGTATAAGCAAATACTTGACCAAATGACTGAATTACTGCCTTCATACACAGACTAAATGCTCACCATTCATTTCCCATACATAACTTAACATATCATTTCCATACTTATCTAATGGCAAATGCATATAAAAGCTCTCTCATACAGTATGCAAGGAAACATCTAGACATTCATTTGACCGAAAACATAAGTAATCATTCATTCATCAACACAATCACACAACCCAAGAATTAACATGGTTCACTCCCCCGGGTGGGAAGCTACATCCACAAGAATGGTTGGTAATATATTTCTTTAAAAAGGGATGGGGACAACCATTCTTAGTCTGCACACTCAGCTGTAGACTCTCCTTCCTCTCAGATAGGCCTCTGCGCACACAGCTACAGAGCCTTTACAATCTTCTTAGCTCAGATAGATTTTACAATACAAAAAGTCATAACCCAACTCACTGTAACCCCCAAAATGTAACCCCATCCCATACAAAATTGTCTTCTTAAATAGATCATGGCTCTAAGGTCATGTCTTTACAAAGCCGAAGACCTAAACCGAAAAACCCTTAGGGTTTACAAAACTGCACTAGTTTACCTAAACTGGCTTGCTGGCTCCTAGTAGCGTCTGCTTCACAGTGGTGGTTCTCCATGTCTTCATTATGTTGCTACCGACCTTCCTATCGCACGCATGCTAACAGGTCACTTTCTCTAAACCATTCACCTCTAACGGTTTCTCCCACCAAGCGTGCCAAGACGTTGCTTTCCTCAACAAACTCGTGCATTGGTCGCCTGCTTGATTTGCTCGTGCCTTTTTCTCGGCACTCCTGGAGCATCTTTCCAAAACATAGACCTTTACTGGTCCATCTGATACCTGCACCTGATCCTTTTCCAGCACTCCGCTTTAGTGGCTCCACGTGTCCTGACTGCTTTGCAGCACTGCCTCCTCGCAGCGCTGGTCTTCGTAGTGCTTCCAACATTCGGATGCTGCGCACAGCTTCGCATCCTGATAAAAAATTGGATGCTGTGCACAGCTCCACAGCATCTTCAACACTTAGACAAAATTATATTTCTGAGCTGCGCTCAGTTCAGCTTTCCTTGCTTATAAAAAATGGTGTTTCCAAAACTTTGTCCCAACCTAGGCCCAACATGCCCCTAACACTTACATGTGGCTCATCTCCGAGCCACTTGTTGCTTCGGTCGTCTCACTCTGCTCCGCGACCCGTGGAACTAGTTTGGCCGCGAACTCATTATATGCACTGAGCAACTGCTCCACTGCTTCTCTGGTATCCTGTTCAACTTGCTGTACTGTTTCAAGTAGTGCTGGATTTATCTCTTGTCCAATCTGTCCCTGTACCTGCTCTTGGTTGTCGCGTAGTTCCTTTAGCTTGTCTTCTATCTGCTGTAGCATCCTCCAGGAGTTGCTGTGACTGATTATCCATCTCAGTCTCTTTCTCTCTTAATGCCAGGACTTGCTTCTTCAAGCCTAATACTTACTTATACCTGGACAGCCTCTCCCTGGGTGGCAGAGTCTTGAGCTCTGCGTCCAACTTCTCTAGTGCGGTCTGCTTTTCCTTTACCGCGGTCTTTACCTGTAGTAGCCCTTGATCCTCCTCATACATATGGTAGTTACCCGGGAACCATTCTGGCTTCTTCATTCTTGCATTGGATGAAATGAAGATACATCGCATGTCTGCGCTGAAATCAAGAATGTGAATGTACTTTGCTGTTACCTGCTTCGTGATGCGGGATGTATGGATAATCGCATCGCGCAACTGAGTGTAATATTGATAGAAAACCTCAGCTGTCGCATGTTGTCGCTCTGCGTTGATATTTGCCAAGAGGTTGGCATACCGGAATCCTCTGGGATCGTTGCTTTCTATATTGACACCCACATAGTCCCTTGGCTCCTTCCATCTGGAAAAGGCGATGAGGATGATCAACCATGTGAAGTGGAACTGTCCGCCATTTTCCTGGGTATCATTGAGCTCATCCAAGAACTCATTCAGAAGATATTTATACCAATTGAACTCGGTGCCTTTAGCCGCTGCGGCACCAAGTAATACTGCGCCCGCAGGCATCTACGTAGGCCTAGCCGTTCTGAGGACATTCCCTGTGAGTAACTGCGTGATGAATTTTGTCATTTTGTCCTCAATTTCTTTTGTGGGAAAACCTCTTTTCCCCTTCACCAATGCATGGATTTTCTTCATTTTCTCGACACCTTATTTTTCCTTGCTCTTCCCTTGGAAGAACTACTTGGGATCCGTACCGCGCTTGCTGAGACCTATTATGCGGTGGATCAAGGCAATGCTGACATAAATATTTTTGTCTAGCCACAGGTATCCCTGGTGGATTTGCACCATCAGCATGCGAACCACGGCATTAACTTCTGGTGAGCGGTCAAAATATGGTAGTCTAAGGAGGTTCAACAATCCTGACTGAACTACCAGTATCAGCCAGCTTTCGGTAACCAAGTTAAATGTGCCCTTGGCATCTTTCTTCCAGCACAAGTACTGGTCAGGCTGGAACTGTGGGTACTTAGGCGCGTGGGGCTCTTCCTTTTGCATGGCTAGGAGGTCAAAATCTTCCCACTTGCAGTCTGGAATCTTTTCGAGCAGGTTCTTGGAAACCTCTACGTGTTTTGAGATCGGTGACAATGGGATTTCATATTTAGCATTCTTGGCCAATTTAAATATTGGGGCATCCAACGCCCGTGGTGATATATACTCTGGTGTCAGCTTCAATGGTTCTTTCTGAAAGACCGACGATTTTTGTGCTAACTGGCCTATATTTAGGATCTTGCTTCGTGGTGCAGTTACGTCTTTCCCTTTGTTCTGCATGACTGGAGTATGGTGAGGTGATCTACGGGATCCTTGGGCTTGTTCTGTTACAACCTTCTTGGCAGGGGTTCTCATTAACTCTGCAATTCCCCCATGCTGAAAGACTCGGATTGCTTCTTCAATGGTCAGCTCTTCTTCTCTATAGGAGGGTTCGGACATTCACTGGTTAGCTAACGGCTCTGATAGTTAGATGATAGAAGGATATTAGCTGAGGCAATGATTGCAAGAAAATTGTACGTGCTGAGTAACGCCCGCGAGTCCTGGAGCGGTGTTATTTATAGGCACAACTGGGTTCTCCCCGCGCCTCCCAACGACTATATGAGTAGTTAATGAGTTTTCCATTGGCCAATTTGAGCAAATCCTTCCGTCTCTTCCATCGTCAGCGTGTTCAAAACGACTATCTTTCCTTTAAATGCTCGAGCGGTTCATTGCAATGGTCATATAACGACTATTTTTCCAACGGCAATATAACGGCTATATTTTCTGAGTGCTGCGCCGAGCTGCACGGCAAGTCATCTGCGATCTTGCGCAGTGGCTTCGCAGTGTGAAAATTTTTCAACTGCGTAGTTCATTTTTCTTTTCTTTCTTTTTACCTTTCTCTTTTTTTTTTGTTTCTTCCGCGCAGCTTCAGTAGTGCTGCGTGGTACACACATTGTTCTACTTCACATTCATGTACAGATTTCTTTACATTTCCAGTGTCCCGTTTCAACTGTACCTGACACTTGGAAATCTCTTTCTTTGCTTATCATTCAGGATTTTGCGAAGTAGGGCTGTCATGAAACAATTTTAGCTTGCTCCCATTTATCAAAGTTGGTAGAGTATCACCAACTAAATTGGCTAACTGGACTGCACCAGTGTTAGTAACATGTATTACAGTATATGGACCAAGACAATGCATCCTAAATTTACCAGGAAACTTCATGAATTTGTTATCATACAGGAGGACTAGGTCACCTACCTGAAAGCACTTGTTCTTTATATGGAAATCATGCCAAGCTTTCTTGCGGTCTTTCTGAACTTGCTGATGGAAGCCGACAATGAAGCGATCTTCCTCCAACCCAACAAGGTGTAGCAATATTTCCTCTAATGCTGCGCGGTCTTCCATCCCTGTGAACGCAACGATCCTTAAACTAGGGACAATATACTCCATTGGCATTATAGCTTCCTTCCCATAAGCCAACTGAAAAGGTGTATGTCCTGTCAATTTCTTGCATGTAGTCCTGTATGCCCATAACACAGAAGAGACGCACATATCCCAATCATCTCTATTCATGTTGCAGACCTTAGTCAGTGCGTTCTCAAGTATTTTATTGAAAGGCTTAATAGTGCCATTTTCCTGTGGATGATATGGAGTACTGCGTTGATGACGAATGTGGAATTCCTCTGTAAGTGCCTCAATGGTCTTGTTTAAAAAATGAGTACCTTGGTCACTCATCAAAATCTTCGGACAACCAAACCTTGACAATATTTCTTCAAAAATAAATTGCGCAGCAGTACTGGCACTGCAGTCCTTTACTGGTTTTTCTTTCGCCCATCTGGTGAGGTGATCAGTAGCAGTAATAATATACCTTGCACCGGTTCTCTTCCCTAGTGGGTTTATAGGACCCACAAAATCAATTGCCCATTTCTCAAATGCCTACAAGCTCAACTGCGGATTCAATGGCATCTCATCCCTTCGCAAAGGTTTCCCTGTCCTCTGACAGACATCGCAGTTCCTGTAGTATTCTTTGGAATCTTTGTGGATCATGGGCCACCATAGCCCTACACGCAGTATCTTTTGTGTGGTAGCCCTTCCCGCATAGTGACCTCCCACGATCCCTGAATGCGCGTCTGCTAGGATAAATGGTTTCTCATGATATAGTACGCATCTGCACAGGACTTCATTCGGGCCAAGTTTGTATAACTGAGCTGCAATTATAGTGAAGTCTGAGGCATGCACCACTAGCTGCTTCTTCTGCTGGACAGATAATTCTTGTGGTGCCAGCCCTGTTGTTAAAAAATTAATGATATCCATATAGTAGTCATCGACAACTTGTATACTAAATAACTATGCATCAAGCAGACTGTCTTCAATGTTCGTCGGCTCTTCTCCTGACTCAATCCTTGACAAATGATCAGGTCCCAAGTTCAGTCTACTTGGCTTACAAACAATCTCAAAATCATACTCCTGGAACAACAACAACCATTTGCATATGCGCCCCCCTAACACCTGCTTATTGACCAGATATTTCAATGCAGAGTGGTCAGTGAACATAAGGAAGTGCGCACCAAGCAAGTAATGTCTGAATTTCTGTAGGGCATATACCATTGCAAGTCCTTCCCTCTCAGTAGTGGTATAGTTCTTCTCTGCTATTGAGAGCTTCCTGCTCGAAAATGCAATAGGGTGGTCAATACCTCCTTCCCTCGGTTGAGCTAATACGATTCCCAATGCAATGCATGATGCGTCAACATGGACATGGAATGGCTTCGTCCAATCTGGAAAAACTAGAATCAGTGCAGTCACCATCTTTTCCTTTAATGTATCAAAACCTTGTTCGCATTCCGCGTTCCAGATGAACGGTGCATCTTTCTTTAGCAGTTTTTCCATTGTTGTGGTTATCTGCGCATAACCCTTGATGAATGTCCTGTAGTATCCAGTATGGCCTAAAGTAGATCGCAACATCTTGACTGAAGTTGGTGTTGGCAAGTTCACAATAATGGCAATCTTCGCAGGATCCACCATCAATCCTTGGTTACAAACAATTTGTCCAAGTAGGATGCCATAAGGAACAAAAAAAACACACTTTTTTAGATTTAAAGAGATCTGATGCTGTCGACACTTTTCAAGCATCATTCTGAGCTTCACACAATGGTTCTTTAATAGACTAAACACAGTCAACCATCAAAATAGGCTTCCAGAAACTTATGCATAAACTCTTTAAATGCTGCGACGACCACTTTGGAGAATATGGCAGGTACATTCTTCAGGCCAAAAGGCATTACTGTATACTTGAACGACCCCCATTCCATAGCAAAAGTCGTCTTATGCCTATTTGTGGGATCAATTCTGATATGATGATACCTGGAAAAACCATCAGTAAAATAATAGGCCTCATTCCCTCCAACATTATCAAGCACTTCATCTGTTAAAGGGGTAGGGAATGGATCGTGCATGGAAGCATCATTAAGTTTTTTGAGATCAACACAAATCCTGATCTCTCCTTTTGCTTTCTTGTCTTGAACGACCATGGGACTAATCCACTTTGATTCTTCGACAGGTTCAATGATTCCTGCTTCCAGCATCTTATCCAGTTCTGCGCATACTTTTTCTTTGTAGCACAGATTTAGTCTGTATGGTCTCTGCTTCACAGGCTTTGCGCCTGGCTACAAAGGTATTTTCATGACTCCTATGTCTCCCAGAATTCCATTCATTTCTGTAAATTTTGTCGGAAATAGCTCCTGATACTCATGCAAGGTGTCTGCGATCTTTGCAACAATCTGATCATCCCAATAGTCTCCAATTGCTACGAACTTCGGTTCTTATTTTGTGCCAATATTCACCTTCTGTGTCTTTACTGTTCCGCTCATATTTGGGATTTCTAACCGAGGTCCTTCTACGTCTCGCGCACCCTCCAACTCTGGTATGTTTATATTGTGCGGATCGTCATCATCATCTTCATTTCTATCATCAATGTCTTTAGCTAGGTTGTAACACTTGATAAGGTGTTCTTCATGTTCCTTCCATTCCAATTGTAGGTTCACAGGAAAGGTATCTACCCCGAGGAATTCCTTCAATGTCATATTTTTGTGAGGACAGTCTTCCCTGAATATGCATTCCTTAATTATTTGCAATGCCTCATGGATCAGCAAATTTTCGTCCTCAAAGCTGAAGTCCTTCTGGAAGTTGGCAGTCAACATTTCCCAATCAGTGGTTTTTCTGCGCAACTCCAGGTCTAGGTACCATTTCTTTGGAATGTCATCCTCTAGCGTATGCACGAACAGGTGCACCCATTCTTCACGTGGCCTTCCCAGCCATGCCTGCGAATAGAATTCAATGTGTTGAATAGGGTCTGTTTTTCCATTGAACTTATCAAAGGGTAAGGTAACCTTTTCAACAAACCGAATCTGCATCTTAATTTTGCATTAATCCCAAGTGGTCAATGTCTGCTTGTGCGCATTCCACCATCTGGCGGGTGTGTTGCGCAGTGCCATATCCAATGCTGGTAATCTGTGTTCATCTGCAATCTCTGCAGTGTATTCTTGGATGAAAGTATAAACATTAGCATAACCATCATATGTGGGAATAGGACTTACCTCCTTCCCGATCCAGTGCAGTGATTTCATAACCTGCGCGCACCCTCTTGCTAATACTTCATGCATCCGGCTTTGTCAATTTTCCAGCCCTGCCTCCGAATCAGAGACGCAGGAGCTGTTACATCTCCAGCTGAGTGTACCATTTGTGATGGGATTAATGTAATCTTCTTGGTTCGCTGTGACTTGGTATAGTCTGTCCAAGTCTTGAGCCTTGGATTCCTCCTGAATCGGCTCGCTGTATCTGTCACCATCTGCAGGATCCAACGGTGCAATGACCCTAAGATGCTTGCCTTCAAATATCATCTTGTTTGTTTTTAAGTTGATAATAGCCAAGTTATCCATAGCCCAGTCAATTCCTAGTATTGCAGGAAAAGGATGACTATCATCCACAATCTTGATAACTTCAAAGTCTGTATGACTTTGGACTCCGTCAATGTCGGCTATCACGTCAGCTAACCGGCCAAAAGGTATGAATTTCTCTTGGTTAGCCATTCTCAACTGGATAGGTGACCATGACAACTTTGGTCGACCCATCTGCTGACATGTCTGCTTAGTTAAGACATTTACTTCGGATCCTAGGTCAAGGATGATTTCATCCATTTCAAAATCTCCTATCTGCGCGGTAAGTCTCATTTCTCGGCCCATTCTTTTATGCTTCCTTATGTGATGTACTGCATTATCAGAAACCTCTATTCCGGTCTGTGGCTCATACTGGTTTATGAGCTTCTACAGCTCTACTATGGCATTTTCACTTTTAAGTAGCTTCATGGAGCTTCGCAAGAACTGCGCAATGGGGGTGCTAATATCCGTTGCAGTGCTTGTTTTATCATAAGTCGCTGGTATGTCTTCTACATGCAGTACTGCACTTTGTAACGGGATCCTCTGTGTTTCTGTTTTTGGTTCTCTGAAGGTATGTCACGCGTCGATAAAGACTTCCTTTGTCTTATGTAGGTCGAGAGCAGGTATTTTTCCCATAGCTTTCCTTATCCATTCTGTCTCCAGAGGAGACTGCTTTGTGTGAGCCTCCCTTGACGTGGAAGCTTCTGCTCCCCTATCACAGCCTGTCTGAGCGCCATTGCGTGTGACCACATTGATGCTTGGGTCTGCTTGTCTTTTCTCTACTGCAATCCACTAGACTTTCGTGTTTGGTGCGTCCGTCCGTCTTCTTTTCTGCATTTCCACCTCTAGTACTAGGCAATCTTCAATGACATGGTCAAATGATTTACAATAATTGCACGTAGTTCATAGGTTAACACAATCTCTAGACACATGACCTGGCTGGCCACAATTATAACAAATGACCTGGTCGCGGCATCTTCCCTGCGTCGGGCCAGCATTTCTTCCTCTGCTGCGGTATCCAACACCACGACCTCTGTATCCTCCTTGGTCATATGGTGCATTCTCTAGTTTCAGCTGGTTATCTTCTTGTACGCGGTACAAGCCAACGCCTCTCATTGAATCCATATCCCATTTTCTTTCATTCATTAGCTCATATGCACGGCAGTTGGATTCATCATGTCCAACTAATTTATAGAAATTGCAGTATAGATTTTTAGGCATTTTCACATATTTCTGTATAATATAGCAGTCTTCAAGTCTGTGTCCTGTAGTTCTACATATTTCACACCATGGGGCCTGATTCTGATTTAGTGGGTTGGGTGCACCACTGTTAAGATAGTCACGGAATAAAGGGAAATGCTCCTAGTCATGGCCTTCTCCTTTACAACCTGTACACCAGACCTCATGTCTAGGTTCATGACTTTGTTCTTTGCCATTCTTCATGCTTTGTAGTTCTAGTGTCAGGGTGGTCAGCTGGTTCTGGATCTAAGACATCCCAGATCTAGTCTCACCAATTGGCGAAGCTTCTAGTTTCATTGAGATCTCCAAGGCCTCTGCCTACGACTCAACTTTCTGCTGCATCAATGGTAATCTTATATGGGGCAACAGTGCAGCAATGAACCATTCCTTGTGCTGTGCCGGAGCTATAGCAAAGCTTACTTGGTCTAACAGGGTCTTGAACTTCTGATCAAAATCCCAAACTATTTCAGTCGGTTTCTGCTTTATTTCCTTTAACTCGGTTATACATTAGGATTCAGATTTGGGTTTCTTAAACTCTTCCACCAACGCAGCTTTAATTTCTGCTAGGGTTCGCGACTGTGTGGTAGAATACTTCATGAACCAATGTAGAGCTTTGTCCCTAAAAGTGGTGATGAGTTGTGCTCTCTTCACTGCATCATCCTGGATTTGTCTTACACTCCATACGGCTTCACAAAGGAACCAATGTTGATCAGGGTCTTCTAGGCCAATTCTCTTGAATATTGGTAGTTTCATATCCGTGTTTGCCATTGTGCTACTAGGTGGTGGAGAACCTAAATTAGTGCGCGACTGCTATAAAGGGATATGTGCAGTGAATACAAATGGGCGTACTGGGGTAGATGTACTGGGTTTAGTATTCTGCGGGGTGGGCTGCGCAGCGGGTGATTTTTGAGATAAAGGTGGTGCGTCGCTACAGCCGGTAGGTTCTCAAGGGTAAATGGTGGTGCAGCTTCGTTTTCAATGTTAGCAAGAATATCGGTATCTGTGTGGAGTCCAGGGTCTGCACGGTTCTTATTAAATTTATATCTCTTACCACTTCTAATATTATGGGTCTCTTCGTCAGAATCAATATATGTACTGTTTATCATGACAAACTTAAGAATATTATTGCATTGTTAAAACACCTTTCTCAGCTAACAACATCTTAATGTATAGACTGAGATTGTTCAGCAACTTACCTTGGAATCCTCCGAAAAAGGATGCTTCTGCTTGGCTGTAGGATTTGAGTGTGTCTACAGCAAATTCTGTTAGGAATCCTTCTAGCATATGATCGACCCAAAAATCAACTGCGCGTGTCAACGGACTGTCTATTGCTTTGAGCTACGCTATGAGTTCAGGAGTCCACTCTGTAGGAACTCCTCCTTGAAAACAGGTTTTCTTTTCTGTGAGCCACGAGATCCACGCATGGAGCTCGTTGGGGAATGATGCCTAGAAAATCTTGTGGATATCGTTGAACAGATATCTATCTGACCACTGTGTGCCACTTAGATGTGGATGTCTATTCTCTTTCCTTTTAAAGTCTCTTATAGTCTTATCCCACTAGGCCTGGATTTATACCTTTTCAAGATGCCAGTTATCAGATTCTTCCGGGAACTAGTATTCTTCTTCACTCATCATGTTTGAAACTCATCATGGATTCTAGCACGGCAACAGAACCATTTGTAGGTTATAACTGACCCAGAGGTTTTCTATAAGACCCAGGTTCTTCGTGGTTTCCCTTTGACCAACAAAACCCCTTCGTACCGGCCCTTTCAGCAACAACCTGCGAGCAGGTTGAGGTTTCACCCGAGGTGTATCTATGGGTTACTGCGGAATCAGATTTCCACAGTAAGTGATAAGTTGCTTGGACAGACGTACTGGGAAACACAACAGGGGATATGCGCTGCGAGGTGAGACTGCGCAGCGATGGGAAACGATGCGGTCCACACCACTGAACTCTTCTACTGCGGGACTTCTCCTAAAGCTGCGCACAATGCAGCTTCGCTCTAGACTTGGGCTAACTCGAAAACACTTAAGGCACTGAAATGAATATCACTCATCCATTCGTTTAGGTGCTTAACTGACTATTCTCTTTACATTCATTTATTGGATCAAGATGTTAAGATTTGAACACGGACGACTGATCTAGTCCACTGTTATACATTCCTTTACTGCATATAAGCAAATACTTGACCAAATGACTGAATTACTGCCTTGATACACAGACTAAATGTTCACCATTCATTACCCATACAGAACTTAACATATCATTTCCATACTTCTCTAATGGCAAATGCATATAAACGCTCTCTTAGACAGTATGCAAGGAAACATCTAGACATTCATTTGACAGAAAACATAAGTAATCATTCATTCATCAACACAATCACACAATGCAAGAATTAATGTGGTTCACTCCCCCGGGTGGGAAGCTACGTCCACAAGAATGGTTGGTAATATATTTCTTTAAAAAGGGATGGGGACAACCATTCTTAGTCTTCTCACTCAGCTGTAGACTCTCCTTCCTCTAAGATAGGCCTCTGCACACACAGCTGTAGAGCATTTAAAATCTTCTTAGCTCAGATAGATTTTACAATACAAAAACTCATAACCCAACTCACTGTAACCCCCAAAATGTAACCCCATCCCATACAAAATTTTCTTCTTAAATAGATCATGCCTTTAAGGTCATGTCTTTACAAAGCCGAAGACCTAAACCCAAAAACCCGTAGGGTTTACAAAACTACACCGGTTTCCCTATACCGGCTTGATGGCTCCTGGTAGCGTCTGCTTCACCGTGGCGGTTCTCCACGTCTTCATTCTGTCGCTACTGGCCTTCCTGTCGCATGCATGACAACAGGTCACTTTCTCTAAACCGTTCACCTCTAACAGTTTCTCCCACCAAGCATGCCAAGACGTCGCTTTCCTCAACAAACTCGTGCATTGGCTGCCTGCCTGATTTGCTCATTCCCGCCGCTCGGCACTCCTGGAGCATCTTTCCAAAACTTAGACGCTTACTGGTCCATCCGATACTTGAACCTGATCCTTTTCCAACACTCCGCTTTGCTGGCTCCACGTGTCCTGACTGCTTCGTAGCATTGCCTCCTCGCAGCACTGGTCTTCGCGGTGCTTCCAACATTCGAATGCTGCGCACAGATTCGCAGTCTGATCAAAACTTGGATGCTGCGCACAGCGCTACAGCATCTTCAACACTTAGAAAAAATTATATTTCTGAGTTGTGCTCAGCTCAGCTTTCCCTGCTTATAAAAAACGGTGTTTCCAAAACTTTGTCCCAACCTGGGCCCAACACATGCTGATTGAAAAAATACATCCATATAATATAATGATGCACCACTAAAATTAAATGAGCTAAAAGTGGAAAGTATATGGAAATAAGTGAATTCAACCCCATATGATTTATGCAAGAAAACCCAATATCAGCATATTATTTTTAACATCATATAAGAAGCATGTAAAAATCAAACACGAAGAAAAAATGATCATCGATTGGTAAAATGGATTGAAGACATTGTTTCATATTCTAAAAAATTAATCTTATATATTTCAAAATATACACAACATTAACATCATTATTTTCTTCTAAACCCACAACTGAAATACCCTACCAAAATCCCATTAGCCAATTTTCCTTCGAACCAATGGATGGAGTTGCTATACAATTATCTCTCGGATCCCCATTAACATTTTGATAAACAAGTATTTTATTTTTCTCATTATATTTTTCATTATATTGTCTCCATACCACCACAAGTGGCTTCGTTACATGGCCCATGGAAACCTTTTTGAAATCTTCACTACCAAAACAAAACAACCCACTTAATGGAAGTGGATTTTTTTTGAATACTTGCTTAGCCATATGTGTTACTTGTTACTTCTCCTTGTCAGCCTAGAATGCAACCTAAAATACACTTGTGATGAATAAGAAAAATTCAGGTAGTTTGGGTTGAAGTATGTAGTGATTTCCCTTGAATTTCAGATCTAGTTTGCACTTTTCTGTGGTTTGATTGTACAATAAATCTTGTAGGTCTAAAATCAATAAAAAAAAATCTTGGACCAATGCAAAAACAAATGTGTATATGAATATCATATAATATATTACAAAAATATCATATATTATATATTGGAAAATTATTAGTGTTCACATGGAGAAATTGTGCGTTGCACATTTGTTCCATTGTCTTACGTCATTTCAATAGTTTCCTCTTTTGCTTGCAAAAGAAAATTAATTTTTTTTTTCTAAATAAACAAAAAATCCATGTTTGTGTTATTCATTGTATGAAGAATGCACCTCACTAATGGTAATGAACCAACTACAACACATTTTTATATATATTCTCTACCAATGGTACATCATTTTCTACATGAGAAGCAATAATGATAATGGAAATCCGCTATTTGGTAGCAAATTATGGGATGAGTAGAGTATAGAAGGAACCTTGGTTAATTCTAGCTGATTCTTGACCACTTCCACGTTTGATTCTTTTAAGAAAGAGAAGTAAAACTTAACTTTTTTTCTACATTCATTTCATAAGAATGCATCTTTTTTTTGTTATACTTTGTATTAAAAGTAGCGTGAAAAAATGATATTTTATGTGATTGTGTTGAAATGCTTCCTTGGTTGCGATGGCTCTATATGAAAGTATATATTGATACGGTTATGCAATACCACAATATTCTATAGATGCATGTACTAGAAGCTTCCATATTTTGGATAGTACTATGAATATTTGAAGTTGACAATATGAACGAAAATTATAATAGAGAATAGAGAAACTACCTGTGTGAGATCGAACCACTATACTAGCATCTGCTTCTATTGAGATTGTTACTTGAGATGTGTTTGAATCTGGATTCATGCAAAAAAATGGATTAATTATTGTAATTTCTTTTATAATAAACATTTTCTTCATATATATTTTCCACGTGAATGTGAACTTACCAGTTTATAGTGTATTGTGACAAACGGTCTTCCTATTTAATTTAGGATATAATTATTTTAAGTTGTTGTATAAAATTATAACACAAGTATAATATAAAATCTACCTGGTACGTGTGATCGATATACCATATCATCTAATTCTAGTGTTTGATATGTGTTTGGAACTGAATTCATACCACAAAATAAATCAATTAGTGTAATTTGGTTTGCAACAAAGATAATGTCTTCATATATATTTCCCCTATACCCTATCAAAATATGAACTTACCAATTGATAGTGAATTCTGACATGCATCAACACCATCCACAGGAACTTCATTTATAATTTTATAAGTATATTAGACATTTAGAGGTCGAGCATCTTCATGATTTAAGAGGACAACATCATAAAATTATCATTTTTAATTTGAATTATCAACAAAGTAGAACAATAGAAAAAAATAATGTAATTATTGTATAGTTTTATATACATGACAAATTTTACCAACCCGGAGTGCTGATAAGTCTTTGATAATAATTCTTCAAGCATTCTTCCTAATGTACATTCTCAACAATGCATTCCAATCTACACTTTCGTTCCTGCATTATAAATTGAAGAATTCTGCCTCTGCCATAAACAAAGAGAACTGTTCCACCTTCCTCTACAAAAATTTTAGTAACATTTTCCCAAAAGAAAATATTTCTTTCATTTTTGAATGGATGTTTAACCATCCTTTGAACACCAACTTCCTCAAATGAAGGAAAGGGATCCATTTTCTCATCATCTCCACATTGGTCATAAAGCATATCCATTGATTCACTTATTTCGATTTCATCACCTTTTCATTACTGGTATAGACCATGCAACAAAATAATGGTATCTGATCTATCATATATGTTTTTTGTTTTTGAACTGTCTTACATCCCCAACTTTAAAATAATATTCTCTCATTGACTTCTTGAAATATGTCTTGACCACAACAATAAATAAATGAAATTTTATTGGATGAACCAGAAAGACACAAACACATCTACCCTCGCTTGTGCCCAGTTTGCTGAACATCTCTATCAAATCATCACCACACCAATTAGTGACCACATTTCATAAATATACCACCATTAAATCAATTTCCAATGTCACCATATCTGGTCACAAGCTTTCTAGTGCATGCTTCAATAAATTTGGATAGGATGAAACACGGGAAAAATGATAAGATTTTGGAAGGGATCCCCTTTACACACAAGTACTTTGCGCTATATACATATCTAGTATGTCGTTAGTTGGTTCCGGAATGCTATTATAATCATCATTAACGTTTGTTTTTTTCTACTTTTTACTTGATTTTTCAGGTTCATGGTCATCATCTATTTCTTGCATATCACCAAGTTGTATGATGTAGTGTTGCTTCATGTTTTACACTTATAGTACATTTCCTGTGTGTACTTTGAAATATCTATGGTTGTCAACATCATTATTTTCCATGTATCTTGTTGCAACTCTACAAACATGTCGTTGTGCTTGTATCCTCTTGTAGTAGCCACTTAATCCCTATGTTGCCACCCATTCTTTTACCGAATTACTTAGTCATACCATGCATTCTATCATTGCAACTGCTAAGTCCTCAATCTCCTTATCCTCCATCCCCCTAGTACACCTAAAAAAACTTGATGTGTATTTAGATGTGTTGTTGGGAGTGAAATCTGCTTGTGATTCCTTCTTAGGAGAACATGCTAGACCACCGTTTCTATAAAGGTAAAAAATGTTGACCTGTTTATTCCATATTTGGAGACTAAGGAGACACACCATTATCAAATTATCCTTGATACTCTTGGCCTTCTCTCTTTCGAATATTCTCTTACATTTTCCCTGAAACACTTGCAAGGTAAATAATAAATAATAAATGTGGGAAAATTATTTTTTTTCGAGTATATTATAATCACTGCAATTCAATTACAAAAACTTACAATCCATTCAGGAGAAGGTTTGTTTCCCCTCCTAGTACGCTTTGGCTCACCAAAATTCTCCCAGTGGTACCCAACTTTGAAAATATGTGCAATGTACTATGACTGAACACATATTTTGTTTGCCTCGTTTTGTTGCTTGCAAAGACTAAGGGTTGTAGTCACAGATGTGGTAGGGTCTACAATTCTATCCATATTCTCTATGAATTGATCATGGAGTCTACTATAGACTTTATTTTTCAATATGTCCTTACAAACTTCTACTGTGTGTTTCCCATCAAGAATAAAAAAATGTACATATTCCCTTGAAACATCCTCCTCTGTTACCAATTCTACAAAGATGTATGATGTCTTGGCACCCCCTTTTGTAAAAGAAATCAATAATCCATCTCTTTGAAAGGTGTTTTGATTTTCTACCATCGACTGCATCAATTTAGGCACTCAATTCTTGTTGATTGATCTGTACTAGTACTATTCAGGTGCCACATGACAGTGATGGACACCAATTTTGAAAATTTTGTCGTCAAATAAGAAAGAAGAGGAACTTGATTTATTTTCACCCTCTGTTTTTTGAAATATTTTTGGTACCGTTTCCATCTTTGCCTCAACTGGATTCTGTCACAACGATTTGAAAACGGAAATTTGCATATCCTTTTCCAAATTGTGTGCATATATGTTCCTCTAGTATGTAAGGTTAACACCATAATTTGGATTGAGCTCCTTTCTAATATTCAGATAGCGCGCAACAGATGATGCTTTTTTTAAAGGTATACACATTTCAAAACAGTTTGAATATCATTATGTATTGTATTAGCATGCATTATTATGTCTGGAATATTGCCGTAGCTACCCAGCTTCCACCCATACCTATATGCCGACACATCTTTCCTTTCACAAATGTTTACACAAGGTGTTGTTGATATAACATTTCTTTAAAGGTGCATTGTTCTACAACGCAATATTTAACGATAGAATCATTTTATTTAGCATATACAATTGATTCAAATTGAATCATAATTCGTGATCATTCAAAACTATCAAATTAAAAAAAATTCCTACGGTTGTCACAATATCCTCCCTCTCAGTGTGAATGTACAGTTCTGGGTAGCCATTCGATGGCTCTGCAACCTCTATAAACCAGTTTAAATATGACTCTTAACAAACACTTTGGGAAGAGACTTGAATCCTAGGTACAATTATATAAGAGGATCCAAGGTGTGCCATTGATACTCCTGCAGTAAATTTCATTTTAAGACTAATTAGTACAAATATAACATGATAAATATATAATGGTACAACAACAATAAATTTACATGGAAGTGTAGAAATACTTACGTAAATTACATACAGTAACTTGTTGGAAGCTGAAGCGCAACAAATGTTTTTCATTAATGGAAACTATTTTCTGTTATTTAATATGTCTTAAAAGCTACGAAGGACATAGGGAAAATGGCCTAGGAACCTAACTTGATTTCATTAAACAAAAACAATTGATACTTGGATTATTTCGGGAGCTAGGAAAGCACCACATAACAGAGTAGTCGAAAAATAATACTTGAATTTGTGAACCGTTGACACTTTATAAGGTGGATTTTATAATTCCACGATGGGTACGTGGACCCAATGGCTCTACATAGCCTTGAACAACTACAAAACAAGAGGCAATGTGCTATGCATTACCACAGGAAGAAAGTGCAGTCCACTGCGTTCTTACAGCGCACAATAGAGAAAATGAACATATTGTAAATCACCATGGATAATTCCCCGAACCACGCAGCGGCCTTATTAGTGTGGCTCATTATAAATCATGCTTCATAAAAATGACGCATAAAATATCCTCCAGTAGTGCATAGCCTTTTGGCCGGGAATTAAAATTTGCTCCTGGTGACTACTATTTAGACTTCAGTGTTTTGTATTATTGTGTTGGATAAATTTACAACACCGCTTTATATGTACTTGGAATACTAATCTATAACATAACTATATCAAAGGTTCTAATGGCTATTTTTTCAATAAGATTTAATGGGTATTTTTTTTTTAAGGTTGATCAACACTTCCTTTTGTTACTATTGTCCCTCAGGTTGTTCATCGACCAGGTATGATATCTCTTTGTTTATTTGTGCCAACTATATCTCACTAATGGAGAGAACCCTTAAAATACAAGAGTTACAAACCCTAGGATGTCACTGGAGGTACCTTTCAAATATGCACAAAACTCAATTGAATTTGCATCTTAAATATGAGGTTGGTGCGGCAAATCTCAGTCGCAAAAGTAAATGTGAGTGTTTACTTTTTAAGAAGAGGCACAACTATTCTAGAACAAAACAAGCTCAATGAAACGGGAACTGAGGCACATGAATCATAATTGATGAAATTTATGGGAATGAGTTTTTTCTCTTCTTTTCACATGAAATGTCATGATTACAATGGAACCTAAGGGTCTGTATTGAAGCACTTCTACATGCTAAAACCCTAACCTATCTTTATGCTTTATGTGCATGATTTTTTCATTAACTAACCTTAGCTTTACTTCCAATAATAGAAACGAGATAAAGTGGGATTTAATTACTTTTTCTAACAACAAATTCCCAAATAAAGCAAGCTCAGATCAAGGGAAAAAGGGGTGCCTTAATCATAACCCGATTCTTGAAAAGAAGAACAACCATCATGAAATTCAATTCAACAACAAAACATTCTCCACTATCCATTTAAATGCATACAATAAAACTATTGGAAAATCACACAGGCGTGATACAGTTTTGACCCATGTGACTCAAGCACTCGGATGAAGACTTGTCTACTGTATTGAAAGAACATTGAACACCATACAAAAATCCTTTTGATTCAAAAATCCAGTGACATCATTTCCTTGGTCCTGCTTCCAAAATGCCCAATAATTTTATTTCATTTATACGAGAGTACAATGGACGGATTAATTCATCACTAGAGCCTTGGTCTTTATCATCTATTTTCAAGCGAAAGCAGAAGTTATACCATCTTGTACAATGTAAAATGAAGAATGAGCAATGAAAAAGAGAACAAGGCTAATGTTGCAAAGGCTAACGTTGAGATCCTGGAAAATTCTAATCTTGGAAATGACTGAATATCCCTTTGCACCTCTTCACACTGAGCTTAAGAATGATCGTTGATGATTAATATGCCCTTAGTTCATCTACTAGGCATTGTCTTGCTGCAAGAAACTACATCTCTCTCTTGATGTTGGCGTAACTGATTTTCAGAAACATCCCACCAACCAACATGATCCATATGTTGGATTTTGTTCATCTACCTCCCGCTATCGAGTCATTGGATGATGAAACAAAATATGGTATTGAACGACATCGATGTACCCTATCTGGTATTGGACAACATTGGTCAGTAAACCTTTATATTTTGATACAGGTGGAGATTAACTGATGCTGTCTTGCATAAAGACGGCTGCAAGAAGGAATATGTAAAGATTCGTACAGGTGATAAATGAAACGGACTCCAGAGATGCAACCCAAACCTCAGCCTATTCATCTAAACCTGCGAATAATCACTCTCTTCTATGGCCATGGGATGTAGCCATGGCAAAAAGAGGCTTTCCAGAGTGAGATGTTGCAAGCACATAAGATCCCACCTTTTCCAGAGGAACATTGCGTTTCTTGGAAAATTTCAATATTACCGGGCTTTGAATCTCCAAGCAGGGTGTCAAATTGGCGAAGTTCATTATAACCGAGTAGTGGGTGGGAGAGACCAATGAGATGTTTTGAATGGAAAAAACTAAAAAAAATCTCCCAGAAGGACATCATATCATAAAACAAAATGGGGGAAACCATTAGGGATGGCAGAACTATCTGCATGCTTACAAAAGGACAGGACACAAGAGGATGATCCACAAGGTGAATGAGGTAAAGAACTAAGAATAATCGCGAAGGATCTGCTTTCATATATAGCTATGATTGGAAATCTAGATTACCATTCGCATGCCATTGGTTAGGGAAAACATTATGCAGTAGATATATTTTTCTCGCGTTCCCCAAGGAAAGTGTGGGAGGGTCGTTGGATGTTCTCATCCAACGGACCTCCAACAATTTCCTTGGGGAACACGAGGAATATACACTGGATTTTGGGACTTGTACGCGTAA
The DNA here is from genome assembly GCA_027924585.1 of Larix kaempferi. Classification (NCBI taxonomy): domain Eukaryota; kingdom Viridiplantae; phylum Streptophyta; class Pinopsida; order Pinales; family Pinaceae; genus Larix; species Larix kaempferi. Next base: position 62,415,931 of record BSBM01000370.1, on the reverse strand, counting down.
GTTGTCTAATTACGAGATTTTTTTTGACCCTGTAGTCTAAAAGTTCTACGATTTCAAACGATTTTCTTTTATTTTTCCATCAAGATTTTCGAAGAATCCAACCTAAATTTTTTAAAATTCTGGTTACAACTCTCGATCTATGATATTTTGGGTTCCACAAGGGTTTTTTATGGTGTTGAAACCGCTTCTACCATCAAAATCGCCATTAAAACACAGTTAAATTCAGATTTTGCAAAATAAGAAACGTTGGATTCTAGTGAAAATCCATTGTACGGTCAAATCATAGAATTTCCAGACAAATCCTTATTGGACTACTCCCATTGGTACAAATCATTTTCTTTCTAAAATTCAGCTATATTTATTTCCAAATTAGGTCCAAGCGATCAAACGATTGATCACCCGTGTGAAGCCACTGTGTTTAGCTCACTCCATAATGAACAAGAAGATTTACGCACCACTTGATTTGAAGTGGATGCGACCTCAAACGGGTGATAAAATATTCGAGTAATGTTTTAATATCCATGAATCATATTTCAAAGGATATTATCTCGCAGTTAAATTTCAAAACACAAATTAACACAACTGAAACTAGTCTCAAAACTTGTCATGAAGAAACTAGTCTTGGACATAGATAAACCCCGGAAGAGCTTGATGGTTGGACTCTTTGGATATGAAAAATATGTAGGGATTGTACAACAGAAAATATATCAGATTCAAGTCTATATTCAGAGTCCTATGCACAATGTATTGGGGCCATTAATGCTTCGACAACAACTACTGCTGAAGTCTACAGAAGGCTCCCTAAGCACACCAGCATATGCATACTAAACTCTATCACTTACACTTGATAGTAACCAGAGGATGGATATTAGTCATTAACACCCTAATATACTACTGGGAAATATTTTCTAAATTTGTTGGAGAATTAAGCAGTGTTTGGAATTCAAAAGGAGGAAGAGCGTTATGTAGGATTGCTCAACTAGTTTGTTTATAGGTTATCCAAAACATGTAGAGAATGCCACAAATTCTCATTTTGGTGATTGGATGGAATTAATCACTTTCCTAAAAACTAATGATGACTAACAGAACAAAAAATGAGCATCCAAATAATTTTTAATTAAAGATACTGAAAAACTAGTCAAGTATAAATGCACAATGAGCTAGTCTTGAGAAATATGAGCTCAAATAGCCTCTAAGGATATCGAATTATTATTTTTATATTTAATATGACTCATACATGAATTAAAAATTAGTATAAAACAATAACTGATCTTATTAATCAATATATAGAAGTTTTATAGCTCAGACATTACAAGGAGTCATCAATTCTTGGATTTTTACAATGATTGGAGAAGAATGCTAAGAGAAGAGTAACAAGGAGAAGTGTAATAACTGAATATGATCTATAGGATTACAATGATATGTTGGATTCAAATGGGAGGTTCATTGAACTTCTAAATATTCTTTCAAGCGCTTCAACAGATCTCTCTCTTTCTCAAAATGAAATTCATCAACACCACATCAAACTCGCTTAGGTATCTGCATCAATTATGAAGGATCAATATCTACATGGAATGGATGGATCATATATTCAATTTTATCATAAATGGTGCACTAGATCACATATAGAACACTCGAACAGGAACTATGGGGCACATCTCCCACAAGTGGCTAAGGGTGCATCTCCAAAGCCTAGAGAAGCACTGAGCTTTATCAAACACAAAGATTAACTATCCAAAAATATCAAAGTCATGCATCCTCCTTATTTTATAACTTTTTTTTATTCTTGGGAAAGTAATACATGGTTTAGATGCATTGAACCTAGACATTAGCTCTTTCCTTCTAGATTTCTCTCATGAAAAATAATAAAACAATAATTAATATTTTTTAGGAGAGAATATATTTTGGTGAGTTGGATGCTTCTTTGGTAATTTTATTTTTCCTTGGACCTACTTGCCTTGATGATTTCTCCCTTCTTGTATAAAATTTAGTCTATGTTGCGTTCCTTCATCCTTTTTCCTTCTTTCTTGCTTTTGCCAAATTCTCATCTCCAAAAATTAGGAAACCCTTGCTTTCTGCTTTACCCGCTTTATCTTGCTTTATTGCTTTTAGTCTACTTTATTACTTTTACTGCATTATTATTCTTTTCCACTGCTTTTCTACTTTAAGCCTTATTTTCTTGCTTTTACTACTTAAGTTTGATTTTCCATTGTTTTTCTGCTTTGCACTACTTTTTTTTTCTTTTCTACTTTCTCCCAGCTTTTCCTTGCTTTATTTAGTTTCCTTCTTTTTTTCTTTGCTCCACTTTTCTTTCAATTTCCTCTTTGGTTGACAACTCATTGAGATATCCTTATATCCTTATGCAATGTCATAGATTCTTTAGCATATTCCAACTCATCAACATATGCAATTAATAATAAAAAATAAAAGTAATAATTACGTCACTTCTAATTTAATTAATTAAAAAAACTATAGGATAAATTATTCCTAGTTAATAATTTAATTGCCTAAGTCATTTCATCCCCTTATTAATTAATTAATTGACTTTCTCTAGGATCCATGGGTTTTGGTGTGACGTTGGATGCTTCCTGGTGTTGACAAAATGGGAACATGATAGTCCTCCCCTCCCAAGTTTGCTTTTCCTCAAGCAAGAAACCAACTCCAACCATCTATGAAGCCAACCAGTGACTTCACTCCTCAAAATATGTTGTTGGCTGTATAGAATTGTAATCCTAAATTCCAAGCTAAATACTAAAGTCCCACCATGTTTATGCTGCACCAATCTGATTTACTTTATTATGCAACAACATAGAGCCAGGATCCCACTGTTTGTGCTACATGTCTCCCGATGGCACTGTTACTTGTGGAAAACTGTCATCCTAAAGAATTCCAGGGTCCCACTATCTCAGCTACATCCTTCCAAACACCAGGATCAACATGAAGAATATATCCTCATGGGGGATTTCTAGATCACTCCACCAAACTGGAAGATATTCACTTCCAATGCAAAACCGAACTTCTATGAGTCCCTCCAACCAAGTATGAACCTCCTTATGCTCCATGTGCAAAGCATCATAGAGACTCACATCACTGCTATCAAATTGACATAGGTGACAATCCCATTTCTTCAAGGCATCATCTAGAAACCATAGATGTTGATGAAACTTCTCATAAAATATATGTGATGTGTCATTCAAATATACACCAATGAAGAAAAGAAACTCACCCTTGGGGGTGCTTAGCTCCAATATGTATCTATTCACCCAATGAATGGATGAAAAAACACTCCAATTGAATGCACTATTATTCATGATAGACACATCATATAAACACCTCTGCTACTGTTCATCAAATTGGAAATGGTATGGTGCACTTGTTAGGACACATGGCTTGACCTTGAAGTCATCAATGGAATATGTGGGAACCTCCTGCTCCTCATGTGGCACCCATAGGAAAAATCCATTTACCCAAACTTCATCCCTATGTGTGCTGGATTCCATATGTATGTGGGGCGAAGGATAGTGAACCAACTCTTGTAAAACATTATTCATCAAATTTGTGGTTGGTTCAACCAAAATGAAATCACGTGCCTCCTTCAAAACTATGCAATAATCTCCTATAGGAAACTCATAATATCTTGGAAAAATAATAGGTGCTTGGCCTCCATCTTTCTTAACTCCAAACTCTCCAAGCACATGCAAATCAGAATGTACTTCATGTGCCCAATGCACACAAGTACCCAAGATCAAAACATTGTTGTTCAAATGACAAGGGTAAAAGTCCCATGTCCAATCACAGAAAGGGTAGGCATCATCAAAATTCCATGGATTCCCAAGCTGCTCAAAAGAAGTGTAAGATGTGTCAGACAAGCCTCCATAGATGCAAGCACGAATATTATTCATGTGTCTTTTCTCCAAATAGGAAAAGAAGAGACACTCCAACCCAATGGTCCAAATGGAAAGCAAGGTGCTTCCCCGTGTGAAGACTTTCAATGGCTCAACTCTCTACCATTTCTCATTAGATGCATTCAATCATAATGTGTCACACTTATTGAAGTCAAATGCGAACCATATGTACCTTTATGTGGGGTGGCATCAAATATAGGCATGATATGCCTCTGCAATTATTGGGTAGGGAAGGGTTCTATCATTAAATCAGTTGAAGTGAATGTGGGATCCTTCTGCTCCTCTTCAGGCACCATCAAAAATAAGTTCTTAACCCACACTTCCTTCTCAATTGACATGGAACCAATAGAAGGGATTGATGTAGGATCAGGGACCAAAACCTCATTAGTGTAGACGTCATCCATCAAGCTAATGGATGCATTAACTCCATCCAAGGCTGGTCCATAAAACATGAGCTCTTCTGATTCCTCAATGGAGGAATGACTCACTCCATGAAGAAGCTCAGTTTCACTCTAGGGAATTGTATGTGCTGGGAACTCTTCATCTGCATAAAAAACTCCTCAATCCCATGCATTCCATCATGCACCTCATGATCCACCATCTCATGAGGTTCCTCCATAGAACTTTGAGTACAACCAACCAATAAGAGACTGGCAGACTGAAATGAGTGATCTTTTCCACTTTTGGTGAATTTGCTCTATCTCCATCTTGGACTCTTGGAGGGCACTTTGAGTGCTTCTCAGAGAATCTTGGGCGGCCATCAATTCATCATTGAGCTTGAAAATCTCCCTATAAAACTTCAAGGATGCTCCACGCAACATATGAAAAAGCTCATGCAAGTAATCTCTGTTAGAAAGCATGTGTGAAAAATTACCTTGGATTGTAGACACTGCTTTTTTCATCTTCTGCATGGCTTCAAGGAAATATGAATCTTCCAATGAATCAAATCTCCAACAAGATTGTGACACTAAAACATGTGTGTCATGTGTAAGGTCGACCTTTCTCACACATGGAAATTCAGTTTGGAAGAGAAGGAGCATTGGCCCTTTCTCACCCTATTCTAATGACGCTATCCCTTACACACACTTTTGATGTTTGGATAAGGGGGAAAAGGAGCATTGGCCTTTTCCCACCCTTCCATGGTTAGAGTGATGAGGAGTGGGGTGGTGGAGAATGAGCATGTTCCCTTTCTCTCACTTTTGGTATTTGAGTGGGGAACTGTCCCTTTCTCTTGCTCTGGTAATTCCCGAGATGAATAGCTGAGGAGCACTAGTCGTTTCCTACATTTGTTCCACTCGAGTGAGTTACTTTGAATTTTTGGAGGAGGAGTGACAACAATGGAACTTTATATCCTAATATAATTACACTACCCCTTCCACACACTTATGGAATTTGAGTAACAACGAGAAGGAGCACTTTCCCTTTCTCACCCTTCTATGGTTAGAGTGATGAGGAGTGGGGAGGTGGAGAAGGAGCATGTGCCCCTTCTCACACTTTTGGTATTTGAGCGAGGAGTTGAACCTTTCTCTCACTATGGTGATTTTTTGCAAAACTGGCCAAGGAGCACTTACCCTTTCCAACACTTCTTCCACCTGAGTGAGTAGCAAAGGAGGAAAATTCAAGGACCACTATTCATTTCCCACTAGCCCTTCCTCACAGTTTTGAAATTTGAGTAAAGGAGGAGAAGGAGTATATGCCCTTTCTCACCCTTTTATGGTTAGAGTGACGAGGAAGAGTATTTAGGACATAGGAGAGTTAGAATGGTCCCTTTCTCAAACTCTTGTAATTTGAGTGAGGAGATGGCCCTCCCTCTAGATCTAGTAATCTTTGGGAGAAAGATTCAAGGAGCCTTGGCCCTCTCCCACGCTTCTTCCACTAGGATGACTATCATGGGAACTCCCATATCCTTTTGGGAGGAGTAGGAGCACGAGACATTTAACAAACTCTTGTAATTCAAGCGAGCAACTGGCCCTTTTTCCTTCTTTGGCAATATTTGGGAGGAAGAGACAAGCCACACTATCTAATTCGCAAAATTGTTCCATACAAATGAGTAGAATTGGAACTCCCTTAGACTTTTGGTATAAGGAGTAATAACAATGGCTCTTCCTTTCCCTTATGAAATTTGAGCGAGGAGAAGGAGCAATTTCCCTTTCTCACTCTTATGTGCTTAGAGTCATGAGTATGAGGTGGAGTGGCCACAATTTCCTACGAGCGAGTAAATTTAGGACATTGGATGAGAAGGATCACGGGCCCATTCACAAGCACTTGTAATTATATTTACATGGGAACCTTACAAGTTTTGTATGTTAATGAGGTAAACTCAGATGGGAGGTTTTTGTAAGGAACAAAAGGAGCACTCGCCCTTTCCCACCCTTTTATGTCCTTTTATGGTTAGAGGCATAAGCCTTTTCAGACTAAATCGCGACCTGGAATTGGAGGCATTAGAAGCCACAATGAAGATCAACGATAATTTTAAGGACCCATACTTATTTAAAAGTGTATAAACCTTGGCAAATCTTACCAATTCTTAAAATGTCAACTATAAAATATTTGGCGATATTTTTATAAAATTATTTCAATTCCTAAGGATTTTATATAGTTTATATAATAATTTGGCGATTTTTAGAGTGAAAAAATTTACCCCATCAAAATTGGGAGAAATGGGACTTCAAAAAATGCAAATTGGCGAATCGTTTTTTGGAAAAAAACATGGAAAAATAGCCCATGGGCTAAATTTATCCCCTAAAATTATCCTTGATGAAGATGAGAAGGGATAATCACTGCCAATGGCCAATATTAAACCATTCATATCGCCAAAGCAATTCTCCACTGTCAGCGGCTCAAAGACATCTAGAAAAACTTAAAAAGGATCTCACTTTGTCCAAGGATCAAATCAAAGCAAGCATCTTCCTAAGATAAATCTAAGCCATTAGTGATGGAATGAATGTGCATTGAAACTAAAAGTATTTTTTTCCGTCAACAGTTTAGTTTAAACTAGAAGGTACCTTGTCATCCACGACCGGAATTAGGCTGCATGGGTTTCCCAAACCAAATCACAACTGTTGATAGTATTAGAGCACAAGTCAACAATAAGGAGGAATTTTGTCAATTGACAATCAAGTTGACATCGCGACACCTTTGCAAAATAAACACACATCATTGATGAGGTTGCAGTAAGTACCTTCTGTCATCCTAGGATAAATTAACTGGTCCGATCAATCAAATGTTTGATCACCCATGTGAAGTTGTTGCCACTTCAAAAAAGGTGGTACACAAATATTGATAGAATCTACCTAGTCAATATCACATCATTACGCGAATCGTTGATCACCCATGTGAGGATGCATCCACTTCAAATCAGGTGGTCCGTAAATCTGCCTCTTCATTATGGAGTGTGCTAAATAGAGTGGCTTCACATGCATGATCATCCATTTGATCAGAAATTCAGTTGAATTTTAGAAAGAAAATGGTTTGGAACAATGGGAGTATTCCAAGAAGGATTTGTCTAAAAATTCTACGATTTGACTAGATGGGGGATTTTCACTGGAACCCAACATTTTTTAATTTGAAAAATATGAATTTAACTGTGTTTTAATGGCGATTTTGATGTTAGAAGAGGATTCAACACCATCAAAAACCTTTGCGGCACCCAAAATTTTAGAGATTACGAGTTGTAACCAGAATTTTAAGAAATTTATGTTGGATTTTTTAAAAATCATGCCAGAAAAATAAAATATTTCCATTTGAAATTGTAGAACTTTTAGACTACGTAGTCCAAAATAGTCTCATAATTAGAAAACATGCTCGTACACTTTCCTCGGGGAACACAAGAAAATTCCATCTAGTGGATTGTTTGTTGTAACCCACAACATGTGAACGACAAAATCGATTCCCACTCACAACTATATATGAACATACATACCTCGTGTTTATTCTCAGTTCTCTACCTCATTCACCTTGTGGATCATCCTGTTATTTCTTGTCCTTTTGTAAGCATGCAGATAGTTCCTCCAACCCTAATGGTTTTCCCCTTATTGTTTTATGATACCATGTCCCTTTGTGAGATTATTTTTAGTTGTTTCCATAGAAAAAATCTTGTTGATTGTTCCCACCCACTACTCGGTTACAATGATCTTTGCGAATTTGACGCCTTGCTTGGAGATTCAGAGCCTAGTTATGGTGAAATTTGTGAAGAAATGCAATGTTCCTTTGGAAAAGGTGGTATCTGATGTGCTTGTGAAATCTCACTCTGGTGAGTGCCTTTTGGCCATGGCTACATTTCATGGCCATAGCAGAGAGTGATTATTCGTAGGTTTGGATGAATAGGCTGAGGTTTGGGCTACATCTATGGATTCTGTTTCATTTAGAACCACTACCAAACTGTACATATTCCTTCTTGCAAACATCCTTATGCAACACAACATCAGTTAATCTCCATCTGTATCACAATAAAAATGTTTACTAACCGATGTTTTTCATTACTAGATATGGTACATCGATGTCTTTCAATACCATATTTAGTTTTATCGTCCATCGGCTTGATAATGGGATGGAGATGAACAAAATCCAGTATATGGCTCATGCTGGTTGGTGATATGTTCATAAAAATAAGTTATGCCAACCTGAAGAGAGATGTAGTTTCCTATAACACGACAAAGCCTAGTAGATGAACTAAGGGCATAGTCATCATCAACGAGCATACTTCAACTCAACGTGAAGAGGCACAAAAAGAGATTCAGTCATTTCCAATATTAGAAGTTGCTAGCCTTTGCAACATTAGCCTTGTTCTCTTCTTCTTTTCACATTCTTCATTGTACATTGTACAAGATGGTAGAAATTTTTCTTTCATTTGAAAATAGATGATAAGGACTAGGGATGTAGTGATGAATTAATCCCCTGATTGTGCTCTCATATAAATGAAATAAAATTGTTGGGCATTTTGGAAGCAGGACTGAGGCAATTATGCCACCGGGTATTGGAATTGAAAATGATTTTTATATGGTGTTCAATGTTTTTTCAATACAGTAAAAAAGTCTTCATCTGATTGCCTGAGTCTCATGGATCAAAAATTTATCATGCCTGTGTGATTTTACAATAGTTTTATTGTATGCATTTAAATGGATAGTGGACAATGCTTTGTTTTTTAATTATATTTCATGTCCGCTCTTCTTCTTTTCAAGAATCAGGTTATGATTAAGGCTCCTAGCCTGACCTTGCTCAGAACTTGCTTTATTTTTGAAGTTCTTGTTAGAAAAATTAATTAACTCCAGCTTTATCTCGGTTCTATTATTAAAAGTAAAGCTAAGTTCAATTAAATCATAAATCATGCAAATAAAGCATAAAGCTAGGTTAGGGTTTTAGCATGTAGAAGTGTTTAAATGCATACCTTCAGGGTCCATTGTAATCATGAAGTTTCACATGAATGAAAGAGAAACAACTCGTTCCCATAAATTTCATCAATTATGATTCAGGCACCTCAACTGCCATTGCCTTAAGGTTGTTTTGTTTTGGAATAGTTATGCCTCTTTTTTAAAATTAAACACTCATATTTACTTTCACGACTGAGATTTTCCCCACGTATTTCATATTTTAGTTGCAAATCCAGTCAATTTTTATGGATATTTGAAAGGTACTTCTGGTGACAGCCTAGGGTTTGTAACTCTTCTTTTTAAGGGTTCTCTCCCTTGGTAAGCTATAGTTGGCATGGAAAAATAGAGAGACATCCTATTTGGTCGATGAATAACCTGAGGGACAACATTAACAAAATGATGGGTTGATCAACCTTATAAAATGGAAATACGCATTAAATCTTCGTGAAAAAATAGCCATTAGCACCTTTGATACAGTTCCGTTATAGATCAGTCTTCTAAGTACATGTAAAACAAAGTTGTAAATTTCTCCAATACAATAATACAAAACAATGACTAAATAACAGTCATCCAGAGCAAATTTTAATTCACGGCCAAAATACTATGCACTCCGGGGAGGGGATTTTATGTGCCATTTTTATGAAGCATGGATTATAATTAGCCGCACTGATAAGGCCGCTGCATGGTTGGGGGCATTATCTGTGGTGCTTTATGATCTGATCCTTTTCACTACTGTGCACTTGGAAGATCGCAATGGGCTGTGCATTCTTCTTGCGGTAATGCATAATGCATCGCCTCTTGTTTTGTACTCATTCGAGGCTATGTGGAGTCGCTGGGTCCAACTTCTCATCTTAGAATTATAAAATCCACCTTATAAAGTGACAACGGTTCACAAATTCGAGTGTTGAATTTAAGGAAGCCCAACCACAAACTTAAAGGAAGGGTAGCTAGGGCACTTTAATCATAACCCAATTCTTGAAAAGTAAGAATAGAATGCACAAATACATAGCACCAAGAAGGATTGTTGACTATCCACTAAAATGCATGTGCCCTTTCTCACACTATTGGTATTTTTGTGGGTAACTGGCCCTTTATCTCACTCTTGTGATTCTTGGGATGAAGAGTCGACCTTCCACACATGTTTGGAATTTGAGCAAGGGGAAGTACCAATGGCCCTTTATGACCCTTCTATGGTTAGAGTGGCGAGTAGTGGGGAGGTGGAGAAGGAGCATATGCCGTTCGGCCATATGTCGAGTGAAGGAAGGCTAGACAATTCGTGATAATCAGCCCTATATGAACAGTTGTTCTGTAATTTGCTCGAATAACAGGCGTACCGCGACAGTAGTGTCAAAACAATAGAAGTCTTTGAACTGAAGAAATTAACTACCCGAGAAGGAATACTTATTTGGCCGAGAAGGGACACTTATATGGGGCCATAGCCATATTCCAACGCTTTATGGATTCAACTCTGACTGGATAAAGTCACATTCTGTCTTTCTATTTCTGCAATAAACACACACAGACCAGCATGGTTGTATGCTAATTCCCTGTAAATGGCAGATTTCAACATTAAGATGAATGAAACACTGTAAATATTCAATAGGAATTCAGTCCTATCAGATATGGTGCCTTTGTGGGTGAATGGAGCCAAGAAGACGGAAAACCAAGAGACAATCTGATTCTTAATTAGAAAACAATGAAAGCAGTATGTAATAACTGAATTTTTAGAACACACATATAAACGAGTCCACCCCCAAATGCTTAAGATTCTTATACTAGTGCTGTGAAATGTGATAACAGTGTCTAAACTCACCAATATGCCATAAGGCTCAAAATCACTTTGGAAAACTGGGATGAGTTACAAACATGATATAAATCTAAGCTCTGATTACAAAAGTGGACTAACCTTGGACTAATGATGATAGATTCGATACTGCTATAGCTGAATGCTGCCTCCAAACTAAAAATTTGATGCTTGAAGAAAGAGGATTGAAAAATTGGAAGGAAGAAGCATGAGTATAGACGCCAAAGCTTGGAAATGACGAAACTACTCTTCAGCCTATTAATCGTTAAAAAATAAGCCTTTGCCAAGAATAGCATACATGCATGGTGAATGCTTGAGATGTTCTCATGTTAAAAGCGCTCTCAACTGGTAGTGAAACTTTATGTAGTGCGCCCTTTTTCTAGAAAGAACCTCGAACTGAACTGGAACTGAAGTAGTCTCTCATGTAAGGCACAGTAAATTATCTCTAAATGGAAGTGTATAACTCTGGCGCATGAAAGGCTCACTCAACTGCAACTGAATAGATAAGGCTGAGTTCGAAATACATTGTATGTATCGACTGCCCCCTCTTTCTTTCGGTGCAAGTAGACTGTATTCACGATATAAGTGAAGTAAACTCGGGAATAGTTAATGCAAGCTGCAAGTATCTATCAAAAAAGAGCAAGTGAACTCCATTATCTGCTCCACCAATTAAATTACCATAGTATTGCATGCCATCATCATTAAAATAGCAAAAATATTGTCAAGTAATGAATCCAGTTTTAGAATCCAGTTTTGTAGATCATACATAACAAGATTATAGATAATTGGTATAGATCTATCTAATTCTGGTTTAACAAAGAGCATAGAAGGATCAAATCTGCAAACATTTCACCACTAAACTACACTCATCCCTCTTACCACTGTGCTAAAACAACACATTGATGCATACATTCTTATTTTATTTTATTTTATGTTCTTTATAAAAATACAAATACTAGTAATATAAATGAGTAGTTTTATAATCCAGTTTTGTAGATCATAGTTAACAAGATTATAGATAATTGGTATAGATCTATTTAATTCTGGTTTAACAAAAAACATAGAAGGATCAAATCTGCAAACCTTTCACCACTAAACTACACATATCCCTCTTACCACTATGCTAAAACAACACATTGATACATACATTCTTATTTTATTTTATTTTATATTTTTTAAAATACAAATAATAGTAATCTAAATTAGTACTTAGATAGATATTCTCTTTCCAAAGCAATAATGAAAACTACAATTCCTATAAAAAAAATCTTTTGGATTGAAATATATGTTTATTTTATCCCAAAAGAGTGCATATTAATTCCCAATTATATGTCTTTCATGAATCATCATAATTAGGATACAATTTAGAACCATAACCTAAGTTAAACTTATAAGATTAAGATTGAGAATTTTACATTGAAACTTTTAAAATTTATAATAACACATATATATTACACTAATATACTATCAATTAAAGCTGTACAATGCTTTGACTAAGAAGTGTCCATAATTATCCGTGAGATGTAGAACAATAGGTGGTGGGTAATGGTTAAGACACCCCTAAGCTACTAAAATCTAACCATGCTAAGAGTACTACTACTTGCCAACAAAAAAAAAATGCCCATAATTAAGTTTTGTCAAATTGAATCAATAATCCCATTTTAATGTAAAACTTCTCAAATAATCCATATTATCTTTGAGACTCTCACATTCTTAAACAATTGGTATCCACAATTTCAACCATTCATCTGAATTTTTAATTAGATAATTCCATTTTTAAAAAGTTACAAATAATAAATATTCTAATTTTTGTGTTATTTGATTTGTGCATACATAAATTATGTATTTAATTTAGGTGTTTGGATGAGCTTGAACAAAAAAAAGTGTTGTCTCCTAATGCTAACCTTCTTCCCAAAGTAATAGCATAATTAAGATGGGGATTGACATTGTAGGATGATCCCAATACTCTTCATCATATTGGGAATTGCATTAATGATGTATTATTTGTTTGTTGAAAATGTTAGTTGATTGATTGATGATGATGGTATGAAGAAAATGATGATTTTATGTTTGATGAATAATAAATATGCACAATGAAAGTTGCAATTAATGATTATGTGTCAATGGCATTGTCTTATTTCATGAAATAATGATTGAAATCTTGAAGATTTAATCTAATGAAGAGTTAATATGACGACATTGTGATTTATTGCTAATTTTTTATTAATAATGATCAACTGACATGAAAATGTTATTGAATCCATAATACTAATAACTAGAGGAATATTCTCAATATTATGATAATATAATAATACCAATAATATGTGATGGAATTGGAGATTCATGATGATAATTATAATTTATGCATGAGTTGATTGATGACCACCTAGTGGAACTGACTATGATTGATGATGATTTGGCTAGGTTATAGTAGATCAAATTGATAATGATGTGTGGATATTAATGATGGAAAGTTCTCAAATGATCAGTGTTACCTGAAAAACTAGCACTCTTCCATGATTAGAGATATGTGTATCCAAATGAACTATGTGGACCCGAATAAGATATGTGAACCTAGTGGATCCAATGCTATGATAGACAACTCTTCAAGCAGGTATACCCAACGTGACCTAAATGTAACCCCCTTCCCCTTTATACGTTTCTACATTGGGCCACGGGAAGATCCCAAAACAATGGTAATAATAGACTTGTAAAAAATATAAAGAAAATACTTCTATCCCCACAATATGTTCCCGTAATGAGTAGACTAGTTCCTAGTGGAGTCAAGAATATATGTCTACAATAAAATCCTTAACTTGGAAGGTTAGGAGTAGAAATGAGTATGTAATATTCTAATTTCCTTTTATTTAGTAATAACTAGCAAGATAGAGTGTGAAACATATCCCAAATTAACCACAAAAATTGCACAAAATTTACCTTTCAACGAACCTTACTTTGAGGAGCTTCAATATCCCCTCTGGTGCAGTTGATTGGGAAGCTATAGGGCTGGTGAAAGGTAGTGATACCAAGTTATGACATGTTAGTTGCAATGGCATGCTGGAAAAAAAAAATCTTATCATTAAAATGAATTATTAGAGGTACCGACAAAACTTTTTAGAATTACGTGTAAAAAGATGAAACGTAGAAAATCAGATCACCTTCCAAAATATATAACTTTTATTTATGGGAAAGTGGTATAACCACCCCAAAATGTCATTATTTTAATATTGGTAAGTTATTTTCTCTCTAAAACATAATGCATATGTTCGTGTTGGTCCACCGGTTTGTTCTCTAAATTGTCAAATTATGAGGAAAAAAATATGTAGAGGCATAAGCAAGAGACGGATCTTGTGTAGGGTTATTTTTCCAAATTTGTAAAAGTTAATTTTATATTTTTTTTAAATTACAAAAGTCAGTGAATCCTTAAAACGACATGGCCAAGTGTTGGTCCACCATATCATGGTCTAAACATAATCAATCAACTTTTTTTTTGGCTTGTAGGTATTCTTGTACTCTTGTGAGGGTTCTTTTCTGTTTTCGAAATATGTAAGCCAATCAAAATTTATAACCCAAATAAACGACCTATGTTTTTTACAAATTTGACATGAGTGCAATTAAAAAATGAATTAAAAATAGCAAACAATGACAAATATATTAAAAAAGTATATAGTTAGAATCTTGACACAGAGCTCGACAAGTGTGTGCAATTTCATCAGTAGTGCACAAGTGGAGCATATGTGGAACTAAGCGTGAAAAATATGAAGTTACAGAAATTGGTGTGTTCTGCCATAACTTAGAACGATCCTCAAGGTTTGGAAATCTGGATCTAATACCAAACCTGCAAGGGCGCCAAAAAAAAATTGAATACAAACACACGTGTGGGAAAATGTGTGCACGCATATAGGTGAGCACGTGTTTCTATGCATGCACCTGTAGATGTGCACACGTGTTGCAGCACACATGCGTTCTTTCTTACACCTTGATTTTTATCTATCTCTCCCTAACCCCCCCCCTCCCTCTCTATAACACCACCCCCCTCTCTTCCTATCCACCCAATCCCCCCACCCCCTCTCTTCCACTCTACCCAATCCCTACATCCTCCCTCACCCCTCTCTTCTCTCCTTCACCACGGTCCACAAGGTTTAGGAGATACGTTTTTACACAAAATCACTAACTCGCATTATCCTCATGTACATATAAATATTCATCCTTGTAAGCATAAATACATGAACCCTCTATCTCAATCCCCAAACCCTTTACCATTAGTCCCTAGCCATTGCAATCCCTAGTCCCTAGTACAAATAACCATTATAACTCTTGGCCCACTATAATCCTAAACTAGTATAGCCCTTAAAACTGCTAAATACTAACACATAATTATATATATCCCATAACCCCTATAATCCTAACCACTTAATCCTAACCTCTAAAGTGTCTAGTCAAATAAAAATTAACCCCTAACCCTTATAACCTCTAATTCTCATAAACCCTAAACTCTATCATCAAACGCCCAACCCTTAAAACCTATAACCCATAGTGAGTTTAGAGAGATAGTTAGAGAGAGAGAGAGAGAGACCTGAACCTTGGGCCGTAAAAAAATATTCTATCTAGAAATAGCTATGATGATTTCCTCCACTAACCACACATGACCTCTTAATGGTATCATTGGCCCATGATTAAGGATGTCAATGCATGAAGTGGTTTTGAGAAATATGCATGTGTCTGATCAAGGCTTTGGGAATGATGTTTTATGGAAGAATATTGTGCCTTTGGCCATAAACAAACCATTTAGACATCCAAGGCCATGAGCAATGTCTAAAAGCACCAAATAAGACTTTACAGGGGTATCCATTGTGTTATGTATCCAATTCTTGGTCACTTAGGGCATTGAACATGGTAAAGGGAGGAGACCTACAACTTGGGACTTAAATGAATCTTATATCCATCTAGGGCTAAGAAGGTTACCTCCACCAACTACACATGTCCTCTTGAGTTATCATTATCTTGTGATTGAGGATGGAAGTGCCATTATATGGTTTTGAACTTATTATCTACATGTCTTAGGTCGTTGGAAATGGTTTTCCAGGGAAGAATACCATGCATTTGGCCCTAAATAAACCATTGAGGCATCCAAAGCCATGAGAAATTACTCGAGGAACTATGCATTACCTCATAGGGATATATGTGGAAATATGTATCTATGTCTTAGGGCCTTAGGACCTTGGACATAGTCAAGGGAGGAGAGTTGATCCTATCGACCTAAATGAATCTTCCAGCCATCCAAGGATAAGAATATTTCATCCACCAACCACACATGAGATCTTGAGGGTATCATTACTCTATGGTTGAGGATATTAGTTCCATTCGGTATTTTTAAGTAATATGTGCATGTCTCGGAGCCTTTAGGATGATTCTCTAGGGAAGAATACTTTGACTTTATCCTTAAAGAAAGCATTGAGGTTAGATCCATGGAAAATGCTTCAAAGCACAACACATGACTTTGTAAATGGTATTCATGATGCTCTATATCTATTTCTTGGGTCCTTGGGGCCTTGGAAATGCTTAGTGGAGGATACCAAAACCTTGGGCCCTGAATAAGTCTTCTAGCCATCAAAGACTAAGAAGTTTTCCTCAACAAACCACACATGGCTTCTTGAGTGTGCCAATCGATTATGATTAGGGATGTTGGTGCAATTAGGTGGTTTGGATAAATATGTATGTGTCTCAAGGCCTTGGGAATGACATTTTAGGGGAAAAGACCATGCATTTGGCCCTAAAGAAACCATTGAGGCATACAAATCCATGAAAAATGTCTCAAACCACCATGTATGAATTTGCAGTGATATCCATGATTTGGTGGCACTATGTATCCAAGTATTTGGAATTGGGGGTTTGGACATGGTCATGGGAGGATACTTGAAGCTTGGGAATGAAAGGAATGTTACATCCATTTAGGGATATCAAGGTTTCCTCCACCAAGAACATATACCATTTTGAGGGTATCATTGGCTTATATTTGAGGATGACTGTTCCATTATGGTATCATTAGCATATGATTGTTTCCTTGAACCAACATAGATCCATCCTAAACGTGTATCTATCAAGCATTGAGAGGCATCCAATTTCTCGAGGTCTTATTTTTTTAATGAGTTTTATTTGGTTTTAATTTTTTTTTATGAGTAGATATGGATTTTTTAAATTATTTTTTAATTGGTTTTCACTTTTTATTTTATGAGCCGACATAACTTTTTTTAATAAATTTTTTTTTTGGGTACATAACATGACGACATTACGCTACATTACATTACACATCTCCCCCATACTAAGTTGCAAACACCTCGTTACTCTCAGTGCAATAAACACATATGACATTGCAAGCATATACTTCACCTTCAAATGATCATATTTGCTTGAGAACTATGTATAGCTCTTGATCCATAAACCAATGTAAAGGAATAAGACATTGAAATTAGGCCTAAAATATAACTTTTGAATCTCAAGGGAAACCAATAATCCCTTGAACTACCACACATGACCTCTATGTAGGAAATTTGGCCTATGAGTGGTGATATCTCACTATTAGAAGGTTATGATCACTAAGGATGGGTCATGGGGAAATTAACATGTTCAAGAGATGATCCTAATCCTTATTATCTAAAGCAATATTTTACGAAACCTATTTTAAGAAAAACACCTTGAACCACCACATCCCATCCCCTAAGAGTGTAATTTTCCTCTGGGTAATGATATGGGAATCTAGGAATAACGAATTCACCTTGAACCATCACATAGGATCTCTTGAGGGTATCCCTAACATCCAAGTGGAGATATGGGCACCATTAGGATTTTTTGAGCATTAGGTTTCGGTGTTGAGGTATTAAACATGGTCAATGGAGGAAGCTGAGGAATTGGGACATAAAGGCATATTCTAGGAATAAGGGTCCATGAATGATGCATCCAACCACCAAAGATCACTTTTTGAGGGTTTCTTTGGTATTCTAGTGACAATATGGCAACATTAGAAGTTTTTGAGCACTAGGTATGGGTCTTGTGTCCCTAAACATGGTCGAGAGAGGAAACTTAGATATTATTCCCTAAATAATTCTTGTAATCATCCATGGCCAAGAAGGATGAATAAAAAAACACATGGCTTGTCAACGATGCTCTTTAAGCTATGACTAGAGATGTTGATGCTCTTTAGCTTATGAGAGGAGATGACTCTTTAGCCTAGTAATTATGGGTTTTGAGGCTCTATGCATGATCAAGGAAGGAATCCTATGCATTACTCCCTCAAGGAATATTTGAGGCATTCAAGGCCATGAATGATACCTTAAAGAAACACGCATGACCACCCCAGGAGTGTTGTAATAATAAAAACTAGTCTTTTATGTTTCTTTGTGGACATTAGAATTTTTTTTGACAAAGTTCCCAACACTAACCTATAGAATAGTTTACAATAGGTATAGAGAGATATTTGGGATTAGGTGTAAAGAGAGAGAGAGAGAGAGAGATAGAGAGAGAGAGAGATGGGGGTTAGGTGTAGAGAGAGAGAGAGAGAGCTAGGGGTTTAGAGAGATATATAGAAAGAGAGGTCACTTGTTAGGGGTTTAGAGAGAGAGAGATTGGAGGTTATGGGATTACAGAGGGAGAGATTGGTGGTTAGGTGTTTAGAGAGAAAAAGTTATTGGAGATTAGTGGTTCAAATAGATATATATATATATATATATATATATATTGGGGGTTACGGGTTTATAAGAAGAGAGATTGATTGAGGGCTAGGTGTTTAGAGAGAGATATATTGGGGGATAGGGGATTAGAGGGAGAGAGATTGGGGGATAGGGGATTAGATATAGAGAGAGATTGGGGTTTAGGATTTAGAGAAAGAGAGATATTGGTGGTGAGGGGTATAGAAATAGAGAGAGATATTGTGGTTTAATGGTTTAGAAAGATAGATAAAGAGGGAGAAAATGGTGGTTAGGGTATTATGGAGGAAGAGATAGATATTGGGGGATAATGGGTTAGAGAGAGAGGGAGTTATGGGTTTAGGGTTCGAGAAAGTGAGATATTGATGGTTCCATTTCAGGAGAGAGAGAGAGAGAGAGAGAGAGAGAGAGAGAGAGGGGGGGGTGGATTGGAATTTAGGGGTTTAGAGGGACATATAGAAAGATAGAGATTAGGTGTTAAAGGTTTAGAGAGATATATATTGGAGGTTAGGGGATGAGAGAGATATATATTAGAGCATATGGGTGAGAAACAGATTGGTGGTAAGGGGTTCAAAGTGAGATATTGGTGGTAATGGATTCATAGAGAGAGAGATATTGGGGCTCAAGGGTTTAGAGAGAGAGAGAGAGAGAGAGAGAGAGAGATTGGGGATTATGGGTTTAGAGGTAAATAAATAGATCATGGTTGTTTGAAAAGAGAGATAAATTAGGGTTAGGTGTTTAATATGAGATGGAGAAAAATTGGAGGTTAGGATTTTAAATGGTGAGACAGAGAGATTGGGGGTTAAGGGTTTACATGGAGAACTCATTACCCCTATTACCCTTAAAGAAGATCAATTTTGAACACTAAAATATATAACCTTTAACCCCATAACTTTAAAAACTCTTAACCTACAATCCTTATAACCCTAATCCGAAAACCCCTAAACACCTAGAAGCACTTATGCACTTGGGGATTATGGTTTATAAGAGGGCCTAAAGACCTTTTATGGGGGAGGGGCTCTAGGAATAAACTAGAAAATAGATATTTATTAGGAAATAAATGGACTAAATGTTACCCACCAAACAAAGAAACGTTCAACAGAGGTGCGCACACGCTAGGAGTGCGCACACACTGCTAGCGTGTGCACGCCTTTGTTGAACATAAAATTTTGCAAATAACCCGCACTCTTCTCCCACATTTTTCACTCATATCGCATATTTTTCGCTCTTCTCACACACAACTCGACAATCACTTGCATTTTGGATTGAATTCACACACCTTTGGTGTTTCTTTGACAATATGGATTGAATACACATCAGTTGGACTCTATTTGACTCTTTGGATTGAATACACACCAGTTGGACTCTATTTGGCTCTTTGGATTGAATACACAACAATTGGAATCTTTTTGTCTCTTTGGATTGAATTCTCATGATGCTTGGACACACTTGAACTCTTCTTACATATAGTGGATACATCGAAAGAGAATTTTACATTTCAAGCAAAGAGCAATCCTTGAGGTATGATTACAATGTTTCCTTATGAATTGTATTTTAGTCTTCATTCACTTTGTTTGCTTTGTATGTATTTGAGTTTTTCCTAATGAATTCTATGATAAATGTATTTTAGTATTCTTAATCTTCAACATAGACAATAAAAAAATCTTACCACAAAAAAACTACAACATGCACCAAGCAATGCTTTCAACCTTTCATAAAGATAATAAAACAAACTTATTTTCATCACCACCAATAACCTTTCATAATCACATAACTCCATCCAATACACAAACATTTATTGAATTCCTCATGATTTCACTGCAACAACTCACAAAAACACCAAAAGAATCAAATTCTTAATCTTTAGGGCCGATTTTCCCTCATCCAAAACATGAAAATGAAGTGAGTAGGAGCTTCTCCTTTTGTAGGAAACATGCTCCTACTAACATCCCATACCACCATCCAATGCCATCTACTAACACAAACTATTGTCAAAAAACCATGTGCCAAGTGCTAAGCTACCAAAAAGAGGCTCAATGTACATTGTTTCAAGATGACAAGAAAACATCGAAAATTGAGGTCCTAGAGGTAATGTTGTTGTTATATCTAGGGAATTCTCAATAGATTTTAAGATTATAAGAAAACATTCTCACAAGATGTTTTTGTACATTGTTTCAATATGATGAACAATTAAGGGCAAATGTGAAATGAGGACCCTACCATGGTATTAGACATAAAATGGGAAACCACAGCCACACATGCAGACAAAAGTGAGTTGCACTCAAAATGAGGGAATTCACCACACTACATGCCTAAGTCACTAAGATGGATAGGAGGACCTTGATGCCAACCTAGGTTGGGTTGTGCATTGCTGAAACATTATTAAATCCCACATCAATATTTTATTGAATAAGTGTATCATTGATACCAGTAACACAAGCTCTATGCATGTACACACTAATGGGATGTTGAGAGAAAAAAAGATGTTTTCTACCATATTAGTTTTCTGTATATGTCCAATTTCAAGAAAACAAAACATACTTCTGTGACCATAGTTTACATTGTACACTTGCAAATATAACACACATAGGTTTGCACAGTACCCAATCAATTGCTACATCGAGTTTTAATAATCATGCACATCGAGTTTCCTCATTTCATAATTGAAACATAATATCTTATTTGTTATTAATTCTTGCAGGGGTTATATTTTTGTTTTGTTAAAAAATGTATTGAAGATGGGAAACAGGCATAATAATAAAAGAAATTCTACAAGGAAGAAGCTACCCCTTGAAAATTCCCATGAGATCAGAGAAAAGGCCAGGTTGTACATGGAAAACTGTAGACATCAAAATGTTAGTGCCTTAGATCCATCAATAAGGAATGATGAAGTGGTTCAAGTCAATCAAATCTTGGCTGATGCCGAGTATGCAGGGATGGATTTTGAACAAGTTGTTAATTGTAAACCTCCCCAAGAAGAGCACACACATGTCAAACACACTCCCTTGTAGGACCAAATTGTTAAAAAAGGGCCACAACAAACCGGTGATGAGACTTGTACTCCCTTTCCGACTACCTTGCCTCGACTATCAAGTGGACGAAGAAGAACTCCCAGACATATTCATGTGGATGAAAATTCCTTTTCAAGACTTGAAGGTAAGTTTCCCAAACACACTATTGATTTGCATTGTAACAGGATCATCAAAGAAATTTTTTAATCTAAAACCGATGTAGAAAAATGTCAATTGTTTCTAGCTTTGTTAAAATCACATTGTCTAGGTCATGTTAGGAGAATTTTAGGCATAAAGGTAGTTACAAGTTCATAGGCGAACATTCATGTTGTTAGAAATCTACATTCTTCATTTAATTTGATTGGAAAAAATTCTCGTACAAAAGATCTTAATGCGGCCTGTCCTTTACTGTTAGAATCGATTGTAGAAAAATCCACAAGGAAACATCGCCTATTATCACACACATGTAAAATATTTAAAGTAGATAGAAAGAATCTTCAAACGTATTCTTCTATTAGAGAAAAACTTGAGACCCCAGGCCAAAAATATTGTTGGGCCTTTGTTGGTAGGTTACCTTGTTCAGATATGAATCATATTGATGTTGTTAAAGAACTAGTACAAACATTTTGGCATGATAACACTAGACCGTCATCGAATCAAAGAGATGTGTTAAAGTTGAGAAAGAGGTGTTCATGAGTGTGAATCCCATGTCAAGCACTTCCTTGACATGACAAAAACGGAACTCTATGAGAGGTTCAAGAATGCGCACACACAATTGAACTTGGGCCAAAGGTCCTTTGAAAAATGCAAACCCTGGTATGTTAGAATTTGCATTGATCGCAACACATGTTGTTGTAGATACCATGTAGAATTTGAGTACTATTATGATACATATAGACATATACTTTGTGATTTGCATACCAACATTGTATAGGACTTCCCATCGTTACAACCACCAAATGCATCCAGAGAATTTATACATAGCATAATGTGTCCAAGACCTGAAGGACAAAAATATTATAAAAGATCATGTTTATATGGGACATGTTCCAAGTGCAGTGGATTTCCATTATTGAGCCATTGCATCCATGAAAGCGAGGAGCATGAATTTGGGAAGATGTCAGTAGAAATGTAGAACTTAAATTACATAACATATCAAGTAGATAGTGCGAAGGAAAGCAAAAACATTGCATTGGTGAAGTCACAAGTAATCTAAGTTTGCATACTTTCATACTGTACATGTTGAATTTATACATATATATTTAGATTGTAAATGTCACGTTGTATTAATGCCCTTGGTTTTGTGGAACCAGGTACAAATTTACGATTTCATGAAGTAATTCTACAAAAACACCGAGCAGTATGTACAACATGTCCATATAGCACAATGGCAGGATGAATAGTACAGACAGTGCAGGGACACCTTTCCCAATGGAACAATATTGTCGGTCATGGACTTTGCTGAAAACTACACCCTGCATCCACAGAATGAGATTCAAAGTCAATACTACCATTCAGACCAAGTTATCATAATGGTCCATATCACGTATAGGCACGCACCAGAGAGTAGCAATGACATGAGGATAATATTGAAAGAGACCAAATTCTACATCAGTGATGACATGTGCCACGACCTGCATTATGTGTAGCATTCCTTCATAATTTTCTATGATCAGCTGGTGGAGAGAGGTATATAGATGGATCATCATTGGATATGATCAAAATGTTGTGCAGGCTAGTTCAAAAATGCACGTGTATTCCATTGGTTGAGTATTTTTCACAAGACTTATGATGTGTTGCATATATCGAATTATTTTGAGACCGGGCATGGAAAGGGAGAGCATGATGGGGATGGAGCATGTATAAAAAATTCCTTACGAAGGGAGGAGATGAGGTGCATGACAAACCCTCATATTCGTGATGTAGAATCCATAGTTCAATGGCACTCTGCAAAAATGTCAGAACGAACCATGGAGCAACACATACCAACAGGTAGAGGACATGTTGTTATAAATTTATGGCACGTGGTTGATATGTATCGGTAACGTTCTTATATTTGTAGTACTGTACAAGGCACTTGTGGATTTCATTCGGTTCGAAGCTCAAACAACCCCTTATTTGAAATATGGACAAAGAAACTTGCTTTCTTTTGTGGGCCTTGTAGCAGCGGTGAGTGGGATGATTGTGAGTCAATGGATTGGGTTGATGAATTGGATCATGTATCACTTGTAGTAGACCCATGTGAAGTTGTTGAAACAATCTAGTTAGAGGAAGGACAATTAGTGAAATACCTCCTCCACCTCATCAAGTAAGTCTCTATCTTGAAATAGTCGTCTAAGTGATATCTTCCTCCCATGTGCAATCTCTCCATCCATGTGTGGAGGGACTCCGTGTGAGGGCCTTGGTCCACAATGATCCAATCCTGACTGTAGAAATTGGGGTTCAAGGAGTGGGCCAAGCAATGAAAAGGTGTGCAATGGAGATAAGAATATCCTGAATGATGGACCATAATTTCTCTGTTGATGTCCCATACTTGGGGCACTCATTCTCCATGAAAATGGACCTCATGGACTCAATCATGGAATCCCACCCCTCATAAACATTTGCTAGGATGGGCTAGTCCGTGTCTGCAAAACACAACAAAGAAATGATTAGATCCATGATCTTAATGCTAATGTCTACCCTCTCCCACAAACCGTCGTCTAACACCATGTCCTTCACCTTTTTGAAGCAATCTGATCTGTCTTTCTCCAAAAATACCAAAAATATGAAATCATCATGGACCCAAGAGCGGTTTTGACCACCCTCAACCTCTTGAGCATGATGAATGAGGAAGCAAATCGAGTGTCTACAATCTTTAGCAATGAAAGTTGTGTGTACTCTTTGTAGATGGTGAGGGAATTTGTGTGGTTTTGTACAAAGTTATAGATATGGCGTGCATCGTCAATAGTGTTTCCAATCCATGTCACATTTGAAGCAATGGATTTCAGTGCTAAATTTAAGGAATGGACAATGCAAGGTGTCCAAAAAACCTATAAGAGAAATGAAATGATGTATAAATGACTCTACAACACTAACAACTCAAATGAGTCAAAGACACCTAGATGATTCATGAATCTTGTGATAAATTCAAACAATGAGCAAATTAGAAATGAAAGGTGTCCAAAATGAACATACTTGTGGACATTTAGCTTCCACAATCATGCCAGCAGCCTTGAAAATAGGTGCATTGTCCATGATGATTTGTACACAAGAATCAACACCTACTTCTTCAATGGTTTTGATGAATAACTCACCCATATACTGTGCATCCTTGTATTTCCCAAGAGCATTCACCGCTTTCAAGAACATCAGTCCATTTTGGGAAGATACCATGAAATTGATGAGTGGATGGTATGTTGGATCCGTCCATCCATCAGAAACAATACTCACACCGGATGAGGGCCATGTTGATATAATTGGATCAAGAATTTAATCTACCTCCTTTTTCCCTTAGCATCTGCCCTAGCTGATCGAGACATTCTCTTTCTTGTTTGATGGATAAGCTTGCAATCCTCTCCACAAATCCACCCCCAATGCACTTGGATTCCCTTGGATGGATGAATTCAATCTCATCATCACACCTCTCCTTTGCTATATAATTAGAAGTCTCATGGATGGAATGAACAAATGATATAAATATCTTGGGTGGTACAATCACCCCTACATGCTCCTAAGCCACTAGATCAATAATGTTGACATTCACCCTGATCAGAAGAGGAAATACTAACAAACTGAAATATCTCATAATCACACTATATGGGTTGGAAGCTATATCTACATGTTCCTTCTAAGAAATAGAACCTAATATAGCCTATAGACCTTGATCTAGCCCCAGAAACTAGACAAAAACAAACGTATCCTTGGAAAGCTTAATGTGGACCTACAACTCTAGAGACCTAATCTAGAATACTTATATATCCCTAGAGACTTAACCTAGCCCCAGATACCTAATCTATCCCTATTGAACCTAATCTAGCTTATAGACCCTTATCTAGCCCTAGAAACCAGACAAACAAAAATGTATCCCTGAAAATCCTAATGTGGACCTACAACCCTGGAGATGTAATCTAGAATACTTATGTATCCCTAGAGACGTAACATAGCCTCAAAGACCTAATCTATCCCTATAGAAAATTATCTATCTTATAGACCCTAATCTAGCCCTAGAAACCAGACAAAAACAAATCTAGCCTTGGAAAGCCTAATGTGGACCTAGAACCCTGGAGACCTAATCTAGAATACTTATCTATCCCTAGAGACTTAACCTGGCCCTAGAGATCTAATCTAGACATATAGAAAATAATCTAGCTTATAGACCTTGATGTAGCCCTAGAAACCAAACAAAAACAAATCTAGAGACACCTGGCACTCAGTGGGCATTCAGGGACGCTTTGAGGATTTTCTCTAGGGGCACGAAACCCGAACCGATGAGCAAAACGGGGCTCTGTCATCTCCCACGCATGCATATTTCCAGTATGGAGGTGTTCACGATGGCCATGCATGCCTGGGAGTGTTCAGATGAGAATTGACCCCCTTTTGCAAAATCAGAATGGTTTTGTAGTTGCTTTTGTTGGGCATAAACTTTCCCTTGGGGAAACATGGGATTCTATGGTTGGGTAGGTGATGGGGTAGGTTGCGGTGGATAATAAGCAGGAGGGGCTTGGAATTGTGCAGGCACAGGTGATGTTGGTGGATGGTAGTAGGCAAGTGGTGCTGTAGGGGGGGCGAATGCTGGAGGTGTATGTCCGTAGCAATGTGTTGGATATGAAGGTCCATTTATATGGGGGGCTTGGAACGGGGGACCATACGAAGGTGTTTCTCCCGACTGGTTGGTGGCCAGCGAAAGGTTGGGACCACTCATGGTGGGATTATGTGTAGGATTATAAGTCGGGGTGGTGGCAAGGGGAATATGGACATATGGATGACTATGAGATGCAATGTGTCTAATAATTCCGTTTGCAACATGGGATGCCCCCAGCGTGTCCTTGCTGGATGAATTGTCATGGGGAGCATCAGGTAAAATGGAATATAGGTATCCTGACTGAGCGTAGATATGATCGAATTATCGGGCTTTGAGGATGGATTCTTCTTTGATTTGGGGCCATTCGGATGCCACATCCTTGGCGATAACTGGTATGAGGGATTTCAAGAACCAATATAAGAAGATGCAGTTATCTGGCTTGATCTTGCATAAACTACGGTGTCTAAGCCATTCATGAATATGGTCAGTGATATGGGTAGCTGTGTTGAATATGTCTACAAAATAGTAAAATCTCAACACCAACATCATAACAGACAAGTAACTAAAAGAATTGCAGGAAATTCAAAGCAAGGGATGTAAATGTGGAATGCATCCCATGTGGTTGTTCAATATACCACTTAGCTGCAGAACCAGTGAGTGTCCATTGTAAAAGGAGTAGGAGGAATGATTCATCCACGATGGATTTGGAGGAACACCATAAGTGGAAGAGCATGATATGCTTTTGAGAGTCTTCCCTACCCTTCCCTTCAAACTTTGGGATTTCTGAAGGGCGTTAATTGGTAGGCATGGGGGACCATGTGGGATCATGTCATATCGGAGTGTTGGTCAGTCGTGCCAGATCAGGTAGGTTGAGACTAGCCATGAATGGAAAACTAGCATAAGTATATGAGATAGTCGAAGTGGCCTGTGTGATAGCCATGGTGACGATCATGGGGCCACCTCCCTCGAGTGGTAGGGAAGTGGCGTGTGTCACAACGAGGATCGAGGGACCTCGGGTAAGGGGTGGATGGATCGTGTAGGAAGGGACGGTTCCCCCAAGTGTACTACTGGTGACCAAAGGGATGGTAATCAGAATGTATCCGCTAGTGATGGGTATGGATGTAGGAACCAGAATGCTAGGTGTAGGTCATGTAGATGGTAGAGTAGGGATGGATGCTGAAATCGTAGCTGGGCTAGTGGAGGAAGAATTGCTGATGATCCCACCAGTAAAGGGGTTGGGATTCATTCCTGCCATGGGGCTAGAAGGAGCTGTGTATATGGGTAACTTTGATTCCGAATCAGAGGTAAAATAAGGGGCATCGGGATAAATATCCGGTGACGAAGCTGTGCGTCTGTGACGGGCGGTGTCAAGTGGAACGTGCTGCGAGGATAATCCCTGTAGGCGACGAGAGTGTCTCGGTGAATCAATGATGACAGGTGTAAAAGTGTTGACAAGCTGTGGGAGATAAAATGATCAAAAATCCTAGTGCAACCGTGTGTCTAAAAGGAGAGTTCTCAATAAATACGGTGCTTAGGCCAACAATAGGCTCAAAAACACATTCTGCAACAATGTGCTACAACAGGTGGAGCAGTAATAAAATGGTTAGAATACCAACAAGAAACACTCCTAAAAAATAAAAAAGGTAGACTCACTGACCGAATGGTGGTATAGGAGCATGCAAACACCTATCTAAAAGATATGAAATCTCACACAAATTGTATCCCCTGCAAGGTGATGAAATCCACAGTCAAGCAATACGAAATGGAGAACCAAGTGGCTAAAGGATATCCCTCTACCGAGAGGGACTCCGGGTAAAAGAGTCCTAAAAGAAAGGAAACTAAGCTACCCCCTTCGTGGCACATCCGTAAAGGTGTCTCGCAGCTTCAGTTCTTTTGTCATTGTACACCCGGTATGGGAGCCAGCATGCACGACGAGAACAACGAGTTGGTGTCCATCAATACAGAATGGAATGCGGTATTCCACTCACATTTCCAGAACCAATCTTGCTACTTTCCCTCCTAAGGGAAAGGCCCTCCAACAAATTAGTGTTACCCGTACCAATAAATAGTAGGGGATTTTGGCTCCCTAAAAGAAAACAACTATGTCACAAATATAAATGACAAAGGGGGTGTTTTTTGGATGTCTAACTCCAATATCCTACCTAGCTACAGAATTGTTTTTGTTTTCCCCAAGGGGGGTTAAAGTGAGTTTAATTAAATCAATTTTAAGTCTCTCTTGAATTATGGGGAGAGTGTGTGTGCACAAGTGGTGTGTACCCAATATCGCTAGATTGTAAATTCTAAAAGAAACAACGAAGACTGAAAAATAAAAATAAAAACTTTTGTTTTTCAAATAAAAATACTAACTGTTGGAAAAAAAATGCATGTAAATGGTGTAGTGAAACTTAGATTAATTTATGTAATATTCTATGTAGAATTTTTAAAAGCAGAATGCAGATCTGAATTCTTCTCGAAAAAATAAATGATTTACAAAAAAAGCACTGAATTTTGAGTCCCAGAGGCTAAGATATCTAAGTTTGAAAATGTGTAATTTTTCAGTAGATTTCTGTACGGACAACAAGTTTGGAAATGATATGTCTCCACACTGTGTGATCATATGGTGACCATATCATTGTAATTGGATCTCGATCTGATAAATGGTGACCAATAGGCACAAATATGACTTGAAATGGAGAGATATGGTAGGGATCACGACCCAGATCCTCAAATCTGCTAAAAATAAAACAAACCAAGCAAGATAAAATGAAAAACAAATGGGTAAGGATGCTCAAAAGAAACCACAGATTTGCAGAGATCGAACCAGGTGGAAGTCACCAAAACTGTAGCTAGAGTTTTGACACCAGTTCATGCTAAGGAGAACCTACTAAGGATTTAGGAACCCTTAGTAGCAGTTCACAAACATGGATAAAAAATAAACAATAAGAAAATGATGTATGCAAATAACAAACATGAAATAGATCTAACTATTGCAGTAAAATGGCAA
The DNA here is from genome assembly GCA_027924585.1 of Larix kaempferi. Lineage (NCBI taxonomy): Eukaryota > Viridiplantae > Streptophyta > Pinopsida > Pinales > Pinaceae > Larix > Larix kaempferi. The sequence continues at coordinate 62,386,352 of BSBM01000370.1, read as the reverse complement.
ATCAACATGAACCCATAAATGAAATTTGCATTTTTATATTATATGGAAAAAAAAGGGTTTGCAGTAATGGTTACCTCAAAATAAGAGGTGATGAGGGCCCTTGCAGGAGTACGAAGAGTAGAGTGTCGGGTCTCCAAAGTTCCTTGCTCTTCTCCAAATGCTCAATGGGTTGGCCAAGATTCAACTAAATGGGCACAAAAGCTTGAAATGGGAGGCTAAAGTGCAGTAGAAAAGTTGGCAACATGAGGGTGTGAAGAGTGATTCATGTGAAATGGGGGGGCTCCATCACCTTTTTATAGTGATTTTAAGTGGTGGAGTATTGGCCCATAATTTTGGGAAACTAATGGTATTAGGTATTTTCCCTCTTTTTTGAATTTATTTTGACTTTTTCCCCTTTTTCTTTTATTTTGGGGATTTTTGGACCCTTTTTGTGGGTTTTAAACCTTTTTTGAAGGAATTTAATTATTTTTTCGGGAAATAATGCTTTTTTTCCTATTTGGTTACCAATTTAGGGTTTTTTGGGGTTTTGGAGGCCAAAAATGTGGGAAAAGTGGACAAATGGGTTATGTGACTAGGGAGATGAGCTAGTGAACAATTTTTGGGTGTTAACACCATGTATTCAAAAATTGCAAGCATTCTCTGTTTCCATATGGTAAAATTGCCTATTTTGCATAACGTTTTGAAAAAATAGAAGCTTTCTTCATAAAAATGTGTATTTAGATATTCTCTTTGTAAGGGATTTACAATGACTGAAAGCTCACCTTGAATTGATTTCTAAGCTTATTGCTATTCCCATTGAAAGTTGGTAGTTTGCGAGTTTCTGCAATTCTGTTGATGGAAATCAAGGTTGGATAGCAACTTCTACCACCTATGGAGAAAATCAAGTTAGCAATTGGAAAAAGTTTCTATTGGGAGCTGATAGTGTTCTCACTCATAGGTACCTAGTAATTTTCATCTTGATCATATGTTGTCTCATTTAGTGTCCATGTCTCACTGAAAATGACAACTTCTTATTTTTCTCACATGGGTGACTTATTGTATCATTGTACATGCACTATCTTATCCTTCTGCTTGGTTATTAGTTTATAGCCTTTTGCTAGGCACTTGGTTCTTTAGTATTTTGCTTTGTGTTCCTCCATAGAAATAAATCCATAATGTTCATGATGTTGCTTGCATGGGAATACATCTATCTAGGGATAAGGATTACAAAGGAGTAGCATATTTTTGGATTGAAAAATCCACCATGGGAATCGATGACGCTGTGAGGAGTACTAGATAGTAGATACAAAGGTTTCAACAAAATACTTGTGATGACATTGTGAGACCCACATATTGAATAAATTGCCTCTAATGTCTATCAAGATATTACTCTTAGGTCGCACAATTTGTTGTATTTAATATGACTAGGGATGAAATACAACAAGAAACTTGTAGGATGCTAATTGATTTATACAATGAAGGGATGACACATCAATTTCAAGCTTGATTTTAGCTACACAAGTAAGTCTATTGACACTCAACATTGTCATGATTGATGGGAGGTAATTTTTGTGAGTATTTGCAATTTTGTAGTTGGAACATTAATTTTCTTATGGAAAGATCAACATTTATTCTCTAGAGTTTTAGGATAATTAATTTCAAAGTGTGTTTTTGTAGTTGAAATTGGGAGAGCGGTAGGGTTGTCAATCATTCAATCACTACACTCAAAGTAGTGAGGTGCTCTACATTCCAATATGAGAGAGATGTTGTAATGGTGTAATGTAACATTACCAAAAAAAAAAAAAAAAAAAAAATGAATGCCAGCTAAAAAAAATTAAAACCAACATAGATCCATCTTATAACAAAATCTATCAAGCATCTAGAGGGATCAAATTTCTTGAGGTATGAATTTTTTTCTTGAAGTGTAAAAAATTTAGGATAAAAAATTTACACTTCAAAAAGTTGGATCCCTCTGGCTCTGGGCTCTTGATAGATCCATGTTTAAGATGGATTTATGGTCGTAGAAACTTAGAATCTGTTTTAAATATTTGAGAAAATGGGTTGTCTATATTGTATAATGTTGGAAGGTAATTAAAGAATTGACGGTAAAAAATTCACCATCTTGAAGCAAATAATGTTTCTGATTTTTGAATAGTCATAATTAGACAAAATTGCCTTAGGAAAGGAGGTGCAATGTACAACATATGAGGATTATCAAGTTGAATATAATGAAATAAATCAGGAGTTTTTTTTTATGTTGGACTGTGTTACCGAATCTATGATAGCTTAAGCCTGGATCTGCAAATCTGCAATTCTGATCTCGATCTACCTAGATTTGTTTCATATATGCCACATAAATGCATCTTCAATATAGCAAAAGGAATCCACATTCACTGATATGGATCCCATCTGAAAGGATATGGATCATGTCTCAAGGATATGGATCTTGTCTTAGCTATACCTCACACGCATGGATCCCAAGTAAAATTAAAACATGATTTTAGGTTTTTTTATATTTTAAGGATGTTTGACAACAATTCAAGCACTGGGGCCCTCATAATATTTTATAAGAATACCCTGCCCCACTCCCAATACAACAGAACATGCACTACTCTCTGTAACACTGAACTTTTTGGAGAAGGTGGTAACTATTGGTGAATAAGGGTGAAGTGTGAGAAACATCACAATCAACACATGGCTCTTGAGAATGTGGTGAACTGTGAAGTCTTATCCACTGAGTAGGTATTTATTATTTTATTTAAATGTTGACGTTGAATTTCCTATTGGGTTTGATGATATAAGTTATGGGTATTTTTACAACTTTATTATTTATATATTCCCATTTAGTATTTTATGATTTATCATTTCCATATATATGGATTCTGCTATTATTACCACCATTAGTTCAGTTCAAGGTTCAACCTATATGCTAGAAAGATAAATGAGAATTTGGAAGTTTGGAACACAATCATAAGAAGAGTGAAATCTATGCATTAGGTAATAAGCATTAGGAGATATCCACGGAAGGATATATGGCATATGCACATTTTGAAATAAGCAATAAAGCCTCTAGTCTTATGTCATTGATTATAACAACTCATAGTATAAGGGAATCTCACCATAAAGCATTACCTATTCCACAAATTCATCTCTTACTATTGGATGCCATCATCTCTCTCCTATTTTTTTGCATTAATAGATAAGGAATCAACTAGTTATTTTAATTATTAATAGACAATGAACCAGTGTGCGTAGCCACCATAGTTCTTGTGAATTCACAATAGTGTTAAATAAAAACCACGAGAAAACAACATGCTAGGAAGTCATTATACCTTCTCTCATGTCAGTCACTCCTAAGTCAGTCTCAAGTGTCACTCTACAGTATTATCGACTCCAAAAATATTTGATCTTGTTTCATGTCGATGATGGGGGAAACATTATGGACCTCCTTCGACCGGTTTATCCTTGTCGACTTCAACACATCATCCAAGGATTAAACCTAGAAACCAATCAAGTACCTTGGGCCTGCATGCCTCAATGGTAGGTTACCTCACTTTCAACAATAAGTTCGCATCATTGACTTCTGATTGAAATATTCCACTGAGTGTTCGACCTCAGATCATTATTTCACATTCAGTGGTATGTACTATGATACCTTGGGGATCATTGACATCAATGGTAATTTCCCTCACACTTGATGGTATACTTCAATGACCGGTAATCAAGTGGTTTCTACCATGTTCGAATTCAAGACATTGTAATCACATGGTTAGATTTATATCATTGCGGGTTTGGCTTGAAGACCATGGGCTAACTCATGTATCTTACCCAGGTTGCGATGGATATTTTTCAGTCATATTACATGGATCCACTTTTTGTATTGGTCATGGTTGTTTTATGATCTCATCATGGATCTAATATTGTGTCTAATAGCAATGATTGTGTTCAGTCGGTATTTACTATCATGGATCTGCAATGTATTAGTCGACAACCATGCTATGATTCGGTTGAGACATATATCTCAGAGTCAGTTGTACTGCAAAACATTCTTTATTCATCACTCCAAACGACAATCCTTACCTCGATTGTTTCCTATTACAAACAATTCACCTACCTTATTTTTCTAGCTTCATGCTTTCGGGGAAATTTCGTTACACCAAAATCTCGTCATCATGAGTTATGTGTCCTCTGTATGCCCTAATACCTAAAGTGCTTGGGCTGAAACATCAGAAGAGAAGTTGTTGTTTATCCCTTTAACCTAGTATGTGGTCACCTTGAAACGCCCTGATCTCTGGAAATGTGCGTCAGAATTAAGGTGGCGTGCTCTACACCTTAGCAGAGTGCGTCGATGGCACATGGTTCTCTTGCACAAGGTGCATTGATATCCAATTGGCACATGTTTTCCTTGTGCAAGGTGCATCGTTTTTGGTTAAAATTAATAAAGAGAAGCCTCAAGCGACTTCTAGAAGCTTGGATGGAGTGGATACTTATCCCTACATATCTCGAAAGGTGGCATCTGATCCCCTTGTCTAGTTGGATGATCCCTTAAGCCTCTCCCCTAAATCCTCAACCTATTCTGTCCCTTTATCCCTATATATATGAACCCCATCTCCATTGTTAAGAGAGGAAGGATAGAGTAACTATATGCTGGTAGAATTTTTCTAGGAGATCCTCTTCATCCATTAGAGGCTAAGCATTTGATCTTGAGGCTAGGATTGTTGGAAGGAGGTTATGACGTCAAATCATCGGTTGTAACACCTCTCTCTTTGTACTTATTATTATTACATCTAATGAAAATTCCTTCCATAAACTTGTTTTGTTAATAATGTTTAGGATTAACCTCTTTGAATGTTGATCTAGATTGATTCACAATCATGTCCTTTTATCACTTGTCTGTTTCCACATGTTATTGACTATTTTGGTAGCTTGATATCTGAAGATCATGACTTGTATCGGCAAGGAGAAAATATCTACATTTATAAGGTAAGCCATCTCTTTCACTATTTTTCATTTCAATCAATCTAGGAAAGTTGTTTCTATTATGTACTTGTTTTGTTCTATATTTGAACCATTCAGACTAGGGAGATCAATTTGAGTCCACTCTTACAGATTGTCCGTAAACAATACTGTCAAACCTAAGAATCCATGGCTATTATTTAGGTTTTTGGGAATCGACCAGTCTATCATGGATTTAATTTTGTTAGGGTCTACCTTGACACCTTCATGAGATACAATATGACCCAAATACTCTACCTCCTTCACCCAAAAGAAACATTTGGAAGGTTTTGCATATAGTTGTATCTTCTGTAGCAGTTGTAGTACCTTGTGAACATGTTGAACATGTTCTTCCCAATAATTGCTATAGATTAGTATATCATCAAAGAATACTAGCACAAATTTTCTAAGAAAAGGCTTGAAAATGGAATTCATCAAACCTTGAAATGTGGAAGGTGAATTCGTGAGACCAAATGGCATGACTACAAATTCATACTGACCTTCATGAGTACCAAATGTTTTTTTGGGGATGTCTTCATCTTTCATTCTAATTTTATGATACCCAAAATGAAGATCCAACTTTGTGAATAAAATTGCTCCATGTAATTCATCTAGCAATTCATCAATTACAGGAATCGGAAACTTATCTTTAATGGTGATCTTGTTGAGATCTCTATCATCTATACAAATATGCCATGATCCATCTGGATTGTGTACCATTACCACTGGTGCAGAGTAAGAAATTTGGTTGGGCCTAAGTATTCCATCCTCTAAAATTTCTTCAACCATATGCTCAATTTCACTCTTTTGTCAATAGGGGTATATGTAAGGTTTGATGTTAGGAGGAACACTTCATGGTGATCTTGTTGAGATCTCTATCATCTATACAAATATGCCATGATCCATCTGGATTGTGTACCATTACCACTGGTGCAGAGTAAGAAATTTGGTTGGGCCTAAGTATTCCATCCTCTAAAATTTCTTCAACCATATGCTCAATTTCACTCTTTTGTCAATAGGGGTATATGTAAGGTTTGATGTTAGGAGGAACACTTCTTGGGATTAAATGAATAGCATGATCAAAACCTCGGACATGTGGAATACCTTGCGTAATATCTTCAAATACCTTGGAATGATTATTAATGACCCTTTGGAGATATGGGGAAATAAGAGTCCTATATGTTTGAACATCTAATGAGCATAATTGTGCAATTACACCTTGATGTCCCTTTTTAATCAATTTTTTCATACCATTATAACTTATCACCTTGCTTGGTTTCCCTATGATACCATGTAATTCATATTCCTTTCCTTCCCATAAAAATTTCATGAAATCTTCTAAAAATTAAAAGCCACAGTTCCCAAATATTATAACCATTGAACTCCTAATACAACATCATCACCACTCATTGGAATAGGAATCATTGGACTATTCAATACATATTCTCCCATAGTAAGATTTATATTATGGAATTTCCCTGAGAATTTGATAGTTACTCCATCTGCAATCATTACTTGAAACTATGGTGTTGGATATACGAAGCAATTTAGAGATTTTGCTAATTTATAGTGAATGAAGTTATGAGTACTACAAGAGTCAATCAACACTGTTACCTTTTTTATTTTTGATAAATCCTTAGATCTTGAGAGTTTGAGGAGTGCTAATTCTAGCCAATGCATGGCATGATATGGTGGGAGTAATCTCTTCTGAAGTACTATCTTTTACTTCTTCCTCTGGATATGGTTCTTGTTCTTTTGGTTCTTCCTCTTCACATTCTATGTAAAATCATTTCTTCTCACCACACTTATGTCCTTTGCTATACTTGTTGTCACAATTAAAAAACAGGACTTTTGCTCTTTTTTCATCTATTTGTTGAGGTGTCAACCTTTGAGGTGGGTTAGAAGAAGTAAAAATATTCTCTCAATATGTGTTGGAGGTGCTCTTTCTGGTAGCCATCATCATATTTTTACTTTCAACCTTCCTTGCCATCATGAAGGCCTTCTCCAAGTATGGTGGTTCAAAGAGACACACCTCATGTTGAATGTTATCCTTCAAGGTGCCAATGCAAATATCTAATAGATTATCTTCTGAAATGTTCTTCACTCTAAGACTTAGCTTCTAAAACTATTTGATGTGCTCTACAACTGGACCTTTTTGCTTGAGATTTATGAACTGGCTAAAGAAGGTATTGCTATTAATATCCCCATAATGTGCAATCAATTCTTTGGTGAATATAGACCAAGATATAATAAAGTCATTTTTATGATCACAAAGTCATTGGTACCATACAAATTGATCAGGCTCTAAATATATTGATGCAATAGTTACCTTTTGCAATGTCATGTCCCCTCCCATGGACCCAATTCGAGGAAGGGAACATGATACCAAAATTTGGGGCTTTCACATAAACTCATCCCATTCATTAGATTCATACAAATAAAATCTAAAGTGTGCATATGCAAATCAAGCAAATATGCACAGCGGAATAAAACACCATCCACACACATTTCCCATGCATACAACATATTAATACAATCATCAAATTAAAACATTGCAAAAGTAAATACACATATAGAATATACTCATCTTCATTGTGAAATGATCCTAAGCAACTAGCTATGCCGCTCCAATGTTCCACCCAACCATAGGTCTCTGCCTAGCCTGTATTTTTTTAGCACTCAGAGACCACCCCCGAGTTGGGCATGATTTATACAAGGAAAAGGGGACATTTATACTCATACACAACCAAATAATCACTGCATCTAAGCCAAGCCAATCCACAGCTAGGTTTATTAGGATAAATATGAACCCTCTTCATTTCTGGATGCTTACACTCAAGCTCAAGCCAAAACAATGGATACCCATATCCCATACCACAACATACACTACTTACACACATCAAAAATCCATCATTGGGCACGGATACACATTTTAACAATGGGAATTACAACAAGATGACCATGGGTTTCCCCAAAATCGTGGGCACACCAAAAACGAATTGTGGAAAGAGAAATTCGACCACAGGGAGCAAAACAAATTTCTCCCACAGGTTATGGGCATTCCTATGGAAACAAAGGCCTCAATGAAACCCCAAATCGATTTGTTCTCTTCCCCACCAATAACCAAAACAAAAACGCCCTTCCCAGCTAGAAAGATGAAGGAAAACACAAAAAAACCATGGAGGAAAATGCCCAGGAAGCTCCAAACTCGTGAGAGAGTAAAGCTGGTTGATGGGTCATGGCTTGGGGAGCAATTCACGGCTCTTTTATTTTCCAAGAAGCCAAACATGATTTTCCATCAAGGGTGGCTTTCCCATACCCGAATTTGGACAGCCATACCTCCCGTTCCCCAAGGCATTAACTATTTCAACCAAATCTTGGGAGAAATGAATGATTGGGTACAAAAGTCAACATGGGTAGTTGAGGGTTTTATGGGTTCTCTCATTGACACTTGGCTTGACTTTATTGGCTCCAAGGGTTTGAATATTTCCATCCCAAATCCTTGTAAAATCATGCCCCCATCTCTTATTGCATTGCATAGCTAGTTGTGGGTATTTTATTAAAATGCATATTTACATGATATTTGAAATTCCAATGTGCCTGGCTAGCACGTAAACCATATGCATCACTAAATCGATGGCGGGGCCTTGGCCTTGAGCTCCTCACCATGATTTTATAACAATATTACATCATTTACATTTCAATGCAATGGGGTCAAAATCGGGACATTACATGCAAAGTTGGAACCTGTTCTAGATCAAAGAATTGCTCCATTTGGAATATCCATGTTAATTGATCATTTCCATCAAACTTTATCATGTCAATATTGGGAAGTTGGGTACCCCTTGGTGACCATCCCCGATGAATTCCATTACCAGAATCATTTCTTCTTGGAATATTCTTATTCATGCAAGGTTTCTCAACATGATAATTATCTTTATCCTCCTGAGTATCTTGGAACACATCATCACCTGTAGGAAGAGTATCCCTTGAATTTTGTATGAGATTAACAGTATTTGTCATATTCCCCATCAATTTCACCTCTACATTGAGTATATTAACGTTTCTCACCGAACCTTTCATATTTTCCTCCATTTTGTTCAAATTCTCCTCTAAATTATCCAAATCAACATTTTTCATAGACCCTTTAATCATATCTTCCAACTGGGACACTCAAAAAGAGAGGTCTTCGCTTTCATCATATGTCGAGAATGGATCCTCTGGTGGTTTGGATGGAGTGTAGGTATTTAGACTTCCTTTTTGTGGAATTTTGAACAATATAAATATATATCACACCTTATGTGTCACCACAATTAGATCCTTCTACTCAAATATAATCAAAAATAAAAATGGCGTACCTTTTCAAACTATGATTGGAAGACAGTTTTAAGGCCAACTTGAAACTGATGCAAATTTTAAATTTCTACTCCTATGGTTCTGAAACATTGTACTTTTGTATCTTGATGCGTCCTATTTCCAATGCCACAGCTTTGACCTAATTTGTATTTACCAATAAGAAGTTATTGCGAAACTCCCAACACCTCTTATTTTTGGTATTTCTATGATAGAGAACTTGTAATGTACACCACGTGTCCAATATTTTGTATATGAGTTTTAAAACCCTACCAACGATAATGTCACTACTACATTTTTGGCCTTTAGGGGGGGTTGTATTCCGCCCCCAAAAGTGACCTATGGGGGGGGTTTTGGCTTTGGGGGCGGTTTTGGATAAACAACCCCTAAAGGCACTGATGTTAAAATTTTTCCCCTCCAAGGGTGGTTTTTGATGAGATTGAAACCACCCCCAAAAAGTGACTTTTGGGGGTGGCTTGTGACCCCCCTCGTAGAGGTCTACGGAGGTGGTTTTAAACCCCCCTCGTAGACCCCTTCATAGACACCTACGGGGGCGGTTTTGAACCCCCTTCATAGAAACCTACGAGGGCGGTTGTGAAACCCCCTCATACAAACCTACAAGGGAGGTTTGGAACCCCCCTCGTAGAGGACTATAGTGGCGGTTTCAAAACCCCATCATAGAGGCCTATAGGGGTGGTTGTGAACCCTTCTAGTATAGTCTTATAGGGGTGTTTTGGAACCCCCCTTGTAGAGGCCTATAGGGGCAGTTTAGAAATGCCCTTGTAGAGGCTTATAGGGGTGGTTTTGAACCCCCCTCGTAGAGGCCTATAGAGGCAGTTTGAAACCCCCCTCGTAGAGGCCTATAGAGGTAGTTTGAAACCCCCCCTAAAAGTATTTATTACAAAACTTTGGGGGCGGTTATAAACCCCCCTCGTAGGTACCTACGGAGGCGGTTCAAACCCCCCCTAAAAGTATTTATTACAAAACTTTGGGGGCGGTTATAAACCCCCCTCGTAGGTACCTACGAAGGCCCTAAAACTCTTTACAAACCTTTCAGGGAGGTTATAAACCCCCCTCATAGGTACCTACGGAGGTAGTTCGAAACCCCCCCTAAAACTCTTTACAAACATTTGGGGGCAGTTATGAACCCCTCTCATATAAACTTACAGGGGGGGTTTTGAACCCCCCTCATTGTAACATACAAGGGCAGTTTTGAACCCCCCTTGTACTGACATATGAAGTCAATTTAGAACCCCCCTCGTAGCCATAATAAATCATAATAAAATATATTTTATTAAAAATATCAACATTTCAATATCATTAGGGCATGAAGGAATCGAACCTTCAACCCCCTGCTTGTAAAGCAGGCACTCATCCATTGAGCTAGAACCCTTTAAGAATTGTGGAAAGGGGCAATATTAACATCAAGATTGCATCATTTGTAATTCTTAAGAAAATACTAATAATCCAAACATTGTTTCAGACTCGAGAGACCTAAGAAAGTAGTCTAAATGTCTCTGACCTTCTTTAGATATATGCTAACCTCTTCAAATCGTATGATGTAATCAAGATAATGTAGTTGTATGTTAGGAAATTCAAATTTACACTCTTAAACATATAATTATGCATCCAATTGACCTCAAGTTGGAATTTAAAAAGAAGAATATTATGCCACCCACGTAGACACTCAGTTTGCTTGATTGTGATCATGCCACTGTACAGTACACAAAGTAACAACAAATAAATGTGTTTTGGAGCTATGTAGAGTTGAATAACACTCACCATCCTCATTATGCTCAACCACAAATCCCTAGATTGTGATTTTCATCCCACGATCTCTTTTGAAAAATTTTTCCTTTATAACCAATGTTTCCAAAATAAAAACATTTAATAATCTTGTCGGTTTTCAGATTACCTAATCATTTGGCTTGCTGCTATCTTTGTGCCCACCTACCCTTGCCTTTTCCTTTAAATTTTGTTTCCAAGGCTACCTCTGAAGTGTCATGCCCACTATTATTTCCAAATTGCTTCCTCCATCTTTCTAAGAAAACTTATTGCCGAGTTGTTCGAATGCTAGGTCTATATTAGAAGTAATGTTCAAAGTTTAATAGAATTTTTGGAGGGTAGACTCTTCAAGGTTACGATGACAAGATTTCCTCTTCCATCTTCTTATCAATAGCCTTTTACTGCTCTCGAATATCTCTACAAGTGGTCTTGAGGGGAATCATGCTCTTACATTTCAATTGAAAACAAGATAATATTCAAGATACAGGCTCTACCTTTATCTGAGGTTTCAAGCATATTCTGAAAATTCCATCAAATGATGAATGCATTGTCCCCAATTTCAGCTTTAGGCAACATCTCATCCATGATGGAAAGCTTAATGAGCATGATACCATCTTTATTCTTCACATCATAATTTTCTCTATCATCTTCATCACTTTCAATCTGGATTGCTATTCCCAATACCAATCTGTCCAAACACATGTACCCTCAAGCATGATATTGGACAAAGTTGCATGTTTATATTTTTTAAGCCAAAATATTACACTAACTATACTTAAATAGGAACTGATTGTTTGCTGGAAATCTAAACAAAGACTAATTTGTGTACCTCTAAAACTAGCAACTTGGCATTTGGAAAAATGAATACCCACACCCAGGTAGCAGCCAAGTCTCATGCACTTAAACGTCATACAGGTTGTTGATCCACTTAAACAACAATACCTAGGACCCACTACCTTGGTAGTTTTCCTTGGTGGTTATATTATCTCCATAACAATGGCAGTCTTTCCTCTTCATCATCCACAACAATCCCACGAGTACCCACACCTCTTCACTCATGAAATGGCTTGTCACAAAGATGGCAGCATCTTCTTCATATCAGATCTCTTGAGAGAATTATTAAAGAGTGTGTTGTCTATGGTATGTGTGTCAGCTTATCAAAATAGCAGCTGCTCAACAATTATTATCAAACAATGACTGCCTCAATGTCAGCACTTCACACTTGCTTTAACCTTTGGATTATCTCTTAACGGACTCGACACATTTTGATAGTAGCTATTTTACCTTCGACAACTCCTTTCTATGTTCTCTGTTCACATGTATTGCAGTTCCTTGGACGGTCACTAGACATACCGATTCCTAGGCCTTCACCCACTTTCAACCTTGGTTTTTCTCACCGTGGCTCTAATACCATATCAACTTACACAAAAGTAGAACAAAGAGGATACAAATTTTGAGAAGGGAACCATCCAAATTTATCATCATCTGTTCCTCGTATGTACTCTTCTTGTTTATTCATTACTAAATCTAAAGTAATTAACATACTTTTTATATATGTAATCAATATTTAGAAATTACATTAAAATTTCACCTTTAAGTTTGGAAAAGATAATTAAGCATACGGAAATAAAAATATCAGATTTGTGTCCATTAAATTCAGAATTAGGAACAGATTATAATGTTAAGCATCCCTCTATCTCAAAATTGAGAATCTGTCACATTATAATTTTATGTATAAAGTTTAAATTAGATTTGCAGCGATCATATTTACCAAATCTGGCAAATTCATAGCCAGTACATGAGATGCAGTAAATTAGCAATTTCTCTAGAAAAACTTGCTGATTGCAGTGACTTAGACTACCTTGTATGCCTGTTTGATATATTGCAAAGTATGCTTAAATTTTATCTAATTAACCATTTTAGGTTCACAATGTTCATCCCTGATAACAAATGGCAGATATTTTCTAACAAACAAACATTTCTTGTGCTCTAAATTTCTATAGGCATTATTTTTTAACAAACAAACATTTCATGTGCTCTAACTTTATAAAGGCGTCAAAAATATGTAACTTCTATAAATTTATTTTAGTTGTTCTCATAAATAATGACACTGATTCTAGCATGAAAATAACCCAAACAATACAGCAGAGCAACTCTATTCTACACACTCCAGCTTGTAAGAAAAACATTAATGTAAAATAGAAAAGGAAAGAAAAGGTTGAACACAAAATCCCATTTGAAAAATCACTACTGTAAAAGCAATGTATGAAAATAAAATTTAAACCTGATATTTTTATCCTACGCCATTTATCATTCACATGGTATCTACTCTTCCCAAGAAATTCTGCTATTTTCTTCCAATTATTACTATGTTCATCTTGCAAGCTATAATTCTCTCAAAGAAACATTAATGAATGCATGGATCAACATAGATGTTGAAAATAAATACATGTATAAATAAACACAATCGATTTCATTCAATCAAATACTGAATTGAATTTCTCGATAGAGGCCTAATGATGTACAATTGACTCTGAAAAGCATCACAGAACGTGTTAGCGGCATAATGAGACCCTCCAGTAAGAAATTATTGCTCAACTGGGAAACTGTAAAATATATCGTTTCAGTGTATTGATTTCATCTTTTGTCCAACCAATTTCTTTTGATCTTTCATACAGAATATGAGTTCGAAGATAAACACTCATAAGAGGTCTCCAAGGTAAAGCAGCCGCTGCAACCAAAAATAAAAGACAACAATGCATCCAGTTAATCAGATAAAAGTTGTTCTTCTAAGAAAATGAGGAATAAGCATATGCACTTAATGTTTTGTATATAATAAGTTTTTGGAACATGCTCATCATATCATGTCACCTTCATAGCATTAGTATGGGCCTAGGGTTAGTTCCCTTCACCCATCACTTAACTTTTTGGTTTTTTTAAGAAAAATTGAAAAAAGAGGAGGAAGCATTTTTTTGCAAGGTAGCGAGCTTCCTGAAAATGACCCCATACGGATTGTTTAGGAAGCACGCTTCCCCAACACTTCCTGGACGCTTCCTTTGGAAGCGAGCTTCGGGAGCAGGGGGGCACTTCCACGTAACATAGGCCAAAACTTCAACCACATTGTGCATGACAGCATGCTATATTATTTTTGTCAATATTTCATGTTAATTTCATAAAAGATGATACTTGAGTTCAAGTAAGTTCCAACAAAATTTTGCACTCTCAATGTATGACTAAAGACATTTTGAATTAATCTTTGTCAATCAATAATACCCTACTAAAACAATGAATGAAAACTAATCAATTTACCAATTTGCTTCCAACAATTACAAACTTCTGAATTTTTCTTTCTGTTTAAGATCATATGGATGCTTTTTTCTTCTTCAAAACCATGTTCCCGTAGAAATCAATTTGTTTCACCCATTAGGTATGTTGAAGTAAAAGACAAACATGAAAGACTATGCATAACAATACACAGTTGAGTTCAGAAGGAATGGGCTCCCATTGAATTTGAATCAAATAAATAAATCAAAATGAAGTATGACTCCTTCATTAATATTCATATTCTCAATTACTAAATGCAATCAGTTGTGATGCTAAAGATGTTACCCTACTTTAAAAAATATGGTAGTTCAATCAATACCAATCAATAAAAAGAGATATATTTCTTGCACCCACAATTGAATTTCATTTCAAGAGGAATGAACTTGAGAGTAGCCATTCATTCCATACATCATAGTTTTCTTTATATCATCCATGTCACTAGAACTAATGTCAAACTTGATACTTCTATGTGGATTTTGTTAATCTTGGTGTATAAATTTCATTTTGAGGACAAAACTCAATACCTACTAGATAATAAGATTGTAGAAAACCGAACTTATTCCTCCATTCATTCAATTCATTAAGCTCAAGAAGAATCAGTTTGTAATACATATAAAGTCAGCCTACCAAGAACACATCTAATATAACCAAGCTCATGTGAAGGATTGTCTAGAGGTAGTTTCTAGATACACATGAACCCTTGTTAGATCTTTACCAACTCTACAAAAAATGCATATATAGAAGTGCGATTATAGTGTAAGGATGAAGGCCAACTTGGAATCTACATGAAAATACCAATTAAGTGGAAAATCTCTAAGTGAAACTAACAGACAAAATTTTCTTGCAACCTCTTAAACCTTAGTGGGTCAATGAACTTATATAGCAAGCTACCATACTTGGTTCATTTCCAAAAAAAATATCTTGTTTCACTGCCTAGTAAATGAATTTATTAGAGGCATGATATTCTATGAAAGACAATTTTTTGAACCTATGAAGTATCAGATGTAATAGGTAAATTAGAGGTCCATAGAGCAGACTAAATGCCATTTTAACACCCAAAATGAGTGAATATATAGGTAGAGACTATTAATTAGTATTATTTTCTTATATTTTCTCACCTCAAACACGCACTAGCAAACATTTAATTGAAAAAGGAATATTCGAGCTCTTTTAAAAGAATATTTTCATGTTCAACTCTAGAGGGCCACAAAAACCTTGTGCAATTCAGCTGCCTTTTCTTCTTGACTGTTAATGGGTTGTGGTTTGAGAATTTTTTCCAACACTGTAATGAAGTTACCCAAAATCTGATATGAAGCACTGTATAATGGTTTGTTTGACGTGTAAGGTAGTTCATTCCTCAATCAACATGTACCACGAAAATGCACAACCCCAAACTTGATTCTATTTATTTTTAATTACCAAATAAGAAAACAGTCTTAATATACATGAAGTAATGAAAGCACTAATTCTGTAGCAGTATTTGCATTTATTGCAAGTGGAAGAATTCCAACTCAACTACACATTAAGTGAAAATTTAAGATGGACAATCAATTGCTTTAGATCTAACCTTTTTGTATAGAAATATGCTACAACTCCCTTTACATAACGTGGCTACCTATAGAGTGTTGTGATTTTCCTATGACAGCGTATGTGATTTGAGACGATGGTTTTAGCAGCTGATAATAGAGTAACCTTTGAGCTTGTAATACGTATGTTGTCCAAGAAGAGAGTCTCCCAAATGCTGAGTCTAGATTCCAATAAGCAGGCAACAATATCACTGATAAAGAATGGATTCCTTTGCAACTTTAGAAGTCTTACTATGGTTTGAACAATAAACTCGTAGAGGAGACGTGACTTCCATAGTTGTAAATAATGAGTAGCATAGAGAAGGCTTCTTGGAATTGATATTGATCGGTAGAGAGACAATGAAGCTGGTTTTCCAAATTGTTTTTGGCCCAACTTGTGGATCCAATCCACTTACTACAGTGGATTAATGGTATTTGGTTTTGTGTCCCTTTGCATTGTTTTGTCGTAGCTGCCTAATCTTAACTACATAGTAGGGTTCTCTCTTATAGGAGCTATAACTATAATTACCTACTGCACTATGGTCTGGGATTTGTCTGCAAGCAAGCCTAGACCCTTGGGCTTATCTTATGAAAACCTAAAGTCCAAGACGGACACTGCAACAGCATTCTCAGTGTTGAATTCATTAGGAATTATTGCTTTTTCCTTTAGGGGTCATAATCTTGCTCTGGAAATACAGGCATTGTACTCTTGTGGCAACATAGACTTGTGTTTCCTTTTGATTACGTATTTTTGTCTATAAATTCTAGAAAATGTTACAAGTTGAAATTTGATAGATTACCTTAACGATGATCTTTCTTTCCTATGAGATTGACTAGGAAATTGTATCTGAGAATACAGGCCACCATGCCATCCAGTCTCAAGCGTCCTTCCTCTGTACCAATGTGGAGAGGAGCAAAGGTTGATTATTTACTCATGGAAATGTGCTTGTTCCCCATTGCAATTGGAGGTTACTGGGCTTATGGATATTTTGTAAGTACCAATCACTTCCCTTCTCAAACTCGTATGTGAGTAAAATTATAAATTCCCTGAGTTTGTATATTTTATTGAATTATTTTACGGTAGTAAATTCCATGTTGTTGCTTTATTTCTTCCTAGTTTGTCATGCTAAGTTGCAAATAATATATTCTCCTTCAGCGTCTTCTAAACCTGCATCATTCAAAATTATGTTGTTAATTGGTTGGTCTCATTCATATTGTTGTACATGTCATTTTTTCTTAAAGAACATAATATTTTACCATTATAATTTATGGAGTATCATGAACTTACTCTAACTGGCATCATTTTGGAATTTTCCATTTGTTACTTAATTGATCCTCTTCTATAGCCATATTTAACTTGTATGTAGTTTTTCTTCCCTACATTAACAACAAAAAGACAACCAAGTTCAAGAAAAACATGGTTGAAGTTGTTGCCTTATAATGGAGAAATCTGGTTCCTTTAATCGGGTGGTGTTTAGGTTGAGGATTGTTGAATTGATATCGTGGTGAGGAGTTGATGAATGCACCTTCTTTATCACACTAGACACATAAGATTCCTCTCATCTCACTCTATTCTATTTCCAGAATCTACTCTGCTTGACAATGCCATTTCTCTACTTTCGTTGGGCATGTTACTATCATAGGCCTTTCTCTCTCATGAAAAAAAGTATTTTTTTATTGTTAAGAGTCTCCTAAAGAATTGTAACCCAATGCCCCCCGTATTTTGTCTGTAATATTAATCAGACTTCTTCACTTTTGCCACTGGTTAGGCTGGTTTTATCTTGACTTTTCCATTCCACCAAGACCAACAAACTTAGAATGCCTCTTTGGGACCACATGCTAAATTCATTCTCTGACTCTCATTACAAATGTCTGCTGGAGGAATTTTGAATGCTTTGTATGCCTTTCACAACCAAGATATTGCGAGGGGTCTTTTGGAAACAAATTTCCTTTTGGTCATCTTCAATTGTCTTAGCAACTTTCAAATTTATTCTATTCCAGTCTTTGATAGCTTTGAAGCAGGTTATAACAACCAAACCAATAAGTCGTGCCCTCCTTGGGTTTGTGCTAGATTTCGTGTGTTCTATGGATTCATTTCTTTCTTCATTAGGGTTTCAATTCCCTTTCTTTCCATCCTTGCAGGTCTGTTGGGAGGTTTGACTTTGCTAGTGACTTTTGCATACCCTTGTTTTATGTGGGTTTGTATCAAGAAGCCTAAAAAATATACCTCAGGATCGTACTTGAACTGGGGTCTTGGTATACCTGGGATTCTTTTCAGTCTGGCATTTTCAATTGGTGGAGTATAGAGCATGGTTGACAGTGGTTTAAAGCTCAAGTTTTTCAAGCCAAATTAGCATTCTCTAAAACAGCTGAATGGAAATCGGTACTTAATATATTTGGTTTTGTCATTTTGGTGGTCCTTTAACGTATAAAATAGATAGCTCAAGCATATCCCACAACACTTATCAAGTCAGGGATCATTTGGTGATTATAGGATTTTGATGTATATATATTCATTGTTCAATCTAGAGACACAATCATAGCAAATATGATTAAGCCAAATAAATGTTCTTCAATATTGGTAGGTTAGTTGGCCGAAATTTTTTAGTTATAATGTTTATCTTCAAAGAAAATCTACAAAGTTATCTCTTACTAGCATGCATTTCTGTTGCAAGTGCAATACTGTGTAGTTTTGACATATTTTTCATATTCTTCATGAAAGTTTCCAATTTATGATTGACAAAGAAAAATGTTCATACAACATATATACATATTTTTTAAATTATTGACCAAAAGTAAAATCACAACTTACCAATTGTAACTAGGAATTTTATCAAATTTTTACTTGGCTAGCCAGCTCAGAGAACAGAGCCATCAATGGCATTCCCCAAATCAAACCCTGTGCTACATCTACATTGATATTTAGTAATCTTGACCCTATGTATTAGGTGTTTTGGACCCATACTGTGATTGTTAAGGCGCTTTATGAGAATCAATAATGACACATGTCTTTCAAGGAATTGAATGTGCAAATCAAATCTTGTGCTACATCTACATTAATATTTAGTACTCTTGACCCTATGTATTGTGGTTTGCTTCAGTTTCTCAAACTGGGTCAGATAGATCAATCACTCGCATAAAAAAATGGTTTATGCCTATCACTAATAGTAGTGAGATCCAAACTGCTACGAGCCTTTTTTGTTTGAAAGGAGTTAGAATCACGTAGGGGAGAGTATTCACGACATAATTTCCTAAGTATATTATTGGTTATTCACGAATTAGTGGGGATAATTACTTAACATCGTGAAGCCTGATATTGAATGAAGAAGGAAAGTTATGTTTGTTCGCTCAGCAAAGTCCCTAAAGGCAAGCAGGTAAGATCGCCATGCTCAGGAAGGATCAGGACCCAAACCCATACTCTTACCGTGGAATACTAGTGGGGTATCACAACTACAAATAGTACGAAACAAACCTAATAGACAAGCCAAGCCACAACTACTACTCAATGGCCTTGCTCATATAAACCTTAAGCTATATTAGCTATAGCTGCTAGTAGTACTACCTAAATACATATGGAAAATATAGACTTGCTGCAAGTGGGAATTTTTTCTTTAAGCCTTGTAGTTTGCATGTATAACCAGCATAGATCCATCTTAAACTAGTCACAAGATTACAAGATGAAAATTATGTAGAATACCAAAGCAATTTAAATACATGTATCAAGGAAAAGAGAATCCATGTCCTTATGAAAAATTCAAACATTCAAATTAAACACCAGCCAATCTGGTTTGTATTTGGTACTAAGCAAATAAAAGGTTTTGTAGAGAGATAGCATGGAATTCTTCTTCATAGTTGGTTACACAAAGATACCTTCTAACAGTTTTAAGTTTTTAACATCTAAGACCCTGAATAATAAATAATTAATAATCCATAATTCTATCAAGTAATGTAAAGGAAATGCGTACCAAATTTAACTTGAAGGTAAGTGTTGAAAAATAAGTAGTCTGTATTACTTTCATTGTCCTTCGAATATATCTCCTCCTCCTTCATCCCTTTGGTATATTTTCTTCAAACAATTGTAGGTGTGCACCATTGTTGTGACAAATACAATAAACTGGTAGTTCCAAAATATCATTTGGTGTTAGATTAGTAGGTGTGAAGCTTCACAATTTTGAACCTAAAGGAAAAGACTCCAACAGGACCGAGGAATCATTGACTTAAAAAAATTAGAGGAAGTAGCTTATTTGACTTCCACTTCCTACAGAATCGTGGATCAAAATCGTGATTGCAAATCCCAATGCTTGTGGGTGTTAATTCCTCTTCCCAGGGATCGAAGTCAGGTTGCATGGCACCGGGAATCATGAAGATTGATATTTGCAGCCTTGAAGGACCAGAAGTACTTTACTCTTGGTAGAGGTTCATATTCAATTGGAATAATGGAATGATGTAAAACCAAAAGTGGGCATTGCATTTTAACTTCACAATGTCTGATAATAAAATTGTTTCACTAAGCGCCATGTTTTTGTTATCTGAAACAAAAGAAACGAAATCTTGATTCTTACATATGCAAGTAAAAAAAATGGAGTCAAAACTGATTAGGTAATTGAAATTCAATTAGGAAAGATTTCCATAGAAATAAATTACACTGCAGCAGAAAGCAATGTTGTCAACTCAGGATTGTTTTGACTTTTCTATTGTCTTCTCTTTATGGCCTACGATTTCTCTTATTGGTTTTATCCTATACACTAGGATCACTGAAAGATATCCTCGGAACAAGGCTTGTGTGTTCATTGAACATGGAATTTAATTGGATCATAATTAAAACCCATTGCAATCACTATAGATGAAATACATTGAAGCTGACTCAATGTGGATCAGACACAACTAAGAGGAAGCTTCTCAAAGTCAGAATAAGGATGAATCTCATACTTGAAGATCAAGTAGATGTTGGTTGGTTATAAATACAATGAATAATATCAGTATTCTTATAGATACATTTGCTTGGAGAAAACCACGATCAAGTATGAGATTGAAGCCTGAATGACTTTCTAGGCTACTCATATTTGAAAAGGAATAATAGGAAATATACACATTCCAGACTAGTATTATAGTAATGTGAAGAATGCCAAATTGTTGACAAAGGAGCTATAGATGGTTATGATTTTCATGCTTGTTTTGATGTCAATTGTTCTTCTCCAAAACAGAAAGAGCTGGAGTCAAATAATTATTTGATTTGTCTGGTAGATGGGCAACCTACCACATGCATATAAAACTATGTCAAAGCCATTGAAGAAGGTAAGCCACTGATATCAACAAGGCAATTTCTTCTGTTAGACTTTGATTACTCAAAGAGAGTGTTCATGCTACTTCTTAGTGTAGAAAGTGCTAAGACATTGGCTGTGCTTACTAGCTCATAAAGTCCTTGCCCTTGCTCTACAACACATTCATAGCAGATCTGGGAAAATGCAAAGTCATGCATATTAATCATAATGGAAATGGAAATGCAAAAAAGACATTAGGCATTCAAGAACAGGTACTCACGTCAAAGCTCTTATTCCTTGCAGTTGAATCATGCAAGGCCTTTACACAAATATCTGCTACATCAGCAACTTATCCCCTATAGCCATAGGAAGTAATATAAATGTCTCTACTCGTGAATAACCATAAATATTGATATTGTCAGAGCCTGCAAGAGATTGTAATGTTGAGTTTCTAACCTGTGTAATCATGTTTCCTTAATCAAAGACAAGTGCATGCTGGCCTCAAGGCTCTTCCTGAAATTCTCATGAGGCAGGTTCAATAAGTTTTCGATGTCACTTTTCATGATTAAGGATGTAGATATAACCACCTAAATTTCTCACCCAAATGTTGGAGATAATTATTCAACACTGATTTATTTTCGCTGAAAATGTGCAATGAGATTAATAGGCAAAATTACAAACTAAGCATATTTTTTCCATGAATCGAGGCCCCACAAACACAACAAAAACAGAAAAAATATTATACTAGTAGTGGACCTGGTCGAATTATTGTGTAGCCAAGGCCAGATATTCGCAGTGTTTTCTCGCTAGCCTTCCAAATTCAACAACATCAAATTAAATCTAAGCATCTAGTTGCAAGAGCTGTGAAAATATTTTGACCATTTAACCAGTTTGGCAAGAGAGGAAAAGATTTCAAGTACAATAATGACCTGCTTAGCTTTGCGAAATTTCTCTCTTGTGGTAGGTTCAATACCAGATCCTGTACAAGAAACCAAAACAAAATCCGTCTCTTGACCACTCTGCAAAATATATAGAAATCAAATGTTATTATCTGCTGACATATGCAAGAACCAAGGAAAAAGACATGTCTAAAATCTACTTTAACTGTATTGCAAAGTTGAATCTAGCTTAAAGAGATCGTGCGGTTGCAATCGCTGTATGTGTGAATGGAGTCCATAGTTTCTATGAGCACATTTTTCCTTTCAATCCGTATGGTCAAGATATGTAAAATATTGGAAACTTCAAATCTATAGCACACATCCTCTTGGTCTCAATCCTGTAGGATTGAGAATCAAACTCTTAATTCTAATGAACACAGACCTGTAGCATGTTTTATAAAAGTGAGCATTGAGCCCAATCTGATGATTGCAAGAGAATGCTGAAATAATTGAGTTTAGATCAAGTAAGTTTTGTTTCCCCTACATCAATCAATGTGCTGCAAGAAACTATCAACGCCATCTATGGAAACGTGAAGGCAAAAATTTGAAGTGAAAAAATATTTGTATTTGTTTTTCCTTTGACATTTATGGGACACACACACAGACTTGACATTTATCTGACATATTTTTGGGTCAAATGTGCACAAAGGCATCGATATAAACATATGCACACGGAACTTTGGGTGATTACCTTAAATTCAAGAAAGCGAAGAAGGCATTACTGGAGTCTGCATTAGACCATTTATCAAGGATGCGTTGCATTTGTCTCCATTCACCTACACATCCACGAGACTTAAAATTGATTCAAGTTCATATTTGAATATTGGGTAAATCATCCAAAAATCAAGGAAAAAAACCCTACGTCCATGAGACCTGAATTCAATTCATTTTTCTCTACTAAACCCTGCGTGTTTTCAAAGCATGCAATCACAATAACCAAATGATCCACATAATTATAACCCACAGGTTCAACTCGCTCTGTACTCAATGTAATTTCCATTGAGTGGTCCATTTCAATATTAATACACTGAATTTGAAAGTCTGAATTAGGCTTCTTCTGTTTCTCTCACAAATAAATGGAACAAATCGTTTTCTTTGACAGTGATCTTTCCAGAATTTAACTAGTCTGCAACAACCTCACACATTTAACAAAATTTGACACAATTTTGACTAGAAATAGAGCAATGTTAATTAATTAGAGAATTTGGCATTCATAGGCATCGAACACAAATCATGAAATGACTCAATGCTGCAAAAATATTTTTTCATTAAAACCAGAACTTTATTACATCCCCTGTTTCTACCATATTTTACCTCCATACTCTCTATTGGCCTAATTTTACGTAGCTTTTGGGAGTTTCCTTTATTTTTGGTTTCTGGTTGGTATTGTAGTTCTTATATTTGAAGAAAAGTCTGAGGACAGAGTATTAGCCTGCTGTAGTATTTGGTATTTTCTAGTATTGCCATATGCTTTATATATGAGTTCAACTTTTTGAGTGATAATCCCTGCAGGTTACACCTAGATCAAGCCAAGGATAGTGATAATATCAATCATTAAATTCAACATTTTCTCCACAGTCTTCCCATATCCAATCAGGTGTATCATTCTTTTTGCTTCTGGATCATCAATGATGCTACAAAATATAGTGTAATCCACGTAACTGTGCCTCTAAATATGTGTTAAGTGTGACCAAGTGAAACTCATTCTCCCCAAAAAAAGTCTTCATCAATACCTCCCAAGTCTTTGCACAACCCGTGATTGCCATTGAACTTTGAAGATTTTCTTATGTTGGTGAGAAAAGAAAAGTCCATGCAAATGCAAAATGAACCATGCACTATGAAGGTGTAACAATCACAATTTTCACTAAAACTGTGGTCTCCTCCCTCCTCCTACAGTGTATCCAACCTATGTGTTGCAACTTGCAACTATATGTGTGGTGGATGATACTTTAAGAGGTTCACCATAGTTGGAAGTGATAAACCCTAGGAGAGATGCATTAAGATCCAATTACCAATGCATGGGACATTAGCCATTGGCTGACAACATGACACATGTTTGTGTCAGACACACATGTTTGAGTATTGGACATGCATGGGACACATGCTATGGACACATGTGTAGTCTTCATTATGAGTGTTCATTTCTATTTGAATCTATCCACATCACTATCTATATTGTAAAACCTTTGGGCTGCTTTTAACTTCATTCTATTGCACTTCACTTTTGATATTCTTAGTTAGATTTTCAATTTATAGTGCCTTAGGACCTAGGCATTCTTGATCTATGTATTTCCACTGAATTTGAACATGAACACAAATTGGGTGACTTAGCCTTCCATAATTCTAGTCAAGGTTGTTTCAAATGGTATAAAAATTAGATGATGCCATGAGACACAACGAATTTGGATGCAACAGTAGAAACTCACAATTCATTAGAATTATTGATCTTCTTACAATGAATCCATGAAACCAAATAAAAGATGAACCTTTAAGAAGTGAACTTGGACTATTATATTCTGCAATACAGGGAGCACCTCTCCTCATATCATTTATGTAGGAGACCCACTGCTTCGAGGGTTGATTCTAAATGTCCTGTCAGAAGTTGAGTATGACTCAGTCAAAGATTATCCCTCACAACATTGTAGATGAACAAAGTTTATAGCTAATGGTTATAGTGTTATTTGTTTCCCACAAATCTATTACACATTTATGTGACAAATGCTTTCTCCATTGTCAATTGACTGGGCATTAAGTTTTAATAGTATTTAAGACTTAAGTAGGGGCCCAAACTTAAGTAGATATAACAAAAACAAAGTCTATTCAAACATTGGCAATGTGCCCCTTTACTGGGGCTAACTCTTAGGCGGGTGTAGAAGTACTTGCAGTAAAATTTATTGGAACTGGATGTAAATATAAAGTAGAAACAAACTGGTTGTAAGATTCTGAACAAAATTACAAATGGTTCCACACCATCCTTACTTACTAGGAGAATGCTTGGGAAAAGTATTGGTTCATACAATTTTCTTAGTTTAGCAGCATAGCATAAGTAGTAGTACTTGTCACCCAAAATATCTCAATGAACTTTCTGAAGAATTTTTATAACTTCTAAATGCCTCTTCAAACCCCCACGACCCTTAGATTTCTCGAAAGTAACTCAAATCACATCATTGTCATGCTTTTGGAGTTCTTTCCAGCCAATTGAATAGCCACAGATGGGGGATCTTATATTTTTATCTTTACTTTGTCCTTGTTAGTCTTGGCTCTTTTGTCTTTATGAACCTCCTTAAATTTCTCTTTATTAGGACCCTTATGTGTTCTCCTCAAAATAATGTGACTATTTTTAAGTTTAAACTTTTATTTATGAGCTCAAATATAGTGAATATTAAATGGAGTTTTCAAGGGCAGATATCAAAGTTGATCATCACATGCCTTGCTTTTGGGGTTGTCTATACTTATAGAAATTGAATCAATGGATGTTGCTGGCTTGAGAACTTGTGAGAATTGGTAATCCTCGTGTATCTTGATTTTCATTCCATCTGTTTTTCCGTGTCAACAAAACATCATATGTAAGAGAATGATGATATTTCTATGTTTAGTAATAGAGAGATTTTTTCCTTCCACTTTAAAGCTGATAATTGTGCAAAAAGAAAACATTAATGCTAAGTTGGGGGTACTTTTATTTAGTCATCTTTCTCAAATGAATAAACTATTTGGTCACATGTTTGTTTACTTCTTAGTCAGTATGTAAATATTTTATGCTCACGTGCCTGGCTCATGGAGAAATTATTTGACTCACAATTTGCTTACTTTGATCACTGTGCTTGCTTAATAGATAAAGATGCGTATGCATGGGGTCTTAGGCCACCACAAGGCCCTACAAAGGGAATATTTATTAATGACAAGTCTATCCCATATTTTCCCAGATTTAGAATTTTCCTTAACATTCAGAATTGGAATCAGTATAATCTTGAGTATGGGAATACAATCTGAGCTAACACATTCTGCAATATATCATGGGGGCTTCACTAGAAGGCAATATAATACCACATTCATTCATATTGCGGTATTAAATATTCATGAGAACCTAAAAATTATATTGCTTATATATTAAAGGGCAAAGGGTTTTTTTAATTTAATGTAACAATACAAAAATACTTTGGGGTCTTTTTTATATGTGCGGGCTGAAAAATATCCGCCATATGGAGATGGCAGGATGACAACCCATTGGTGGAGATCTATTCAAAATACAGGTATAGTTTCCTAAGGAAAATGCAGATGGTGTATTGACCGCGGATACAATATTATGTGTTGTGTTCAAGGGTGACAAGGACTAACTGTTTCCGTTTTCTTCGAAGTTTATAATATGAAGTGATTCAAGCCTCTCCCTTTTTGGATTTTTGTGTTTTCCAATTTTTTTTTAACCTTTTTCATTTATTAGATTGAAAAAAGAATAAAGCATGCTATGATACATTAGAGGAAAAAAGCGTCTCAAGGGCATGTGCCTAAATGTCAAGGGCATGGGTCAGGCCAAGGCAAAGATCCGTATTGCAAACAAGGGTTGAGCTAGTTATGTACACTCTTATAGATGTTTCCTCTATGGGTATGGGTCAAATATACATAAGCAGTGGTTTATAGGCATCTTGTAACAGAAAGTGACTATATAGGCAAATAAGCAACATGAGCAATAACCAACGAAGCAGTTTGCATGGATGTTCAAGTGGATATTTTAACGCAAGCTTATGTAAAATGAAAAAAATTTGGGAGCCCATCAGGATGTGGTTAGAAATGAATGAAAGATAAATATGTGGTCTCAAACTCCAAGTAATGATGGGACTAATTGGGCTCCCGGGACTATAAGAATAACTCAGCATGGGAACCAAAATGGCAATGGGGTGCTGACTAGGGTGTCCCATGTTCGGTAGGCTCTGCTGTCAGAATGGTGGAAAATACAGATATGAAGGGCTGACCCACCAATTTCCAACAGGTTCAACCCTATGGTAAGTTTGGGTTGCAAAAGGTTCAAATGCATCTTCACAAAGGGATGGCCTAAACCAATATGCAAGTTTCCAAATATACCAGATAAGATCGAGGAACATGCAGATCATGCTCCTATACTTGGGTAGATTTATATCAAGTATGCTCCCAATGGCCCCACAGAAGATGATCTTAGGTGGGTACAACCAAATGTTTACAACTTCAAGGATATCTTCATTTGATGATAAAATGTAATCCAAGAAGTCATGTGAGCTGGGAGATCTCATAGCCCAAATGGGCCAAGTAACCGAATCATATCCCTCCATCAAGGGAAGATTTTGATCTGAATCTGCCAAAGTTATTTGAGTAGCTAGGTTTGAAACTTCTACGACAGATAGAGGTGATCCAAATGTTTTCCAACATGGAAATGAATTTACACAAACGAAGGTCCTTTCATCCATTATGGTTAGACATATGTTCTTACCATGAGTCGTTACTTTAATTTGAAAAGCAACTTCGGGAAGGATCCTACATATTGAATGGTTTATGTCTGATGTGATCATAGTCTCATCAGATGGATCAACAACACAAATGGTAGACAATAGTTCCTTTCTTGGCGCAGAATGACATTGCAATACCTCCAAGGCCGACATGGGACATGGTACTTGAGCTAGGTCCTCAAGAACATTACTGTTCTGAGCAGCTCGCGTGTTGGGATTATGCATTGTTCTACGTAGAACACCTTTGGGGGGGTGTGGTACTAATTCTATGGCTAATTTCTCAATGTAGAGATAACCATCTGGTTGTGATTCCGACTGATCTGGTGTATTAGGAGAGACAAAATAAGAATCAAGTCTTGTTTGAATGTTCATATCAAGATAACACATGAAGACATTGGCATTAGGATCACTACCCCCTTGGGGGGGGGTTGGCTGGTTTCCCCCTGGCGGAGGTACCGGTGTCAAAATAGTGGGTTGTTGTTTCCCACGACATTGAAGCACAGTTGGTGCATCTCCCTTCCCAGAGTTAGAATCTTGCTTACTCTTGCACTTCTTCTTCTTTCCTCTAAGGTCTATGGATGAAAGGATTAGTAGGTTCCTGCATTTCCTGGCCAGCTGTGGGTTGCGAATTCTGAATAGAAACTTGTCCTGGATCTGGGGTAATCTGTTCAAGATGGTTGACAGAATCCATCATACCATTGACATGAGGTTCATGTGGCAGCCTAGCTGGATCAAACGCAGGTCTTGCAAGTTGGTTACAAAAGGATTGGTTATTTTCTAGAACCTGACCACTCCATGGCGGAATGGGGTTAAGCTTTGGATTTCCCCCTTGTAGGGTTAGGCCTGAAAAAGATTGATTACTTTCTAGAACCTGACCACTCCACTGATGTGGTCCTTGGGTGTGATAAGAATTCCAAGGTGGGATTCCCCTTTGTGGAGACTAGCCCCAAGAAGTTTGGAAACTTCCTGAAACATGACCATTGGGTGGATTGCCTCCTTGCGGAGGTGAGGTCCAAGAAGATTTGTTATTTCTTAGATCCCAACCATACCATGGTGGTTGAACTTGGTATTGAAAATCATTCCAAGGTTGACTTCCTCCTTGTGGAGATGGCATCCGAAAAGATTGTTTACTTCCTAAATGTTGCCTAGTCCATTGTGAACTAGGTTGCATGTATGGATTGCCCCCTTGCGGAGGTATGTTCCATTGAGATTGGTTACTTGGTGGACCACTACCATTCCAGTGTGGGATAGGATTAACAGGTGGATTGCCCCCTTGCAGGGGTATGTTCCATTGAGATTGGTTACTTGGTGGAACATTACCACTCCATTGCTAGTTGGGATGCATGGGTGGATTTCCCCTGTGAGGGGGTGGGCCCCAATTAGATTGGTTACTAGTTGGAACCAAACCACACCATTGATTGTTTCCTTGATCTGGATAAGCATTCCAAGGTTGATTTCCTCCTTGCGAAGGTGGGCCCTAATAAGATTGGATACTTCCTGAAACCTCCCCACTCCATGGCGGAATGGGGTTGATAGGTGGAATGCCGCTAGGCATTGTGCTAGGATAATTCGGAGGATAACCCCCCAGGGAATTTCCACTAATCTGAGGATCATAGCCCCAATTGGCATAAATGTTCCACGGTTCATTGCTTCCACCAGGAATATTACCATTCCATGGTGAAGGGTTGCCCCCGGAAGTAGAGTTTGGACAAGTGTTTTGTATACCATGAGGACTTTGGATTACTCCTAGTGTGTGTTGACCCTGATTAACCGATCCATATGGAAAACCAATGTTTGAGAAGGACATGGGATCCATTGTTGATTTGTGTATATCATTCAAACTTTCAGAAAGAGATTTGATATCACCTAGTGACTCATGGATAGTAAGTGCAACTGGTTCTGAAAGACTCATCAAAGGAGGAATTTCATGAGCATGTGTGTGATGTTTCAATGTTTCAATTTCAACTAGAGTAAGGTTATCAACTAAGTCTGTATTCAGTTCGTGATGTGACGACGAATTCTCAGTGTTTATTTGATGTTGTTCTTCTCGATTAATGTTAATTGAGTTGAAAACCAATTCTGTTTCCAAGTCATTAGAATGTGGTTTTTGTGTTTGTCTCTGCAATGTAGCAGGGCCTTCAATTTCTGGTGACTCACCTCATTGCCATTGTGACTGGAGGATCGGTAGAGTAGCCACTTCTAATAAGTTGACAAAACGATGTGTTTAAAATTATAGTTTGAATCAAACAATCCTAAGGTAGTCTAGACTCAAAAAAATGAAAATTGTCCACACAGTAAAAATTTCCTAAAGATTTCAAGCAAGCAAACTTACTTTTCCAAATTAGAACCGAAGCTCAGTGAAAAGCTGGATTCTAGGGCCTTCTGAAACTAGTAGCTGCTGAGGGATTTCATGTCCTCATAAAATTGCTAGGAGCGAAGGTGTGAGAAACACTTACAATAAACTTTAATCGCCAGGGGTACAAGTGTTGGTTCATGACCACTCACCCTCCCAAGGAGTAAAAGTTCTGAAGTTTGTATTAGGTATTGCAACTATGTCCCACTCACAATAGCCTATGTGATATCCTAATAATAGCCACTAAAGTTACCACTTCACAATCGACGGTCAGTTGGAACAGTTGTAAGTCGAGGAAAACTCTCACTACCAGAAACTCTAGAAATAGTGATGTCACCCCAAGGACTTGTCACTGAACATAGAATCCCCTCGATAAGCTCATGTCCCACTAAATAAGCAAGAAGGGGGAACCACCCTTACTTATCCACATTGACCTCATGCTTGACGCATGTTTCAGAAGCGCTTTCCCGACAAGCATTTTTTGCTACTAATGGATTTGCTCTCAGTAATCAATGCTAGTTTCAAAGTTTTTCAGCCCAAGAGTGTTAACTCTCCAAACCTAATCCGGGGCACTAACCTAAACTTGTTGATGATATGAAAATCAAAAGTTTGTCAATTTTAGATTAAGTGCCAAATTTTAGTGGAAGTTTGCTTAGTCTCAGGAGTGGAAGTGAAACTGATGGTGTTTCGACTCGAAAACAAAATGAACCACACAATGTAAGATGCTCACTACTCTACCTTTCAATTCGATGAATATTCTAAATTAAGGAAGAGTTAGAGGTTCATGAGTTTCTTTCAGACATGCAAAGTTTCTGGTAGATTTCTTATGTTCATGCACAATTTTTCAGAAATATGGATAATAATTGATGTTTAATGATCAATGTAACCCAAACAGATATCTCAAGTAAAAGTGAATCTAATTCTATTACACGGGGGATCTCTGTTTCTCATTCACAAGATCGCCCGAAAGCCTAAGTGAAGAGGATATGCAGAGCCCTTTGGAATGCTTATGAATTAAATCCTAGACTGTTACACTTGAGATCCACTTTCTCATTCACAAGATCGCCCAAAGGCCCAAGTGAAGAGGATACGATTGCTCGAAAAACTGTTTGCAGAAGTCAAATCTATTCTGTTACATGCGAGATCCACTTTCTCATTCACAAGATCGCCATAAGGTGCGAGTGAAGAGGATATGGTGGCTCGACATAAGATGCTTTTGAAAATCAACCCCTAAACTATTACAAGCGAGATACACTTTCTCATTCACAAGATCATCATGAGATGCGAGTGAAGAGGATACGGTGCCTCATACACAATATATCTCGAGAAAACTGAACTCTAAAGATACAATTCTCTCTAATTATGCATGCAAGTTATGAAGACAATTTCAACTTCGAAAATGTAACTAAATGAAAGTTTATTTCTATTTATTAGGGAGAAATTGTCTCACAATGGGATGTTCAAGGTTTGTTTTCCAAATGCAAAATGTGTGTAGATGGTGCTTGCAAAGGCATAGCTCAATTTAATCAAACTTTTCAAGCTTTGTAAAAAAAAAATTCAATTTTTTTTTGCTTTTTGTTCAAAACTAATTTGAAATCAACATTTTCGACTATGTAAAAAAAAGCATATATATATTTGCAATTTTTTTTCTTTTTTTGTTAAACCAAAACTAGGGAATCAAACTATGGAAATAATTTTGCAATTTTTTTTTCTTCTAATCTAAAATATACACAAAACCTTAAAAATGGTGCAAATTTTTTTTCCTTATTAATCCAAAATTAGGACTTGAACCTACTTCAAAAAGTTTTGCAAAATTTTTATTTTTATTTTTATTTTTGTTTTTGTTTGTAATCCAAAATTTATTGAATCCAAACACACAAAAATTCAAAACTAAATTATGCAAAGTTGTTTTTTTTTTTTATTTAGTCCAAAAATTTGAATTATAAAAAAAAAATGAATTCTTTTTAATCTGATGAAAAAGATTTCAAATTTGCCCCCAACAAAAGGCGCTCAAGTTTTTCTAAATCATTTTTATGAAGATTTTTATTGTTGGTATACTAGGACTAGCTTCTGCAAACACATTCACCGATTAGTGTCATAGTTCACAAGGAACGGTAAACTAACCACTAATACCTCGGTGAAATGGCTTGGCCTCAAAATCCTCGTCTTCCTACAGGTCCTTTGGCTTTGAATTTGTTGGTTTGGTTCCTCGTCTACACAACATTCTATTGTATGAATGATTCTGAATCAAAATACACATGTTTTAAAGGAGATCAGCTTCACAAATGGGCATAACCCAATCATCCGACTCAGCAGCATCTAAACAAAGTCATATTTTAATGCTTCGCATTCCAGCTATAACGTGGAGATTAACGCTGACCTTCAACGCTGCACATTCCAGTCATGGATGGCAGAGTTTGATAAAAAATGTAGAGGTCTGATATTTCAAGATCCATGCAGATTTGAGATGCTGAGATTTAAATTTAGAACTCGGATGGGCACCATTTGGAGTCCATGTGAGAGTCACGATTGCTCAGTAGATTCGAAATCTTTCAATGATCAAAGTTTAAATGCAGAAGGTAGTGGGTATCATTACCATCTTTGAATGTAGAATGTGAGGTTTTCAAGGTTGGTTACTATCCGTCAATGCAGAGTGTGAGGTTTTCAAGATCCACGCAGAAGTTAAAGAATCAGAGATCTGGTTCAGAAGTTTCAGGTGGTTAACGCAGAGCTGGAAGATACATATGCGGCGTAGAGATCTAATGCAAACGCCTTCACCCTAAGATTGAAGATTGGTTTAAAGAAATCTTAATGCAGAGATGGAGTGTATGCCTTTAATGTGTTGAGATTCAGCCTTCAATGTTGCACCTGGTTGGATTAACCCTAAGATCTACGAGCCTTCAACGCTGAGAGGATTAATATCGTTTAATATCTGGGCAAAGTTTGTAAATATCCTTCACGCCGAGTTTGTAAATATCCTCACGCAGAGTTTGTAAAGATCCTCATGCAGAGTTCGAACTAGCACTCAAGGACCAGACAACGAAATCGTTGGTGGTAGAGTTTAAAGACAAGGTTGGATCGGTTTGTACACCTTCCATACTTCAACGCTGAGGGTAGCATTGGTGCGTCCAAGATTTGACTTACGGTTTCATGCAGAGATAAACGATTCATGCAGAGAGCTTAACACTTCACCATTCAATTCACGCAGAGTAATTACTCAGGATTTTAAAAACACGCATAGCAGAATGAAAGCTTCTACGATTTCTTTGCTAACTTCTAAATGAAAGCTAATTCAGAAAGATGTGATGCGATTTTGAAACTCAAGCTTTACTTTCTTTGAAATTCAATCTTTAACGCAGAGAATTAAAACACCGAGTTTAAAGATTTGCAGAGCTATTGCAGAAATTTAATAGCTGGGCAGAGTTCTTTTTATTAAAAATATTCAACGCTGGGCTTGGTAGAGTCTCGTGTTAAAAAATTTCAACGCAGAACCTTTAAGATCATTGAATGCAGATGATTTAAAAGCTATGCAGAGATCAAAGCTTCAAAAAATTTAACGCAATAGAGATCGAAATAGAGTTTACACTCAAAAATGCAGGCAGAGTTTAAAGAACTTAGATTTGATTGGTTTTTAAGGTAGTTTGCTGAATTAAAGGTGTAGCTAGGCTAGTCTGAAGCTTTTCAAGCAGGATCTTAGGGTCTTTAATGGATATTTAAGCCACACAGGAGTATATCTGAAGGAAGAACACCCAAAAATTGAAGAAAAATCAGGAAAATGCAAGAAATTTCAACAAGCAGTATTTTCGCCATTCTGATAACAGTATTTTGTGCAGGGTTGTGTCTACACTAGTTTAACTATTTTGCTAAGAGATGGTGAGTCTCTACGTCAGAGATGAACAGATTATCACAAGTTACTTTAAAATCTAGATTAATTCATCAATTAAGATAAACAAATTTAAGATCTACAGCCATTTAAAATTTAAATCACACAATACAAGCAATATCTAAACACTATAATGGCAGAAACTTGAATCAATTCATGCTAAAACAATGGAGAAGATACATAATTACCATCAATCCTGGTGTGAATGCCTCCTACCTTGCCATAAATTCTCCTTCCTCCATCCTTGCTTTTGAAGAATTGGAGCTCTTCTCCTTCCTTTAGAATCTCCTCAGCATGCCTTTTTTTTTTTGATCTCCCTTTACCATGCCTCCCATGCCTTTCTTATATAGCATTGGGAAATGGGCCTCAGGCTTCTCTTTTGAGTGTGGGCTAATCCCCTTTCATGATTTTAGATCATTTTCACTTAAAAACCCCTTTTTCCATAGTTTTTAGGCCTTTTGCACCATTTAGAATGATTTTAAGCACAATTAATGCATTTTAATGGATTACTCAGAGATGATTCATCTCTGAATGAACTTGTATCACGTCTTCCTGCTGCAGGTGCATGGTAAAAATGTGCTTCTTCCGTTACCTGACTAAGGGTGTTAATTTTATTGTTAACAAGATGAATCCCCAAAATATAAATGTTTGCAGCAGCTACTCCTCCTCTCTCTCACTAATGCGAAGTGAGTGAATGAGTGAATGAATCAGTGACACACTCTCTATTTATACAATGACTTGACTTTCCTTTTATTCTAACTGGGACGACCTCCCTTAGGAGAGTCTAATATCCTTTTACCACTTGTCACTGGGATGACCCCACTAGGGTGGTCTAATAATCCTTTAACCCACATGGCTCATACAATTCCGACCCCACCAAGGTGGTCTAATAACCCATCAAATATAAGTTACAACACTTACAATATAACTTGCGACACTACTTTGAGGTCTAATGCCCTGTCATACATGGGAGGATGGACCTCAATGACTTTACATGACTCAAGTACAATAAATTCTTCTCCGTCCTAGAGGAACAAACATCTTCGTCAGAGGTACAACAATAGAATACAAATGATGACACTTTCGATCAGAGGAATAAGACATCTTCATCGGGGATGCAACAAGGTACAAATGCAATACATACAATATACAAGTGAATATATTCCAAAGTTACAAATACATCAACACTCCCTCTTAACTAGGAAGGTATCCTCTTGACATAAGTCATCAATACATATCGGCACAAGTCTTCAATTTTGGACCTGGATCATCGTCATTGGATCACGGAGCATCATTGTCACTGGTGCTATATCTCAATTCTTCTCATAAAGGGAAGTTCTACAGAGCCAACCCTTTTTCATGCTGGTTGTAGGCCTAGCCTCCTGTAGGTCTTCATCATATCTGGCCATCCCGTGGAATCCTTAGGGATGATTACATGCGTCAACAAAACCTTGAAAGAGCATCCCAGGACTTTTACGAGCTTACTGCTCAACCTATCGGATCTCCCAGGATCTTTTACACGTGACCTTCACAAAACCTTAAAAGAGTATCTTGCAACCTAAAAGATCTCTAAAGAGCATCCTAGGATCTTTTCCGTGCCTAGCACAACTTGTCAGGATCTACAAGATCTTTTACATGTGAACTTGCAAAACCTTAAAAGAGTATCTTGCATCCTGCAAAATATCTAAAGAGCATCCCAGGATCTTTTCCATGCCTAGCACAACCTGTCCGGATATCCAAGATCTTTTCTATGTGACCCTTGCAAAACCTTAAAAGAGTATCTTGCATCCTGCAAGATCTCTAAAGAGCATCTCAGGATCTTTTACGTGCCTAGCACAACTTGTCCGGATCTCCAGGATCTTTTCTATGCAACTGCACAACCTGTCCACGACCATGGAGTATCAACCTGATACTCATTATCATACTGATCATCATCATACAGTACATCATCCTGATGCACATCATCATCACATGATCACCCTGATCATATACATAGCATCATCTTGATGCACATCATATGGAGCATCGTCCTAATGCTCATCATCATCATATGATCATCCTGATCATATACATAGCATCATCTTGATGCACTTCATCTAGAGAATCGTCCTGATGCTCATCATCGTCACATGATCATCCTGATCATCATCACAGCATCGTCCTGATGCATATCATCTGGAGCATCATCCTGATTCTCATCACACAATGCTTACATCCACAACCATGGGAAGGATCCTCCTACCACCATGCTTGGAATGGCTCCTACAAATGTGTCCCATCACTTCCTCCTTGAAGTATCTTCTATCTGAAGAACACCAAGCCTCTCTCTGAAGTACGAACTTCACTCTGCCTAGTGGTTTGGTCAACACATCTACAATCTACTCATCTGTTGCAACATATTGGAGCTTCACTACTCCTCTCTACATCATATCCATTATATAGTGATATTTGAGCTCGATATGCTTCGACTTATCATGAAAAACTGGGTTCTCTGACAACTTCACACAACTCTGGTTGTCAAAATAGATACAAATAGAATCCAACTGGAGATCAAATAAATTAGACAATAGCTTGCTTAGCCATACTGCCTCACAACTAGCCGAACAAGCTGCAACATACTCTGCTTCAGTTGTACTCAGTGCTACGCAGGATTGCTTCCTACTAAACCAAGAGATCACACATGATCCCATATTGAAGCAGCACCCCGAAGTGCTCTTTCTATATGCAACACTGTCTTTTCCCATACTAAAGCAACACCCCGAAGGGATGATTACATGCGTCAACAAAACCTTGAAAGAGCATCCCAGGACTTTTACGAGCTTACTGCTCAACCTATTGGATCTCCCAGGATCTTTTACACGTGACCTTTACAAAACCTTAAAAGAGTATCTTGCAACCTGCAAGATCTCTAAAGAGCATCGTAGGATCTTTTCCGTGCCTAGCACAACTTGTCAGGATCTCCAAGATATTTTACATGTGAACTCGCAAAACCTTAAAAGAGTATCTTGCATCCTGCAAAATATCTAAAGAGCATCCCAGGATCTTTTCCGTGCCTAGAACAACCTGTCCGGATCTCCAGGATCTTTTCTATGTGACCCTTGCAAAACCTTAAAAGAGTATCTTGCATCCTGTAAGATCTCTAAAGAGCATCCCAGGATTGTTTACGTGCCTAGCACAACCTGTCCGGATCTCCAAGATCTTTTCTATGCAACTGCACAACCTGTCCACGGCCATGGAGTATCAACCTGATACTCATGATCATACTGATCATCATCATACAGTACATCATCCTAATGCACATCATCATCACATGATCACCCTGATCATATACATAGCATCATCCTGATGCACATCATCTGGAACATCGTCCTAATGCTCATCATCATCATATGATCATCTTGATCATATACATAGCATCATCCTGATGCACATTATTTGGAGCATCGTCCTGATGCTCATCATCATCACATGATCATCTTGATCATCATCATAGCATCGTCCTGATGCATATCATCTGGAGCATTGTCCTGATTCTCATCACACAGTGCTTACATCCACAGCCATGGGAAGGATCCTCCTACCACCATGCTTGGAATGGCTCCTACAAATGTGTCCCATCACTTCCTCCTTGAAGTATCTTCTATCTAAATAACACCAAGCCTCTCTCTGAAGTACTCGAATTTCACTCTCGCTAGTGGTTTGGTCAACACATCTGCAATCTGCTAATCTATTGCAACATATTGGAGCTTCACTGCTCCTCTCTACATCATATCCATTATATAGTGATATTTGAGCTCGATATGCTTCGACTTATCATGAAACACCGGGTTCTCTGACAACTTCACACAACTTTGGTTGTCAAAGTAGATACAAGTAGAATCCAACTGGAGATCAAATAAATTAGACAATAGCTTGCTTAGCCATACTGCCTCACAACTAGCTGAACAAGATGCAACATACTCTACTTCAGTTGTACTTAGTGCTACATAGGATTGCTTCCTACTAAACCAAGAGATCACACTTGATCCCATATTGAAACATCACCCCGAAGTGCTCTTTCTATATGCAACACTGTCTGCCCAATCTGAATCAACATAACCCTCCATATTAAACTTTTGATTCGCATCATACTTGAGCCCATAGTCAATCGTACCCTTCAGGTACCTCAAAATATGCTTTACAACAATCAAGTGAACATGTCTAGGATCTGTCAACAACTGGCTCAAGGTGTTCACAACAAAGCAAATATCTAGTCTCGTGTTCGTTAGGTGCATCAAGGACCCAATCATCTGACGATACATTGTGGCATCAACCGAATCTGATGAAGCATCACTCAATAGCTTCAGGTTCGATGCCATAGGTGTGGCCATGGCCTTGCAGTCCATCATCTTGAACTGCTTCAGGATCTCTACTGCATACTTCCCTTGTCCAAGGAATATTCCATCTGCACTCTGCCACACCTCCATACCTAGAAAGTAATGCATCATGCCCAAGTCCTTCATCTCAAACTCGGTAGCAAGCTTCCTCTTCATATCGGCATTCAACCTATCCTCACCTGTCACAAACAGGTCATCCATATGCAGTAGGAGTATCACTAGATTTCCTTCCTCAACCTTATAGTAAAGGTTGGAATCCGCTTTACTCTTGGTAAAGCCCAAACTGGACAGGAAGCTATCTATCCTTCTGTACCATGTCATGGGTGCTTGCTTCAAGTCATACAAGGCTTTCTTCAATTTGCACACATGTGACTCCCTGTCATGTGTCTCAAATCCGAGTGGCTGCTCCACTTCCTCTTCGACTACACCATTCAAGAAAGTTGTCTTGACATCCATCTGGTGTATTTTCCACTTCATCACTTTCCTTGTATTTCTCTATGCTACTATGTGCAACATGCTTGATCTTGTAGATCTACTTGGAAGTCACAACAGACTTCCCTTCTAGTATTAGGACCATATCCCAAACATCATTCTTCATGATCGATTGGTATTCCTCGATCATGACATCCTTCCATTACTGCATCTCTGATCCTGGGAACTTCAATATCTTCAATAGGTAGTTTTCTTGAACTTTGTCACTGGAACAAATGTCGTTGTCCTTCTTTTGTAAGTGATTGTACATGATCTTTCCTACAAGTCAAATTCAATTGCATGATTAGAAACTTCTCATAGTTTTTCAAAAACAAATTCTTACACATAAGAATGTATGTCATACAGTCATGCAATTATCTTAGCCAATGCTTCAATACAACATTTATCCATATCCCGTAACTTTCTAGATGCCTTCCATCTCTACGAGAACATTGTTAAGAGTGTGCACAACTCCCAACATGTCAACGAAGAGGTTTCATTCTAGATAAGTAGCAATGGAATGTTGTACAGCACCATAGGCCACTTACCCATTACTTGCATATTAGTAGTATCTTGTTCATTAATGCAACTTTTCTATTATGCATAATATACATCCTAAATCTAGGAACATAATCATGTACATGACTGGACAACATCATTTAAGTAATCTAATATATAATAAATGACAATTCAAATACTTATCTTTGTTTGGTTTTTGGGTGGAATCCCTGTCAATCTTTGCTTCCTTGAGTGTGCTCCCTTTTGATCTTTGCTTCCTTTATGATATCATCACGATTATATGTCTTTGAAAATCTATCCATCCCGGACCACTATGCATGCTTAAGTGTGCACTAGTGTCATCATTGTGTCATCCTCAATATCTCATACATAATCATACATGAATTAGTATAATCCCAATACTTATCAAAACATTATGATTCTAAATAATCTTAATCATGTATGGTCATGATCATTACATACACAGGCATTAGTATTCAAGGTTTCAGGGAGGACTTCTTATGCATATTTTTATTTGACCATAGGACTCTTCTAGTTTGTCATATCATTAATCAAACTAAGAAGCATAACATGCATAAACCCATGATTTCCCAAACTTATAACTTCATGAATTACCAATCATACCAAGTATACTTATATAAGATCCTAACACAAGGTAGGATTCTAACTTGATATAGGAAAAACATACCTGGATTATCATGCTTGCTAGTTATGTCTAACATACCCACATAATGTCTTCTTGTTCTCTTCAATGACTTGTGCCACTAACCCGCAAATCTCATAAGTTAACCATTGTAGAACCAAATTATACATACCTCATAAGTAGAGCTTCTATGTGATCCATGACTATGGATGAGTCTTTGTCTTCATGTCACCATGGTCATATGTTCTTGATCTAGTACTTGATTTGTATTTCTTGATGTTAGCGAACAACATCACCCTCATACAACACCACAGTGCATTAGTACAATCATAAGTGTCATAACCCTAATTAATAAATGTATTATATCATTCACATGCATTCATACTTTTACTAGGGTGATAAGACAAGTCTAGAATTAATCAAGATTGTTACTAACCTCAATAATATGAAGACAAACATATTATAAACTTAATCATGAACATATTTCAAAACATACATGTATCTCCTCAAGTCATACCTGTTAGGATTGCTTGTAGTCTTCTCATGTAAGGCCTTAGCCTCATCTCCATCTGGAACTAGAAATTCTTCACTTATGTAGGTGTCAATTCATTTCTTATAGGATTAACCCAATCCACTTTGATTTGTTGAAGCTGGATCTGGAGCTGGATTAGGGTTTGTTAGAGAAACCTTAAAAATTCAAACTTTGAATTTCAAACTTCTGATTGGATGAAAAAATATGCCTTGATGAGCTGATCAAGCTGGTATACTTCAATTTTGAAATCTCCAAAATTTGACCCCTCAAAATTGACTTTGAAAGTTTCGGATTTGCAGCTTCTGTCAAATTCTAATTTTCTGGTCAAAATCCCGAACTAGGGTTTGATAGAGCCCAGGGTTCTACCCAACCAAAAACTTCAATCTTGGTCTCTAAATTTCGATTTTGATGAGGAGCATCCAACCGTGGTCTCAGATTCCAAAAATTCCAACTTTTGCAGAAACCCTAATCTCCCGCAGCAGTGATGATCCAAAAAATGAAAATGCTCATAATCCAATTTTGTTTGGACATAAATATATTCCATATTGTTTATGATGTATCTCTGAAATTTTGGATCCTTGGCATCTAAAAATTCGGCATGTGGTAGAATGACCTGTCATCTTTCCAACCCCATAGATCCGAGCTTCAATGGATTCTCTGAGAGAGAGATATTCCAAGTGTTGGAATGTGACTTGTTTATGGGATCAAATAGTACAACGAACTTGTATGGAGTGCCACGTATCAATGTTTCAATTTCGGCCTCTAAAACCCAGAACTTTGAAACTAAAGTATTTTCCCTAACTCTCACTTTTTACGGAATTCCATTTGGAGCTTCCTAGCCCAAGATATGACCTTTTTTCCTAGGTCACCTGTTTAGAACTGCATTTTGGAAGAGGTAGAAACCCTAACTTGTACGGATCATATCTCACAAAATGCAACAAATATGAGACTGTCCTTCAGACACAAGGTAAATGGACATTTCATCTTCGACCTGTAAAAGTTTTAGATCTTGAATATTCACCAAAACGTATTTATAGCGAAAGTTCCACAATGACTAGTTTTTACTATACTAGGCCCTAGCTTCCAATTTGTCGCAAGTGCAACAAGTGTCATAAATTCCATACCATGCCTTCCTTCAGGCTAGCTCTGATACCATGTTAGTTTTTTATCATTTAATTCAATATGATCTAGGATCTTAACTGAAAGAAAAACATGTACAACATATCAAGCATAAGAGACAAGAGACAAGAGACACAAAGCATTTCACCAAGGAAAACCAAGAAGGTGAAAAACCTCGCAACTTCCTCAGAGATGGAATAAGAACCAATACAAAGATCACCAAGATGAATCCCCAAAATATAAATTTCTGCAATAGCTACTCCTCCTCCAATTGTGTGCACTCCTCCTCTCTCTCACTAATGCGAAGTGAGTGAATGAATGAGAGACACACTCTCTATTTATACAATGACTTGAATTGCCTTTTAGTCTAACTGGGCCGACCTCCCTTAGGAGATTCTAATAACCCATTACCACTTGTCACTGGGCTAACCCCACTAGGGTGGTCTAATAACCCGTTAACCCACATGATTCATGCAGGGCTGACCCCACCAAGGTGGTCTAATAACCCATCAAATATAAGTTACGACACTTATTATTTAACTTGCGACACTAATTCGGGGTCTAATGACCTATCATACATGGGAGGATGGACCTCAATGACTTTACATGACTCAAGTACAATAATGACTTCTCTGTCCCAGAGGAACAAACATCTCCGTCAGAGGTACAATAATAGAATACAAATGATGACACTTCTGATCAGAGGAATAAGACATCTCTGTCGGGGATACAATAAAGTACAAATGTAATACATACAATATATAAGTGAATATATTCCGAAGTTACAAATACATCAACACCTAGCAGCTCGATTTGATGGAGATAATGACTGTGACTGAGTGCGCTGTTGGCTGAAGTGATCTTGTACAGCGTTGGTCCATCTTTGGTTACCACGAATTGGCTGATGATGATAGTGACCTCCCACCCCACCCCATTTTCAATTCTTGTTGGCTGTAACAGTCTCATGTTAAGCCCAGATTCAATATTCTTCTTCTCCCACATGGTTGCAACCTTCCTTTCAGTACACCAATTTTTGGTAGCTCAAGGGAATGTGCCCAACCTCTCGGTAAATCCCCTCTTTCCATGGTAAACAACAATAAGGAATGGCATAAACAGAGAGTGCGCACTCCACAGTAAATAGTGTTTCACACAAGGAAAACACAGTAAAAAATGAAGTGCAAAATCCACAAAGAAAATTGGCCTTGGACTCCCTACCAAGGGACAACACCTCCTTCCCACTTGGTACTGAGCTCTACAAATTGACCCCCAAATCTGAAAGTAAATCCTCAAGATCTAGATATGAGGATGAGATTGAACTCAACCATGTTTTCTTAGGTGTGAGTATGTAAGAAATATATGGTGTTGAAAGTGCCTCTCATGTCCTTCTAAACAAGTGCGCCTCCTACCCAAAAATGACTGAAACTTGATCAAAACGCTTTGAATTTGCTTGAAAACCTTTGTCCAGAAAATGAAACATGAGCTGCAGAGATCTGAGTTTTGAAGATGAAGATGACAAAAGCAATTAGTTTTGACAAATTTTGGCGCCCAAGTAGATTTTGGCTCTTTTTTTTTGTAAAATGAGTTTTTCAATTTTTAATCTAAGGTGTAATGGTCTTTGGTGCCTATAGAAATAAAAAAACCTAAGATTCATGATGTAAGGATGCCTATGTGTTACCTTTAATAATTCATTTGGTTCTAGTAATAATTGAGAAGAATGAAAAAATTATAGTGTAA
This sequence comes from Larix kaempferi, assembly GCA_027924585.1. Taxonomy (NCBI): domain Eukaryota; kingdom Viridiplantae; phylum Streptophyta; class Pinopsida; order Pinales; family Pinaceae; genus Larix; species Larix kaempferi. Next base: position 62,343,048 of record BSBM01000370.1, on the reverse strand, counting down.
TTCTTAATAGGTTGATATGATCTATGCTATTGCATTTGTATATGTACATTAAAAAAATAGCAAGGGAAATCTTAATATCCACTAAGCAAAACTCCATTATCCTTTTTATTTCTCTATGCAAGAACTCTAATATCATCATATGTAACTTATTTCCTCAAGTCACAAAGGAGATTATTATCAATCTCCTATTTTTTAATTGTTTTCCCTTCACAAGTTCAATTATTTTTTATACTTTTCTCATCCCTCAAATTGCTCACACTCATTTTAATGAATGAGAATTGAAATTATGTTCGCACTATGAAACAACCGCAAATAAGGATTGTCGTAGATTTTTGTCATCATTTTTCAATGACTATTATTATTTATAAGTGGTATGTTGAACCCCACCAGGCATGGTAGTGGCTATTTGAAAACCTAAAATTCCATTATCTATCTAATTGAGCATTCTTCTTTGCACCAATGTTGTTGCATCATTGTGCCTACAATGCAAGTCATTTGGGCATCCAACATCATTATCCATGATTATGCTTTGACATCTCTATAACATATTATTTATCTTAGCATAGTTGTTGCAATGAGCCTCTATTGCCCTAACCTCTATTAACCTCACAATCAGTAATCTCTTTAGCCACAATCCTCCAAAGCCAACCTATACATTCAAAGAGATTTTGGTGTGGGAATTCCTTATAAACCATGTTTTTATCACAAATTGTTATGCATGTGGTAAAATTCACAACACACTACTAATGTCTTGTACCCCCTCACTCTAGATTTTGACTCTAGATAATGACTTGTTCTTGTTAGGATATCTCATCATCCATTTTTGTACTTTGCATGCATCCCAGTTATTTGCATGCATCCCAATCACCAGTTTGATGCCTCCAGCACCTTGTCCCCAATTTGCTAGCACCTGGGAGCTTCTTTCCATGCAGTTATAGCCCTCCTAGTCAGTAAGGTGCCCACTTCTCACCTACCACCCGAGAAAGGCGCACTTCTTCACCTACCACTCAGTTCACTTCAGTTAGTTGGTTGTCTTTCCTTGATTTAAGGCTAGATTGAATCCTAATTGATTTTATCACTCTGTTGGACCCCCAATCAGACTAGACTGCCTATTCTAACTCTAGTTAGCTCCTCATGTGCCCTCCAGTGAGCCTCCTTCATTCAGTTAGTGCCTCCATGTGCCAGTTACACCTACCACACTCAATTATAATCATTTTGACACCCGGTTGACCATTACTTGTGCATTGATGACTCCACTGATCTGATGACGAGGACTCCTAGTTGGAGCCAAGCTATTCCATGCAGTATTTCGAATGACCTCCTTGGGTAATTCGAATTCATTCATTCATTGTGACTGCATCTTGTATTATATTCTACTTCTAATTTCAATAGAGCACTACTGCAAGCCTTTTGCGCAGTTTACACATATTTTCTGAGTTTCATCTTTGTAATTGATTTACTTGTTCAACTAGATATGTTGTGATTAATTTCACAGTTCTGTGAGAGTCATTGGTAGGGTGCAAAAACTTGAAATGAACTCCAAATTGCCTACATTCCAACGATTTTGTATGTGGGGCCTATGTAGTGGACAAATAAATCAGTTTCAATTATGTTATAGAACTATGTTTAAGAGGAAGGACATAATTTATGTTGTATCGTTGGATTTCCAAGATTAGTTGTTAGATTTTTTTCCAATATACTCTACAGACTAACATGTTCATTGATGTTATGGTCAATAAATATCACATCTATTGAATGAAATTGCCACTTGACTGTTTGGTAAATTTCAATTAGCAGTTTTCTAGTGTGAGAATGGATTAAGGTTGGATAATGATGCTTGTTCCTTAGGGAAATAGATTCAATGTATTGACCCCAATGATTGCATTGATGTAGTAAGATGTGTTCTATTTGCATATACAAGAAATTTTTTGACAATCCCAAAGGATGGTAGGTATGTTGATGGGAAGCCTTTGTCTCTAACATGATTTATTCAAGGCTAGAAACTTAAAGGTTATAGTATGAATTTTGGGGGAGAAAGCTATTGCCTATCTTGTCAAAGGGGCTATCTCACAATATTTTTTAAAGGCTATTTCATTTGTTGGGAAATTTGGTTGCATTGAATGCCACACTTTTTCAAGGAAAGGTTTGACTTCAAAGATGGTGTTCATCAATGTATTATGGTCAAGTAAGGAAGCATGAGAATGTATGTGCAGTTTTAGATTTAGTGGTGGGAAAGTGTGAAAATCCTCAAAACAGATCTAAGAGCTGATGTATACCTCACAAGAAATATTATGATTAAGCAGGAAGATAGAAGAAGACTGGTCAATGCAGTGTAAATGAGCAACAAAATAATAATACAGTAGAACTCGGATAGAAGCAAAATAACTTCACATGCACTAATTCATTAATCACAAATATGAACAATAAATAGTACAATGGCGGAGAGGATTCGAATTCCAAGGTGGCAATTCGAATTAGCCTCTCATAGAGTGATCATCAAATCAATAGAGTGTCATCAAAGCACAACTAGAGGTCCTCATCCTCATCAGTGGAGTCATCAATGCACAAGTAACTGTCAACCAGATGTCAAACTGAGTCTAACTGAGTGTGGTAGGTGTAACTGGCACATGGAGGCACTAACTAAATGAAGGAGGCTTAGTGGAGGGCGCATGAGGAGCTAACTAGAGTCAGAATGGGTAGTCTAGTCTCACTGGAGGTCCATCGGAGTGATACAGTTAGTTGAGAGTCAGTCGATCCTTAAATCAAGGAAAGAACTAAAGATAACTCAACTAACTGAAGTGCAACTGAGTGGTAGGTGAGAGAGGGCACCTTTCACAAGTGGCTTCCTTAAATCAAGGAAGAAGGGCGCACTAAGCACTAGGAGGGATAAAACGGATCTGAAAGAAGCTCCCGGGGCTAGCTTAACTGAGGGATAGGTGCTGGGACTGATGACTGGGATGCATGCAATTACATGCTGCATGTAGAAATGCATGCAAGACTAAAAAATGCAAATAATGAAAATGATGGTAGTACTAGGATGGAGTATAGGAATATCCTAACATACACTGCCTTTGCAAAACCTGCAAGATCTCCCAGGACTGATTACATTGCCTCTGCAAAACCTGCAAGAGCATCTTAGGACCGATTATATCCCTCTACAAAACCTGTGTACCATACTATCACATCATCGTCTTCAGATCACCTCATAGTCCATAGAGCACAACCCAGATGCACATCACACAACACTTACATACACCGGCATGGGAGGACGTACCTACCACCATTCGAGCAATCTAGTCTTGCTAGAGGTCTATAGGAGTCAGAATGGGCAGTCTAGTCTCACTGTAGGTCTATCGAAGTGATACGATGAGTTGAGAGTTAGTCTAGCCTTAAATCAAGGAAAGAACTGAAGATAACCGAAGTACAACTGAATGGTAGGTGAGAGAGGGCACACTAAGCACTAAGAGGGATAAAACTGATCAGTGAGAAGCTCCTGGGGCTAGCTAACTGAGGGCTAGGTGCTGGGACTAATGACTGGGATGCATGCAATTGCATGCATGCAAGAATGAAAATGCAAATAATGAAAATGATGGTAGGACTAGGATGGAGTATAGGAATATCCTAACACCCCCCCTTAATCCATCCTGGGCCCTGGTAACTGAGACCAAAGGTCACCCGATACAATGAATAATAATAAAAGTCAATAAACCGAGGAAATGGGGAAAACCTCATGGCAAAAATACCCCTCAAAATAAACTGTAAGGCACACACAAAAATAAATGCTCCAAACTCAAGAAGGTGTGATGCTTGGTCATATGTCTGGAGGTATCTTCTTCTTGAGAAGAAGTGGATCATGCTCAGAAAGCATGTTCTTGTACTTGTTCTTTAGATCAAATGTGATGAGAACAAATCCAAAAGTATGAGTATGATCCTTGAACCTGTGATTTGAATCAGCTGAGGTAGGATCAAAACCATGAATGTGTAGATAGTCTTTTGTTTTCTCCTTCGAACCATCATGGGTGAGATTATGCCCAAAAGAACCATCAAATGTCAGTGATTGCTTGGAATACAAATTAGATCCAAGACTTGAAAGATGGTTTCTTAAGATCTCCTTTGAACCATTAGAGGTGAGATCTAAACCATGAAATGCATGATATATTATCCCAAGCAAATGGAAATGACCATCATCATCAATAACCTTCTGAGAGCATGAAATAATGATCTTACAGTAGTAAATAAGAGGTGATTGATCAAGGAGAGCGAATGCATTACCTCCAATGGCAGATTTTACCTCCAAAACATTCAATAGATCATGATGCAAACAAACAGACTTTGGTGGAAGAGAGGATTTGAGAACCTCTGCAATTTCTAGAGTGTGAGCTGGCACATAATTTGAAATAGAAGAAATTTGGAGCATGAGTGTAGAATATGCAAGTTCTTCTTCTTTTGGAAAACTTCAATATGAGATATGTTTGATACTTATTCATGATCAATAAGATCATCAAAAAGGGCGAATGCATCACTAGGATTTCTCTCGAAAGGGTTTGGACCAATCCCTTCATTCTGTTTGCCAAATCTTTTATCCAGATGGGCCCATAGCTCTTTTGGAGATTCAACAGAATCAAAGAAGTGGTGTACCATGCATCGAGACATAGCATACATTATGATTGCATAGAATCTGTCACCTTCATTTAACCAGTCATTCTCTTCTTCAGAGGATTCGAACTCTTTTTCAAAACAATAATCCAAGAGACCATGTCTCTTCAAATGTGCTATCATTTTTGGTTTCCATTCATCATAGTTGAATGGAGAAATGGGAGGGATTTCTTTTGAATTCATGGAAGCTGTAGAAGACCTACAAAAACAATAGAAAAGTATGCAACTGCTACTGCCGCAACTGCTGCACTCAAAATCTTGATAATAACCTGCAAAAAACTCTCAGGAATGGAGATAGAAAAAACTCTCAACATGCTCTGATACCATGTGAAAATCCTCACAGCAGATCTAAGAGATGATGTATGCCTCACAAGAAAGATTATGATTAAGCAGGAAGATAGAAGAAGAGTGGTCAATGCAGTGTAAATGAGCAACAAAATAATAATACAGTAGAGCTCGGATAGAATCAAAATAACTTCACACACACTAATTCATTAATCACAAATATGAACAATAAATAGTACAATGGTGGAGAGGATTCGAATGCCAAGGTGGCAATTCGAATTAGCCTCTCATAGAGTGATCATCAGATCAATAGAGTGTCATCAGAGCAAAACTAAGAGTCCTCATCATCATCAGTGGAGTCATCAATGCACAAGTAACTGCCAACCAGATGTCAAACTGAGTCTAACTGAGTGTGGTAGGTGTAACTGGAACATGGAGGCACTAACTGAATGAAGAAGGCTCAGTGGAGGGTGCATGAGGATCTAACTAGAGTCAGAATGGGAAGTCTAGTCTCATTGGAGGTCTATCGGAGTGATACAGTCAGTTGAGAGTTAGTCTAGCCTTAAATCAAGGAAAGAACTGAAGATAACTAAAGTACAACTGAATAAGAGGTGAGAGAGGGAGCATGAGATGCATGCAACTGCACGAAGGGCGCACTAAGCACTAAGAGGGCTAAAACTGATCAGTGAGAAGCTCCCGGGGCTAGCTAACTGAGGGCTAGGTGCTGGGACTGATGACTGGGATGCATGCAATTGCATGCATGCAGAAATGCATGCAAGAATGAAAATGAAAATAATGAAAATGCTGATAGGACTAGGATGGAGTATAGGAATATACTAATAGAAAGGGCAAGCCTTTTGGTTTCTTTGGTGGTGCTTCATGAGACAATCTAGGTGTTAGTTGGGTAGGAAGAATTCTACACTTATCAAATTCATACAAAATCATTTTTTAATGTAGTTTTTGTGTTGATATGAACAACATAGTAGGGTTAAGTCTTGCAACAATCTTGATGTTTTTTATTGGAGAAATGTGTTAGATAACTCCAAAAGTTTGGAGACTCAAAATTGGTTTTATCCAAGCTAGAAATATCTATCGCTTCTTGGAATTAGAACCTCTTGGGGGGTATTGAGATAATGATGGAGTCGAAATATGGATTACAATCTATCTATTTTTTTCATGTAAAGAGAGAACATGATAAAGAAGCGGACACATCATCCAAGAGGGCATTAAACTAGAAATCAACCTCCCTATTGGTTATTGGATAGAGGGAAGGTGAAGAACTATCTAAGGTTCCTTCTTTACAAGATGGATCCTCTCTCACTCTATTCATCATGAGGTATGCAACTATACCATCATGCAATTTGGCCTTGTCAGCTCCTAACATAGAGGGATAATGCATTTGCAAGGGTATAAATATTTCCCAAACCCATGCTTGTAGTATTGAAATGTAGGTTGTTCCTCCTTGTCTTACATATCTCATAGTGCTCAACTCATCATAAACTCGAGCTAAGACAAATACTTCCTAGTCATACATCTCTTACTACTCTACTTCCACTACAAGGGAATTTTTCTATAATATCAAAAGTACCCTTGTGAACTCTATAAGGAGTATCCTCCCTGCTACAACCATAATGATAACTTATTTTAGGTTGAAAACCCTCATGCAAGTGTGACCCATGAGTCTAACATTGCCCCTGAATTTATCTATATGTTTTGTCAGTCTTAGCCTTGGCAGAGCATCCCACGTGCATCATTGTCCACCTTTGTCTATGAGAGAGTATATTTGTTACTAGGCATCCCTAACGATCTTTAGGTGTCCTCTAGTGTGATGGACATGTGTTTTCATGTGAACTAAAATAAAGGAAGATTTGAAAATTGAGTCAAATATTATCTCGTAGGAAATTGGAGTTGTGTCTGTAGGATCTTCCAGGATTTCAATCACTCTTGGAGGTTTGACATAAATCTCATATTTAGAATAAGGATATTTATCATATACAATGATGAATTTAAGGTGAGATATTTCCTCTTTTATCTTTTTATTTCTAGCATTAGGGTTTTTAGCTTATTAAAGGAATTGTTTGTTCATTAACGTGAACCATCTCTAGTTACTATATGGTCCAACTAGTTTCATCCGGACTAAAAAATATAGAAATAACATTACCAAACAATTTTTTTGCCTCTTATGTTTTCCCTTCTCTATAAAGACCAATAATTATGTGATTATATATCGATAGAGTAGGTTCAAATCCATTTTCACTCATTGAATGTCTAGGGCATGCTCATACTCTTGTTTTCAATACCCTATCGTACGAGAGTTGTATATTTATTTATGAGGAAGCAAGATGCCTCTTGATAACATTCTTTTTACCAATTGATATGCCTCATGCAATTGCATGCCTCCCTTGCATAGTCCAACTATTAGTGCACTATTACATGACACAATGCAGTGCCCTAACTTTGTTGATGTATATTTAACTTCAAAATGTATTTCATATAGTATTTTGTATCCCTACAAAGATGTTATTATTCCTCTGTACGGAAGTGTCATCATTTGTATTTACAAGTGTCGCAAGTTGCATTGCATGTACCACAACTTGTATGTGATGGGTTATTAGACCACCAAGGGTGGGGTCGGCCTTGAGTTGAGTTACGATGGGTTATTAGACTCTCCTAGAGAAGTCGGCCCTGTTAGATTATTAGGCAAGTCAAGTCAATGTATAAATAGAGTGAGGGTGTCACTCTATTTGATCATTCACTTACTCATCTATTCTCTCACTTGAGTGATGTGCACTAGTGGAGGAGGAGAAGATGCTAGGAGACTATCTCTTGTACTTTGGTTTTGTATTATTGCTCTTTCTATCTCTGAGGAAGTTGCGGGGTTTTTCACCTTCTTGGTTTTCCCCGAGGAAACTCTGTGTCTATTGTCTCTTGTGATTGATATGTTGTACATTTTATTCTCTCAAATAAGATCGTAGATCATATTGAATTAATGCTCAAAATCTAACATGGTATCAGAGCTAACCTGAGAAGAAGACACTATGCAATTGCGGAAGCTAGGGCTTCTTGGTTTTTGGGTTTCTCTCCATAGATATTCAAAGGCAGGAGGCTAGATTGACTCTCCTAGAAAGGGCACATCTTTCTGTCGAAACATAATCTCATTCTGAGCACTTTCAATTTTTGGCTTGTCACTACTGCGAGAAATTAGGTTTCGGAGAAAGTTGGATTTTTTGGAATCTAAGTCCATGGCTAGATGCTCCAGAAAAATAAAACTTCTAAGCTTTGGATCAAAATTTTTGGTTGGGCAGAAGACCGGGTTTGATCAAACCCTAGTTCGGGATCTTGTCAAGTGAATCCGGAAGTTTCAAATGCAATTTTGAGGAGTAAAATTTTGCATATTTCAAAATTAGAGTATACCAGCTTAACTAGCTCAGCAAGGTGCATCTTTGTATCCTTTCAGAAATTTGAAATTCAAAATTTGAATTTTTAGGGTTTCTCTGACAAACCCTAATCCAGCTCCAGATCCAGTTTTTAGCAAATCAAGTGGTAAGACCTAATAACTTTTCTATTTCCATTTGAAGTACTCTTTAAGATGTCTCACCACACCAATATTGAGGATAATCTTTAAGGGACTGATAATTTACGAGCATGGAAGTATAGGATTGGGTTAATCCTAGAAGACAATGAATTGGACGCCTACATAAGTGAAGAGGTTCCAATTCCAGAGGGAGATGAGGCTAAGGCCTTACACAAAAGGAAATTGGTCAAGGATAAGAGAATCATTGTTGATTCTATCAAAGACCATCTCATACCAAATGTTTCATATCTAAAGACACCTAAGGAGATGTTTGATTCCTTGACCAAGCTATTTGAAGGGAAGACCACAAATCAGAAGATGACCTTGAGGAGCCAACTAAAGAATGTCAAGATACATAATGCAGAGACCATGCAGTCTTATTTTTCAAGGGTCTCCCAGATAAAAGAACAACTTGAAGCTATTGGAGAATATATAGAGAATGGAGAAGTGGTGATGACCACTCTTAATGGCCTTCCTAGGTCATGGGATTCCTTCATCCAAGGAATTTGTGCTAGGAAGAAACTTATCACAATCAATAGACTGTGGGAAGAATTCTCACATGAAGAAGCTCGGATTATAGATCGAGAAGAGAAGATGGGGATTGAAGACCAAACCCTCACTGCACACTCCAAGAAGCATGATGACAAGAGAAGGCATCATCATAGTAAGAAAGAAAGGCACCACCATCAGAATCAGAAGGGTGACTTTCGAGCTCGAAGAAACATGTCATTTGTCTGATGCTATACATGTGATGAGAAGGGAAACTATTCCAGGGATTGTCCCAGAAATAATAAAGATGTCTCTCACAAAAATAAGAGCAACAAAAGAAGACATCATGCTCACACTACAGAGGATGATGAACCTCCTAGGAAGAGGGCTAGGGAAGAAAGTGAAGATTCTTCAAGTGATGAAGAGTATGTTTTGATTTTTTCCCTAACTGGTACTATTGCTCATGGAAGCAATGATTGGCTTATAGATAGTGGGGATTCCAAACATATGACAGGATTCAAGGGATCCTTTGTAAACCTATCTGAACATGAATCACCCCACAAGGTGAAACTTGGGGATGACTACCAGTATCCCATAAAAGGAAGTGGTGAAACATCTTATAAGCTAGACTCTGGAAAATATATGAAGATGAAAGATGTACTATATGTTCCAGGTCTCAAGAAGAACCTTCTCTCCATATTTGCTTTGGATGCAAAAGGCATAAGGGTTGCATTTATAGATGGCCAAGTTCTTATGTGGACAAAAGGTAAGACCATTGATGATGCAGTAGTAATTGGAGAGAAAGAGGGAGGATTATACAAATTGAAGGGCCAACCAGAACAAGCATTGGTTCATGACTCAGTAGAGCCAAGTGAACTTTGGCATAGAAGGCTTGCACATGTGCACTATAGGGCACTACCTATTGCAAGCAAAGCAGTTGAAGGACTTCCTGAAATCTAGACAAAGCATGATGGCATTTGCAAAGGTTGTGCAAAGGGAAAGAACAGAAAGAAGACATTTCCAAGTAGTGATAGCAAGGCAAAAGGAATCTTGGAGATTATCCACTCCGATGTATGCGGTCCAATGTCTTCCATCTCTCTGAGTGGGTTTGTATATTATGTTTCCTTCATTGATGATTTCTCTAGGAAGACTTGGGTTTATTTCTTGAAGAATAAATATGAAGTGTTTGATAAGTTCAAGGAATTCAAAGCATTGATAGAAAATCAAACTAACAAGAAGATCAATATCTTTAGATCCGACAATGGTGGAGAATTCACTTCAGGAGACTTCAAGAAGCTATGCAGTGATTCAGGGATTAAGAGGGAATTGAATACTCCTTACAATCCACAACAAAATGGGGTTGCAGAAAGGAAGAATAGAACTATCATGGAAGCAGCTAGGGACATGCTTCATGACCAAGATCTACCCATGCAACTATGGGCAAAAGCAACAAGGACAGCTGTATACGTGCAAAATAGAACACCTCATAAGATACTTGAAAAGAAAACACCAGAAGAAGTATTCACTAGCAAGAAGCCAGAAGTTAGCCATCTCAGAATATCTAGCTGTCCAGTATACACACACATTCCAAAGGAAAAGAGGACAAAGCTATATCCTTTAGGAAAGAAGGGCATCTTTGTGGGTTACAGTGAAAGCTCGAAGGCATATAGAATCTACTTTCCAGGGTTCAATAAGATTGACATCAGCATGGATGTGACTTTTGATGAAGACTCAGCATACATCAAATCAAGGAAGACACCTGTTGAAGACAATGAAGAACCAAGAATACCCAGAACAAAAGACACCACCATGAATGAAGTTATTCCAGAAGAAGATCGTGAAATAGAAGATCCAAAAGAACCTGTAGATCCACCTCGTGAGAAGATTCTCACAAGAGAAAACCAACATGGGCTAGAGAGCTCATTCAAGATGCAGAAAGGTATGGTATTCCAGAAGAGGAACACAAAGAAATAAAAAGGACTAGGTCACATACCAGCTATGTTGCCTTACTCTGTGATATTATGAACAAAGAACCTTCCAGTTATGAAGAAGCAGCGGAAAAGAAAGAATGGAAGGATGCCATGGTCGAAGAATACCAGTCGATCATGAAGAATGATGTTTGGGATGTGGTCCCAAGACCAGAAGGGAAGTCTTTGATGACATCCAAGTCGATCTATAAGATCAAGCATGCTGCAGATGGTAGCATAAGGAAATACAAGGTAAGATTTGTAGCTCGTGGATTCTCCTAGAAAGAAGGGATAGATTATGAAGAGACTTTTGTACCTGTATCCAGATACACTTCCATCAGATCAGTACTTTCTTTGGCTGTACTGATGAAGTGGAAGATACACTAGATGGATGTCAAGACAGCTTTCTTGAATGGTGTAGTCTAAGAGGAAGTGTATGTGGAGAAGCCACTTGGTTTTGAGACACATGAAAGGGAGTCATATGTATGCAGATTGAAGAAAGCCTTGTATGGCTTGAAGCAAGCACCTAGGACATGGTACGGGAGGATAGACAACTTTCTATCCAGTTTGGGCTTTACCAAGAGTAAAGAGGATTCCAAACTTTACTGCAAGGTTGAGGAAGGAAATCCAGTGATACTACTATTGTATGTGGATGACCTGTTTGTGACAGGTGAGGATAACTTGATTGCCGACACGAAGAGGAAGCTTGCTGCCGAGTTCGAGATGAAGGAATTGGGAATGATGCATTACTTTTTAGGTATGGAGGTGTGGTAGAGTGCAGATGGGATCTTCCTTGGACAAGGGAAGTATGCAGTAGAGATCCTGAAGAGGTTCGGGATGATGGATTGTAAGGCCATGGCCACACCTATGGAATCGAACCTGAAGCTTCTATGTGATTCTTCATCTAAGCCGGTTGATGCCACGATGTATTGTCAGATTATTGGGTCCTTGATGTACCTGACGAATACAAGACCAGATATTTTCTTTGTTGTGAACACCTTGAGCCAGTTCTTGACGGATCCGAGACATGTTCACCTAATTGCTGCAAAGCATATTCTGAGGTACCTGAAGGGTACATTTGACTATGGGCTCAAGTATGATGCGAATCAAAAGTTTAACCTGAAGGTTTATGTTGATTTATATTGGGCAGGAAGTGCCATTAATCGGAAGAGCACTTCGGGGTGCTGCTTCAGTATGGGAACCGGTATGATCTCTTGGTTTAGCAGGAAGCAGTCCCGTGTGGCACTGACTACAGCCGAAGTAGATTATGTTGCAGCTTGTTCGGCTAGTTGTGAGGCAGTATGGATTAGGAAGCTACTGTTTGATTTGTTTGATCTCTAGTTGGATGCTACTTGTATATATTGCGACAACCAGAGTTATGTGAAGTTGTCGGAGAACCCAGTGTGTTAACACCTAAAAAGTGCTCACTAGCTCATTCCCTTATTCACATGACCCATTTGTCCACTTTTCCACCATCTGAGCCTCTGAAACCAACAAAAGGTAACCAAAAGACCTTAGTACACCCCTTTTTCCATTAAAAAAGATTATTTTTCCTGAAAAGCATAAAAAACCCTCAAAAAGGGTCAAAATTCCCAAAAAATATTAAAAAGGGAATTAAAATATTATTTTTATTCAAAAAAGGAAAAAGGAGGGAAAAGTACCTAAACCATGTTGGTTAATACCATTTGGTTTCCACAAAACCACAAATGGTATTCCCCACCACCAAAACCTATAAAAAGGTGGTAGGGGCTCCTCATTTCACATCCATCCATTATCTCATCCTTATGCTGCTGAAATCTCCCTTGAGCATTTTAGCCATTGCAAACCACATTGGAGATTGGAGTTGCTCATCCTTGGAGCTATTCAACCTCACCATTAGAGGTATTGATTCCGCAAGCACTTGCTTGCCCCATTCTTTCAATACAAATTCATTATTTTACATTATCTTGTTCTTGATTTTAAATTATTTTTGTTATTTGCTTAATATCTTGCATAGATCCATGAATAGTCTTGTTTAATTAGTTTATTGTTATTTATTTCCATTGAAACTGCTGCTACTAGTTAGCAGGTGCCCATAGCACTAAGCCTGGTTGCAAAACCGGGCCAACACAGTGTTCCATTACAAGTTGAAGCACATTGAGATCAAGTATCACTATATCAAGGATATGGTGCAGAAAGGAGTAGTGAAGCTCCTATATGTTGCAACAGACGAGAAAATAGCCGATGTGTTGACCAAGCCGTTGGCCAGAGTGAAGTTTGAGTACTTCAGAGAAAGACTTGGTGTACTTCAGATCGAGATTCCTTCCAAGGGGAAGTGATGAGTCCGGAGACACAGATGCACATGGGTCGTTCTCGCGTAGTGGTAGGAAAGTCCTCCTATGCTGTTAGATGTAAGGGCCGATCCATTCTCACATAGTGGTAGGAAAGTCCTCCTATGGTGTAGATGTAAGGGATGAGCCATTCTCACATGGTGGTAGGAAAGTCCTCCCATGGTGTAGATGTAAGGGCTGGGGCCAGTCTAGCATGGTGGTAGGAAAGTCCTCCCATGGCCATTGACATAAGTGCCGGAGCCATTCCCGAATGGTGGTAGGAAATTCCTCCCATGTTGGTTGATGTAAGTGCTGTGTCTCACATGTTGGTAGGAAAGTCCTCGCATGTTGGTAGACAGGGTCTCGTATGGTGGTAGGAAAGTCCTCCCATACTGGAGACAGTGTGATATGCATCTGGGTTGTTCTCCATGGACAATGAGGTGATATGAACACGATGATGTGACAGTAGGGTACACAGGTTTTGCAGAGGTATATAATCAGTCCTGAGATGCTCTTGCAGGTTTTGCAAAGGCAGTATAATTAGTCTTGGATATCTTGTAGGTTTTGCAAAGGCAGTATAATCAGTCCTTAGGTGTACCTACTTGATGGCTTGCTTGTAGAGATGATGAAGACCTACATGGAGGCTAGGCCAACATCCAACATGAAAAATGGATGGCTCTGTAGAACTTCCTATGACGAGTAGATTGGAGATTGATTGAGATAGCAGCAACAGTGACGATGACAATGATCCAGAGAAGAAGACTTGTGCTAGAAGACTTGTGTCGAGAAATACCTTCATAGTTAAGAGGGAGTGTTGATGTATATGTAACTTCAGACTGTATTTTATATATGTATTTTGTATCCCTACAAAGATGTTATTATTCCTCTATACAAAAGTGTCGTCATTTGTATTTACAAGTGTCGCAAGTTGCATTGCATGTACCACAACTTGTATGTGATGGGTTATTAGACCACCAAGTGTGGGGTCGGCCTTGAGTTGAGTTACCATGGGTTATTAGACTCTCCTAGAGAAGAATCCGTCCCTATTAGGTTATTAGGCAAGTCAAGTCAGTGTATAAATAGAGTGACGGTGTCACTCTATTTGATCATTCACTTACTCATCTATTCTCTCACTTGAGTGATGCGCACTAGTGGAGGAGGATAAGCTGCTAGGAGACTATCTCTTGTACTTGGGTTTTGTATCATTGCTCTTTCTATCTTTGAGGAAGTTGCGGGGTTTTTCACCTTCTTGGTTTTCCCCTAGGAAACTCTGTGTCTATTGTCTCTTGTGATTGATATGTTGTACATTTTATTCTCTAAGATAAGATCCTAGATCATATTGAATTAATGTTGAAAATCTAACAAACCTACCATCAATTAAGTCATGACCTCAACAAGAAAATGGAGACTTATTTCCTATGGGATTGAAGAAAAAAGGTGAGGACCTTCCAATTAAAACCTCTTACCACCCATTCTCGCAATCTAGGCACAAATCCATGTTTCCTAATGGGAATAGATAAAAATAAGGAAAAGGAGTGACAAAGTTGTAATCTCTTCAAGGACAAAGGCATGGATACAATGTAGAAACTTGTCATCCAGTGTCTGGGCACCATAATTTCCCCACTGCCCAAACCACATAGTGAAATCATCTTGTAATTGATCAAGCGCATGAGACATCATATGCGACATTGGTGACAACCCTTAAAGGTCCGTCACAGGAATGACACTCGCCAATGACCTTTTTTCTTATAGTGACGCTAACATGAAAAAAGACATGGGGGTTGTTGAGGAGGGTTGGAAACATACCCCATAATGGTTTCTTCAAACCTTGTTCCTGTTCCTTCTCCTTATGGGAAACTTAGAGAATTGAACCCTGATATGAGGGTTCCTTAATGTTAGTATTCTCTCTTAACATTAGGGGGTTTTGGGTGGCTCCAAGATGCTATCCCTCAAGGAGATTTTGTCTACAGTTAAACCTAATGTTGTGTTTCTTCAAGAGACTATGTTGGATCATGTTAGAGATAAATACTTTTTTCTAAAAGTTTGTCCGACATGGAACTGTATTGTGAAAAATTCAGTTGGAATTTCAGGGGGGTTACAATTTGGAAAGATGGAGTTTGGAAGCAAAGCCAAAAAATAAGGGAGGTTGGGGAACAAGAGATCTCAATCTCTTTAACAAGGCCCTAGCTTCCAAATCACTATGGAGGACACTTTTTCATGATGGTATTTGGAGTGTCACTATGAGAAGGAAATATTTGAAAGGAGTTGATGTTGTATCATGGCTAAGGAAGAAACACTTTGCTTTCCCAATAGCTTCCATTATCTAGAAAAATCTATTGACTACACTACCCGTGGTTAAGCAGTGGATTGCTTAGAAGGTTGGTACAGGTACGAGAGTTCTTTTAGGCTTGGATCTTTTTCTGGGTGGAGGATATGGCTTTATACTATCAGAAGAACTACTACCACACCTACACAGTTGGGGCCTTTATTATCTTGCATATATACATCAGACAAATATCTCCAACTTGATAGGTTCTAGTATTTGGCTCTCTACACAAGATCTGGGACTCACAGGAACTCTATCCAGTGAATGGAACACATACATACAAGGAATTTACCAAAATGGGATCACTTTGTCTACAAAACCAGATAGGTTGGCTTGGACTTGGAACAAAATCTAAAGCTCTGGTTTTTAACAAATCCCAAGGTAAAATCAATTCCCTTTATTGTCACATGGGGATTATGTATTTTCATGAATTCCATTCTTTTTTAAGGCTACAGACAAAACCTAGAGGAGGTTGTGAGAAGTATTATTAAAGCATCAACAGAATTCGTCATAGACCCAAGTGTAGACAAAGTAAAATTTTTAATAAATCCAATTTTATTTGATAATTTCCCCATGGGATTCTTTGATGGTGCAACAAATAAGGATCAAAGTGGAATTGGGATTTTGGTGAAAGACACCTCCAATCATTGTTTTAAGGAACACATGGCAACTGATGAAGTTGAATATAGAAGCCCTGACCAGTGTATTTAAATTTTGGTTACTTTAAAATTATGCATCCTTGTATTTTATTAGACTGGATCCAAATCTTTGTGTTAACAACAACTCCTCAGGAACAATATGTGTAAATTTTGGAACCATGCCATTATCGAGCATGTTTAACCTAAAGTTCTTCCCTGGCCGTCTCCAATCATAGGCACCGATGACGATGGTGGAGAGATCATTCTTCACGTAGTTTCAGTCGGTGGTATGCACTATCATGTGTCTACAGAAAGGCGGCATGTGTCTACAGCAAGGTGACAGGTGGTGGCACATATTAAATAATGCAGACAAGTCTTTTCTCTCATATGATGATACCCAAAACTTGATTCCAACCTTGAAAAAACCTTTTCCCATCTAAGTTAATAAAAAAGACCATCAATTTGGGTACGAGGTACTTGTTCTTAATTGTCACCTTATTTAACATTGAATAACCAATGCACATCCAAAAGGTTCCATCCTTCTTATTGACTACCAATATGTGTTCTATCCAAGGTGATGCACTTGGTCATATGAACCCTTTGTCTAATAATTATTGTAATTGCATCTTGAGTTCACTCAACTCATTAGTTTGCAATATATTCCAGGCCTTGGATATGGGCATGTGTGTGTTATTTTATGCTCTCTTGTTTCCATTGTTGTCCACTGGAATCCACTTGAGTCACCCTTCACAAAAAGGGGAAAACAATGAGAAGAAAGGGTGATGGAATGAAAATTACTAGCATGTTGAAATTGGAAGGAAAATTTTCATTTTTGGTGTTACAGATCTAAAAATTACCAACATATCCCACTTGTAGTTGAAATATATTCACTCTTTATATATTATGTGATGTCGCAAGGCCTTAATCATCACTCAAGAGCAACGGAGGGAATTGTTACATATAGGATAGATATTCCATATGTAGGTCATATGTAGTAGTCTAGGTTAAAATGCACGGACCATCAACCCCATAGAAAATTAATATGGTATTAGGCCCTAAAATTAGTTTATAGGCCATGGTATAGGCCACGAGAACCATCGTCAATGTTACAAATATTGAAATGGCCACAATATCTCACTTGTAAGGTAAATTAATTATGTGTAGGGCCCTACACATGGACCATGAATCATATAGTAATTTTATTAACCATGGAAAATTATTTAGGTTATGAGAACCACTATTAGTTTAGATAACCTAAAAATATTAAACCATGGTTGGTTTATTGGTTTACATAACTATGGAAAAACCAACAACAACAATGACATCGACGATGGTGACAATGATGATCATGACGATCTCACATGTAGGCTAGAGATTCTTATGTGGTAATCTAGGTTAACATGCATGGACCATCAACCCCATGGAAAATTAATATGGAATTAAACCCTAAATGTAGTTCACATGCCATAGTACAGGCCACGAGAACCATCCATTGTGTTACAAATATTGAAATGGCCACCATAAATAATGCCACTAATTAGACATTGACCTAACACAACCAACCCATGTAAATGACTCATGCACTTGGCACACTTCATCCATGCAATGAATTCATGCACCTAGGAAGATTCAACCTCTAACCCCCTCACCTCGTACCTAAACTTAACATCTAGCCCCAAACCGAATAACATGATAACTTATAAACCACTTAACCACTAGTACCAACAAAACCAAAACCCCTTGCCCACTAACCCACTGATCCCTTAGGTGCCTCACTTCTAATCCAAAAACTCCCCAAAGCCTACCACATTATGAAATTGTAGAAAATATCCCCTTAAGCCTACCAAATCAACACACTAACAAAATAAACTTTGACCTTGGGTTATTTATAACCAAGGTTTTAGATCAAAGACTTTGACATCAAGGTTTGAATGATCACTATATGGGATTTTATCAAACCAAAATTAGTGCAAAAATAAACATTAGAACTTAGACTATAAACAAAATATTCTCTATCTAGGGTATGTATGATGACTCAAGTCCTTATGCATGACCCATGAGTCTCAAAATAAATTTTCATTGCCCAAGAACCTATATTTTGGCCCTAGACCATAACATAGGCTCCTAGAACCATCCACGACAAGAAAATACTAAAAAAAATGACAATGTGTTACTCAAAAGATAAATATTCATTTCCTATAGCCTATGTGGTAGTACAAAGAAACGCCCATAGGTCACAAGACCTTGAGGTAACTAACAGTCATTATAACCTAGATTTTGATCTAACACCATGGACATCATGGATTAGGTTTCAAGAACCATCCATGATGTTGTAAATATTGAAATGGCCACCATACCCACTTTCAAGCTAAATATTCATTGTGTAGGAATCATGTGGTGATTAGGGCCCTACACATGGCCCATTAGCCATAAAGGATGATGTTATGACACACAAGTTTGTATTTTGACCATGGATCATGGAAAGTTGGAGTGTGAGAACCATCTTTGATGTGAAAAACCTAGCATGACTGCCTCAATTGTAGAGCTCTAATGGGATATGGTGTTGAATGATGATGCACACCCTTCCTAACACTACAATATCTTGTGTGCACTTAGATCCAATGTTTTGATGAGATGCATTGTTGAACCCATGTGACACACCTAACCCACGTACATAAATGACTTTTAGGGGGTTTTCAAAAAAATTCCTTGAAAATTCAATTCACATGAATTTTAGGGGGGGGTTTCAATAAACCACCTCCAAAAGTTCAATTCTCATTTCTTTTAAGGGGGTTTTCACAAAACTGCCTCCAAACGTTCAATTATCATGACTTTTAAGGGGGGGTTCTTAAACAACTGCCTCCAAATTTTTAATTTGCATGACTTTTAGCGGGGGAGTTCAACAAACTACCTCCAAAAGTTCAATTCTCGTGACTTTTAAGGGGGGTTTCAAAAACCTGCCTCCAAAAGTTCAATTCTCATGAATTTTAAGGGGGGGTTCCAAATAGCCACCTCCAAAAGTTCAATTCTCATGAATTTTAGAGGGGGGCTCCAACAAACCGCTTCCAAAATCTCAATTCTCATGACTTTTAAGGGGGGTGCCAAAAAACCGCCTACAAAAGTTCAATTCTGATGAGTTTTAAGGGGGGTTCCAAAAAAACCACCTCCAAAAGTTCAATTCTCATGAATTTTAGTGGGGGTTTTGACAAACTGCCCCTAAAATTTATGAGAATTGGGCTTTCAGGGAGGCTTTTCAAACAACTGCCTCCAAAAGTTCAATTCTCATGACTTTTAAGGGGGGTTCCAATCAAACCGCCTCCCAAAGTTCAATCTCATGACTTTTAGTGGGGGGTTTAATAAACTGCCCCCAAAAGTTATGAGAATTGGGATTTTAGGGGGGGGGTTTCAAACAGCTGCCTCCAAACATTCATTTCTCATGACTTTTAAGGGGGGTTCCAAAAAAACCGCCTCCAACAGTTCAATTCTCATGACTTTTAGGGGGGGGGTTTGACAACCCACCCCCAAAAGTTATGAGAATTGGGGTTTTAGGGGGGGTTTCCCAAAACCGCCCCCAAAAGTCAAATTTTAGGACTTTTGGGGTGGTTTTAAAAAAACCGCCCCCAAAAGTCCAATTTCCATGACTTTTGGGGGTGGTTTTAGAAGACTGCCTCCAAATTTCTAAAAAAACTTTTAGGGGGGGTTTTACCAAGACCCCCGCAAGCCAAAACCACCCCTAAAGGGATATTTTGTTGTAGTTTGTGGTGCATCTTCTTTCATATGCAATAGGTATTACTCAATTGGGATCTTTCATACCCCAGATATGACCTTTTTTCTCAGAACACTTATTTTAGACTATTGTTTGGACTAGTCAGAAGCCCTAGATTCTAAAGTGAATATCTATGAACTGTAATTTTTTAGGATCTGAAACTTGGACCACAGTTAGTTAGGCCTTTTTTCCAGATGTTTTATCAATCTCTCTCTCTCTCACCTTGTAGAAAAAAAATTTATATCGAAAATTTCAAGATGACTTGTTTTGAAGAAACTAGTCTCGAGGAAAGAGCTCTGATACCAAATGTTATGCAACAATTTCCAAAAAGAGTATGAAAAGAGAAGAAATAGATCAGAAAGAGTACTCCATGACTTGATTGAATAAAATAGTTGAATAAAAATCCTCTTCAAGGGGGAAACCTCCTTATACAATTTACTAAGTACACAAGACAAGACAAGACAAGATACTCCAAATGAAAGGTCTCCTTCCTATATATAGGAGACTAAGGGGTAGAATCCAAACTAATTGACCCAAGCTGAAATAACTAGTATAACCATACTAATGACAATTACCACTAATGGACCAAATCCGACATCAAAACTAATGTAATGAACCACAATATAGGGGGAAATGTGCCCATATTTAGGGCTTAACATTGGTACAGAGTCGACATTGGTCGAGGCATCAAGAATTGTGATATGAAAGGACTGTGGGGTAACCAACATCACATGCAACTGTTCCACTGATGTCGTCACCTCACCCTTTCTCCCATGTGGTTGACTTTCCCTCAACGCAAGATGGAATTTTGGTTAAATGATCAATTCTCATCCGATTTCTTCATAACTATTATGTTACATAGTGGGATTGCAATGTCCCTAAACTCTTCCCATTGCTTGAACCTATTTTCTCTTTCTATTTTTTGAATATCTGTTATTTTCTTATGGCTGGCTAGATATTTATTTTGTTGAGGCAGACTTGACTTCTTATTGGGATTCATTCTCCAATTTATTTTTCGACTAGCATCCTCCTTCTATTTAGTGCACAAGGTCAACAACCCCCCTAATCCAATTTCAACCCAATTCTTATTGATCGATGGGGGAGGGCTCAAAAATGGATTTCATTTACCAAGAAAGTATTCCCACTCTCGTTCACTGACACAACACTATGAGTCTTTCTCCTTTTGCTCCCAGTTTGTTGTAGGAGGAAGGCCCAATGGAGTTCGTTGCTCGATGATGTGACATAATCCTTTTTCAATTAAGAAATTATATAGAAAAGTTGGAATTGTTCAAAAAAATACATAGTGAAATTTATTAAAGAATCTACTTTGGAATTCATCAATTGAAATTCTTTCTTCCATGGCTTGTTCTTCACAGAAGGCTTCACATATCTTCTCGAGCCACTTGTATAGATTCATTCTTCCCTCATTATTGAGATTTTTCATTAATAGTATTTCTTTCTAGGAACCTATATTTATCATGAATGGTTTCCAAGAATATATTTATCTCATGGGGGATAGCTTCTATAATTTCTTCATGAGAATTAGTGAATACTTTTTCTCTTTCCTATGCAAGTGTTAACTTGTTCCTTCTAGAAATGTTTTGTATGTAGTTTGCAATTTTTTAGTTCCACCACACTCTAATTTCTCCCTCACTCACCATTCACATATATATGCTCATTTCATGTCCTTATTCAGTACTACAAATAATGGAACCAATGTTGTAATCTATGGGATTACAAAGAGTTATCAGTAGTGCAGCATCCACATGATCTGTAAAGGTACATTGCATACAAGATCATACATAGATAATGAGAGCAAAGTAAATAGAGTAATAGGGATCACACGAATAAGTGTATTTATTATCAGAGTAGGCCAATCATATACAAAAATAGAGATTCCTTTCTCATGGATCACTAGTCTAATATATAGTTTAGGAAGTTAGTCACACAGTTACAACCATTTAATTTCCTTCTTAGTCGCCTTAGCCAACCCAACTAAACTATGAAAACTAATTCTCAAGTTAGTCGTGAGGAACTAGTGAGTTGGATGACTAGGATCCTCCAACAACATGGCATGGTAAGTTCTTCTCAAGCATGAATGGTGATAAGGATATGTTGCGGAATTATTTGAGGAATTTAGACTAGCCTTGACCAAAGGAATGGTTCAATTGAATAGGCCAGTAATCCCTATATATAGTCTAAGGGTCATCCCTAACCTTTTTTTTATAATATAAATAGAGGCTTTTAGCCTAATATGGAGCATCCTTTCAAGTCATGATGTGCCATGGATCATAATTTTTTATCCCGGTTTTAGGTTTCCTGTAGTAGACTTTGGCATATAACAGTATCATTTTTAAGGCAAGTATAAGGTCATCCCTAAAATATGGCAATTTATGATAGTCAACAGTAGAATAAAAGATGAATTTGGATAAATTTTGTGGTCACCATGTGTGTAGTTTGTAACCTACATCATGGTATCTCTTACCCCAATCTATTTATATCATCCAAAATAGTAATAAAGGGAAAATATAGGAAAACTTCTGAATAAAAAACAACGATAAGAGGCATTAATTTTAGGTATGGGCATATTATGAGATTAATATGAAGTGATTTGTTGTAGTGGGATCCCCAAAAGATAATTTTCTATGTATTAAAGGTTTTCAAATAGTGGAATAAGTGATCCAAATGATGGTTTCATATAGTCATATCCCTAAAATAGTGGAATAAATGATCCTATAGTAGCATGGTTGACTGAATAAGGTGACATCCTATGACATATTTTAGATAGTTTGGGACAACCTTGTCCTTCTATCCTATTCTTAGAATCACTTCAACCTTTGGGATGCTCCTTGCATTTACGCATGCCATGTAGCTTTCTTCATTGAGGAGATCTCTAGAATTTTCCCACTTGGATGAGAATTGAACTTGCATATTTAGTAGAACAACCATTTGTGTGAGGGATTCTTTCCCTATTTGGAGAAGAAATATACCCTTGGATCTTTCTTTATGGGGGTGATTTTTATATCTAGGGCTTCTTCATTCCTTTTGGAACATTTGTAAGACTCTTGTATAAAATTACATCTGGCATGTGAGTGTTGGTGGTCGGAAGACCTAGTGTTCAATATAAATTCACCAACAAAACCCAATACAATGGCCCTTTTGGAAACACTTGCAAGTAGTTGAAGTCTCACCTGATGTATCTAGGGGGAATGCAAGAACCAAGATTTTCTAGTGTTGAAGAGATATGAGAATTCATATTATAGATCTAACTTTCATTCATCTATTGTGTATAAGCATAAAAATTACTCATATGAAATGATAAATCATTCATCACAATAACATAAATAGAGCATCCATGTGCATGAAAAGCATAACATCCATCACATTAAATGCATAACCAATGTACTTCAGAACATGTTTATTTCAATATTTGTTTTTGGAACAGTCTTACAAAAACTATGCAATGCTCCTTATATCTCTATTACGGACTCCAAACTACCCAACATTACACATCAAAATAGAAACTACGACAATAATGACAACAATTGCTGAAGAAGGAACAACAATTCAACACTAACCCAGTAAATTCTATTCAACAACAACTGAAGAAAAACCCTTAACCCCAAAATCCCTAACATATTTATGCTTGGAAACATGGACTGAGCCCGTTTTAAAGTGGACACAAATGCCCAACTAAATTCTAACAAACTTCAGCCTTTTGTGTTCTTTGGTCAATTTTCTAAGTTGTTAGATGGCACATTTCTCATGTGCAACTTCCAAGATAGGTCTAAAAATCTACTCCAATAGGCCCCCAAAACCCACCTATTGCTCCTCCTAAAAAAATTTGGATGTTGCGTGTACTTCTTTAACCAAGATCCTTCTTGATGAACTTTGGTTGTCATTGATGTCAACTAATGTCAAAGAGGATGTCGACTAATTAAATCTAAGCCATTGATATCCGCTGAAGTCTAAGTGGATACAACATTCCTGCAAAATTGTGAAGAAGTGTATGGGATCCACTTTGAAGAAGTATATACGCAAGATGAAGAATAACATGAATGCCAGAAGTATGTGCGCAAGATGGTGAAGGTGATAGATATGAATGCAAGTTTGAATTAGTATGTCCAGAAGTGCATCCAATCTGAAGATGTGTATCCAAGGATACATCATGCATGATGAGTTTGAAGAAACACATAAGAAGATACATCATGCAGATCCAAATCAAGAAAGAACAAAAGTAATGAATCCTACATCATGTGTTCCTTGCATAGATATCAAGTCCACCAAGTCATACTCTCTCATGGTAGAAATCAAAGGAGTTGGTTGGACAATGGTACATGTGCACAAACAACCAAGGAAATTGATTGAGCAAATGACACAAGTGTGCAAGTTTGTTGAAGTCTTTGGGATGCACAATCAGGTCTAAGTGTTTCTTGTTGAATTGTTGGAAGTGCATAGGAAGTAAGGAGCAACCTATGGTTGGACAGTCTTGAAAGTGTGCAAATTTAGCAAATCAGAAGATGCTTTCAGAAAGTGGAACGCACACAAGTTCTTGGTAGGGTACAGTGGTTGAAGAAAATCTATGAGAAAATTCCATATCCGACTCCACAACAGGTGCACAAGTCCCACAAGTGATAACAGGGAAAGGGTCATAATCCCACCAAGGAGAAGTTGGAGTATGCATAGATCCCGCATACTTTTTGTTGATGTATTTGTAACTTCAGAAGATATTCTTCTGTGTATTACACTTGTACTTTATTAGTTTCATTATGGAGATGTATTATTCCTCCAATCAGAAGTGTCGTCATTTGTATTATTGTAAGTGTCGCAAGTTATATTTGATGGGTTATTAGACCACCAATGTGGGGACAGTCCTGTATGAGTCATCTAGTTGGGTTATTAGGATTCCTTAGGAAGTCGTCCCTGTTAGAGTTAAAGGCAGGTTAAGTTGTGTATAAATAGAGAGTGAGTGTGTCTCATTCTATTCATTCACTCACTCATCCAACTCGCATAGTTGAGAGATAGGAGTGTGCACAAGTGGAGGAGGAGTAGCTGCTGAAGTCATCTATCTTTTGGGGGTTGATCTTTGTGATATTTGTATTGGAACACATATTTCATTAAAATTATAAATATTTTATTACAAGAACAACCCCATAATTGAGTTTTTTAGCTATTTTGGAATTCTAGATCCACTATTTAATTCCAAATTTAATGAAATATGTGTTTTGGGGCTTATTCTATCTCTGAGGAAATTGCGGGGTTTTTCACCTTCTTGTTTTTCCTCGAGGAAAATCCGTGTCTCTTGTGTTTATGATTGTTATGCTGTGCATGCTATTCTCTCAGTAGGATCCTAGATAATGTTTGGATGAAATTATCAAAAAATTAACATGGTATCAGAGCGGTGCTAAGAAGAAGACACTGTGCAACTGCGGAAGTTAGGGATTCTTAATTTTTGGGTTTCTCTCCACAGATCATCAAAAGCAGGAGGCTAGGATGACTCTCCTTGCAAGGGCACATCTTTTTGTCGAGACATAATTCAATTCTGAGCACTTTCAGTTTTTGGCCCGTCACTGCTGCGGGAAATTAGGGTATCAGAGAAAATTGGAAATTTTGGAATCTTAGACCACGTCTAGATGCTCCTCAGAAAAATTGAAGTTTAGAGACCAAGATCAAACTTTTTGGTTGGGCATAACCCCGGGCTCCATCAAACCCTAGTCCGGGATTTTGATCGAAAAGGTGGAAAATTAGGGTTTCTACAAAAGTTGAAATTTTTGAAATATGAGACCACAGCTGGATGATACTCAAAAAAATCAAAGTTTAGAGCACAATATCGAACTTTTTGGATGGGCAGAACCCCGGGCATTATCAAACCCTAGTTCGGGATTTTGACTAGAAAACCAGAAAACTAGAAATTGCAGATCCGTAAGTTTCAAAGGCAATTTTGAGGGGTCAAATTTTGTAGATTTCAAAATTGAAGTATACCAGCTTAATCAGCTCAGCAAGGCACATCTTTCCATCCATTTAGAAGTTTGGAATTCAAATTTTGAATTTTTAGGGTTTCTCTGACAAACCCTAATCCAGCTCCAGACCCAGTTTTCAGCAATTCAAGTGGTAAGACCTAAATATTTTATTTCTATTTGACTATCTCATTAATATGTCTCACCACACCAAGCTTGAGGATAAGCTTGAAGGAGCTGACAACTTCTGATCCTGGAAGTATGGGATTGGGTTAATCCTAGAAGAGAATGATTTGGACACCTACAGAAGTGAAGAGGTTCCAGTTCCAGAGGGAGATGAGGCTAAGGCCTTACACAAGAATAACTTGGTCAAAGCCAAGAGAAGAATTGTTGATTCTATAAAATACCATCTCATCCCCCATGTGTCTTCTCTAAAGACACCTAGTAAGGAGATGTTTGACTCATTGACCAAGTTGTTTGAAGGAAAGAATATAAATCGGAAGATGACTCTGCGAAATCAATTGAAGGGGGTAAAGTTCCAGAATGGAGAGACCATCCAATCCTAGTTTACTAAGGTCTCTCAAATCAAAGAACAGCTTGAAGTTGTGGATGAAATAGTGGAGAATGGAAAAATTGTCATGACCACATTGAATGGCCTACCTAGGTCATGGGACTCCTTCATCCAAGGTATCTGTGCAAGAAAGAAGTTGATCTCCTTTAGTAGAATATGTGAGGAGTGTTCACAAGAAGAAGCTAGGCTTGTGGCCCAAGAAGAAAATATGGGAAATGAAGATCAAGCTCGCACAGCACACACCAAGAAAGGTAAGCCCAAGAGGGAGCAATCTTTTCACAAGAGATCTTCACACCACCATCATCAAAGAGATAAGAAAGATCTGAGATGCTTCACTTGTAATGAGAAGGGACACTTTGGCTTAGAATGTCCCAAGAACAAAAGGAACTCCAACAAAAACAACAAGAAGAAGACAAAAAAGAAGAGATATCATGCTCATGCTGCTGTAGATGATGAACCTCCCAGGAAGAAGACTAAGGTAGAAAGTGAAGACTCTTCAAGTGACGATGAATATGTTATAATCTCTGCTCTCATAGGTACTATTACACATGGGTGTAATGATTGGTGTATTAATAGTGTGGCTTCTAAACATATGATGGGATTCAAAGAATCTCTCATGGACCTATTTGAACATGAGTCACCTCATAAGGTGAAACTTGGGGATGAATATCAATACCCTATAAAAGGAAGTGGTGAAGCCTCCTATAAGTTAGACTCTGGGAATTCTTTAAAGATGCAAGATGTTTTATATGTACCTGGACTCAAGAAGAATCTTCTCTCCATATCATCTTTGGATGCAAAAGGGATGAGAGTTGCATTTTTGGATAGCCAAGTACTTATGTGGCCAAAAGGTAAGACCATAGATGATGCAGTAGTGATTGGAGAGCAAGAGGGAGGATTGTACAAATTGAAGGGACAACCTAAACATGCCATGGTACATGAAACCATGGAACCAAGTGAACTTTGGCATAGAAGGATTTTTCATGTGCACTATAGGGCACTAAAAATTGCAAGCAAAGCAGTAGAAGGTTTTCCTGAAATCTAGTCAAAGCATGAAGGTGTTTGCAAAGGACGTACAAAAGGAAAGAACACAAAGAAGGAATTTCCAAGCAGTGAAAGCAAAGCAAAAGGAATCTTGGAGATTGTCCACTCTGATGTATGCGGACCAATGTCATTCAGTTCTCTGAGTGGGTATGTATATTATGTTTCTTTCTTCGATGATTTCTCTAGGAAGACTTGGATTTATTTCTTGAAGATCAAAGATAAAGTATTCAACAAATTCAAGGAATTCAAAGGCTTGATAGAAAACCACATTGAAAAGATGATCAAGAATTTTAGATCTGACAATGGTGGAGAATTCACTTCAGAAGACTTCAAGAAGTTATGCAGTGATTCAAGGATTAAGAGGGAGTTGACTACTTACAATCTAAAAAAGAAAGGAGTAGAAGAAGATACTTCTGAGTCGGACTCCAGTATCTCCTGCAAGGAAGCAAAGATTGAGAGAGAGTCCACCCAACAACGAAACAAAGATAAGTATTTTGAATTGTCATTTGTTGTATATCTGATTGTTTAAATAAAATTGCTCAATGATGTATATATTTATGTTCGTATACTTAGGTTGTGTATTATGCATATTAGAATAATTACATTAATGAACAATATACTACTAATATGCATGTGATGGGTAAGTGGCCTATGGCACTATACAACATTCCATTTCTACTTATCTAGAATGAAACCTATTTGCTGACATGTTGGGAGTAGTGCAAACTCTTAACAATGTTCTGGTAGAGATGGAAGGCATCTAGAAAGTTACAGGATATGGATAAATGTTGTATTGAAGCATTGGCTAAGATAATTGCATGACTGTATGACATATATTTTTATGTGTAATATTTTGTTCTAAAAACTATGAGAAGTTTCTAATCATGAAATTGAATTGGACTTGTAGGAAAGACCATGTACAATCACCTACAAAAGAAGGAAAACAACATTTGTTCCAAGCAACGAAGTTCAAGAAAACTATCTATTGAATATATTGAAGAATCTGAAGTTCCCAGGATCAGAGATGCAGTAATAAAAGGATGCCATGATCGAGGGGTACCATTTGATCATGAAGAATGATGTTTGGGATGTGGTCCCAAGACTAGAAGGGAAGTCTGTTGTGACTTCCAAGTGGATCTACAAGATCAAGCATGTTGTAGATGGAAGCATAGAGAAATACAAGGCAAGTTTTGTGGCTCGTGGCTTCTCCCAGAATGAAGGGATAGATTATGAAGAGACTTTTGTACATGTAGCCAGATACACTTCCAGCAGAACAATACTTGCTCTGGCTACAGTAATGAAGTGGAAGATACACCAGATGGATGTCAAGACAACTTTCTTGAATGGCATAGTCAAGGAGGAAGTGTATGTGGAGAAGCCACTCGGTTTTGAGACACATGACAGGGAGTCATATGTGTGCAGATTGAAGAAATCCTTGTATGGCTTGAAGCAAGAACCTAGGACATGGTATGACAGGATAGGCAGCTTCCTGTCTAGTTTGGGATTTACCAAGAGTAAAGCAGATTCCAAACTTTACAACAAGGTTGAGGAAGGAAATCCAGTAATACTCCTATTGTATGTGGATGACCTGTCTTTGACAAGAGAGGATAGTTGATTTCCGACACGAAGAGGAAGCTTGCTGCCGAGTTTGAGATGAAGGACTTGGGTATGATGCATTACTTTCTAGGTATGGAGGTGTGGTAGAGTGCAGATGGAATCTTCCTTGGACAAGGGAAGTATGCAGTAGAGAGCCTGAAGCGGTTCGGGATGATGGACTGCAAGGCCTTGGCCACACCTATGGCATCGAACCTGAAGCTATCGAGTGATGCTTCATTAGATTTGGTTGATGCCACGATGTATCGTCAGATGATTGGGTCCTTGATGTACCTGACGAACACGAGACCAAATATTTGCTTTTTGGTGAACACCTTGAGCCAATTTCTAACAGATCCTAGAAATGTTCACCTGATTGTTGTAAAGCATATTTTGAGGTACCTGAAGGGTACAATTGATTATGGGCTCAAGTATGATGTGAATCAAAAGTCCTGGAGGGTTATGTTGATTCAGATTGGGCAGGGAGTGTTGCATATAGGAAGAGCTCTTTGGGGTGCTGCTTTAGTATGGGATTAGGTGTGATCTCTTTTTTTTACAGGAATCAATCCTGCGTAGCACTGAGTACAGCCGAAGCAGAGTATGTCGCAGCTTGTTTGGCTAGTTGTGAGGCAGTATGGCTAATAAAACTACTATCTGATTTATTTGATCTCTAGTTGGATGCTACCTGTATCTATTGTGACAACCAGAGTTGTGTGAAGTTGTCAGAGAACCCGGTGTTCCATGACAGGTTGAAGCACATAGAGATCAAATATAACTATATCAAGGATATGGTGCAGAGAGGAGCAGTGAATATCTAGTATGTTGCGACGGATGAGAAGATTGCGGATGTGTTGACCAAACCAATAGCCAGAGTGAAGTTCGGGTACTCCAGAGAGAGGCTTGTGTTATACCACTATATTCCACAATGTCGCATCTCCACCACAAACAGAGTTGACGACACTTCCCCTGCTGTTTGAACCACCCAGAAGATGAATGAACCTTGAAGGTAAATCTACCCTGACAAGCTCTGACCCAGCTGAGACTTTATTTACCTACACTACCGCTCCTTGCTCATTTATATGCGCGCAGTACTTCACACTACCGCGCTATGCTTTTTCCCCAGAATGCGGTAGTACCGCGTTGTGCTCAGACCACAGGGCGCGGTACTCTTTTATTAGCCTTTTTCCCTTGGCTTGTGGGATTTTGGATTTTCGAAGATAGTGGAAGATTGGGGTCCCTGATTCGATCCCAAATCACTTTCTGTGATTAGAAACCTTGATCCACTTATCTCTCCCTAGATCCACCCATCTCTCTTGTTGGTTAACCCTACCATACACTATAAAGGAGAGGCATTCCATGGGGAAAAGGGGAGGACTCTGGGGAACATCAAACCTATGATCTTGCAGCATTGTGGAGATAGCTAGAGGAGGAAGCACTTGGAGCTGAAGGATTGGCTTGGACATCAAGCAACCTATGTAAGCATTCTTCAAGTTGTAATAAGATAACTTGTCTTGTTTTTCCCATTTCATGTGTTTAGCATAAGTTCTTAGTATGGAATGTATCTAATCTAGATATGAAACTAATCTTTGCATTCAAGGTATTTGGAAGCTTGTATGTTTGTTCTTTGGTTGATCTTAACAGGTTCTACATTGGAGCTTTGGATCAAGAGCTAGAAGCGGGACAAACGTCAGTTTGAAAGGTGTGTCTCATCTCTCATTGATTCTGAATACATTAAATCTTGCTGTAAAAGTTAGTTCAGGAATTTCAAGGTAGCATTTGTTATGTTTTGTTCTTAGCTTAGAGTCAGTGAAAGTCTACTTTAAGTTAAGGGAATTTTGACTTATCCGTAGGGAAAAATTCCATCATACAAGAATGGCGACTCCGCTGGTTTTGATTGCTGTTTGATTGATTCAGTTCACTATCATACATCTGCTGATTGTGATTCGTTTTATTGCACTTCAAACCAGTTTGAATTTTGGTCTTTTTTGACCTTTATTCACCCCTCCTCGCTGTATTTTTTCTCCTTGTCTGATCACTGAGTCCCCTGGGTTAGCAACAACCCTGAAAACTTCATTTTCTTTTCTCAAGTTGCGCTTTTTCCTTACCTTGCCACCATACCGCGCCCTCAGAACTGCTTCCAGCGTGGTAGTACCGCGTTCTCTGCATTGGTACCAGAGCGGTACTGTCACAGTGCCGCGCTCTAGTCAGACCCTGACCCGCGGTAGTGTCTGCAAATTTTTAAATTTTTTATACTTGCTCGGTTTCCTGAGTCTCTCTCTGCCTTAGGTAGTCTTTGTTGTTTCCTGTTAGCATCCTGGTCATTTTACACTCTGTGTGATCTGATTATTTCCCTGTTGTGAGCTTGATTTGTTTGAATTAGTGGCATTTTTGACACATTGGGTCATTTTTCCAGTCTGATTGCATTGGCTTGATTTTTTCACCACAATCAACTCAACACCACTGTTCTCTGTTACTGAACCCTGTAGCTTTTACAGTCACATTATTTCCATAATTTTCAGTAATTAAAAAATTATCATTTGAGAACAATTCTGTTGTTTAAATTGGAAAAGTCTAGTAGCATTATTTTTGCATTAGGAAATGAACCATTGATTTTGCCACAAAAATTCTCATAGTTGAAGCATTGTAGATTGTAGGATCAGTGCATTGAAAAGAGTGTTTACTTCAGTTTGGTTTTGTTTACAAAAAGAAAAGAAAAAAATCTTTTGCTTTGATTTTTGCTTGTGAAAAATTTCATGCATGTTTGATCGAAGAACTCTCTCCCTTCCTTAGCTAGATTTCATCGAAGACAAAGGCTTATTTTTTTATTCATTCTCATTTGCATGGTTTGAGTCGTCATAACACCATCAAGTTTCATGTCCACTACCTGATTGAGTAAGATAGCCACTAAAATTAATCTCCCTAATTAAACCAACATTAACCTCACTTGAGGAAATCAAAAGAATTTGGTAGTTAGGTAGGACACCGGGGATAGGCATCAAAATAATTCCCCCTTGTCATTTTCATCTGAAACATAGTCGTTGTATTTAGGGAACCAAAATCCTCTAGTATTTATTGACACGGTCACAGCCAGTTTGTGGAGGGGCCTCCTGACTGTTTCCAACTTTCAGGGGTTAAACGGCCGCGAGATTGAGAACCGGACGGACTCTGTGGAATGCCGCACTCCACTTAGCCCTAAGGCAACATCGATCTCTGTCTTCTTCGGAAGGCTGAAGTGCCCAAAACCTTTTCCGACGTGTCATGAACGAGGTAGCTTAGTATCTATTCTACTAGGGCTCTTTTACCCAGGATCCCTTTCGGTAGAGGGATATCCTTCTTATATCGGTCTCTCATGTTGTATTGTTCGACTTGGATTTCATCACCTTGTGAAGGATACAGCCTGTTGAGGTCTCCAACTCTTAGTTAGGAGTTTGCTTGCTATCTCATCTTTGTAGAGGGTCATTTTTCTTTATAGGGACTGCTTGTTGGCATTCTGGCCATTTTTGTTGATCAGCTCGCTTATTGAGACACTGGTCTCAGTATAGATTTTAGAGCTTGCTTTTTTGGCCTGCGAGCCTTGCTTTTTCTAGCTCCTCTTCTGCACACTCGGCTGCATTAGAGTTTTTGAGTTCTTTGTTTACGACACTGCCCCCGATTTTCATTTTCCTATCATCATGTCAGATCAACCACGAAGGTCACGAAGAATACAGGGCCAAAGCACTCCACCACCACCACCGCCACGGACTTTCGGTCCGCCTGCATCACGCATTCCTGCTCCTCCTGGCCGCGGTGCTGGTCGAGGCAACATCCCACCGCCGATACGTACAACATCTTCAGTTCCGCCTGTAACTGCCACTCACAGCACAGTCTCAGAATCTATTGCAACTTCTGCAACCACTAGCATATCTGAGACCTCCACTGTCACTTCACCCACTGTCATTC
The DNA here is from genome assembly GCA_027924585.1 of Larix kaempferi. Taxonomy (NCBI): domain Eukaryota; kingdom Viridiplantae; phylum Streptophyta; class Pinopsida; order Pinales; family Pinaceae; genus Larix; species Larix kaempferi. Next base: position 62,309,934 of record BSBM01000370.1, on the reverse strand, counting down.
CAGATTTATCTGTCACAGTGGACACAGTTACCGCAGCTGAACCTAGTACAACCCAAAGTACTAGACCAGAGGTCATCCTTCTACCGGATGTCAGCATTTCCCGCCCATCAGACACTTTTCACAATGACACAGACAGGTCTGTTGGCACCACAGAAGGGTCCGACCAGGACATACCTGGCTTGATTTCAATCCCAGGCGGGTATGTTGAAATCGTTGAAGATACTTGACTCCCTGACACACCTTTTGAACCTAATTATGGCTTCATCACTTCCCAGGCAAAACTTCCGCCTATTATTACTACGTCACCCAGTGTTCATCCTCAGGAGACAAGTTCTTCTAGCAACGTACCTCGTACTATAGATCTACCTAACCTCCCTCCAGGACATGAAATCATGGCTTCCATCCAGTCTAGTATGGTTAGTCTAGCGAACTCTCCGTTAGCATCGGCATAGTTTAGACGCAGCACAGAGCAAATGCTTTCGACAACGTCTAGATATCCCCCCGTTTCTCGTCCTTCTGACTATAGGGTTCCCAATGTCCCGTCTAGCACAGAGTTTCGTCACTCCTTTGCAGACGGCTCAGGAGCTTCGGACTTTACTATACCTAGGTTCCCACCGGATCCCCAAAATCGTTTTTAGGATATGAACTCAGACCCAGTTCTCGATGGTCCTCCTATCATTGAACACGTTATGGACGACACCGATACCCCTGGGCTAAATTCCCCACATTTGCTGCCATCACCCATTTTTGGTGCACATTCTATGAGGGATAACCCAGTTTTTTCTCCGTCCTCACTTGTTCGATATGGATGACCCCCTCCGCAAATCGGTACTTTTGGTGCCGTTGGCCAATCCACGCTATCATATTTGACCAGCGACGGAAGAACACCTAGTCATACTGCTGGATCTTCCAGTTGGACCGGAGGATCACCTTCAGCCACCATTTACACTATCTCAAGAGGTGGAAAACCGACTGCGATGGCTCCTAACTCCAACATGCGAACACCCCCTGGTGGGCCATCAACCCAACCAGCTGGGGGACAACCTTTTGTTGGGAACCCCATTGTTAGTCAACAACCTCCTCCTGTAGGGCCATCAACCCAACTAGTTGGAGGAAAACCTTTTGTTGGGAACCCCGTTCCTACTCAACAGCCTCCTCCCATAGGGCCATCCAACCCATCCGCTGGCGGACAACCTATTGGTTCTATCCAACAACTATCCCAACCAGCAGCATCTGCTCAATACGGTATGTATAGCACACCTGGCAGTGGGCAACCTTATTCCAGTATTCCAACCGGACCTCATTCTCAACCTCCCCCGTCAGGCATGCTTCCTTCTTGGGATTCTCAAATCCCACAGAGTGGGGGGTACTCACTTTTTGGAAACTGGAACCAAGCCGGGGGGCAATCTTAGATTTCCCCCAACTTGAATTCTGGCTTCCCTTACCCTTCAGCTGCTACAACTCCATGGAACCCATCACTTCAATTCCCACTCACTCCTCAAGCAGGAACGAGCCTTCCATGGACACCACCGTCGCAGCCACCCCCCAACCCTGCTATGGGAAACCCTCCACTTACACAGTATAGTGGTAACATCCCTGGAACACAACAATTCCAAGGAACTTTTCCCCAACAAGGAACAACAACCATTCCTGGGTATCAACAACCGCAGGGTACCATACCCACTCAGCAGAACACTTACCAACCGGTTGCCTACAATCAACCGGTTAACCAGATGGCTTACTATCCACAGAAATTCCAGCAGTACCCCGCGGGAAACACATATGGGTATAACATGCAGCAGTATGCTATGCAGGGTCCTCTAGGGTTCTCTGCGCCACATGGTTATTACTCATACCCGCAGACCAACCGTCAAATTCCCTTTTTGGCCACACTTGACTTACCTGATTTGTCGAGGCTTATCAACGATCCTATATGGCATGAACCTCACTGGCCACCTATTCCAGCCAAACTACCATTGGACATTCCCAAGTTCGATGCTAAGCCCGGGGAAGACCCCAAGAACCACGTGATGACCTTCCATCTTTGGTGTTCATCCAACTCCTTGATGGATGATTCCATCTGACTTCGGCTCTTCCAACGTACGCTCACCGGAACGACAGCAAAATGGTACATCGAGCTGCCACAACACTCTTTTCGTGATTTCAACACTTTGGCTATGCAGTTTCTGACTCATTTCCAGCTCCCCATCCGGTATGAGACTCGAATAGAACTGTTAACGTCACTGCGTCAAATCACTTCTACACACATTTCGGATCACATCCATGAGTGGCGACGATACCGTAGGCTAATAAAGGCACCTATTCCGGATCAGCTACTTGCTGATTGGTTTACAAAATCCTTTTTGCCTCCCATAGCCAGAGATATCGCTATGCGCGGACCGGTTACAGAAGAACAAGCCATCTCGGCAGCACAGTACATGGATTTGGTATATACTCAATCCGGTACTTTACATGAACTTCTTCCACATACCTCCCGCGTTCACACTGATCCAACAAAGCCTACTACTGAACCCCCCATTGATGGTATCATTGGTTCGGTCAAGGCTCAGCCTGCTACCAACTCGACGGGGCAACAAGCTTCCGCTTCCCCCGCTTTAAACCAGGCTGCCTCAAAAGCTTCCATTTCTCCTGCCATTTCCTCCGAAGTGAATGTAGTGCAATCTACGTCACAACCATCCGGGGGAAAGAAGAAGAACAATCGTGGCAAAACCAAAAAGAACCAGCAGGAGAACCCCAAGCCACAACCCACACAAAACGACCAGAAACCACGCCAAAAGGCTAAGTTTCCCTGCCTCATTTGCCAGGATGATCATTACACGCGTGACTGTCCCTACAAGGACGAGGTCAACAAGTTCGTTAAAGGATCCGCTCGCCCGACAGTGTTAACTAATCCTTTCCCCCAACAACAACAGCAAATGGTTGCCCAAGAAACCCCACAAGGGAGCAACCCAACCAATCCTACCCACGGAGAAACGTCCACAAACCACGAAATCCTAATGACAAGTAATGAAGAGGTTAATATCACCACTCGTTCAAAGACCTACGACAGCCCTCCAAGCTCAAACAAACAACCCGAGATAGCCAAAGGAAAATCTCCTATTGAAGATCCGATTCCTATTCCCCCCCCTATCGGTCATCTCCATATCGAGAGACCGCTTACGGACACAGTGCTACGCCCACCTAAGGGCACCATACGAAAGGCGACATTTAATCCGAATGCGTGAGCTACCCAAAACTACAACATTGTGGAGGATTTGCCTCAAGCACCTTGCGCCATGTCGACCCTCGAGGTTCTCCAACACTGCCCCACGCAGCGTAGAACCCTACTTTCAGCACTGGGGGCAATGGACCCAGATACTTCAAACTCCATTATGTTTAACTTGGAGCACGCTAAACCTCAGCTGTCTCACCAGTTAGCCTTTCAGGTTCACACTAAAATCCGTGGGAATGTCATCCATCGCACTGTGTTAGATGAGGGTGCTTCCACGTCGATTATGTCTTTGAACTGTTGGAGAGCCTTAGGCTCACCCGAGGTCACGACTTCTCCTACCACTCTCAGGGTGTTTGATGGACATGGTTTTCAACCGCATGGACTCATTCCTTCAATTGGTGTTGAACTGGGGGGTAAAACAGTATCGGTACATATTGAAGTCGTAGATGCGCCATTGGAATACAATCTCCTACTTGGACGGAACTGGTTTTACGCCATGACCGCCATAGCATCTACAGTCTTCCAGATTGTGCAATTTCCTCATGAAGGGAAAATTGTCACTATTGATCAACTCGATTACTGTATCCCAGAATCCCACCAGAACTCCACCAACACCATTCCGTTATTGGATCAACCTCGGTACCGGTTCCAAGACACTGGTGTTGGTCTCATGAAGGATTCTTCCCTCATCGGAGTCTTTCCAAAGCTAGGAACCCCTGTTCAACCAGTTAACATGATTTCATCCAATGATTCATGGGTGATTCCGAGTCCCACTCAGATTGAAGACTATGGCAACTCTATGCCTCTCAACAGAAACCTCGCAGCCTATGATGCGATCCAATCAGCCACAAATTGGGTCGACTATCTCACCGATCATACCGTGGCACAGCTCTTGGCTGAAACGCATCCACACCCACCAATTTTTGATCCTCTCAATGTGATTTTTCCCACTGACGAATCAATTATGGAGGTTATGTGCGGTGATGAGCCACGATGGGGAGATTTTCATCATCGATCTTCATTCCCCACTATTCAGCCACTTGAGCCTGATTCAAAACCCAGTACTTCACTTGGGATGGTTCCAACCAAGTTCCCCACTTCCCTCGACGAGGTATTTTCTGAAGGGAACTTTGCTAATCTCATGGCAACCACTCCCATCGATATTTCAGTGAAGCCTGGTATCGTGGAAAACGTGCACATCGGCAAAACATGTACTCCCCTTGAAATGGAGTTCTATAATGCCTACTTCAAAACTTTCCGCGATGTTTTTGCTTAGAGTTATGAAGAAATTCCAGGAATTGACCCCTCGATCGTGGTCCACGAAATTCCAACTTTCCCTGGAACCCGACTTGTTTGGCAAAAGCTTCGACCCGTTCATCCTCGTAAGGCAGCCGCCATTAAAGCAGAAGTTGAAAAACTCTTGTGTGCTGGTTTTATCTATCCTGTCCCATTGACAGAATGGGTATCCAACATCGTTCCTGTAGCCAAGAAACAGGGAACGATTAGAGTCTGTGTTGATTACCATGATTTGAACAAGGCTTTACCAAAGGACAACTACCCAACTCCGTTTATCGACCAGATCATCGATAACTGTGCCGGGAGCGTCATCTTTTCATTCATGGATGGCTTTTCCGGCTATAATCAGATCGATATCCTCCCAGCCGACCAGCACAAAACGGCCTTTATCTGCCCATGGGGGATTTTTGCATATAGGAAATTACCCTTTGGCCTGAAAAATGCCGGGGCAACTTTCCAATGGGCGATGTCCTACGCATTTCATGACATCAAACATATTGTAGAGCCATATCTTGATGACCTTCCCGATCACTCTCGAACCCGGGAAGACCATCCAGACCACTTAAGTGCCATTTTCAAAAGGTGCAGTCGATACAATATACGTTTGAACCCACATAAGTGCGTCTTCTGTGTAGAAGCCGGAAAACTGTTGGGCTTCATAGTCTCCAAAGACGAGATACGTTTAGATCCCGCAAAGGTAGCAGCTATTTTAGCCCTGCCTTCACCTACCAATATTCCAGAACTTCAATGTTTGCAAGGGCATGCAAAATTTCTACGCCGTTTCATCTGCAATCTGTCCGAGATAACAAAAGGCTACATGCGGCTTCTCAAGAAGAATGTTCCCTTCATTTGGGATGACGAAGCCCAACGCTCCTTTGACAATCTAAAGGCAGCCTTAACCAAAGATCCTGTGATTCAACCCCCCAATTACACACGGGACTACATTCTTTATCTTGCAGCCTCGATTTCCACCATCGGTATGGTGCTAGTCCAGGAAGACCAAAACGGCATAGAACATGTGGTATACTATCTCAATAAGAGTCTTCTTGACTCCGAAACTCGCTACTCACATGTTGAAAAACTGGCTCTGTCCACAGTATTTGCTGTCCAGAGATTTCGTCACTACATCTTACTCCGCCGGACCACTGTTATAGCCGACTTCAACCCAATGTATTACATCCTCACATGTCAGGTGCTTGGGGGCAAATACTCTCGTTGGATTTTCATCCTTCAAGAGTTTGACTTGGAGTTTGTCAAGGCTAAGTCCAAAAAGTCTTTGGTCTTCGCGGAATTAATTTGTAACTTGCCCCGTGCTACTGAGCAACCCGAGCCCATTGATTCTCTTCCTGATGAATCATTGTTGCTCATTAGCACGTCTGATCCATGGTACAGGGATATTCTTTTATATCTCGAAACCCAATGCTTCCGTCCCGATCTCACTCGCGATGAACGACGATGCATCCGACATCACGCAAAATACTACATCATAGTCAACGATACTCTGTATCGACGTGGTGTCGACACTGTTCTTCGACGCTGTTTGACCTTAGACGAGGCGGAACGCGTCCTTAATGACTGCCATGCTGGAGCATGTGGCGGTCATCTCTCTGGGATGGCTACGGCCCAGAAAATACTGCGAGCAGGATACTTCTGGCCCTCAATTTTCAAAGACTGCATTGAAACAGTCAAGAAGTGTCCCCCATGCCAATTCTTTCATAGTAAAGCACGCTCGCACCCTGCTCCACTCCATCCTGTTGTTGCCGTCGGCCCTTTTTCCAAATGGGGCATCGATTTTATGCACTGTAAGCCCACTTCAGCCGGGGGGCATAGCTATGTCATAGTAGCTGTCGACTATTTTACAAAATGGGATGAAGCAATGCCTACGCATGCTGAGGACGGCAAAACAGCAGCGCAGTTCATATTCAATCATACTATAGCTAGATTCGGGGTCCCACAGTCTATTGTGACCGATCATGGTTCCCATTTCAGGAACCATATGATCGAAGAACTAAGTGCCAAGCTGGGTTTTCGTCACGAAAACTCAACCCCGTATTACCCACAAGCTAATGGCCAAGTCGAAGCCATTAACAAGGTCCTGAAACGAATGATTCAGCGCATTGTGGGTACCCAGAAATCCAACTGGCACTCAACTCTATTCTCAGCACTGTGGGCATACCGAACCTCAGTGAAAAGTGCTACTGGGTTTACACCATTCCAACTGGTGTATGGCCTAGAAGCCATTCTGCCGATTGAATGTGAAATTCCATCACTCAATATAGCCATAGAGCTACTTCCACACACTACTTCCGAAGAGGAACGGTTTCTATACCTAGCCAAGCTAGATGAAACCCGCCGCGACGTTGCTTTGGCTAATGAAGCTCACAAAAAACGCGTCAAAGCTCAATATGATAAATCCATTCAACCTTGGATCTTCAATGAGGGTGACCTCGTACTTACATACGATCAAATGCATGATAAGCTTGGAAAAGGTAAACTTGAATCTATGTGGTACGGCCCCTTTATTGTAAAACGTGTCTTAGAAAAAGGAGCCTATGAACTAATCGATTGTGATGGTACGCCATTGGCACGGCCCCGCAATGGGCTATACCTCAAACGTTTCTACGCATGAGGTTACCCTACGCGGGTGACTTGTTGTACATAATGTACTTAGTTTGCTTTTGCTTTCTTTTTGGTGTGCGCGTGGACCTCATGTATCCACTCTTACTTTGACTCGTGACTTTATGCGCAGATGTCAGCCTACTTTGGATTCGCCGACGGTGCAAGCCGACATACCCGGAATCTCGCTTTCGCAGCATGGGTAATCTATTCCCCCACTGGCGAGTTGATTTCTTCAGGAGCCAATTGTTTAGGTCCTGCAACCAACAATATCGCGGAGTACCATGCAGTCATTGGTCTCTTGACGGAGGTTGCTTCACTCGGAATTGACTCCTTATCAGTCTTTTTAGACTCCCAACTCGTGGTTTCTCATCTAAACCATGTTTACACAGTTCGCGATCCTGTACTACTTCATTTATTTCGGAGAGTACGCCTCTTGGAACGATCCTTTAATTTTATCACATATCAACACATACCGAGAGAATTCAATTGTATGGCTGATTCATTGGCTAATTACATTTTGGATTGGCATCTTGCCCACACATAAACACATCATAAAAAATAGAATGCACAAGTCATTGTAAATACTTAGATCATAAATAGGTCCATATCACTGTATATAAGAGTGTTTTTTCCAAAATACATAAAGTTTGTGTCAAAGACAAAATTTGGGACCAAATCCCATATACAAAATTTGGCTCTCAAAGCCTACATATCGTGTACATGCCGCAAAAAGATCAAGAGACCATCTATGGAGATCTAGGAGACCTATCATGTCCCTCATCGGACTCCTCCTGCTGCTGGTGGTAACATACTACAGCTCGAACCACCTTACGAAGAAGTCGACTGATACGACCAGGCACACCTACAGTATGCCGCTGGAGATGATAAGGGACGTCATCCATCCTCATAGCAGGGATACCATGAGTCAATCCCTGCAAGTTCCTCTCAATGTCCCGAACGCCTCCTTCCTCGTCTTCACCCCCCTCCTCGTCAGGAACAGCTTGACGATCGACACCACCACGACGTAGTGGAGAGTACCCAGCTGGTCTCTGTGGTCCATGGTCTGCAACATGCATGCGAACATACATTAGACGTCTTTTACACATTCTAAAAAAGTAATAAAAATTAAATATTCAAAAAAGGAAAAAATACATATCCATGAAGGTCATACCGGAGTTGTCCCAATCATCATCCTCTGGCAGTGCCAAGTCGATGTCCTCGCGGAAATCTACCCCGGCATAAGGGTAGTCATCAATCATAACTATGTGCTCCTCGAGCCAGGAAAAGAAATCCTCACCGAAGGCTAAGCGCTGAGGTCCCCCGAGACGTCCAGCATAATCACTCCATCGAGCCATCCATGGCTTGGTAGGTGGACAGGGGGGCATAGATATCTGCGGACGCAACAGTGGCACCCTCGCCAGAAAGAAGGTGACCAAGATGCTCCCATAGCCGAATTGGGAATTCTTTCCAACCCTACACTTGTGCACTTGTTCTTTGAGATTGGACAACACCGCCTCACACCAGTTAAATACTGCCCCCCCCATACACTCCGCTGCGAGATTCACTTGTGTGCGGGACACCTGATGTGGACTCACACTTCCTGCTGCATGCATAATGGTGAACAGTATAGTCTTTACAGGGAGTTCTATAACCTCCTTTATGGCCACCTTCCCGCTTTTCTTACCTGAACCTTGACGGCAATATCGAGCAATCAAGTCATCTGTGCTCGATTCCAAGGCTGAGTATCCAGTAAAGTGCATCCGGGCCCCTCTTTTCGAGAGGCCCGTGAGGAAATAAATATCCTCGAGTTGGATTTCGAGAACATGCTCTCCCACTCAGAAAGCTTGAATGTTAGGGTCCCACAATTGGATGAGATGAGTGAGAAGCTTGGGTTGCTGACGAATCCCCTTGGTCTTAAAGAACTTCAACAAACCACATTCTCTCAATGCGGTCACGGTCGGTAAGTGATTTTCAGCTGCAAAATCATCCACTTCGTGCTCTCTTTCTTTCCAGCTTACCATTTTGCTCCAAACAAGTTGCAAACTCCTGCAAAAGGTCAGGGAAAACATTCAGTAACTATTTAGCAACTTAGTTTCAGCAAAAAATTTGAGAAAAATTGATTTCTTAAATTAAAAAATCGCCTTCACCGCGCCTGGGGGAAACTCTGCCGCGCGGTACTGTACAGTGCCGCGCCTCTGTTTGGAACTACAGCGCGGTACTGTTAGACAGTATCGCGTTTCTCGATAGAGCCCCCACGCAGTACTGTGAAGGGCGATTTTTGCCCAATAGGGCTTGCCCAAAAATTGAATTTTTTCTAATGAAAGCAAATAATTCCTACATGAAATGAAAGAGGAGCTCAAGAGCTCTTACCTGGCGCAGACGGTTGTCGAAATGGTGTCCTGGAACTCCCGATATGGATCCTTGAAGTTTTGCTCCTCAAATGGGTAAAAAATCTCCTCTTTGGGTAAAAACACAAATGAAATGGTAATTTCTATTTTTAACCATTCTTTATATAGCATTTTCACATATTTTTTTTAATTATTATTTTAAATGGTTAAAATCAAACCCTTTTCACATTTCTAATATCCAGTTTTTGAGCAGTTATTGACAGGATCCCCGGTAAAAAGTGATGTATCCATGCTGGCGTTTATTCATGGTTTGACTTTCATTTGAGCCCACTTTATCTTTTTCGTGCTCTGGATTTAAAACTTGAAAAAGATTCCAAGCGCTTTCACACTCATCTCGTGCTTGTCAAACCCAAGTAAATGGTGTCGAGTATAGTCGGCTTTACTCATGCTCGTTAAACGATGAGAAAAGTATTATCCTGGTTGTATTTTATTCTTTTTTCGGACCAGAATAATTAAAAATTACGAAAAAGACCATAGGAGTCCATAGTTAAGCTCTTTTCAGACTCCCTAAAATTGAAAAGATTGCCAAGTGATCTTGACTCTTTCACACTTGTAAAAGTATTTGAAAGGTCGTTTATTCGGTGATAGGTTACCCCTTTTTCGGCCCGTCTAGACTATTTACGAGAAAGGTATACCTCAGTCAATCTCGGCTGGGAGAGTTCTCTCGGGAATTGTTTTACACTTTTTCGGGATCGAGGGACTAAATTTACGAAAAAGTACATTATGGAGCCTCCTTTAAGTTTTTCAGGCTCTCTAAACATGAAAAACTACCGAGTTTTCCTTCCTTGGACTTGTTAAAATTTTAAACATCGAAGGACCCACTTTGGGATGAACCCCTCCTTTCTCAGGTTTGTAAAACATGTGAGATTGGACTCATCTATGAGATGAGCTACACCGAGCATCTGTTATCCTCTTCAAGCTCTAAAAACAACAAAGAGGTACTCATCTATCATGTCGGGGGAATATGGGGGAACAAGTCAAGTTTGTTTATGGCAGCTCGTCAGTCGTTACCTTTGAACATGGCATGTGTCTGTCTCTTGTCTATATTGGGTATCCATTTTTCACTGAGTTATAGTCATCATCCTGAGTCGTCTCTTTTGCCACGAGCCTACTCGTCCGGTGTCTATCCTCTGCTATCAATAATCCCTACTGCCAAGTCCCGTTACATGCCGTTATATGTTCAAAGGGTTGCATTGTTCAAGTCATTCTTTGTGTCAGGCCTCCGCTGTGTCAGTACATACTCCATTGTTTCATCATCTTATCGTTCGTGCTGATTTCGTGTCGATGATGTGGGATTCATCAAGGCCCACCTTCGACGAGTCCATTCCCATCGACGCCAAATCACTATCCGGGAATTGGGCTTAGGAATCAACTATTAGTACCTTGGTACCTGCATGCCTCAATGGCAAGTTTCCTCGTGTTTGACAGTAGGTTCACATCATTGACCTCTGATCAAGCAATCTCTCGAATGCTCGACATCAACTCATCTATTCGCATTTCGTTGAGATGTACTTCAGATACCTTGGGGATCATCGTCATCATTGGTGATTTCCCTCGCATTTGTTAATGGATCACATCATTGACCGGTAATCAAATGGTTTCTACCATGTTCGACTTCAACACCTTGTAATCACATGGCTAGATTCGTATCTTTTGCGACCAGGTAGAATACCCTGGGAGCGCCTCAGCATCTTGATTGCGTCCAGGTTGCGATGGAGATGTCCTTTGTATTGTCACACATATCCACTTATTGTATTGGTCGTGGCTGTGTCATTATTGTCTCATGGATCTACGCTTGTTCATAGTAGCCATGGTCTGTCCACAGTCTATATCATCTCAGTACTCATGGATCTGCAATGTATTGGTCGGCAGCCATGCTTTGAGTCATTTGTTTTCGAGCATGGGAATGCCCGCCTCGGTGGTATATCTAACACTTTGTTTCTGTTTCAGCTCCTTGTCGCTCTCCTTGATGCTATCTCTGCACACTATATTCGTAAAGTCTTTTGGCCATCAGTCCCTTCTGACCTCACACTTTAGGGGGCATCTGTTATACCTCTATATTCCACAATGTCGCATCTCCACCACAAACAGAGTTGACGACACTTCCCCTGCTGTTTGAACCACCCAGAAGATGAATGAACCTTGAAGGTAAATCTACCCTGACAAGCTCTGACCCAGCTGAGACTTTATTTACCTACACTACCGCGCCTTGCTCATTTATATGCGCGCGGTACTTCACACTACTGCGCTATGCTTTTTCCCCAGAACGCGGTAGTACCACGTTGTGCTCAGACCACAGGGCGCGGTACTCTTTTATTAGCCTTTTTCCCATGGCTTGTGGGATTTTGGATTTTCGAAGATAGTGGAAGATTGGGGTCCCTGATTCGATCCCAACTCACTTTCTGTGATTAGAAACCCTGATCCACTTATCTCTCCCTAGATCCACCCATCTCTCTTGTTGGTTAACCCTACCATACACTATAAAGGAGAGGCATTCCATCGGGAAAAGGGGAGGACTCTGGGGAACATCAAACCTATGATCTTGCAGCATTGTGTAGATAGCTAGAGGAGGAAGCACTTGGAGCTGAAGGATTGGCTTGGACATCAAGCAACCTATGTAAGCATTCTTCAAGTTGTAATAAGATAACTTGTCTTGTTTTTCCCATTTCATGTGTTTAGCATAAGTTCTTAGCATGGAATGTATCTAATCTAGATCTGAAACTAATCTTTGCATTCAAGGTATTTGGAAGCTTGTATGTTTGTTCTTTGGTTGATCTTAACAGGTTCTACATTGGAGCTTTGGATCAAGAGCTAGAAGCGGGACAAACGTCAGTTTGAAAGGTGTGTCTCATCTCTCATTGATTCTGAATACATTCAATCTTGCTGTAAAAGTTAGTTCAGGAATTTCAAGGTAGCATTTGTTATGTTTTGTTCTTAGCTCAGAGTCAGTGAAAGTCTACTTTAAGTTAAGGGAATTTTGACTTATCCGTAGGGAAAAATTCCATCATACAGCTTGGCATTCTTCAGATAGAAGATACTTCGAGGAAGAAGTGATGGGACACATTTGCAGGAGCCAGTCCAATCATGGTGGTAGGAGGATCCTTCCCATGGATGTGGATGTAACCGCTGTATAATGAGCATTAGGACAATGCTCTGGAGGATGTTCTACATGATTATGATCAGGATGATCATGTGTGATGATATGCATCAGGATGATGCTGTGACGATGATCAGGATGATCATGCAATGATGATATGAATCATGAGGATGTTATGACGATGATCGGAATGATCATGTGATGATGATGTACTGTATGATGATGATCAGTATGATCATGAGCATCGGGATGATGCTCCGTGCGAGGATGATCAGGTTGATCATGAGTATCAGGAAGATACTCCGTGGCCGTGGAAAGGTTCTGCGATAAGCATATAATATTTCCCTGGGAGATTTGCAGATACTCTTGCGAGGTTTTTCCTATGGCATATAGTAGCTCCCTGGGAGATCTAGCAAATGCTCTTTCAAGGTTTTGCTTGGGAGGACATATAATATTTCCCTGGGATATTTGCAGATACTCTTGCAAGGTTTTTCCTATGGCATATAATAACTCCCTGGGAGATCTGGCAAATGCTCTTTTGAGGTTTTGTCCTATGACATATAATATTTCCCTAGTAGATCCGATAGGTTGAGGAGTAAGCTTGTAATCAGTCCTGAGATTCTCTTTCGAGGTTTTTCTAGACCACATGTAATCAGTCATGGAGATATGATAGGTTGTGCTAGGCACATAAAAGTCCTGGGATGCTCTTTAGAGTTCTTATCGGTCGTGCTATGCACATAAATGTTCTTGGGACACTCTTTTAAGGTTTTGTGGTGGTTTTTGGGCTTCAATCTACTAATGCAGATCAAACCTTAAGTTTATGTCAATCCGGATTGGTAGACTTAGAGGCATATCCAAGTATCAGGACTCAAAGATAAACTTTGACTTGGAAATCTAGTTTATCTATGAAATAAACCTATTAACAAATTAAGTTACTGTGATTTGAAAACACAAAAATTCCCTTACAGGAACAGCTTCATTTGACATTTCATTTACAATGCAATTTATATGTGAAAGCAATTTGTATGTGAAAGCTTCTGAGATAATAAAAACAATTACAAATTAATCCTAACCCTAAAATATGAATTATAAAACTCTGCCTGTTATCCCAGCATTGAATAAGCAATCAAACATTAATTCCCTTTACAGGAAAGCATTCATAATGTGTAATTGTTCTTAATACTCCATCGTTGAATAGTCAAGCAATGCACAGTAAGGTGAGATAGTAGTCTGAACCATTCTCCAGCATATAACCAATGAAATAACAGAGCTTTATAAAAACTGATTGAAAGCAATTTAACTAATTCTGCAATAAGAAAATCGAATTCTACAAGAATTAAAACATACCACTGGCAACAATCAAATCGTTTGCAACGATCCAAATCGTTCACTGGCAAAATAAAAGAGGTGTGCAGACTCAACAGAGGGGGCCCTCCAATTCCTCGTTCACACACGCAATTGAAGAATCACAGAGCTTAAACTTTAAATATATTCACCATAAAATCGATCATACACAGTAATAGAACAACGCAGTCTAGAACAGTATGCATTTTCAGTCTCAAATCGTGATGCCTTTCTCCTCTGTTTTATGAAGTACTTATACAAATTCTTGAAAACTAGAAATGCTATTAACATGGAAACTAATTAATGAAACATAGTCCTCGAGATCCTCTATCAGATCTGTGAAAATCAACAAAATCGGAACTGCCCTGCTTTTGTGCTGAGTGGTAGCACAGGTGGTCATCTTTGACCGAATTTGACTTGACACCTATGAGAGCCACATCATCTATTCGTTGGAAGTTTATCCATCCTTGGACACTGAGGATCTTTTCTCCATCTTTTAGTTCACGCCTAGCTGGCCTGCAAGTGTTCAACCTTGGAGACATTACGGGAAGTTAGCACATCCTGTAATCCTGAATAAAAACCTTAGTTTAAATGCTTTAAAAATCTCAAAATTCAATTTGTTAAAAAGCAATGACATTTATACCTTTTAACCAAAGTTTGTGGGTGAATTTAAAACTTTATAAATCAGTATGAAGGTTTTATGGAGGAAAATGGAGGATATTTAGATGACAAAAAGAGGTCAAAATGGTGCCCAACATCTCCCCCAAGAGGAAGCTGTTGCATGTCCCCATGCCAAAAATATTTGACCCTGTTTATATCAAAAACCAAAACTTTGCTGCTGACCCTCTTGCTTTTAATCTCTTGTTTGAGATGATGCATCTGTTGAAGCCCGAGATGCATAAAGGACTTTCAGTCTCTCATATTTAGTTTTATAAATCTTCTTTTGCTTATACCATCTGTATGCATGTTTGGAGATGCATGTCCTTTGAACCTTAAGCTTCCAGTTGATTTCTCTTAACTTCTCATTCCTTTGCTCCAATTCCTTTATTTCAAGTTTCAACCTCCTAATCTTTTCACTGTTTTTGGAAGCCTTCTTCTTCTTCATTTTCATTGGAAGCTGCACAGAATTGGTGTCCATCCCCAATTCTTCATTCTTTTGTACTGAATCTTCTTTCTTTTCCTCTTCCACAGTTTGTTGCTCTGAGAAAAGAGAAGCTGAGTCTTTTAGTATTTCCTGTCTTGATTGCTTTTCCTTTTCCTTCTCTTGCTGATCGAAGAAGATATTGATTCTTTTTGTCTGTTTGATCACTTCATCAGTTTCTTGGATATACTGCCCCATTTCATCTGCTGGATCTTCTTCTAATGCTGACTTACTTCGAGATTGCTTATACTTCCTTGGATTTCTCTGGTAAGTGGTGAAAAACTGCTCTTGTTTTTGAAACTATTTTTCTTCTCTCATCACACTCCTAGTTCGTATCCTTCTCTGAGGCTGTTTTGAACTTGCTGCCTCAGAGTTGTCTTCATCATCAGTAATCAACAACACCTCTTTCTTTTTCTTTTTCCCCTTTGGCGGTTTTGAGCTTGTTGCCTCAGGGTATGTTATCATCAACAATTCATCTTCTTTTAAACCTTCTTCAAGCAATTCTTCCTGCTCTTCAAATTGACTGTGGATTAAAAATTCTGACCATGTCAAATTTTGCTTTTGTAACTCATGCTTGATGATGATTTTGATGAGTCCACAGTGAAAAAGGCTTGTCATTTTGTCTTTTGCACGCCTTTGGACATCCTTAGCCATCTTAGTCAAACTCTATGACAGGAAATAGGGCATATTAATCTCACATTCACCTTTTAAATGCTGCAGCAGCTTGATATGGTAAAGATAAACAATACTGAATCGGCCTTCACAAGTAATAAATTTTTGGATAATATAGACTACTTCATCCCAAGGATGAATTAGCTAGCTCTTTGGTATTCCTTTCTTCTAGTTTACTGACCCTACTCTTGATCTGCACAAAAAGGGTATCCATGCCTTCTCCCTGAATTGCTTAGTTTTGAAAAATCTTTCTCCTTGCTGTGGTAGGCCAATAATTTGTGCTAAGATGTCTTCAGATAGTATGAAGTGAAAGTTTCCCACTATAACCCCTTCTCCATCAAATGTTTCAGCAAAAGCTATACTAACATGCTCATTATGCCCATCAAACTTTTCAAAAAAAGTTACCCACTGTTTCTTTTCAAAAATCTCCATGCAATTCTCATGAATATCAGTGGGGTTGAATTTCTCTGGTTCTAGTCTAGATGACATTTTGAACTTTAATAGGAAAGAGATATGCAACAGGAAACTTCAACCTTTCAATTTTTAACTCTGCATTTTGTTTTCTTATCCCAAAACAATACTCTAAAAATGTAGAATTGATGTTGGTCTTAGCAAAGTCTTTGGCAAAGAAAGGGTTTAAGTTTTACCTCCTTTCTGATGTAACTACCTTCACTTCTACCTGCGTGATTACTTCCATAGCAATTGGTGCCTGCGTCCTTCCTTTAATCCACAGCTTCTTCTTACAGCAAATTGTTACCCACAACAATCGGTTTTTGCAGAGGAAAAGAATTGGATTTGGTCTAAAGAAGAATGACCAAATCGTAATCCTCGACTTCACCAATTCATAATGCAAGTTCAGGCACATTTATAGACTATCGTGGGACATAGAACCACGTTTCTTTTCATCATTTCATGAACATGCCACTTTTCATTTAATTACTCATTTAGGAAAGAAATTAAAGGTAATGTTTTAATTCATATGATACACTTTAATTTCTTTGCATACCCAATGTTTAATGAACGAGCTGTAATAAAGGAATTTCTTCTCTTAAAGTATACTCTTTTTCCTTTTGAAGATACACATGACCATCAATGTTCTGAATTCTATATATTTACTTAATGCATGATGCACTAATGTATATATAGAAAAACATTTGAAATTCTATTTTCCAGTTTATTGTTTTATTTTTCTTAAAACATTTCACTTTCTGCTGAGAAGGAGACCCTATTTGTCTTTCTACCAAGGACAAAACCCTGACTGTAGAATGCAGTATATGTTTTTGGCCATTATAATTTTGCTTCTAGGTTTGATTTTGACCACCATCTTGACCCCTAGGGTAAGATAATGGAAAGTAAATGGAATGCTGGCAGAGACTGTGAGGATAACGAAATAGGCAGTCAAACTTACGAGGGTTGGTAAATATGTCATCACTTTGAAAGAAAGAATCATGCAACTTTTAAAACACAAAAACTAAAAATTCTTACAGACTTTGCTTGATATCCCTATATGATAAGCTTGCTGCCTGATGTAGCTGGTTTGCATGTCTTTCTGATTCATTTCTGTCATTCTGATGTCTTCTGTCTGCCATCTCAGATTCCTTCTGCTTTGCTGGAAGTCAGGTCCCTCTGCATTGCTAGAAATCACTTTATTGCTGGAAATCAGGTCCCTTCTGCATATGAAAAAGACTTGGAGGGTTCCAAGAAAGCATACAAATGCTTATCCCCCTCACAGGCCTACTTAGTGACTTGTCCTCAAGTCAAACAAGAACTTCATTATTGGAAATAAAACTATGTAAAAGACATGAAATTTGAAAAAAATATTTTTATGAATTTTCAATGGCCAAGCGAACTTGGTTTTCCATGGAAAATTCAAGTTTATATTGTGCCAGTGACCTGGTTTTCACAACTAAACTTCCTTTTTTTCTTTGTTTTATATTTTTTTTTTATATATATATTTTTTTCTGTTTTTGTTTTGTTTTTTTATTTGCTATATCAGATAAGCTAAGATCCAGGTGAAGGAGAAACACCAATGTGTCTATCCAGCACTTCCATTTCCCTTTGCTGTGAAATTTGTTGTATGAAATCTTCCTTGCTGATAGGCTTAGTATAAATTTTGAGTCGATGGCCATTGACCACAAATGTGCATGCTTCATCATCGATTGTTTGAAGTTTGACTGAGCCATTGTCATATACCTCTGTCACCTCATATGGACCAAGCCAACGAGTTGTGAATTTGGCTTTGAAGTCTTTGAACTTTGAGTCAAACAATAGTGCCCAGTCACCAATGTGGAATTGTTTCTTTTTAATAAACTTGTCATGCCATTGAGATCTTTGCTATTGTATCAAAATATTGTGTTCTATGGCAGCATGTCTCATCTCATCTAGTTGATTCAATTGAAGTATTCTTTCTTGCTGAGCCTCAGAAAGATCCATACCCAAATCTACTGCTAACTTGAAGGTATGAATTTGAAACTCTATAGGTAGGAGGACTTGCTTACCGTAAACAAGCTGATAAGGAGAAAAATCCATATTGTTTTTCCAAGTGATCCGATATGCCCATAAAGCTTCAGTAAGCTTAGCTGACCAATCCTTACTATGCATCTGAACAGTTTTGGTGATGATTCCTTCCAAAGTCTTGTTTGTAGATTCCACTTGGCCATTAGCCTGTGGATGGTAAGGGGTAGATTTTCTGTGTTTTATCTTATACTTTTCTGCAATCTCCTGCACTAGTTTGGAAGTAAACTGGGCACCCTGATCAGTTACAATCTCTCTAGGAACCCCAAATCTGACAAATATCTCCTCAAAAAGAAAGTTTACCACAGTCTGTTCGGTGGCTCTTGGTAATGGTTTGGCCTCTACCCACTTAGTAACATAGTCCGTACAGACCAAAATGTACTTCTTTCCTTGTGATGGTGGATTAATTGGACCAATGAAGTCAAGGGCCCACTTTTCAAATGGTTCAATGAGGATTTGTGGTTGGAGTGGCATTTCATCAGACCGGACTGGTCGTCCCATCCGTTGACAAGTATCACAACTTCTAACATACCTCTTAGAATCTTTGAAAATGGAATGCCAATAATACCCCAAATTGAGTATCTTGTATGTTGTTCGTTTATCTGCAAAATGGCCACCACACGGTTCATCATGACATGCCTTTAAAATATCTAAGACTTCATCCTGTCGTACGCATCTTCTTATAATGAGATCATATCCTGTGTAAAAGAGATCACCATTAACCCATATATGCCTAGCACTTTGTTTAATAATCTTTTTCTTTTCTTTAGATGACATAGATGGTGGTAGTTGGCCTGATGATAAGTAGTTGGAAATATCAGCATACCAAGGAGTAATAACAGAAATTGCAAACAGGTGTTCATCAGGAAAACTATCTAAAACAGGAACAACCTCACCAGTATTGTGTAAGCAAGACATGAAATCTGCCACTTGATTTTCTCGTCCAGGTCGATCGAGAACAGTGATATTGAATTCCTGCATTAATAACAACCATCTAGTAATCCAACCATTAGTGATAGACTTATTCATTAAATATCGTAAGGCTGAATGATCTGTATGGAAAAAAAATTCGTAGCCAGTTATGTAATGATGGAATTTGTTTACAGCATGAGCCACCGCCAACATCTCCTTTTCAGTGACTGTATAGTTCAACTCTGCAGGTGTCATATTTTTACTAATAAAATAGATAGCATAAGTCATGGTATGCTCTTTTTGTCCCAATGAGGCCCCTATTGCAGTAGCAGAGGCATCGGTAGAAATATGGAAAGGCAATGTCCAATTTGGTCCCCTTAAAATGGGAGCAGTTGAGAGCTTCTCTTTAAGTGTCTGAAATGCAGATTGACAGTTAGTATCCCAATTAAAATTCACATCCTTTGAAAGCAATTTAAACAATGGCAGAGCTATCTTACTAAAATTTGCAATAAATCTACGATAATAGCCTGCATACCCGAAAAAGCTTCTTACATTTGTTTGAGTTGTTGGTTCAGATAAATTTTCAATGATTTGAATTTTAGCAGGATCTACTTTTATTCCAGATGAAGAAATGTGATGCCCTAAAACTATTCCTTCAGTCATCATCATAAAACACTTTTCGTTAGTAAGGGAAAGGTTTGAGTCAACACACCTTTTTAGAATTTTCTCCAAGTTTGCTAAGGAATCTTCAAAGGTACTTCCATACACAGAAAAATCATCCATGTAAATTTCAACACACTCATGAATTAGATCTGCAAAGATGGCCAAGACTGCCCTCTGAAAGGTAGCTGGGGCATTACATAAGCCAAAAGGTAAAACCTTGTAGGCATATGTGCCCCAGGGACATGTAAAGGTGGTTTTGTCTTGGTCTTCTTTTGCAATACTAATTTGACTATACCCACTGAAACCATCTAAAAATGAAAAATATTCTTTTCCAGCTAAGGTATCCATCACTTGATCAATGAAAGGCAATGGAAAATAGTCTTTTAATGTTGCCTTATTCAAATCCCTGTAATATACACATATGCGCCATTTACCATTTTTTTAGGAACAACAACCAAGGGAGAGACCCATTGGCTGTCGGAGATGGGGTAAATAAATCCCACTTTTAACAACTTTTGCAACTCTTCCTTGACTATTTCTTTTAGTATAGGGTTCATTCTGCGTTGCGGTTGTCTAAGAGGTCTGATTTTATCATCTGTGTAAATGTGGTGAGTGCATGTCTCATGATGAATACCTAGCATATCAGTGTACTCCCAAGAAAATCCATGGGAATGTTTATTCAGCAAAGTAATCAACTGTTCTTCCTGTGATGTAGTAAGATGTGCACTTATTTTCAAATTTTTGCCTGGACTGATTTCAACTATTTTACTTTGAATATCTGTGATTGAATGAACATTAAAAATATCATGAAGTGCTAATGCTAGAGAATGTACTGTGCAATTTTCCTGAAAATTATAACCCAAAACTTGATCTGCTACAACATATTGCATATCTCTTAATTCTTCAGAAATATCAGGTTCAGCAAAAAAATAATCCAACAAATATTCTTGGTTTTCTTCCTAAAAATCAAAGAACTAATTGATACTCAGGACAAGCTGAATCACTTCTTCTTCTTGTTCTTTGGTCTCATTAATCCATGACAGCTGATCTAATGTAGAAGGTCTTTGGGCAGAAGGGTAAAGTGCAATTTGTTTTCTCTCTGTCCCATGTGAAATGAGCATACTTCCTGACCTACATCCTATGAAAGCATCCGCTGTTGCCAGCCAGGGTCTGCCAAGGATCAATGTGTTCCCCCCTAGATTATACTTTGGTTGTAGCACTATGAAATCGACAGGATACTCCCAGGAGTCTAAAGAAACAATGATATCTTCTAAGACCCCTTCAGGTGTAATTTTAGACCTATCAGCTAATTCCAAAACTGTTGTGGTTGGTCTGAGATTTGTCAAGTGAAGGTATTCCATTGTCTCTAGTGTCATGACATTAATGGAAGCACCTAGATCGATCAATGTTTTTGGAATTGGAAAATTATTGATAGTAATTGTAACCATTGGGATTCCAGGATCTACATACTTTTCAATAAAAACAGTGTTAGACATTAATCCTGCTAGATTGCCTACCACATGAATTTTTTATGGATCCTTCCTTCTTTTATTAAGACATAATTCCTTAAATGCTTTAGTATAAATTGGAATATCTTTTATAGCCTGCAGTAGAGGAATTTTGACATATACATTGGTTAACTCATTCAAAACATCAAAATCAGGTAGGGAGATTGAAGGTTTTTCTTTGACCAACCTTTCTGGAAAAGGAGGTGTATAAGATACTAATGTTTTCCCTTTTTGACTGTGATTTTCTGACTGAGATTTTTCTGTATTTAATTTTGTTGGAGTTTTCTCATTTTCTATTTGTTCTTCTAAGATAACAGGAGATTCTTTTTGTAAAGTTTTCCTAGATCTTAAATTGATATTTTGCAGTGGGAGGATTGAGTAGGGAAGCGCCATTCCATCATCAACATTATACATGGGTTTGTCTATTTTATTATTTGGATTTGGAATTGGTTGAGCTGGCAATTGTGTAGGCCGAAGTGGAGGCTGATTGGATGGAAATTGAAGCTATTGAGGTGGTGGACCCAATTGAGGAGCCATGTTGTTGGGTTGTTGAAAAGATGGAACTTGAAAAGATGGGGCTTGGACTTGATTTTGCTAGTATTGGGGATAGGCGGAAGGTTGTTGATAGGGTTGCAAATAAGCCTACTGATATGTCTGGTTACCATGGGAATATCCTCTCCAATTTGGAGCATATTGGGCTAATGGAGGAGACCAAGTTTGCCAAGGCATGGGTGCACTCCATGAATTCTGAATAGGAGTTTGATAATTTGTATGAAATTGCTGCATAGGATCTTGAGACATACCTGAAAATCGCGGCTGCCAAGGTCTTCGTTGTCCCATAAAGTAGAGAGACTCCATGCTTTGATTCTCCTCCATTCGAGTTGCTTGCAATTCTTTCAATATAGGGCAGTCATCAGTTTTGTGATTAAAAGTACATAAGCCACAAATTTCAACAGTATTTAAAGGACATTCTTTTAGTGGGTGTTTCTTTCTACATTTAGGACAAAAAATAGACAAAGATTGATCTTGTTGGTCCTGTTGTTCTTGCCTCTTCTTGGTTTTTGCTACTTCGACTTGTGTGCCCAAGGTACTCAATAAATCAGTCTTGAAATCTTCTAGCAGATTTCCAAGCTCAGCTCTAGAGATACCACTGTTTGCAGATTTAGTTACTTTGGTATTGATATCCCTTTTTCCAGTTCCAGCCTTTCCTCTTGAATATTTCTGAAATAAATCTTGTATCTCATCAAAGGGAAGGTAAGAGATGTCACCTTTTCCCATAACATTCAAAATATCCAAATACTCTTCTCTTATTCCTTTTAGGAATATTGTTCTAATCATCTCAGGTGTTAAAGAATTGTATTTAGATTTCTGCAGGTTGTATGAGAATCTTTCCAAATACTCCTCCAAGCTCTCATCTTCCTGTTGAGTCATTCCAAAAATGTCATCTTTTAGATCCTTTGATCTGCAATATGCCTGATATTTTCGAAGAAAGATCTTCCTCATTTCATCCCAGCTAGTGATAGAATGTTCTCCTAAGCCCATGAACCATTTCAAAACAGTTGCTTTAAGGGTAGCAGGGAAAAGACGAAGCTTATGGGTGTCATCAGTGTATCCATAAGTTCGACACAAGATATCAAACTTGAATAGGAAAGAGTTAGGATCTTCATAGGTCATGCCATAGAAGTTTGGTAAGACAGATGGTGGGATATTATTCATTTTTACCTCTTCTCCTAGGGTAATGCTAGTGTCCAAGATGGGAAATTTAAAGGTGGCTTCCTGATCTTCTGTTGTTTTTTCATCCTCTCATGTCTTCTCTCTTCTTCCCTTCTCTCTTGTCTGCGTTTGTTTTCTATTTCTAACATCCTCTCATACTCCCTTCTCTGTTCTGCAGTTGGCCCTTTTGATGTTTCTTCCTCAGCCATTTAAAAAGTACCCACTGTTGTGATGAATCCTTTTGGAAAAAAAGGTCTTGTTACTTCTGTTTTTGGGGTTTTTTTGATAAATCTTCCTTTCTAATCTCTTTGTCTTGACATAAAACTAAAATCTACTCTATGTTTTTTTAGAAAATTTTGTTTTTATCAGAGAACTAAAGTTCCTAAGCCTGCTTCTACAATGCCTCCCCGGCAATGGCGCCAAATGTTGGGCTTCAATCTACTAATGCAAATCAAACCTTAAGTTTATGTCAATCCAAGTTGGTAGACTTAGAGGCATATCCAAGTATCAGGACTCAAAGCTAGACTTTGACTTGGAAATCTAGTTTATCTATGAAATAAACCTATTAACAAATTAAGTTACTATGATTTGAAAACACAAAAATTCCCTTACAGGAACAGCTTCATTTGACATTTCATTTACACAGCAATTTATATGTGAAAACAATTTGTATGTGAAAGCTTCTGAGATAATAAAAACAATTACAAATTAATCCTAACCCTAAAATATGAATTATAAAACTCTACCTATTATCCCAGCATTGAATAAGCAATCAAACATTAATTCCCTTTACAGGAAAGCATTCGTAATGTGTAATTGTTCTTAATACTCCATCGTTGAACAGTCAAGCAATGCACAGTAAGGTGAGATAGTAGTCTGAACCATTCTCCAGCATATAACCAATGAAATAACGGAGCTTTATAAAAACTGATTGAAAGCAATTTAACTAATTCTACAATAAGAAAATCGAATTCTACAAGAATTAAAACATACCACTGGCAACAGTCAAATCGTTTGCAACGATCCAAATCGTTCACTGGAAAAATAAAAGAGGTGTGCAGACTCAACAGAGGGGTCCCTCCAATGCCTCGTTCACACACGCAATTGAAGAATCACATAGCTTAAACTTTAAATATATTCACCATAAAATCAATCATACACAGTAATAGAACAACGCAGTCTAGAACAGTATGCGTTTTCAATCTCAAATCGTGATGCCTTTCTCCTCTGTTTTATGAAGTACTTATACAAATTCTTGAAAACTAGAAATGCTATTAACCTGGAAACTAATTAATGAAACATAGTCCTCGAGATCCTCTATCAGATCTGTGAAAATCAACAAAATCGGAACTGCCCTGCTTTTGTGCTGAGTGGTAGCACAGGTGGTCGTCTTTGACCGACTTTGACTTGACACCTATGAGAGCCACATCATCTATTCGTTGGAAGTTTATCCATCCTTGGACACTGAGGATCTTTTCTCCATCTTTCAGTTCACGCCTAGCTGGCCTGCAAGTGTTCAACCTTGGAGACATTACGGGAAGTTAGCACATCCTGTAATCCTGAATAAAAACCTTAGTTTAAATGCTTTAAAAATCTCAAAATTCAATTTGTTAAAAAGCAATGACATTTATACCTTTTAACCAAAGTTTGTGGGTGAATTTAAAACTTTATAAATTAGTATGAAGGTTTTATGGAGGAAAATGGAGGATATTTAGATGACAAAAAGAGGTCAAAATGGTGCCCAACAGTAGTCACATGTAATAGCTCCCTCGGAGATCCAATAGGTTGAGCAGTAAGCTCGTAATCAGTCCTGGGATGCTCTTGCTAGGTTTTTTTGATGCACGTAATCATCCCTAAGGATTCCACAGGATAGCCATCTCGTAGAGATGATGAAGACCTACAGGAGGCTAGGCCTACAACCAACATGAAAAAGGGATGGCTTTGTAGAAGTTCCTATGATGAGAAGAATTGAGAGATAGCCTAGTGATCGAGATGACGAGTACAGCAGTAGTGGCGATGATGCTCCGTGATCCATTGACGATGATCCAGCTTCAAAATTGAAGACTTGTGGTGATATGTATTGATGACCTGTGTCTAGAGAATATCTTCCTAGTTAAGAGGGAGTGTTGATGTATTTGTAACTTCAGAAGATATTCTTCTATGTATTACACTTGTACTTTATTATATTCATGATGGAGACGTATTATTCCTCCAATCAGAAGTGTCCTCATTTGTATTATTGTAAGTGTCGCAAGTTATATTTGATGGGTTATTAGACCACCAGTGTGGGGTCGGCCCTGTATGAGTCATGTGGTTGGGTTATTAGGATTCCTTAGGAAGTCGGCCCTGTTAGAGTTAAAGGAAGGTTAAGTTGTGTATAAATAGAGAGTGAGTGTGTCTCATTCTATTCAGTCACTCACTCATCCAACTCGTATAGTGTGGAGAGAGGAGTGCGCACAAGTGGAGAAGGAGTAGCTGCCAGAGTCATCTATCTTTTGGGGATTGATCTTTGTGATCTTTGTATTGGGGCTGATTCTATCTCTAAGGAAATTGCGGGGTTTTTCACCTTCTTGGTTTTCCCCAAGGAAACTTTGTGTCTCTTGTGTTTATGATTGTTATGATGTGCATGTTATTCTCTTAGTAGGATCCTAGATAATGTTTGAATGAAATTATCGAAAAATTAACTATTTTAATACCGAAAGGGCACATTACCCAAAAGGGTGTTGGTTGTGGATCT
This sequence comes from Larix kaempferi, assembly GCA_027924585.1. Classification (NCBI taxonomy): domain Eukaryota; kingdom Viridiplantae; phylum Streptophyta; class Pinopsida; order Pinales; family Pinaceae; genus Larix; species Larix kaempferi. The sequence goes on along the minus strand of BSBM01000370.1, from coordinate 62,284,078 downwards.
TGATCTTCTTAATTGAGATATGTTGTTGCTCTAGTTGTTTTTGTATCCCATTTTTATATGATATGAAACTGGATTGTAAACTCATACCGGTGGGGGGGCATCTCCCCCCCACAGGGGTCTAGCGACAACGCCCTCAAGAAAGGGGGTTCGTGGGAGAAGCCCCCGAAAGAAATTTTATGGGTTGTTTTTTTGGCCAATAGTTTACGGGCCCGTGGTATTGGGTATCCTATAGTATTTTCCCATGGTAATTCCCTTTAAAAGGAAGACATTTTAATACAGTTGTGTAATGTATTGTAGCATTAAAAAGATCTATGTGATTGTGTAAAAGAGACTAAGATAGATTGAAGAGGAAGTTGCATCGGATGTGATGCAAGTTGTATCCCTTCATCTTTTGTATGGTATAATAATAAAAGGACTAGCAATTTCTTCGTGGACGTAGCCCATATTGGGTGAACCATGTTATATTCGTGTCTCTCTTGTATTATGTTTATATGATTTATATTTTCCACTTGTTTATTGTTATTGCTCTGTGATTTTGTTTTTCTAACAATTGGTATTAGATCCAAAGGTCTATTTGGCAGATAAACTCCCAGAAAAGAAGGGTTCCTGGTTCGAGTGGGAGAAATGGAGAAAGAAGGAAATTTTAAGGTCAATAAATTTAATGGCCAAAAATACCAGTTATGGAAGATGAAAATGGAGGACTGTCTATATCAGAAGGATCTATTCCTACCATTGGGAGGAAAAAAAAAAACCCGAAGACTATGAAGGATGAATAATGGGAGGTTCTTGACAGAAAGGCACTGGGAACAATATGGTTGTTCCTGGCTTCATTGGTGGATTTCAATATCTCAAAAGAAAAGACAACGGAGGGTCTGTGTCATGTCCCAAATTTGGCATTGGGTCACAAGGGCCTAAGCCCATTGGCCATATTCATGAGAGTTTGTCAATCTGATGCTAAGGGTCAAATAATTGCAAAGGAGGAAAATTACTAGTTTCCTAGGTTGGTGGTGGAAGCTTTGGGATTTGAAATAAGAAGGATAATAAATGATGTGTGGACATTATAAGAGCATAGATATTTAATAAAGGATATAAATAAATATATACAATGTAAAATCAAAGTGGCATTTGATCATGAAGACACATGGAGGAAGTGGGACCCACACAAGATAGATTTTCTATGCCACATGGCATCCTACTCTTGCCATTTTGAATCCATAAGAAGCCAAATGTTCTTGGGGTGAGTTAGAAGGTCAATATACTTGGCATGATTCATGTAAGTTCGAATTGGAGTGAAAGAATAACTCCCATGGAAGAGGAAGAGGCAATTTGGAGCTAGTGAGACACTTGGGTTAGATTCCCTAGATCTATGACAACAATGATGAAGATGATATGACACCTATAACACAAATCAGACTTGAGGGATGAAATAAGACATTTATGACATGTCAGGGATAAAAATATCCTCCAAGAGGGCGCTCAAGTGAGTTAGGGAATCCAAAGAGACACGAATTCGAATTGGGAGAAGGAGAGGGCTAGAATTCGAAGGACAAGTGACATACTTGGGAATCTCTTCACAAATTGAGTTGGCATGAATCTCTTGGAAGTAATTTGACCCATGGAAGACATTAGAAGTTTATAAAAGTCATGAACAAAGAATAATGGAATATTTTTATCATTTGAGAAATTTGCAATTGCATTTGTGAAGAGGGAGAGCTAGTGGATGACTAGTTTCATGCTTTAGCTAATTTCGAGGGTGAAAGATTCCCATCCAAGGTTGTAATTGAAAAGGCCATTCATAAATTTCATTTGGATATTTAATGGAGTCTTTATTTTTTGGTGTAAGCTACGGGGCAGCTCATGGTTTCTTCTAGTGTAGCTCACTCCTTCAACCATTTCCAGTTTTCATGGCATATTCTTGATCTTTGAGGGTGGGCGTTTTTGGTGAGCTCTTGTACTCTTTGGGAGAGCTTCTCATGATCTGTTTCTATTGTAATATGATTAATGTACTCTTTTATTCATCTTCAAAAAGTTTCAGGTCGAAATACCAAGTGCTTATATGTAAAATTGATTATTAATGAGCAAACAGTGACCATTCCCCCACTAGATTGATGTATGCCAATGTATTGATGATGATTTCTAATGGAAGAATGTTTATATGATATATTTATGATGTATGGACTTCCATTTATGAGTATTACAAGTTTCATGTTCAGCACTTAAGCATTTGGATCCATCTTTCTCAGTTTTATTTCATTTGAAGAAGATTTAATGCTATTTCCCCCAAGGTCGAAACTAGTCTTCTTGCATCTGATTTAAGGGAGTTATAGAAGAAATTAGAAGTTCAATGGTGATGAATATGAGTTCATGTTTATTTTTTTTATATTTCCCATGATTCCATTCATAATTTCGAGCTGGAATAAGTGCATTTGGAAAGTCATTTTCATCATCTACCCCTAGGGGATTTGAACCACAATTTTAGTAGTAAAACTCCATACATTGATCATATTTCCAAAGTGAGTTGAAGAAGTCATTTGATGGTTAAGAGATACCTATAAAAACCATTTTTATGTATTAACATCATTCATACACCTACTGGTACAATTTGAGAGCATTTCGAGCTATTTAGAGACATCTACCATTGGGGGTTTGAAGCTCGAAATTACTAGTAATCTTCCCTACCTTGTCCATACTGTAAATAAATGTGAAAAAGTGTTTTAAGGGTTTTTAAGTATCCATTAGCCTATTTTATATGTATTAATACCTCTCAAATACCTTCAGATCCATTATACAATCATTTGGGGTCATTTGGATACCAAGAGACCAATACTAGTCAAAGAGAAATTGCTAGTCAAACTCCCTACTTTGGACAGAATTAAAAGAGGATTTGTAGAAGTAATATAAAGGTCATATATCATCATTGAACATAATATTCAAGTCCTAATATCATTCATATACATTCTCAGAATATTTGGGAGCATTTGGAGCAAATTGGAGACCTAGACATCAAAACTAGTCAAAGATCGAACTAGGGAAAAAAAGTGAAAAATTTGTCATTTTAATGAAATTATTAAAAAGGGACATTACAGTGGTATCAGAGCATGATCTTGGTGCCTGATGTGGTCTGATATTCATGAGTAAAAATAATTCAGGGACCACCATTAGATATTGAAACCAAAAGTGTTTTTTTGAAGTGGAAAAAGTAGGAAAAGAAGAGCAAATTTTTGAAGAAATCATGACTAGAGATGAAAGGGAAAACTCAGAAAATAAAGAGGAATTTATTGCAGCCATAAAACCATTTTTTTGCTTAAATTTCAATGGGAATGAGAGACATGAGCAAGAAGATGATGAAAATCTTCGAATTGATGGCTAGCCAACTAGGAAGCAAAAGGGTAGTAGGATGCAACAGTAGTACACAATCAGAAGAAAAGAAGACACATGGTGAGCATATTCTATCAAGCACATGACTCCATAATAGAGAAAATTAATTTCAGAGAACACCAAGGCCTACTGTACAAAAATTTATTGAGTCCAATGATGTGAAATAAACTCTAATCGAATGGAAAAAGTTGAGTGAAGATTGCAAAAACACTTCACCATTTGATCAATTCCTCATTGTCGCAAACAAGCTCAAGATGAAGGAAGGAGTCCATTTCAAAATAGAGAATTGAATTATGAAATAAGTAAAATGACACTCCCCACCTTTGATGGCTCATCTCAAAGTTCTGCACATACTTGGGTACAAAATGCATCATCTTGCTTGAAGGAGCAAAAGGAAGAGACACGTTCTACCTTGGACATGAATAAAAGAGCATCTATTGATGGATGCTTAAATTATGAAGGATTGCCTACTAATGGGTGCTCACACCTCTATGTTGGTGACATAGAGACAAATTTCGAAAGTGTTGCTGCAAGCCAAACTTCCATTAAGCATGAAAATGAATACCTTGTAGCAGTTGAAGAAGAAACAAGATCAACTTCCCCATCACCACTTGAGCTTCATGAAGTTGGTCCAAGTAAGAAGGAAGAAGATGAGGAGGTTCATTTGTAAGAACCTCATTTTCTTGAAGGGTCCTTAAAGATGAATGAAAAGAAGATCCAAGAGTCCCTCAGCATTCTCCATGACACTCAAGAATTGGTGTCAAATTCTTGTTGGAGAGCTACTTCATTGGAGGAAACATCCTTCCTTGAAGACATGGAGAAGATTCAAAGAGCAATGTGCCACACCAAAGGTAATTTCATGTATTTGATTTTTGATAGAAACCATTTGTTTGAGTTTAATGATTTGTTACATGATGCATACTTGAAGAATAATGAGGATAATCATAAGCTCACAATTCAAAATGAGCAACTTCTTGAAAAGTTGCAAGATACTTGTTTTTCCTCCTATGTTTCAGATTGTCAAATGGTAGATTGTTTGGAGGATTCTCATGACATGGTGGATCATGAGAAATCTGGAAATTTGAATGTTCTTGATGTGTTTGAAGATGAAATTGAAGAGATCCAAACACTTGATGTGGTGGAAGAGGAACTTGAATTGTCTCTTGATGAAGGTTATGCAATTTTTAAAGAAGAGCATGATTCCTCTACATTGGAACTAATCTACAACAAAGGTTTCACACTTTTGAAGGAGTTGCATGATACTACCCATATGGATCCTTCCCATGATGAAACTTCTGCACTTTTTGATCATTTGGGTGAATTAGTTCATTCTCCTACATCCTACAATTACATGTTTTGCAACATTAGTCTCAATGAAGTGTGGGTGAAAGGGTTCTTTTTTATGGTGCCACATGAGGAGTATGGAACTCCTAGAGTTACTTCTTATGGTTCCATGGTTGGAGAACATTTGTATTCACATTTTCAACAGAATCATTTGTTACTTTATGATGATGCACATTTACATGGATGCACCTATGATATGCATTTGAGTCACTTGAAGACTCATGGTTTTTCTTGCTCAACACTTGGTTCATTTGATGTTGGAGGAACTTCATCCAACACTTGGGTGAATAGATTTATGATTGGAGAAAATTTTTTTGGTAGCCACATACTTTGTTCTATTTTTATGATTCTCACATTCATGGATGTATGGGTGAGACTTCTTTGAGTCATTTGAAGTCTCCTTGTTTTTCCTGCTCATTATTTGGTTTAGATTTTAGTGGAGATTCTTCATTCACTTCTTGGATGAAATAATACATGGATGAATAGTTTGATTCATATCACATACTTTTGGAGCAGCATTATAGGACATGGGATCCTCACCTATGTCATTGGAGCAGATTTGATTGGTTACTTGCTGATTGTATGCACTTGGAAAATAGTGGTCTACTTGCTTGGAGGTATAAGCACTTTCATGACTCTTTGATGAAGCATCTTCTTGATATAAATTTTCATTATGCTGTTATGTACTTTGAGGATATATATTTTGTACTCATGATGTTTGGAAGAATGCATACAAGAAAATGGGATCAAGGAATCCTCTTATCTGATGGTATGGGTTGGAGAGCACTCTTAATTGTTGGGGTGCAATACAAGCAATGGGACCCTGGAATAATTTTTGTTTCATTGGTTTCAAATTTTTTTGGGAAACAAACAGTATGGGAGATGGATTTTCCACTTAATAAAGTGATTTTAATCAAAGTAGTGTAGCAACAAGCATGGTGGTTCCTCTCTATAATCTTCATGGAATCTCAAAGACTCAAAGTTGGGCAACTCAGTGGCAACTTCAAAGAATTATACAGAAAGCAGGTTCTTTAACACCCATGTTTGAAATTGCTTGAGGACAAGAAATATTGGGAAGGGAGGGATTTTCATGTCCCAAATTTGGAATTGAGTCACAAGGGCCTAATCCCATTGGCCATATTCATGAGAGTTTGTCAAATTGATGCTAAGGGTCAAATAATTGCCAAGGAGAAAAATTACTAGTTTCCTAGGTTGGGGGTGGAAGCTTTGGTATTTGAAATAAGAAGGATAATAAATGATGTGTGGACATTAGAAGAGCATAAATATTTAATAAATGAGATAAATAAATATATACAATGGAAAATAAAAGTGGCATTTGATCATGAAGACACATGGAGGAAGTGGGACCCACACAAGCTAGATTTTTTGTGCCACATGGCATCCTACTCTTGCCATTTAGAATCCATAAGAAGAAAAATTTTCTTGGGGTGAGTTATAAGGTCAATATACTTGGCATGAGTCATGCAAGGTCGAATTGGAGTGGAATAATAACTCCCATGGAAGAGGAAGAGGCAATTTGGATCTAGTGAGACACTTGGGCTAGATTCCCTAGCTCTATGACAACAATGATGAAGATGCTATGACACCTATGACACAAATTAGACCTGAGGGATGAAATATGACATTTATGACATGCCAGGGATAAAAATAGCCTCCAAGAGGGCACTCACGTGAGTTAGGGTAGCCAAAGAGACACCAATTCGAATTGGGAGAAGGAGAGGGCTAGAATTGGAAGGACACGTGGCATACTTGGGAATCTCTTCCTAAATTGAGTTGGCATGAATATCTTGGAAGGAATTCGAACCATGGAGGACATTAGAAGTTTATAAAAGTCATGAACAAAGAATAATGGCATATTTTGATCATTTGAGAAATTTACATTTGCATTTGTGAAAAGGGAGAGCTAGTGGATGACTAGTTTCTTGGCTTAGCCAATTTCGAGGGTGAAAGATTCCCATCCAAGTTGGTAATTACAAAGTCCATTCAGACCTTTCATTTGGAGCTTTAATTGAGTCTTTATTTGTAGGTGTAAACTATAGGGAATCTCATGGTTTCTTCTAGTCCAGCTGACTCCTTCAACCATTTCTAGTTTTCATGGCATATTCTTGATCCTTGAGGGAGGGCATTTTTGGTGAGATCTTGTACTCTTTGGGAGAGATTATCATGATCCATTTATTTTTTAATATTATTAATATACTTTGTTATTCATCTTCAGAAATTTTCAGGTCGAAATAACAAGTGCTTATATGTAAAATTGATTATTAATGAGCAAACAGTGACCATTCCCCCACTAGATTGATGTATTCCAATGTATTGATGATGATTTCGAATGGAAGAATTTTTATGTGATATATTTATGATGTATCTACTTTCATTTATGAGTATTACAAGTTTCATGTTCAACACTTAAGCATTTGGAGCCATCTTTCTCAGTTTTATTTCATTTGAAGAAGATTTAATGCTATTTCCCCCAAGGTCGAAACTAGTCTTCTTGCATCTGATTTAAGGGAGTTATAGAAGACATTAGAAGTTCAATGGTGATGAATATGAGTTCATGTTTATTTTTTTTTATATTTCCCATGATTCCATTCATAATTTCGAGCTGGAATAAGTGCATTTGGAAAGTCATTTTCATCATCTACCCCTAGGAGATTTGAACCACAATTTTAGTAGTAAAACTCCATACATTGATCATATTTCCAAAGTGAGTTGAAGAAGTCATTTGATGGTTAAGAGATACCTATAAAAACTATTTTTATGTATTAACATAATTCATACACCTACTGGTACAATTTGAGAGCATTTGGAGCTATTTAGAGCCATCTACCATTGGGGGTTTGAAGCTCGAAATTACTAGTAATCTTCCCTACCTTGTCCATATTGTAAATGAATGTGAAAAAGTGTTTTAAGGGTTTTTAAGTATCCATGAGCCTCTTTTATATGTATTAATACCTTTCAAATACATTCTGACCCATTATACAATCATTTCGGGTCATTTGGAGACTAAGAGACCAATACTAGTCAAAGAGGATTTGCTAGTCAAACTCCCTACTTTGGTTAGAATTAAAAGAGGATTTGCATAAGTAATATAAAGGTCATATATCATACCTGAACATAATATTAAATTCCTAATATCATTCATATACCTTCTCATAATATTTGGGAGCATTTGGAGCAAATTGGAGACCTAGACATCAAAACTAGTCAAATGTCGAATTAGGGGAAAAAAGTGAAAAATTTGCCATTTTAATAAAATTATTAAAAAGGGACATTATAGTTTGATGAGCACATTGGGTAAGTTTTATGAAGAAACCTAGGAATCCAACAAGGTATTTCTAATGAAGCATTTATTTAATATGAATATGTCAGAAGGTGGATCTGTTGTTCGTCATTTAAATGAATTTAATACGATTATGAATCAACTAAGTTTTGTAAAAGTGAACTTTCATAATGAGGTTAGGGCTCCTCTAATATTGTGTTCATTGCCAGAACGATGGAATGGATGGTCATGGCTGTAAGTAACTCTGTCTATGGTTCAAACACTTTGAAATTTGATGATGTTGTTGGTGTTATTCTTAGCAAGGAAATGCAAAGGAAAAGCATAGGTGAGATATTAGGTAATGCGTTGACTATGGAGAGTAGGGGACGAAAAAGGGAGAGAGGAAAAATCCCAGGTAATCGTAGCAAGTCTAGGAAAGGAAGATCCAAGTCCAAACTGGGAAATATAGAGTGTTGGAACTATGGAAAGATGAGACATCAGAAGAAAGACTACAAATCTCTAAAGAAGAAAGGAGATGGACAACAAAAGACTACTCAAGAAGCAAATGTAGCAGGTGATGTGTTACAAGATCCCTTTATTATTGCATTAGATAATACTAGTGATTACTGGGTAGTAGATTCAGGGGCTTCATGTCATTCTACACACCATAGGAAAAATTTTCATGATTATGTTCCAAGTGATTTTGGACATGTTTTATTGGGTTATGATGAGCCATGTAAAATTGTTGGAATGGGTAAGGTACGGATAAAATTAAAGAATGGAATTGAATGGTTGTTGAAAGATGTAAGACATATTCCTACTATGAAAGAAATCTAATCTCAACAAGGTAGTTGGGAGATGGTGGTTGTTTATCTATGTTTGGAGAAACGTGGTGGAATATAACTAAAGGATCGATGGTGATAGCAAAAGGAGACATGATATGTATGTTGTATTTATGTCCTCATAATACTGACTATTCTATTTCTTTAGCTTCCACAGGAATAGATACAACATTGTGGCATCATAGGCTTGGAAAAATGAGTGAGAAGATGATGCAGATTATCCACTATAGGAAGTTATTTCCAGATCTGAAGCAAGTAATATTGGAATTCTGTGAGAACTGTGTTTATGTAAAACAAAAGAGAGTCATATTTCTGAGGGTTGGGAAACAGAAGAAGAGTGAAAAGTTAGAGCTTGTGCATACAGATGTATAGGGACCGGATTAGGTAAAATATCTTGGTGTTTCTCGTTATTATGTTACTTTTATTGATGATGCAACTAGAAAAACTTGGGTTTATTGCATTAGACAAAAATATGATGTGTTTTCTACTTTTAAGAAATGGAAAGAATTGGTTGAGAATGAGATAGGAAAAAGGTTGAAGTGTCGCAGATCTGATAATGGAGGTGAATACTACGGCAAGGAGTTTGATAGTTACTATAATACCATGGGATTTGTAGAGAAAGACATTCCCAAGAACACCACAAGAAAATGGCATGTCAAAAAGGATGAACAGAACAATCATGGAGTATGCAAGGTGTATGAGATTGCATGCAGGTTTTCCCTTATAGTTTTTGGCAGATGTTGTAGATACTACTATTTACTTAATAAACCGAGGGCCTTCAAGAGCTTTGGATGGTGGGATTCCAGAGGTGTCATGGACAGGTAAAAAGGTAAACTACTCATTTTTGAGAACTTTTGGTTGTGAATCATTTTTCCATGTTGATAAAGAAAATAGAACAAAGCTTGAGGCTAAATCCAAGAAATGTACCTTTATTAGATATGTGGTTGATGATTTTTGTTATCGTTTATGGGATTAGGAAAGTAAAAAAATCATTAGGAGTATAGATGTGATATTCAATTAATAAGTCATGTATAAATATCAGTTGCAGGGAAAGAAACAGGAAAAGGAAAACACAAAGTATAAAGTGCTTGATGAAATAAAAGAAAATGAAGTTATGAAGGTGACAGAAAATCAAGAATAGCGACAGGTAGCTCATGAAGCTATGAAGGTTCCAGAAAATCAAGAACAACAACATGTACCTCAAACTCCAGCAAGCGTTAGAATATCTACCGATTTAATTAGACCTCCTGAACGATACTCTCCTTCAATGTATTATTTATTGATGACTGATTCTGGTGAACAAGAATGTTACGAAGAAGCAATGCAGGTGGAAACTATAAATAAGTGAGAGAAAGGCATGAATGAAGAGATGGAATCATTGGTAAGAAACCAAACTTGGAATTTGGTCCAATTTCCTCCAGGTAAAAGAGCATTACAGAACAAATGGGTTTACAAGTTGAAGGAAGAAGATGGTGCCAAGAAGCGGTACAAGGCCAGATTTGTTGTAAAGGGGTTTGCACAGACGAATGGTATATATTTTGTTGAAATATTTTCTCTTGTTGTTATAATGACATCAATTAGGACTATTTTAAGTCTAGTGGAGGTAGAATATTTTCATCTTGAATAGTTAGATGTAAAAACAACCTTTCTCTATGGGGATTTGGAGGAAGATATTTATATCCAACATCCACAAGGGTATGAGGTCAAAGGGAAGGATAATTTGGTATGCGGGTTGAAGAAGAGTTTGTATGGATTGAAGCAAGATCCAAGGCAGTGGTATTTGAAATTTGACAAGTTTATGACAGAACAAGTTTATGTTATCTCCTTAAATAAATTAGTCAAATTTGTTTATTTTAGGTGATAGTAAGTCATTGAAAAATACATTTCTAAATTTTTTAAGGCTCATTTCTTAGAGCTTTAGGTATGTAGTAAGGTTTGAAAAAAAATTGATTTGTTTTTTCCTTCAAAAAAGTAAAAAATCAGGTTTCAGTGGCTTAGGTGGACATTCCAACTATTCATTAGCCACCGAAAGCAGAGCTTTCGGTACCTAAAATGCAAAAATTCGAGGCTATTTTAGCCACCAAAAGCACAGAAACTTGGAAACGGTCAGCAGGTCTTGGGAAAAATCAAATTTATCAGCCATGGAGAGGTCATTTTACACACTCAAATAGTCGATTGAAAACTAGACATCCTAATATTTCCAATGGTACTTTCAGATATGCATTTGGAGCTCGGGAAAGCAGTCAAAAGTCCCCCACAAGACGAGGCTACGTTTTCAGAAATATGGCATTTTTACTGTGCTAAGTCATTATTTTGAAATGATTATTTTGAGTGACTGGAGGATCATTTTGAGAAATAGTCATAGTTTTTGTGCCTAACATGTCAAATAACAATAACCTCTCTCATTTTTTCTACATGTGTCACATATTGGGAGAATCAAATCCATCTCTGAGCCCTAATTTTCAGATCTCAGAATTTCCTTGTTTGACACATGTTTTGGAAATACAGATGTCAGGAAAATGAAAATGAATCTCAAAGAATTGAGAGAGTTTTTTTCTCATAACAAACCAATATACAAAAACCTCTCTCTGTTTTCCGAAATCTGTTTTGATTTGAGATATATAGGTCAATCTATGAGCAGCATATTTCCAGAAATTTCTGCATTTTCCAGCCACCTCACAAATTCAGATTTCAGATAAGAAAGAGGTTATCATATCCATCTTTTTAGGATCTTGAAACTGATTTGTAAAGCGCATTTAAGCTCATTGAAGAATCAATGTAAAGGGTTCAACTTTAGGGACTCTTAGATACTTTTTGTACTCAAGCTTCTCATGTTCTTGTCAAAGAATACAAGCTCTTTTGCCATTATATGTTCAGATTACATCTTCTTTCTGTTCTATACTTGTACTTGGATATTTTATTAATGTTTATTCTTTTTTTCTAATACCAGATAGCTGTCATCTTATATCTTTGTTGATGAGTTGAATTTCAAGTATCATCTCCTTGTTATGATTAGCCATTCATATGTAAGTGCTTTATGTATGAATTTGCCAGCATAGTGAGAATTCTTCATTTGTTCACCTTTATTACAAACCCTCTGAATAGTGATAGTTAGGAGCCTTGTTTATTTGGTTGAGTTTATGCATGTATTGAGTGTGTGAGGTCTGATTAGTCATCTGAATTGATCCATTGAATGAAACATTGAGATTAATTAAGTTACCAGGCATCTTTGAGATACAACCTAGGAGAGTTTCCTGGAGTGATAACAGGTTATAGTAGATTTCATTCTAACCACTGTGTTTATTTCAAGAGGCTAGATAATGGAATATATATTTTCTTGTTATTGTATGTCAATGACATGCTTGTTGCAGGGTCTAACATGAAGGATATAAATGTGTTCAAGAGGAAGTTAGATAATTCATTTACGATGAAGAATTTGGGTGTTACAAAGGAAATCCTTGGTATGAGAATAACAAGAGACAGACAGGATGTATCGCTGGTGTGCAAAAGACTAGATATTGCACATGTAGTGGGAGTTGTGAGCAAGTATATGAACAATACAGGTAAATAACATTGAAAGGAAGTACAGTGGATTCTCAGGTATTTAAGAGGTACTACCACTCATGCATTATGTTTTGGAGGTTCAGACATTGTTCTATATGGATATGTTGATGCATATATTGTAGGTGATAAAGATAGCAAGAGGAGCACCACAGGGTATGTGTTTACTGTAGGTGGACAACAGTAAGTTGGATTTTGAAGCTGCAAAAGGTTATTGCACTTTCAAAAACAGAAGCAGAGTACGTTGCCGATACAGAGGCTAGTAAAGAGATGATTTGGTTGCATAGGTTCATGGAGGAATTGGGTAAGAAGTAGGAGGAGAACAGGTTGTATAGTGTTAGCTAAAGTGCCATTCATCTCGTAAAGAACTCAGCCTTACATTCTAACACTAAACATATACAAGTGTAGTACCATTTCATATGGTCTATTCTAGAAGATGAAATGTTGAAGATGGAAAAGATATACACTAGCCACGATCCTGCAAACATGTTGACAAAGGTAGTAACTAGAGAGAAATTGAGTTCATGCTCGGTTTTAGTTGGCCTTCTAGCATGAAGGTGAATATAAGAAATTTTCTAGATCCAAGGTTCAAAGCATAGTTCGGAAAGTGCATGAGCGGTGGAGTTGTTGTGATCAGTCTCCAAGTGGGAGATTGTTGGTTGTGGAGCATGATATTCTTAATTTGGAAATGTTGTTGTTTCAGCCGTGTTTGTACCCCAGTTTTATATGATATGCAGGTCGACTGTACACTCATCCCAACGGGGAGGTGTGGGGGGGCATCGCCCCCCCACGGGGGTTCAGGGGGAACCATTCCCCCCGGATGGGGGGTCTGGGTGCCAGCAGGCCCTCAGCAGGGGTTTGAGTGCCATAGGGCTTGAGAGAGGGGGTTCAGGGGTGAATCCATCGAAAGAATATTTATGGGTTGTTTTGTTGGACAACATTTTATGGGCCCATGGTATTGGGTAGCGTGTAGTATTTTACCATGGTAATTCCATTTAAAAGGAAGACATTGTAATACCGCCATGTAATGCATTGTATCATTGGAAATATCTCTGTGATTGTTTAAGAGAAACTGAGAGAGATTGAAGAGGAAGTTGCAGCAGATGTGTTGCAAGTTGTATCCTTTCATTTTTTGGATGGTATAATAATAAAAGGACTTTCAATTTCTCTGTGGACGTAGCCCGGATTGGGTGAACCAAATTATATTGGTATCTCTCTTGTATTTTGTTTATGTGATTTATATTTGCATCTTATTTATTTTTATTGCTATGTGATCCTGTTTTTCTAACAAAGTATGGTACAACACAAGTCATAGACACATCAAGATGAAGTATAATTTTGCGTACATACCTTAAGGAAATGGCACATTGAGAGCGCAAAGGTACACCACCAAGGTGTAAATTCTCACTAAGTTGTGGACCACGAGGGCGTTTGACACACCAAAGATGACACATCAATAGCACAAAAAATGACACATGGAATATGCACAGTCCGTGAAGTATGGAAGAAGGGATGCTATGACCAACTTGTGAACATACAATCCATGCAGGACTTGTATAAATAGAGATCCAACTTCAAGATTTTAAGTAAGCTTGATGGAAAGAGAAAAAGAGCTTCGGGTGTAAGTTTAAGTTTTATTTTTGGGGCATCAAAGGGCTCGTGGATAGAACAGAATGATCTAGCGAGGAGACGAATGCTCACATGTAGCATAATGAAGTTTTGATGGTGCACGAAATGATGTTGTAGGTCTTTGATGGATATGTGAGTACTGAAAGGAATAAATACTAAAGTATGTGCAAATTCTTAATGTTTCGAAGGACAGTATTATAGTCAGCACATCGATAGTCATAGATTTTCTAGAGATAGAAGTGAAAAGATAGAACCGAAGTTTATCAAACTATGCGTAGATGTCTAGCTGATGCATATGAGCATAAGTGAAAGTGTGTGAATTTGAGAACTCCATCTAATGCACAACATCAAAAAAAAATAGTATATGATAAGCGCATCCTAACGCAGATGATCTGAGACAAGTGTGTTAAACAGAATAGATGAATCATTTGATGAACAAGATGTCACATATTTTCTGAGAGACTGCAACACTTAAACAAAATAGACACTTCAATAAGTGTGCAGTTCCATCTATTAATAGTGTCTCATCTCAGAACAACAATCTATCAATTGAAAACACAGTATCGATTTGTTATTACAGTCACAAAGAGAAGAACATTGGCAACTAGTGACGCGTACTGCAATATTATCAAGCACACAATATATGAAGTAAGTCATCAGCATAAGCATGATTTGAGAGGAATGAGAAGTCAAGTGATGTATGCAGTGTAGTGACAGAGTATAGACTGCATACAAAGACAACGCATAGCATAATCATTAGAAGAACACCAAAAGAGTGCGCGGAGTTGAATTTAAGTAAGATAATAACACATATTGGACATCAAGGTAGTCAGATGTCATGTCCCAAAATTTTGCATTGGGTCACAATGGCCTAAGCCCCTTGGCCATACTCATGATAGTTTGTCAAATTGATGCTAAGGGTCAAATAATTGCCAGGAATGATGTCCAAGTTAGGAATAATGTGAAATTAGATCCAAATGGACAAGGTGGGTCACACTAAGAGAAATTCCCAATTCAAAGTTTGTAATATACCCATCCAAATGAACTGTCAAGGAGGAAAATTACTAGTTCCCTAGGTTGGGGGTTGAAGCATTAAAAGTTGGAATAAGGGAGCTACAAGACCCAAAGTGACCTTAGACTTACAAACTCACATTAAATGATCCAATTAAATAATAATACAAAGAAAATAATGTGGCATTGGACCATGAGGACACATAAGAGGCCGTGGGATCCATTTGTGGCAAGATTCCCCACTACACTTGGCGTGATTCTCTCACCAATTCGAGTTCAAGATGAAGGGTAACATACTTGGGGGAGTTTAATAGGTATTATTCATGGCATGATCCATTTAAGGTCGAATTGGAGTGGAATAATAACTCCCATAGAAGAGGAAGAGACATCTTAGAAGAATTGTGACACTTGGGCTAGATTCCCTAGCTTCTATGACCACAATGATGAAGATGCTATGACACCTATGACACAAATTAGACCTGAAGGCTGAAATCTAACTTATATGACATGTCAGGGCTAAAAATATCCTCCAAGAAGGTGCACAAGGGAGTTAGGGAAGCCAAAGAGACACCCATTCGAAATGAGGAAAGATGGAGACTAGCAATTATGGGACAAGTAGCACACATCAGAATCTCTTCCCAACTTGAGTTGGCATGAGTATTTTGGAAGGAATTCGACCCATGGAGGAATTTAGAAGTTTATAAAAGGAAAGAAAAAATAATGATAGTGTATTTTTATCATTTTCACAATTGCATTTGAGAGGAGAGCTAGTGGCGTGCTACTCTACTTGCCTTAGCACCAATTTCGAGAAAGATTTCCATCCTAGTTGGTAATTGGAAAGGCCATTAAGAAATTTCATTTGGAGATTAAATGGATTAATATGTTGCATATTCAAGCTATAGGGAATCTTGTGGTCACTTATAGTTCAGCTTGTTTCTCCAACCATTTCAAGTTTTCTCAACATATCCATGATCCTTGAGGTGGGGCGCACTTGGTGAGTTGTTGTTATCTTTGGGGGAGCTTCTAATGCCCCATTATTTTGTCATATGATGGAAATTATCTATTATTCATACTAATAATATTTTCAAGTTGATATTCCAAGTGGAACTATGTAAATCTGATCATTAATGAGCAAATGGTGTCATTTTCCTCACTATGTTGATGTATGCCAATGATATGTTAATATATTCAAATGGAAAATTGAACCATTTATGAATTAATGATGTATGGAATGTTAATAATGTGTTATACAAGTTTTATGTTCAGTTCATTGTATTGTGGAGTCATATTGTTCAATTTCATAGCATTTGGAGAAGATTGCCTATCATTTCCCCCAAGGTCGAAACTAGTCTTTTGTATTTGATTTGAGAGGGTTGTATCAGACTTAATAAATTTAATGGTGATGCATATGAGACCATATTTATGCCCCATTATTTTGTCATATGATGGAAATTATCTATTCTTCATACTAATAGTATTTTCAAGTTGATATTCCAAGTGGAACTATGTAAATCTGATCATTAATGAGCAAATGGTGTCATTTTCCTCACTATGTTGATGTATGCCAATGATATGTTAATATATTCAAATGGAAAATTGAACCATTGATGAATTAATGATGTATGGAATGTTAATAATGTGTTATACAAGTTTTATGTTCAGTGCATTGTATTGTGGAGTCATATTGTTCAATTTCATAGCATTTGGAGAAGATTGCCTATCATTTCCCCCAAGGTCGAAACTAGTCTTTTGTATTTGATTTGAGAGGGTTGTATCAGACTTAATAAATTTAATGGTGATGCATATGAGACCATATTTATGTCCCATATATTTCCCCTTCTCCTGTCCTAAAATTCAAGAGATTCCAATAGCATTTGGAGATCCATCTCCAACACCTACCCAGGAGGGAATTGAACCCCTAATTGCTAGTCAAATCCCCTACCATGACTAGAATTCAAAGGAGAGTTGTAGAATCCTTTTGAATAGTCTCAAGAATCCATTAACCTCATAATCATGTCCTAATACTATCCATATACCTTCTGTGACAAGTTGGGAGCATTTGGAGCCATTTGGAGACCAAGAAACCAATACTAGTTAAGGGTCGAACTAGTGGAAAAATTTGTAACGCCCATATTTTTGATTCGGCATATTTATTAGTTAGATACACCATACTTTATTTCTTATATATTCTGTTGAACTCAGCTCGACTGAGTAAACTATATTGGACCTCATTATATGATGTTACTCTGTTTTATGATTTCACCATGATTATGATGTTACTATGTTATGCGGTTATGATGTCATGATTATCATATGATTTCCTTATTTTACGATTGCAGTATATGTTTATATGTTTTCATTAATGAAATGTGAAATATATGATTCGGTACGTGGATACCATCTTCTTATATGAATTATTGAAATGTTATATGTCATACGCATCTATGATGAGCTAAAAAGGTTACATGAAATAAAATGATAACATGGATCAATTGGCGATCAATGGAAAATGCTTTCTATAAATTGTATTTTGAAAAATACTAACCTATAGGACTCAAGGGCTATGGGATAGCCAGTTACTTGATCTGATATATATTGGAAAGGAAAACATGTTCATACAGCAAACCTCAGCAGCCACAATGAGGATACGATAACACAAACTGATAATCCCGATAGCAGCGAGTATGAGTTGATAAGGGCGTAGGCCCAGTATGTTGAGAGGGATGGATGTGTTTCCCACCCTATGGTTCCATGAGACCCGAGGTCGTGGGAGGGCCGTGCTGAGACACGCTCCCCATGTTGTTGTGATGACGATGGTCGGATGCCTGCTAGGGGAGGATAGGTCCGCTGTTCAGCCGACGCTATCGCTCTCAAGTTCTATGTGGTCAGATCGGTGAGTCCAACATCCACTGTTGTACTAGCAGAGGGAGGATAGGGAGGATGTTGGACGTAGGTTATGATGGGAGGATGTGTTAGTTAGTACTGTTGGGGGTTTAGTATTCCTTGATTCCGAGTTAGTGGAAGTAGGCACCCTTCCTGTACTTGATTGATTAAACTAATGTAAACATAAAGACAATGATGTTAAATCGTAAAGGGTTAACTGTTAAATAACCGAGGATGTTAAAGTAATTATACTATATATTATGCTTGCTCTTCTGCATGGGGGTAGATACTATTATTAGTTAGCAAGTATTCATAGGCGGAATGGGGTTTGTTTATAGTACATATCCGACATGTGCATACACTGGCCATGCATGCACACCTTGTACGTGTACAATATTACTGGTGTATAACATACTTGTCATGCTTGAATAGTAGTATACATGTCATAGATAACTCAGTTAAGGATACATCAATCAACTTAGGTAATGAATGGTTAGGTTGTCAATGTGTAAATAAGTGAATTAGTAATTATATGAAAACATTGTAATAATAAACTAAGACAAGTGTCGTCAGTTAACATTGTCATAGGAGAACTGTTGTGAATAGGGTAATGATAGTGTCTAATTAATTAGTAAAATTGTTTAAGCCCTCACAAGTGCTTTGTTTATAATGACAAGGATGCTATGTTGATGATAGGGTACTCATGTGATAAACAAATAATTAAGAATACTATGATTAATTCACCTTTTATTATTGTTAAATGGTGATTTAATTATTATTATTAATTAATAAATGGTGATCTAATTATTATTATTACTTAATTAATAATATTCCAGCAACATTTATATCCCTATCGTAACAATTGCAATATAAGTAAGATTTAAAATATTGATTTAAAAATTAATATTGTGTGATTATTTCCATTTCAAAAGTTAGCCATAATAGGATAATCATTTTTGGAATGAACGTGATGTGATGGAAAATGGTTATTTAATTATTCAATGTTAATCTTGGAATTTAAACCTCAAGCTAAGTGGTCTCGACGGATAAGGTGGACCATTAAGACACATCATGTCCAAGTTGAAAAGGGGCAACTAATTATATAATATTTTATTAATTACATTAATAACATTAAATACCAAGGATAGCGAATAGACTTGTATTTAATGAAGCTTGTCCCGAATGGATAACCTTTGGGTGATAATTCCCACCGTAATAAATACTTACGACCGTCAATCCAAAACCAAATAAATTTTCCATAAGAGTAATTAATTGTACATTTTTATAAAGAACCGTGTATGAATGAACTGGTGATAGGAGTAAATGTTGAGGGGCTCGAGAGGGGGATTTTGGGGCGGTGGAGTAAGCCCAAGATATTCTCGAGGAAGGGAAATTATATAGAGGGGAGAGCTTGGAGTAAAAGGGGGAGGTTTTTTGGGGGAAGAAAAGAAAGTTTGGAGAACAGAAAGTTTAAGAACCGAAGAGAAGACTGCTCTCGGGATTATCAGATTGTGGGCTCGGGGGCTTGGAAATCCTTTGATTTCCAAGGGCCAGCAAGATAATAGCTGGTCGGTAGGGTGGACACTTCATTTTGGCTGTCTAAGAGGTTATACAACCTGCTACAACTTACGGTTAGCATCAACATCAGGTAATTTCCGTTATTTGACTATTATGCTAAAACTTACTGTAAACATGCATAACTTGCTATTTACTGAATTACTGAGTTGTGAAACATGTTCTTATGCTGGAACATGATTGTTGAAAAGGAAATATTGATATGTTTGTTTATTTTAAATTACGAATGTAAGGTTGATAAAAAAAAACATGACAGAACACTAAATATCATTTAGACGCATGGTAATTGTTAGAAATTTACTCCCATACACTTGATAAAGTTCAAAACGTAGAAAATTAACTGAGAAATTTTACATAGTGCTTTGCTGTAAAAACCAGAGCACTACAGATGGTATCAGAGCCTTTGTTCAGACTCTTGAACCTACAGGCCTATTCATGCTTCACCTAGAAAATTTACTTGATAATTTACCTACTTGACCTCCAGCCATAGTCATCTTTCAAGGTACCTGCACAACGATGACAACAATTACATAAAATATATATATATATATATATATATATATATATATATTTTCATTCTTTATATAGTTAATCTACCACTAAACAAATGCAAATTATTTAGGGCTTCCAACAATTTATCCCCTTCCGTTCTATTTCCTACTACTGTTGCCAAAATCTTGGCGGAATATTTTCCTACCTTTACTCCTTACAAGCCAAAAGGCTTCTCTTGATTCAAATCCATAGAAGCGGATGGCTAAGTGAGTGATGGGAATCCATGAACAAAAATAAGAGAAGAAAATTAAATTGAAATTACAACAAAAACAAAAGAGCTTTATATAGAAATTAATAGTTGTTGCCGACAAAATATTGAGCTATTTTGAGCAAATTTGCTCAATTTAAAAGAATCAGAGGTTTATATTGAAAAACAAATGCAAATTTGTTGGAGGAAATGAGGAAATCATTGTCATTTATTTCTGACAGTTAATAAAATTTATGGGATTTTAAATGAAGTCTCGGTCATCAATACCTCACTGAAACTTCAAGATAAGCCTAGTATACAGGCTCGATGCTCGCAGAAACTACTAGCATCTTTATCTAAGATTGTAATTTGAAGGATCTTTATCTATGAAATAAAAATCTCGAGTTTCTTGGTCATCTTGTTGAGATCTCTTGATCTTTATGCTTCTGTTAGTATAAATATATGTTCTTTCCTTTTATAGTTTAGCTGCAGATATCTTTCTTGTACTTCTTGGTCTTTCGACCTTAAATATAGTCTGCTAGTTTCTTTACATCGACATTTACTGTTGTTTATTACCTTTATGCAACCTTATTGTTGATGTTCATTATTAAGAAAATGCCTAAAAATATAAGAAATAACCAGCAATATTCTTTTGTCATTTTTACGTTGTTCAAGTTTAAATCTTATTTACTTGCTTGAGCTAGAAGAATCAAATTTATACTAAATTATGCATTTTTTTCATCAAAAAGAAATGTTTAACACGTCGCACATTTTATGTGTTAAAGAACAATCTCCAAATAGTTAGTCAGCTTTATGTTTCCCTGTACATGATCATTTGCAGAGCCAAAGCTGCCTAGCAAAAGTTACGGTCTGAAGATAATTTAAAAATGTGTGTGTGTCCATACGCCTAAGTTAGGGTTTATAATGACATAATTTAAATTGAAACGCCGAGTTGAAGATTAAAAAGATTAAATGTACCTTAACTAGCAGCCACGGAGTATGGTGCTTGCCCAACGCGTCTAGGCCTAGCACAGGAGCTTTGCATGTGATCGAAGGCCAGGTTCAAGGCACCCTACGCCATCTTTCCCCAAACGCCAAGCCCAACGCGTCTAGGCACTGCACAGGCAGGCCATCAAGGACGCGCACCTGCCAGAGGGCTGCGTTCTCAAATTAAAACCATAGATTTCATTTACAAAAAAAAAAAAAAAAAAACCAGAGCACGGCAGAATCAGCGTCCATCCACAGCACAACGATTGGAGCTCCGGCGAGGAAAATGAGAAATCCGACTTTCCGCTCTATTCGCAAATATTTTCGGAGCTCAAAAGCACGAGGTACAACAAAGCTATCGCCAAAACCTTCTCATAAACTCTTGTTTTGCACAGAAACATGTCTTTCATCACCGAAACCAGTATTTTCAGCTCCTTTATATCTCTCCCCAGATCACAATTCGTCGAAGAAACCCCGTCACTCTCCATCGTCAGCAAATTCTAGATGTAATTTTAGGTTTTTTTTGAAGCAAAATTATATTCCTTGGCTTCATTTTATTCTCCGATATCCTCTGCCAATGGCTGCTATTGTCATCCCATTCGCTTCCAACACACGGCGGCCACAGCGTCAGTAGACGACCTGGTTGTCTTTTGGGATTTGGTGCATCGTGTTTGTGCCCTAATTCGGCAACCTGCTTGGCAGGAGGATGCGGAGTTGAAAAAATTGGCTTCTCAGTTAACTTCCAAGCATGTAGCGAAAGTTTTGCAACTTCATGGCGATGCAAAGTCTGCTCGCAGCTTTTTTTTTCACTGGATTGAACGGTACCTTGGATACACACACAATGTGGATTCATATGTTGCCATTATAAATTTGCTAATATATGTGCAGCTTTGGGGCACAGCAAATTAGACTGTCACGATTTGTAGTACAGAGTTTGAGGATTAAGGGAGCATATATGCTCTTTCCAGCATATATGTGTGACCCGTAGCCATATATAGAGAGCGCCCAACGCCAAAAACGCCCTAGATATGCAACTAGGCGCTCAGCCACGGCCTCTGCTACTGGTGGCTGACAAAGCAGATATGCATGGCAGTAAAGGCGTTTTTGCAATAAAATTTTTTTTTGACCAGGGCCCTGAGTATCCTCCCCAGGGCAGCTGCATACTTTCCCGACAATGTCACCGAAATGGCTTATAATGAGTTCACGGGCGAGCTTCTGAGAGTGCCGAGCAACCATTTTTAGCCTGCTCGAGCTCAACGTTTTCTGAAAATCACGCTGGTATTTTCCCCCTGGGCCAGCCTCGCCCGTGCTTCTACCATAGAAGATAGGGGTTGCAGAGCTAAAAATCCACGAGAGAGGGTGAAAATGGCCGCGTCTTGGGGATTGACCCTATTTAGGGTTTCCCCCACTTTCCGAGGGCGGTGGGTTGCTTGGAGAGACCGCGTGTCCTTCATGCATACTCGCTCTTTGCATGGCGGTGAAAGGCCGCGTGGTAAAAATCTACGGTTTATAAATCTGCGTATATATTTGTATATAGTTGTAAAAGCATGTATATATGTTCGTGAAATATATATAGGAGGATATAATATATGTGGTATTAAAATTTAAATTTATTTTTATATATTTTGAGAGAATGTATGTTTTATAAAATTTAAAATTATTTATATTTTGTTAGATTATATGTATTATAAAAATTAATTAATTAATTAATTAATTTAATTTTGTTATAACATACGTTGTTAAAATATATGCTTTATAGGAATTTTAATTTTTAGTATTAAACTTAACTATGATTGGTTGAGGTTTAAACAATTAATGTTAATTAAGTTGTTTAGATTAAAGGGTAACATTTAAAGTTAACTAAAATAGAGATATTAAAAATTTTGCCGAGATTTCAACTCCTAGTCGAAGGGATGAAAGAGACCCGAAATCTCAAAAACAAGACACCATTAAGACCAGCACGACGAGCTGAACACCATGACAAGATTGTTTAAATAAAAACGACTATAGATTTTACTGCGCTAATCTTGACAATTTGTTATCTCATGATGCAAGTTATTGAATACCTACATTTTAGTTCCGCGTATATTTGATTGAACAACTAAGGATATGATTTTATTTTAATAACTCAGGAACTATCATGGTGACAACATGCAGAGGTCGAGGTCGGGGTCAAGGTCGACCACCGTCACCACCACCTCCGCCACCGCCAACACCGCCACAACCAACCTCAACACCAGAAATGCAGATCATAATGAGGTCATTGGAGGCTATTATGACCACGATGAACAGGCAGTCGGAAAGGGCCGCCGAGGTGGAAACCACTCAAGTGAGTCGAGAGAACTCTGAAAGGGCACATGGCCCAAGACTGGAACCGCTTCAGTACATATCGAGGGAGTTACAAAAGATAAAAGTTCCAGAGTTTTCAGGAGGACGACTCGGTAAGCATGCCGAAGCATGGCTGGAAGGCATGAAGAGATGCTTCGCATTGAATGAGTACACATCTAGTTCCAAGGCTAGGATGGCCGTCTTTCAGCTTAAAGGTGATGCTTTGAATTGGTGGTCAGATCTCGAGAAGCAGTTGCACCTTACTCCTCTTACAACTTCTTGGGAACTGTTCGAGGAGAGGTTCCACATGAAGTATTTGCCAAATTATTACAAGGAAGAACAAGCAGGTGCACTCCATGCCTTAGTATAGGGAGATAAGACGGTGGAGGAGTATGAATCTCGGTTTATGGAACTGGTAAAATATGTTTCTTACCTAGATGCAGATGATTGTCAGGTAGAGCGTTTTGTGTATGGACTTAACTACAAGATTAAAGATGCTGTGCGGATGTGGAAGCCAACTTCAGTTGCCATGGTAGTTGAGTATGCTCGTTATGCAGCTGATATGTCAGATGGAAAAGGGGGCAGTAAGTTGACAGGAACCAATCAGTATGTTTCAGGGAAGGCGTCACGTCCTTACTTCAGGGGAGGACAATCTAGACCTCGTCCTTATGGTAACCGGTTCACACCGAGGGGTAATACTTCAGTTAACTCAATCTCGTAGGCATCGTCCGCAACCCACCAAAGCCAGGGACGTACACAAGGAAGTTCCTATAGAGGAGCAAGGGGTTTTAGAGGAACCAGGGGAAGGAACTCATCTCAGAGGATTCCTTCGAGCAACATGCAAGCCCCTCCCAATCTCTCTTGTTGGCGATGCAGAGGTCCTCATTTCCAGCGAGACTGTCCCAAGGGTCAGTCAAGCAGCAGGCACAGGGAAGGAAAGGCACCCATGGATAGTTCGGGTAACAGTCATCGGATTCATGCAGCGGTTCATAACCACTAAGCAGAACATCAGTCTATCGTAGTAGAATCCACTAGTAATGTAAACAATGTCAAACTTAAAATTTTGTTTGATCCAGGAGCAACTGATAGTTTTATTTCACCATTTGCATTAGATAAATGTGGGTTGGCAGCCTACGAGCACGATGATTTCAAACTGGTTGAAATGGCTTCAGGAGCTAAGCAACCAGTAGGTCTTAAAGTGACAGGTTGTGAGGTTGACTTAGGAGTTTGCACCACTAAGTTGGATGCTTATGTCACCAATTTGGGGACTTATGACCTCATCATTGGCATGGATTGGTTAGAAGGCCATAGAGCTTTCTTAGACTGTTATGCGAAGAAGGTGCTGTGCCTCGATGACGAGGGAAGGACGATTCAAATCCAAGGCTTGAAGAGGAAGGTATCCCTCCGTTTCATCTCTATGGTGAAAGCTAAGCGGTGCCTAAGACAAGGATGCCAGTTGTTCGTAGTGGAGGCCGTGAGCGATAGTAAAGGACCTTCCTTGAATTCTTACCCAGTACTTTCCGAGTTCAAGGATGTCTTTCCGAAGGAATTACCAGGACTACCTCCAGAAAGAGAGCTCGATTTCACAATCGAACTAAAACCTGGTGCAGAACCTATCTCAAAAACTCCATATAGAATGACAACTCCAGAGCTCCGTGAGTTACAGATCCAGTTAAAAGAGTTGCTAGATTTGGGACTGATTAGACCTAGTATCTCGCCGTGGGGAGCACCAGTGATCTTCGTTAAGAAGAAGGATGGATCCCTGCGACTGTGCATAGATTACAGAGATTTGAACAAAGCCACAGTGAAGAACAGGTATCCCATACCAAGAATTGATGACCTCTTTGATCAAATGAAAGGTGCGTCAGTCTTCTCAAAGACCGATTTACGATCAGGGTATCACCAGTTGAGGATCAAGGAAGGCGACATTCCTAAGACTGCCTTTCGAACTCGATTTGGGCATTACGAGTTTGTAGTGGTACCATTTGGTTTGACCAATGCTCCAGCTGTATTCATGAGCCTCATGAATGGTGTCTTCCGAAAATACTTGGACCACTTTGTTCAGGTCTTCTTAAATGATATTCTTATCTATTCTAAAAATGAGAAGGAGCATGAGGAACACTTGCGGTTAGTCTTGACATGCCTGAGGGAACATAAACTTTATGGTAAATTATCAAAGTGTTCCTTCTTCCAAAAAGAGATTCACTACTTGGGGCACATCATCTCAGGTGAAGGGATCTCTGTAGACCCAGAAAAGGTAAAGGCCATTGAAGATTGGCCAATTCTAAGGAATGCTCATGAGGTGCGTAGCTTCATGGGGTTATCAGGCTATTACCGGAGGTTTGTGGAAGGATTTTCTAAAATTGCAAAACCTATTACCACCTTGCAACGCAAGGGAATCCAGTATGAATGGACCGATGAATGCGGTGCCGCTTTTACAAAGTTAAAAAGATTATTGACAAGTGCACCAATCTTGCGGGTACCAGACATGGATAAAGATTTCATGGTATGCACCGATGCCTCGAAGCAAGGATTAGGAGCGGTGTTGATGCAGGAAGGTGGGGTAATAGCTTATGCATCTCGAAAGTTGAAACCTCATGAGGAGCAGTATGCCACGCATGATCTAGAATTGGCAGCAGTAATGTTGGCACTAAAATTATGGAGGCACTACCTAGTTGGTAGAAGCTTCACCCTTAAAACAGACCATCAGAGCTTGCAATACATCTTTACCCAAAGGGATTTGAATGCTAGGCAAAGGCGATGGAGTGAGTTCATGAGTGAGTATGACTTTGGTATCTCTTACATCAAAGGAAAGGAGAATGTGGTGGCAGACGCTCTAAGCCGAAGGCCGAGACTTTTCTCCTTAATTCCCTTGAAGGTTGACTTGAGGGAAAGGGTACTAGGACAACTATTGGGCGATAGTTGGTATCTAAAAGTAACCTCAGCTATTCAGAATGGAAAGGAACAGGAATTGAAGTATGATGGGTACCATCTTGAGGAAGATGGATTGTTGCGGTATCAGGGAAGGATGTATGTTCCTAAGGAAGGTGATATCGGGAAAGCAATCCTTAGAGAGGCCCATAGATCACATTACTGTGCGCACCCAGGGGTGAAGAAGATGTATGCTGACATGAAGCAACTCTTCTTTTGGCCAGGTATGAAGATGGATGTGGTGGATTTTGTTTCGAAGTGCCTTGAGTGTCAACAAGTGAAGGAAGATCACCATCACCCGGCCGGTCTCCTACAACCGCATGATATCCCTCTGACTAAATGGGAAGTCATTTCCATGGACTTCGTTGTAGGACTACCACTCACATCTCTGAGACATAATGCTATTTTGGTGGTAGTTGACAAACTGACCAAAAGTGCTCACTTCATTCCAGTCAGAGACACCTATGATGTGACTGATGTGGCAAGGGTATTCATAAATGAGATTGTACGTCTTCATGGAGTTCCTAAAAAGATAATCTCTGACAGAGACCCTAAGTTCACCTCCAGATTTTGGACAAGCATGCAGTCAGCATTGGGGACACAATTGAACTTAAGCTCAGCTTATCACCCCGAGACAGATGGACAGACAGAGAGGGTGAATCAAGTGATGGAGGACATGCTTAGGATGTATGTTATGGATCAACAGACACAGTGGGAGAAATATATTCCTTTAGTGGAGTTTGCATACAACAATAGTCATCACAGCTCCATCGGTATGCCGCCATATCAGGCATTGTATGGGAGGCCGTGCAGGACACCACTCAGTTGGGACAGGTTAGAGGATCGAGTTTTAATTGGGCCTGAATTGATTCAGGAAATGGAGGAGCAAGTGTTACAGATTAGGCAGCGGTTGAAGGAAGCACAGGATAGGAAAAAGAGTTACGCTGATGCACATAGATCAGATAGAACTTATGAAGTAGGGGATCGTGTATTCATTTGCATCAGACCAAATAAAAGTACCATTCGGTTTGGGAAGGGTACCAAGCTGTCACCTCGCTTTATAGGTCCATTTGAGATTCTTGAGAAAATCGGACCAGTTGCTTATCGTCTTGCGCTGCCACCCCCACTTGCATAAAACTCATAATGTATTTCATGTTTCTATATTACGACATTACATAGCTGATGAGACTCACAAAATTCATTGGAAGGAATTGCAGGTCTCGGACGAGGGAACCTTCAGGGTCGAACCATTACGTATACTTGATCGTAGGGTTCGACAGCTCCGTAGTCGCCATTTGGACCAAGTTAAGGTCCAATGGGACAAGTATAGCCCAGGGTCTGCTACCTGGGAGGATGCAGAGACCATGCGTCGAGATTTTCCCTCACTATTTTGACCATTACTTCGGGACGAAGTTTCCCGAAGGGTGGGTGTATGTAACGCCCATATTTTTGATTCGGCATATTTATTAGTTAGATACACCATACTTTATTTCTTATATATTCTGTTGAACTCAGCTCGACTAAGTAAACTATATTGGACCTCATTATATGATGTTACTCTGTTTTATGATTTCACCATGATTATGATGTTACTATGTTATGCGGTTATGATGTCATGATTATCATATGATTTCCTTATTTTACGATTGCAGTATATGTTTATATGTTTTCATTAATGAAATGTGAAATATATGATTCGGTACGTGGATACCATCTTCTTATATGAATTATTGAAATGTTATATGTCATACGCATCTATGATGAGCTAAAAAGGTTACATGAAATAAAATGATAACATGGATCAATTGGCGATCAATGGAAAATGCTTTCTATAAATTGTATTTTGAAAAATACTAACCTACAGGACTCAAGGGCTATGGGATAGCCAGTTACTTGATCTGATATATATTGGAAAGGAAAACATGTTCATACAGCAAACCTCAGCAGCCAAAATGAGGATACGATAACACAAACTGATAATCCCGATAGCAGCGAGTATGAGTTGATAAGGGCGTAGGCCCAGTATGTTGAGAGGGATGGATGTGTTTCCCACCCTATGGTTCCATGAGACCCGAGGTCGTGGGAGGGCCGTGCTGAGACACGCTCCCCATGTTGTTGTGATGACGATGGTCGGATGCCTGCTAGGGGAGGATAGGTCCGCTGTTCAGCCGACGCTATCGCTCTCAAGTTCTATGTGGTCAGATCGGTGAGTCCGACATCCACTGTTGTACTAGCAGAGGGAGGATAGGGAGGATGCTGGACGTAGGTTATGATGGGAGGATGTGTTAGTTAGTACTGTTGGGGGTTTAGTATTCCTTGATTCCGAGTTAGTGGAAGTAGGCACCCTTCCTGTACTTGATTGATTAAACTAATGTAAACATAAAGACAATGATGTTAAATCGTAAAGGGTTAACTGTTAAATAACCGAGGATGTTAAAGTAATTATACTATATATTATGCTTGCTCTTCTGCATGGGGGTAGATACTATTATTAGTTAGCAAGTATGCATAGGCGGAATGGGGTTTGTTTATAGTACATATCCGACATGTGCATACACTGGCCATGCATGCACACCTTGTATGTGTACAATATTACTGGTGTATAACATACTTGTCATGCTTGAATAGTAGTATAAATGTCATAGATAACTCAGTTAAGGATACATCAATCAACTTAGGTAATGAATGGTTAGGTTGTCAATGTGTAAATAAGTGAATTAGTAATTATATGAAAACATTGTAATAATAAACTAAGACAAGTGTCGTCAGTTAACATTGTCATAGGAGAACTGTTGTGAATAGGGTAATGATAGTGTCTAATTAATTAGTAAAATTGTTTAAGCCCTCACAAGTGCTTTGTTTATAAGGACAAGGATGCTATGTTGATGATAGGGTACTCATGTGATAAACAAATAATTAACAATACTATGATTAATTCACCTTTTATTATTGTTAAATGGTGATTTAATTATTATTATTAATTAATAAATGGTGATCTAATTATTATTATTACT
The DNA here is from genome assembly GCA_027924585.1 of Larix kaempferi. Classification (NCBI taxonomy): domain Eukaryota; kingdom Viridiplantae; phylum Streptophyta; class Pinopsida; order Pinales; family Pinaceae; genus Larix; species Larix kaempferi. Next base: position 62,254,576 of record BSBM01000370.1, on the reverse strand, counting down.
TAATTAATAATATTCCAGCAACATTTATATCCCTATCGTAACAATTGCAATATAAGTAAGATTTAAAATATTGATTTATAAATTAATATTGTGTGATTATTTCCATTTCAAAAGTTAGCCATATTAGGATAATCATTTTTGGAATGAACGTGATGTGATGGAAAATGGTTATTTAATTATTCAATGTTAATCTTGGAATTTAAACCTCAAGCTAAGTGGTCTCGACGGATAAGGTGGACCATTAAGACACATCATGTCCAAGTTGAAAAGGGGCAACTAATTATGTAATATTTTATTAATTACATTAATAACATTAAATACCAAGGATAGCGAATAGACTTGTATTTAATGAAGCTTGTCCCGAATGGATAACCTTTGGGTGATAATTCCCATCGTAATAAATACTTACGACCGTCAATCCAAAACCAAATAAATTTTCCATAAGAGTAATTAATTATACATTTTTATAAAGAACCATGTATGAATGAACTGGTGATAGGAGTAAATGTTGAGGGGCTCGAGAGGGGGATTTTGGGGCGGTGGAGTAAGCCCAAGATATTCTCGAGGAAGGGAAATTATATAGAGGGGAGAGCTTGGAGTAAAAGGGGGAGGTTTTTTGGGGGAAGAAAAGAAAGTTTGGAGAACAGAAAGTTTGAGAACCGAAGAGAAGACTGCTCTCGGGATTATCAGATTGTGGGCTCGAGGGCTTGGAAATCCTTTGATTTCCAAGGGCCAGCAAGATAATAGCTGGTCGGTAGGGTGGACACTTCATTTTGGCTGTCTAAGAGGTTATACAACCTGCTACAACTTACGGTTAGCATCAGCATCAGGTAATTTCCGTTATTTGACTATTATGCTAAAACTTACTGTAAACATGCATAACTTGCTATTTACTGAATTACTGAGTTGTGAAACATATTCTTATGCTGGAACATGATTGTTGAAAAGGAAATATTGATATGTTTGTTTATTTTAAATTACGAATGTAAGGTTGATAAAAAAAAACACGACAGAACACTAAATATCATTTAGACGCATGGTAATTGTTAGAAATTTACTCCCATACACTTGATAAAGTTCAAAACGTAGAAAATTAACTGAGAAATTTTACATAGTGCTTTGCTGTAAAAACCAGAGCACTACAAAATTGAAATTTTCACCATTTTAATAAATTTCTAAAAAGGGACATTATAGTGGTATCAGAGCATGTTCCTTGCACCTGTGAATTAATATCAGACATTGAAGAATAATTTGCAGCCATGTATTACTATTATGATGACTCCTATGAGTATAATGCTTATGAGCAGAATGCAGATGATTGTGAGTAATATCAAGCAGAACATGAATGGTTTGAGGAAGAGGTGCCATCATGCAACACTTCTTACAATTTTATGAGGAATGAAGATTATTATTATGACCCTATGTATGATAAATATGAGTGTGTCACACTACTAAAGGACAATTCTATGAATGAGTTACAAAGATGGAGAACAATATATAAAACCCTGTCCCAACAATATCAGACATATCTTGATTTGGATAAGGGAAATACAAAAAATGCCCCTCATTTCGAATACTTTGCTGATTGGGTGTTTGCAAATAGGCCCAAAAATGAAGATGTGAATTTAGTGAAGAAAGGTTTATGCCATTCTTGTAAAAAACCTTGGAGAGAAAATCATATGTGTGTGAGTGAAAAGAGCAATGAAATATCTGAAGCTTCAGGGAATGCATGTATTTCCTACTTGAAGAGAGTTTTTGGGTTTTCTTCAAAAAGAGATTCCAAATATGAAGAGACATCACATGAGCATGAAGAAGACTCTATTGAAAATATTGAAGATCATTTCGAGACACATTCTACCTTGGACATGGATCAAAGAGCATCTATTGATGGATGTTTGAACTATGAAGGAGTACTTACTGATGGGTGCTCACACCTCCATGTTGGTGACATAGATATCACTTTTGAAAGTATTGCTGCAAGCCAAACTTCCATTAAGCATGCAAATTAAGACCTTTTAATAATTGAATAAGAACCAAGATCAACTTCCCCATCACCACTTGAGCTTCATGAAGTTGGTCCAAGTAAGAAGGAAGAAGATGAGGAGGTTCATTTGCAAAAGCCTCTTTTTCTTGAAGGGTCATTAAATATGAATGAAAATAATATCCACGAGACCATTAGAATGCTCCATGACACTCAAGAATTAGTGTCAAATTCTTGTTGGAAAGTTTCTTCATTGAAGGATCCATCCTTCCTTGAAGAGATGGAGAAGATTGAAAGAGAAATGTGCAACATCAAAGGTAATTTCATGTCTTTTCTTTTTCATAGAAACAATTTGGTTGAGTTTAATGAATTATTACATGATGCATACTTGAATAATAATGAGGATATTCATAAACCCAGAATTCAAAATGAGCAACTTCTTTAAAGGTTGCAATATACTTGTTCTTACTCCTATGTTTCAAATTGTCATATTGTAGATTACATGGAGGATTCTCATGACATGGTAGATCATGAGAAACATGGAAATTTGCATGTGCTTGGTGTGTTTGAATATGATCTTGATGAGATCCAATTAATTTATGTGGTGGAAGAGGAACTTGAGTTTCCTCTTGGAAATGGTGACACAATTTTTGAAGAAGTGTATGATTCCACTACCTTGGAACCAACCTATGAGAAAATTTTTGCACTTTTGAGGGAGGTGCATGATCCTACCATTATGGAACATTCACATGAGGACACTTCTACACTTTCTGATCATTTGGGTGAGTTGGTTCATTCTCCTACATCCTACACTTCCATATTTTGCAGCATTCATCCTAATGAAGTATGGGTGAAAGGTTTATTTTTGATGGTGCCACATGAGGAACATGAAAATCCTATCTCTCCTTTATATGATGACATTATTAGAGCCATTTATTATTTACATTTGTAGCAGCATTCCTTGTTACCTTATGATGAAACACATCTACATGGATGCACTTATGATTTTCACTTGAGTCACTTGAAGACTCATGATTTACCTTGCTCCTTGCTTAGTTCAATTGATATTGGAGGAACTTCATCCACTGCTTGGGTGAAGAGATATATGATTGGAGAAATTTTTTATTGGAAGCAACATCCTTTGTTATTTCTTGATGATACACCTATTCATGGATGCACAAATTCTACTTATGTGATCCCCTTGAAGGCTTATTGTTTTCTTTGCTGCCTACTTGGTTCAGATTTTAGTGGAGGTTCTTCATTCACTTATTGGATGAAAGAACACATGGCTGATTATTTTGATGCATCTTACATCCTTTTGGAGCAGAATTATAGGACATGGGATCCTCACTTATGTCATTGGATCATATTTGATTGGTCACTTGAAGCTTGTATGCACTTGGAAAATGGTGGTCTACTTACTTGCAAGTATAAGCACTTTCATGATTCTTTGATGAGGCACCTCCTTGATGTACATTTTTAATATGTTGTTATGTACTTTGGTGATATATATTTTGTACTCATGATGTTTGGAATAATGCATACAAGAAAATGGGATCCATGAATTCTCTTTCCTGATGGTATGGGTTGGAGAGCACTCCTAATTGTTGGAGTGCAATACAAGCCATGGGGCCGTGGGATAATTTTTAGTCCCATTGATTTCAAATTTTTTGGGAAACAAGTAGTATGGGAGATTGAGTCCCCACTTAATAAAGTGATTTTAATCAGAGTAGTGTAGCAACAAGCATGGTGGTTCCTCTCTAAAATATTCATGGAATCTCGAAGACTGAAAGTTGGGAAACTCAGTGGCAACTTCAAGAATTATGCAGTGGTATCAGAAGGGGTTTCCAAAATATGAAAGAGGTAAAAATTAATTGTGCAAACATGGTTTTGATGGATTTAATTAATATTTTGGTGTTTAGTGGTGATGTTTCGGGGGATATCAAAATGAAAAAGAAAACCCACATCTCCTTGCTTTTGGAAACACACAATTGTAGTGCATGGGTGGCTCTACTTAAGGTTTCAAAAGAGAAGTTTTGGGAAGCAAAATTTTGGAAAGAAAGAAGGTTCTTCCACATACATGTGTTGAAATTGCTTGAGGACAAGCAATATTGGGAAGGGAGGATTTTTCATGTCCCAAAATTTTGCATTGGGTCACAATGGCATAAGCCTCTTGGCCATACTCATGATAGTTTGTCAAATTGATGATGAGGGTCAAATAATTACCAAGAATGATGTCCAACTTATTAATAATGTGAAATTAGATCCAAATGGACAAGGTGGGTCACATTAAGAGAAATTCCCAATTCAAAGTTTGTAATATACCCATCCAAATGAACTGTCATGGAGGAAAATTACTAGTTCTCTAGGTTGGGGGTGGAAGCATTAAAAGTTGGAATAAGTGAGCTACAAGACCCAAAGTGACCTTAGAATTAAAAATTCACATTAAATGGTTCAATCAATAATAATAAAAAGAAAATAATGTGGCATTGGACCATGAGGACAAATAAGAGGTTGTGGGACCCATTTGTGGCAAGATTCCCCACTACACCTGGCATGATTCTCTCACCAATTCAAGTTCAAGATGAAGGGTAACATACTTGGGGGAGTTTAAGAGGTATTATTCATGGAATGAGTCATGTAAGGTCAAATTGGAGTGGAAGAATAACTCCCATAGAAGAGGAAGAGGCATCTTAGAAGAATTGTGACACTTGAGCTAGATTCCCTAGCTTCTATGATAACAATGATGAAGATGCTCTGACACATATGACACAAATCAGACTTGAAGGCTGAAATTTGACATATATGAAATGTCGGGGCTAAAAATATACTCAAAGAAGGTGCACAAGGGAGTTAGGGAAGCCAAAGAGACACCCATTCGAAATGAGGGAAGATGGAGACTAGCAATTGTGGGAAAAGTGGCACACATTGGAATCTCTTCCCAAATTGAGTTGGCATGAGTATTTTGGAAGGAATTCGACAAATGGAGGAGTTTAGAAGTTTATAAAATACAATAAAAAATAAGGATATTGTCTTTTGATCATTTTCACAATTGAATTTGAGAGGAGAGCGAGTAGAGTGCTACTCTACTTGCCTTAGCACCAATTTTGAGAGTGAAAGATTCCCATCCTAGTTGGTAATTGGAAAGGCCATTGGTAATTGGAAATTCCATTTATACCTTTCATTTGGAGATTCAATGGAGTCATATGTTTCAGATGCAAGCTATAGGGAAGCTCGTGGTCACTTCTAGTTCATCTTGTTTCTCCAACCATTTCAAGTTTTCTCAACATATTCATGATCCTTGAGGTGGGGCGCACTTGAGGAGTTGTTGTTCTCTTTGGGGGAGATTCTAATGCCCCATTATTTTGTAATATGATGTAAATTCTATTTTATTTATACTCAGAATAGTTTCAAGTCTATATTCCAAGTGGAACTATGTAAATCTGATCATTAATGAGCAAATGGTGTCATTTTCCCCACTATGTTGATGTATGCCAATGATATGTTAATATATTCGAATAGAAAAATGAAGCAATGATGAATTAATTATGTATGGACTATTAATAATGTGTTATACAATTTTAATTTTCAGTTCATAATATTTTGGAGTCATATTGTTCAATTTCATAGCATTTGGAGAAGATTGCCTATCATTTCCCCCAAGGTCGAAACTAGTATTTTTGTATATGATTTGAGAGGGTTGTAGAAGACTTAATCAAATGAATGGTGATGCATATGATACCATATTTATGTCCCATAGATTTCCCCTACTCCTATCCTGAAATTTGAGAGGGTCCAATAGCATTTGGTGAGCCATCTCTAGCACCTACCTAGGAGGGAATTGAACCCGTAATTGCTAGTCAAATGCCCTACCTTGACCAGAATTCAAAGGAGAGTTGAAGAATCCTTTTGAAGACTCTAAAGCATCAATGAACCTCATAATCATGTACTAATACCATACATATACCTTTTGTGACAATTTGGGAGCATTTGGAGACCAAGAAACCAATACTAGTTAAGGGTCAAACTAGTGGAAAAATTGAAATTTTCACCATTTTAAAAAATTTCTAAAAAGGGACATTACATCGGACAAGGAAAGGAGACATGTAGTTGGATATTCATTCAGGTTGGTGCCTATAAAACAACAAGGAGAGAGGGATTTGGAGCTTACCTAAGGTTGGTGCTTGTAAAACAACAAGGAGATACGGAGTTGGAGCTTCCTTCAGGTTGGTGCCTTTAAAACAACAAGGAGACAGGGGGTTGGTTCCTCCTTCTAGTTGGTGCTGGAAAAACACATGGAGTTGTAGCTTCCTTTAGTTCGGAGCCTGTAAAACCAGGGGGTTGGTTCCTCGTTCCAGTTGGTGGTGGTAAACACTTGAATGTATTATTTTTCATTATAAAGAAGCATTCCATGGTTTTCTCCCATTTGGGTTTCCATGTAAAAATCCTGTGTGATATGTGTTGTTCATGTTGGTTCATATATGTGTGGATGTTTATTAATTGATGCATAAATGAAGATAAATATTAAGTAAAGGCTAATATGTTAAAGAAATTTAAACACTGTTGATAACTTTGCTAATACTAATTCACCCCCCCTCTCAGTATTAAATCGATTCCATCAATTAGTATTAGAGCAGGTGTCTTCAATAACATATTGAAATATGGAAGGTAGATCATTGTGCGTAAATGGATAAGTAGGAAGGCCTTTCCACCAACAGAGCACCAAGATTTGATGGCACCAATTACATTTTCTGGAAGGTATGTATGGAATTTTATTTGCAATCATTTGGAGAAGATGTTTTGCAATCTATCGTTGATGGTTATAATGTCCCAACAGTTGTACCAATCAATCTAGCATAAAGGAGACTCTATGAAAGAAATGTTAGAGCCATAAATGCTCTACTATGTGGATTGAGAGGTGATGAATTCATCAAGGTTATGCACTGTGCATTAGATAAGGAAGTTTGGGACAAGCATAGAGGAATAGAAGAGGGAGACGATAAGGTGATGAAATAAAAGATGCAAAACTAGTTTAGGCAGTTTGAATATCTGAGAATGAAAGATGAGGAGAACATCACATCCTACTTCCTAAGAGTAGATGAGTTAGTCAATGCTATCAAGAGTCTTCGGGTCACTCTGGATGAAGAATCAGTAGTATAGAAAAATTTGAGAACCTTGCATCAAAGATTCGATGGGAAGTTATTTGTGTTAGAGGATCGAGATAATATTGAAGACCTAAAAAATGATTAGCTTCGGAGAATTCTCACTACATACGATATGAGAACTAAAAAAGAGACTCCGATCAGGAAGGAAGTTGCTTTTAACTCCATATAAAGGGATAATCATGATCATGACAAATATTGTTTTTATGAGTTATATGATGAGGAATCAAACTTTGGCAAGAAGATGAAAAGAAGACTAGGTAAGTACAACAAAAAATTACCCTTCAAATGTTTCATATGTGGAGGAGTAGGTCATTATGCCTCAAAGTGTCCTTACAAAGAAAATGGAGACATCGATCGTGATGAGGAATCTAGTTCATATGATTGTAAGACTACACAATCACAAAACATACCTAAGAGCAGAAGGAGGATTCCAAAACAAAGGAAGAGTCTATACACCGAAGAAGGAAGCAATGCATCTGAAGGAAGTGACTACAAAGAAGAACCTAAAGAAGTACTCTTCATGGCCCATGTAGTATAAGAAAGAAAATATGAAAGGAATAAGAACATTTTGAAGAACACTCCATTTGTGAAAAGCAATCCAAGATCATTAGATAAGTATTTCTTTAGCAAATCATCCAAAACACCTCCAAATCCAGTCACACCTCCAAAACCTGTTGAATAGGTCAAGACTGTCAGTCAATCCATTGATGAAGACAATACAAACATTGACTGGGAAGGTGAATTGATAAGTGCGTTGGACGAGTTAAAGAATTCTAAGAAGGAGAATAAACTATTGCATGAACAACTTTCAAAGTATGAAGAACATGACATACCATGTTAGGAATCTATTGGTGCAGATATTCGATAAAGGATAACCAGCCATGAGATTCAACTGAGTTACGCACAGGAAAGTTTTATAGTACTTGAAAGAGAGAAATATGCATTAAGATATTCACTGGAGGAATTGGTGCAGGAAATCAGAAAGATTACAAATCAACTTGAGGAAAAGGACAACGAGATATCCCGTCTAGAAGACAAGTTGAATGAGATAAAGGGAAAGCAACAAGTACATATCGATCCTATTTGCGCACAATTAGAAAGTGATAGGAAAGAAACTGAAGATGAATTGCAGAACAAGTGAAAAGATAGCACATCAATACTAAACAGGATTCTAAAGGACCAGAGACCACTGTAAGACAAAATAGGTATCGGTTATGTAAAGACACCAAAGAAATTCTGTGACATAGAACATTTCCCAACTCATGATAAATCCTATGGGCATGATGGTTCCTTCATTTATAACTCTTTTTCAGTATCCTGATCAAATAAGGATCAATAGGGTGAAGTGCGCAAGATGCAATCGTTTTGTCCATATTGCAAAATATTGTTAAACTGTGAGATGCTATACATGCGATTGTTTTTGATACAAATCTATGTACTGTCGAAGAGGAATAAAATGTTTTGATGAATATTTGTTACGCAATGTCTATCAAATTCAAATCAAAACAGAAGTGTGCACAACAAGGGTTGGATAAGGAAATTTCCTGAGAGTTGCACTGAAGATGCAAATAATCGAGGTGCAACAAGCAATTGCTGCCTCTCTGGCTAGTCCTATAAGGACTATGGGAGACTGTTGATTTCAACACGATGCATCTTAAGGAATTCAAGGAGATGTTAGTTAGGTGTGTTTTTAAGAATGCATGATTTTAGTCAGAATGTGTGGGTAGAAGTGTTTGAAGTTAGAATTTATCATTATGTTCGCACATGATTATATGTTAAACTTGTTGATTATGTCACAAAAAAGAAAAACAAAGTGCATGCATACATTACGTGGTTGTAGATTTACACTACATATGATATATTACAGAGAAGAGAGTATCAGATTGAATTCCGTATACAAAATGAAAATCTTTACATGAAGAATCAAACAATGCTGGAAGAAATGAGATTGCGAAAAATAGATATTTTCATTGTGTTCAATATTGGGCATGATTACCAAAATTGCATGAGTCAAGACTCCATGCCAAATCCAAGAATGGCATATACAAGAAGGATGATAGAAGAAGCAAAATTGAGAAGATGTTGAAGAATTCTATAGCCACAGTTCGAGATTAAGCTCTGTGTATGGTTGGTTTGCAAGATGTAACTCCAAATCCACCGGAACCATTGTTGTGCATTCAGAAGAAGGATGTAGATGTGGAAGTTGCAGTGTGGAATATGATGACGAATAAGCATGTTGAGGATGAAGACAAGACAAGTCATCCAAAATTTGTTGTCGCTGATGCTCCAGATTTTCAACACATCGATTCAGAAGTATCAGGTGCTTAGAATGATGCTAATTCATCTGTGACTGAGAGTATTGATGAATAATTTAGTTTTCCTCCACCTATCGCTACCAGGAACTCATATCAGTTCTCAAGCGCAAAAAATCAGATTGTTGAGTCTGGATGGCAAGTTACACATTCCCAAGGGATGTGTTTATTCTATGGAAAGAGGCCATTGGAAGGAAAAGGAAGAACCAAAGGAAGGATCAAACAAAAAATGAACCATGGAAATGCAAGGATGCAAGAGGTGATGAACCAACCATTGTTTGCAGTGATATTATAGATTTGATTCAAGGATGTTCACGCGCATAAAATTAGTTTGATGAGGTTTGCATTCAATGTTGCAAAAGTCGAAAAAGGTGGTGGTGTTGCCAAAATTAAATTCAGAAGTTAATGATTTTTTGGAAACAGTAGAAAAATACGGAAATTCAATTCATTACACCATATGATGAAGAATGTTGCCTTAAAATGTTCAAGTATGGAAGTGACATGTCATTGGTGCCACACGATCTGAGTGTCATGTCCTCTTTTATGCCGAGTTGGACAATAAATGAAAAACTTGTCATATCTTTGGTTGTATTGACAAGGGATGTAACAACATTAAACACGACAAGGATCGATGACGACACATTAAATGTGATAGGTGAAGTAGTTAGGTGCATGAAGTGTAATACGAAATCAGTAAAGGGAAGCATAGATCGACACTGCGCAATTGGAAAGTAAGGATGGAAACATAGATCACTGCGCTAGGAATGTTGAAGTATTCTGACAGGAACATGAGATCAAGTTGAAGGAGCAATGTAACATATATATCAAAAAAGGAATCAAAGATAATTATAAAAATATATCAATATCGAAAATCAACAAAGAAATGAAGCATAAATATAGGGGGATTCATCCCTAAAAATAGTTAAGGATGAGGCCAATGCAAAACAAAAGGAAGAAATCATATTGCGCAAAGTTATGTAACCTCTTTTCCATTGATGTCAAAGGGGGAGAGATGCATGAAGCTAAGGCATGAAATGCACATCAGAAGCTTACATGAAAAGGACAAGACATGAAAATATGTATGAAGTCAGTAAGATAGAATGAAAGGAGAAATGCATGAAGCCAAGGAATACATGATGATGATGGACATAGAAGCAATGCATGAAGTCAGTGGGACAGCATGAAAGGGGATAATTATAGACAACGAAAAGAAACAACATGAAGACTTAGCATATGTGGAAGAGAATGAATCAAACCATCAAAGGAACAACTTGAAGCCTTAGAAGATGTTAAAAAGCATGAAGAAAATTATCAAAGAATGAAGCCTTACTTCTTGTGCACTTCCAACCATTGACCAAACAATGCTTAAACCTTCTTGTGCATCCCACATACTTCCTTCAACATAATTGTGCACTTGTATCATTTGCTCAATCAATTTCCTTGGCTGTCTGTGCATATGTACCATTGTCCAACCAACTCCTTTGATTTCTACCATGAGAGAGGGTCCCGAAAGCACGCAAATTTATCCAATCAGAAGATGCTTTCAGAAAGTGGAATGTGTACAAGTTCCTAGAAGACTAAAACTATTGAAGAACATATATGAGAAAATTACATAGCCAATTGCATAATAGGTGCACAAGTCCCACAAGTGACAACAAGGCAAGGGTCATAATTCCACCAAGTAGAAGTTGGAGTATGCACAAATCCCACAAATGTTAAGTACCACAAGGGTGCATTACCCACAATGAATGGTATAGCACAAGTAATAGACACCTCAAGATGAGGTATAAGATTGTGCACATACCTTAAGGCAATGTCAGATCAAGCACGCAAAGGTACACCACCAAGGTGTAAAGTCCAACTAAGTTGTGGATGATGAGGGTGCTTGACACAACAAAGATGACACATCAATAGTGCAGAAAATGACACATGGCTTATGCACAATCCGTGAAGTATGGAAGAAGGGATTCCATGACCAACTTGTGAACATACAATCCGTGAAGGACCTATATAACTAGAGTTGCAAGTTGGATATTTGAAGTAAGATTGATGGCGAGAGCATAAGAGCTTCGAGTGTAAGTTTCGGTTTGATTTTTGAGGCATAAAAGGGATCATGGACAAAATAGAATGATCTAGCGAGGATTCAAATGCACATATGCAATAGAATGAAGTTTTGATGGTGTGCAAATTGATGTTGTAGATCTGTGACAGATGCGCGAGTACTTAAAGGAATAAATACTCAAGTATGCGCAAGTGCTTGATGTTTCAAAGGACAACCTTATAGTCAACACGCTGATAGTCACAGATGTTGTAGAGAGAGAAGAACAGAGACCGAAGCGTAGTTTATCATACAATGTGCAGATGTCTAGCTTATGCATATGAGCATAAGTGAAAGTGTGCGAAGTTGAGAATTCCATCTGATGCACAATGACAGAATAAGAGCAGGATCCGATAGGCACATCATGATGCAGATGAACTGAGACAAGTGCATTAAATACAAAGGATGAATCATTTGATGCATAGGATGTCACAGATTGTCTGAGAGACTACAACACTTAAACAGAACGGACACATTAGTAAGTGTGCAGTTCCATCTGTTACTAGTGCTTCAGCTTAGAATAACAAACTAGCAAATGAAAGCATAGTATCAATTGGTTATTGCAGTCACAAAGAGAAGATCATTGATAACCAGTTGTAACGTCCCCTTCCATCAATCCGGTGCAAGGGAGGGAAACATGACTGACATACCGGGCTTATTTGACAATCTCATCCCCATACATTACTCATAAATTCATAACAATTAAAATCTTCTGTGTGCAAACTCATACTCAATATAAACACAGCGTAAATAAACATATTTGCGAACACACAAACAGTAATGCATCATCATATCTAACACAGGTTTATGCTGGTTCATTATGCAGAGAATTCAATCTCGTACTCATACTATGCATAGAATTCATGTTGATTTCATCAAGACAATCATTTCGTTTCATTAACATGGGAAATTAACATTCAGAATTAACACACTGCAAAACACATAATGCATATAATGTAAATCACAGAAAACACTTATCTTGAAGATGAAGCTGTCCAAACAACTGGCTATGTGAGAGCAACGTTCCACCCAACCATAGATCTCTGTTCAGCTTGTATTCTTTTAGCTGAGAGATCACCCCCGAGCTAGGTTGTGTATCCACTAAGGAGGAACTAAACATGCTCACTCACAGCCATGGCTTCACTCAACAACTATGCTAAGCCAACTCACAGTTGGGTTTATCAAGAATACAACAGACAAAGGAGGGAAATGCTAAGCCAGTGAGCTCATCCACAGAGCTACAGGCATCTCAAAGGAATTCAACAGTTAAGGCACCCACATTACCTACCACACCCAACACAAGGAAAGTCCCCTTCTCTGCTACACAGTCCCTCAAGCATCCCTTCCCTTCAGTGCTCTTCAGGATGGGTATAGAAAGGTCCAGCTACTAATTCTTGAGATTCTATCCTTCACTGGGTTTACCAAGCAAACCCAACCTCTGCTCAGTCATTCACAATTGGATTTCTCACAATTCTGTTAATCAAATAACTCAATCCCGTCACTGGTTTTCTGGGCTATAAAAACTGTGTTTTCCAATGGATTTTAGGGTATCTAATACTCTCAAATTCACCCCAAGGTTCATATCTATGGATTCCCCATTGGATTTAACTGTCCAATACCAAATTTGGGCGTTTTTGGCTCTTCAAAACGTGGGTTCTTGCAAAGTTGCGATTTCTGGTTTTGCTTACTGTTGGGAATTCGTTTTTGGATGGAAAATGATGCTGGGTTCTTCCACACTGCAATGGGAATGAGGAAGAAGCAACTCCCATGAGGTAGAGTGACTTGTGGTACAAGAAAACATAGCCCATACTTGCAAATACGAATTTCTGGGCTGCCCATGCTCTATTGAAGCCATGGACTGAAATCTTCAACTACTTCCTTACAATAGAAATAAATGTCATCAAGGAAAGTCAAATGGGTTCTCACAATGACATTTGGCAGCATATGGTTCATCCCCACAGCGCCCTCACCACTCCCTAGTGGATACACATGCCCCCCTCTCATTCGTTGCTCCCATGGCTAGTTTTTGGTATTTTATTGCAATATTAAATATTTACATCAATTTACAATATCCCATGGCTTAATAGCACATGGGTAACAAAATGTCAAATGCTTGTCCATTTAAAATAAAATACGAACATATACTAGCGGGGCCTTAGCCTTGAGATCCACGCTAGGGAAATATACATCGCATGTACACAATATTCACATTAAGAACCAATATTTCATAAGGGTCAAAATTGGGGTATTACACTAGTGACACAGACTGTAGTATCAACAAGCACACAGTATATGAAGGAAGTCATCAACAAAAGTATGATTTGAGAGGAATGATAAGTCAAGTGATGTATGAGTGTAGTGACAATGTATAGTCTGCATACGAAATCATCACACAGTAGAATCATTACCGGAAGATCAGAAGAGTGCACAAAGTTTAATTTCAGTAAGAGAACAACACATGTTGGACATCGAGGTGGTCAGATGGGGCAAGGAGATAGGGAGTTGGAGATTCCTTCAGGTTGGTGCTTGTAAAAAAACAAGGAGATAGGGAGTTGGAGCTTTTTTCAGGTTGGTGCTTTTAAAACAACAAAGAGACAAGGAGTTGGAGCTTCCTTCAGGTTGGTTCCTGTAAAACAATAAGGAGATAAGGGGTTGGTGAATCCTTTCATTTGGTGCTAGAGAAACACAGGGATTTGTAGGTTCCTTCAAGTCGGAGTCTGTAAAACTAGGGGGTTGGTGCCTCCTTCCAGTTGGTGCTAGTAAACACAGGAAGTCATTGCTTCGTTGAAATTATTCTTTCTCATTATAAAGAATCATTCCATGGTTTTCCCCAATTTGGGGTTCCACCTAAAAATCATGTGTGTTATGTGTTGTTCATGTTGGTGCATATATGTGTGGATGTTTATTAATTGATGCATAGTTGAAGATAAGTATTAAGTAAAGTATAATCTGTTATAGAAAGTTAAAAAATGTAGATAACTGCGGTAATACTAATTCAATCCCCCTCTTAGTATTAATTTGATTCCAACACTTTTGTTCAGTAGTATTCCAACTATTGCATAACACCTTTTGAACCAAAGCTCTTCCACTATGGACGTTTTGTTGTAATCATTGATATGAGTAGAGTTACAATGATCACTCAATTCTGCTCATTAGGATTCTCTCTATAGTATCATTGATCCTTTTGGTGGAACCTACCTTGGCTCTTAGCTTATGGTGACTTTTCTTCCTATAGGTTGGCATAGTTTCATGACACTGCACATCTGGTTTTCCCTTCAATTTTGCATCTCTACAACATATGCCGATAGACCCTACATATACCCCAAAACAAAGACAAAGTGAAAACTTAATTGCTCCAAAATACAATATACTGCTTCTTTTAAAACCACTTGCCAAGTACCTCAACTCCCTTCGTCACTTATTATAACTTAATGGATTTGATTATTTTTTTCTCTAATATGGGAATCGTGGTCATTTATTTTTCCAATGATGGCCACACACGTACTCTATCTCAAGTCACTTCAAGTTATTTGTTGTGCTAACTTTACGGTCTCCATCATCTTTTGAAGTGTTTCCTTCACATTCACAACCTACTCCTTTGATTTTTCTTCTTCCTTTGTGATGCCATCTGCAATCTGCACTGTAATAGGTGCCTTTAGCTCATCCTCAGTGAGATGAATTTCCTTCTTAACACCTGCTTGTATTGCAGCAAGTTCCTCTATTACTCTATATATTGATTCCTCTTGCAATGGATCTAGCTTCTCCACAATCTCCTTTTGTTGAGTCCTCAACTTTTTAACTTCCATTAGTTAATTACTTTGTTCGACCAACATGGTTATACCCTCAATTGCTAGCAAATTTCCCATTGTGTCCTTTAGGTTATATTCCTTCATTTGTGCAGATTCCACTTTCTATTCTATATCTTTTAATTCCACAATCTCAATAAGTTGCGTCCCAATATTTTCACTTTCCTCATACATCTATGCATACTTTTCTTCCAAATTTTTTATGTTTGTTGCTGCTACACTAGTTGTT
Source organism: Larix kaempferi (assembly GCA_027924585.1). Taxonomy (NCBI): domain Eukaryota; kingdom Viridiplantae; phylum Streptophyta; class Pinopsida; order Pinales; family Pinaceae; genus Larix; species Larix kaempferi. The sequence goes on along the minus strand of BSBM01000370.1, from coordinate 62,238,985 downwards.
TGCTCCCTTCATTTTTTTTCCTTTGGTGGAGTACTTGGCTCCTTCCTTGCTTTCGATTCCACGATCTTTGCACAGGATCTTGGAATTGTTTCACTTATTTTTGTCCCCTTATACTTGATTAGAATATATACCTCCAATTGACCATTAGGGATTGCGTTGTATATTCTCTCCACTGCCTACTTCAAATTTTCCTTCTCCTACATAGCCTTCTCTTTCTTTTTCGTAACATGCTATTTTCTTCTTGCAGCACTTCCTTAGTTGTATTTGATGTTGTCCACTCTACTGATGTCATGAATTCCCATGACTAGATCTCCTACATCACACCTATCTACAAAGTATGCAACACTTATGTTGGCATCTGCGATAAAACTAGCTCAATTGAACTTAGTACCACTAGCATGTTATTTTTCATTTCTGGTGTAGCGAACTCCAAATATCCCAATGCAGTATTCATACTTCTTCATGCGGTTGATGTTTTTGATGGTTGAGAGATCGTTTGCCTAGTCCCCATACTCTCATTATGATATTTCTCTGATCTATTTGTTATTTTTGTTTCTTCCAAACCTTATGCAATGCAGCTAAATCCTTCTACATGCTTACCTACATTTTCTCCTGCTTCTACGCCAGTTTCTCCAATGCTTCTTCTGCTACTTCCTTGACTTGTTCACCAATATTATCCAAATCTTCTTTCATTAGTGACTGGATAGTTGGTTCTTTTGTCTCTTTCCACTTCTTCTTCTATTTTGAGGGATCTTCCTTGGTTTTCTCCTTCCTCTTTTCACCTACCCCTGGTGTACTCTCCTACACAGTATATCTTATGACGTTTCCTTGTTCTAGCTCTTTTTCTTGTTGGCCTCCTTGTTCCTCATCTTTCTCTCCATCTGTCTCTTCTTATTAATATTCATCCTATTCTTCATCTTGCTTTTTTTGTTCCTCGTCTCGGACTAGGAACCTATATTTCGCATTCCAATCGTTTATAATTTGGATAACATCTTGCTCCGTTAATCTAAAATTTGTTGGTAAACATCGTGCTTCTGGAACCCTTCTTTCCTAGATATACATGTGGTGCATCCCAACCTTAAAGCCCATAATACCCTTGTACATTTCTACCACTTGTGGCCTAATGCATGGTTTTGTCTTAATGATATTCTAGATAGCGTCGTTATAGACAAAGAATGTTACATTGTTATCAATATGCCTGCTTTTGTTGCTGGTGTGAAACAAATTAGCATATCTAACTACTAGACACAAGTTCTTATAAATGTCCAACAACAACAAATATTTTGGCTCCCTCCATGCACTAATGCAATTAAGAACAACAACCATGCATAATGGAATGGTTGATCATTTTCTTATTCCTCTCTAAAATCCTCCAAAAATCATTCACTAAGAAGGTTTTTCCAATTTAGTTGTACGCCTACTGTGCACTTCTTTGTTGCTACTATAATTCTTGTTGTGACCTGATCCTTGCAACTTTTTTTGAACATATTTCAAGCCAACACTTGCATCCCGAACTTCATCACATCATCATTGATGCTTTCCACATACATCCCACTATGTTCTCTATCGATACCATACTTATCTTACATTTTCTCAGCTAGTGCTTTGTCCTACTTTTTTTTGTTGAACAATAGTGCAGGGTCCTCCCCTTTTGTTGATAGTTCTGTTGAGTCTGTACAATAAGCTTGTTTTCGATGGATACTATCTTGTCCAACCACAAGAATCCTCCATGTATGCAAGTCAACAAAATTTGTACACATTTGTTAATCTATGGACTTCTACCGACTCAGTGTGGAATTCCCAACAAGTTCAATATGCCTACGCGTCCATTGTTGCGGCTCCACTATAATAATTGGTGAATCTAGACTAGTATTTGTAGTCAAATATTTCTTGGGCCAACATATGGGAAGTGGTCTATATTCATAATTTTGTGGTTCGCATACTTCAAACTTTTCATGATACTTAACTAATTTCCCCATACGGCGACCTCCTTTGGAATCTCAAGTGTTTCCTAGGGATACTTTGGCAAATCCACCAGCTTTGCAATCATCTTTCTTGGAATTTCATATGGCCTTGGAAACCTTACTTGCATAGATCCCAGTGCTCCTGATATTGATACCTCCTCTTCTATCCTAATTATTGTTGCTTGGTGTGCATCTTTCTTAGATCTGATGCTGCTCCCATTAGTGCCATTACCGTGTACTTCAATGATTTCACTTCGCTCTTTGTTTAGATTTTTTCTTCTCAACTTGGCTCTAGCTACTTTAGTACTTATGCACTCCACCAGTCATTTTAATTATTGTTTTAAATCCCTCTTTTAGTTGTCTTGTCCATCTCCGTGCCCATTTCTATATTTAATGCTCCCAGCCTGGCTTCCCTTCTACACCTCTTTCTCTTCCTCCAACATTCTTCCCTCTCTCTCTTTGCGACATGTGTTCCCCTTTCTCTGTGACATATCGACATATATATATATATATATTCCCCTTTCTCTGTGACACATCAACATATATATATATATATATATATATTAGGAAAAGCTAAATACACCATAAATAAATGAAAGAAAAACACTAAATATAAATAAATAAGTACAAAGAAATTATGCATATATTGATATATGTCAAAGTAATTAAAGAAATTAAATCTTCTAGATATTAATTATATTAATATAAACAAGAAATTCTATATATTTGGAAAAGCACTAAATATATATAGTAAGTATAATTAAATAATTTAGAAAAACACAGTAAATATAAATATTTACAATGAAATATTATATCCTTATATATATTAAAGTAATTAAAGAGAATAATATAGTAATGAAAGAAGTTCTCGTTAGAAGACATAGATTTCGGGATTAAGCGCTTAGAAAATGGAAAATCCAAAGACATTGAAGGCTACCAAGCAAAAATCTTAAAAATTGGGAGGCCTATCCTCATCGCGCACATCCACAAACTCTTTAATCTAGAGGTCAAGCAAGGGTTCCCTAAACCTTGGAATCAGAGCCTCATTATTCCTATTTTCAAAAGTGGCGATAAAAATAACTCCTCTAATTATCGGACCATTATGATTGGCCCTCTCCTAGCCAAGTTATACGGTATTATGTTATAAAATAAGATCAACGAATGGCTAGAAATGGAAGCTAAGTGGGATAAAGGCCAAGCAAGTTTTAGAAGGAAACATTCAACCACATACCACCTCGTTACGCTTCAGATCATTACAGAGGAATGTCGTAATAATAAGTCTGACATTTTTTGTTTCTTTGTGGACTTTAAGAAAGCTTTTGATACAGTGCCTAGAAATAAACGGTGGAATAGGCTAGAGGAGCTTAATATTCCTTTTGAGTTGAGAGCTGTCATGATAAGGTTATACAAAAAGGTCATCACCAAATTTAAGAATAAAGAGGGTTGGTCAATAGATATAAACTTTAATATTGGAGTTAAGCAAGGTTTCCCCCTCTCCCCTACCCTTTTTGGCATTTACATCGATAAAATAGAAATATGTCCAGAAGAAGCAGGTTGTGTCAGAATGATCTTAGCTAGAATAGTTATCATCCTCCTTCTTTATGCTGATAATATTGTTCTTATGGAAATGTGTCTCTTTGATCTCAATAAACAATTAAGAATTCTCAAAGATTTATGCTCTAAGATGGGTATGACTGTTAACACCGACAAGACAAAATTTATGATTATAAAATCTAAGAAATAAACCTATGCAAATTTTATTTATGATAACAATAAACTCGAGGAAGTGACTTCTTACAAATATCTTGGAATTGATATTCATCACAAGCTCAATTGGAACCATAGCATTGAGAAAATTATTAATGGAGGATGGAAAGCTTATTTTGGTCTTGAAAATAATTGTAAATCAGCCAACCTGGTCATGTGGGATAGAAAAGTTCCTCTTTGAAACTCATGTCATCCATGTTATCTTATACGGTTATGAAGTATAGGGGTGCAACATTTCTAGAGAATCTTGAAGAAATATTGAGCAAATCCAAAAACAGTTCATAACTTATAGCCTCAAAATTAAAAGCAATACGCCTTATCCTATTCTCCTCATAGAAGTGGGTCTTTCCCCCATCGAGATCATGGCTATGACTAGGTACCTGATGTACAAGCACAAGATAAATAACATGGAAAATGAGAGACTTCCTAAAATTGTTTTAAATTCAAGTCAAAATCAACTATGCCTCAAGCGGAGTTGGTGTAAAGATACGATGGCTTGGTTAGACCATTGGGGCATTGAGGAAAATGACACTTTACAAAATATTTGCAATCTCATTGTCTGGTGGAGCTACTAGTAGAAGGATCGCGGTTACCGGTAGAAGGATCGTGGCCAAGTACTTCTAGTAGTTGTTGGATGGTTCGCTTGCGATGGGACCTTTGTACTGTTTTCTTTACTAGAGGAGGTCCAATTTTCTGATCAAGAAACTTGGGTTCGTCGTCTCCAAATTATTTTAATGCTTCCTCCCTAGCATCCAGTGCCACATTATCTTCTACATCAGTCCCCCACATACTACACTTAACCTTGCATATTTCACAGGGTTCCCTGTATAATAATGAACACAAAAATGATTAGATCCAAATGAAACGATATGTCAGCAAATGTAGCACATTGTGGTTCTGCACCTAGTACACGTCAGCCTATTGCAACCACCCATATTTACTATCTCGACATTGCAAGTTTTGCATTCTCTTATGACAGCTTTTGTCATTCTCTCTTCAACTTTTCTACATAATAAAAATTCCGTATTGGATTTTTTTATTACGTATTTTTTCCGTATCGAATCGTATCTGTATCCGTATCCGTACTCGAATTATGCTACTATGGTGTAAAGAATCAATCATTTTTGTTGGGTGAACGGGGGCTAGAAAATTCGTGATAATCAACCCTCTATGAACAGTTCTTTTGTAATTTCTTCTAAGAGCATGCGTACTCCGATCCACTATTGTCAAAACCACATGAGTTGAAGACATTAATTACAAGAGAAGGAATTATTGTTAAATATGAGTGAACGGCGGAATAACATTGCGTTCACACCAGCCCCAAGAGGTAGCTCAATCGGTCGAGCACCCGTAGTTAGGCCTCTCAGCATGTGAGGTCGCGGGATCCATTCTCCTCGACACTCTTGGGGTTAGGTACGCAAAATGTGCCGGAGGTGTGAGGTCCCTTCGGGTGGATCCGCCAGCTATTATTCCGTGGATGTAGCGATGCCGGCCGGTGGGACCGGTACGTGAACCACATTGAAAAAAAAAAAAAAAAAACATTGCGTTCACACCATTTTGGCCGAAAAAATAGTTAAATATGAGTGAATGGAGGAATAGGAATGACCACGCTACAAAATAGTGAGATGGTAATTTAAGATTATTTAATTTTGTTTTATTGATAAGTTACAAGTTAAGTGTCAATAATATGAAATATGAATCACATGTGGATGATGATGTTAATTGGAAATGCATATTAATAAACCGCTCGTCTTATTCAAACTAAGATCTCAAATTGTCCAGAGTGTGTAGGAGCAAGATTAGCATACTTCCCAATCTTCACTAAAATTATTTTTGGTTTCACTTGCAGATACACATGTTCCACAACCTTAGCATACTTCCCAATCTTCACTAAACTTATTTTTGGTTTTACTTGCAGATACACATGTTCCACAACCTTAAATTCTTTATGCAACGTTTTTAGATCTACATAACCTTTTTTATTGTCTTGAGATGTGTTTAAATTTTATATGAATTTTTCATTTCCTTTTCCATTTATCTAAGAATATCACGACCAAGCATGATCCTATTCACATGATTATCCCAAGTGATAGTATTATTACATCTTATTCATGTTGTAGCATAGATTTCTTACAAAATAAGCAATATAATAAATTCAATCACTTAGTGTACAATTCACAACATGAATTAACAATAATGAGTAGAGTAGATTTATTTGTTTCTAGAACTACGCTTCAATGGACTGATTTGGGTAGGTCCATGACCCACCTAACAATAGTCTATCTAGAGACACTTGATTTGTATGTCTCAGAAACCACCCCCAATCCAAACCATGATATTACTAGGGTGAAGTAGGAATAAAGGTTTCTTAGTTCCTTTTAGGTAGAGACACCCTACAAAATTCAATAGCTTTAGCTCTACTTGCATAGGGTAATACTCTTAGTATTTTACACCCAACACATCCATTACTTATAACAATGTGCATGCCCCTCTTAACACATAAAATGATCATAACAGTGGCGGCATAGATATTTTTTTATTACCCTTGTTTATGTCTATCTAGATATTTGTGTTTACCAATCTATAGGACTGAAGTAGATAGGCACTCATAGTCCATGCCTCATTAATCACTTCCTAGTGGTCTTTAGTATGACCAAAGAGAGTCCTACGACAATATCAGAATAGGTCTTTTAGAAACTCTTCTACATAAATGACATCATTGGTTCACAAAAAAAAATGGAGCATCTTCATGTTTTCTTTCAATTTCTTTCTCATAGTCACCACCATTTACTAACTTAACAATTGTTAACAATCCACTTTTTATTTCCAATTTCCAATAGTTCATAGTTAAAAGATATTCCAATGACTACCTCCCTCTCACTCCTTCAAATCCATATGTCAATATCGGTAGTAAGAAAAGTTCTAATTGGATTCCTTCTTATTCCAAAATAATAAGAGAGCACCATGTATATAATTTTCTTGGTAATGGATATATTGTAAGAAGGGGGTTTTGACCACTTTTCACTTATGGAAAGAGGGTTCATCTAGTTGACACTTGGAACTTTATAACTTGAAACTACTTTCCCCATTTGTGGTATCATGGTTTCTCTTTTGTCAAGCCTAACCAATCAGTCTTTGATGCCTTTTCTACCAGCATAGATCCATCTTAAACCCGTATCTATCAAGCACCGAGAGGGATCCAATTTCTTGAGGTGTATTTCTTTTTTTAAATTTAAACTCAAGAAATTTAATCTCTCTTGATTGATAGATCTGGGTTTAAGTTTTGAATTTTTTGTTTTTTTTTTTTCCTTGGAAAAAGTCCGTAATTTTATTTCAAAAAGATGATCAAAATTACATATTGCACATGTAGTAGAATCAACAAGGATCCCTACATTTTCACATATTTCTGTCCCATATAAGCAGAAAAGCTCGGGAACAAACCCTCATTGCACAGAAAAATGGAGAATACAGAAAAGAACTAGAAGCTCAGCTCATTTTGTAGCAGACCCTCCACAGAAAGATATAGATTCGTCATAACCGAAACCCTCAACGGAGGAAGCAGAATATCCATGTCTGTGGACAGAGCAGCAGACACGGTAGACCTCCCAAACCGGAAAAAACAGCCAGCAAGCAAACCCCTGATGAAGAAGCAGCCAGACAAACCCCATTATTGACTGGAGCAGTCCACCGTAGCAAGCCGAGCGTCCCTGAAACCAAGAGCCCCGCCAAGGGAACCACCCCCCATCGGCCTCCAAGAACCCAAAGACGGCTCGTGATGGCTGTAGAAAGGTGAAAGAAACCCAAAGAATAAGCTGCAAGAAAAGGTAGCAAAGCCACCGGATCTGCACGCCCCAGTGATCTGCAAACCGCCTCCACGGATCAGGCCCAGCCACCACTGTTCAATCCGATCACGTCCGCGGAACGCCGCCGCTCAAGAAAGGAGTCTGGATGCCCACGCCGCCGCAACAGGTCTGCACGCTGTTCTTGATCGCGCCCATCCAGGAAATTGAAATCCACTGCTTGGTTCATGACCGCCCTTCAAGAAATCGCTGAGGGTTTCAGTCGAGTGGAGGCTTATCGGGGACTACGAATCAAGAACAAGATATTAGCAGCCCGTCAATGAGGAATTAATCCTCGGAGGCAATGGTGTCCGGCTTCGTTCCGTTTGGCAGCTTTGGAGACGTGCGTAGGTGAAGAGGCCCTGGCGAGAGAAGTGAAACCCATGCTGCAGACAGTGCCGTCGCTCGAGGCCCGCAGGAGCCCAACCAATCTACCAGCCGCCATGCTCTCACAACACGCGAACAGGAAGAATCGCTAAGACCAGGAACGAGGGGAAAAAGGGGTTGGCAGCCATGGAAGGATCCATGGCCGCCGAGATCTTCAAGTCGGCCCTCTTCCTAGTTGCAGAGCAACCCTAGCCATTGTGCTTTATATCATTCAGGAATGGAACAACTCAAATTTTTATTTTATTAACGAACATCTATTTTTTAATTACTTTTCATAATATTTTATTTTATGAGCCGACATAGATTTTTTTTAATTACCTTCCATAATTTTTTATTTTATGAGCCGGCATGAATTTTTTTAATTATGTTTTAATTTAAAAAAAAATAATATCTTAAATACACAATTGAAAATACACGTCTTTTAATTAATGGCCGACAAAATATTTATTATATTTTACTTATCTAGAATGAAACCTCTTTGTTGACATGTTGGGAGTTGTGCACACTCTTAACAATGTTCTGGTAGAGATTGGAAGGCATCTAGAAAGTTACGGGATATGGATAAATGTTGTATTGAAGCATTGGCTAAGATAATTGCATGACTGTATGACATATTTCTTTATGTGTAAGAATTTGTTCTCAAAACTATGAGATGTTTTCTAATCATGCAATTCCACTTGTTGTGTAGGAAAGATCGTATGCCATCACCTACAAAAGAATAACTACAACATTTTCTCAGCAACAAAATTATCTATTGAAGATATTGAAGTTCCCAGGATATGGGAAGAATGCCATGATCTGTCGATCATGAAGAATGATGTTTGGGATGTAGTCCAAAGACCTGAAGGGAAGTTTGTTATGACTTCCATATGGATCTATTAAGATCAAGCATGCTACAGATGGCAGCATAGAGAAATATAAAAGTGATGAAATAGAAGATACACCAGATGGATTTCAAGACAGCTTTCTTGAATGGTATAGTTGAAGAAGAAGTGTATGTGGAGCAGCCACTTGGTTCTAAGACACATGACAGGAAATCATATATGTGCAGAAATTGGTATGGTAGGATAGGAAACTTTCTATCCAGTTTGGTCTTTACCAAGAGTAAAGTGGGTTCCAACCTTTACTACAAGGTTGAGGAAGACAATCCTTTGATACTACTATGTGGATGACCTGTTTGTATCATGTGAGGATGGATTGATTGCCGACACACAGTGGAAGCTTGCTGCCGAGTTCGAGTTGAGGAACTTGGGGACGATGCACTATTTGCTTTTGGCATGGAGGTGTGGCAGAGTGATGGAATCTTCCTTGGACAAGGGAAGTATGCAGTAGAGATCCTGAAGAGGTTCGGGATGATGGACTGCAAGGCTATGGCCACACCTATGGCATCGAAACTGAAGCGTTAGTGTGATGCTTCATCTGAGCCGGTTGATATCACTATGTATCGTCAGATGATTGGGTCCTTGATGTACTTGACGAACACGAGACCAGATATTTGTTTTGCGGTGAACACATTGAGCTAGTTCCTGATGGATCCGAGGAGCGTTCACCTGGTTGCTGTAAAGCATGTTCTGAGGTACCTGAAGGGTACAGTGGATTATGGGCTCAAGTATGAGGCGAATCAAAAGTTTAACCTGTAGGGTTATGTTGATTCAGATTGGGCAGGCAGTGTTGCAGATAGGAAGAGCACATCTGGGTGCTGCTTCATTATGGGATCAGGTGTGATCTCTTGGTTTAGCAGGAAGCAGTCCTACGTAGCACTGAGTACAGTTGAAGCAAAGTATGTTGCGACAGATGAGCAGGTTGCAGATGTATTGACCAAGCTGTTGGCCAGAGTGCAGTTTGAGTACTTCAGAGAGAGGCTTGGTGCACTTTAGATCAAGGTTCCTTCCAAAGGGAAGTGATGAGTCCGGAAGATGCAGATGCACATGAGCTTTTCTGACATGGTTGATGTGTTCTCCCTTGGTCGTGATGTAATTGCTGAGCCATTTTTCACATGGTGGTAGATGTGTTCTCCCATGGTGAAAAAGTAAGGGTTGGAGCCTTCCCCGAATGGTGGTAGATGTGTTCTCCCATGTCGGTGGTGTAAGTGCTGGATGATGTGCATTTGGGCTGTGCTTTGTGGACGATGAGATGATCTGAAGAGGACCATGCTATGATGATCAGGAGGATCATGGATGATGAGCATCAGGATGATGTTCTAGTTTCTGCTCTATATGATCCGTTGGATCATTTATGTATGTGTGCATCATGTTGGATGCTGGATATGATCAGTTGGATCATTTATATGTATGTATGCATCATGTTGGATGCTGGATATGATCAGTTGGATCATTTGTATGTATTGTGTATATGCATCATGTTGGATGCTTGGACCATGTATCTGTATATGTATCAGGTGGATATATTGTATGATCAGGTAGATCATGTATATTGATATGTATCAGGTATGATTAGGTAGATCATGTATGTTGATGGATACATTGTGTGGATCATGTATCTATGTATCAGGTGGATACACTATGTATGATGATATGTATCAGGTAGATACTTGGTGTGCATCAGATGGATGCATTGTATGATCAGGGTGATCGCGGATGACGAGCTTCTCCAGATGACATGCAGCAGGATGTTGCAGTGATGATGATCAAGATGATCATGTGTACATCAGGATGATGTATGGTGAGTATCAGGATGATACTTTGTGGCCGTGGATTAGGTTGTGCAGATGAGCATGTCTGGGAGATCCTATAGGTTGGAGTTGCGTACCCATAACATCCTGGGATGCTCTTTCGAGACATTGCTTTGGGAGGACATGTAATTTGTGCCCTGGGAGATCTTTAGGTCAGAGTTGTGTACCCATAACATCCTAAGATGCTATTGCGAGGTTTTGTCCTATGGCATGTAATTTGCTCCTGGGAGATCTGGACAGGATGAAAAAGGCCTCAGATGTTTCAGCCAGGTTTTGCCATGACCACATGTAATTTGCTCCTGGGAGATCTAGAGAAAAAGGCCTCAGATGCTTCAGCTAGGTTTTGTGGTGGACCACATGTAATGTGCTCCTGGGAGATCGGACAGGTAGAGCCGTGTGCTCGTAATAGCCTGGGATGCTTCAACCAGGTTTTGTTGTGAGATCACATGTAATGTGCTCCTGGGAGATCCGACAGGTAGAGTTGTGTGCTCGTAACAGCCTGGGATGCTTCATCCAGGTTTTGTGATGGGTCACATGTAATGTGCTCCTGGGAGATCCTACAGGTAGAGCTGTGTGCTCGTAATAGCCTGGGATGCTGCAGCCATGTTTTGTGATGCACGTAATAATTCCTGAGAATTCCACAGTATGGCCAGTGATGACGAAGACCCGCAGGTGGTGGGCCTACATCCAGTATGAAAAAGGACTGGCTCTTTATAACTTCCTATGATGAGTAGATTCAGAGATTGATTGAGATAGCAGCAACAGTGACGATGATGATGACTCGATGACGATTATCCAGTGACGATGATCCAGAGAATATGACTTGTGCTAGAAGACCTGTGTCGAGAAATACCTTCCTAGTTAAGAGGGAGTGTTGATGTATATGTAACTTTGGAATGTATTTCACATATATGTATATTGTATTCCTATAGAGATGTTATTATTCCTCTATACGGAAGTGGTTGTATTCCTATAGAGATGTTATTATTCCTCTATACGGAAGTGTCATCATTTATATTGTAAGTGTCGTAACTTATACTTGATGGGTTATTAGACCACCTTGTTGGGGTCGGCCCTGTATAAGTCATGTGGGTCAAAGGGTTATTAGACCACCCTATTGGGGGTCAGCCATGTATGTCAAAGGGTTATTAGACCACCCTAGTGGGGGTCGGCCTAGTCAGCATTATGTTAAGTGGTTAAGTTGAGGCTGACCTAGTTGAGTAAAGGTCAAGTCAAGTTAGTGTATAAATAGAGAGTGTGTCTCTCTCATTTTACACATTCTATTCTATCACTCACACCTGGGAGAGTGGCGCACTTGTGGAGGAGGAGGCTCTGCTGCTAGGAGAAGACTATCTCTTGTATTCTGGTTGTATCATTGCTCTATCTATCTCTGAGGAAGTTATTGGGGTTTTTCACCTTTATGGTTTTCCCCAAGTAAACTCTGTGTCTCTTGTGTGCTTGCACTATTGTGTCCATGATTGATATGCTGTAGATTTGTTGTACATGTTGTTCTCTCAGTTAAGATCCTAGATCAGATTGAAGTAAATTCTGAAAATTTAACAAAATCTTGGTGCTATTACCTTGAATTCACTGGAGTAATCCAGTGAGGTCTAGCCAGCTGTGAAGGACTTAGTCATATGTGCTCAGTGTCCTAAGGCAGTGTCATTCAAACTGTAGCAAATCTCCATGAACAAAATTCTAGTTTTGTAGGTTTATTCATCCATTCGAATTCCTCTTCAATTCGCTCTCTGTTGTAGGTACAACAGATCCCATGTTTTCAAGAAAACATGGGAGCCCCATATTTTTATATGCAAAGGAAATGATTAAATTCCATGATCATTTTGGGGTTTTTTATCATGCTTTTACTGCTTTTTCATGATTTGGTTAAGTTAGTAATTTTCCTCTTTCAAAATGCCTTTCATTTTGTGTGTTTTTGTGAGTCGCGGGAAGCTTTGATTTTCACAAAAATTTAACTCTTTCCTCAACCCGCAATCGGAAGCTTGGTTTTTTATTTTTGGTTTTGAAAAATTTGCATTCCGCAACCCGCAATCTGCAATGAGGATTGCGGATGCGGAATTGTTTTTCAAATAATCGTGGTTGTTTGCACTCGCAACCCACAATCCGCAATGTGGATTGCGGGAACACTTTGTAAATAGTTTTTCGTTTTTCATTTCCACAACCCGCAACCCGCAATCGCAGATTGCGGATTGCAGGAAGTGTTTGAATAATAAGTTCGCATCTCGTGTTTCTGAAGCCCGCAACCTGCAATCATGTATTGTGGATTGCGAAAGAGTCATTATATTCATTAATGTGGTTTGCGTTTCCGCAACACGCAACCCGCAATTCCGAATTACGGATTGCGGAAACTTTTTTTTTGTTAATACTTAGAGTTGCAATTCTGCAACCTGCAACCCGCAATTGCGGATTGCGGAAAGGCTATATATATTTGTAAAATAAACGTCTGCAAACTTTCTTCTGCATCCTGCATGTTTTAATCTTAACCGTTGATTTGCCTTGATCCTGTGGTTGATATTGGATTGTTTTATTTTGAATAATCATTTAAGTTCTCCTTTTTTCTTCACCATTTTTTAATTTGCAATCATATTTTTAAACCGCGATTTTCACCTGTGACCAAACTTGAACTGGTAATCATTGATTCGACTAATTCATAACTGATCGGATGTTAAGATTTGACATTAAATCATACCTAAATTAATGCAAATCTTATCCTGTCTTAATCCAATTTTCGTCAACACATGTTGCGTGTTATTTCAATACAAACGTGATAATTGCAAGTTCCAGACTGTAAGATTTTAATCATGGAAATTCATTATACTCAGCCATTTCTGGAATCTTTATAGTTTTCTTTTAAATACAGATGTCAACATGAGCAATTTGTTGGTCGTCATATTGCAATAGAAAAGTCTTGTTAGTTAATTTTCGGAATTTTTTCTTCTAACAATTACATACTGAGAGCAAAATGCAGAGAAGTCACAAATCTTCAGTCAGATTTTGTGAAGAGAAAGAACTTCAACCTCTTCTATACCAGGAACCCGTGTCTCCACCTTTTGATGCAGGTGTTCCGGATGAAAGAAGAGATAGTGAAGAAGAGGACTCTGAGATTCAATCCATGTGCATACGGCTCCCTCAGAGGAAGAGAAGGAAGCTCACTGAAAAACCAGTTGATCGAGATGATACCATTATCCAGGATTTTATAATCAATGAAGTACCTGTCACTCCTCCAATCGCTTTGAAGGAGGAACAAGTGGCCTACATTTTAGTTTTCGAGGACATTGTTGATCATCATGAACCTTCTAAGAAATATCTTTCAGTTCCCTTGTTATTTGTCACAGAAAGCTAGTGGGTTGTTGTTATCTTTCACAATTCACTACGAGATATTTCTCCGAATGTATGTAATGAATTCCTTTGGGAATTTCAGGAATTGTTAAGTATTGATCGCTCTTGAAGATGATTTAGCAGTGGAAATTGATTTCATAGTCCCTATTTTATGGGAACCTTATCCTTTTATAATTGTTTTGTAATTATTATTTAAAGGATAGAGTCTCATGGGGTAGGGAGGAGAATGTTGAGATATTGTAACTTCTAAGAATATTATATTTGTACTTTATTATTCCGGAGATGTTTCATTCCTCCATGAAGACCTTATTGTATATCCAGAGATGTTTTATTCCTCTGTGGAGAATGTGGTAACTTGGGTTATTAGACTTCCCTAATGGGGGTCGGCCCTGTATGAGTCATGTGGGTTGAAGGGGTTATTAGACCACCCTAGTGGGGTCAGCCCTGCCACATTATGTTAAGTGATTAAGTTGGGGCCAACCTAGTTAATGTAAAATACAAGTCGGAGTTGTGTTTAAATAGAGGAGGTGTGTTCCTCATTTAACACACAATACACTCACTTGTGATTGGCACATAGGTGAGGGAGATATTTGGTATGGAGGAAAAGGAGCTCATGTCTAGGGTTTACATATTTGTATTTGTTGGTCATCTATATTGAGGAATCTTTGCTAGGTTTTCTACCCCATGAGGGTTTCCCAGGATAAATCTGTGTCTCTTGTGTTTATGCTATGCTTGTTGTTCTTTCAGTGATCCTGTATATGCTATTGTTGTGAAATGGAATGTAATGCTAATATTTTCTGTCTTAGCATATTGAATCTGAACATGGTATCATAGCTATCATGAAGGAAGGCAATGTAGGCACTTACGACACTTGCTTCACTTGCAACAATTTGAAGGTTAGGGTTTTATATAGAAAAAACCAGTCATCGTGGAACTTTCGCTATAAATCCATTTTCGAGAAGGTACAGGATCTGAAACCTTTACAGGTCTTAGATAACATCCTCTTGTACCTTGAGTCCAAAGGAAAGCCTCTAATTTGTTTTAATTTGTGATTTATGATCAGTACAAGTTAGCGTTTCTGGCTCTTCCAGATCTCAGTCATAAATAGGTGACCTAAGAAAAAAGGTCACAACTTGGGATAGGAAGCTCCAAATTAAATTTAGTAAAAAGTAACAGGTATATCACGGACTGTAGTTTCTCATGTAAGGTTTTAAGAGGCCTAAGTTGAACCAATGACATGTGGCACTCCGTACAAGTTCGCTCTCCTGTTTTATCCCATAAAGAGCTCACATTGCGACACTTGGAATAAATCCCTCTCGGAGAATCCAATTGAGGTCATACCTATGGGGTTGGAAAGAAGACAGGTCAGGCTACCACAAGAAGAACTTTCAGACTCTGTGGATTCGTAATTTCAGAGATGCACTAGAAACAGTAAGGTGCATATTTCTGTCAAAACATAATTGGATTCTGAGCACCTTCATTCTTGGCTTATCACTGCTGTGGGAATTTAGGGCTTTGAAGAAAGTTGGAATTTTTGGAATCAGAGTCCACGGCTGAATGCTACTCAGAAAAATCAAAATTTAGAGACCAAGATCAAAATTTTTGGTTGGTCAGAAGGTTGTGCTTGATCAAACCCTAGTTCAGGATTTTGATCAGAAAGGTGGAAAATTAGGGCTTCTGCAAAAGTTGGAATTTTTTAAGTATATGACCATGGCTGGAAGCTCCTCAGAAAAATCAAAGTTTAGAGATTTGGATCGAACCTTTTGATTGGGCATAAGGGTGGGCTTTATCAAACCCTAGTTCGGGGTCCTGTCCAGTGAATCCAGAAGTTTCAAAGGCAATTTTGAGGGGTCAAATTTTGCAGTTTTCAAAATTGAAGTATATTAGCTTGATCAGCTCAGCAAGCCACATCTTTCCATCCATTCAAAAGTTTGAAATTCAAAATTTGAATTTTTAGGGTTTCTCTGACAAACCCTAATCCAACTCCAGATCCAGTTTTAGGGGGAGATGAGGTTAAGGCCTTACATAAGAAGACTACAAGAAATCGTGATAGGTATGACTTGAGGAGATGCAGGTATGTGTTGAAATATGTTCATGACTAAGTTTATGATATGTTTGTCTTCATATTATTGAGGTTAGTACAATCTTGATTAATCTTAGAATTGTCTTATCACCCTAGTAAAAGTATGAATGCATGCGAATGATAGAAGACATTCATTGATTAGGGTTATATGATTGTACTAATGCACATGTGGTGTTGTATGAGGATGATGTTGTCTACTAACAAGTTACAGGTACATCAAGAAAGAAAAATCAAGTTCTATGACCATGATGACATGAAGACAAAGACTCATCCATAATATTTGATCACATAGAAGCTCTACTTACAAGGTATGTATGACTTTGTTCTACTATGCTTAACCTATGGTATATGCAGGTTCTAGCACAAGGTCTGTACATCATTGAAGAGAACAAAGAAGATATTGTTTGGGTATGTTAAGACATAACCAAGCATGATAATCCAGGTATGTTTTCCTATATCAAGTTAGAATCCTACCTTGTGATAGGATCTTAGGTAAGTATACCTGTGTATGAAATGATCATGACCATACAAAATGTTTTGATATTATTGAGATTATACTAATGAATGTATGTTTATGTATGAGATCACGAGGATGACACTAGTGCACACTTAAGCATGCATAGTGGTACAGAATGAATAGAAGTTCAAAGACATATAGAGATCAAGCGGGAGGCAACCACTCAACATAAAAGATAAGTATTTGAGTTGTTATTTGAATCTCTGAAATAGTAAATGATATTGCTTGTATGCATATTTGTATTCTTAGAATATATCATGCATAGTGTGAGCATTCATATAGCATTGAACAGTATACTACTAATATGCATATGATAAGTAAGTTGGACAAACATTCCATTGTTTTTTATCTAGAATGAAACCTCTTTGCTGACATGCTGAGAGCTGTGCACGCTCTTGATAGTATGTTATGGTAGAGATGGAAGGCATCTAGATAGCCACTATATGCATACAGGATATGGAAAGATGTTGTGCCAAAGTATTGGTCAAGATAGTTGCATAACTATGTGAATCATATCTATATGCATAATAGGTTATCATGTCAACATGATTTGATGATTATGAAGTATTACTAATCATGTAATTAACTTTTATTTGTAGGAAAGATCTTGAAGAATGATGAACATTGAACAAGTGATGGATGTTCAACAAGAAGACTTACAAATCAAACATGCTATAAAAGGCTCGTGGCTAGAAGATTCTCTTAGAAAGAGGAAGAGGATCATGATGAGATGTTTTCCCCAAGTGGCTAGATAAGACCATTCTCTTAATGGTGTAATTGAAGAAGAAGTGTGAATCGAGATCTGTACGGGTACCCAGGATTGATAGTCATTTGATGAGATTAATGATCACCATGGGTGATGCGGATTTCAACCTTTGCTACAAGGTTGAAAATGGTGTCCATATACAGATGGAATTCTTCTCTTAGATGGATGCAAGAAGGAACTCACCACAGAGTTCGAATGATCTTGAGGCTCATATCAGTAGACCCATCTGACGAGAGATGGCACGGATAGATATGCAGAAGAACACTCAATGCAGAGTGTGAATGATGTTCAGTCACAGAGGGAGAATTGATAGCTTCTTGACAAGCTTGGGCTTTACCAAAAGTAAAGTTGATCCTAACCTATACCTTAAGGTTATGGATGATACTATTATTGTATGTGGATGATCTCTTTCTGACAATGAATGAGAAATAGGTCATGGAAAGCAAGAATAAGCTAGCTACAGAGTTTAAGATGAAAGATCTCAGATTGATGCATTACTTCCTAGGTCTAGAAGTATGGCAAGGTCGAAAAGGAATCTTTCTCAACTAGCGAAAGTATGCTGTGGAAATCTTGAGAAGATTTGACATGCTGGAATGTACAACCATGGCCACTCTCATGGGTTCCAACTTGAAGCTATTAGCTAATGACTCCTCAGAGTTAGTGGATGTGACTGTACAGACAGATTATTGGGTCATTAATGTATTTGATGAATACCAGGATAGATATATGCTTTGTGGTGAACACCTTGAGTCAGTATCTAGTGGAATCGAGACGAGTTCACCTGATAGCTACAAAGCATGTGATGAGGTACCTAAAGGGTACGATAGACTTTGGTCTATGTTATCATGGAAATCATGACTTTAGACTACATGGCTATACAGATGTTGATTGGGCCGGAAGTGTATCGGACAGGAAGAGCACATCGGGAGGATGTTATTGTCTAGGATCTGCCATGATCTCATGGTTTAGCAGGAAGTAGTCTAGTGTGGCTCTCAGCATAGCTGCAGCGGAATATATAGCTGCTTGCTCTGCTAGTTGTGAAGTAGTATGGCTTCGAAAATTGTTATCAGGACTATTTGACTTAGAGATGGACCCCACTGTGATCATGTGTGACAACCAGAGTTGTATCAAGATGGCAGAGAATCCAGTGTTCCATGATAAGTCAAATCACATAATGATCCGATATTTCTATATACGGGATATGGTGCAGAAAGGAGCTATCAAGCTCGAGTATGTAAGCACTGACAAACAAGTTGCTGATATATTGACCAAACCTCTGTCTCGAGTAAAGTTTGAGTATTTCCAAGACAATCTTGGTGTAATTCAGAAGGACCCTCCTCGAAAGGGGGAGTGATGTGGTCGCTGATGATGAGATTTCCTGCATCGATAGTGAGGTCGATGATATGGATACATGTATTGGTGATATCGACGATGAGGTCAATGAAGTGGTCCTTAGACTTGGTCTAAGTTGACAAGTGGATTATATCATCCGTGGACACATGTCCTAAAAGAAATCCATAGACATATGTCTCCGAGAAAGTGGTCCCTTGTGGACGTGATAGGAATGCATCATCCCTGAACCCTTGGTTCAAAATGTACGTGATAGGACTGCATCGTCCCTGAACCTTTGGTTCAAAATGTACATGATAGGACTGCATTGTCCCTGAACCTTTGGTTCAAAACGTACATGATAGGACTGCATCATCCCTAAACCCTTGGTTCAAAATGTACGTGATAGGACTACATCATCCCTGAACCCTTGGTTCAAAATGTAAATGATAGGACTGCATCATCCCTGAACCTTTGGTTCAAAATGTACGTGATAGGACTGCATCGTCCCTGAACCTTTGGTTCAAAATGAACGTGATAGGACTGCATCATCCATGAACCCTTGGTTCAAAATGTACATGATAGGACTGCATCGTCCATGAACCCTTGGTTCAAAATGTATGTGATAGGACTGCATCATCCCTGAACCCTTGGTTCAAAATGTATGTGATAGGATTGCATCGTCCCTAGACATTTGGTTCAAAATGTACGTGATAGGACTGTATCGTCCCTAGACATGAGACTTGTATTAAAAGGATCATGGATTGCATCGTCCATAGACATGAGGCTTGTCTAAAATTGATAAGGATTGATCATCCTGGGAGTAGATCTGGATTGCATCGTCCATAGACATGAGAATTGTCTAAAATTGATAAGGATTGATCATCCTGGAAGTAGATCTGGATTGCATTATCCATAGACATGAGACTTGTATAAAATTAATAAGGATTGATCATCCTGGAAGTAGAGTTGGATTGCATCATCCATAGACATGAGACTTGTCTAAAATTGATAAGGATTAATCATCCTGGACGTAGATCTAGATTGCATCATCCATAGACATGAGACTTGTCTAAAATTGATAAGAATTGATCATCCTATAAGTAGATCTAGATTGCATCGTCCATAGACATGAGACTTGTCTAAAATTGATAAGGATTGATCATCCTGTAACTAGATCATGTGTATTGCAAATTATGCTGCTATGATGATCCAGATGTTCTTGATCAAGATGATCCAGATGCTTTGGATCGAGATGATCCAGATGCTATAGATCGAGATGATCCAGATGTTGTAGATCGAGATGAACCAGATGCTATAGATAGAGATGATCCAGATGCTGTAGATCAAGATGATCCCATTGCTGTAGATCGAGATGATCCAGATGTTGTAGATCGAGATAATGATGATGTTGTAGATCTAGATGATGATGATGCAGTAGCTGATTGAGTGCTGCAGAAGATGAAGACTCAGTATTGAAGATGATGATGTTCCAGTAACTGTTTGAATTACTAATGATGATGTATGAAGAAAGCTTCCAATGATTTATAGATGTATCATGTATGATGTTGATGACTACTTGCTCCTGCAGATGTTGTTATAATATTCTTCTCGTTAAGGGGGAGTGTTGATATATTGTAACTTCTAAGAATATTATATTTGTACTTTATTATTATGGAGATGTTTCATTCCTTCGTGAAGACCTTATTGTATATTCAGATATTTTTTATTCCTCCGTGGAGAATGTGGTAACTTGGGTTATTAGACTTCCCTAATGGGGGTCAGCCCTGTATGAGTCATGTGGGTTGAAGGGGTTATTATACCACCCTAGTGGGGTCGGCCTTGCCACATTATGTTAAGTGATTAAGTTGGGGCCAACCTAGTTAATGTAAAATACAAGTCGGAGTTGTGTATAAATAGAGGAGGTGTGTTCCTCATTGAACACACATTACGCTCACTTGTGGTTGGCGCATAGGTGAGGGAGAGAGCTGCTATGGAGGAGAAGGAGCTCATCTCTAGGGTTTACATCTTTGTATTTTCTGGTCATCTATATTGAGGAAGCTTTGTTGGGTTTTCTACCCAATGAGGGTTTCCCAGGATAAATTTGTGTCTCTTGTGTTATGTTGTGCGTGTTGTTCTTTTAGTGATCTTGTATATGCTATTGTTGTGAAATGGAATGTAATGCTGATATTTTCTATCTTAGCATATTGAATCTTAACAAAGAAAAGCACCAGAGAAGGACTGGAGAAACGTTGCTTCACTTGAGATCTTGTAATTTTTTGCAGACTTAATGAATCAAATTTAGTTTCTTTTGGCATCCTCTTTGTCTATGTTATCAAATTTATTTAATGATATCTGATTTCTTCACCTTAAATATTGAATGAATGTTGTTTTGATTTTGCAATCAGTCATTAATGCATTGATCTATGATTTGGATTTGTCTTAATTCATGCTTTGTGTATCTTTATGTTTTAATTAATTTTATTTAATTAAAATATTTATCTATTTCTGCAAATGATTAACAGAAATTAATAATTCATGTTAATTTTTCAATTAGCATAAGAACTACAGGATAATCTTGCATGCACATAATCTTTAAACTATTATCAATTAATTTTCATTGCCTGATTGTATTTTGAAGCCATAAGAAAAGATCCAATTTTACATTTCTGTTAAGTTGGTGAAATGACTTATTTAAACTCAAACAAGTTATCCTGCACATAGTCAAAACACTTCCTTTAGATTAGATCTGACTTAGTTTAGATCTCCTTTAAGGTAGATTTGTTCTAGGTTTAGATCAATTTTAGAGATAGGACACTTTAACCTTCCCTTATAGGAAGACTGATCCTTTCAGGATCAAACCCTATAAGTCCCAGTGAAGGCCTTTGTATCCATGGGAGTTAACTACGCCAAATAGGATGGGAATATAATTGCTCTTGCGTAGAGTCTTTCGAAGCCTTTCAGTCTGGGTTTTCACCCTCTGTGTTAGCCTTGGAACCCATTCCAGCAACCTACACACCCAAGGCTTCAACACTCTCCACTGCTCCAGATGGATCTAAAACTAAATTCATCCGAATATGTCGAATGGAAGGCCAATATGGACATCTTCATGAAGTCCAAGAGCCTCTCCAGAATATTGTATGGAACTACGGTCGAACCTCTCAGTGTAGTAAAGAAATCCAAGTACTTGGATAGGCTTGATGAAGTAGTAGGATTACTTCTTCTCTCAATTTCTGAAGATCTTCACTTAAATATCATTGATCTAACATCTCCAAAAGAGGTTTGGGACAAGCTCGAATCCCTCTTTGGATAGAAAGATGATTTGAAAGGTCATAAATTGGAGAATGAGCTCATCTCATTGAGTCCTGAAAGCTTCGAATCCATCAATGCCTTCTTAACCAAGTTCAAAAGATTTATTTCGCAGTTGAAGAGATATGAGATAATGAAAGAAGACAAACAACTCATACTTGCCATTCTATCAAAATTGGGACCAAATTTCTCAGTTTTTGTCTCCACATTTTAGTCAGCTAAGATGTCCATTCCAAAATGGAAGTTTCCTACACTTGATGACTTAATCCAATCTCTCACACAAGAGGAGGAGAAGTTAATCTCCATGGGAATGATAAAACCAAAGTTGGATTTGGCCCTTACAGCTATTGAGACCAAAAGAGCAAATGCAAAAGGCAAGAATTTTTTTTTGAAAAGAGAGCAAATGATACAAAGCCAAAAGATGTTCCATATCAGTCAGATGGGGCTTCAAATTCAAAGAAGAACAAGCTATCTCAGAAGGAGAGATCCTAGTGCACCTATTCTCATCGAGGATTCCATCCTGAGAGTTCTTGTATGAAAAATACTATAGACTTGATGGCTCACTTACTTGAGAAGAACAATCTCCCCGTACTTGCATGTGCAAGGAAGAAAGATACTGAACCTTCTAGAAATGAGGACAAATAAAGATGGCATGATCTCATAGCAAGTGCATCAAAATAATCCTCCTTCATGATAGATTCAATAGCATTAAGACATATGTATTCCTCCAAATATCTCTTCTCCAACTTCGAATGCTGAGTTGGCCCTTCCATCATGTTGGGTAATGATTCTGAAGTCTCATCTGAGGGGATTGGAAGGATCAATCTTGACCATGGCTACTTCTCATATGTGCTTTATGTTCCTTCTCTCATAGTAAATCTACTTTCAGTGTACCTGTCATGTACCCACCCATCCATCCAAGGCAAGGGAGGGAACATGATGCCAATCTATGGGGCTCTTCATAAAACTCAACCAGTTCATTAGATGCATACAGTTAAAAACAAAGGTGTGCAGATGTAAATTAAACAAACATAGACAACAGAAATGAACTCATCCACACGTATGTTACACGAAAATTATTCAATTTAACACAGCCAACAAGTTAATACATTTGCAGAAGTAGTTACATAAGAAAATACTCATCTTGATGTAATGTTGTCCCAACAACTAGCTATGTCGCTGCAACGTTCCACCCAACCGTAGGCTCTTTGACGGCATATACTGAGTCCGTCCGAAGGCCACCCCCGAGCTGGGCATGATTCTTACAAGGAAAAGAGGACATTCGCTCATTCACAGCCAATTAATCATTTCATCTGAGCCAAGCCAGTCCACAGCTGGGTTTATCAAGCTACATTTGAACCCTGGAGGCTTACACTCAAGCTCAAGCCAAAGCCATGGATACCCATAACCCATACCCAACATACTCTTCTCTCACACAGCAAGCACAAACATGGGGCAGGGATACACATTTTAAACAGTGGGATTTACAAATAATATGGCCATGGGTTTTTCCCAAATCGCGGGCACCCCAAAAATGGATTGGGAGAAGGAAATTCGACCATAGGGAAGAAAACGATTTCTCCCACAGATAGAACAGCATTCACTGGGCCAAAGAGCCTCTATACACCCCCAAATTGATTTCCTCTTTCTTCCCAATTGGTATATAACACAAAAACACCCTTCTCTACTGGGAGAATGAAGGAAAACACAACAAACATGCCTGGAAAACGCCCCAGTAGCTCTAAACTCGCGAGGGAGAAAGAATGATCATGGATAATGGCTTGGGGGAGAGATTCATGGCTCTTTTCTTGCCCAAGAAGCAAAACACGATTTCCCATGTAGGGTGGCTTTCCTATACTCGAATTTGGACAGCCATACCTCTCATTCCCCAAGGCATTAACTACCTCAACCAACTCTTGGGAGAAATCAATGATTGGGTACAAAAGTCAACATGGGTAGTTGGGGGTTTGATGGGTTCTCTCATTGACACTTGGCTTGACTCTATTGGCTCAAGGGTTTGAATGTTTCCCTCCCAATTCCTTGTAAAATCATGCCCCCATCTCTTTGTTGCATTGCATAGCTAGTTGTGGGTATTTTTATTAAAATGCATATTACACGATATTGAAGTTCCAATGTGCCTAGCCAGCATGCAAACCATATGCATCAATAAATCGATGGTGGGGGCCTTGGCCTTGAGCTCCTCACAATGATTTCATAACAATATTACATCATTTGCGTTATTTACATTCAAATGCAATAGGGTCAAGATGGGGACATGACAGTACCAAATGAATCATATTGGAGAGCCCAAGAGAGTGATATTCTCTCCAAAGTCGAAATACAAAACATGGTTTCAGGTGAAATCATTGCAAAAGGAGTTGCAAATCACAACTCTAGACTGTATGAGTTCTCACTCTTCTTACCTCTCTCAAAGCAATCTACTCTCCATACTCATGCCAATGAAGAAAGCAAATTGTGGCATGAAATATTTGGGCATCTTAACTATCAATACTTGCATGACATGCATACAAAGGAGATGGTTGATGGGCTACCCAATATCAAGTTTGCCAAGGGAAACTGTCATGGTTGTTTGATGGACAAGCATCCTGAGAAGAAATTTGAGAAGGGGGAGGCAAGGAGAGCCTCTTATCCTCTAGATCTCATCCATAGTGATGTTGTTGGGCCATTTCTAGATCTATCTCTAATCAAAGCAAGGTATATACTCACTTTTATTGATGATTATTCCATATTTACATGGGTATATTTCCTTATATTGAAATCAAAAGTATTTGGATTCTTCAAGTTTTTCAAGTCTTCTGCAGAAAAGTTTTCAGATAGAAGGATAAAAGCCATTCACACTGACAATGGAGGTGAGCACATTAAAGGTGATTTTCAAACCTTTTGTGCTGAAGAGGGCAATGAGATGAAACATACTCTTCCCTATACACCACAACAGAATGGTGTAGCTGAAAGGAAGAACATAACATTGAAAGAAATGGTCACCTGCATGCTAAAGTTGAAACGGTTGCACCCTAGTCTTTGGGTAGAAGCCATGAACTATGCCTCCTATCTTCATAACGTAGTTCCTCACAAAAGACTCAATGACATTACTCCTTTCGAATCATGGATACGATACAAACCTGATGTATCTCATCTTGGCCAGAGCATGGGAAAGGATTCCAACTGACAAAAGGAGAGCACTAGATCCACAAAGCAGAGAGTGCATTATGGTGGGTTATGCAATGGATGCAAAGGCCTACAAGCTTCTTGATCCTACTACCATGACCACATTCTTGAAAAGGAGTGTACAGTTCGAGGACTAGCCTCTCCATGATACTCCTTCTGTTGAGCAAGATAGATTGCCTACCACTCCTCCTTTGATTGATGATCAAGAGAGCGAAGCATCATCACATGATATTTCAGATTCAAAATCTGAAGATAAAGATGATGAAGAGCGAATGCTAGATCCAGATCCACAAGAACCTGAAGATCTAGCAACTGATGATGAAGATGAGCGAATGGGAGGTCCAGTTCCACAAGAACCTGATGATCTTTCACATCATGATACTCCTCTTCCTCGATGGGCAGCCATTACTCTTAGATCTGCCAGTGATTTGGTTGGTGATCCAGCTGATCGACCGAGAACCAGATCAGATTTTCAGAATGGAAGATTTCCTCGTTCTCACATTAGTGATCCATTTTAGATCGATTGATCCTTATTTGGAAAAGAAGGACACTTACCTCCTTCCGGGGTGCGTGATGACATGCTACATTAGCATCCTTCAGTCTATTTTGAGGGAGGGATTTCTTCCCACTGGGTTTTCCCTCTTTCCTCATTTATTATTTAGATTGTTGTACGGGGTGACCTTTGGTCTCAGTCACTAGGGCCCTATTTTCCAGTTTTCAGTTACTACCTCATAGTATAGCTTGAGGGAGGGTGTTGGAATATTCTCACCATCATTTTTCATATTTGCATTCATGCATGCATTTTCAAGCACTTGCATGCATCCAATCATCATTTTGGTGGTCTCACCAACACCTAGAGCCTAATTTCATCTCCCTACAGCATGTCTTCATCCCCCAGTAGCCCTCCTACCTACCTGATGCACCTTGTTTTACTCACCTGCATGACATGTGCTCCTTTTCTCACCTACCAGGAGTTAACAGCCAGTTAGAGCATTGATTGACCATTTCTTCCATAGATTGCTCATCCTAACTACCTCTAGCTCCCAGTTAGCTAGTTCTGGAGTGCCACTTGACCTTCTGAGAGCCTCATGTGCCCTCCTTGGAGTCTCCATCCCCTGATTTGTGCCTAGATGGTTCTGTTAGGCTTAGTTAGACTCATTTGACTGACTATTGACCATTTATGACTGATACTACTGATTGGATGATGTTTCCAATGTTATCCAAGCTAGACACTGAGGATGATTCGAATGATCTCTTGGTTAATTCGAATTCTATTGACAATTATTTTATTGTATTCAGTTTTCACAGTTCCATCTCACAGCTGATGTATGATTATACTACTATTCTCCATTTTCTATGTTCATGAGTGATTATTGACTACATTCTTCTCTTCTTCTCTGCACTTCTTGAGTGAGTTTTGTTATAGCTGTGAGATATTCCTGCAGATTATCACATACATATCCTACAATGGTTAACCAGTCATCTTCTCTTCAAGTGATGTGAAAAAGACAATACACTAATTCAAAAAATTGATAATAAGCTAAACTTTGCTTTCATTCTTAATTAGGAAATGAAAAAATACGCCTTCTCGAAAAGCATAAGACAATTCAAATCCATGTTCACAACTTATAAATAATATTGAATAGACTTGTATTCCTCTACCATTTCATCTTTGCATCTTCTTCATAGATGGAAGGATTTGAATCACTATTGTGACTCATCTATGAAACATACCTTGAATATCTGTCAGGTTGCTTTCACTCTGTGGAAGAGCCTAATGGTACTCCATGCTTCTCTACATATTGTAGTACATATCAGCACCATGTAGACATCCTCTTGGAAGTAGGTTCATCAACCAGTTCTACTAGTTCATTAGAAGATACCAAATCTAAGAACTTTACCGGATTCTCCCTTTGAAAATTTGAAAGGGGAGAATCAATATATGGCTCCTCATTCATAAGAGTCTCATGCTCCTTTGTATTTGTATCATACTGAATCTCTTTTGATATTTTGAATGTTGCCTCTTCATGGAAGGTCACATCTCAGATGAACTTAATGTGTCTTTCACCAGGCACATATATTATGTAGGCTTTAGATGATTCTCTATAACAAAAAAAGGTTCCCTTCTTTCCTGATGGCTCCATCTGTGTCCTTTTTTCTTTTAGCACATGAATGTATATAGGACTCCCAAAGATCCTCAGGTGTGAAATATCTAGTTTCTCACCAGTGTACACTTCTTTAGGTGTCTTATCATCGAGAATGGCATGAGGACTTCTATTATGGATATATATTGTTGTACTAGTGGCCTCTACCCATAATGAAGTAGACAGGTCTTGATCATGCATCATGGATTTTGCAGCCTCACATATGGTTCTATTCTTCCTTTCGGCAACCCCATTTTTCTTAGGGTTGTAGGGTATAGTTAAGTGTCTACAAATTCCTGCATCACTACAAATCTCATTAAACACATGTGAATCAAATTCACTTCCATTGTCAGATCTCAAAGCATGGATGTGCTTTACCATATTGTTATCAACTAGGGCTTTGAACTCTTGAAACTTGTTAAAGATTTTTCTCTTAGCCTTTACGAAATAAATCCATCACTTTCTAGAGAAGTCATCTATAAACAGTACATAATATAAATATCCACCCAGGGAAGGGGATGACATGGGACCACATACATCAGAATGTATTAAATCTAAAATCCCTTTACATCTAGTAGTACTGGTAGAGAAACTCTTTTTAACATTCTTCCCAAGTGCACAACCCCTACATACACTATCATGCTCAAAATAAAATAGGGCATACCTTTCACCATCTGATGTAATACTGGTAGCGCTTTGTAGTGGAGGTGACCTAGCCTCATATTCCATAGCTGACATGGACTGATAGTGTTTTGAACCATATCTTGAATGTACTTCCTGGGTACCTTGTAGAGACCTTCCTCTCTAACTCCAATTACTGTTGCATATTTCAGTCTTTGTTCTTTGGCCATAATAGCGGCTTGATTATCCATGAAGATAACTCATAATCCCTTATCTTCAAGAACCAAAATTGATAGGAAGTTCTTCTTCAAGCCTGGAACCTAAAGAATGTCCTCCGCATGTAAAACATCTCCTCAAATCAACTAAAAGGAGGTGTATCCAACTCCTTAGATCAAATAGGTTATGTTGTCTCCCAATTCTACCTTGCATGCAATATTTTCTCCATGATATTGGTGATGATGCTCTTTTAACCAGTCATATGTTTGGATGTACCAACATCAACAACCATGTGTCCTCACTTGTGATAATAGATCCAGAAAGTAATAAGACTAGTTAATAGTCCTTCCTTGTTTCCTTTTCTTTGGGTGTATTCTTGTAAGTAGTTTCATCTTCTTATAGAGGTAGAAGCATGAAACCTTCCTTTTCCCTTTTTACTTGCTTGGCAATCCCTTGCATAATGACCCTTCTTGTCACATTTGTAGCATCTAACCTTCCACTTGTTAAATTCCTTGTTGTATACCTTCTTCTTCAAATGGAAAAATTTCTTTTGAGAGAAGTTATTATTTCCTCTCTTCATCCTTTCCGTGAGGGAAAGGTTTTCTTCTTTGATGCACACTAACTTGATTTATATTCACCCCTCCTCTTTTAGGAATTCACGCCACAAAATTTCAAAGTTATTTTGTACCTCTCTTCCATTTACCGCAGCCAAGAATGTCTCCCATGAGGATGGGATACCATCAATAGTGGTTTGGAGAAGATCATATCTTCATCAACCACTACTCCAATACTCGCAAGTTGATCTCTTACCTGAGAGATATTGGTGAAGAAGGATGCCATTGTCTCATCCTTCTCCATATTTAGGTTTCAAATCTTATTCTTCAGTGCCCTCTTTTGAATCAGGGCCTTCTTCTCATATAGGTTTTTCAATGTATCAAAGCACTCCTTTGCGGTCTTCAATGGAGTGATCACAGACATCAAATTGTCCTTTACCAAATCATAGATGATCCATTTGGCTTTAGCTTCATTCTTATTGAAGTTGATGTGCCCTACATTAGATGTAGTATTCTACACCACAATGGATACGTATCCATCCAAGTCATGTTCCTCCAAGATGTTCAACGCCCTCACTTCCAAGTGTTGAAATTCGAAGTGCCCTCAAGATGGTCTTCCGATCGAATAGAGATCGATGCCATGGATCTCAGGTATTGTGCTCAACTCCTCACGATCTACATAGGATAGAGTTTGCTTGAAAAATATTACCTCCTTCACACCCTGAGCTCTGATACCATGTTAAATTTTTAGCAAATATGATGAGATTTGAACTTTAAAAATTTAAGTGTGGAAATAATGAATACTTGAATCAATGAACCATTCAATCACATGAAACATTCAACCATAACACAAGATCTACCCTAGGGAAAATACTCGAAACAATGAGGGTGAAAAAAACCATAAAATATTCAAAGTATAATTATGATAGATAGCAGAGAATGTCTTTTACAAAATAGCATATTTCTTTCGGTACCCCAGGTGCTAGAAAAGAGAGAAGACTCAACAATAGAGAATAGAGATCAACTGTATCAACTTGCCATGTGCCCAACACATCAATAACAATCAAGATTCACTTCCATGCAAGCTGTAGTGAATGGTTGCATGGGTAATGGTGCATCACATGCAAAATCTGTGAATTTCCTTCTTGGAGAATTATCCTGCACAAATAGAAGCTCATTGCCTTCAAGGGAGAAGAGAATTTGCTTCACATTGAATTCATCAATCATGTATAACATATTTATATAGTCTTCACATGCAATGGATTCTATTTTTATCTTCTGACTTCATGATTAACTCACCCTCGATCTGGATGAATCAATCTTGCATGAAGAAGAGCACCCTACTTCTCATGTAGTGCATTAACTCACTAAATTGAGTCTTTGGATGAACTCACCCCTTAATTGAAATATTTTCCACTCAGATAGGTGGATAACTTAAGTGTCTTCATGCAAGTGTCACAACTCAAGTGCTGTCTTTTAGTTTAACATAAGTGTCATCTTTTAGTTTAACATAAGTGTTGTCATGCAATAACACTTAGTTAAGTATATCTTCTTTGTTATCACTTAGTTAACTCTCTTTAACTGATTATTTCTTGTTAACATCACTATATTGATCAATTCGAGTTCTCCTTTGATTTATTGAAGTCTTGACTGAATTTTAACAATTAGAATTCACTTAGTGATATCATGAGCAATTCGAATTCTCTTTTTCTCTATGCATTTATCTTTATCTCTTATCTTTGTTGCATGGTTAGTATGTGTTAACTTTAATTATCTATCATATCATATTATGCTCAGAAGATTTTTTAGATGCTATGATCGTATTATATTACTCTTAGACAAAATGATCATATGCTAAAGTAATTCACTCTAGAGGTGGTAAGTCTCTAAAGGAGACTTAATAGTAATCGATGACCATGGTTAATAATACATCACACAACATTAATGCTTCAACATGCAAAGCATCTACCTCTATAACTGGAGGTCCACTCCATGGGTACCTACTATAACTGGAGGTCCACATGAGAATTTGACTTGACACACAAGTTCTGAGCCTTTTCCAACAAGACTTTACAACATCATCACTTTGATACATCAAATCATTCACCTCAACACATGAGGAATAAACTTTTACAATTGAAGGCTTAGTCATTCTTGAGTCCAACTCAAGAATATAATCCAAGTTCCCGAGTCCAACGCGGGATCTCTACCTCAACACATGAGGCCCGATCCTGGAAACACAATATTGGCTTGGAGAATGACTCCTGATGATTTACATTTAACATAAAATACCATTAATTCAACAACTAGTGGCATTCTTGCCTCGGTCCTAGTCCCCCCCCCAAAAAAAGTTCATACAATCAGAATAAATACATTTTCAATTAAAAAATAACAGTGGAAGCCTCATCTCAGTCATGGTTATTCCTAAAGCACAACATCTCATTCATTAAAATAAAAACACTTTTTTTCAAAAACCCCAGTGGCAGTCTCGCCTCGGTCCTTAGTGCTCTCAAAGCATGACATTTCTATATCATTTATAAAATAGTGAATACAATGGAGGGAATTAATTCATCTCTTCCCTGGTCCTATTTTCTTTTAGATTGAAAACATGCTTTCAACGATCTTATGCTATGAAAAATGAGGAAAGAAAAGGAGAAACGACTAATGTGACAGATCTGTGCCACTTTTTTCAGCTCCAAAACTCATGAAAAATAATGAACCTCCTCTTGTGCCTCCTTGGGATAATCTTAAGTATGCCTTCTAATGCTAATTTTTCCCTTTGAGAATGGACATGTAACCCTTCTTGGTTCTTGAAAAGCACATCTTTTTCGTTTCTAGGGTAACTGATTTTTCCATGATGTGTTGCATCAAGGAAAACTACAAGGGAGGTTGCATTTTTCCTCATTGTGGTGTGTTAGGGGACAAACTCGGCAGAAGAAGCTTGGTCCACAAAACCTTTATTGTTGAAGGATCCATCATAGAAGGAGGGATGTTGCTTGCAAATATGACTTGATAGCGTCCTTATAAGGGAAAACCTCCATGTATCAAATAGATATACAATCGTAATATGGAGCATGATCATAGACAACCGAAAATTTTGTGGACTTTCCTTAGCTTTTATCAGTCACTCTCTCAAAATCCCAAATTATGTTGAGGTTGTGGAGGGGGAGCTTGAGAGAGTGTTATGTGGGGAGGAAAAAAGGGCTACAACTCTTGAGAAATCACTAGGATTTCTTTGAATGTTTATTTAGTATGAGCCCTGCACTCTTGAACAAGAGTGAAGCATCAAAATGTTTATTTAGTATGAGATATGGCTTGGAGTGATCAATGGGAATATTTGCATGAAAGAAATTGAGACAGTATTTTCAAGGTAACACTTCATACAACAACAATGGAAACATTATGGGTGCTAACATGATTAACTACGCTACCATTACATGATGATACATGGAATAATAGCTAGCAAGAGAAACAGGTTATGAACTGCAGGTGGAGAAACCTTACATGTATAGATACAAATGAAAGGAGATGCCTTCTATATGATTTAGATCTCATATAAAATATGATGAACTGATATTTGGCCATTGGGCGAGGATACTCCGTGATTTTTGCAAATACCACTCTGAAATATGAACTTGTCCTTGATGAACATAGGCTTTGGTACAAACCATTGACAATTGATGCTCAAGATTGTTTGAAGAAAACAAGTTGCTCAAATCCATGCCTTTAACCATATTGGACCTTATTTTATTTCTATGGCATGTCCCTCAATTGTCAACCACCGGGATAAAGCTTTATGATTTTACATGATTCAATCTTGATAGGAGAAGCACGCTTTAGCTTTACTACATGTTTCCCTAGCCACCAATGGATTAGATTCTCTTTCAGAAAGATGCTCAATTGAATATTGACAATTGGTGGGGAAGGAAACCCACTTATTTCACCACACACTTCAAATAAGTCAACAACCATGATTTATATTAGCTAAGTGCATGCTTCAATATGTGTTGTCAACAGGAGACTTTCTTCTTGTTTCGAGTGCAACCCATGTTCCCTCCAATGGTTTGGATTTATCCTTGGCAAGATGCATGTTTTAATCTTAGTCATTGGTGGGAAGGAACTTTGTGTAGCCTCATCGCTTGTCCTAGAACCTCCAACACTCAAGATTTATTCTAAGAAGATATAATGTTGCAGTTGGGCTATCGGCTGGAAACTCTATCATTTAAGTCTATTGCACATCTGAGTGCCTCCAATGGCCCAAATCTACTCCAGAAAGCTACATTATCACATAAAAAACCATTGGAAAGATAAATCATTTGTTATTTATCTAGCTAATTACCTCTCGCGTACAATGCAGATCTCTTCTATGTAATCGACAACATTAAAAAGGGATCATTAATGGTATCCATTTAACCTCTCTTATTTCTGATCTTCAGTCTTCTTCTTGGTAGGAGTAGGGTAATGCAACAATTATAGGAACAAAGTAGGAGACAACACTATCTTATCATTCTTCTCCAAGTCTGCCATTTGCAGTAGCTAGTCTTCAACACATCGGGTTGTGTCATGTTCCCATCCATCATTTCAACTAAAGAAGGGAGCAGTTACGAAGTTTAAGATTCTAAATTTCACCCCGATGGACATTATTTGAATCACAAATATGATTTGTATGTGCAATACCATAAATGTAAAACATAGATGAAATAAAACTCTATCCACATATACAACATGCATAAATATGTATATTCATTAGAAGAATAAAATAAAAACATTCCACATTCATATACAAGAGAATGCTTATTTTTTAACAAAGCATATCCAAGCAACTGGCTATGTAGGAGTGATTTTCCACCCAACCTTAGGTATCAATTGTAGATACCACCTCCAAGCTAGGATATCGGGTGAAGAGGGTGAAGGAACAACTATCGGCTTCTCTCTCATCCCAAAACCCATTTGCTCTCATGTTTAGCCAAACTTCTCACCACAAAGCAATTACAAGGATCTCACTCAGTCATCCCAGTCATGGCATTCTCTTCTACTTCCCCACACAGCAAAAGGAATGCATTTCCCTTCATCGCTCCATAGTTCCCTATGGAAATACAACCCCTACATTGCCTACTAGTGTGTGCATTCAAGAGTAGAGAACACAATGGGTAAAGTTTCCTATCTCATCCAACCTCTATGCTCACCTACATCCATTATCTTTTCTCTGATGTATGTGATTTCCCTTTCACAATTCAAATTTCTAGTTATTTATCGGTCTAATAGAAAAAAGGTAATAGAGAGAGCCACACAAGAACTCTACGTAGTCTCTCCAAAATCTACTTGAGAAAAATGGATGATAGACTCTGAAGGAGATGACTAGATGGTGAAAAGATAACTGACATTATTGTTGGCTACATAAGTAAGGACTCTTACATTTGTCACAAAGGTATATTCATATCATGCTTCTATAAGTACATGAGGAGACTTTTCCTGCCAACCTCACACATGCATTCAATGATTGCATTCAATAAGACAAAAGGAGCTAACTGTATCATTTAAGGAACATGGAAAAAAAAGGATGAGTTGTAGGGTTCAAACTTGGCAATAGAGGATTTAATATCCCATATTCCCCCATTTCCTCTTCCCTTGTGGTGGCAGCATAGCCCCTCTAGTTCTCTTTACAAAATAATCATGGACCACTTTTATTAATTGTTGATCATAATATTTACATAGTTTCTGAGTTAGCATGAAAAGCGAACCAAGTGGTCCATATAGAGATGTTTACATTATACATTCATAGCCATTCACTAGCCAGGCCTTGGCTTTGAGCTTCATACTAGGAATCCAAACTAGCATATTTACATCATTTACATATTCTAATTTAAAACATTCCAAGTCAAAAATCGAGGAATTATAGTTTTCTTTTTGTCTCATCTGTCACCAATATTTGTCACGTCCCCTCCCGTCGATGTGATGCAAGGGAGGAAACATGACTAACATTCTAGGGCTTATTTGGGAAACTCAGCCCCATACGTTGCTTACGAATTCATAATAAATAAAAACTTATGTGCGTAGATTCATACTTAAATAAACACAGCAGAATGATACACTATCCACACACATTTGCATCATGCATTCAACATATAATCATAACAGTCATCAAAATAAACATTGCAGAACACATAATGAATATAATTTAAACCAGAGAGAATACTTATGAACTGTCCAAAAAACTGGCTATGTGAGAGAAACGTTCCACACAACCATAGGTCTCTGTACAACCTATATTCTTTCAGCGCAGAGACTACCCCCCAAGCTGGGATGTGTATCCACTAAGGAGGAACTAAACAGGCTCACTCACAGCCATGGTTTCACAAAAATAGTCATGCTAATCCAACACACAGTTGGGTTTATCAAGCATGCAAGAGACAAAGGAGGAGGATGCTAATCCAGTGAGCTCAACCCTAGAGCTACAAGCATCTCAATTAAACTCAAACAGTCATGGTACCCACAATACCTACCACACCCAATACAAGGAAGGTCCCCTTCTCTGCTGCACAGTCCCTCAAGCGCCCCTTCTCTCCATTTCTATTCAGGGTGTGCATAGAAAGGTACAGCTATTAATTCCTTGAGATTCTAGCCTTCACTGGGTTTATCAAGCAATCCCAACCTCTGTTCTATCAATCACACTTGGATTCTCACAATTCGGTGACCAAATGACTCAATCCTGTAATCAAATTTTCGCACTATCAAAACTGGGTTTTCCCATGGATTTCTGGGCATCTGACACTCCCAAGTTCGCCCCAAGGTTCATGTCTATGGATCCCCCATCGCATTTCACTGTCCACATGAAATTCTACGCATTTATGGCACTTCAAAACGTGGGTTAATGCAAAGTTGCGATTTTTGTGTTTTCTCACTCTTTGGTCTTTGTAATGGATGAAAACTGAATCTTAGATGATCCACAATGGAATGGGAATGAGGAAGAACGAATTCCCATGAGGTAGAGTGACTTGTGGGTCAAGGAAACAAAGCACATACCTTCCATACGAATTTATGGGCTGCCCATGCTCCATTGAATCCATGGATTGATTTCTTCAACAACTTTCTTACATAGAATTAAATGTCAACAAAGAAAGTCAAATGGGTTCACAAGATTACCTTTGGAAGCAAATGGCTCAACCCCACAATCCCCTCACCACTCCCTAGTGGATACACATGGCCCCTCTTATTAGTTGCCTCCATAGCCAGTTTTTTTGGGGGTATTTTATTGCAATATTAATATTTACATCATTTTACAATGTTCCATGGCTTAATAGCACATGGATACCATAATATCAAATATTTTCCTTTTTAATAAAATCCAGGCATACACTAGCGGGGCCTTGGCCTTGAGCTCCATGCTAGGAAAATGTACATGGCATGTATACAATATTTACATTAAAATCCAATATAGGGTCAAAATGGGGGTATTACAATTTATTCCCTTAGTCTTTGTTGTGGAGATTCTACCCTTGGGTAGTCGTTCAACCTAGAACTAACTTCTTGTTCGATCACAAACATCCCTTGGTCACTTTTCCCATTATACTCAATAGATTACCTTAGCTTCTGGTAAACTCACCTTGGTGCCCTTGGTCTTAAGCTTGTTATCCTCCCAATCTTGGTTTCATCCATTGCTTCAAGTGGACCTAAGTACTTATATGAGAGGACTTCCCATAGTTTTCATGAGTGGGAACCCAACTCTTCCATGGAAAACTTCTTCTTTAAGGTGCCCAAGGCCTAAGTCTTTGGTTGAATTCTTCCTTAAGGTGCAAAACAACGGTGTGGAACCATTTTTCACTCTTCGAGGTGTTTGAAAACCATACATGGGAAATTGGACCAGATGGCCCATAAGCGTTCAACCGAACTTCTTGTGATGTGGCCAAGTGTCATCTTGTCAAAGTTCCCATACTTGGCATCTTTCATCGAGAGGTGTCGTAGGAACTCTATGCAAGTCTTCTTGGTCGCCACCCATGCTAATGTTGAAGCTTCCTCTTCGAGTCCCTTCATCAAATGGCACTTCGTCGAAGCCTCTTCACCAAATCCCCATTTCATGCATGTGCATCTATCCCATCTTCGTTGGCCATGCATGTCAAGTGTGCTACAGAATGTGCCCGTCTTTCCAACTAATTCCTTTGTCATGCAATGGGTGCACTAGTTGCTAGTGCGATTGAGCCCTTCCGTGGGTAAGTTGTTGTGGGTTAGTCGTCTACCCCAAGGAAGAGATGTTACAAGTTCTCTCTCACTCCTCACCCTTCCTCTGGTCAAGAAAGACACTTAATGCTCCTTGTCATTTTAATGCACCTCAACCATAAGGGGTGAGTTGCGTAATGACCATCTCCATTATGGTCGAGCCTAAAACCCTCAAAAAGTGATTCTAAGGTGATATGGCTCCTAGTTTAATTAGTAAACTCATATCATTTAATTTTTATTAAATATTAGCAAAAGTCAATTTAAAATTTTAAAATTATAATTTTTTATCATTTCAAAAATAAATATTTTTATATAAATATTATATCTAAAATACTTTTATTATTTATATATGAACCTTATAATTTTCCTATTATCTATCCATTATTTAAAGAAATATAAACATACAAATTTAATCTATCCAATGCATTACAAAACAAGAGCCATGTGGTGGCAATGTCCTTGACATTGCCACTTGCTCTATTTGTAGAAAGTTGTAGGAAGGATATATTTGCTTGGAGTTGTGAACAATTGATAGAAGTTAAGATGAATAAAAATAATGTATCCATAAACTTGCTCAAATGATTAGTACTCAACTTTTTATGAAATGGAGGTTTGCCACCACCTCCACAATTCTCAACAGTAACCAACATTCCCCAAAAGAACGGAGATTGAACATGAAAGAATGGAAAGCAATTTGAATTAAAGTACCCCCCAACTGCCATCTCTGCTTCTTCCTTTGTCGCTGAGCATTAAATCCTACGACTATTACCATAGATAGAAGCCTCTATGCAAAGCAGAAAGGTGACTAAGGTATTATATCAAAATATAGTTATTGTAACTGTGTATGCAAAAGATTTGTTTTGAAAGGAAACATCAATATTTTTTAATTACCATCAAATACTCACAAACATGCAACTAGCGTAAATGCCAAACATGAGCCGTTAAATAATGGGAATGCGTTCCTCATCCTTATATCATTCATCAGTTGTTAGAATGCCTTGAATGGCACACACAGGTGCTGGAGCATTTTCACATAACCTTAGGCATTCTTTTAAAAAATTTAAGATCCCATATAATTAGATATTTATCACCTTGTCGGGTATCTAGGCATTATATTATTAGTTCAGGCTTCCTGGGTTCGAATGTCAATTCAGGGTCTGGCTATTGGTAATTCATTTTGCACTCGGTGGATGGGAAATGTTTAGGTCGTTAATGTGCTTCTGAAATATGTACATCAAACACAAAGCATTTCAAGATGTATCTTCTAAACACAAAAATAACTGGAGAACTTGGAAAGCAGAAGAAACAAGGGAGAACCTAGGAAATAACCCTGGAGTTGGTTTGGCAACAATAGGTATAGGCTATAGGTCCCCATCATTCTCCATAGAGATGATATACTTGACAACACAGGTATGTTTCACACGTCGCAATCCCAATCAGCCATAGACGACCAACTCTTCCATATCAAGCCAAAAATTGACTCAAATTCATAAAAACTTCACAGATGAGGACTAACGACCCTATCAATGCTCTTCCTGCCTTGGGATGCTCTACAAGCCACTTTAAATCACCCACGTTAAGAATTATACGCTTATTCAAATGGCCTTCCACCATTTGGTCTAATTCCTGAACTTCATAGCAATGTGGCCTTTATCTTTGTTTCCCGAACATAAAGTGGATATCTCTGTTTCAATATGAAGTATTTGAAACTGCGTTGGGGTTTCACCTTTTTGTATTCTCTGCACAAGTTTTTTTATTACAACCTCGGGCTCTTTCTCTCCCATGAGAACTGGATTATTCGTCTTAACCTTTAGAAGAATTTCTACGAGTCTTCTAATATCAACCTTTAGCTAATTATCGAATTCATTTCTTTGCCATGGCTCTTAGTCCATAATCATTCAAGACTGCGCTGCTTGCCAAGTTTTCCTCAGTTAGCTTCCCACCTATCCTTCTTCTATCCATATATTCCTAGGGAGGGTATAAAGCCCTATTTGCTACAGTGCGAAACCTTGAAACGAAGGTATAACCCACAAAAAATGAAACGCTTGCTAACTCGGAAAAAAAAGGTATTGCTTGCCCTTCATACGCTACCTTTAACTATTGAATCTACCAAAGCAAGAACTACCGAAGCGATTGGTTCTCTTGTTGCACATTAACTCCAAATCCAACGCACCTTATGACTACGAAGGTGATCAAATGCCTAAGAATTCCATACTCTTCACCCATTTTTCAGCGTTAACGAGCAATAACAGCAAGAACGCACACGGCAGAACAAAGCCGAGAGGCTCGAAGCTCAGTTCAACTTGTAGAGTACTTGGCCACAAAATTAATACCTATACATCAATTCTTGAGCAATCTTTAGCAGTCAAACAACAATAAACACAAGAATATGTATGTTCAGGGCCTTAAATTACAAGGCAGACATTCCAATTACAATCTTTAAAGGCTTAATGGTTTCCGTCCTAAATCCATCAACTTTTGCTTTAAATTCTTAAAGACTTAACACCTTGCCGAAAAACTCTGAAGTTGTTACTTACAGTTGTTAAGCTAGTCTGTTATTCCTAGAAATTCGTTCAAAAAATGAAATATTTAACCAGAAATTCGTGAGATTCAACGACAAATTTTTGAATCAAATCACTCTTTTTGCTCCTAGTGCAGTTAAATTTGCAGCGCAAGTAAACATTTTTAAGTTCGCTGTATTCCTTCCCAGACCAATGCGAGAGGATTTATAAGGGAAATCTGGCCGAAAAAAACTTCAACCTCAAATGAAGGAATGATGCGTATGGACAT
This sequence comes from Larix kaempferi, assembly GCA_027924585.1. Lineage (NCBI taxonomy): Eukaryota > Viridiplantae > Streptophyta > Pinopsida > Pinales > Pinaceae > Larix > Larix kaempferi. Next base: position 62,199,250 of record BSBM01000370.1, on the reverse strand, counting down.
CTAGCTTTTAGGTTTGGTGGAGCACTGCGAGCTAAGGCCGTTGATTGCGGGATCTCATTCATTCAGTAATGGGCATAATTGTACCAAATCAATAGAGCTTCTAATAGACTCATTCTTCCAAGCATCGATCCATACCTTGCACCGATTTTCATACAAAACATCAACCGCAGCCACAGGATGTGTTACAGGAATATGGAAGATTTCAACTTAGTCAATATCACAACAACTAAAACAAATAAATGTTGAGTATGATTGCTTACGCCAGCTCGCCCCTGGCTCCTGGGGAGCGAAAACCCAGACCAACGTCACCTGCATGGGACGAATAAGAACCAAATTAAATACAAATTTAAATAATTCAAAAAATAAATTTAATTCAAACTAAGCAAAAAAAAACCTTTCAAAACTGCAAAATTTGAACTGCCTCTGAATTAATACCTCCTACACAAAAAATAAATGTCAAGGACATAACAATTTTTCAACACCAACTCCAGCGTGTCGTGTGCATAAGGACACTTCACTCGAGGTATGGAATATTTGTCATACATATTACAACTCATCAATGTTAAAGGACCTGTTTTCACTAGGCACGGCATCATATCATATGTTAAAGTAGGTGCCCGACAACAATACAAATGAAATGCTCTTTGACCGACAACCTTTATTTCAATCGCCATCCACAACTTACCGTTGTTGCAACTTGCCACCCATCCTGAGTATCGAGTCTTTGCGAATCTACATCCTCCCATAACATATATTGCTTTAGAGCCAATAACATATATTGTGTTCCACCATCCGATTGTGCCACATCATTATAAAAAAAACTTTTATCATCCGGTAGAGTTCTCCGAATTCTGTGGCACGCATCACTCATTTTCGTTGTGAATACGTTTCCACGTACTTTCGTGAGTGGAGGATGCGGACACATGACTGTAAATACAAGAATTTGTTTGCCCCCGATAGTTGGACACATGTTCTCTTGATTTATGAGCTAATTCCTATACATAGTTGATGTGACTTGGAGGGCTCATTCCTTACTTGAGGGATAGTTGATGTCACTTGGAGGGCTCATTCCTTACTTGAGGGAGAGCCGGAGAGGTTTTCCTGGAGTCTAAACATTAATTAGACGATTTCGTCTGTAATGCGGACTTTTGACCGAAATACCCAGAGCACCAGCTCTTAGTTACTCTTATTTGAAATCTCATGTTTTTTTTAATGGATTCCTACATAAATACTGTCATGAACGGTGAGCACCTCGAACGCTTAGGATACACTTTCATTTCGTTTATTATCGTGCATGGAAAACAAGTTTTAAACAACTACATTAATCTATCATTGTCAAAATCTAGTCTCTTAAAATTGTTCAACATGCCTTTCATATTCATGAATTCTCACTTCATGATGCCAAATTTCGACTTGAATTCTGCGAGGGCATTTTCCATGAGAGTATAAACATAATTTGAGAGCTTCTTGCTATGATATTTTTGGATGTTCCTTCATTGTTACACCTCATTTTGTCACTTGCATTCCTTATGTCTTATCACCATGAAGACTGTGTTCCTTGAGTAGGTTAGAACACAATGTGTGTTGGTTTCTGAGTCCATCCTGAGAACTTCCCATGTCATTTGGACACCAAAATCCATCTCACACCTTGCTTCTTGAATCCTTGAGACATACTTCATCGCACCTTGCTAGTTGGTTAGGGAGCAATTATCACACCTATTCCAGTCACCATAGCGCAACAATATCCAAATCATTGCACCTTGCATACCTTGCAAAGTGCGAAAAAACCTCTTCATCGTGTGCTGCCTCATCTACAGGGTGTGATAATGTTGGTTAGGAAGAAGTTCCTTAGTTTTTCGATCTCATCCTTTGAGGAGATATTCATGGGATTGGGCCATATTTTGAATCCTACCCTCTTGCTAACCTAATGGAGGATCAACATCCCTTGATCCACTTCATCCTCACTAGATCCAAAGATATCTCTTAGTTTGTTTGGCCTCCCTAACCTATATAATGAACCTCCTACCCATAGAAAACAGAGAAGGATTAGAGAGGTGGAAATTATGGCCTTAAGATTCTTGAAGGAGCACTGAAGGAGAGATGGCGGAGTCCTAATCAACCATTGAGTCAGATATAACATTTTATTATGTACTTCTTCATGGATTTTATATTAATAATAGCTTGGCTTATTCTCCCATACCATGTTTCCTGTTATTTGATATGCAATATGTTGGAGATTAGATCTAGCTTAATACATCTATATCCTTGGAATTTTTTATCCTTTGTCTTGTTTCACAGGTTCAAGCTTTGAAGATCAAGCTTGGAGAAAGCACTCAGACAACTTACAACTTGAAGGTAAGACCTATTCCTTCCTCTTTCTTTCCATGCTTAAATATTCGTGCGTGAACTAGATCTAGGAGTTTAGATAACAACTTGTTTACTTTCTATCTTGGGAAGGCAACTAGGGGCATCTTATAATCCCAAGAGGATATCAATCTATCCATAGAGAGATTTTCCTAGCACGGAAATTGGTGACTCCACTAGGGAGTAATGCCCTAATTTTACCCTAGTCCATCTTCCTTCTTGAATTTTGATTTAGATATTTCATCCCTTTGAGTCTGATCATTTTTGTAATTTTAAGCCGATTTGATTGCTATTTGGAAGTATTTTTTTAGCCATTGTAGTCCCTTCCTGTTTCTGATTAGGATCAGACCTCCTTATATCTTTTTTTGCATGCATCATCGTGCCCTTACAAGCTCGTACAGAGCGATAAAATCTGTTTTTTGTGCCATCAAAACTTGCCCAGGAGCGAAAATCTCAAAATTTTCGCACTAGCCCAGCATTACTAGATGCAATGATCCTTGTTTTTCACACCCTTGCTGCTTACTAAAGCACAATAATCCTCTCTTTTCCGTCCTTTCTGCATGGACCAGACTGCAATAATATTTCTTGGGTTAATTGTTTGGCTTGTTTTCTTTGGAGACTATTTGGCTTTTGCTATTAGACTATTTGTGTGATCTTGTACTGTTGTTATTAGGTGATGCATGCTTGTGAGAAGCATTTGATTGTCTCTTGAATCCATTTGAGCAACTTTGTTTTTCCATTATCATTGGTCCTTGAAGTTCTAGACTTGGCATAGGTTAAATTTATCCTATGTCCCATTCAAGTCTCTCGAGTCTAATTTTTCATCCTCAAAGATCTCAGAGTTGACTGCATTTATTAATTTCAAGGAGAACTCTTAGGATTTTTTCTCTGTGTTTGGTTTTTTATTTGAAGAAGTGAACACTTCACTTTCTTCCTGGTTTTGGTTGATTGCACGCTTGTCTTGCCATCTTTTTGTCTCTGATTTTCTTGCAGGATGGTGTCTGTTATCATTAGTTTTGTTATAAGAAAAGATTCATAGTTTTTACAACCCATTGGTCTTCTTGAAAAGTTTGTGAAATAGTGATTATTATTGTTTTCTTTGGCATGAAGAATTGTCTTTATTTGAAGCATATTTCCATTTGAAAACAAAGAAGTCTTGCAAATATTTTCATGCTTTGCGTGGTTGTTAAAAGAACATTGATTTTTGTTATCTTTTTTTACGCTTGCTATACTATAAATTATAGTGAGAACAAAAAGTTGTTCTCATTTTCCTTTTAGGCATCTTTTAAAGAAAATAAAAAAATAAAAAAACAAGTCAATCTTAGTGTTTAGTGTTGCATATTAAAAGGATTGTTGTATTCTTTGCTTTGAGTTTGGGTTGCATTTAGTTTGGCTTAGTGCATTTCATTAAAAAAGAAAATTTTTGAGATAGTGCATGTGCATGGGTTTGCATTTGGGAAAAGAAAAGAATCTCCCTCGCTTAGCTATAATTTCATCGAAGAGAAAGACTTGCATACTCATTCAATTTTGCATGGTTTTGAGTCGAGTCCACACACCATTAGTTGCACTTCTGCTTCCCTTCTGAATAAATGATAGCCTCTAAAAGTAAGCGCCTAACCTAAACACACATTAACCTCACTTGAGGAGACTAAAAGAATTGTGTAGTTAGATAGGACATTGGGGATATGCATCCAAATAACTCCGCCTTGTCACTTTACATCTAAAACATAGAAGTTATCTCTTAGGGAACTAAAATCCTCTAATATTTTTTGACACGATTAAATCCAATTTGTTGAGGGGCCTGTCATCGGAGGGTTGAAGTCACAATACTAGTTCTAGAGGTCTAGGTGGAACACTGCACTCCACTTTGTACTGAAAGACACCTACTCGTTGTCCTCATTGTACATACCTTATTGGTGGTGCATCAGCCAAAGTGATGAAGTGGCAGATTCACCTACTCGGACTTGTCATGAATGAGGTAGCCTAGTGACCATTCTTTTAGGGCATTTTTACCCAGGATCTCTTTTAGTAGAGGGATAGCCCTTGGCATTTTCAATCTCTCATTTCGTATTTCCTGACTGTGGATTTCATTACCCTGTAGGGGATACGAATTGTTGAGGTTTCTAACTCTTAGTTAGGTGGTTGCTTACTCATGTACCTTATCGAGGGTCATTTTTTCCTTTTAGCTAGTGCTACTTGTTGGCTTTCCGACCACTTTGTTGTAGCTCACTTGCTGCGACATTGGTTGTAGTAAAGTTTTTGAGCTTGATTTTTGGCCTGTGTGCCTCTTTTGCTTCTAGCTCCCCTCTTGCACACTCGGTCGCTTTGGGGTTTTTGAGCTCTTTTTCAAAGATTTAGTTTGCACCACTTGGTCCTGCTCCATGGAAGATCCAAAAATATCATGGAGACAACAAGGGTTGAGTCCTAAACTGTCTGTGCCTAGAACTACCCAACCACCACCTCCACATACCCAAGCTCCTCCTACCAGAAGACAGACTGGATGGGGGCTTGTCTTGGGGAAAACTAGTGCAGCACCACAAGTTACCCCAGCATCACAAGTTAGTGTCACAGCAGAAGTTAGTGTCACACCATAATTAGGTGTCGCACTAGAAGTTACTGTCGCACCAGAAGTTACTGTCGCACCAGAATTTAGTGTCGCACCGGAAAGTAGCTCAATACCATAGATGCCATCACAAGATGACCTACCCACATATTACATCGAAGTCATTGAAGAATCAAATCCTTTTCCTTCTACGACCATCCAATTAGCTAGAAATTTCAGTCAACCACTTGTCCATTTGATAGCACCAACTGTTGTACCTACTACCCCCACTACACTCAACTTCCAACCCTAATCCTTTCATGCAAGAACACTAGGAATGCCAACCTCTAAACTTTGCACAAGAGAAGAAATTATGGCATCTATATGAGCATAAATCGTTGCTTTATCTCGCAATATAAAAGAACGTGTAGCTGATGCTACACAACCCCAAGGAATGGTACCCTCAAATTTAGAAGCTTCATTTCCTTCCACCTCCGAAGTGGTAAATCCTTCTGATGTAACAATCTCTCAATTTTCTCCTCGTGACTCAACTTATGGCAAGTCGTTTGTAGTTCAATATGCACCCACAGATTAGGTCTTTACCCAACCACTACCAAGTGACCTAAAAACTATAAATGTCTTTGACCTATCATCGTCATTATGGAACACTACTTTTCATATGTCGTTAACTTCAGAACCTCCCCCTCGAACTCTACCACTTATATTACCAAGTGAAATTCTTGGTCTCTCTTTAGGGATTGTTCCTAGCGTAGGGACTAATTCCAACATCTCTTCTTCACTCATGGTTACTGAATTAGGTGCACATTCTTGCAAGTCGGTAACACCTCGGCAATCACCTAAACTTCCCATTCACTTTCCTTCAATGTTCCAGTTGGAAGTTCCTAGACTTCTTCTGTTGGAATGCCAGTTGTAACTGGGGGTCAATATTCGGCTACAATTTATACCATATATGGAGGAAATTTTTTTATCACTGGACCAAGCATGGCTAGTGGTCTACCTCCACCGATAAGACCATCTGTCTCACGGTGACAATAATAGCCACCTGCTGGGGGGGAACCTATGGTAGGTAACCAGAATCTTGCTAGGGTGAAATTGAATCAATTTCAACCCATTTATCCCCCCAATCCCAATTTACATCTTGGTTTGCCTTACCTCAGCATCGTAAACAATCAATGGATCCCACCCCCTCTAATGCCTCCCCTTAATCTAGGCATTGTAAGTAATCAATGGATACCACCCCCTTCAACACCTCCCATAATCAAGGAGTTGTTCAACCTCCACCCATTCACCCCATGATGCAAAATCTACAACTGATTTATCCTATGGTTCTGAACCCACAACCGGTGAATCCTATGGTTCTGAATCGACAACTAATTAATCCTATTGTTCCGAACCCACAACTCGTGAATCATATGGTTTTGAATCCACAACTGGTTAATCCTATGGTTCTGAATCCTCAAGGCTTCCAAAAATACCTCATGGGTAACACATATTGTTATAACATGGAACAACCTTTAGTGAATAGCCCTACGGGAATTCCAATACCTTAACAGTATTAATCCTACCCGCAACCAAATAGGAAACTTCTTTTCTTGGTGACATTGGAATTGCCATACTTGTCAAGACTAATAAATGATCCCCTATGGCATGAACCTCATTGGCCTCCCATCCCTACTAAACTACCATCAAACATATCGAAGTTTGATGGCAAACCTGAGAAAGATACAAAAAACCACGTCATGACATTCCATATTTGGTGTTCTTTTAACTCCTTGATGGATGAATCCATCCAATTAAGGCTCTTCCAGTGAACACTCACTCGGATGGTATCAAAATGGTATATTGAGCTTCCACAACACTCCTTCCGAGATTTCAACTCCCTTGCAATGTAGTTTCTTACACATTTTCAGGTACCGATTAGGTACGATACTGGCATGGACCTGTTAACCTCATTGCAACAATCCACCTTTACTCATATATCTGATCATATACATGAGTGGAGGAGGTGCCAAAGGTTTATTAAGGCTCCCATTCCCGATCAGTTACTAGCTGATTGGTTTACCAAATCATTACTACCACCCATTGCTAGGGATATTTCCATGGGGGGGGCTATTACATAAGAGAAAGCAATCAGTCATGCTTAGTATCTGGACTTAGTCTATTCTCTATATGGAAATTTATATGACTTGATCCCCAATTCTCCTTTTCCCACCAACGATCCTTCTAGGCCTTCTACCGAACCTCTTGTCAATGGCATAGTTGGTTTCGTAAAGGTGCATCCTACATCAAAATAGGTGGACAACAAAATCATCCCGCCTCAACTCCACCCCAAAAATCAAGTTGTTTCCAACAATAATAATATTGCTTATCCTACTCAGGCCTCCAAGGTAAACATGGTTCAATCCTCATCACAACAATCCAAAGGTAAGAAGAATAATAATAGAGAGAAATCCAAAAAATATTCTAAACAGTAGGACAATCGAATACCCCAAGAAACCAACGCTGATAATAAACCTAAGTTCTACAACATTGTCCTAACTAGCTTAGATCTTTATTTTCCACACTTGGAACCGTGGACCTTGAAACTTCCAACACCATCATGTTTAATTTGGAATATTTTAAACCAAGGCTTTCCCACCAAATCACTTTCTAGATCCATACTAATATTTGTCAAAAAAATATCCATCGTACTATTTTGGACGAAGGATCCTCCACTTCCGTTATGTCCTTGTCATGTTGGAGGGATATTGGATCTCCTAGAGTAACACAGTCTCCCAATACTTTAAATGCCTTCGATGGCCGTGGTTTTCAATTGTACTGACTCATGACATCATAGCAGTTGAACTAGGGGGAAAAACTATCTCCATTCATGTGGAGATAATCAATGCTCCTTGGATTACAATATCTTATTTGGTTGAAATTGGTTTTATGCCATAACTGTAATAACATCTTCGGTCTTTCGCTTGGTACAGTTTCCTCATCAAGGAAATATCGTCACCATCGACCAACTTGATTTTGTACCCCGTATATTCATTCCAACAATGCTAACAATGCCCCATTGTTGGCATAATCCCAACATCGTTATGAAAACATTGGTTTTGGACTTTTGAAAGACTCTTCCATTATTGGAGTCTTCACGGAGATCCCACCCCCAATTTCTACCATCAACATTATCTCTTCTAGCATACAACAATCCCATGAATCCTATGATCCTTGGGTAGTACCGAATCCATCTGAATGTGAAATCATCAGTGACCACATGCCTTTTAACTTAAATGAGGCCACATATGATGTGATTCAGTCTATTTCAAATTGTATCAATCCTAATGACCACCATTATGTGGCATCAAATCCCAATCCTCTACTATCTTGGATGGATTCATTGTTGTCATCTCCTGATCATCTCGTACAAAATTTTCCTTCTGATGAGTCTATCATGGAAATAATGAGCATCGATGAACCTCTGTGGGAAGATCACCATCATAGGTCGTATTTCCTTGTAAATCTCCAAATGATGGAAATTGATATTAAATCCAACATTTCATATGATATTGTCCCAAATACTCAGTCTCCCATCCTTAATCGAAATGTGCTATCTAAGGGAAATTTAGGTAACATCATGGAAACATTTCTTATAGACATATAAATGAAACCTGGTGTCATGGAGCACATTCAATTAGGAAAAACTTGTACACCTATAGAGGTGGAATTCTACACAGACTTGTTCAAGGAGTTATGTGATGTATTCACTTGAAGTTATGAAGAAATGTCAGGAATTGACCCCTCTATCATGGTCTATGAGATTAAAACTTATTCTGATGCAAGACCTATCTAGCAGAAACATCGATCCATCCAACCCAGGAAAATTGCGGCGATAAAGGAAGAAGTTGAAAATCTTCTTCGAGATAGTTTTATATATCCCATCCCATTGATAAATTGGTTGTCTAATATTGTTCTTGTAGCTAAGAAACATGGAACTATTAGAGTATGCATTGATTATATGGATTTGAATAAATCTTGTCCCAATGACAACTATCCTACCCCCTTCATCGACCAAATTATTGATAACTGTGCTGAGAGTGTCATATTTTTGTTCATGGATGGCTTCTTTGGCTATAATTAGATAGAGATACTCCCGTCTGACTAGCATAAAACAGATTTCATCTGCCCATGGGGAAATTTTGCATATTGAAAGTTACCTTTTGTCCTTAAAAACACAGGGGCTACTTTTCAATGGGATATGTCTTATGCATTTCATGATAGGAAGCATATCATAGACCGTTATATGGATGACTTTCCCACTCATCCCACTCAATGAGAAGACCATCCTGAACACCTTAGTGCCATTTTTCTATGATGTCATCATTACAAGATCTTCTTCAATCCTCATAAATGTGTTTTCTGTGTTGAATCCGACAGACTATTATGCTTCATAGTCTCCAAGGATGGAATCCGAATCAACCCACTGATGGTTGAGGCTATCTTAGCCTTACCTTCCCCCATGTATATCCCAGAACATAAAACTTTTCAACGGAAGGAAAAAATTTTGTGTCGCTTTCTTTGCAATTTCGCAATGATTACTCAATGCTACATGAGACTGCTAAAGAAGAATGTCCCGTTTGTTTGGGATGATGAAGCTCAACAGTATTTTGATAATTTAAAAAAGGCCTTGACAAATGCTCCCATGCTACAACCCCCCAATTAAACACGGGATTATATTTTATACCTTGCAGCGTCCACTTCCACCATTGGAATGGTGCTGGTGTAGGAAGACGATAGTGACCAAGAACATGTGATATACTATCTAAGTAAGAGTCTTGTTGGTTCTGAAATTTGATACTGACATGTTGAGAAGTTAGCTATGGAAGGTGTTTTAGCTATCGATAGGTTTTTTCATTACATATTTCTCCGCAAGACAACTGTCATTGCCAACTTTAACTCCATGTATTACATTTTAACACATCAAGTTCTAGGGTGAAAATACTCCCACTCGATTGTGGTCCTATAGGAGTTTGATTTGGAGTTTACAAAGGCTAAATCCAAGAAATATTTGGTTTTTTCTAAGCTTATATGGGAACTTCCCCATGTGAATGAAGAATCTGAGCCCATTTAATCTCTCCCCAATCAGTAATTGTTCCTCATTTGCATGACTAATCCTTGGTATGGAAATATTGTTTTGTATCTCCAAACCCAACACTTTTGACCTGATCTCACCCGTGATGAACAAAATCGTATTTTCCATCATTCCAAATATTACCTAATCATTGGTGACACCTTATATCATCGAGGTATCGATTCTATTTTGCATCGATTCCTAACTCTTGAAGAAGCCAAACATGTTTTGAATGACTGTCACTCTGGAGCTTGTGGCGGTCATCTCTCTGGGATCGCTACAACCCATAAAATTTTGTGCGCTGGATACTTCTAGCCATCCATATTCAAATATTCTATTGAATCGGCCAAGAAATGTCCCCCATGTCAATTCTTTCATTCAAATAAGTGCTCCCATCCAACTCCATTACATCTCGTGATTGTCATAGGCCCTTTTGCGAAATGGGGCATTCATTTCATGTGTTGTAAACCTACCTCATCCGAGGGGCATAGTTATGTCATCGTGGCGGTTGACTATTTTACTAAGTGCGTTAAGGCTATGCCTACATATGTTGAAGATGGAAAAATGACAGCACTCTTCGTATTCAATCACATCATTGTAAGGTTTGGAGTCCCTTAAGCCATTGTTACCGATCATGGTTCCCATTTTAGGAATCATATGATGGATGAGCTTAGTGCCAAATTGGGTTTTCGTCATGAAAAATCATCCCCCTCTTACACCCAATAAAATGTATAAGTAGAGGAGATCAACAAAGTCTTGAAAGTGATGATCCAACACATGGTGGGGATCCATAAATGAAATTGGCACTTGGCACTTTTTTCGGCTCTTTGGGCCAATAGGAATTCTATAAAAAATGCATCTGGATTCACACCCTTTCAGTTGGTCTATGGTCTGGAATCTATCCTGCTAATTGAATGCAAAATTCTATCCCTCAAACTGGTCATTAAACTCTTTCCCTACACTTCCGTAGAGGAAGAACGATTTATGTATTTGATTAAGCTTCATGAAACTCGCCGTGATGCTCGTCTCACTAACAAAGCTCATAAAAAGAAAATTAAGGCTCAATATCATAAAAATTTTCAACCTCATGCTTTCAATGAAGGTGACCTAGTTTTAACATATGACCAAATGCATGATAAACTAGGGAAGGAAAGCTACAATCCATGTGGTACAATCCCTATATCATTAAATGAGTTTTAGAGAAAGGGGCTTACGAGCTAGTTGATTGTGAAGGTACACCTTTAGGGGAGCCTCGGAACGGGATCTACTTTAAAATATTTTACGCATAGGGATATTCGGCGTATATACTCTATATATAGTGTAATTATGGTGTGAATTTGATTTATTTTTCATCTTAGGATTGTTGGAATATTCTCACCATCATTTTTCAGATTTGCAAGCCTGCATGCATCCAGTCATCATGCATGCATCCAGTCATCATGCATGCATTTGCATGCAACTGCATGCATCCAGTCATCATTTTGGTAGTCTCCCCAGCACCTAGAGCCTAATTTTAGCTCCCTAGAGCCTGTCTTCATCCCCCAATAGCCCTCCTACCTACCTGATGCACCCTATTTGACTCTCCTACATGAAATGTGCTCCTTTTCTCACCTACCAGGAGTTATCATTCAGTTAGAGCACCTTATCTCGCCTACCAGGTGTCTGACACTTAGTTATAGCATTGATTGAGCAGTTCTTCCATTGATTGCTCATCCTAACTGCCTGTAGCTCCTAGTTAGCTAGTTCTAGAGTGCCACTTTATCTTATGACAGCCTCATGCGCCCTCCTTGGAGTCTCAATCCCCTGATTCATGCCTAGATGGTTTTGTTAGACTCAGTTAGACTCAATTGATTGACCTTTGACCATTTATGATTGATACTATTGATTGGATGATGTCTCCAATGTTATCCAAGCCACACTTTGAGGATGATTCAAATGACCTCCTTGGTAAATTCGAATTCTATTGACAGCTATTGTATTGTAGTCATTACATTTCACAGTTCCAGCTCACAGCTGATGTATGATACTGCTATTCTACATTTTATGTTTTCATGAGTGATTATTGAGTGCTTTCTTCTCTTCTTCTCTACACTTTTTGAGAGTTTTTTGTGAGGCTTGTTATAGTTGTCAGATCCTACTACATATTATCACATGGTATCAGAGCTGTGAGATCTTCCTACAGATCATCACATGGTATCAGAGCTTGCAGTAGCTATTCGAATTGCAGCCATTGCAGCAGTTGCAACATTTCTTTGAGCAACTGTCTTTCACTTGAGCACCAGAAGCCTTTAAGTTTCCATAGCAAATCTTGGTGCCATTACCTTGAATTCACTGGAGCAATCCAGTGAGGTCTAGCCAGGTGTAAAGGACTTAGTCATATGTGCTCAGTGTCCTAAGGCAGTGTTCATTCGAAGTGTAGGAAATATCCATCAACGAAATTCTTCTTGTTTTGCAGGTTTATTCATCCATTCGAATCCATCTTCAACAGATTCAAATTCAGCAGCTATTATGGATATCCATTATTTTCGCAGGTTATTCGAAGTGTTCTATAGTTGCATTTGTTTCCTGCAGTTACAACAGTTTTGAAATATTCTGCACTGGTGATTCTACACTAGTGATTCTGCACTGGTGATTCTGCACTAGTGATTCTACACTGGTGATTCTGCACTAGTGATTATGTATTGGTGATTCTGCATTGGTGATTCTGCACTAGTGATTCTGCATTGGTGATTCTGCACTAGTGATTCTGCACTAGTGATTCTGCACTTCTGCACTAGTGCTTTCTACACCGGAAACACACCAGTAGATTCGAATTGAACAATAGATTCCATGCATCTGGAAGGAGTTCCTTCTCTCTCTCCATTCAACTATGATGGGTGGAAACCAAAGATGACTGCATATCTGAAGAGACATGATCTTTTTTATGTGTGTATTGGTATTAAGAGAGATTTTTTTTTCCTATGGAGAGAAAGAATATTGGCTTGATACTTGTGACAGATCCCTTGGATCAATATGTATTACTATGTATTTCAATATACACCACCTCATTGATTTTGATGAACATCCAAGTGATCTATGGACTAGATTGGACAGATTATTCAGAAATCAGGAGGAAGAGGATGATGCTATCCATTTGGAGAACAAGCTCAGTGATATTGCCTCAAGTGCTCTCTCTATTCATGATTCAACCTCCATCATCTCCCATGATGAAGCTGTTCAAGATAAAGTCGAAATACAACACATGGTTTCAGTTGATCCATCTTTTGATTCGAATTCTGAGCAGAAGATGTCAGTTACTACTCTAGAAGTTGAAAAGACCTTCACAATCTCTACCTCCCATGAGCTTGTTGATGTTCAAGATGATGACCTACTGAGCATTTTGGAAGTAAAATATGATTTGGGAGGCAATGCATTTGCCCTCCTTGATCAAAATCTTCCTATGGACTCCTATTTGGTCATTGGCACATGTTTTCGGAGTTTCATCGAAGATGGAAGACTCTATCATTCGTTTGGGTTCAAGTCTCATGCATATCCTTGTGATTTTGGTTTTGATCTCACCCCTGTTGGTTCAAAGGAGATCATAAGAAACCATCCTCAAATTCTTGGATCTGATTTGAAGTTCAAGCCATCACCATTATGTCATGGTTCATTTGATTTTGATCTCACCCTTGCTGGTTCAAAGGAGATATCAAAGAACTACATACACTTTCATGGAGTTGATGAACCTGTTGAAGTGCAAGATGATGACCTACTAATTATTTTGGAGGTAAAATCAGATTTGGGAGGCAATGCATTCGACCTCCTTGATCAAATGCCTTATTTGGACTCCTATTTGGACATTGGAACATGTTTTTAGAGTTTCACTGAAGATGGAAGACTCTATAATTTGCTTCGGTTCATGAATCATGCACCTTTTTGTGATTTTGGTTTTGATCTCACCCCTGTTGGTTCAAAGGAGATCAATAGAAACCATCTTCCAATTCTTGGATCTGATTTGAAGTCCAAGATACCATCATCATGTCATAGTTCCTTTGGTTATGATCTCACCTATGTTGGTAGAAAGGAGATATCAAAGAACTACCTACACATTCATAGTTTTGATTATACCTTAGTTGGTTCGAATCACATGCTCCATAATGATATTCATATTATGTTTTTGAAGCATGATCCACTTCTTCCCAAGAGGAAGATACCTCCTTTGATTGATGATCAAGAGAGAAAAGCATCATCACATGATTTTTGAGATTCAGAATTTGAAGATGGCCGAGATGATGACGAGCAAATGCTAGATACAAATCCACAAGAACCTGAAGGTATAGCAACTAATGATGAAGATGAGCGAATGGGAGATCTAGTTCCACAAGAACCTGATGATCCTCCTCTTCCTCAATGGGAATCCATGACTCTTCGATATGCCAATGATTTGGTTGGTGATCCACATGATCAGAGAAGAACCACATCAGATTTTCAGAATGGAAGGTTTCATCCTTCTCACATTACTGATCCATTTCATATCAGTCAATTCTTCTTCGGAAAAGAAGGACACTTGCCTCCTTCTGGGGTGAGTGATGACATGCTACATTAGCATCCTTCAGTCTATTTTGAGGGAGGTATTTCCTCCCACTGGGTTTTCCCTCTTTCCTCATTTATTATTTAGATTGTTGTATGGGGTGACCTTTGGTCTCAGTCACCAGGGCCCTACTTTTCCAGTTTTAAGTTATTACCTCATAGTATAGCTTGTAGGGGGGTGTTGGAGTATTGTCACCCTCATTTTTCAGATTTGCATGCCTGCATGCATTTTGCATGCATCCAGTCATCATGCATGCATTTGCATGCAACTACATGCATCTAGTCATCATTTTGGTAGTCTCCCCAGCACCTAGAGCCTAATTTTAGCTCCGTAAAGCCTGTCTTCAGCCCCCAATAGCCCTCATACCTACCTGATGTGCCCTATTTGACTCTCCTTCATGACATGTGTGCCTTTTCTAACCTACTAGGATTTATCATTCAGTTAGACCACCTTATCTCACCTACAGGGTGTCTGACAGTGAGTTATAACATTGATTGAGTAGTTCTTCCACTGATTGCTCATCCTAACTTCTTGTAGCTCCTAGTTAGCTAGTTCTGGAGTGCCACTTGATCTTCTGACAACCTCATGAGCCCTCCTTGGATTCTCCATCCCCTGATTCATGCCTAGATGGTTTTGTTAGACTCAGTTAGACTTAGTTAACTGACCTTTGACCATTTATGACAGATACTATTGATTGGATGATGTCTCCAATGTTATCCAAGCCATACTTTGAGGATGATTCAAATGACCTCCTTGGTTAATTCAAATTCTATTGAAAGTTATTGTATTGTATTCATTATATTTCACAGTGCCAGCTCACAACTGATGTATGATACTGCTATTCTACATTTTCTGTGTTCATGAGTGATTATTGAGTGCTTTCTTCTCTTCTTCTCTACACTTTTTGAGAGTTATTTGTGAGGCTTGTTACAGCTATCAGATCCTACTACAGATTATCACATAGTTTCAAAGCTGTGAGATATTCCTATAGATCATCACAAGGATCTTGTTTCGCTACGTCTATTTACCTCGAGTCGTGCTTTGACATGTAGATGTCGGTGTATTCCAGATTCACAGATGGTGCTAGTCAACATACTCGGAATCTTGCTTCTACAACATGGGTACTCTATTCCCCTACTGACGAGATGATTTCCTATGGAGGAATCATCTTATGTCCCGCAACAAATAATATCGTGGAATACCATGTAATAATTGGACTTCTAACCGAAGCATCCTCTTTTGGAATTTTCCATCTTGTAGTCTACCTAGACTTCCAACTCATGGTATCTCAACTAAACTGCATCTACATGACCCAAGATCCCATACTACTTCATCTATATCGAAGGATACATTTATTGGAAAGATTATTTGATTCCATTCAATATTAACACATTCCAAGACAATTCAATACAATTGCATAATCCTTAGTAAACTTTATATTAGACTAGTATCTTGCACATACCTAAATCATTTCACCATGAAATGTAGACATCAAAGCATGAAATAGAAAATGTTCATAAACACATTTTTGGGAATCAAATAGTTGAAACAAGAATTGTATATATATCATAGAAAAAGTTTGTATTCACATCATAAGTTCCAAAAAAGTACAATAGGGACAAAATTTGGGCCTTATGGCCCATACATAATATAAATGTCGTAAAAATTGGGTCCTATAGACCACCTATAATCTATCTCTAATCATGAGGGGCATTGTGGTCATGATAGAACACGACCACTCGGGCCACCTGGTGCAGGAGGAAACTAATCCTCTCCGGCACTCCCATAGTGTGCCTCTATAGATGGTAGGGTACATCCTGCACCCTGATGGAATGGATTCCCATAGTCAATCCCTCCAGGTTCCGATCCATGTCCCATATTCCACCCTCGTCCTCCTCATTCCTTGCAAATATCTGTCCTTAGTGGTGAAGAGGAGAAGATCCAGATGGTCGTTTGACCCCAACATATGTAGCAAAACATGTACATACATCAAATCCCCATTGTACACCAAAAAATCGAAATATAGAACAAAAATATTTTAAAAAAATGCATTATTTTTACAAGAGCATGCCTAAAGTGTCTGACTTCTCTCCCTCTGGAAACAGTATGTTTGGATCTCTGTAGAAATCGATCCCCACATAGAGATGGTCTTCTCTCATAGGGATCTAGTGCCTCCACCATGAGAATAAATCTGCATCGTATTTGAGCCTCTACGGACCCCTAATTTGTCCTTCCAAACAATTTTATAACTCCATCCATTGCTCAGACGAAGGGCGAATCGGTACATGAAGCTGAGGGCAGAGTAAGGGCACCTGCTCCAGAAAAATTATGACCAA
Source organism: Larix kaempferi (assembly GCA_027924585.1). Lineage (NCBI taxonomy): Eukaryota > Viridiplantae > Streptophyta > Pinopsida > Pinales > Pinaceae > Larix > Larix kaempferi. The sequence goes on along the minus strand of BSBM01000370.1, from coordinate 62,182,304 downwards.
AATGGTCCCATACCCAAATTGTTTATGCCATCCACTCTTGCACTTGGTCAGTTGCTCTTTCAAGTTGGCCAATAACCCCCCACACCAATTAAATATCATGGGCTCCATGCACTCTAAATAAATTAACATTTGTGCCCTGGTGGCATGGTGTGCGCCCGCATTTCCTACGACCCTAGTAATTGTGAACAAGATGGTGAATAGAGATAAGTCAACTGCGATCTTTATGGAAATATTGTCACTTGTCCGTTGAGTTACCAGAGAAAAAAACTGATCAATAAGGTATTCAGTACTCTCTTCACCCCCTCGGTGATCGCTCAACACCACAGGTGCATCTCTCCTTGAGAGGCCCATTAAGAAATAAATGTCCTCTATTTTGATCTCTAGAACATGTGGGCCGAAATTAAAAGCTTCATTGTCCACATCCCACATCTCTATTAGATGGTTTAAGAGTGATCCTTACTTCCTCATCCCTTGAGTCATGAATAACTTCAACATCCCAGAGTTTCTTAGAGCATTCAGTGTTTCTTGGTCATGTAGGGGCCACTCAATCATCACTTTTGTGCTCCCTCTCTTTCCAATGAATAATTTATTTTCTTTGTAAGTTGAAATCACTTGCCATGTACAAGAAAAGCCTTTGGCAAAATTTTGAGAGCCAAATTCAACCTCTAACTCACTAAGCAAACTCAACAATTTTCCCAAATTGTGCATCATTACCCCCCCTCAGTGCACCATAGAGTGAAAAACTGGTTTTTTCATGCCCCTGCCATTACGGGAAATGCGATGAATTTGAGATCATTGTGCTTCATGATATAGGGGAGTCACGATGATCTATAGGGGCAAAAAAAGGCATCCCAAAAATCCCCAAAACCCTAGAAAACTTCCATGAAAAGAAAAAAAATGACAATGAATGGAAATAGGAGGATCCGATCTATTACCTGGAATAGACGGCTCGTCAAATGGTGCCTTGGATCTCCCGTAATAAACAATTGAAGATTTCCTTCCAAATGGGGCTAAAAACCATTCCAAGAGGTAAATGAGGTAAATAGTAATTTCTTTATGTCTATTTTTACTTTTAACCTTCATGGAACAAGTTCTTTGACTAATGTTCGAATGAGAGTTTTCATTTTTGGATCTTTTTACCCATTTTTACTAAAGTTTCCTTGAGATCTAATCCCTTTTGCAACTAGTTTCATATTTTGTGCAAGATCATTATGAATTTGGTTATCGGTGCTCGATTTGACCATTTCAAGCACGTTATAACCATGAAATGGTCATCATTATGAAGTTAGTTTTAATGATTTTTTGGCCTCGTAATGATTACAGTACTAAAAAGAAACTCAATGGAGTTTTCTTTAAGCTCTTTTCAAACTCCTTAAAGGTGAAAATATCATCGAGCGAACTTGTTTCCTTTCACAATTGTAAAAGTATCAGAAAGGGCATGTATTCAATTTTAGTTTACCCCTTTTTTGGGTTGGGTAAAATTAATTACAAAAAAGGTATACTCTGGTCAACCATTCATTACAAGAGTTCTCCTTTGCATTATTTTACATTTTTTCGGGCTTAGGAGACTAACTTCACAAAAAATTCAATTTGGAGTCTTCTTTTGACCGTTTTAGACTCTGTAAATGTGAAACATCATCAAGTTTACCTTCATTGGACTCATGAACTTAAAGATCAAAGGGCCCATATGGGAAGAAACCCCTCCTTTCTTTTAAGATGAGCTATACTGAGTGTTAGCACTTATAGATACACAAGGGTAAAATCAATTTACTCTTAATTTGCTATATTTTGATCATATTTGGATTCCCCAGGTCAAAGTTTTCAAGGTAAAATCATGTCTTCGAAATGTTTGGGATGCATCATGAAGCTCTTCTATAAGCATGATGATATCAATTCATCTTGGAATCTTGGGAGATTTGGTCATCGTTGCATAATTTTACATAGTTCAAAAAACGTTTACGGTGTCCATAGTGTTGAAACAGAGAAAAGCACTACATAAGTTTTGTAGCTGAATTATTTTGCAGTCAACTTCAAAATAAGATTTTGAACAGATGGAAATGAATTATTCAAAACCAAAAAATACTTTTGTCAAGAACAGGCCAAGTCACAAAACCCTCCCTCAGTTTTTGCACATATGTCATTATTTGAGATATTCAAAAGTATCTTTGAAGCCCTTTCTTCCAGAATTTCAGCATTAAATAATTTCATGTTATACTCATCAACTTTCAGCACAGATTCCAAGAATATGGTGATTGATCTAAAAAAACTAAAATATTTTTTTCTCAAGCACGGGTTCATATAGAAAAACCTATCTCATTTTTTGCACAGGTGTCACAATTTGGTGGATTTGAAGGGATCTTTGAGCCCTATTCTTCATATTTTCGCCAGATGTAATTAATAAATAAACCCTAATTTTTGTAACTACTTCTTTCCTAAGCGTTTGTAACTTTTTTCTAAAGAAGGACTTCGACGTCCTTAGGGGGAGAGGAGATGAGAAGATATATGTTGAATGAAAAGGAAGGTCCAAAGGGGGGATAAAGGAAAATATATCTCCGTTCTATAATATTTTTCGGTGCTTGATGCAAGTGATCAATACAAGAAGTATAGAGCTTTTCATCTTAAGGATTCATGTGCCAATGATCCCTTGTTTTGTGACTTTTCCTTTGTGTTTGTACTTCCTTTCTAGATTCTTTCCATTTCATTGTTTATTCTTTAGTATTTTATTGAACATACGTAATTTAGAATTCCTTTTACATGCTCTGAGTTATAGTAGTTAAGTACTCCATCCATTTCCTCTAAAGTTATATGGAATTAATTCTGTGTTAGATGCTCCATATAATGGATTGTTAATTCTCTTTTCCTCCACCATGCTACAACAAGTTTACATAAACTAGAAAACATTGACTTCCTTTCCTTTTTCATTAATTTTCTCTACAACCAATTATTGATCACTTTGATTAAAATGTCAACTTTACGAATCCATTCCCAATGGTCTCTTCTCTTAATCTTTCCAACCTTATCTTAAAATCCATCATAACCCTTATCTGAAGATTTTGGCCATTATACTAACGAAGGCATTTTGTTGCTATAGTGAATAGTGAATAGGGAATAATCAAGCTTCCAACTGCTGATGAATAGGGAATCTTGGACATGTAATCTATCTCTTCCTGTGTCTTGGGACACATTTCCTTACTTAGTTTGAAATGGCTAGCCAAAGGTGTACTAACTGGTTTTGCATTCTACATTCTGAACCTCTCCATCACTTTTTGTATGTACTCACCCTGAGACAATGTCAATTTGCGATTTTTCCTGTATCTTATTATTCTCATACTAAGGATTTGCTTTGCAACACCCAAATCCTTCATCACAAATGAATTAGCTAACTTCCTTTTGAGCACATTTATTTCCTACATGTTAGACCCCGCAACAAGCATGTCATCCAAATACAATAACAAGATAATATATGTTCCATTATCTAACCTCTTGAAATAAACACAGTGGTCAGAATGACATCTACTATAACCTTGTTCTGTCATAAACCTGTCAAATTTTAAATAGCACTACCTTGGAGCTTTCTTTAAGCCATAAAAGCTCGTTTTCAACCTGCACACCAAATTCTCCTTCCCTTTGACCTCATACCCTTGTGACTGCTGCATATATATCTCTTCCTCCAAATCTCCATGGAGAAAGGATGTTTTTACATCTAACTATTCAAGATGAAAATATTCTACTGCCACTAGACTTAAGATAGTCCTAATTGAAGTCATCTTAACAACAGGAGAAAATATTTCATCAAAATCTATACCTTTCTTCTGTGCAAACCCCTTTACAACAAGTCTGGCCTTATATCACTTCTTACCTCCTTCTTCTTCCTTCAACCTGTAAATCCATTTGTTCTGCAATGCTCTTTTACCAGCAGGAAACTGAACCAAATCCCATGTCTAGTTTCCTACCAATAAGTCCATCTCCTCATTCATGCCTTGCTCCCACTTCTTTCTAGTTTCCACCTGCATTGCTTCTTCATAACATTTTGGTTCACCAACATCAGTCATCAATAAATAATACATTGAAGGAGAGTATCGTTCAGGGAGTCTACTTAACTTGGCAGATATTCTTACACTTGTAGGAGTTTCAGGTACTTGCTGCTGTTCTTGATTTTCTGGCACCTTTGGAACTTCATTTTCTTTAATTTCATCAAGCACTATGAACTCTGTGTTTTCTTTTTCCTGTTTCTTTCCCTGCAACTGATCTTTATACATGACCTTTTCATTGAATATCACATCTCTACTCCTAATGATTTTGTGATTTTCATAATCCCATAAGTGATAACCAAAATCATCAACCCCATATCTAATAAAGGTTTCATGGATTTAGCTTCAAGCTTTGTTCTATTTTTTTTATCAATATGGACAAATGCTTCACAACCAAAAGTTCTCAGAAATGAGTAGTTTACCCTTTTATCTATCCATGCCTCCTCTAGAATACCACTATCCAAAGCACTTGAAGGTCCTCCGTTTATTAAATAAATAATATTTTTACAACATCTGCCCAAAACTGTAAGAGAAACCCTGCATGAAATCTCATACACCTTGCACGCTCCATGATCGTTCTATTCATCCTTTTTGACACACCATTTTTTTGTGATGTTCCTGGGACTATCTTTTCTCTACGAATCCCATGGTATGAACAGTAACTATCAAACTCCTTGCCGCAGTACTCATGTCCATTATCATATCTGAGACACTACAACCTTTTTCCTGTCTCATTCTTAGCCAAAGATTTCCACTTCTTAAAAGTAACAAACACATCAGATTTCTGTCTAATGCAATAAACCTAAGTTTTCCTAGTTTCATCATCAATAAATATAACATAATAATGAGAGCCACCAAGAGATTGTACTTGAGCCGGACCCCATACATATGTATGCACAAGCTCTAACCTTTCATTCTTCTTTTGTTTCCCAACCTTGAGAAATATGACTCTCTTCTATTTTCCATAAACACAGTTCTCACAGAAATCCAAACTTGCCTACTTCAGATCTGGAAGCAACTCCCTTGAGTGGAGAATATGTATCCCCTTCTCACTCATGTGGCCAAGCCTATGATGCCACAATGTTGTATCTGTTCCTGTGGAAGCTAAAGAGATAGAATGGTTAGTATTATGTGTTGAGATATTGTAACTTCAAAGAATATTATATTTGTACTTTATTATTCTGGAGATGTTTCATTCCTCCTTGAAGATCTTATTGTATATCCGGAGATGTTTATTCCTCCGTCGAAATGTGGTAACATGGGTTATTAGACTTCCCTAGTGGGGGTCGGCCCTGTATGTGTTATGTGGGTCAATGGGTTATTAGACCACCCTAGAGGGGTTGGCCCAGTCAGTTATAATAGGGTATTTAACCTAATGGTTAAATATGAGCCTACATGTACTTGTGTAAAAGATATGTCAGGGTAGTGTATAAATAGAGGAGGTGTGTTCCTCATTTGATACACTCACTCACTTGAGAGAGGCGCACTTGTGGAGGAGAGGTTTGCTATGGTGGAGGAGGAGATCATGTATTTGGTTTGCATCTTTGTATATTGCTGGTCATCTATATTGAGGAAGCTGTATTGGGTTTTCTACCCCATGAGGGTTTCCAAGGATAAATATGTGTCTCTTGTGTTTATGCTATGCTTGTTGTTTCTTCAGTGATCCTGTATATGCTATTATTGTGAAATGGAATGTAATGCTGCTATTTTCTGTCTTAGCATATTAAATTTTAACATGGTATCAGAGCTAAACTGAAGGAAGGCAAGGTATGGCACTTACGACACTTGCTTTACTTACCACAATTTGAAGGTTAGGGTTTTATATAGCAAAAACCAGTCATCGTGGAACTTTCACTATAAATCCATTTTGGAAAAGGTTCAGGATATGAAACCTTTACAGGTCGTAGATAACATCTCTAGGTATCTTGTATCCAAAGGGAACCCTCATATTCGTTGTACTTTGTATGTTATGATCAGTACAAGTTAGGGTTTTTGCCTCTTCCAGATCTCAGTCAAAATCAGTTGACCTAGGAAAAAAGGTCATAACTTGGGATAGGAAGCTCCAAATGAAATTTCGTAAAAAGTGACAGGTAGTACACAGACTTTAATATCTCAAGAAACGTTTTCAGAGGCCGAAGCTAAACCAGTGACATGTGGCACGCTGTACAAGTTCGCTCTCATGTTTTATCCCATAAACAGGTCACGTTACGACACTTGGCATAACTCTCTCTCAGAGAGTCCAATTGATGTCATACCTATCAGGATGGAAAGATAATAGAGCGCGCTATCTCAAGAAAAGTTTTCAGAGGCCGAAGTTCAAATAGTGACATGTGGCATGCCGTACAAGTTTGCTCTCCTGTATTATCCCATAAACAGGTCACGTTACGACACTTGGCATAACTCTCTCTCAGAAAATCCAATTGAGGTCAGACCTATCAGGATGGAAAGATGACAGGTCAGGCTACTGCAAAAAAAATTTTTAGACCCTTTGGAGTGAAAATTTCAGAGTTACAGTAGAAACAATTAGGTACATATTTCTGTCAAAACAGAATTATTTTTGGAGCACCTTTATTCATGGCTTTCGGAATTTAGGGTTTCGGAGAAAGTTAGAATTTTTGGAATCGGAGTCCACGGCTGAATGCTACTCAGGAAAATAAAAATTTAGAGACCAAGATCAAACTTTTGGTTGGGTAGAAGACCGGGCTTCATCAAACCCTAGTTCGGGTTCCTATCCAGAAGATCCAGAAGTTTCGAAGGCAATTTTAAGGGGTCAAATTTTGGAGATTTCAAAATTGAAGAATGCTAGTTTGATCAGTTCAGCAAGACACATTCTTCCATCCATTCAGAAGTGTGAAAGTCAAAGATTGAATTTTTAGGTTTTCTCTAGCAAACCCTAATCAAGCTCCAGATCAAGTTTCAGGGGAGTTGAGGCTAAGGCCTTACATAAGAAGACTACAAAAAGTCTCGACAGGTATGACTTAAGGAGGTTCAGGTATGCCTTGAAATCTGATTCTTGATTAAGTTCATAATGTGTTTGTCTTCATGTTATTTATTAGTACAATCTTGATTAATGTTATTAATTATCTTAGCACCCTAGTAACAATATGAATGCATGTGAATGATCGAAGACATTCATTTATTAGGGCTATATGATTGTACTTATGCATTATGGTGTTGTGTGAGGTTGATGTTGTCTGCAAACAAGATACAGGTACATCACAAAATACAAGTTCCATGACCATGACAACATGAAGACAAAGACTCATGTGGTATGTATGACTTTGTTATATTATGTTTAACCTATGAGACATGCAGGTTCTAGCTCAGGATCTCTAAATCATTGGAGAGATTGTTTAGGTATGTTGTACATAAATAAGCAGGTATACTAATCCAGGTATGTTTTCCTATGTCATGTTAGAATCTACCTTGTGTAAGTATACTTGGTATGATTGGTTAGTAATCAAGGGTTTATGCATATTATGTCTCTTATCTTGGTTGATGATTTACCTAACTAGATCAAACAAGAATATGCATGAGTAAAAGAAGACTTCCTTGAAACCCTGAATACTAATGATCATGACTATACATATTCAAGATTATTTAGAATTAGAATGTTTTGATAATATTGAGAATATACTAATGAATGTATGTTTGTGTATGAGATCATGAGGATGACACTAGTGTACACTTGAGCATGCACAGTGGTACAGAATGAATAGAAGTTCAGAAGACATACAGAAGATCAAGCGGGAGGCAACCACACAAACATAAAAGATAAGTATTTGAGTTGTTATTAGAAATAGTAAATGATATTGCTTGTATGCATATTTGTATTCCTAGAATATATCATGCTGAGTGTAAACATTCATAAAGAATTGAACAGTATACTACTAATATGCATATGATTGGTAAGTTGGACAAACATTCCATTGTTGCTTGTCTAGAATGAAACCTCTTTGCTGACATGCTGAGAGCTGTGCACACTCTCGATAGTATGTTCTGGTAGAGATGGAAGGCATCTAGATAGCCACTGTATGCATACAGGATATGGGAAAGTGTTGTGCCAAAGTATTGGTCAAAATAGTTGCATAACTATGTAAATGATATCTGTATGCATAATAGGTTATCATGTCAATATGATTTGATGATTATGAAGTATTACTAATCATGTACTTAATTTTGATTTGTAGGAAATATCATGATGAATGATGAACTCTGAACAAGTGATGGATGTTCAACAGAAGATTTACAAATCAAACACACTATAGAAAGCTTGTGGTTAAGAGATTCTCTTAGAAAGAGGAAGAGAATCATGATGAGATGTTTTGCTCCAAGGGACTAGATAAGACCATTCTCTTAATAATGTAATCAGGTTCTGTATGGGTACCCAGGATCGGTAGTCAATTGATGAGCTTAATGATCATCATGGGTGATGTGGATCTCAACCTTTGCTACAAGGTTGAATATGGCTTCTATACACATATGAAATGGATGCAAGAAGGAACTCACCACAGAGTTCGAATAATTTTGAGGCTCATATTAGTAGACCCATCTGACGAGAGATGGCACAGATAGATATGCAGAAGATCACTCAATGCTGAGTGTGAATAATGGACAATTGACAGCTTCATGAAAAAGCTTGGGCTTTACCGGAAGTAAAGTTGTTCCTAACCTTTACCTTAAGGTTGTGGATGATGAACCTATCATACCATTATTGTATGACGATGATCTCTTTCTGACAGAAATGAGAAACAAGTCATGAAAATGGTTGCAGAAATGAAAATGAAAGATCTCAGATTAATGCACTACTTCTTAGGTCTAGAAGTATGGCAAGATCCAAAAGGAATCTTTTAAATCAAGGTAAGTATGCTGTGAAGTTTCTAAAAAGATTTGATATGTTGGAGTATAAAGCCATGGCCACTCCCATGGACTCCAACTTGAAGTTATTAGTTAATGACTCATCGTATTTAGTGGACCTAACCCTATATAGACAAATCATTGGGTCATTGATGTATTTAACAAATACTAGGCTAGATATATGCTTTGCTGTAAATACCCTAAGTCAGTATCTAGTAGAACCTAGAAAGGTACACTTAATAGCTACAAAACATGTAATGAGGTACCTAAAAGGTACATTAGATTTTTGGTGTATATTATCTTGGAGGTCATGAACTCCGTTTACATGGTTACTCAGATTCTGATTGGGCAGGAAGTGTCTCAGACAGAAAGAGTACATCAGGTGGATGTTATAGTCTTGAATCTGCCATGATCTCATGGTTCAGCAAGAAAAAATCTAGTGTGGCTCTCAGTACTATTGAAGTAGAATATATGGCTGTCTGCTCTACCAGCTATGAAGCAGTGTGGCTTCAGAAGCTATTATATGGAGTGTTTGACTTAGAAATGGATCCCACTGTGATTATGTGTGACAATCAAAGCTGCATTACTGAAAATCCTGTGTTCCACGATAAGTCAAAACACATAGATATCCGATACTTCTATATACGAGATATGGTGCAAAGAGGATCTATCAAGCTCAAATATATAAGCACTGAGGATCAGATTGCTGATATCTTGACTAAACCTCTGTCTCGAGTAAAGTTTGAATACTTTTGAGACAAGCTTGGTATAGTTCAAAAGGACCCTCCTCGAAAGGGGGAGTAGCATAGTATCTGATAACAAGTCTGTCTCATCAATGATGAGGTTACCTATTTACTGCACCTAGTTACTTAGAATTATTTAGATTTAGGAATCTTATATTTTTTCTTTTGATGATAGATGAATACATGCTTTTGATGATAGATATACATACTTTTGATGTTAGATATACATGCTTTTGATGATAGATGTTATGATGAGGATACATGTTTTGTTATACATGTTTTGATGATGAGGATACATGTTTTGTTATACATGTTTTGATGATGAGGATACATGATTGACACATGTTTTGATGAAGTTCTTGGTGAACATGTGAGGGGATTGGATCATCCCTGGACTTCAGTCCGAAAGAAGAGCCGTAGATGTATGTGTTCGAGAATGAAGTTCTTGGTGAACATGTGAGGGGATTGGATCATCCCTGGACTTCAGTCCGAAAGAAGAACCGTAGACGTATGTCTTCGAGAATGAAGTTCTTGGTGAACATGTGAGGGCATTGGATCATCCCTGGACTTCAGTCCGAAAGAAGAGCCGTAGACGTATGTATTCGAGAATGAAGTTCTTGGTGAACATGTGAGGGGATTGGATCATCCCTGGACTTTAGTACGAAAGAAGAGCCGTAGACGTATGTCTTCGAGAATGAAGTCCTTGGTGGACAGTTGAGGATTAAGTCATCCTTAGACGTAGTCCTAAATGTACGGTTGAGGATTAAGTCATCCTTGGACGTAGTCCTAAATGTACGGTTGAGGATTAAGTCATCCTTGGACGTGGTCTTAAATGTACAGTGGAGGATTAAGTCATCCTTGGACGTGGTCCTAAATGTACGGTTGAGGATTAAGTCATCCTTGGACGTAGTCCTAAATGTACGGTTGAGGATTAAGTCATCCTTGGACATAGTCCTAAATGTATGGTGGAGGATTAAGTCATCCTTGGACGTGGTCCTAAATGTACGGTTGAGGATTAAGTCATCCTTGGACGTAGTACTAAATGTATGGTTGAGGATTAAGTCATCCTTGGACATGGTCCTAAATGTACGGTGGAGGATTAATTCATCCTTGGACGTGGTCCTAAATGTACGGTTGAGGATTAAGTCATCCTTGGACGTAGTCCTAAATGTACAGTTGAGGATTAATTCATCCTTGGACGTGGTCCTAAATGTACGGTGGAGGATTAAGTCATCCTTGGACGTGGTCCTAAATGTACGGTGGAGGATTAAGTCATCCTTGGACGTGGTCCTAAATGTACGGTGGAGGATTAAGTCATCCTTGGACGTAGTCCTAAATGTATGATTGAGGATTAAGTCATCCTTGGAAGTGGTCTTAAATGTACGGTGGAGGATTAAGTCATCCTTGGACGTGGTCCTAAATGTACGGTTGAGGATTAAGTCATCCTTGGACGTAGTCCTAAATGTACAGTTGAGGATTAAGTCATCCTTGGACGTAGTCCTAAATGTACGGTGGAGGATTAAGTCATCCTTGGACGTGGTCCTAAATGTATGGTTGAGGATTAAGTCATCCTTGGACATGGTCCTAAATGTACGGTAAGGATTGGATCATCCTTGGACTTTGGTCTTGTGAACTGAGCCGTAGACATGAGGTCTCTGAAAATTGATAGGACTGGATCATCCCTGGACTTCGGTTCAAAAGGTACATGACAGGACTGGATCGTCCCTGGACTTCGGTTCAAAAGGTACATGACAGGACTGGATCATCCCTGGACTTCAGTTCAAAAGGTACATGACAGGACTGGATCGTCCCTGGACTTCGGTTCAAAAGGTACATGACAGGACTGGATCGTCCCTGGACTTCGATTCAAAAGGTACATGATAGGATTGCATCATCCTTAGACATAGGTCCTAAAGAGAACTGGATTGATCATGTGATGATGATGCTGTTGATCGTGTAATGATGATGCTGATGAGGATGATGTGACGATGTTGATAATCGTGTGATGACGATGCTGATGATTGTGTGATGATGATGCTTATGATCGTGTGATGACGATGTTGATGACCATGTGATGACGATGCTGATGATCGTGTGATGACGATGCTGATGATCGTGTGATGACGATGCTGATGATTGTGTGATGACGATGCTGATGATCGTGTGATGACGATGCTGACGATCGTGAGGATTCAGATATTGATGTAGCTGTTTGAGTGCTGCAGAAGATAAAGACTCAGTACTGAAGATGTTGATGTTCCAGTATTGAAGATGTTCCAGTAACTGGTTGAGTTACTGATGATGTTGAGAAAGCTTCCAATGATTTATAGATGTATCATGTATGATGTTGATGACTCCTTGCTCGTGCAGATGCTGTCATAATATCCTTCTCGTTAAGGGGGAGTGTTGAGATATTGTAACTTCAAAGAATATTATATTTGTACTTTATTATTCTGGAGATGTTTCATTCCTCCTTGAAGATCTTATTGTATATCCGGAGATGTTTATTCCTCCGTCGGAATGTGGTAACATGGGTTATTAGACTTCCCTAGTGGGGGTCGGCCCTGTATGTGTTATGTGGGTCAAAGGGTTATTAGACCACCCTAGAGGGGTCAGCCCAGTCAGTTATAATAGGGCATTTAACCTAATGGTTAAATATGAGCCTACATGTACTTGTGTAAAAGATATGTCAGAGTAGTGTATAAATAGAGGAGGTGTGTTCCTCATTTTATACACTCACTCACTTGAGAGAGGTGCACTTGTGGAGGAGAGGTATGCTATGGTGGAGGAGGAGATCATGTCTTTGGTTTGCATCTTTGTATATTGCTGGTCATCTATATTGAGGAAGCTTTACTGGGTTTTCTACCCCATGAGGGTTTCCCAGGATAAATCTGTGTCTCTTGTGTTTATGCTATGCTTGTTGTTTCCTCAGTGATCCTGTATATGCTATTATTGTGAAATGGAATGTAATGCTACTATTTTCTGTCTTAGCATATTAATTTTTAACATTATGAGGACATAAATACAACGTACCTATCCTGTCTCATTTTTCTATCACCATTGATCCTTTACTGATTTTCCACCATGTTTCTCCAAACGTAGATAAGCATCCTCCATATCCCAACTTCCATGTTGAGATCAGATTTCTTTTCATAGTAGGAATATGCCTTACATCTTTTTGCAGCCATTCAGTTCCATTCTTAAATTTTATCCATACCTTACCCATTCCAACAATTGTACATGGCTCATCATCACCCAATAAGACATGTCCAAAATTGCCTGGAACATAATCATGAAATTATTTCCTATGGGGTGTCGCATGACATGAAGCCCCTGAATCTACTACCCAGTAATCGCTAGTATTATCTAATGCATGAATCAAAGCATCTTGTAACACATCACCTGTTACATTTGCTTCCTGAGTAGTCTCCTGATGTCCATCTCCTTTCTTCTTTAGAGATCTTCATTCTTTATTCATATGTCCTTTCTTTCCATAGTTTCGGCACTCTATCTTTCTTAGTCTAGACTTGGATATGCCCATTTTAGAATTGTTGCGATTACCTTGGCTCTTTCCTTTCTCCCTTTGTCTTCCCCTGCTCTCCATGGTCAACGCATTACCTGATGTCTCACCTGTGCTTTTTCTTCGCATTTCCTTGCTAAGAATAACACCAATGACATCATCAAATTTCAAGGTGTTTGAACCAGAGACAGAGTTACTTACAGCCATGACCAAGCTATTCCAGCTTTCTGGCAATGAACATAAGATTAGAAGAGCCCTAACCTCATCATCAAATTTCACACTTACAACACTTAGTTGATTTGTAACCATATTAAATTCATTTAAATGATCAGCAACAGATCCACCTTCTGACATCTTCATATTAAAAAAATGCTTCATTAGAAATACCTTGTTGGAGGCCGAGGGTTTTTCATACAACTTACTCAATGCGCTCATCAGATCCTCCGTTGCCTTTTCTTTTGAGATATTGAAGGCCACCGAAAAATCCAGGGACAACCGTATTATTCCTAGTGCCTTTCTGTCAAGGACCTCCCATTCTTCATCCTTCACAGTCGTCAACTATTTTTCTTTTCCTCCAAATGGAAGGAATAGATCCTTCTAGTACAAATAGTCCTCCATTTGCATCTTCCATAACTAGTAGTTTTGGCCATTAAACATCTCAACCTTAAAATTTCCTTCTTCTGCCATTGCTTCCACTCTAACTAGAAACCCTAGTTTCATGCGGGTTTATCTTCCAAATAGATCTTTGGATCTGATACCATTTGTTAGAAAAACAGGATCACAGAGCAATAACAATAAACAAGATGCAAATATAATCACATAGACACATTACAAGAGAGACACCAATATACCGTGGTTCACCCAAGATGGGCTACATCCACATAGAAATTGCCAGTCCTTATTATTATACCATCCAACAAAATGAAGGGATACAACCTGCAACATGGCCGTTGCAACTTCCTCTTCACACTCTCTTAGTCTCTCTTACATGATCTCACAGATCTTTACAATACACAATACCTGATGTATCAACCCTAGTCGTATTACAATGTCTTTCTTTTAAAAGGGAAATACAATGGGAAAATACCACAGGTTACCGAAAACCATGGGTTTGCAATCTGTTGGCGCAAAAACAGCCCATAACAAAAATTTCTTTCAGGGGCGTTGCCCTAGAACCCCTAACGGGGGCCCGTTGGCCCCCGTGCCCCCCATCCATGGGAGTGCACCACTCCTCTGGACCCCCTGTTGCACATGCTAGGATCATAACCAAACCTGGGGTACAATACGACTGAAAAAACATCATCTATGAGACTGGAATATCAGGCTCCACAACCAATAGGGCAGCCTAGGTTATTAAATCTACAATAAAAAAGACCTTCAAACATTGACAAAATAAAAAAAGGAATAGAAACACATATTTCATTCTAGAATCGAGGGATTGAGAAGGGAAGTGAAAAATTTTGGCGTTCGAAGTTAAATTATTGGGAGGTTGTATATAAAGCTTTGGACAGTCCCTTTGAGAGTGTTGATCAGTTAGTAACAAACTTTTGGCCATCGACAAGCCATGGTATTCATAGTAGTGAACCTATAAGATATGAACATGAAATTATGGATGCCTATTTGAAGGAAAATGTTCTTGCTTTGCAGGATTTCTATGTTGGACCAGTATGCAACAAGCCTATAATTGAATTCATTCCAAGAGTGGATGTTGTAAAGGGCCAAATGGTCATTGTGCAATCAGCAGATCCAGATTGTGCAATATGGTTGGGTAGGGAAATTGGTAATATTTTTCAGGATTCAAATGATATTACTCTTGGGTCTTACAAAGTAGAGGTGCAATGGTGGAATCCAATAGGAGCATTGAAGGATTTGAAGGTCTTGTACAAAAACTGCTTAAATAGAAAGCAACAATGGGTTCTTGGTGTAGAAGAAAATATGATGATTGACGTAAATAACATCATATGGGCATGGTCACCAAGGCTAGGATGGATAGGAGAAAAAATTAGAATAAACGAGAAGGGCCTTGCAGTAGTTAAGGAACAACAAGAACATATGGGGCATAGTGTTGAGAGTGGGGTGGATGTTCCTATGGATATCATTTGATGGGATCTTAGCCCAAAATTTTTATATTTTGTTACAATCCTTCTACTCTGTCTATCAACCTAGATAGGTGAGAAAACGTCGAGCATTTGGAACATCCAAGAGCCTCTATAAATTTGAGGAAACTTACCACTATGATGCAGAATACACCATTTTCTAGTTACTACTATGTAAGTAAGCTGTGCCTATATAGATTATGTAGAGAATTCCAGCCTCATTTGGAAACTACTAAAATTATATATGTAAAAAGCTAGATATTCTTGATACTGTATCAAAAAAGAAACAAGAACTGATAAACTTGCCATTCAAAAAAGGACTGAATATTATAGACATTGCACTTTTCACCTTAAAATATTATACATTTTCGAATGAAAATTGCACTTTTCAAATCAAAATTTGCATTTTTTTATTTGAAATTCACACTTTTCAAATCAAAATTTGCATTTTTTTATTTGAAATTCACACTTTTCAAATCAAACTTTGCATTTTTTAATTTGAAATTAACACTTTTTGAATTGAAATTCATAGTTTCATAATAAAAAATTGCAATATCAGGGTTCATAAGTAGTCAAAAAACACACCCACGCGGTTGTGGCTCATTTGCGGTTCAGTTGTTATGAAGTCACAATTGTAAATGGAGGTCACGAGTTCAAAATCACACTTGGCTTTACCCGTGTCCCATGTTTGCGGGGTGTGTGGGGCACCTGGGGGTATAGTGGTAGCGGGATTGGATCCCTGGACCTCATGTCATGCGAATACCAGCCCAGTCTCCAGTTTCCGATTCCCCTAGTTACAAAAAAAAAGTAGTCAAAAAGCACACTATTCAAATAGAAAAACACACTTTTCAAAGCCAAAATTGCCACTTTCATAACCTAATTTTGCACTTTAGAAAGGTTGATATTGACACTTTCAAAGTCTAAATTCACACTTTCTTAGTCCAAATTTTTCCTAATAACTCCAAATTTAATGAAATTGGTGTTCATGTTGTAGCTACAATAGAAATTTGACTAATTCCCTCAACAAAGACACACAATCAATGACAATGGGGTTAATTCTTTAAGCCACAGTAGTGACAACTCAACCAATAGTGAGTGCAAGATTCAATATGCACCCAACACGATTCAATATGCACCCAACACCCTATGCAAGATTCTTTCTCTGCAAGATCAACCTCACAAAATCATTGACAAAAGGTGTGAGTATAGGCATGGAGATAACAAGGTGCACAACCAAGGAGAGAATAAAAACAACTACCATCATTAAATTTTTATTAAGTATAAGATATTTATACAAAAAGAATTATCAATCCCTAGAAATACAATGCATGGGAACATCACCAGAAATACACATTAGATTTTATGACCCGTTGTCATTTTATAAATTGTATTTTATAAATCCATAACAACTCTGATACTCCAAAGGCTCCATCCAGGGATCAAATTTGAAGGGTAGGGTCCTATTTCACTTTGAAGGGCTATGACATATTGAACCCTTCAATGTTGAAAGGTTAAAATAAACCATTATTTTCATTCAAAAATGTAATCATACATCAAATTTCACTGTATATTAAAAAAAAATGTAAATGAATTATTCATTATAGTTACAAATTTTGTATTGGTCCACTCTACCATTTTTAATAAGAAATGTCATTGTTAATCTAGTTAAATAACCCAACAACCCACAATTAAATTGCTCTACATAACAAGTAAGTTATGGCTAGAATTGAATGTTTTGGATCATTTTTTTGTAAGGGAATGAAGAAAATAAAAAGTGGGTATTGATAATCGCAAGGTTATGCAAAATTGTCCAAGTGAGATTGTGATGGTTTATACTATGTTATATATGTCACTCCTAAAGAAGAAATTGATGATAGTAGACCAAGGAAAAATCAATAGCTATTTATATACTAGAGTGGGAATGCAAGTAAGACACTTAATTAGGAAGGGTTTGAAGAGATCTCTCTCTTTCTCATCTCTCTAGTTACTCAAGGCATAAAGGTATCTAAGTAATGAAAAATATTAAATTTAGATCCAAAGAAAGAAAATCAATTTCTTGCGGGGTATTGTAGCCTAATTATACACATTGTCTGAGTACCCTTTAAGAGTAGCCCCCTTGAATTTGCCTCACCCTAAAGATAGGGATAGCTAATGGGAAGGAGAGAGTAGTTGTATATTAGATATCAGATAACTAGAAGAAGTAGAAACTATGAAATTCCACAGGGGTAGATCACTAAGCTTGAACAAACCTCACAATTTCACTCAGTTAATTGCAGAGAAGAATTAACAAGAAGTATGATCAAATTCACACATCCCACTCAAAAGATGTGAGAAACTGTTGTTGATGCATTAATCAGCTATAAGTTGGAAAAATATGACAATACAATAGAATGAATTCGAATACCCTAGATAGGATTCGAATTGTCCTCAAGGCATGGCTTATTCTGCATTGGAACCATATCCCGATAAGGTCTAGTGTCCAACGATGGTTAATGACCAGTCAATCGGATTAGAAATGAGCATAAATGAACCATGTGAGAACAAAAGTAGGGAAGGAGACTCCAAGGAGGGCGCATACTAGTAATCAATCCTCAAACCAAGGAACTGACTAATAGATCTCCTAAATCTATGGAAGAGGGAATACTTGTAACTCTAGTGATGAGAACAAGGGTGCATCAGTGACTAGGAGGGATAATGATGACCAGAAAAAAATCTCCACAGGGGCCAAATTAGGGACTAGGTGCTAGGAGAATCCCATACTGCTGATTGGATGCATGCAAAATGCATGCAATGCATGAAAATACAAGTGATGATGGTGAAAATATTCCAACACCCCCCCTTAAACCGAAATATGAGGAAAAAATAACTGAAAAAAATAGGGCCCTGGTTACTGAGACCAAAGGTCACCCCATACAACAATCTAAATAAAATGTGAGGAAAGAGGGAAAACCTAGCGGGAACAAAACCCCCGCTAAAGATAGACTATAAAAAGCTAATCAAGCCAAGGCATCACTCACCCCAAGAAGGGATCGGAGGTAAGTGAACTTCTTCACCAAACAATACTTAGTGAAGATATTTGCAATCTGCTCTTCCATAGGACAATAAAGCAGTGTGATGGTATGATCATGCACAAATACTCCGATGTAATGCATTTGTATCTCAATATGTTTGGTTCTCTGTCTTAGAACCGGATCTGTAGAAATCCTGATAGCACTCTAATTGTCACAATAGATGACTGGTGGAGTACTGTGGAGAATCCCAAATTATGACAAGATGCCCCGCATCCAAATGCATTATGTGGTTGTATTCACTGCACCTCTGTACTCGGTCTCAACTGAAGAAAGAGCTAAAGCAATCTTCTTTTTGCTCGACCAACAGATAGGACCATATCCAATCATGAAAACAAAACCGGATGTAGACTTCCGATCTGAGCTGTCTCCAGCCCAATATGAATCTGTATACCCAAATAGGTTCAAAGGAGACCCAACTACATAGTGAAGACCATAGGTCTTCATCCCTTGTACATAATGAAAGATCCTCTTTGATGCCTTCCAGTGAAGATGATGAGGCTCCTGCATGTATCTGGAGACAACATTGACTGCATAGGATAGATTAGAGCGAGTGTGTGTAAGAAACAAAAGACTCCCGATCAACTGTCGATACAAAGTACTATCCACCAAAGGTGTGGGAGAATCATCCTCAAGGCTGATCCCTGAAAGGAAAGGAAATGTTGCTAGTTTGCATTCACTCATATGAAACCTATCAAGTAGATCGGATGCATATTTGGACTTTGCAACCTTGATTCCTGAGTCACTCTGACAGACTTCAAGACCAAGAAACTACTTTAGCAGTCCCAGGTCTGACATTGAGGAGTTGTGCAAAGCTGTTTTGATAGATCTGATACATGAAGAGAGGATCCCTGTAATAAACAAATCATCAACATAAAGAACAATAAGGAGTAGGGTGTTACGATCATGTCTCATGTAGACATTCAAATCAGATTTGCATCTCTCAAAATCTTGTGACAGTAAGAAGGAATCCATCTTTGCATACCAAGATCAAGGAGCCTGCTTGAGCCCATACAACGACTTCCTTAATCTGCACACTAGTGAAGGATCATCAATATACACTTTAGGTTGCTTCACGTATATCTCCTCCTCTAGATCTCCATGAAGAAATGCACTCTTGACATCCATGTGATGCACTTCCTAGTGCTTGGATGCAGAAAGAGAAAGAACAAGACAAATGGAATCCATCTTACCAACAAGAGAAAATGTCTAAGAATAATCAATCCCATGAACTTAGGAGAAACCTTGTGTGACTAAGAGAGCCTTGTACTTGCTTGTGACTCCATCTAAATCCATCTTTGTTCTGTATACCCACTTGCATTGAACAAGCTTCCTATCAAGAGGAAGAGAAACAAGTTCCCAAGTATCATTTCTTTGAAGAGATTGATACTCTTCATCCATAGCTTCTATCCATCTCGGATATTGGGAGGATTCAAATAATTTTTTTGGATCTGATCCAATCATAAGAAAACATCTGTTAGCAAGAAATGGATTTGTGTGAGAAAGCGAAATCCTTGCATTTTGAAACTCAGATCTAGTTCTCCTTGGATATTGTGGATCTCCAACAAGATCTCCGACATAATCAAGAGTTATGGCAGCCATATTGGAAGAGGAGGTGGATCTTCAGGTGCTATATATTCAGTTTCTTGTGGATATGGATCTAGCATTCGCTCATATTCACTTTCAGATCCAGAATATAAAATTTCATGAGAGGCTAGTTCGCTATCTTGTTCAATAAGCAGTGGTGGTGTAGTTGGCAAGGTGTCTTCATCGATTTGGTGGACATCATGCAGTTGCCATTCCTCAAAATGAACACTTCTTTTAAGAAATTTTTGCATAGCAGATAGATCTAGAATTTTGTAGGCCTTTGCACTCAGTGCATAACCAACTAGTATGCACCCGCTGCTTTGTGGATCTAAGGATCTCCTTTTCTCAATTGGAATACTTTCCCATGCTTTGGATCCAAAGACTCTAAGATGAGATACATCTGGTTTGTATCCCATCCATGCTTCAAAGGGAGTTTTACCTTGTAGTCCTTTGCGAGGGACTCTATTCTGGAGGTAAGCAACACAGTTGACAGCTTCTTCCCAAAGACTAGGATTCAATCCTTTAGACTCTAGCATGCAAGTTTCCATCTCCTTCAAGGTTCTGTTCTTTCTCTCTGCTACACCATCTTGCTGTGGTTTGTAGGGAACGATGTGCTGCATTTCCATACCTTCATCTGCACAAAAGGACTGAAACTAATTCTTTACATACTCTCCTCCATTTTTAGTGTGGATGACCTTGATCTTCTTATCAAGGAAATTTTCTACAGAAGCTTTGAATAACTTGAAGTATCCAAAAACTTCTGATTTCAACTTAAGAAATTACACCCAATTGAATCTAGAATATTCATCGATGAGGGTTAGGATATATCTTGCTTTGTTCAAAGATAGGTTAGGAAGAGGTCCTGAAATGTCATTATGAATCAATTCAAGAGGTGAAGAGGCTCTCCTTTCCTTCCCTTTCTCAAACTTATTCTCTGGATGCTTTCCAATGAAGCAACCTTTACAGGTGCCTTTAGAAATTTGATGTTTGGTATCCCTTCAACCATTTTCTGATTGTGCATGTCTTGCAAATAATTGTAGTTGAGATGCCCAAACCTCTCATGCCAAAGCTTTCTCTCTTCATTTGCATGGGTGAGAAGTGCACTCTGTTTTGAGTAAGGTAGGAAGTGAGAAAACTCATAGAGTTTCGAATGATGATCAACAATGCCTTTTGCAATGATATTTCTAGTTGAGATATCTTGTATTTCGACCTCATTAGGAGTGAAGATGACCTTATTGGGTACTCATGTATGGGTCATTTGGTAAATAGAAAGAAGATTTGCTGCAAGAGTAGGCACATAGAGTACATCATTGAAGTACCCATGCTCCAGATTGATTCTTCCAATCCCTTTGGAGGAGAATTTAGAATCATCTTCCATCAAGATAGAAGCTCCAATTGTAGATTCGAACTTAAAGAAGATATTCTTGCAAGCACAAATGTGCCTATATGATCTAGAATCTATGATGGAAGGGGAGTCATTCGAAGTACACTCCATGAGTGCATGGCACCTCTCTTTGTCCTCAGATATAGGGTCAACTTCTTTCCTTCTAGCATCTGTAGGTACTGGGAGGTTGTTTTTCTCAAGAAGCTAAGCCATCAGATCAATGGTCTTCTTCATGCAAGCACTCTTAGGATGGAACCCTCTATTACAGTATGGACATTTGGTCTTCTCCTTTTGAATTTGCTTGCCTCTCTTAGGATTCGATGTCCCTTCTAACTGTTTGGGAGTCTCTCTTGACTTCTGCTCATAAGAATTCTTTTCTTTACCTTTCTGCTTCCCTCTACAATTCACATTCTTCCCTTTTGTAGCAGCAAGAGCTGAATCCATCTTTGGTTTGATCACTCCCGTTTGCACCAATTTTTCCTGCTCTTTTGAGAGAGAGAGGGAGAGAGAGGATGAATGCATCAAGAGTGGGAATTCTCCAATTTGGAATGGATAGCTTCTCTGATTGGAAGGTGGAGACAAAAACTGATTATTTTGCATCTAGTTTCGAAAGGATGGCAAGCATAAGCTGCTTGTCTTCCTTCACAATTCCATATTGCTTTAGCTACACAACCAAGTTTTTGAACCTCGTGAAGAACTCATTAATAGAATTGAAATTGCCGGGGCTCAGAGAGATTAACTCATTTTCCAATTGACGCCCTTTCAAATCATCCTTTTTCCCAAATAGTGATTCGAGCTTTCATGTCCAAACCTCCTTGGGAGTATTCATACTAGTGAGATGAAATTTTAGGTCATCATAAATACTAAGGAGTAGCAATCCAATTGCTTCATCAAGTTTTTCAAGATATTTGGCTTTCTCTGTAGCACCATTAGGTTCTACTGCTATCCCATGTAACACTCTATGGAGACCTATGCTGCGCATGAAGATATCTACTTTTCCTTTCCATTCGAAATGGTTGAAGCAAGTGAGTTTTGGAATCAAGGAGAGATCCATAATAGCTATCAAATGCACTTCTAATGATGGAATAACCTGCAAAAATGAATGAATTTTTTTTGGAGGGATGTTACATAATATATTGAACACTGCTTTACGAAAGTGAGCACTTTTATCCGGATCCTTCACACCTGGATAGGCCTCACTGGATTTCTCCAGTGAATTCAATGCAATGGCACCAGGATTTGCTGTGGAAATCCATAGGCTTCTGGTGCTCTACTGAAAAACAATTGTTCAATAAAGTGCTGCAACTACTGCAATTTTAGCAACTGCTGCACTAGCTCTCACAAGATTTGATACCATGTGAAATTCCACAGGGGTATATTACTAAGCTTGAACAAGCCTCACAATTCACTCAATTAATTGCAGAGAAGAATTAACGAGAAGTATGATCAAATTCACACATAAAACTCAAAAGATGTGGGAAACTCCTGTTGATGTATATGTAACTTCGAAATGTATTTCACATATATGTATATTGTATTCCTATAGAGATATTATTATTCCTCTATACGGAAGTGTCGTTATTTATATTGTAAGTGTCATAACTTATACTTGATGGGTTATTAGACCACCTTGTTGGGGTCATCCGTGTATAAGTCATGTGGGTCAAAGGGTTATTAGACCACCCTAGTGGGGGTCATCCCAGTTAGCATTATGTTAAGTGGTTAAGTTGAGGCCGACCTAGTTGAGTAAAGGTCAAGTCAAGTTAGTGTATAAATAGAGAGTGTGTCTCTCTCATTTTACACATTCTATTCTCTCACTCACACTTGGGAGAGTGGCGCACTTGTGGAGGAGGAGGTTCTGCTACTAGGGGAAGACTATCTCTTGTATTCTAGTTGTATCATTGCTCTATCTATCTCTGAGAAAGTTATTGGGATTTTTCACCTTTATGGTTTTCCCCAAGTAAACTCTGTGTCTCTTGTGTGCTTGCATTATTGTGTCCATGATTGATATGCTGTAGATTTGTTGTACATGTTGTTCTCTCAGTTAAGATCCTAGATCAGATTGAAGTGAATTCTAAAAATTTAACATGGTATCAGAGCTAGCCTGAAAGAAGGCATGATATGGCATGTATGACACTTGTTGCACTTACGATGCTAGGGCTTGATATAGCAAAAACCAGTCATCATAGAACTTTCAATATAAATCCATTTTGGTGAAGTTTTCAGATCTGAAACGTTTACAGGTCGAATATCAGATCCCCATGTACCTTGTGTCCAAAGGAAAACCTCTAATTCGTTTTACTTTGTGATTTATGATCTGTACAATATAGGGTTTCTGCCTCTTCTAGATCTGAGTCAAAATCAGGTGACCTTGGGAAAAAGGTCATAACTTGCGCTAGGAAGCTCCAAATGAAATTTCATAAAAAGTGATAGGTAGTACATAGAATTTCCTATCTCAGAAAAATGTTTCAGAGGCCGAAGGTGAACCAGTGACAGGTGGCACGCTGTACAAGTTTGCTCTCCTGTATTATCCCATAAACAGGTCACATTGTGACACTTGGCATAACTATCTCTCAAAGAATCCAATTGATTTCAGACCTATCGGGATGGAAAGACAGTAGATAGGGATATCTCAGGAAAATATTTCAGAGGCAGAAGTTGAACCAGTGACACGTGCAACGCCGTACAAGTTCACTCTCCTGTATTATCCCATAAATAGGTCACGTTGCGACACTTGGCATAACTCTCTCTCAGAGAATCCAATTGAGGTCAGACCTATCGAGATGGAAAGATAATGGGTCAGGCTATTTCAAGAACATTTTTCAGACCCTATGGATGGAAAAGTTCAGAGTTACACCAAAAACAAATAGGTACATATTTCTATCAAAACAGAATTATTTTTGAGCACCTTCATTCATGGCTTCCGGAATTTAGGGATTCGGAGAAAGTTGGAATTTCTCTAATCGGAGACCAAGGCTAGATGCTACTCATCAAAATCAAAATTTAGAGACCATGATCAGATTTTTTGGTTGGGCAGAAGGCTGGGCTTGATCAAACCCCAGTTCAGGACTTTGATCGGAAAGATGGAAAATTAGGGCTTCTGCAAAACTTGGAATTTTGGAAATCTGTGAACACGGCTGGAAGCTCCTCAGAAAAATCAAAGATTAGAGCTTTGAATCAAATATTTTGGTTGGGTGAAGCTCCGGGAAACTCAAACCCTAATTCAGGGTCCTCCTTAGTGAATCCAGAAATATAAAAGGCAATTTCAAGGGGTGAAACTTTGTAGTTTTCAAATTTTGAATATACCAACTTGATCAACTCATCAAGACGCATATTGATATCCTTTCAGAATTTTGAAATTCAAAGTTTGAATTTTTGGGGTTTCCTTGACAAACCCTAATCCAACTCCAGGTCCAGTTCTTGCAAATCAAGTGGATTGGGTTAATCCTAGAAGAAGACGGATTGGTCACCTGCATAAGTGAAGAAGTTCCTGTCTGAGAGGGAGATGAGGCTAAGGCCTTCCATAAGAAGATTACAAGCAATCTTGATAGGTATGGCTTACAGGTATGTTTCATGGTTAATTTTATCATATGTTTGTCTTCATATCATTACAGTACAATCTTGATTAATTACTAGACTTGTCGTATCACCTTAATAGAAGATATTCATTTATTAAGGTTTTGACACTTATGAATGTACTAATGCATTGTGATGTTGTATGAGGTTTATGTTGTTCGCTAACATAAAAGGTACACCAAGAAAGACAAATCATGTTCTACTTCAAGAACATATGATCATGGTGACATGAAGACAAAGATTCATCCATTGTCATGGATCACATAGAAGATCTACTTTCGAGGTATGTATAACTTGGTCCTACAATGGTTAACCTATGAGACATGTAGGTTACTAGCACAAGTCACTAAAGAGAACCAGAAGACATTATGCGGGTATGTTATACATAACTAGCTAGCATGCTAATCCAGATATGTTTTTCCTATATCAAGCTAGAATCCTACCTTGTGTTAGGATATTATATTGTTGTGTTGTTGATAATGATTATTCATGAAGTCGTAGGTTTGAATAGTCATGGTTGTATGCATATTATGTTTCTTACCATAATTGATGATATGACTAACCAGAAGAATCATGAAGGTATAGGTTTGAGTAATCACAGGTTTATGCATTGATGACTTAACTAATCAAAAGAGTCCTATGATCAAATAAGAATATGCATGAGTAAAAGAAGACTTCCCTGAAACCTTGAATACTAATGTTTATTATCTATGAATGATCATGACTATACATGTTTAAGATTATTGTGTTTTGATAGTATTAAGATTATACTAATAAATGTGTGATTATGTATGAGACCTCAAGGATAACACAATGATGATACTAATAAGCATGCATAGTGATTAAGGATGGATGTAAGTTCAAGGACAGGTAATCCAGGAAGCAAAGATCAAGAGGGAGCACACTCTAGTTGTTCCTGCAAGAAAGCAAAGGAGCACACTTCAGTAGTTTCTGCAAGGATGCAGATATTCAGAGGGAGTTGACCATCTTTCTACATTCCACAATAGAAAGGTGTAGAAGAAGCTACTTTAGCAGCTCCTGCAAGGAAGCAAAGACTAAGAGGGATTCCACCCAGCAACCAAACAAAGATAAATATTTTTAATTATCATTTCTTGCATATTTGTTTGTTTAAATAAAATTGTTCAATGATGTATATGCTCATATTCCTAGACTTAGGATATGTATTGTGCATATTAGAATGATTGCATTAATGAACAATATACTACTAATATGCAAGTGATGGGTAAGTGGCCTCTGGCACTGTACAACATTCCAGTGCTACTTATCTAGAATGAAACCTCTTTGCTGACATGTTCGGAGTAGTGCAAACTCTTAACAATGTTCTGGTAGAGACTGGAAGGCATCTAGAAAGTTGTGGAACATGGATAAATGTTGTATTGAAGCATTGGCTAAGATAATTGCATGACTGTATGACATATTTCTTTATGTCTAATAATTTGTCTGAAAATTATGAGATGTTTCTAATCATGCAATTTAACTTTTTTTGTAGAAAAGACCGTATACCTTCACCTACAAAAGAAGGACTACAACATTTGTTCAAGCAACAAAATTATCTATTGAAGATATTGAAGTTCCCAGGATACGGGAAGAATGCCAATATCCATCGATCATGAAGAACTATGTTCGGGATGCGGTCCCAAGAGCTTAAGGGAAGTTTGTTGTGACTTCCAAATGGAATTATCAAATCAAGCATGCTGCAGATGGCAACATAGAGAAATATAAAAGTGATGAAATAGAAGATACACCAGATGGATTTCAAGACAACCTTCTTGAATGGTATAGCCATCTATGTGTGCAGAACTTGGTAGGATAGACAACTTTCTATCCAGTTTGGGCTTTACCAAGAGTGAAGCAGATTCCAACCTTTACTACAAGGTTGAGGAAGGGAATCTTGTGATTCTACTTTTGTATGTGGATGACCTGTTTGTAACAGGAGATGACAAATTGATTTCCGACACACAGCGGAAGCTAGCTGCTAAGTTCGAGATGAAGAACTTGGGGATGATGCACTATTTGTTTTTGGCATGGAGGTGTGGCAGAGTGCAGATGGAATCTTCCTTGGACAAGGGAAGTATGCAGTAGAGATCCTGAAGAGGTTCGGGATGATGGATTGCAAGGACATGGATACACCTATGGCATTGAATCTAAAGCTTCTTTTTGATGCTTCATCTGAGCCGGTTGATGTCTCTATGTATCATCAGATGATTGGGTCCTTGATGTACCTGATGAACATGAGACCAGATATTTGATTTGCTGTGAAAACATTAAGTCAGTTCCTGACAGATCCGAGGAGTGTTCACCTGGTTGCTGTAAAGCATGTTCTAAGGTACCTGAAGGGTACAGTGGATTATGGGCTCAAGTATGAGGTGAATCAAAATTTTAACCTACAAGGTTATGTTGACTCAGATTGGGCTAGCAGTGCTGCAGATAGAAAGAGCACATCTGGGTGCTGCTTCAGTATGGGATCAGGTGTGATCTCTTGGTTTAGCAGGAAGCAGTCTTGCGTAACACTGAGTACAGCTAAGGCAGAGTATGTTGTAGCCTGTTCAGCTAGTTGTGAGGAAGTATGGCTATGGAAGCTACTGTCTGAGTTATTTGATCTCTCGTTGTATGCTACTGGTATCTTTTGTGATAACCAGAGTTGTGTGAAGCTGTCCGAGAACCCAGTGTTTCATGATAGGTCGAAACACATAGAGATCAAATATCACTATATCAGGGATATGGTGCAGAGAGGAGCTGTGAAGCTCCTGTACATTGCGATGGATGAGCAGATTGCAGATGTGCTGACGAGACCACTAGCCAGAGTGAAGTTCGAGTACTTCAGAGAGAGGCTTGGTGTTCTTCGGATTGATGACACTTCGAGGAAGAAGTGATGGACACATTTGCAGAGGCCATTCCAAGCATGTTGGAAGGAGGATCCTTCACATGGCTGTGGATGTAAGTGCTGGATGATGAGCATGAGGACGATGCTCCAGTTACTGCTCTGTATACGCATCAGGATGATGCTAGATATGATCAGTTGGATCATTTATATGTATATGTATGTGTGCATCATGTTGGATGTTGGATATGATCAGTTGGATCATTTATGTATGTACGCACCATGTTGGATGCTGGATATGATCGGTTGGATCATTTGTATGTATTTTGTTTATGCATCATGTTGGATGCTTGGACCATGTATCTGTATATGTATCAGGTGGATACATTGTATGATCAGGTAGATCATGTATGTTGATATGTATCATGTATGATCAGGTGGAACATGTATCTGTATATGTATCAGGTGGATACATTGTATGATCAGGTAGATCATGTATGTTGATATGTATCATGTATGATCAGGTGGATCATGTATTTGTATTTGTATCAGGTGGATACATTGTATGATCAGGTGGATCATGTATGATGATATGTATCAGGTAGATACTTGGTATGCATCAGGTAGATGCATGATATGATCAGGATGATCGTGGATGACTTGCAGCAAGATGTTGCAGTGATGATGATCAGGATGATCATGTATACATCAGGATGATGTATGGTGAGTATTAGGTTAATACCCTCTGGCCGTGGATCAGGTTGTGCAGATGAGCATATAATTTGGCCCTGGGAGATTTGCAGATAGTCTTTCGAGGTTTTTCCTATGGCATATAATTTGGCCTTGGGATATCTGCCAAATGCTCTTTCGAGGTTTTGCTCTAGGAGGACATATAATTTGGCCTTGGGAGATCTACAGATAGTCTTTCGAGGTTTTGCCTATGGCATATAATCTGGCCCTGGGATATCTGGCAGATGCTCTTTTGAGGTTTTGTCCTATGGCATATAATATGTCCCTGGGAGATCCGATAGGTTGGGCTGTGTGCCCGTAATAAGTCCTGGGATGCTCTTGCGAGGTTTTGCCATGACCACATATAATCTGTCCCTGGGAGATCTTATAGGTAAAGCTGTGTGCTCGTAACAGCCTGGGATGCTCTTGCGAGGTTGTGTGGTGACAACATATAATCTATCCCTGGGAGATCCTATAGGTAGAGCTGTGTGCTCATAACAGCCTGGGATTCTCTTGCAAGGTTTTGTGGTGAGGTCACATATAATATGGCCCTGGGAGATCCTATAGGTAGAGCTGTGTGCTTGTAACAGCCTGGGATGCTCTTTCGAGGTTTTGTGATGCATGTAATAAGTCCTGGGGATTCCACCGAATGGCTAGTGATGACGAAGACCTGCAGGTGGTGGGCCTGCATCCAGTATGAAAAAGGAATGGCTCTGTAGAACTTCCTATGATGAGTAGATTCAGAGATTGATTGAGATAGCAACAGTAGTGATGATGATCCAGAGAAGAAGACTTGTGCTAGAAGACCTGTGTCGGGAAATACCTTCCTAGTTAAGAGGGAGTGTTGATGTATATGTAACTTTGGAATGTATTTCACATATATGTATATTGTATTCCTATAGAGATGTTATTATTCCTCTATACAGAACTGTCGTCATTTATATTGTAAGTGTCGTAACTTATACTTGATGGGTTATTAGACCACCTTGTTGGGGTTGGCCCTGTATAAGTCATGTCGGTCAAAGGGTTATTAGACCACCCTATTGGGGGTCGGCCATGTGGGTCAAAGGTTTATTAGACCACCCTAGTGGGGGTCGGTCCAGTCAGCATTATGTTAAGTGGTTAAGTTGAGGCCGACCTAGTTGAGTAAAGGTCAAGTCAAGTTAGTGTATAAATAGAGAGTGTGTCTCTCTCATTTTACACATTCTATTCTCTCACTCACACTTGGGAGAGTGGTGCACTTGTGGAGGAGGAGGCTCTGGTGCTAGGAGAAGACTATCTCTTGTATTTTGGTTGTATCATTGCTCTATCTATCTCTGAGTAAGTTATTGGGTTTTTTCACCTTTATGGTTTTCCCCAAGTAAACTCTATGTCTCTTGTGTGCTTGCATTATTGTGTCCATGATTGATATGCTGTAGATTTGTTGTACATGTTGTTCTCTCAGTTAATATCCTAGATCAGATTCAAGTAAATTCTGAAAATTTAACAACTCCTCGTGATACATTCATCAGTTGTAAGCTGGAAAAAATATGGCAATACAATAGAATGAATTCGAATACCTTATATAGGATTTGAATTGTCCTCAAGGCATGGCTTAGTCTGCATTGAAACCATCTCCCAATAAGGTCTAGTGGCCACCGATGGTTAATGATCAGCCAGCTAGAGTAGAACTGAGCATAACTGAACCATGTGAGCACAAAAGTAGGGAAGGAGACTCCAAGGAGGGCGCATACTAGCTATCAGTGGTCAAGGAGGACACTTCTAGTCTCTCTAGTAGTCAATCTAAGAGCTACAGTCAGTTAACTAAGTAATCAATCCTCAAATCAAGGAACTGACTGATAGATCTCCTAAATATGTGGAGGAGGAAGAAGTTGTAACTCCACTGATGAGAACAAGAGCACATCGGTGACTAGGAGGGCTAATGACGACCATAAACAAGCTCCAGGGGGTACAAATTAGGGACTAGGTTCTGGGAGACTCCCATATTGTTGACTGAATGAATGCAAAATGCATGCAATGCATGCAAATACAAGTGATGATGTTGAGAATATTCCAACAGAAACATGTATACCTAAGTAAGGTAACATTATTCTTATTCTTCATAGATATAACTACTCGAAATAAATATATATAAAGGGCTAGGCCAAGTTAAAGTTCTGTAAAGTAAACTGCAGTCACTTTCTAATTGGGTAACAAAGTAGTAGTCCTAGAGGGTTTGGAGTTGGACGTCTAACTCTCTACTTTAAATTACATGGAAAGGTGGCCATGCTCCACATGGGTTCTGCTACATTAGGAATCATAGCAAATGAAATAAGTGCTAAAAATTAATTTTAAAACCATATTAATAATATAATAAGATGAGCCTTCTCAATATTGTTCAAAATTCAATTTATAGAGTTCAATATTAAAATTTTTAGTAAAATATATAAAATAACACAATTTTTAAAAAAGCAGAAGTGAAAACATACAAAATAATACAATTTTAAAACATCGTTGTTGTGATATTATGAAAAATATATAATATTAAGTGAAAAATATATAAAATAATACAAGAAAAACTATTATTATGATGCACATACCTAAAAAATCAAATAGTAATTGAGTGTGAGATGGTTTGGCCAATGTTTATAATATGCTCCATAATTAGCACCACTAGCAACCAGGTCAAGTTTAGCTCAACCACACAAACAACTAACTAAGCTAAGCAACAAACCAAACGTTCCAGTTTTCAACAGCGAGATAACCCAACCCTTTATAATATATGTTTATGGTGGCTCAGCTCTATGAACAAGAGGTGAGACAAACTCTCATGGAGGAAATAATCATTAGGGGAGGTGTATTTTTTTGTCTAGTGACGATGTGGACTTATGCAGGTGCTTGGTACACTGATGGTATTTGGGTAGTTGTATCATTCCGTTGCCCAAGAGGAGCCATATAAGGTTAAGTTCAATATTGTTTTTACACAATAAGAGAAGGATCAAAATATCAAGAGTGTATGATATACCCTATGAATGAAGAAGCCAAGAAAGGGTGGAAATAGCTTGAGCATGATTTGTTGATAACGATAGAAACATCCTGAGCAAGGGATAGTAGTGGAAGCAACATGAGTAGGGGTTATTACTTTGATTCGAACTTGTGATTTCAATAGGAATGAAACCAAAATATTATACTACTAGAGGGTGGGTATAGCAGAAACCAAGGATAATTATAAGAGCTCAGTACCAAAAACTAAAGAACTCACAATCTCATCCTTCATGGTGAGTTCAAATTTCCAAGAAGCTACCTCTTTTCAACATAGGAAGTGGAGATAGGAGCTAACTAGGAAAATTTCCAAAGATGGAAAGAAAAATGCACCAATTTTCTTTGGCAATGAGGATTCGAGACTTGAGACCCTTTTTGATCCATCTTCAATAATGAGTTCTACAATCCAACAATCCAATTACAAATGAAATTGTAGTTCCCTTAGTATGTAAATGTCGACACACTAGAGTGACAATTTCCCAACACTCTCTTTTGCTTCTTCAAATGGTTTACATTACTTCTTCCCCTTGAGTTCCCAGTTCCCAATGCTCTCCTTTGCTTCTTCAAATGATTTATGGTACTTCTTCCCCATTGAGTGCCCACTATCCATTTCTCTCTTTTGCTAACGGGTTACAATACCTCTTCCTCTCTATTAAGGTTCAGAGCTATCTAAACCTTGGCATGAGATTCCACCCCTATCCAACTACCATAACTATGGCTGTACTAAAACACAAAACAAGGTAGAAATATGAAATTGGAACAAGCTCAAAGTCGATGGTGACCATGGAACCAACCTAAGTAAAGGTTGATGAGTTTGGAACAAAGATAAATAAAATTTAAAAGCTTAAAACTACTTCAATTTCAACTTTCTCATAATCACATTTATAAATTTCAATAACCATATGAATCATAGTTCTTGATCCGGATTCCCAAATTCCTATCACTTGGTTGCATTAGTTATAAACCTTTGCAAAATCTTGTGAATCGATTCTAATTTATGATCATCCACTATACAATTTAATTCTAGATTGTGTGATTGCATTCACTATTAATATATTACTTAACTTATCTTACAGATAGATTGGTTGGGATTTGAGAAGGAATACCTATCAAGTTAGCATCAAGTGTTTGAAGGATATTGTTAATTGATTCAACTATGATAGCTTGTCGAATCACAACCATCATTCAACTATGATAGCTTACTGAATCACAACCATCATTCAACTATGATAGCTTGCTAAATCACAACCATCATTAATTCATCGGATTGCAAATTAATTCTTGGTTGCAATGTGTGTCACCCGTGATTGTTGGTTATAACCTTAATACCTTATGGGTTAATTTTTGATCGCTTTTCCATAGTTCAAGTCGAAATGAGCACTAAGTGGCATATTGAATCCAACATTTAAAATTAATTTTAAATGTTTCAAAGTTTCATCATGATTTAAATTTCATTTATGATTTTTATGGAATGTTAATCATAATTTGAGGTTATTAAAATTTTGAGGATTTTGATGTTTCTAAAGTTGCCATATAATTTAAGTTTCATACATTATATAATAACAATATGTAGAATTTTGAAAACAATTTGGAATTCCTGAGGATGGGCTACGTTATTTAGCTCAAAACATCGATTTCAACTCTCTTACATAGGTTTCCAAATTGTTTTCAAAATGTCTAACTGTGAAAAACTTAACGACAATATGTAGAATTTCATATAATTTTTTAAATTTCATCCAAACGATTGTGAAGATGAATGACTACTTCACATTATTGATTTTAAATATATTAAATTTTACTGTAAATGATATCCATATTACAATTAGATTTATTGAGTTTTCTATCAATACAAAAAATGAAATTTTCTACCACTTCATTATAGATTAAAAGGCTTCCCCTTTTTTGTCAGTTTGTGGCAGTTGTGGTTGATGAAAATGCTAAGTCTAATGTCAATATTAATGTCAGAATAAATTATTAGTTATCTAGTGTTTTGACGAGGATTCTATTCTCATTCATTATTGATCTTGCGGGTTAAACAAATAATTATATTCTCATTCATTGCTCATCTATAGGTTAGGTTAAGTTAGTGTGTTAAGTGAGTGGATCGCACGTGTCACGAGTCAAATTCCTAGCGTTATGTGTTTGGTATGAATTAATTTTGATAAAATAGTTGGTATTTTTCCTTTCTTTATGCTTAATCGTCAATTCTCAATAGTAAAAAAAATTGACGGGATAAAATTAGAGTAGCCCTTCATTTGAAAAGTTACAAAATAACTATCAATTTCATTATGGAAGGGCTTGATGCAATTTTTTTTTTTTGCATGACAAAAATTGATGTCCCTTCTATGAAGAGTAAATGGATTCTAAAGGCTAGTGAAGGCTTCACATTTGAAGCTTGGATCCATTCCTCATTGAATTAGTACAAAGTGGCAGGGATCCATTTGAATTAGATTGGGAAACGCAATAGTCAAAATAAATCTAACACACCCCTTTGAAAAATACATTTTAAAGTGCATATTAACTATGAAATAAAATAGCGGAAGCATAAAATATTTCATGAAGACCCATTAAATCTTTTATCAAATGTATAAAACTCATAATATCAGAAGCATAGACTAATCTATGAGACATTTGTTTAATAAAATTTCCTACAAATTAGTTTAATGCACAAATTCAAAGTTTATAGTAACCCCCTGCATAGTAAGAACTATACAGTAAAACTCTTGCTTATGGACTACACGTAAAACTACACAAATTTAGAGCATAGCCATTTTTAAACATTTAAATTAACATGCCTTTATTTATTTGTCTACCCATTAATTAGGTTAAAAGTAAATAGAACTTCGAATTATTCTTTTCCTTTCAAAACTTACTATATAGTAATATTCACGTAAAAATAAAAAGATTAAGACATATATTTATGCACCCATGTACTAATACCAAATTATGCTATTTTTATTAAATACGTTTACTCGACCATAATAAATTTTGGCCTAGAAATAATATTTCTAAATCTTTCATTATAAAACCTTATTCCAAGGAACTCCGACCATTTTCTTTTATAGACTATGCTAGAGGAGTCTATTGGACTGGCAGACTAAAACCTCCGGTCGAGTTAGTGTAGTCAGTTGGTTGACCAACTAAACAAAGTTAGTGTAGTCAGTTGGTTGACCGACTAAACAAATACTTGTCTAACTTCAACCTAAACAAATTCTTGTCTAACTTTGACTCAAAAAAAAAATTGTGGGTTGCCGACTAACCGGACAATTATGAAAATGGTGAGCTTTTAAATATAAATATATAGTTTACTTCGACTTAAACAAATATTTGTCGGTTGCGGACTAACCCGACAATTATGAAAATAATGAGCTTTTAAATGTAAATATATAGTCTACTTCGACTTAAACAAATATTTGTTGATTGTTCCAAATATTTCCTTAAGATAGAAAAATCATTATTTTTCCTAGTATATGCATATTTCCATTTCATTATATATGTCTAACTTGGACTAAAGCATGAATTTGTAGTTATACCACTCCAACCCTTGGTTTTGAAATTAGCAATACCACTCATTACAAAACTCCTAAAAACATGCCTTAACTCAATGTATTGTTTATCATTTAATTAATTAATACAATTAAGACTTAAACATCTAATCTCTTCAAGTAAACAAATCAGTCCATTGTTTTATTTAACCAAAAAAAACTTTGGTTTTAATGAATCAAATTAGCCTATGATTTTCAATTTACCTATTAGACAAATTGGTCGAACCCATATTCGACTCATTCACCAAAACTTTATTAATTACTTATATCAAACCATAGAATTCACTTTTCCCAATTAACTTCGGCTTATAATTTCAAATTCAATTGGGCAATTTCAACCATTTCATTTATCATTTAATGAACTATTTCCCTTCCAACAATAATCCTTATTGAAATGCATAATTATTTCTTTGAACTTAGGAGTCAAGTGCGGTAAAACAAAATTACTTTGTAAATTTGCATTATCACACTAACCTGGGAAATAAAATTTTCTTTTTGCCATAAAGCTTTAAATTAATGAAAAATGAATAAAAATCAAGCTTATTTATCCATTCTTCTAATTTTTCCAAGCCTTTTTCTCTTCAACATAGTTTCATTAAACTTTACATTTTTAAACTTGGAATTAACAATTTCTATAGGAAATTAATGTTATCTTCGACTTAAATAAAGAATTGGCTTGAATAAAATTTCTAAGCAATATAGCATAATTATTCTTACACTTATTTCATGCCAGTGAACTAACCAGGTAAAATATGAATTCCTACCTTGTATTCAAACTCAATAAATTTAACAAGGAAATCATTCAAAGCTACAACATTCTCCTATTCTCCTATTCACCACTGCGTTTTTTTCCTCTCTTCCCTTCTTCGCTATTTTTTTTTTTGTTTTTTCCTCTTTACGTTCTTTTTTTTGTATGCATGCTTCCCCAACAACACTTGTCAATTTTCCATTAACCTCTTAATCTCTCTCTTAATTCCCTTTTTAACTTCAAAAAATGGTTTAAGGAATTAATTAGTAAAATGTATGGGTTTCTCAAAATTATAAGGTAATAAGGTTTAAATAGGGTCATAGATAGATTTTAGGTTATATGCCACCCGCCACCTTACTGGCCTAGGTGAATACATAAGTCCCTGTTCATTCAGCGTGTTGGTTCTTCCATTGCCAGTTTATTTTTTTTATATTAACAGAGAAAAATACAACATGAGTTATGCCTCATAGGCACTCCTATTATTTTACAAAATTATATTAACAAAATAATTGGGTTTAAACTAGGAGTGTTACAATAAAAACACTGAGAGTACAAGATTTATATTATTAAATGGATTTAAAACTCTATAAATTAGCATACAGTACCAATCAATACCAGGAGGAGTAATTAATTTCTCAAATATTGTATATGTCGATAGGCGATGTATTATTGTGTTCGCTTCATCCTTGACGACCTATTACTTTGGTTTACCAACTATTATTCTCTTTATGTTTTAACATTTTAACCAAACTTTATGCGGCTATCCTAAGTTCTGACATTTTAAACTTCCATTGGTGATTGAATTGGGGTCTTATTGCTCAATCAGTGGAAGAACACTTGGATTCCATCTAGAGCATTGAATGAGCATTAAATAACCCCATATATCGATACAAACCGGCATTAAATAATTTCATGACTATACAAACCGCCTTTGCACTAACTGCACTCATTCTCATTACTGCTAGTGCTCGCAACAGCCTTCTTCAAACTATCGTGCAATGTTCATTGTTGTTGTTTGTTGTTTTAGATTGATGATAATTCATCGGATAGATTTTCCAGGTGCAACAATTATCTTTTCCTTTCACTATTCTCCACTCATAGTATTGTTATCTTTTCCATCCACTATTCTCCACTCACAGTAAGCATGCGACTCTTTAGCTCAATATTTGTCTTCCTTTAATATTTTTCATCTGTTGTTTCCCAGTCACAATAAGCACATGTCTCTTCAACTCGATCTTTTTCTTTCTTCTTTAAGCACATGTCTCTTCAACTCAATCTTTTTCTTTCTTCTTTATTCTTGCAACGACACTGCTATCTTTAAATTGACCTCTCAACTAAGATCAATGCTTCACAATTTTGAGATTTTAACAATATAGCATGCTTATGATTAATATGATCTTTCATATCATTTCAATTTCAAAAATTTATGTTTCATACTTGACTAAATAGGGCCTAGCTCATCATATCTCTACTTTTAATATGATATCCTTCAAAGCATTTAAATTTTGGAAATTTATATGTAACAACCTTCAACGCATTTAAATTTTGAAAATTTATATGTAAAATTCTGCTAAAAGGATTTTTGGAAATTTCAATAACAATCATGATCTTTATCTTTAAAACTCAGATGATTTCTGATACTTTAGATGCAAATTTTGATATATGTGAGATGATTTCAGATCCTTTATGCTAATGTATCCAACGAGAGGCCACAAAGGCTTTTCTTCTAACATTTGAAAAGCATCATGCAGAGATGCAATCCAAAATTGATGCAGAGGTATATATTTAGCATTGTAGATATTATTCTTCAAAGATTTAGGTGAGTGTTATTGTCGACACCTTTAATTTACTAACATATTGTAATTTTTTTTTACATTTTTTTTGTAGGTTTTCATACTTTTGAGGGAGGCATATGAGCATGTCAAAATACTGCTGAGAAAGGTACCACACTTAACATTATCTTCTTCTGACTATAAATAAAGTTGGAGATTTTAATAGCATAAAGAAGGTAACCACATTAGCGATTCCATTGGTCTCATTCTTTCATTATATTATACTATATCATA
Organism: Larix kaempferi; assembly: GCA_027924585.1. Lineage (NCBI taxonomy): Eukaryota > Viridiplantae > Streptophyta > Pinopsida > Pinales > Pinaceae > Larix > Larix kaempferi. Next base: position 62,144,491 of record BSBM01000370.1, on the reverse strand, counting down.
TATGTATGGTAAATTACGTAGAATAAAATGTTATAGGGATGGCCTAAGTTGGAGGCACTACTTGTTTTGTTTTAGATATATAAAGCATATTTATATTAGAAAAACCATATGGCCTAAGTTGGAGGCACTAGTAAAATGGAAGTCTAGGGGATTATTTCTTTGTTTTTGTCTTGGAAGCACTGTCACATCTCCCTTCCATCAATCCAAATTAAGGGAGGGAACATGAACTAAATCCAAGCTTCCAAATTTAGCCCCGTTATCATTTTACAAATTCATAGCAAATGGAACATGTGTGCAAATGCATAATCAAATAAACAAAGTGGAAATAAACTCTACTACACACATCTAGCATGCAACCACAAGGATAAATATAACAGGCATTAATTAAAGACATTTCATAATTAGAATACAAGAGAATACTTATCTTGAATTGAAGTTGTCTCAAGCAGCTGGCTATGCAAGTGCAACATTCCACCCAACCATAAGCAAGTTGTGCTCATCAATCTCTCAACATAGCTCCCACCCCTGAGCTGGGCATGATTTCCACAAGGAAAAGGGAACAACAAACACACACACAGCCAAGTATATACCACATCTCATCCAAGCTAGTCCACAGTTGGGTTATAGGATGTCAAGGCAGTAGAGGAAAATGAATTATTAAGATAGTGGGCTCAATCCATAGAGCTATCGGAACCTATACAAGATTAGCTAACTTCACACCCACAATACCTACAGACCCAACACAAGGAAGATATCCCCTTCACTAATCCACAATCCCTTCGGACATGCCTTCTCTTACAGCGTATTTTTCCACCTAGTGAGCATCAGCATTGATTGGCCTTCAGTATCCATTGTATTGACTTAGATCCATTATTTTCCCTTAAGGAACCAAGTTTCCCTATTTTTGTTCCTGTACACTTGATGTTCCATTATAGCTAGGGTACGCGCAGGCTGCACCTAATTAGCCCGCATACATCGAGTTACATGGTAAAAAACAATAAAAACTATATTTTTACTCCCAAAAAGTGGTCTTAGGGTGACCTTTGGCTCTCCATATACCCCGAAACGACTCAATTCGACCTTTCACTTACCTTTGGAAGTCTATATATTGAGCCCTTATGGTGTATGGAAGGGAGGAGAAAGAGAGCAACATAACACTAGTGGATTTTTTTCGTGACTTGAGTCTACACTCATTGATCCTTGTTGTTGTGAACTTCTTATGTTTACCTACCAAACTCCTTTCATAGTTTGAGTTTGCCATTGCATGGGGGGTTGAAGTGGTGGAGGCACAAGTGGAGACACCTAGTTCTTGGTTCAGATTGGTTGCCGGCAAGAGGTTGTATCATGTACTTCATGTTATTAATTAATGGAAATACTCATTTTCTTGTCCAATTGATGTTGTGAATTTTGTTTAAATTACATTGGGTTACATTTGCTTATGATTTCATGGACCATGTTATTGATTATGCTAATATCTTTCACATATTATATACACTTGCTTGTATTTGTTGTTGAGACTAATCTACAGGTTCAAGTGTAGAGGTTGAAGGCTCAACAGGGATCTACTTCGAGCATCTGGTTGAATGTTGGTCTTTTCTCCATTATCTTACGATCGCCATTTATATAGCATTGTTTTGAGAATTGAGTAGTGTTCTATAAGTCATCTGTCTGTTGTGGTTTGTCACATGCCATAGGAAGTTTTTCTCCGTAATAGAAATGGCGACTCCGCTGGGGAGGAACCTCCATTTTGGGGACTTTTAGGCAATTTTCTTTATTTTGAGTTGCTGTGTGTCGAGCTTCTGTGTCATTGATTGGTCATTGGGATTTACATTAGAAAACTAGATTTTTCTGGGCTTTTTAACTCTTCTTGGTCTCATCTTCTTTTACCTGTACGCAGGTCAACTTATTCTTTCCCATGTCTACCCACTAGTGTTTATACTATAGCCTGCGTCTACCCGCTAGTGTTTATACTATAGTCCGCGTCTACTCGCTAGTGTTTTCACCTTGGGTTGTTGCTGGGTTGGTTCTGAGTGTTCCTGAGTCTTAGTTGGCCTGTTTCCTAACTGTTCCATGCTCTGTTTGTGACCAGAAACTCCTCTTTCTTTAGTTTTTGAGCCTTTTGGTTTCCCACCATTTTTTGTTTTTATAGTTCATTAGCTTGGCTGAGTCTTACTGTTTGGGATTTGTTGGGTTGTCTGTGTGATATGCTCTGTATTTCTTTACGGAATAGTTAAATTTTTCTTGCATTTTTTCATTTCATTATATTGAAAAAATACAAAAACATTGTTTTGCATTTTCCTTCCATTTATAAGAGAAAAATAAAAAAACATTTTGCTTTATGTTCTGCATTTTGCATCAGAGTGCTTGTGATTTCATAAAGGACTTGCTTGTGCATTCAAATTTTAAAGAGTTTGCATTTTATTTCAAACCATTGGATTGATTGGCATATTAGTAGCATGCTCTTTTATTGAATAGATGAGTCTAGTGTTTTTCGATTGTGCATACCATTGAGTCTTATACATCATCAGTTTCATGACCATATCATTTGAGTAATTACAGCCATTTAAAATCAATGCTTAATCTTAAAATTGATTAGAAACAATTTTCTCTTTGATAGGGTGCACCAACTAGCTTAGGTTTAGAGTCTTGGAATAGATCATTCTGAGTTAACAATCCAAGACTATTGAACCAACATTATGTGTCTGACCAGGGAATGGTGAAACCCATGGTATACATTAGTGTTATCAGGAAGCTCTACTCAAACCAAAGTTAAGCATGAGGTCACGGGAGGTTGGTTGTGGAGATATCCCTCCAATACTAGCTGAATGTGGGATATATTTCCAGGATTTATTTGTGTACGGGGGATCTTGGGGGATTTGACCCTCTTGATTTTCGGGCTTAGCTACCCTACCCATACAAAGGATCCCACCCGCGACTATACACCTGAGCATTGGTTATACGTGGTGGCCTTAGTTGCTTTACCTAGGTATCACATAGGGCATTCGTTGCGGTTATTATGCGATTGTCCTAAGTCAGATAGGGGTTGGACAACACAGTTTCCTGTTGTATAGGGATTTGACCCTGTGCACATAGTGAAGTCTGGGAGCCCTTATAATTGATTTTGTTACCTCTAGTTATAGTTTGCGAGTCTCAAGCCTCTCCTAGGCGAGACATACTGGCTGTAGTGTTGGGAGGTCCCTTGAGCCAATCCTGTTTGTGTGCATTTGGCTGTATTTTCCTTAGGTGTGTGCTCTTTGATCGTTAGTTGGCCGTTAGGAGGCATTTTGGTTTTTTGGAGTTATCGTGGAGCGAGATCCACCTCTCCGCCAGTCTCGTCATTTGGCTGGTCTACCAGCTGGCGAGGTAGAACCTCCTTTTTATAAGAGACGCTGGAAGATCCCTGCTGATCCTTTTGATATTTCTTACGAGCTTCAAGACACTCACATTATGAATCCATCGGGTGATGTCGATGGACAAACTGCTCCTTCCACTCCTCGGGAGGTTGGGGAGGAAGGTTCACCCCCACACGTTACTCTTTCAGGTTTTGGGTCAAACCTACCCCCGGAATCAATCCCATTTGGTGGTACGTATTCATATGGTTTCTGATATGGGATGTCAGATCTTAATAACACTACAAATCCTTCAACCACGAATCCTTTCTCACTTGGTATGCCTAGTAACAATACGAATGCTACATCCACTTTGTCTGGTAGTCAAGCTAACTCTAGCTGTGGTGCTGGGGGAACTTCTCCCTCTGGAGGTGGTGCACCCTCTTTCTCTCCATTTCAATTTGGGTCTGGTCATATTCCTTCATCTAATCCACATGTTGAAGGGGGACAACGTCCCAGGACTACCCCTAATTTCAGTGGGAACACTTCTCATAATACGGCTCATATTCCACAATTTAACCAATATGCTTCTACGCATATACCCATGACTACGACCATGTTTGCTAACCTGCATGTCCCTCCTAACATGGGAGGTGGGAACATACCCCTTACTTATGGTCATCACTCGACTTCTCCTACTACTAATAGCACTTATATGCCCCATAATTATGGTGATTATCCTTCTTATAATGAAGTCGGTTCTGGCCCTTACTATAACCCTCCTCACTATGGTGCTTACAACACACATATACCTTCGTACCCTTACACGGGTCAAGTTGGATACGGTTATCAGCCCTATGGTCATGGTCATGGTTCATATCATCCTTTAGGTCTGCAAGGTCAATCTCTTTTGGGATCTTATAATCAAGCTTTACACCTGCAGCTCCCGTTTCTTGCTTGTTTGAATCTACCAGATCTTTCGAAGCTCATGAATGATCCGGTGTGTCACGATCCTACTTGGCCTCTAGTCCCTACCAAGCTACCTTCTGACATTGCAAAGTTCGAGGGGAAGAATGGTAAGGATCTGGGTGATCATGTTACTACTTTTCACTTATGGTGCTCCTCGAATTCATTAAATCACGACTCTATTCATTTGAGACTATTTCAACACACCCTCATGGGGGCAGCCGCGAAATGGTACGTCGAGTTGCCTGGGGGAACTTACAGGAGTTTTAATGAGATAGCCTTGGTTTTCTTAGATCACTCTCAGTTGCTAGTTTGCTATGATACTAGAACTGAACTTTTATCTACCTTCCTCCAAAACAAGGCCACGCACATATCTGATCACATTCAAGAGTGGCGTCGACGGAAGAGGCTAGTGAAATCCAACATTCCTCCATACTTTTTATTGGAGTGGTTCCTCAAGTCTTTTCTTCCCTACATCTCTAAGGACATTTTGGTTTCCATCTTTATGACTGAGGAGCAAGCTATATTCAAAGCCCAGTAGCTAGATCTACTCTATACTCAGTCTGGTATCCTATACGATATTATTCCTGACACACCGCACTCACGTCATGAGCCCAAGATTGTTCTTGGACCACATGCTAATGGCATTGTTGGATCCACGAGTACTCGACCCATAGACAAGGTTACAAATCAAATGCAAAATTTTTCTATTATCCAATCTACCCTCGGATAGGCTCACGCCTCATCCACTTCCACCCAATCGTCTGATGTCCATTCTATACAGTCAGCGAACCCATCAGGTAATGAGCAACCTGGTGGAAAGAAGAAGGGTAGAAACAATCGTAAGGGTGGGAATAATGGGAATAATGGAAGTAATAGAAATACTCCTAGAAAAGAGAACACCAACCCTCCTCGGGACAGAGAAAATGCTAGTGGGGCCCGTAAGCCTAGACGTAAGGTGAAATTCCCTTGCAAACTTTGTGGGGAGGATCATCTTACTCACTTGTGTCCTCGAATTGAGGAAGCATTGAAGCATCTTGCATAGAGCCCAGTTGTATTGAAAGATCCCCTTCCACATCATCAGAATATGGCTTCGAATGCTCCCGTCACTGGCTATGGGACTAATGAAACTTCGACGTCCTCTTCTCATGCCGGTGGTTACGAATGTGTGAACATGGTTAAATATGACGTTAGTGTTGCTACTCATCAATGGGATTATGGTGCACCAAAACCGAATATGGGGAATGAGCCTCCTCCTCCTCCTGACTCTTCTCTGCATATCGAGAAGCCCACTACTATGCGGTGGATACTGAAAGGTGTTCTTAAGTGTTGCATGCATACTCCCAGTTCCCGAGCCACCCAAAACTACTCTATTGTGGAAGATTTGGGCCAAACTCCATGTGCCATGTCGTCTCTTGAGGTTTTACAGGCATGTCCTTTGCATAGGAACACCCTTTTATCTTCTTTGGGAGTCCAGGATGAGGGTAGCCCTAACATCAGTAAATTCGACACTACTGATATCCAGCCTCGCTTGCCTTACCATGTGGCTTTTCATGAAGTCCATGTGAGGTGCTTACAGAAATTCATTAAATGTACGGTGGTTGACGAAGGTGCTTCCACCTCAGTAATGTCGTTGGATTGTTGGAAAGATCTTGGCTCTCCTCCCTTGTCAAAATATATGACCATGCTTATTGCATTTGATGGTTGGTCATTTAGGCCGCATGGTATTCTCCCTTCCCTTGAGGTCCACTTGGGTGGAAAATCCATGCCTATTGAAGTCGAGGTGGTTGATGCGCCCATCGACTACAAGCTTCTTCTGGGTAGGAATTGGATCTATGCAATGAGACCAATCGTTTCCTATTTGCTCAGAGTTATTTGCTTTCCTCACGAAGGTAGAATTATGATGGTTGATCAGCTATACTTCCCTAGTTCCAATTTCGTAGCATCGCCAGGAACTATTGTTCCCTAGATCAAAGATTCTCAGCCGACAATTGGGAACATTGGTGTAGGATTGTATCCATCCATGATGGGATCATTCGACTTTGTTGCACCAATTCCCTTTATTGGAACCGTTTCTGATAGTGCACCATCCTCTTTAAGTAATGTACCTTTCCAAACATCGTATTTTAATGATTCGTGGACTTTACCATCCACGAGTTCCCCATCTGGATACATTTCGCATGTTGTAATGGCTTTGCCACTATCTGCAGCTGAGCTTGCATACCATGAAATTCAACAAGCCACTGCAGATCCGGATCTCTCCTCTTCACAGACAGAAGAGGAAGATCCCATTATGTTGTCGCGTGGGCAGCTGACTCATCTTGCTCGCAAGATTGTCTTGATGGTACTTTTCCTTCGGATGAAGCTATCATCGAGGCTATGTGTGGTAGTGAGAGGCCTTGGGAGGATTTTCATCATCATTCTTATTTTCTTCCTAACCTTGATCTTATTGAGCAAGAAGAGTTTAGGACGACTCTTGCTGAGAAGGTTGGTCACCCTGTGGCTCCTTTGGATTCACATGGGATTTACGCAGAGGGGAATATGGCTAATATCTCCCCAAACATACCAATCAACATCTCTCACAAACCCGGAAAGATTGAGAACATTTATATCGGTGTTGATTGTTCTCCCGATGAGATCTGCATATACACCGAGTTGTTCAAGGAATTTCGGGATGTTTTCGCCTGGTCATATGAGGATATGCCAGGAATAGACCCTATCATTGTCAAACATGACATTAAGACATATCCTAATGCTAATCCATTTCGACAATGTCTTTGTGTTGTGAATCCTAGGAAGGAATCCATGATTAAGGCAGAGGTGGAGAAACTACTTAAAGATGGTTTCATCTACTCGGTTCCCCTTACCGAATGGGTGTCAAATCCTGGTCCTGTGGATAAGAAGCAAGGAACCATCCATGTATGCATAGACTTTAGAGATCTGAACCGAGCATGTCCGAAAGATAACTTTCCCACTCCATTCATAGATCAAATTTTGGATGTGTGTGTGGGAAGCGAGGTTTTTTCGTTTATGGATGATTTCTCAGGATATAACCAGATCCAGATTAAGCCCGAGGATCAACATAGAACTGCTTTTATATGTCCTTGGGGTACATTTGCGTACTGGAAAATGCCCTTCGGCCTTAAAAACGCTAGAGCTACATTTCAGCGTTCTATGACCTATGTGTTTCATGACCTTAAGCGTATAGTGGAGGCTTACTTGGATGATCTTGCTGGCCATTCTCATAAGAGAGTAGACGACCCCAAGCACCTCCGCCTCATTTTCGAAAGATACCGGTGTTACAAGATTCGGTTGAACCCCAACAAGTGCATCTTTGTTGTGAAAACGAGTTGCCTTTTAGGGTTCATAGTTTCCAAAGAGGGTATAAGAGTCGATCCTCTTAAGGTTGAGGAAATACTTCAGTTGCCTCCCCCACGTAACTTAATTTAGCTTCAGAGCCTCCAAGGGAGAGACACTTTCTTACAACGCTTTATAGTGGATTATGCCATTCTTACCAAAGGTTTCGTGCGACTTTTGAAGAAGGACACTCCATTTATCTGGGATGAGTGAGCCCAATAGTCTTTCGATGCTTTGAAGAAAGCTTTGGTATCAGCCCCTTTGCTTAGTCCACTTGACTTTGCTAGAGATTTCTTTCTTTATGTGGCCGCATCTCTTGAGACGATTGGCATGGTCTTAGTTCAGGTATATGATGCGCTCCAAGACCATGTCATCTATTGTCTCAGTCGAAATCTAGTAGACGCTGAGCTGAGATACACTCACGTGGAGAAGTTGGCACTTGCGACTGTTCATGCAGTCCAGTGTTTACGACATTACATTATGCTTACGAAAACCACTGTCATACCACACATCAATCCATTTCAGTTCGTGCTCTCACGACGTCTAATTGGGGGGAAGTATAATAAGTGGATTGTTATTCTTCAGGAGTTTGATCTCGATTTTGCTTCAGCGAAGTCAGTGAAATCCTTGGTTTTCACTGAGCTCATGTTGAACTTTTTGCGACTTGATGAGGACATCGTCCATGAAGATTCCTTTGTGGATGAGCACTTATTTCTTATCTCGTCGGTGGACCCTCGGTATTGGGATATCATTGTATACCTACAAACTCTGAAGTTCCCTTCGCACTATTCAGGGGATGAACGACGACATGTGAGACATCATGCTAAAGATTATGTCATCATCGATGACACTTTGTATCGTCGGGGAAAGGACTCTATCCTTCATTGTTGTTTGAATCATGAAGAAGCGGAGTTAGTGATGAATGACTGCCATAGTGGGGCATGTGGTGGTCACTTATCTAGGCTTGCAACAGCCCAATGTATCATGCAAGCAAGTTACTTCTGGCCTTCAATCTTCAAAGATTGTATGAACGCCATGAAGAGATGTCACCCTTGCTAGGTGTTTTCTAGAAATATACACTCGCATCCTACACCCCTTCATCCGGTCGTCACCGTTGGTCCCTTCACTAAGTGGGGGGTGGATATCATGGATTGCAAACCAACTTCGGCTGGGGGGCATCACCATATCATTGTGGCCGTGGAATGCTTTTTCAAATGGGTTGATGCCATGCCGACCGTAAAAGCCGACGGTGCTACTACAGCCCACTTCGTGTTCAATCAGATTATCGCTCGATTCGGTATCCCGAAAGAGATTGTCACTGACCATGGTAGTCACTTTCAAAACAAAATGATGGCGGATTTGTCATTCAAGCTTTGGTTTCGTTAAGATCATTCATCTTCTTACTACCCCCAAGCGAATGGTCAGTTCGAGGCAATTAATAAGTCCTTAAATACCATTCTCCAACATACCATCTAGCAAAGCAAGAGCAATTGGCATACCATGTTATATCCTGCTTTGTGGGCATATCGAACCGTAGTTAAGAATACCACTGGTTTCTCACCATTTCAACTAGTACATGGTGTGGAGTTTATATTGCCAATTGAATGCGAAATCCCTTCATTGAAACTAGCCATAGAGCTCCTTCCTGACACTTCAAATGTTGAGCAATGTTTGATCCACCTAGAGCAGCTTCACGAGCAGCATCGAGATGTCGCCATGGATATAGATGCCAACAAACGTCATGTCAAGGTTCAGTATGATAGGTCGGTCCGTCCCCGACAGTATGCTGAAAGTGACTTGGTCCTCTTGTATGACCAAGCTAAGGAACCCCTGGGGACAGGAAATTTTAACCCCATGTAGCACGTCCTTACATAGTGAGGCGTGTCCTTGAGAAAGGAGGCTACGAATTGGAAGACTATGAAGCAAACGCCTTGAAGGAGCCTAGAAATGGGCTCTACCTCAAGCTTAGTTATGCTTGAGATTCTAGCTCGAGCTAATACTTTTGTATACTATTGTATAGTTGCTTCTGTACATAGTTTAGTTTTCTTTTGATTTTTTAGATCTACTGATTCGCTTTTGTTTGGTTGACAAATGTCAGCGGAATCTCCTGTGTTCTTGGGATTCGCGGATGGTGCTAGCCGTCATACGCAACGACTCACTTCTGCTGCGTGGGTTATTTATTCACTTGACCATCAGATTGTGTCTTCAGGAGGTGCCTGTCTCGGTCCTACATCCAACAATGTGGTTGAGTACAGTGTTGTAGTTGAGCTACTTCGAGATGCCATTTTGCATGGTATCCAGTCTTTAGAAGTTCGCCTGGATTCACAACTGGTTGTGTTTCAATTGAATGGCCAGTATCGCGTGAGGGATCCTACATTACTATGAAGGTTCTTAAGGGTAAGACTCTTGGAGCGTCATTTTGTTTCCATTACATACATTCATGTTCCAAGATGTTTTAATCATGTATCTGATGCATATGCTAATTATGTCCTAGATTAGCATTTGTCACATCAATAAAAGAAGCACACAAATAAACATTCATTCACACATTTGTACATACACATATAGTAGAACCGGAGAATCATAGTTTTTCATAAATAATAAGTCCAAAATGTGGTGTCACAGTACAAAACTGGAGCCCGTAGCTCTAAAAAATATACATAATTGATACAAAAATATAAGACTCTGAGATATCTAAGCCCTACGAGGGGGCCTAGCTACCTCGGTAGGATGTGTCTGAACATAGTAATGTACTGCATTGGCTATGCGCTATAGTAAATGCACCCAGGTGCTCGGTACTCGTACAGCATGTCATTGCATCCCCTTTGGCAGATGCTCCACCTCGATGAGCGGTACTCTAGTAGTCATGCGGGTCAAGTTGACCTGTACTGTCTCTAGCATGCTCTTTGCTGTAGTTCCAACCACCTCTCCACCCCTGCCTCAACGACAATGTCTCGGGTATCCCTTTGGTCTTCGCGGACCAGCATCTGCAAGCAAACAGTCATATATTAAAATGTGACACTACACCAAAAACATTTTTTCATTCATTTATAATAAAAAATCCAAAAAATTAAATACACAAAACATAAAAAGAGTAACATACTGATGTCTCTGAATGCGGCCCCTGGAGGGAGTGACATGTCACGGTCTCCCTGGTAGTCTATCCCCTCATATGGGTAGTCATCGATGGCGATGACCTGTCGAGCCCACCAGTGGAAGAACTCATCTAAATATGGTGACGCCTATCGGCAACCACCCTGTCGCGTTATTACTTCATCCCACTAGGTCTGGGCTAGATCACAGAGACTATGCGGAGGGATTTCAACCCTTAAACTAAGCCCCGGAACTCTCTCGAAGAGGAAATTGCAGAGTATACTACCAAAGCCAAAGTTCTTTGCCAGTCCAAGCTTGCACCCTGTTAACTGGCTCTTCATGGTAACCAGTAACATTGTGCACCAGTCGTACACTATAGGTCTCATGCACTCTGTTGTGTAGAACATCACCGGCCTCGAATCCTGATGTAAAGCCGCTGAACCTGTTATTCTCACAAGGGTGAGCACTATTATCTTCATGCTTAGGCTCACAATGGCCTCAATAGGTATCTGACTCACCACCTTTTGGGTACCGGGAAGACAATACCGATCTATATAGTCAGTAATGGTGATCACACCACCTACACTCCGGGACTGAAGGCTAGTAACATCCCTTCGACGGGACAACCCTGTGATAAAGTATATATCATCCACCTCTAGTGAGAGTGGTTGACCATACAAGTCAAAGTTCTGCACGTCTGCATCCCAGTAATCAATCAATCTACGGAGTAATTGGTTTTGGACCCTTTGTTAGGATATTCCTATACTCCATCCTAGTCCTACTAGCTTTCCAGTCATTTTCATTTTCAGTCATGCATACAAAATTAGGGTTTGCATGCAATTAGGGTTTGCATGCATTCTAGGTCATTAGTCCCAACACCTAGTCATCAGCAAACTAGCCCCCAGAGCTTCTTTCAGATCATTTCTAGCCCTCCCAGTGACTAATGCGCCCTCCTTTGCCTCACTACATGACAAGGGCGCCTTCTTCACCTACCAGTCCAGTTATATTCAGTTATATTGAGTTATCTTCAGTTATTCCCTTGATTTAAGGCTTAAATGACTCTTTACTGAGTTTATCACTCTGTTGGACCTCCAATGAGACTAGATTGACCATTCTGACTCCAGTTGACTCCTATGGCGCCCCCACTGAGCCTCCTTCACTATATTAGTGCTTCCATGTGCCAGTTACACCAACCACATTCAGTTAGACTCAGTTTGACTCCTGGTTGATCATTACTTGTGCATTGATGACTTCACTGATAAGAAGGTGGACTCCTAGTTAGGCATTGATGACTCTCCACTGATTATGGATCTGTGCATGAAGGCTAATTTGAATTCCTCCTAGTGAATTCGAATCCTCATACTCAGCATTGTATATTTACCTGTTTACTATTCAGTTTAATGTAACATGTGTAATTATTCTACCTCAATCAGAGTTTCTTTGGATCTAAGTTCTATTGTTTGTCTCTTCTTCTATTATTCCTAAATTCTTTCATTGTGAGGTTTACATCATCTCTTTGGATCTTATGTGGGCAATTTCACATGGTATCAGAACCACTTGAGAGTTTATTCTACCTCCATTCTTGAGAGTTTTTTGCAGGTATTTCGAAGTTCTAGTAGTTGCAGCAGCAGATTCAGCGGTTTCTTTTTGCACTTGTTCTAACAGTCAAGATGAGCAGTTTGAATGCTTCTCCTTCTTCTTCTTTGATCCTCACTCCATTCAACTACTTTGAATGGAAGGATATGATTATATTTCACTTGTATCACAAGAGTCTAAATCGAATAGTATTTGAAAAAGATGATATTCCTCATCATGCTGTTGAAAGAACCAAGCATCTAAATAAAATGGATGAGGCCTTTAGATTCATATGCCTCCATATGTCAGAAGATCTACTATTTCATGCTGAAGGAGTTAAGACTACAAATGAGTTATGGACAGAATTGGGGAATCTGTTTGGCAAACAAGATGGGATGAGAGGCTACACTCTTGAAAATGAATTGGCTTCTCTACAACCTAGCAATTTCGAGAGCATTCAAACATTCATCTCAAAATTTCAGAATTTGGTTACTCAATGCAAGCACTGTGGCATCACCAAAAGTGATGAACAATTAGTGCTCTCCATTTTGAGCAGACTTGGATCTCAATTTTCTGTTTTTGTCTCTACTTTCCATTCTGGGCGAATGTCAATCCCTGGATGGAAGTTTCCTACCTTGGAAAATTTTACTACCGCTCTCATTCAAGAAGAGGACAAATTAATTCAAATGGGTGCCATCAAATCCTCCAGAGATCTAGCTCTTTTAGCTGGTGAATCAAGTGGAGCGAATGCAAAAGGAGGACAAAAAGGCAAAAGCAAGAAACCTTCAAGATCCAAGAATGAAAAACAAAAGAGACCTAATTGCACCTACTACAAGAGAGGAAATCATCCTGAGCATGCCTGCATGCATAAGAAGATTGATCTTCTGACCAAGCTTCTTGAACAAAACCAAATTGTTGTTCCAAAAGAAGCAAAGATGTCTGATTCTGGAAGTGGATCTGATGATTGTCATGCATTGATGGCTGGTTTTTCAAAGACAAAAGCTCTCCTCATAGATTTTGGAGCTTCCAACAACATGATGGCACAAGAAGAATCCTTCTCCTCTTTGGATCTCCAAGATGGGCCTACCATTCACATGGGAGACAACTCTCAGATTTCTGCCAAAGGTTTGGGTACAGTTCATATGTAGCATGTTAAGTTCAAAAATGTCTTATTTGTTCCTTCTCTTACAGATAATTTGTTGTCAGTATATCAAATGACTCATACAGGATCTCCAAAACAAGTAATTTTTGGTCCAGACACAGTAGAGATTACAGAAATCTCTACTGGAAAGGTTATAGCAAATGGGATTGCTAATCATGCCTCAAAGGCATATGAGTTCTCACACTTCATGCCCTTCTCTCCAACTATTCCTTCAGATTCTGATGAAGATCACAGTGACTTCTCTTCCAGTGACTCCTATTCTAGTGAAGAAGAAGATCAAGATTTTGATGTTGAAATCATGGTTCAAGAAGATTCAGAACCAACACCTATTCTTAGTCCAGATTCAAGAGAAATATGTTCTCACACAGTCCTTGCTACTACTGAGAACACAGTTGATGATTTATTTGCTTACAGAACTACTAGAATTCGGCAGCATGCTAACCTTGCATTATGCCATCCATATTTCCATAAGAGATGCAACATGATGATGGGATTCTCTCTTCCATCTTTTGGGAAGACTACTCATGTTCCATTCGCTCCAGATACAGAAAAAGTTCTTGAAAGACTTGCTTCATCCTTCACACAGTGGGAGACCTTCCTACATGGGATCAACTTACCAAGTCTTTTGCAAAAGTTTTCACTGATGAAAGCTTCCTTCTTTTCTGCATGATGGTTCTTTGAGTTATTTACTATTTTTTTGAGGGGGGGTATTTTTCCCATGAGGTTTTCCCCATTTCCTCAGTTTATGGACAGTTATGTATTTTATTATCATTTCATTTATTGTATGGATGACCTTTGGTCCTAGTTACCAGGGCCCAGGATGGATTAAGGGGGGGTGTTAGGATATTCCTATACTCCATCCTAGTCCTACTAGCTTTCCAGTCATTTTTATTTTCAGTCATGCATGCAAAATTAGGGTTTGCATGCAATTAGGGTTTGCATGCATTCTAGGTCATCAGTCCCAACACCTAGTCCTCAGCAAACTAGCCCCCGGAGCTTCTTTCAAATCATTTCTAGCCCTCCCAGTGACTAATGTGCCCTACTTTGCCTCACTTCATGACAAGGGCGCCTTCTTCACCTACTAGTCGAGTTATATTCAGTTATATTGAGTTATCTTCAGTTATGCCCTTGATTTAAGGCTTAATTGACTCTTTACTGAGTTTATCACTCTGTTGGACCTCCAGTGAGACTAGATTGACCATTTTGACTCCAGTTAAATCCTATGGCACCCCCACTAAGCCTCCTTCACTATATTAGTGCTTCCATGTGCCAGTTACACCAAACACATTCAGTTAGACTCCGTTTGACTCCCGGTTGATCATTATTTGTGCATTGATGACTTCACTGATGAGAAGGTGGACTCCTAGTTAGGCATTGATGACTCTCCACTGATTATGGATCTATGCATGAAGGCTAATTCGAATTCCTCCTAGTGAATTCGAATCCTCATACTCAGCATTGTATATTTACCTGTTTACTATTCAGTTTAATGTAACATGTGTAATTATTCTGCCTCAATGAGAGTTTCTTTGGATCTAAGTTCTATTGCTTGTCTCTTCTTCTATTATTCCTAAATTCTTTCATTGTGAGGTTTACATCATCTCTTTGGATCTTATGTGGGCAATTTCACACCCTTAAACCCCCAATGCTCCAGAATTTATAGAGACCACACGCTTGTAGTGCTTGTTGTGCGGGTAAATCTTGGTGGACATGCTCATCCACAACATCATGTTCCCTCTCCCTCCACTCTAGGACCATCCTGGAGGAAAAACAAAGTATTTTTTTAGCTTTTACACATTAAAAAATCACATTCACGGCTTTGTACGCGGGAAAAAAATTGACAGCCACGTCCGTACTCGGTCAACGCATGCATTGACTCCATCCAGGAGGCCCTACCCTTGACCTGTAGAGCTATAGCCCGCATACAGCACCGTAGCGATGTAGGTCTTAGCTAATAAAAAAATTGGACCATTAAAAATTGAAATAAAAGCTATGAAATGGAAGAGGAGGATGAGATGACTAACCTGCTCCGAATGGCTCGTGGAATGGGCGCCCATAGCTCCCGAAATCAACAACTGAAATCTGAGGTGAAAACTAACCAAAAACTACTATTTGGGTGAAATGTGAAAATGGAATAGTAATTGTAATTTTTTATTACTATTTATAGTTTTTAAAACCCACTTTCCTACAGTTTTGACCATTTAAGCTATTTTGGACTTATATGTCGCCCTGGAGTACCATTTTGAATAGAATTTTTCCAACGAGAGTTGATTTTTGATCATGTCATGCCTATGGCAAGTATATTTTACACCCATGATATACGTTAGATGTCATTTTCACCTACATTATGCATTTGACCTTTGAGCATTTGTCATTAACCTTAGGTGCGACCCCGCTTTTTAACTGACACGAAGCCTTCACATTATTATAGAAGTGTCATTATTTGGAAATAGGGCTTGTCCGACCATGGGTGCCCTAGTTAGAGCCTTTTTATGCCTTTTGGCGCCCATGCAGTTGTCTCTCCTTAGGATCGAGAGTCCTTCGTAGTTATGCCATGACTTTGTGATAAAGACTCATACTCTACTTTGTCTTGTGTTGGCCATATCCCATAAGGACTCCTCCATTTTTTATCGAGTTGTGATTGCATTGCATCATCTTGCTCGCTGCATGAGCCTTGTGTCGGATCCTGCTTACTCAATTATCAACCATGTGCCTGAGCACTTTCCCTTTCGATCCCAACAGAGCTTTCATTTGCCTTTCACAATTTGATGACCCTTTACCGTGAGGGAACATCCCCCCCAAGTGTCCACATCTTGCACATGTTTCCTTCCATTGATCATAGGTAAGTTCCGCTACTTGGGACTAGTTTGATTGCCATTTCACACTCGTTCCCTCACATGTTGTACTATAAGCAATTTTATTCTTTTTCAATATTTCTTAATATGAAAAGGACCAAAAAAATCAAATATTCCAAAATTTGGATGGGAAAATCTTCACTTCTTTTTGTTGGCAGTTGTTGTGTCGCCTTTGAACAAAGCATTCATTCCACTCCATCCATTATGAGTTGGGACTATAGTAGGACCTTAGGAGCTATACTCATTTCTTCGATTTTACTCCACCGGTTGGTTAAGCTTCCAGTCATTATGGAGCCCTTTGTTGATGCCTCCTGCATCGCATAGTGTTATTATCATCTAGTACTTGAGTCTATGCTGCCTGAGTCTATCCATCTGCTCATGTTCTTGTTCAAAGGAAGTCTTGAAACCAAAGTCGGACACTTCTCATATCTCTTGACTATTGCATGTCGGCCATCTTTACTGATTCAGTCTGTTCTGTTCATCTGAGTTCTTCCAAATCTTTCACGTAGCTGTTACCTCATGCTGGTTGATGGGGGATGCATTAATTCCCTCCTTCCAGCGAGTTCCGTTCCTTCGACTTCAACTCATTTATTCTGGAATTGAGACTTAGAGTCCGTCGAGTACCTTGAGGCTTGCAGTCATTAGTGGTAGGTTCTCTCGCCATCGACAGTTTTGGGAATATATCAATGTCCCTTGATCGATGGATTCATCTTAGTGTTTGACCTCAACACATCTATTCTCACTTTGATGATTGTACTATATGCCTTGATACCCATTTTCATTATTGATGGGTTATCTCGTGTCCATTAACGGTATACATCATTGACCGGTAATCAGACGATGTCACATCAGGTTTGACTTCAACACCTTTATTCACTTGATGGGACTTGCACCGTAGATGATTTGCAATAGACAGATGACTGCTAGAACACTACTCAATTCCCAAAACAATGCTATATAAATGATGATGCTAAAATAATGGAGAAAATACCAACCTTCAAATGGATGATCGAAGTAGATCCCCGTTGAGCCTTCAACCTCTACACTTGAACCTGCAAATTAGTCTCAACAACAAATACAAGCAAGTGTATATAATATGTGAAAGACATTAGCATAATCAACAACATGGTCCATGATATCATAAGAAAATGTAGCCCAATGTAATTTAAACAACATTCACAACATCAATTGGATGAGAAAATGAGTATTTCCATTAATTAATAACAAGAAGTACATGATACAACCTCTTGTCGACAACCAATATGAACCAAGAACTAGGTCTCTCCACTTGTGCCTCCACCACTTCAATCCCCCATGCAATGGCAAACTCAAACTATGAAAGGAGTTTGGTAGGTGAACATAAGGAGTTCACAACAACAAGGATCAATGAGTGTAAACTCATGTCACGAAAAAAAATTACTAGAGTTATGTTGCTCTCTCTTTCTCCACCCTTCCATACACGATAAGAGCTCAATATATATCGTTCCAAAGGTAAGTGAAAGGTTGAATCGATTTGTTTTGGGGTATATGGAGGGCCAAAGGTCACCCTAAGACCACTTTTTGGGAGTAAAAATAGAGTTTTTATTGTTTTTTACCATGTAACTCGATGTACACGGGCTAATTAGGTGCAGCCTACGTGTACACTGGCTATAATGGAACAACAAGCGTACATGAACAAAAATAGGGAAACTTGGTTCCTGAAGGGAAAATAATGGATCTGAGTCAATACAAGGGATACTGAAGGCCAATCAATGCTGATGCTCACAAGGTGGAAAAATATGTTGTAACATCTTCCCTTTTGTGCTCTTCAATGTGTGCATAGAAAGGTAACCAAATCCCTATCATCTTCAATAAGATTACTGTCTTCACTAGGTTTATCAAGCCAATTTAAAATCCCCATCTACTCCAATTTGCTTACATAAAATTTCAAGACAAAATAAGGTATACATCTAACCTAATTGACAACAATCTCCCCACACACAGAAAGGAACAATTGTTGGGCATGACAAAGTGATTTAGATTTGGGATGAACACAAAACATGATTTCCATGAGTGTTCCAAATCGTGGGAACACCAAAAATGAAATTTTGAGAGGGGAAACAACAGCGAAAATATAGAAATCGAATCCCCAACAAGTATGCAAGAAAAAGTAGATCTCATAGAACTCCAATTCGATTTCCCTTCTTCCCCACCATTCTGCAACACCAAAAATTACTTTCCCAACTAGAAAATGGAGGAAAACGTAGAAATTTCGGGGAGAAAACGTCCAGCAAGCAAGGAATTCATGAGAGAGTGAAACTCGTGGATGAATAATGGAAATGGAAGCAATTTCATGGGTCTTTTCTTCCCCGAGAAAGAAGGAAACGATTCATTCCAAAATGGTGGTTTTCCCATACACGAAATTTGGATAGCCATACTCTCCATTTGCCAAAATAATAACTACTTCAACCACCTCTTAGAAGAATTAAATGATTGAGTGCATAAGTCAACATGTGTAGTTGATGGTTCATGGGTTCTCTTAATGACACTTAGTTTAACATTAATAGCTTCAAGGGTTTGAATATTTCCCTCCCTATTCCTTGTAAAAATCATGCCCCCATACTCATGTTGCCTTGCATAATTAGTTGTGGGTATTTTTATTAAAATACATTTTTACATCATATTTCTAATTTCTATCGTGCCCTACTAGCACACGATCCATATGCATCGATTTTTAATTGCCGATATAAGAATGATAAATCAATAGTGAGTCTTTAACCTTGATATCCATTCCAAAGGGTAATACCAAAAATAGATACCAATTGCTTGAAACGTACAAAAGAAAAGGTTTATTTGTTATATGCAAAAAACAATTATTTGCATGAATTCATAATTGAAGTAAAATTATATGCAGATCAAATGCCGGGACACAACCATCGCAAGGATTTAACAATTTCAAAAAAGACTCTCATTCATGCATATTAACCTATCAATATAAATTTTCCAACATACATTTTAAGCAATGTCCAAAATCAGGTTAAACTCCATAGGATTTAGGTGATGATGTCTGCATACTTTGAATAGCTTCCAGTCATAAAATAAATGTAGTTTAAGATAAATTTATGTTAGTTTTAATTTTTTTAATTTTTATAAAGAGAGATGAATTTTTTTAAATAACTTATAATTTATGAGTAGATATAATTTTTTTAATTATTTTTAGTTTCAATGTAACTTAAATTTAGTAAAGTGACAAAATCTACATGTTACTAAGAAACTATCCCCTTCCCATATAAGGTATACGCCTCTTGATTTTGATAATTGTTATTAGGTAGGACAAAGCTTCCTTTTTCTGCACCAGAACAACAAAGTCTATAATGAATACAACCAATGCCAGAAGTGCTGATAAATGTTCGCCCATGCTTGCAAAGAAAGAAGAATGAAATAATTTACCAAAATGCTTTAACATGCTGTGATGTGGATAGGATGCATCCCATATTCCTTGAAAACTCAGCATAGACATGAGGGCGCCACCATAGGAGAGACAGAGACGGGCAGAATTGGATTCAACCATTACCATTAGTTTTCTTTTGATATAAACAACACCCACCCGCAGTTTCAGAGCGGTCTTTCTACCAAGAACTCCATCATGAACTTGATCCCTTTTGAGATGCCATCGTTTATGGCAGATGTCAACTACTCCCATGACATTTGGATTAATCTGGTTTCATTCCTTGAGCGAGTTGTTAATATGCAAGTTCAGTGCCTTTGCAGGCCATTCCTACGCCACCATTCCCACGAGATGTCTATTCATTAATATGTGTCGAAGTAATGTTCAATGCATTAATTAATATTTTGAAGTTCCTTTGTTTGTTCCGAGAAGTTTAGTTCTGCATCAGAAGCTTTGTTCTGGCATTACTTAGTTCTTAGAGGCCTTTATATGAAAAGACTAACCTAATTTAAATGGATCAAATTTTAAATGTTCATGATAAGTTGAAGATGTATGTAGATAAGTTATCGGGACAAAGCCAAAAGATAAGTTGAGCAGTTCCATATAGATATAAATTCTAATAAAATAAATTGCAGTTCCATATAGATATAAATACATATACAACCTAACCTGAAATACAGCTAGTAAACCTCTATTGGATTAGATATGGAACCAAACAAATAAATACTGCCTCTACATGCTTCACTCATACAAACCCATACGCTGGTGTTGATGCTAGAGTTGCCTGTAGAATTTGAAAAGGAAGGTTGTGAGGAGTTTCACTTCTAAATTTTAAAACCAAGAAGAAACATGCACGATTGACGTTATACCTATGATTTCACAGTGTGAAGTTATTCTACGTGTATCTGCTATTCCCATTTCCCACATTTGCCAGTTTGACTATAAGGGGTATTCCGGCATCTGCCTTTCGTTCCTACATCCTTACTGATGTTTATCGTGTTCCCAAGAGATTTATTCCTGCAACTAGATTTGTGACTAAATGATGTATACAATGGTCAAATGCTTTCACTCGATCAATTGTCTTCGGAACTATATCCGACGAGGATGCCTTCTAAGATCAACTACATCTTGGTCTGCTCGTGGTTATGAAACCGAATCTACTGCAGCTGGATCCGCTGCTGGGATTTCAACAAGTACTGGTCCACTTAACTCCAACTCCTGCTGCATTTTTGGAACGACTGAATCATCGACTGGATTTGGAGCTTATGTAGCTTTGACGGGAACCGCAACTGAAACTGCAACTGTTGGGACTGGCCGCTCTTTAATGCCTAAGGTCCTATGCTCTCAGGATGCTTACAATGAATGGAACCATGGCATAGTGTAAGATGACAGCTTGCTGAACAAATAATTGCTTACAACATCAATAGTGAATAACTAAGATTAATATGCATCTTGTTGTGGCTAAGATTGTGTCTAAGAGGCCCATTCTACAGCCAAGTAGCAGGTGGATGTGGAACTCCTTTAGTGCTCATCCTAGAATTAGAACTCATACCTGTCTTTTTTAAAAATAATAAAATATTATAAAAAATAAAATGTCTCCTAAAACTAGATTTAAATCATTTAGAACAGCATATATATAAAACTATTAAAACCATAAACATTGCATTACACATTTGAATAATGCCTAGACTGCAAATGCTGAGGAAGGGTTTGCACCTCAAAGAGATTTGATCCCTCTCAGTGCTTGGTAGATCCCCTTTAAGATGGATCTATGCTAGTAATGCAACAGTTGTTGGTATCAATCATAAAATTGAAAGTTAGATTAAATCCAACAATTAATATCTCCATAGTTACCCGTGTGTAACATTTAATATTATGTTGTGAGGTGCTTACCAAACGTGGCTGAATCACTATGGTTGCAATCAATGATCAACTTTGAAGGGCGGGTCTTAATTTCAATTGGAAGGGCATTTGTTCTTGGAGCCCTTCATCAAGGGAAATATAAATAATTGTACTTCAATTGACAAGTATAAATTAACTAAATCCTTCCCCCCCAAAAATGCAAAAAACAAATATTGCGCATCCAAATTTTTACAATCATAAACAATTGAGCACTCCTTAATATTTACATGAAAAATGGTATATTTTCAATAAAATAAAATCTAATTCAAGAACACATTAATTTGATATATATGTAACATTAATTTTTATAGTTCATTAAAATAACAACTATTCAGTTGTATTTTTCTGGGTTGGAGCACAATTCATTATACAAAAAAACTACTTAAACTATGCAATAACCATATTGGGGCATCCATATGATCTTATGCATAGTGCAAGACATTGTAACTAGATATAGTCTTAAAATAAAACTAGAACCATGAGAAAATTACTTAGTGTTAACTATGTACAAAAGGAAGCCACTAAGCAAAATGAGACTATAATAAATCTACAACCAAAAAATACATATAAAACCAACCAAAAACTTAATTCAATTAGAGAGAGGGAATCCATTCAAGCCCGAGAGATGTAAGAATGATGAGCATTGGACACCTAAGAAAAAATAATACAAATCTCAGAAAACATTAAAAAAAATCCTCCATACCAAGCAAGTTAGCAAGGCTGGCATCACAAGGGTTGGGGCATCAAATTTTGTTGTTCACCACTTGCCCCGACATCGTACAGTTATAGGATGGAGGGGAAATGGAATCAAGCCTAAGTCAACTGGAGCCTTGCAACTCACTGCATGTTTGAGTCTCGAAAAGATGCCTTTTAAATTGAACCAGAACATCAACATAAGTTTGTTAATGGCTCGATTTGAGAAAATTCTAGATGTGAGTACTTAAGAGCTCAAAGCTCTAAAATTTGATGTGTTTTGTACCAATCCACAATTCAGTGAATTCATTATCATTAGCATGAAATTTAAGTTATTTAATGAAAACAATTAATGTATCTACCTCTATGTCAAAACCGTTTTCAATGCTAATGAGGGCCACTATCCTCCTTATTGTCTTACCAAAAGGCATGAGAATGAAGAAGAAGACTTTAAATTATGGGCTTCACCTTCAAAGACTGCCTTACAATCACATTGGTAACAGTGGTAGGAAGATCACAACAATGGTAAGGAGTGATAAGAAGATCGCAATAATCCAACATGTCAAATATCAATTGATAGTGTCAATTAAAGAATTATATAGTAAATTTAATATAAGACTTAAAGGTTTTTAAATAAAATTTAAGTTTCTTTATTGACTACTTCCAAGATTCTTGTTGTCATTTCTAATAGTGCAAGCTGTAATAAATAGTTATATGCAAGATTTTTGTTATTATCTTTTCTAAGAACGTACACTATTATATCTTGAAGGAAAAAATGTAAATGATTATCTCCAAGATTTTTTTTATCATTTCTAAGAGTGTATTATTACATATTGATTTAGTAAAAAAACAAAAGTATGAATAGTTATGAACAAATATCACTATTCAAATTGTTTATGTTGGTGTAGAATAGAGAATACTACTCTTAGATTTTCCAAATTCAAGCAAATAGAGCAGGTAGCAATGTCAGAGACATTGCCTCCTAGTAACTCTCATAGCTCTTGTTCCGAAAAGTTTAGTTCCTGCATCATAAGCTTTGTTCTGGCATTACGTATAGTTCTTAGAGGCCTTAAAATGAAAAGAGCAACCTAATTTAAATGGATCAAATTTTAAATGTTCATGCTTATAGGGAATTAATACAGTGAATTAACTTCAATTAGATGAGTGCCTATTGGATTCATTACGTGTAGTTCTATTTTTTTTAAATAACTCTGTTATATTATATTACCAACTTTACAAAACCAAAAATCAAACAGCCATCAGCCTGAATTTCTACAAGGTTGTTTGATCTTTTAAAACACAGTCTGAGTATTAGACAAGTTTGGCCCTAGGAGGGCGGAATTGACGCCCTATATTTCCAGGCTGCTTCTGCGGCCCACATCTGTTCCCGACTAGCCTTCCGTTTTCCACGAGCATCCAGGCTTCCCGAATCACCGGCATGTTCCATGGCTCCATGCTCAGGTATCCAGAGCACTAACCACCACTCTGTGTCCTGAAGCCCACCAGCCTCGCCACTTCCTTATTATTCAGCTTCCATGTCGCACGACCTTTAATCATACCGAAAACACGAACAGATCCAGAAAATCCTCGATCGACTGATCCTATGAGGCCTGTGATAATTGGCACTTAAATGGCCTCTTTTGGGTGACTGAAAATTTTCCGGCCACTGAAAATTTTTCGGCAAGGCACATTTCTATCCTTTTCATTGTTTTTTTTTAAATTTCCACGATCTAGGTCGTCTTAAAATGAACCAAAACTCATAAGGATACAATTCCATGACATAATTCCTCAGTAAATGAAGTGGAACTACAATTCCACCAATTTTTATAACCATATCAAGAAACAAATCACCAAAAAAACGAAAGATTTAAATAACAGTTATCCCACGCCCTCCCATGATAGTGAATCCAACGTCCCCACGAGTTTCCATCACATAATCCGTCCTGAGCCCGGTTAGATCCAGAGTGTGCATTGTACCTCGCCTAGTATTCACCATTACGTCTGCAGCTTCCTCGCAAAAGTGCCAAGAAGGGGCCCGCCCTTTACCCGCTCGTGTGCACTCCTTTGCCTTGCCACCTATGTGCATTAATGTATGGCATCTACGCGTGGTGGCATGAGTGCACTACGTGCTTCGTCCGCTAACGTATCCCTTCTAGGGCAGGGGAACATTACGTGTAGCTCTTAGAGGCTTTAAAGCTAGGGAATTAATTTCGTGAATTAACTTAAATTATATGAGCACTTATTGGGGATGTATGTATCGGGGCAAAGAAAAAAAACAAGTTTATGGTAGTTACCAACTTCGAGTTTGAATTCGTGATAGAAAATAATTGCAGTTCCCCACACACGCAAATATATATATATATACCCTAACATGAAATACAGCTAGCATACCTCCATTGAATTATATGTGGAACCAAACAAATAAATACTGCCTCTACATGCTTCACTCAAACAGGCCCATACGCTGGTGTTGATGCTAGAGTTGCATATAGAATTCGAAAATGAAGGTTGTTAAGAGTTTCACTTCCTCATCGGAGTCCTGTATGAAGAAGCGGAGGGGACGGACTTGGGACAGCTTTCCTCTTATAAACTCAACTCAGCTACCGAATTCGTAAGAGCCGTTAGAGCCTGCTGTTCCCACCCACCTCATGAAATTGTTGTATTATTAATTTTGAAATTCTTCCTGCGATTTTCTTCCCTGCCGCAGGCTATCTTGGACTGTCTAATGTCACCTTTTTAACCACCAGCGCCAGATGCAGATCCTTTTGCGAGTCTACCAACATTAATGATGGTTTGTCTCTCCTGGACATGGATCCGAGAGGGGGAATTCTTCCCCTTCCTTTGACGCAGGCGCAGTGTTCCAAGCCCTGGTAGTGGTCTAACTCGGGGGATTTCCACCTCACTTTGCTTTGTCGGTAAGTAAGAATCAGAACTCGCACCTGTGAACTCAGGACAGCGAATTGAATCTAAACGAAAAATTTGGTCGAACCAAACGATAACCCTATTTTCGAATTTATTTGGCCGAATTTGGTAACTATGGCTAGTTACCATCGGAAAATTTAGATAAAAAATACTTTAAGTATCGTGAAAACTACTTCAAATATGTTAAAGGCACGAGTTAGCCCTTCCATTGGTTCTATTGTCATTATGCAAACCTGGAGGACCCAAATGATAATGGGATCCAAGTTTCCATTGGTTAAAGATTGTACAAGCATGTCAAATTCGTTTCTTTCCCCACACAAATTATTCAATTTAAAAACCAAGAAGAAACGTGCATGGTTGACGTTATAACTATGATTTCACAGTGTGAAGTTACTCTATGTGTATCTGCTATTCCCATTTCTCACATTTGCGAGTTTGACTATAAGGGGTATTCCTATATGCTTACTGATGTTTATCGTGTTCCCGGGAGCTTTGATCCTGCATTTGGTTCTGCAACTAGATTTGTCACTAAATGATTTATATAATGGTCAAATGATTTCACTCGGTCAATTGTCTCCGGGACAATATCCGACGAGGATGCTTCGTAAGCAAGATCAACTGCATCTTGGTCTACTCGTGGTTATGAACCGAATCTATTGCAGCTGGATCCGCTGCTGGGATTTCAACAAGTACCGGCTCCACTTATCTCTAATTCTTGCTGTCTTTTTGGAACTATTGAATCATATGTTGATTTTTGGATCTCAAGCTGTTTGAGATTCAACCCAACGATCAATATGCTCGCTGCAATTGCATTAAATAGCTTGTAGTAAGTTGAATAATATTCGCCCTGAATCATCGACTGGATTTGAAATTTATGTAGCTTTGACGAAAGGCTGCATCAGGAACTTCAACTGCCGGGAGTGCTGGCACTGGCCGCTGTTTAATGCCTAAGGTCATATCCTCTCACTGGCCGCTGTTTAATGCCTAAGGTCATATCCTCTCAAGATACTTATGGATGGAACCATGATGATGAACAAATAATGGCTTATAACATCAACCATTAAATCAAAAGAGTTCAAGAAAAATCCATAGTACAGCATTTAATGTTACCATATAAAGATATTAAGAATTGATCAAACCCAAAGATTGATATTTCCGCATGATGATTGAACGCCGCAGAATCACCATGGCTGCCATTGAATCGCCGTATTGCCGCTATGCGAGCTTGTTTCTATTGGATAAAGCGTGGGATGGTCCCGGCGCCCGCCGGCTCGTGATGAGTTGAGGCCCAGAAGGAAGCATCAAAAAAGGTTTGGGCCATCCATGCTTCCCGCCTGAGCAATCGTTTGATATATCGGGATTCGCAATGATTTCATTTACAACGAGATGAACATAATTCTATATTTCAATGTGAACGAATGAATATCTGACACGGAGTGGATTAATTGGATTTTATGAGAGGGGCCATGTTCCTAACTTGCGTAGTCAAAGATATTCTCCACTCGACATGGTATTTTCTGTCATGGAAGTCAGTCAAAATTGGATTAACTACGAATAAAGCTGTGAGAAAGGGCTTGCATTGCGACTTTTCACAATTTTTGTCTCCTGGACCTGAGTGGAATCGATATGTACAGCCATGTGATAGATAGCTTGATGATGATTCTTTGGAAATGTTACCCAATGAATGTGATTACCTGAAGCTATAAAATAGTATAGCAGGTTCTCGCATGTTTAAATATTAGCCTTACGAAAATAACATGGACTTTTCAGCCATCTTTACAGGTTCTCGCATGTTTAAATATTAGCCTTACGAAAATAACATGGACTTTTCAGCCATCTTTACAATATTTGATGGCACTATATTCGATGTTTCTTCGTATAATTAACACGTCATTGAATTCATTTTATATAAAAGAGTCATTGAATTCATTTTATATAAAAGAATCATAGACGTTATCTCTCCTTTGATCATATTTACTGGGAACAAAACTATGATGTGGAAAGGTTGTTCAAAGAAGCTCTGGTGGGTTTGGAAGGCTTCCTTCTTGTGGAGGAATTTCTAGAAAATGCTTTAACTTTTCAGAGCTTGCATGGATATTTAGGCTTAGTGCTTCTAGCCTTGTGGTTATGTATGGTTTGATTGGTTCTTCGCTTTATGCTTTTGTGAGCAGGATTGTCTCCTTCAGTTTTGGCGGACTCTTGCTATATTTAGATTTTTTTGTACTTGCGTCTTCCAGGTTGATGTTAGCTTCTGATACTTTGCTTTGGCACTAGGATATTATGTTCCTCATGAAGGACAATTGTCTAGTTTTTATACATTTTGATTTGATTTTCAATGAATAACAAAAGTATTTTTTTTTCATTTGAAAAAAAAGTATAATAGACTTGCTAATGCTATGGGAAATGTATGGTTGCACCATTAGTAGTTCCTCCATGCATACCATGTGCGTCAATAGGATTGATTTAAATTATAAATATTGAGCATTTCTAAATGTTCAATAACACCACTACTAGTGATATTATACATAAGAACACCATGGAACATATAATAAATATGATTCCCCCACTTTTTCAATATTCTTTATAATATTAGGTGGCACCATACATGGTGCCTTCAAGCATTATAAGTGCACAATTGAGATCTTTTTATATCAAAAAGAAAAAAAAATCTTAAGATTATCAATGCTCTATGAAAAGTATATAGCTATAGTTTGTAGTGCCTCCATGCATACCAAGCACACTATAGAAAAAAATTCATGTAAGAGATTCCTCATAGGATTCATATGGTCTTGTAATTTGAATTCTGACAAATTTTCTTCTATGGTGAAGAAATTCCATAGCTTGAAACCATATAAATAAGGTGACTTTACACCTAACATAACATCCTTCACAAAATAAATATCATATTTTTTAAAATCCATGGGACAACACCTTTTTTAAAAGACCAAGAGGGATTGATCCCTCTTCTCTTTTATGTTCTTGGCCAATATTTCTTTTTAGTATTTGAAAATAATATCTCTCCTAAAACCCAATGTGTCACTTTTTTCAATGACATGTGCCTCAAAAAATAAGATGAAATATTTTTGAATATATACATCAAGTATAGTAAGTGGAAAATATTAAGATGCTGCCAATATGGAAGTTCATAAAATATAAATTTAATTTTCATCTCAATGGAAATTTTCTCATCATGTGTTAAAAAAATCAGGATAATGGAACATAGGTTCCTCATTTGAATGAAAAAATTATGGAATTTCCTTCTCCTTATCAATGTCACATTCCCTAAGCTAATCTATTAGCTACAATATTTCAATCCTCTAGGTTCTATTTAGTTTACCCTTCAAAATAGATTGTACTATTTTACAGGGGTGGTCTTCTAGAATGAATACCCTTGATTAGTCATACACTAGCTTCCATAGGTGGTTGAACCACCCATCGTTTATAGTAGATCCACAACATACAATATACCCTTTTGTTGCAAGATTTGTGATGTTATAGTATTAAAAAACATGTTAGCACCAAAGAAGATAGTCGCCTAAAATTAAATATGTCTAATAAAATTACTAATATAAAAAAATCAACATGCTTACCATAACAAACTTTGAGTGCTAAATAATTTTGTATAGTGTATGCACATATTTTATTAAACATAAAATAACTCTCTGATGATATGGGTCTTGACAGATCATATACATATACCCCTTATTATAATTAGTTCAATTCATAGACCAATGGTTGGATGTAGAAATCAATTATCTGTATTTGTCTTCTATTAGGGGCTATAAGAGCCCACATAATATGTACATTTTTCATTGACAATCATGGGGGGATATTGTCATTGATTACTACCACTGGCCAAATATAAAAGTTTGTACTTTGGAGGTAATAAAAATTAACTCCATCCATGTCTATGCTCAATCAAAGGCTTCGTACTTCATCCTTGAATTTACCAAGCCACGTATCCTCTATATGCTTCATGGCTATTGAAATTTATAGGATCCACATAACTCTTGGATCACTTATGTGCTAGGCATGGAACCTACAACATGACTAATTCTTTTTGATGAAAGGAATTTGAATCGTTGGGATTATATGCTTGTGAATTAATATATTATAATGAGGACCATGTGACTTTCCTCTTTTTTCAGTTTATGGTAGCTATCATTTGCACATTATGGACATATATATTCATTTGTGTATTTTCCTATGTATAAAATGTAATCATTTAGACAAGTGTGATACGATATGTACTCAACACCCATTTTTTTAGCAATTTCTTTTCCCTGTCCATGATTTGAAATGGATCAATATTTATTTGTCATCTCTTTTGGTGCATTCTATGTGGAGATATTGGACCAATTGGCTTGTAGGGTCTATTATAGGGGAAAGTATTACTTTGAGTATATGGGATCCAGAAAATTTCGATGCTTGTTTGAAGGATTAAACATTGTTTTAAAAGTCAAAACTCTACAAACATACTTCATAATCACTTGACACTATTAGACACTTTAAGATCCTTCTAAAGGTTCAAATATCACCTCAATTAGAGTTTGAATGAGGAAGTTACACCTCCCACAAGTTGACCTATCATGTTGACCACCATGCTACCAAGTAGATTCCACATCATCTCGATCATTACCCCCAGATGTGGATCTAGTGATGTGTGAAATTTCAAAAACATTCTATAGGGTCTCAAACCATAACCCTAATTGGGAGTTGCATTAAAAACTAACCCTAGATGGCTATCAGGTCATTGTCAAATACTAGGCCATTAGAAGAAGAAGGGGCTCCATTCTTGTGGTATTATTGTATTGTTCCATAGTTGAGCATGAGCTGGTGAGTGGATATTAGAGTGCAATAGAGGAAGTAGAAAATCCTATATTATCCATACATGCCACAATGTTATAGGTAACTCCATAGAGAGTACCACTTTTTTGGTATGTGTATTGCATATTGGAAAAGAAAAGACAAAGGCACAATCCTCAGTTCTACCTGGGTGTTTCACCATAGTGGGTCTTCCCAAGGTATATCTATGGCATTTGTTTGGATGTGTGGATGTGTTATTTTCATCTATTATTTTCCTTTAAAAATTTCAATTTATTGTAGAATTCTATATAATTAAGCTAACACTATGAATCTTTTATCTTCAGTAAACATTGCATATCTAAGAGTTTGCATAAAGTTGTAAGATCTATTGTGACAAATTGTTCCAAATTATGTAATATCCACAATAGTTTACAAGTTATATTTCTATTAAAGAAGTTATCTTTGGGGTTTTCTGGGAGATTTCAAGATCTAGGAGTTGGAAGAATAAAGAGAAAATTCTTCAAACCGTAGCTATGGTGGATGAGTCCAGTGAAGAATTGAGGGGTGAATTTGAAGAGAAATTTATGAATATGGAAATATAAGTCATTGCACTGAGATGCACTTTCTACATCCCAAAGTGGATGAGATTTGTCACATTTGTCATAGTCATGTGTCACATGTTGGCTCCAAAAACTAAATATCTAAAAAAAAATCTAAAACCTAATACATGTTGGCTCCAAATTTAAATTGGCAAAGATTGTAAAATACATGAATATAAATATACATTGAATTTCAATTTCAATTTCCATCCATGCATCCTCACATTTTAAATAAATCTTTTGATAAATAGTTACAAGACAACTAAATATTTTTTGTATTAGTTAGTATTTCCTTGATTTGATATACAAGAGAGACATATGTTCAAAACATAATAATTACAGATTAACAAGAATAACTATTTTACATCATAATCAATAAATGAATGCAATTTTCACCTATTTTTAGGATTCCAAATTGGAATAGTTGGCACAAGGATGATTCCGATAGAAAATATATATGATTATGTAATGTTAAGTTAACGATGAAACTTTTGTCTATTTGTCTATTTTGTCTTTCACAACATTCTTTAACATGTATTTTAACTGAACATGATTATTACTTCATTATAATTCACCATTTAAATGGTGTAAATATTTTTTTGAAATTTTGGGATGACATGATTTCAATGTGGTAATTTTTGTTTTGAAGAAACATTGTTTTGATGCATCCATTGTGATTGGAACCAACATAGATCCATCTTAACTCTATATCTATCAAGCACATAGAGGGATCAAATCCCAAGCTTGAGGTGCTAACATTTCCTCACTTTTGGGACTCTAAATGGGGTTTGAACCTCAAGGGATTTGATCCTTCTCGACACTTGATAGAGCTAGATTTAAGATGGATCTATGCGAGTTTATATATCTCACAATATTTCAATCCTCATGGTGTATCTAGAGTGCAATTTTGGACCTTTTGGTGAGTTTGGAATATCTAACTAAAAGGCAGGCTCATATAAGAAATTGGGGGGACACTGAAGACCTCAAAAAGGAGCCAAAAAAATTTCAAGAGAAAGAGAAACCAAGCTCCAAAAACAATAATTATTTCCAACCTCTATTTAAAGTGAAAGAAAAAGTGGACATCAATCCCTATCAATTTGAGATCAACGCTATTAAGTTTATTTAGTCGTTACAACAATTAAAATTTTATTTTAGTGTAATTAAGAGAGAAGAGGAAAAAAAATATCATTTTCTTAACTGAAATTGTAGATCTATTCCGTAACTTGGTGGGAATGTCACATGGAGACACTTATCCTAGAGGGTGATCCTTGAGTAACTAAGTGGGAGAAATTTAAAACCCTCATCAAGTCCCATTTTTATCCTATTGGGTATGAAGAGGACCAATGGATTCACAATAATTACTTCTAACAATGACAAGGGAAAAGTGTACAAGAGTACACTAGTGAGTTTAGAAAAATTGTCATTATGTTGGGTATATCCTCAAGAACTCGGATGTACTTATAAAGTATCTATGTTCTCTCCATAGTGATTTAAGGAGGAAAGTGATGCTCTTCACGCCTAGAATTGTTGATGAGTATTTTGTGCAAGCATGATATTTGTAGAATATGGACAAGAAAAAATGGTATTCATGTTGTTCCAAGAAGAAAGAACACGTTGATACTTCCAAGGATGTGATGAAGGGGAAAAGAAAATATAAGAAGGCTACAACGACAACACGTCAATGCAAGGATCTAAAAATACAAGGAAAAAATTGCAACATTGATGGTCACACTAAAGACAGGTGATAGAAGCTACTTCCAGAGTTAATTAACCCAATGAACTATAAGAGGGATGCAAGAAGAAGAACAATCTACACGTGGATTTAGGAAACTAGGTAGAGAGTATCCCATATGTAAATGAGAAGATTGTCTACACTCTACAGTAGAAAGAGGTGAATGTATGTAGGCTCCATCCCAAGCAAGATAAGGAGATGACGAAACTCTTCCACATCACGATTTAGGTCAAAATGGATGAGGTGCATGGTTTATTGATTTTGGTTCATAGGACAATCTCATAGCAAAAGACATTGTAAGTCATTGTGGATTGGAATTTCATGATCATCCTAGCGCCTACTGATTGGGATGGATAAATAAGGATGCATAATTTAGGGTCACAAAATAGTGTAAGATTAAATTTTCTGTAAGTGTAGATTATATTGATGAA
This sequence comes from Larix kaempferi, assembly GCA_027924585.1. NCBI lineage: Eukaryota > Viridiplantae > Streptophyta > Pinopsida > Pinales > Pinaceae > Larix > Larix kaempferi. Next base: position 62,111,642 of record BSBM01000370.1, on the reverse strand, counting down.
GTGGAGTTAGATGTAGTACCACTTGATGTTTGTGGTGTAGTGTTTGGTGTACCACTTGATGCTATCATTTTGAAATGTTCAAAGGTGTAGTATTTAACTACCCTACATATGATAAGAAACTATATTCCTTTGTTCAAGCTATTAAGAAATGGAAGCACTATTTAATGGGTAATGAGATCATCATTTGACATTGATCACCAACAATTGTAGTATTTGTATACTAGATCAGTGAACTATAGAAATCCCAACACTACAATTGGATGGTATTTTTACTACAATTCCATCTAATCATAAAATAGAAGAAGGGTAGTACAAACAAGTTGGAACACATGCTCTTAAATCCACCTACAACCACAACCACAACCACAACTTTGGGTTCTCTTATGCATATGGAGCCTTTTACCCATGAGTCATACAAGGTTGAATACACAAAAATGAGGACTTCAAGGAGGATTTCAGTAGCTACAAGGCCAATTCCATGCAGAAGAAGGTGACAATAAGGCTGAATATCATGTTTGGGATGGATTAATCTACAAGTTATACAACCTCTATGTTCCTAAAGGTGAGAGATTGCAACTTATCAGCAAGGATCACATCTCTAGATTTGCAAGGAATTTTTTGGTGTTGGGAAGTTAGCTTCCATCTTACAAAGGTGCATTTATTGGCCTAGAATGCAATAAATTTTAGCTCGGTTTATTATAGGATGCATACTCTTCTATACAAGAAAGCCCAGTAATAGGAAGAAAGGTATATAAAATTCATTACCTATACATCCTATACCACGGGTGAGCATTTTCATGGATTTTATGGGTAGTCTATGAAGAACTAGGAAGGGACATGACTATATATTTGTGGTAGTTGACAGGTTTAGTAAGATGTGCATTCTTGTGGCTTGTACAAAAACCATCAAAGGAAAATAAGATTTATGATTTTTCTTTGAAAATGTTTGGGTGCACCATGGGATACCATGAAATATAATTTAGATAGAGATACAAGATTTCTTAGTGCCTTTTGGACTACAATTTGGGAGAATATGGACACTGTGTTGAAGAGGTCTAGAGAATTCCATCATCAAACATACATGTAAATAAAAGTGATGAACAAGACATTGCTTCATATTTTAGTGGGTTATGATTAGAAGCATCCAAATATATGGGATGAGAATTTGATATACATCTAGCACTCTTATAACAAAGTATTCCAAACATATGTTGGAAAGTCTTGTTTTGAAACTTGTTTTGGATATCTACTACCTTCACCTATGTATGTTGTATATGGACAAAAGGGGGAGTTATGGAAGACACCATAGGTGAAGGATTAAGATATGAAAAATCCATTGATAAGATAAGGAAAATTCATTTACGTGTATGGGAGACATTGAAGAAGTCATAGAAAAAGGACAAGGCTAGACATGACAATCAAAGGGTTGAGAAAACATTCAAGGTGGGAGACATATTTTGTTTGCACGTGAATAAGGAAAGATTAGAATTTCTTAGTAAGAATATTAAGGAACTATGTTGTGCTCATTTTGAAGTGTTGTAGAAGGTAGGATATAATGCCTACATACTCAGTATACCCCCATATATGTGCATGTACTCAATAGTAAATGTGGAAAATATAAAACTCTTTGAACCATCCATGTTGGACTAGGAACCTAAGCATGTCTTACCTTTTATGAGGACTTAGCACTAGAAGACAGGGAAAATTAATTAGAAGAAATATCTTTACAAAATAAATCTAGAATGACCAAATGAGGACAACATGAACTTTGGCAAGTTAGGTTGAAATGACTTCTAGGAAAGGCTAAATGGTACTCTATGGAGAAGGTAGAGAAAAAGTTTCCTCGCCACATTTAGTAAAATAATTTGGGGTCCGAAATCCTCCAAAAATGGGGAGGTATGTTCTGATATGGAACAATATATAATTTTTCATATATTTTGGTGCTTTATGGGTGGAAAGATTGGATCAATTGGCTCATAGGGCCCATTTTAGGGGAAAGTATTACGTTGTTGATTTGAGGTCCAGAAGCTTCCAAGGATTGTTTGAGGGAATTAATGATGTTATTGGGGGTCAAAAGTTTATAAACATAATTTATACGCCCTAGATTGTTTTCTACATTTCGACATGTTTCCAACAACCCAAATATTACCTCAATCGAAGTTCATATGAAGAAGCTATTACTCCTACAAGTTGACATATCCTATTGACCATCATGGTATCGAGTGGATTCGATGCAGCTTTGATTATCCACAAATGTGTATCTAGTGATGTGTGGATTTTTAATAAAATTCCATATGGTGCAAAACCCTATCCCTAATTGGGAGTTGAGGCATAGAAAAACACCCTAAAAATAACCCTAGATGGATATTATAACTTTCTATTCTATTGCAAGGTATTATTGTATTGTTCAATAGTTGAGAAAGAGATAGGGAATGGATATTAGAGAACAAAAAATGAAGTAGGATATCCTATAGTATCCATACAGGCAGCAATGACATGGGAAAATCCATAGAGAGTACAACTTGATTTGTATTTGCATTTCATACTGGAGAAGAAAAGAGCAAGGCATAGTCTTAACTTCTAGATCAGTTTTTCCCTATAGTTGTTTTCCAAGGGTATATCTTGTGTTATTTGTTTTCATGTGTAGATGTGTTAATTTTCTCTATCTATTTTCCTTTGATTTTCATATTATTTTATAATTTTATGGAAATAAGCTAATACAATGAATTTGAAATATTCAGTAAATAATGCATAACTAAGAGTTTGCAAAAATGGTAAGATCTATTGCGATGAACTTTTCCATTGGAATATACATTTTAGTTTATAGATCACATTGGTATCATACAAATTTTCTTTAGAGCTTTGTGAGAAATTGTTACTAGTATCTGAGTGTTGGTAGAATAAATAAAAAGTATTCCAACCCTAGCCATGGCATATGTGTCCAGTGAAGAATCAAGAGGTGAATATGAAAAATTATTTATGGAGATGGAAATACAAGTATTTGATATGGCACATATATCCAACCTCATGGTGGATATGGAGAGCAAGTTTGAACCTTTTGGTGAGTTTGAAAGATCTATATTGGAGGAAAGACCACACAAGAAATTCAGGGACACTAAAAACCTAGAAAAGGAGGTGAAAAATTGCTATAGAAAGAAAAAACAAATTCTAGCAGCAACAATTCTTCCCAGTCAGTATTTAAAATGGAAGTTAAAGTAGACATCAAGCCCTATCAAGGTGATACCAATGCTATTAACTTGAATCAGTTGTTGCAATAGTTAGATGTTTCTTTAAGTATCCATAACATAGAATAGGAGAAAATGAAAACATTTGCTCGATTGAAGTTGGAGGGAAATTCCCTAACTTGGTGGGTAAACCACACGGAGACACTTAGGCTAGATGGTGATCCCTCAATAACTAAGTAGTAGGACTCTAAATCCCTCATTAGTTCCAATTTTACCATATTGGGTAGGAAAAAACCCAATGGATCTATTGGAATTACTTTCAGTGAGGAAAGGACAAAGTGTACAAGAGTACGCCACACAATTTAGAAAAATGGCCATTATGTTGGGTCTATTCCCCAAGAACATAGATTTACTTATGAAGTGTTTTGTTTGTCTCCATGGTCATTTTAGAAGGTGAGTGATGCTATTCAATCCAATAAATATTAATGAGGCATGTTTCTAGGAACAATATCAAGAGAATATGGACATGAAGAAAGGGAATCTAGGTAATTCCAAGAAGAAACAACACCTAGATACTTTCAAAGATGTGGAGAATAAAGGGAAAGTAAAACATAAGTAGACTATAGCCATGAAACATAGGTGCAAGGATATGAAAGAACACTACAATCATTGCAACATTGATGGTCACATTGAAGACAAGTGTTGGAAGCTAAATCTAGAGATAAACCTAAAGAGGCACAACAAGGATTCCAAGAAGAAGAACATTCCATCCATGGATTCAAGCAATTAGGTAGAGACTATCTCAGAAGTAGATGAGTATATTTTCTAAACTATAGTGAAAATGGATGTTAATCTAAGTATCCTCCATCCCTAGGAAGAGAAGGTGATGACGAAACTATTACACATCAAGACCAAGGTAGATGTTCCATTTGAATTTGGTTCATAGGACAATCTCATAGTAGAATATATGGTAAGTTAGATTTTATTGGAAGTTTATGATTATAATATCTCCTACCCATTGGGATGGGTAAATAAGGATGCATAATTTAGGCTCACAAAACAATGCAAGATTAAATTTGCTATAAATGTAGACAATATTGATGAAGTGAAGGTAGATATAGTACCACACAATGTTTTTGGTGTAATGTTTGAATACCCCACATGCATATGAGGGACAATATTCACCAGTAGAGAAAACCAATACCTCTTAATAAAGGATGGGAAATGTTTCATCATTAATATTCACAAAGGTAAATCAAAGATCTCTCTTGGGTAAGTGACAAAGAAGACAAGAACATGATTACTTCAATTATAAATTTTGTACTTATTTTCTTAATACATAATCAACAAGAATGGGAATCACTAAAAGTAATGCCCTGTTTGGAGGGATGTCCTAACGAGAAAAACATCGGTTGGAGAATATTTTGAAGGAATGTAGAGAAAAAATACTATCCTAAAAAGATACCTCCTAAGAGTGAAGTGGAGTATGAGATACAACTATTGCTTGAATATTCTCCATTGCCAAGAATATTCAAGAAATAGCTGTATTCTTGGATTGTTTATGTAGTCCAATAATTGGACTGTATAGATACTCCATTCTGAAAGTAGAAGAAGTGAACAAGAAGTTTTAACAACTATTGGAGCAGGGAGTAATCCAACCAAGTACCTCACTTTTGGGTCGTCTATAATCATAATACCTAAGAACAATTGGAATTGTAGGATGCGTATTAACTACAAATATCTGGATAAGACCACCCTCAAGAATCAATACCATCTTCCCAAGAGCGATGGTTTTCTAGATCAATTGTAGCATGTCAGGTGCTTCACCATGTTGGATGTCATATCAAGATAAAGCCAGGTAGGAGTGAAGGAAAAATACTGTTGGGATACCACCTTTAATAATAGTAAAGGTCTATATGAATGGTTAGTAATTCCTTTCCATTTGTGTAATTCACTAGCTATGTTTATGTGTTTGAAGTATGATGTATTATGTCCTTTTATAGATTCATTTGTAATAGTGTGTTTAGATGATATATGTTCGGGTACACAGGGTACTACCAAAGGACTGAACACCAAGAGCAACCACTTCACACAAACATATCACAGATCAACACACCGATGTTTTGACGTGGTTTAAACCCTCTTGAGGGAAACACTCCACGGCCCCGTCCAAATAGCTTCTACGGGACAATTTATTATGCAAAGAAAGAAAGTTACAAATGAGCTTCTCATAATCGATCAACTAAACAATGACCCTCCATGCTCTTTAAATATAGATCATGGACCAATCGGGTGTTAAGCCACAGATCAAGGTTAGGTTTGATCTAAGAGAAGTTGAGCCGTCGGATCACTCTATGTCGGAAACATATCGTGACCGTCGGATTAAGTATTTACAAATGCATACTAATGCATACTAAAGAAACACACTATCCCTAACAGATATATTACACAAGTTGATCTTAACTAACTCCTAAGTGTCTAAATATCCTAACATCCCCCCTTAAGAACAACTTGGGATAGGATTGAAGGATTTACAAAAGTGACACTATTAGGAGAAGGAAGGAGGCATTAGAGCCTATCCCCCCTTAATGACAAGTTCCTGAACTCCTAACATAGATCGAAGTTTAGAAAACTTCGCTTCTGTAAGAGACTTGGTGAAGATGTCTGCAACTTGATCATCTGTAGGGCAAAAGAGCACTTCAAGAACATGATCATGAACAAGATTTCTGATGAAGTGCATGTGTAGCTCAATGTGTTTGCTGCGTTGATGTAGAAATGGATCTTTGGCAAGTTTGATGGCACTTTGATTGTCGCACCAAAGTGGAGTAGGCTGCTGTTGCTCGAATCCAAACTCTGAAAGGATCTGTCGAAGCCATAAAGCTTCCTGAATGGCATTAACTGCTGCTCGATATTCTGCCTCTGCTGAAGAAAGAGCAAGAGCTTGTTGTTTCTTACAAGCCCAAGTAATAGGTCCAGATCCCAGACTGAAAACATAACCTGCAGTAGACTTTCGATCATCAGGATCACCGGCCCAATCTAAATCAGTGAAACCAACCAACAAAGGTTTCCCCCTTGTACTCTAATGAATCCCAAACTGAACTGTACCTCGAATATATCGAAGTATTATTTTAGCTGCTTTCCAATGACTTTCATGAGGTGTCTTCATATAACGGGCAACTCGACCAACAGCAAAGGAAAGGTCAGGACAGGAATGAGTCAAGTATAAGAGACTACCAACAAGCTGACGATACAAGATGGCATCGACTTCAGGTGAAGTACAAGTGGCAGAAAGTTTGACTCCAGACTAGAAGGGAGAAGGGGCTGGTGTACAATCTTCCATGTGAAAGCGACGAAGAAGGTCACAAGCATACTTAGACTGAGAAAGAAAGATTCCTTCTTTGGTTTGCAGGACTTGGAGACTAAGAAAATAATGTAAATGTCCTAAGTTTGACATTTCAAAATTTTGTTTAAGACTGGATTTCACATGGGTTATAAGCTTAGGGTCACTACCAGTAAGAATAAGGTCATCAACATATAGAACAAGTATGATGAGATGGTTTCCTACTTTCTTGGTATAGACATTGGGGTCAGAATGGCATCTAGAAAAACCAATGTCAAGGAGAAAGTTATCCATTTTGGCATACCAAGCTCTAGGAGCTTGCTTAAGGCCATATAAGGATTTCTTAAGGCGACAGACAAGGCTAGAGTTATTCTGAACATAGCCAGGAGGTTGTTCCATGTAAATTTCATCCTATAAATCACCATGTAAGAAGGCAGACTTGACATCCATTTGATGGACTTCCCAATTGTGTAAGGCTACAAGGGAAAGAACAAGGCAGATGGAGTTCATTTTTGTGACAGGAGCAAAGGTTTCATTGTAGTCAATCCCTTCAACTTGGGAAAAACCTTTGGCAACTAACCTTGCCTTAAGTCTTTCAACACTTCCATCTGATGCATACTTAGTTCTGTAGACCCATTTACATCTGACAAGTTTTCTTCCTTTTGGAAGAGGTACAAGATCCCAAGTATCGTTCGCCATTAAGGAACGATATTCTTCATCCATGGCTGCATCCCAATCTGGATTCCTTGAAGCTTCTGCAAAAGTTTCTGTATCATGATTCTCGGAAACTTGAGACAAAAGAGAAGAGGCTCGCTGAAACTGAGAACATGTTCGACGTTGATCTCTAGGATCACCAGCAAGATCACCAGCTGCTTCACATGTTGAACGGACCCATCGAGGAAGCACTTGTGCTGGTGCAACTGGAGGAACATGAGCAGGCGGAGGTGGATTTTCATCCTCACTGTCATCATCAAAAACTGGAGTTGGAAACCTGTCAAGGAAGTTGGAAGAAGAAGAAGAAGGCATAAACACCGAATCAGGCTCGCAGGCCAAAGATGGCACAATCGCCATGTTAGGCCCGCAGGCCAAGATATTTTCATCAAATTTAACATCTCTTCTAATGATTATATCATGAGAATGTGGTTGAAGAAGTCTATAACCTTTTACATCTTCATAATATCCAACAAATATGCACTTTTCACTTTTAGGCTGCAATGCTTTCCGTTTTTCATCCGGAATGTGAGCCCATGCTTCACTACCAAACACATGGAAGTGACTTACATCAGGTTTAGTTTTACTCCATGCTTCTTCCGGTGTTATACCTTGCAATGCTTTAGTGGGGGTGCTATTAACTATGTAATTTGCACAATTAATGGCTTCAGCCCAAAATTGAAGACTTAGTCCTTTAGATTGGATCATACAATTAGCCATTTCTTTTAAAGTGCGGTTCTTCCGCTCAGCTACACCATTTTGTTGTGGTGTATATGGAACAGTGTGTTGTTGTTGGATTCCTTGTTCAGTGCAAAAAGTAGTGAACTGTTTGTTAACATATTCTCCTCCATTGTCAGATCTTAACTTAATAATTTGATGACCAGATTGTTTTTCAACAAGGGCCTTGTAGGCCAAGAACATGTTAAATACTTCGCTCTTAAGTTTTAGGAAGTAAACCCAAGTGCGTCTGGTGTAATCATCAATGAAAGTTAAGAAATATTTGAAACCAGAAAAGGAAGCAGATGGAAGAGGACCACACAAGTCACTATGCACAAGCTCCAAGGGAACCAAGGCGTGCCAAGAGGCACGTTTGTCAAAACTGTCCCGATGATGTTTTCCGAGTACACAACCGGAGCAAACACCATCTCTGCAAGATACCATCGGAAGACCTGACACCATATTTTCTTTACATAGTTGTTGCAATGAGCGATAATTTAAGTGACCAAATCGCTCATGCCAAAGTTTGCTCAAGTTATCCCTATGAGCAACAAAAACTGAAGGGAAAGGTGATGACCCAAAGTTGTTAAACTTGTACAACCTGGTAATATCATCAACAATTCCGGTAGCTAGGACTGTTGAGGATCTTTAAAATCCTTGATTACAACTTGGTAAGGTGTAAAGGTCACAGTTTTACCTTCACCAGAATGAGTGATCTGATAGACTGATAACAAATTGTAGGAAATTTTTGGAACACATAGTACATCACTAAAATGACCATGATCTACTGGAACTGTTCCAGCTCCTACAACACTTAGAGATCTATCATCACCAACAAATATTTGTTTGGTGTTACATTCATGCATAGTAGAAAAGATGGCTTGATCCTTAGCCATATGATAAGATGCTCCAGAATCAATGAGCCATTCACTTGAAGTAGAAGAAGAAGATGCATTATAAGAATAACCAGAAGCACAAACTGCATGTCCATGAGAGGTAGATTCTGAAGGCGAATCAAGGCTGATGTGGTGCTTCTTCATTGCTGCTTCCAAGGCTACCATCTTCTTGAAACACTTAGATTCCTCATGATTATCTTTCCTGCAATAGTTGCAATGACGCTCAGGCTTCTTTCCTTTTGGCTTGGATCCTTTGTCATTTTTTTAAAGAAGGAGCTGACTGAGAGGGTTTGGGACCCTTGTTTGACTTATTATTGCGAAAATTTTGTTTCTTGGGAGGCTTGGACTTTTCTTTCTGTTGGGACAATAAGGCTTTCCCAGATGTATCTGCATTGTTGATTATTCCAAGATGAATGAGTTTATCTTGTTCTCTAATCAAGGAATCAAAAAAGGATTCAAGACTAGGCTCTTGATAGCTAGCTGCATTCAAGGATGCTTTCATGGAGTAAAATGTAGATACAAAAACAGAATATGCAGGTCCAAGTTTGGAAAGAATATGATAAATGCACTGTTTGTCTTCCCTCTCAATCTTACATTCTGCACATAAGAGTTTAAGAGTTTTGTACTTAGATAAATAATCTTGAATGCATGAAAAGTCACTTGGATTTAAAGAAATCAACTCATTTTCGAGTTGGTGACCTCGAATTTCATTGTGTTTACCAAACACAGATTCCAACTTGTCCCAAGCAGCATTAGGTTCATCAATTCCAGATATGTGGAATCACAAATCAGTAGAGATTGACATCCCAACCAATCCACGAGCTTCATCACATCTATTTGCCCATTTTATTTTCTTATCATCATCAGTGGGTTGTTTTTCTTTCCCTGTGGTAATTCTGAAAAGTCCCCTACTTCGTAGAACATCCTCCATACGAGATTTCCATGAAAAATAGTTGAAACTGTTAAGTAGAATATCACAATGGGAGGCCATATTTGTAAATTAATGACTGTAAAAGCATAAACCAATAGTCTGGATGTGAAGAGCTCGGAAAAATAGGCGGTTTAAAAAAAACGGCACTGAAACTGACTCTATATGATGAAGTTATGCTTGAACAAAGAAACTATTGAAGATGTCTCCAATACTGATGTGGCAGCTAGAGAATGTCCAGCAAAAAAAATCCCCCCTCTTCCCAAGATGAACCTTTTGACAATCACTTTTACAAGAAAGTTGCTTTAAGTGAACCACTTTTATAAAATAAGTGATTTCACTTAAGACTTGAACTCAAGACCTATTAAGGAATAAAGCAACTTTGAACCAAGTGAGCTAGATTAAAAGGTATGTAAAATATGGGAATGAGGAAGGGTTTTTTTTTTTTTTTTTTTTACTCTTCTAGCTCGGTTTGCATGCTTTCCCTTTTTCCTGCAAAACAAACCATAAAACGAAACAAAAAAAACTTTTCCACACTTGTGGAGTTAGATCTTGTTAGCTTGCCCGGAAAGTCTCCGTTTTCTCTCTGTTTCTGATTTGCCGAGATCGCGCAAGGTGCACGGCAAAGAGCATACGCAGCTGAGAAAAACCCTTTCCTTTTCTGTTTCTGATTTGCCGAGATCGCTCAAGGTGCACGGCAAAGAGCATACGCAGACGGGAAAGTAGAAATCCGAACCCAAAAAAAATCTAACAGTAAAAAAGAGATGAAATATGAGATTTTTAAAAAACGAAATAAAAAAATGCGTCACTGTAACATTATACCTTTAGATCTGATGAAATACACGTTTCTGGAGCAACCGGGAACCGTTTTCGATCAAACGAAAACTATTTCCCAATGGAAACGATGCTCCAGACGTAATGGAACACCTCCCACGGCCCAGAAATGCACAGAAATACCAGAACTAGAAACCCTTTTGAGTTTCGGCAACAACAGTTCAAGATCTAGATCATAACCGGAAGCGACGCTTCATAAAAGCTCTGATACCATGTTCGGGTACACAGGGTACTACCAAAGGACCGAACACCAAGAGCAACCACTTCACACAAACAGATCACAGATCAACACACCGATGTTTTGACGTGGTTTAAACCCTCTTGAGGGAAACACTCCACGGCCCCGGCCAAATAGCTTCTATGGGACAATTTATTATGCAAAGAAAGAAAGTTACAAATGAGCTTCTCATAATCGATCAACTAAACAATGACCCTCCATGCTCTTTAAATAGAGATCATGGACCAATTGGGTGTTAAGCCACGGATCAAGGTTAGGTTTGATCTAAGAGAAGTTGAGCCGTTGGATCACTCTATGTCGAAAACATATCGTGACCGTCGGATTAATTATTTACAAATGCATACTAATGCATACTAAAGAAACACACTATCCCTAACAGATATATTACACAAGTTGATCTTAACTAACTCCTAAGTGTCTAAATATCCTAACAATATATTGGTTTATAATGCTACCTGGTGAGACCATCTTACACATCTCAAGTATGTGTTAGTGACCCTAAAAAAATATTAAATGTTTGCAAACCTTAAGAAATGTGAATTTTCTTAGTAGTATTTGGCGTATTTGGGGTATGTGATTGGTGGAGGAGAACATAAGATTGATCCTACAAAGATGGTGGCCATCACTAAGTGGCCAACTTGTACAAATGTAACTGAAGTTAGGATATTTTGGTGGGTAGAAAAATATCTTCAGAACTTCATAGCTTCCTATTCAAACTATGGATGCACCTGTCCTTGCTATAAAAACCAAATAACAAGGTTTTCCAATGGTGAAAGAATCAATAGAATCCTTTGAAAAACTAAAATGAAATATTAGTCAAGCACAATTTCTCTCATTACCCAACTTCTTGAAGTATTTTTAATTGAAGACAAACACAAATGGGAATGCTATGGAACGGTTTTGATACAAGGAGGAAGACTATCATTCTAAAATGTTCCATGGAAAATTATTGGAGTACCATAAACATGAAAAGGAACTCTATGCCTTGCTTCAAGCTGTTAAGAAATGAAACACTATCTAATGGTCAAAAAATACCACCATTAACATTGATCACCAACCACTAGTGTATTTGTAGGCCCATAGTAATCCACAACAATATCAACATTGTAAGTGAATGTGATATTTACAACAATTACATCTAATAATGAAATACAAGAAAAGTAGTACAAACACGTTGGTAGACATGATCTCAATGCCACCTCGAACCAAGATCACAAATTTTGGGACTCTTATGCATATGGATGCTTTAACTTATTAGCATACAAGTATGAATACACAAAATATGAGGACTTGAAGGAGGTATTTTAGTCGCTACATGGCCAATTCCATCTATAAGAAGGTGGCAACCAGGTTGACTATCACATCGAGGATGGCTTGCTCTACACTCTAGAAAAGCTCTGTGTTCCTAAAGGTGAGATATTGCAAAAAAGGATCAGTCCTCCAAAGTGGCAAGGAATTTTGGTGTGGGGAAGCCAACTTCCAACTTACAAAGGTATATTTATTGGCCTAGAATGCAAGAAGATGTAGATTGGTTTATTAGAGGATGCATGGTCTATTCTACAAGTAGGCCCATTAATAGGAATCAAGGCATATATGATATCGTACATGTACCTATTAAACCATGGGGGAGAATATCCATGGATTTTGTGGGTGTTTTAGGACCAGGAAGGGACATGCCCATATATTTCTGGTAGTTGACAAGTTTAGTAAGATGTGCATTTTCATGGCTTGTACAAAGACCATCAAAGGAAAAGAAGCAACAAACATGTTCTTTGAAAAGGTTTGGGTGAACTTTGGGATACTAAGAAGCATCATGTTAGATAAAGATACCATATTTCTCAATTCCTTTTGGAATACACTTTGGGAGAATATGGACACTAAGAGTAAGAGGTCTATAGCTTCCCATCCATAGATATATGGGTATACATAAGTAGTGAATGGGACATTGGTTCAATTTTTGAGGGGTTATAATCAAAATCATATAAATATCTAAGATGAGGATTTCATATACATCCAACTTATAATAGAATAGTAAACACTTCCATTGGTATGTCCCCCTTTGAAACTTGTTTTGGAGATCTACCACCTTCACCTCTATATGTTGTATATGGACAAAAAGGGGGAGTGATGGGGGAAATGACAAGTGAAGCATTAATAGGTGAAACTTTCATTCATTAGATAAGGAAAATCCATTTTCAAGTATAAGATACATTCAAAAAGTCACAGGAAACGTACAAGGCCATACATGACCAGTAGAGAGTTGACAAAACATTAAAGGTGGGAAACTGAGTTTTATTGCGCTTGAATAAGGAGAGACTACAAGGTCCTGGTATGGATACCAAAGCAATGTGTTGTGGTGATTTTAAAGTGTTGTGAAAGGTAGGAGATGAATCCTATAACTCAATATACCCCCATATATGTGCATTTACTTAGTAGTGAATGCAAAAAATATGAAACTCTTTGAACCATTCATGTTGGTCTAACCTTCTATAGAGGAATTAGCACCAGAATCTTAGGCATAGTTAGTAGAAGATACAATTTTGCAAAGGATATCTAGAACAACTAGACAAGGATTTTATGAACTCTAGCAAGTTGTGTTGAAAGGACAACTTCCATGCAAGGGTACAAATGATACTCCAGGAAAAAGGTAGAGGAAAATATTTTAGTAAAACATATTGGGGACCAAAAGCATCTTAAAATGGAGAGGTATTCATATCCAAAATCGTATCAATGTATGATTTGCCATCTATTTTGGTGAATTTTGGGTGCAATTATTGGGTGAATTGACTTGTAGGGCCCATTTTAGGGGTAGGTCTTACTTTGGAGATTTGGGGCCCAAAAAAATTTGAGTCCCATTTGAGGGATTGAATGAATTTTTGGGGGTAAAATATTTACAAATGTCGTTCATAACCCCTTGACATTGTTCTAGATTCTAAGATATTTCCAATGATGCAAAGATCACCTCATTAGATTTTGTATGAGGAAGTTATGCCTCTCACATGTTCACCTATATTGATGACCACCATGGTACTGAGTGGATTCCGCGTCATATCTCATTTCCCACACATATGAAGCTACTGATGTGTGGAATTTCATGAGATTTTTATATGGTCGAAATCCACAACCTTAATCGGGAGTTGAGGCATGCAAGAAAAACCATAAAAACTAACCCAAAATGACTATGAAGACATTGTTAAATATTGGGCCACTTGAAGAAGAACTAGTTCCATTCTTATGGTATTATTGTATTTTTCCATAACTAAGAAAGAGCTAGAGAGTGCATATTAGAGAATAACAGGGGAAGTAGTAAATCCTATAGCATCCATAAGATCCACATTGTCATAGGTAACTCCATAGAGAATACCACTTTCATTGTTTTTGTAAAGAAGAAAAGAGCCAGGCATAGTCCTCACTTTTGACTGAATTTTTCTCCATACTAGGCTTTGCTAGGTTATATCTCGTGTTATTTGTTTGGATGTGTGGATGTGTTATTTTTCTCTATCTATTCTCCTTTCAATTTCATTTTATTTTATCATTTTGTGGAATTCAAATAACATAATCAATCTTAAATATTTAGTAAACATCGCATAACTAAGAGTTTGCAAAAATTTGTAAGATCTATTTTAAAAAACTATGCCAATGGATTATTCATGGCAGTTTCTTGAGAAGTAAATTACCTCAGATATTATAATGTAGTAATCCAGGTGCAAGAGATGATTGGAATGTAACAGTATAGAATACATTCTTGTATAATGAGAAGTAAAGGAAAAATCAATGTTGACTTTCCTCTTAAGGTGGGATGACCTTTCACTTGAGTATAGCCCCAAATACAAAATTAATCGAGAAAGAATTCCTTAGCCTCCTAGATCTTTAAATCTATTCTCAATAGAACATTAACTACTTGTGGTCCCATCATTAATGAGTAGAAACTACCTAGTAAAGCATGTTAGTAAAGAGGACTCTTGTACATTGAATAACTATCCACTTCCCTCTAGTGGGGATTTATTCAATGAAGATGGATTCATACATTAATTTACTAACTCCCAACCCCCCCTTGAAGAGAAGTGTTCTCCTTAAGACATAAGATGAGGAAATTGTTGTATATTTGTAGTTGGGTCCCATGTTGAATATTCTAGCTGCATATATTCTTACTGGATCAAAACATATCAGACCATGTGGTGGCACATTTGATGTTCTATGGTGTCAAGTACTGCTTTCATCTAGATCCAAATGGAGCCCTCTTCATTAAGTTCTAGTAAGTTGGTTTTCACTTTTGAATTTTAGCCCATGACCTTCTTGAGAATGGTTTGGAAGACATATCTTCTAGGCCACCCACCCAAGGCATTGTATAATATTGTTGGGTCCATAGAACTTTGCTTCTTGTTTGTGATGGAATTTAGCTTTGAGTGATGTTTGTTTATAAAGTTGAAGGGAAATAAACATTGGATTCAATTCTATAAAGGAATGATTGAGTAATATGATTCAAGTTAATGTTTTATTTTGATCCATAATGTAGAGAGAATGGCTCCCTAGTGCTCATTTTAGTATTTCCATGATAATGGTATTATACTACCATCATACAAGAGCAATACATTGCACCCATTGGTGTGGTTTTAGTGATGAGAATCATTGTAAATAAGTTTCTAAGGACTTGTTGACCATTTTTATTTGACTAGATCTATTTGGGGGTGAAATGATGTGCTTAGGTTCAACATAGTACCTTGAAGTTTAAACAACTATTTTAAAAAATTACTAGTAAATATATGGTCCTAATCCGAGACAATGGAGTGGCCATACTAGTAACTTAAAAATCTAATCCATGAAGAATTGGGAAACTTATGATGAGGTAAAAGGCTGTGATGACGGAAAAAGATGAACATAGTTGGAAAGGAGATCAACTACCATCATGATGACTGATTTGTTACCATCTCTAGGGATTCCCACTTTAAAATCCATAGAGATGTCAATATGTATATGTCTTTGGATTTGTAGTGGTTGCAATGTCCCTGGTGACTACATCGTCTTACCCTTGTGTATTTGGAAAGTGTCACCAGCTCGTACAAAAGTATGGATGTATGATTTCATGCCTTCCAAAATAAATGAGCACTTATCTCTTTGATATGTTTTATGGATTCTCGAATGACCTATTATATGTTATGAGTAAAGCTCTTCCAAGACCCTTCGATTTAAGGAAAATTTATTTACTATAAAAATGCACTATTTATACAACAATGTATCCTTACACAATGTATACCCTTTGGGGGGGGGTTGGGTTTCCTTGAACTCTTTAGATAAGTGAAAATATATTGTCTTGAACTAGCCATTCAAAACGGGATTCCTCATGATAATGTGGAAGAAGTAAGAAGAGCGCAAAGAAGGATCCATCCTCCTCAAACTTCTTTGACAAAGAATAAATCACCACATTTTATTTACCCTTATTATATATAAACTCAAAATCATATCCCAACACCTTACTGACCCACTTATTTTTCTCTAGTGATGACAATATTTGCTATGGGAAATACATTAGACTATGATGGTTAGCCTTGAATTGGAAACACATCCCTATGAGAAATGCATGCCATGTCTCAACCACATGAAGTGTGCTCATCATATCCATTTCATATGTTGATTTTCCCAAATCATAGTCACATAATTGCTTACTGGTGAAAGATAAATGGTGCCCTTCTTGCAATAATACCACTCCAAGGCCTCTTCCTGAGGCATCACATTCTACGACAAAAGTCTTAGTAAAATCAATCATTGCTAACAACATAGTAGTGCATATGGAATTGTTTAAGATGTGAAGGTATGATCAACTACTTCACTTTATACAAAGGCATATTTTTTTGAAGTGTAGTCAAGGGAGATACAATTTTTCCATAATTTTTCATAATATTCATGTAGTATCTAGTTAGTCCCATGAACACATGCAATTTATTCAAGTCCTAGGGGTGGGGACAATATTTCATATCGACTAAATTCTTTTGGTTGACTCATACTCCTTGACTCACAATGTGACCCAAGTATTCAACCTCAAAAACCCCAAAATCATGTTTGGAACATTTTACAATAACTACTGGTACCTCAATATTTTCAAGGCATGATTGATGTTCTTTACATGGGATTCCCATGTTGTGCATTAGACCAAGATATCATTAAATAATATTAGCACAAAATTGCATAGGAAAGGCCAAAAAATGTTGTTCATGAGGCTCTAAAAGGCTGATGGAGTATTACAAAGGCCAAAGGGAATCACTAAAAACTCATAATGATATTCATGTGTGTAGAAATTTGTGTTAGGTATGTCCACCTATTTTTCTTGAAAGATGATATCTTGAATGTTGAAGGTCATTTTTTGTGGAAAGCTTGTCTCCATGAAGTTCATCCAAGAGATCTTCAATGGTTGGAATGCGAAATTTATCTTTTATGATACACCAATTGTGAGCCTAAAAATTAGGACACATGCACCAAGAGACTTCATTTTTTAATACCATGAGAATTAGTGATGATTGAGAATTATTACTAGGAAAAACGACTCTAGCCTCCAGCAACTCTTGAATGATATTTTATATTTCATTCTTCTTTGCAAAAGGGTGACTATGAGGATGCACATTTGGTGGTTGAATTCTTGGAAATAATGGAATACATGGTCATGCTCCCCACTTTAGGGTGGAAAACCCCTAGGTGCTTCAAATAGCTATTGGTGTTTATAGAGAACCAACTGCAAGTTAGGGTGAATGTCCTATGGGGGTTTTTCCATTGCTTCTATGACATTGAATTATGCAATACTATTTGAGTTTCCTTGTTCAATAACTTATCCATACGTTACGAGGTGATAATTTAATTGGAGCCTAATATGTGCCCCTTGAGGTTATGGTTTTGCATGTCCTTAGTGAATCCTATTAATAGATATTTGAAATCCATTGTGATAAGGACCATCGTACATAGCCATTCTTCCCCTAGAATTACATGTCAACCACCCATTTCAATAGAAAACATGTGACTTTTGATATGATACTCACCCATTTGGAGTTTTACATTGGAATGAATATTTCATCATGCTCCCACTTTCTAACATACTTTGGAAATTTTGTATAGGATGGATAGAGAAATAAGTTTATTCCTCCACTCTCCTATATGAGTAAAATTGTCGGTATTTCAACTGTCAATTAGTACAATCACTTCGTGGTGCTTGATGCAGCCAATAAAATTCATTTTTGGGGGTCCCAAAAAGCTTTATAAGGCATGGAGATAATTTTTAGGTTCCTCACCATGATCTTCCAAGGTGGTGTCTTCATCAATGGGCAAAGCAGCACCCCTACTTTTGGTTCTAGTGTCTTCAACCATTATGTATTTTAAGTGATCTTGTGGTGATACATTCATTTGGAATAACTTATGTTCTTTACATTTATTGTCTCTCAAATACCATTCATCATAGGTATAGCAAAGTTTGAGGCATTGGCATTCTGCCACCTCTTCCAAAGACAACTTTTGGATTCTTAGTGACTAATATTTAGAGGTGTTGGGAGTGGTTTCCATGGGGG
Organism: Larix kaempferi; assembly: GCA_027924585.1. Taxonomy (NCBI): domain Eukaryota; kingdom Viridiplantae; phylum Streptophyta; class Pinopsida; order Pinales; family Pinaceae; genus Larix; species Larix kaempferi. The sequence continues at coordinate 62,093,246 of BSBM01000370.1, read as the reverse complement.
GATAGTGTGATTAATGAATGAATATATTTTGGTTTTCTCATTGATTACTTCCTTAGAGTCTCCATCTCTATCATAAGATTTTGACCATATTTTTTAGCATTGCATTATGACATGTGTTGTAATTGCCTCTTTGAGATCACCAATGAAGCATTCTCTAAAAATAGAATTAGAGCTCAGTCCTTTGTGTTGATTGACAATTTCTCAAAGGTTGTAATATAGTCCATAAATATTCTTCCTTGGGATGATTTTGTTAGTTTTCCTAGGTAATTAGTATTTGCTTCAAAATGATCATGAATGATCTTCAAAAACTAGGTCCAACAAATGTTGTGGAACCTTTTCATTTCTACCTTTGGAAAGCGATGCCATGAATTGTGATCTTTAAATGGTGGATGTTAGGTATTGGGAAAGAAAGCATGATTTCCTTACACTTCCTTTGCAAAAAAAACCTTTTGTTAGTCATATTTGTTAGAGAAATAGAACTAGAGATAAATGAATACCTTTCTATATGGTATGATATGTTAGCATCAAGACAAGTTTGATGTTATTGCGTGTTTAAGTTTTTATTAATGTGGCGTTGATATGTTGTATGAAATTAACTTTATTTTATTTTTAAGTTTATTAAGAATCTAAATGTTAAAAATATATAATATTTTATTAAATATTTTTTTTACTAAATGAAAAAATGAAAAAATGATATTAAATTGTTACCTTAAAAAATATATCATTTTTATTCAATACTAAATACTAAAGAGAGAGTATGGTGAAAGACATTTTATTTTATTCTATGATGTTTTGTTCATAAATATATAAAGTTTTAATTTCAAAACATTTATAAGGTTATTGATTTTATTAGTTTATTAAGTAAGGCAATTAAAAAGAGCATTTAATGTGGAGGGCATTTCTTTACATTAGCTTGTGATGTTTTAGATAGACTTTCACATAAACAAAATTAGTAAATAAAAAAATAAAAAAATTTATCAAATTTTTATTTATATATTTATATAATAATAATAATTAATAATTATGATCTTTCAATAACATTGAGAAACATGAGACAATTGTTTTATATTTATATTGATAAATAGTATATTCCCTATTTTTGGAGATGTAAATAAATGTACAGAATTTCAAAAATTTAAGAAGGTTAATCATTTTAATTAGCAAATCTAACAAATGTAGATTAATTAAATTAATTATTAAAAATCAACTCTTATCTAATTAATTGTTACAACTGGTGCATCAGAATCAAGATTACTTTCAGATTTCTCCACAAATAGATAATCCAACACATTTACAGAGAACTTAATGAGACTGCACATACACTTTCCAAGGAGCCACTTGAGCAGGAAGAAGGTTTTCTCTTCTGATCTCTGAGTTTATTGAAGAAAATCTGGAACACTCAGGATATCTTCCTTTCTTTTGATGGTTATACCTTGATTCCTCTTTATCTGGCTGTAGGCTTCTTGTTTTATGATATCTCAGCTTTATGCTACAGGTTTTGTTTTTTTTTGCATGTGCTGTTTTTGTTACTCTGACGAGTAGTAACTATGTATCTTAGTAAACACCCTGTAATCCTCCTGCTTGGAGTCGAGAAATCTTACCACGCAGAGCCAAGCCTATAGTAAAATACACCCATGAAGAATATGAATATGTAGAGAAAAAAATATGGAGAATGGTGAAAGGAAACGAGCTTGAAATCATTTTTTGGGGGTCAAAAGAAATTAGAAGCTTTGAAACGACACGTAGAAGGCAGCAACAACCGGGACGTATTATCGGCATGCTTGTGGGGATCGAGAGTTAAGGCTCTGAATATCCCTCCAGAGCAAGACTTACTATGGCAATGTAATAAGTTTTGCTTGCTCTATAACAAAATGCAGGGATCTAACTTGGCGGTCACTGTCTTTCACTGTGAATTTAATTGCTCACAAATTGAAATTGGACTTTGACTTGCAGCGTTTTATTTCAAGAACAGATTTCTTCCCAGACTGTTAGCTTGGTATGGGCTGGAGCTTTTTATTGTTGGTTAATCCATACTTCATGAATATTGTGATCGTTTATGTTGATCTGACTAAGTGCAATGCAAAACCGTCGGCACCACATTATATTTCATTGTATGTGCTTAAAACAAACGTTTGTAATATCAATTTATCATTGTGGCCAACAAAATTTTATTTTGTTGGCAATTTGAGAGGTGACGTTACCTAGACTTTGCTGAAAGCGTTTAAAGTTATATCGATTAAGCTATGTACTTAACGAAAGCAACCTCTTCAGAACTGTAGCTTTGGTGACTCCGAATTACAACTTATTGATAATGATATGAGAATAAAAATCAGTATAGATTCATCTTAAAACTGAATGTACAGAGCTGCCGTCAGTGGTACATGAGAAATCAGATAGTATATGGCTTCAAGTAAATATTTACAGTAGGCATTTGATAGACCATTGTGGAACAGTAGCATTAAATTGAATACTAGCTACAATGTTTAGCCACCTCTTCAACAACGCGTTTCACGAGCGCAGCTTCATACCTGCAGTGCACATATATCAATTATTCAAAACCGAAACAAAAACATATGATAAATAATAGCAGATGCACTGAGTTACCCACCCATTCGTATCTTCTCGGAGTGACCAGCCAGAGAGACGACAGAGTTCGAAGAGAGCAGCTTTCCATTCGTTGATTTCCTGTGTGCTGTATCTGCCACTGCTCTCATGCTTTTCGAATGCTTCAGCAAATGGGCTGCCACATTGATCTGGCCGCCGAACTTGCGAAGGAGTGACGTCGTAAAACAGAGGGATGGTGATGGCCGACCCTTTACCCTGCCTCTGCAGCACCACTTGGCGTGCAATGAACGAGGCTTCTCTGAGGCACCAGGCAGATTCTGCGTAATTTGTGGAGAAGACGGGAATCAGGATGTGACTCACCTCAATTGCGTTGCGTAAGCTTTCAGAGATGTCGTCTCCCCTGTTCAGATTGTGGGTGTCGAGGAATGCACAGAAGCCTGCTCTTGTGAGGCCGTGGTATAGATGATCGACAAATCCTCTTCTCAAATCGCTGCCTCTAAAGCTCACAAACACGTCGTATCTGTATCTCAAGTATCTCCTGCTATTGCAATTCAAGAACGAGATGGGTAAACGAAAAGGAAACCACCCCATTAATGAATGCTTCCTCAAAGATTGATTGCTGGTATTAAACACGGATGGAGGGTGGGATTTTATAAGTAATTTCATTAATGCAGAGTAGGTATGGGATTCAATTATCTTGGTCACCGATGGAAAGAGAGCCTTGTCCTTTGTGCCATTGCTTCGATGGAAAGAGAGCCTTGTCCGATATGGCATGCGGATCTCCTCAATCAGACGGAGATCGGAATCCCAGTGAGTTTCCGTGAGTGTCATACTCGCAAGATTCAGAAATCTAGACTCGCAAAATCTTGCCCGCGAAGAAAATCTTGTCTTTTTGAACTTTTGCAATCTTGTCTATTTGAATTTGTCTGTTGAAAGAAACATTTAATTGTATTTTTGCAATCTTGTCTATTTGAATTTGTCTATTTACCCTTATACAGAATCAATATTAAATCCACGGATGATCGTATGCTTTAATTTTTTCGTAATTTTATATTTAACAAACTTATTTATATAATAAAGATATATATAAGTAATTTAATTCGAATCGAATGATTTGCGGATGATTATCTTGATATAAATGCATAATAAACTATTAAAAAGATTAAAACATATTTTCTAAATTTTGTTTTTAAATTTTATTTTGAACTTTATTAAAAAATATAATATAACTTTTAATTATATCAATATAGATACATTTTAAGGTGCAAAATCCTTTCAGATTTATAGATCCATCTTAAGGTGCAAACTTCTTTTAGTTAAGATAATATTTTTTGAAAACTAAAATTACCACATTGAAATTGTTTCATTCAACTCCTTCCTGCATGTCCACCAGTCTATGTGCCATTCCTTTGATTTCAATATGCCCTCTCCTCTACTTGTGAGTCCCGCCATATTCTGTGTGCGCTCTTGCATATTTCCCGATCGCATTTCCCGCAACCTTAGATTGTTTGTGCATTTCACTATGCTGAGATTGTTTTCAATATGGAGTTGCTTTTTATGCTGCTTGTGTCGAGTGTGTCCTAGACTGCTGAAAATCCTAATTTTTCCCTAGCGTGGAGCTGCATTGTCATTTGTAAAGGTAGACATTGAAGCATGCCTTCTCTTCATGGAGAATGCCCAAACTGCTCTCATTTGATACGAGCTACGATCTTCAATATTTCAATCCCTTCAATCCGCGTTGAGAACTGTGAGACCTATCTCAAATGTTGAGGAGACTATTGCTATGTGCCACTGGTTTAAAGACTGTTGCTGCATTGGAGACTTATTGAGAGCTACAACCATTATTATCTCCTCCTGGTTGAGAATCATGGATTACTAAATTTGTGTGAAAGAAATTATGATTCTAGTTAAGAGCTGCCACACCTGAATTGGGAGCGTTGGTGAAGATACATGTATGTTGTTGTGTGTTGAAGTAAGCTATAGTGCATCCATTTGAAGCTGTGACTCCCATCCCTTGAAGAGATGCAACCTCGAGCTGCGACATTAGTTATGTATTGTGCCCTCCAAGCATGAGGATTGTTGCGACCTCACTGATCCACATCGTAGTTGACATTATTGTCGAATGCTGACTTCAACGCATCCGCGACAAGTCATCGACGTCGACACAACTTCGACAAGTTCCGAGTTCAACATGGCTTCGACAAGTTCCGCAACCTCACAGTTTCGCGACATCAACATGCAGTGTCTATCTGCGACTTGTGACTATCGAACTTCGACAGACTGTCTCTGTGTCTTCCAGTCAACTGTAATGGTTGAACTGTCGAACCATTATAACTTCTCTTGTAACTGAATGTAACGGGCAAGCACCCAAGCATCTCAACACTCTTTATATAAGCATGTAAATTATTGTAATATACAAGCATAGAATCAATCGATGATCTCATACCCAGTAATAGAAAATCAGTTCACATTCCTACATATTGTCTGTGTATATTTGTGTTATGGCTATGTAGTGTATTCTTGCTTTGTGCATTTTGTTTCTTAAGGTTCCACCATAACAAAGCCAACTCATTCAGTCGAACTATTGTCCCCCTCATGCTTCCTGGCCACATGCGGATCATTGGTATCAGAGCACTCATCTTTGTTCATGCTTAAGTTTGCGTAGACACTTCCAGCGAAGTTATCGACTTATTCATATTCAAAAACGCTCGCAATCTTAGCAATCCAAGCAGACGCTACCTCCAGAAATGGCAGAAGAAACAAATGATAGACATGCAACCGACGAGACAACACAACTTATTGAGAAAGCACTGACTCAACAACGAACTAAAATGTTCACCTAGTTCAATGAAATTATCATGCGATTTGCTTCGACATCGGGAGGATTTTCGACGAGAACTCACTACGATAAAATCATCCCCTTCAAAGTGAAAATGAATTTGGACATACCGAGTCTTGAAAGAAATATTGATGTGGAATCCGTCGACAATTGGGTGCAACAACTGAAATCCTATTACTCTGTGAATCAACTCTCAGAAGCTGACAGGATCACCATTGCAGCCCTAAAGATGTCAACATCTGTACATTGCTGGTGGGAGAAACTCTTGACAAAGATGGAGAAAAGCGGAGACCCCATCGACACATGGGATAAATTTGTCGAGCACATCGGAAAGGAATTTTACCTGCCCAAATACCTTGAGCAGTAGTATAAGAAGTCGCAACAGCTAAGGCAATGGAAAGACCAATCATTACAGAATTACACCGATGAGTTCTATCAACTCATGGCTAGACTTGGAGTCTAGGAAGAAGAGAAATTGCTTGTTCTGAATTACATCAGCGGATTGTCCCAGTATATTCAGCAAGAGATGGAATTTCTGACTCTCAATATGCTTGCATATGCATTCCACTATGCATTCCACATTCGATGCATTCGACAAGACGGTGGAAGAATCTGTTCCAGACGCAATGACCCTTCTGACATCGACATTGACCACTCCAGCAGCCTTGACTATTGTCGAAGAGGAGGAACGAGAGTGCCTATTCCATACACAAATTTGGGTCCAGCACAATCCATTACATCTGATTGTGGACAACGGTAGCCAGAATAACTTCATTTCTGAAGATCTCGTAAAGAAACTAGGTCTTGTCACCACTCCACATCCTCATCCTTACAACATCGGTTGGATGAAGGATGGACAGGAACTATAGATCAACCGACAATGCAAACTCGCCTACTTCATAAAGCATTTTGAAGATGAAGTACTCTGCAATGTAGCACCACTCTCCATAGCCGACGCCCTGTTTGGGAAACCTTACCTATGGGATCACCATGGAAGTTATCATTCACGACTGTAGAAGGTGATTGTTAAAATCCAGAATTGATGGTACAGGATTCCAGAGCGACGACATACACCAACGGTCTCAATGATATCTACTAATCAGACAAAGAATCTCATCAATCATGCTCAGAAGTTCACGTTAATCATGATCAAACCACAACATTCTAGGAAGACTGCAGCGACGAGTTGACTTATCGACCAATGCAACTCTCGATAGAAGCAATTGATCGACAACGTTCGCAACGAGTATCGGATTTTATTCCAAGAGTCGGACGGAGTACCTCTACATTTCCAGGTAAAACACTCCATTGAACTTGCTCCTGGTTCTTCTTTGCCTAATGCATCTGTTTACAGAAGATCCATTCAAGAAAATGAAGAGATTCACAGACAAATCGACAAAGGTCAAATTCGACCTAGCTCTTCTCCTTGTGGAAGTCCAGTTGTCCTCGTTCCAAAGAAATATGGGACTTGGCGCATGTGCATCGACTACAAGGAACTCAACAAAATTTTGGTAAAGAATCACTACCCTCTGTCATGGATAGATGAGCTCATCGACTATCTGAAAGGTGCTAAATTATTTACTAAGCTCAACCTCAAGTCGGGATATCATTTGATTCCAATCGAGCCCTCAGATGTGTGGAAAACTACTTTCAAGACCAAGGAAGGATTGTTTGAATGGTTAGTCATGCCTTTCGGCTTAACCAATGCACCTACGACCTTCATGCGATACATGGACAACATTCTACAACCTTTCATCAGCAAATGGTCATTGTTTATCTTGACATTCGGATTTTCAGTTGATCATGGGAAGAACATGTCAGATAGCTTTGATAAGTCCTCGACACTCTCCAACAACATCAAATTTACTTGAACATGGACAAGTGTACCTTTGCGATGAATAGTATCAAATATTTGGGGTATGCAATTGACTTTGCAGGCATACACGTCGTTCCAAACAAAGTACAGATCCTCAAAGATTGGTCCATTCCTCAAAGCATTCTAGAACTAAGAAGTTTTATTTGTTTGGCAAATTTTTATCGATGGTTCATACTCGGCTTCAGTCACATAACTTGGCCCATGAATCAGTTGACAAAGGGAAATGGAAAAAATGCCTTCAAATGGACATCAACACAACAAGAAGCTTTTGAACAACTCAAGCACAAGCTCTACACTGCACTAGTACTTATGTTACCTGACTCTTGCATTATCCCTTTGAGATTGAGACAAACGCATTGGACTATGCCTTGGGCATAGTGATCAATTAGTCTGGTTACCCAGTCACTTTTCATTCTGAAACTTTTAATGATGAAGCTAGAAGATCATCCACGTACGAAAAATAACTGTACGCCATTGTGCAAGCTCTCAAGCAATGGAGGCATTACATCCTTGGCAAGGAAACAATCATCCTCACTGACCATAAGCCTCTCCAGTTCCCTTAGACCCAGCCAAAACTATAGACAACCAGACAACTCAAGTGGATTAATTACCTACAACAATTCCATTTGGTGATTAAGTATCAGAAAGGTAAATCTAACGCCGTCCCTGATTGTCTGAGTCGACCACCCATTACTCTCCTTTTTACAATGATGAGTATGCAGGGTTATGACACAACCACTTGGCCTCAATTGTATCAGGACGACATCAAATTTTCACCAGTCTATGAACAAATTCAGACTGACAAGTCGTCAACCTTCGACTATTTCCTTAAAGATACCTTGCTATACAACCTTGGACAACTTTGTGTACCGACCGTTGAGCATCGACAATAGCTCATTTGGGACGTGCACTACAGAAAGACTGCATGACACTTTGGAGTAGCAAAGACACTTGTTATTCTCCAGAAGTATTTCTTTTGGCCTACACTTAAAACTGACGTCAACAAGTACAATCGATCATGTGTGGTTTGTGCCATTGCTAAATGGCCTAATCGACTATAGGAATTGTACACACCTGTAATATCCTATGGACAATTGACCAAGAATATTAACTCAATTCCAAGTCTTTAAACTCCACTTAGTCAAATTTATGCTAAACTCTTCGAACCGTGCAAGGAGTAAGTGAAGTGTACTGGGCTAAAGACTGAGGATGGTGGGATGAAAGTTCAATTCTGGAATTTATATGGGATTATGTGCAACAACAGGTTAGAGTGTAGATTGGAAGTGTCCTATGCACCATGTACCGGTACCTTTCACTTTTCAACAATAGAGCTAGTCTATTGCCTACTTCGAGGCTTTCTGGGTAGCTGGCATATGCATACTAGACAGGTAAGGGTTCTGGGAGTTAATGATAGTGTATATATAAGTCCAATGGTGGCTGGATGTGTTCAAGAGGATTCTGGAGCAGATTGGACCAAGTTTGGAAATATTGGTGTGACAGATGCTTAGCTAGGATTGGAGGGCTAGGAATTTTGTTGGCTTCCAAAACATAATGCAGAAGCTTCCATATTCTAATTGTAAGGCCTAATATGGTTAATATATTGAGTTATTAACCTACTTCAACAAATGGGAAGTTGAATGGGTGCACAGATTGCATTTTATAAGGGAAACAGTGAAACTAGTCTAGAAAAACCACTCAATGAGCTAGTCTACGAATTTAACTTGAAAAATGTCTTCCATTAATTGATTTTTTCTGTTCTGAAAGAGTATGCAGCTCTGATATAGTAATAACAGCAGTACTGACTCAAAATATACATAACAGAACTCTTCTTTTTATTCAATGGCTCTTTTCTCAAAACATAGTGCCTCACAGGCTATAATTTGCATTACATTGGTGGAGAAGATGAATAGAGAGAAGGATTTTTATAGTAGATCTGTTCTGGATGTAATGATCAGAACCGATATGGATAATAGGTATGATTTGGCTGCTCCTTCTACTGGTAGTCTTCACTAGTACGTCCTCCTTCAAACATATGTCTCCATCAGGGGAAACACCTCCAAATTTAGCTGGGCGAACTGAGGCAATGAGAGGAATGGGAGATCAAGTCTGAATTCGACCTCTGTGAATGGAAACCAATGACACAGGATGATAATAACTTCTAGAGCTCACTGGAGGTCCTGGGCATGCTCCTCTACAACAATCTTCTTCTACTAATGATCCTCCTCCAAACTAGTTGCAGTTCTTCTTCAATGGTGGCCTCCTCTCTAGTCTGGCATTAGATCTTCATGGCTGAAATGTAATGGACATCAATGGCTATAATATTACTTGCTAGACCTACACAACACTCTTGGTTAACTCACACAGTCTTGGGGCACATCACCCAAGCAAACTTGTTGAGGCACAACACTCAACTAGAGAGGCTCAGAGCTCTCAAACCAAAATTGCAAATGACAAAGTTCTTGAATGAAGTTGGAAATATTCTTCAATAGAATTCTTTTTGACCTTTTGAGCAAGTTACTTAGCTTGGTGACCTATGAGAATAGGTTACCCACTTGCCCATTCTACTCCAAAGCCATGAGGGCACCTTTCTTGAGGAGAATAGCAACTTCTGAGCTTTCAAAACTTTCTTTCCTTCATCTCCTTCACTGAATTTGGGCAAGTGCACTTTAGGTAGCTTTTATGGTTGTTGCTATTTTCTTTCAGAAAGCTTTTCTAAATATTTCCACTTTCTTTACTTTCCTCTTTCCTGCTTTCGTCTAATTTTGCCAGCTTTTGTCAGTTTCCTTTCTGGGTTCATCTTGCCAACTTGTCTCCACTAGATTCCTTAGCGTTTCTGAGACTTTACCACTTAGGCAAGTTTGTCTCACTTACCAATTCGAATTTCCTAGCCAAGTCATCAACCACTTGGCACATTTATTAGCAATAAACATTTAAATGAAAATAATACAACTCAGAAATAATTTAACTTAGCAATTAATTAATTATCCAATAATTAATTAATTGTTATGGTGTAATGCCTCAAAATTTCCCCAATTAATTAATTTCTCAATTAGTCAATCACTTGGACTTAGTCATCGGGTTAATAACTGCATGGGGGGCCCTCCTTGTCCGTTTAATTCCCAAATACAACCTTAGGCATCTTCCATAAGGTAGTTTCCATACTTGCTCATTAATTAAATAATTATTGCCTAGGTGACTTAAGCCAAAATTACCCCATGGACCATGTAAAAATATGGGGACATGACAGTCCTGCCTTCCCAAGATTGCTTGTCCTCAAGCAATTTTAGGATCCCACCAAGCTTCTGCTGCACCACTCTGATTAAATTTGTCCCCATCCACTGAACAATCTGAAAATTAAACTTGGGCCTTAAAAAAAAATGAAGAACAACTGCACTGTAATCTATAACTGCAATTAACCAGCAATGAACAAAATTTTCAACCCAACTAGGATAACTTGAGTAGAATTCCTGGATCCCACTGTTTCTCCTGCAAGGACCAAAATTTTTCTGTCACCTTTGGCAATCTGTCACTCCCATGAATGCCCAGATCCCAAAGTATCAACTGCATTTTCTCAATCTTCAGAATCAGTTTAAAGAATCTATCATCAAACATGTGCCCTTTCATCTGAGGAATAACTAAAAGGACATTACTACCAACCAAACCAAGTAGAGAGAAAAATTCTTCTTCAAGTGAAAACATCCAATGGCTCATCTCTCTGCCATTGGAGAAAAAATGCAAACATACCTCCAAGCATGTGGATTCCCTCCACATAGGCCAACCCCTGCGAGTAAAATGTTCCATTAATTTATCTTGGTAACTTTCCTGCTTAGATGCCTTCCCTTGACCATAAGCAAAAACATTTTTGCAAGGAGATTTCATGTTTGTCAGGTAATATTTCACCCAATCCATATGTGGATGAGTGACCTCCAATGGATGCAAATTATGCCTTTTCTGCTGTTTGCAAATCATAGAAAAATCAGCAATATTAAAAACAATTTTCTTGCAACAAAACATAAGACTTTTACCTTCTAGATTTTCCATTTCAGTGATGCCTCTATTCATCCATCTTGTGGATGAATCAAAGATCATGCTTACTGATTTATATGAGCTATAATCAGCCATCTCTCTATAATAGGATCTATCTCCCATGGGGATAGTTTATGATCCTCCTGCTGTACAAGTGACACAAACCAGAAAAATTTCTTCACCCACTGTTCATTCCCCAGTGGTGTCGCTGAATCTAGGACATGTGGGAAAGAACTATGAACCTTCTTTGCATGTCTGCAACCTTCAGTAACCAAAATTATGGCTGCAAATTCTCCATCATTGGATGGCCCAAATTGGGTGCTCTCATCCCACTCTTCCATGGGAGAGTGACTGTCTTCAAGGAACAACTCAAGTTCCCTTGGAAAAAAGTCAAGTGCTTGGTTCTCATCAAACTGTTCTGCACACTCTTCAAGCACATATAAAAATGAATGATACTCATGATCGAGCATCTCATGAAGTTCCTCCCTATGTTCAAGAATGCTTTCATCCAAATGAATTTGACTTAATGGTGTGTAGGAGGGTAGGGGGGATCTTTGCAACTTTTCATGAAGCTGCAATATTTCTATCTTGCATTCTTGGAGGGCACTTTGAGTGCTTCTCAAAGAATATTGGGTGGCCATTAATTCCTCATTGAGATTTCTGATCTCTTCATCATCCTTCATGGATGCACCATGAAACAACTTTACAATATCCAACAAACTATCTCTATCAGAAATCAGGTTCAAGAATTTACCTTTTATGCTTGCCATGGCTTCCTGAAATTCTTCCATGTCTCTCATGGAAGACTACTCCCCCAAATTCCAACAAAGGTTATTCATTAAGGAATGTGTGTAATTGAGGGTTTGAAGGGCTTCTTGGATCTTCTGTTCATCCATCTTTAAAGATCTTGCAAGAAGATGAGGTCCTTGCAGATGTTTCTCCTCTTCATTTCCCATCATTGGATCAATTTCATGCGGTGCACTTGAAGTTTTGAAATCTGATCTATATGTTTCTGCTGCAATATTTTCAGCTTCCAAGTCCTCAAAAACATAATTTGGGCTGCAACATAAGTGCTCATTCATTCTTGATGCAACAGAAAGATCTTCTCTTAAATTTTCAGCCTTCATATTGCTTTCCTTTTTTAACACCAGAATTCTGAACCTCATCACTATGGGGTTCAACCATTCTAAATTTTTCAATGGAAATGGCTGCCATATCAGACTGAAATAATGACACATAAAAATCAGAATTTAATAACTCACCAGATGTCATGTTATCCTCCTTATGAGGTGGAGTGTTGGTGGTTTGGCCTTCCATCAATTTCTCATTTTCAGTTTCTGTTGTTGCCAGAACTTCTTCTTTCCCCATGGATATTGCACCCACCACACCTTCATCAATGGGAATCTCCATGTCCCCCACAAATATGTGAGAGTACACATCTTTAGATGCTTCCTCACACTTAAAACATTCCTCAATAGATTCTCTTATGTCCATGTAGGCATCCTGCAAACACCCTTCTAGTGATTCAGTTTGGTCACTCCATTCACCCCTATCACCAAGGATATGAAACTCAACATCAAGGAATCCCTTATGCAGTAATTGTCTTCTGATGTGGCTGCAACATCATCATGACACAAATTAGTACAAAAATATGAAAGTGGTCCATACTTTTGCATCATCCTTCTCTCTTCAATGGGTGGGGTTATGGTGCCTTGTTCTACCACTGATTCTACTAGTTTACATCTAACTGATGTGTGGTCAATTTCTACTTCCTTGTGAAGCTCATGTGGTGTCTTTGGATCTGATTTAGGTTCTTCTTTTGGATCTGATCCAAAGTATGCCTTACCATCCTTAAGCTTACCAAGCTCCTCTGAGGAGATCTTGGAATCCTCTACATAGAATCTTGCAGTAGATTCTGCTCCCAATCTATCAACAACCTCATGATTAGTCTTTGGTTCTTGCTTCCCCAAACAAAACAGTGAAGCTTCTGCCTTGGTTGTTTTAGGGTCAGGATTCTTGGCGGCTCTTTTGGAAGAGGATCCAAACATTATTGTGAGGTGTAAATAACATCCATCCACTGAAGCTCTTGCTTCTTTTAGGTACTCTTCAGAAGTAGGTTGATATTTGGGTGTAGAACATACAACCTTTTCCTGCATATAGCTATCAGAATAACCATAACTTATTCTGCCAATCATGATTTAATGGGTCATACTTGCAGAGGGTACTTCTCGGAGTTCTTCTTCCTCATACTGTCTACAATACTCTTCATATCGCTCAACAAATTCATCATCATATTGCTCATAAAAATCCTCATCGGAGTAAGAATCTTCTTCACTAAATATTGACATGACTGCCAATTCATTAAATTAAGAGTCTTCTTTCCACAGGAGTAGAGGAAAGAGCTCTGATACCACTATAATATCCTATGGACAATTTACCAAGAATATTAACTCAATTCCAAGTCTTTAAACTCCACTTAGTCAAATTTCTGCTAAACTCTTCGAACCATGCAAGGAGTAAGTGAGGTGTACTGGGCTAAAGACTGAGGATGGTGGGATGAAAGTTCAATTCTGGAATTTATATGGGATTATGTGTAGTAGCAGGTCAGAGTGCAGATTGGAAGTGTCCTATGCACCATGTACCAGTACCTTTCACTTTTCAACAATAGAGCTAGTCTATTGCCTACTTCGAGGCTTCCTGGGTAGCTGACATATGCATACTAGAAAGGTAAGGGTTCTGGGATTTAATGAGAATGTATATATCAGTACAATGGTGGATGGATGTGTTTAGGAGGATTCTAGAGCAGATTGGACCAATTTTGGAAAGATTGGTATGACAGATGCTTAGCTGGGATTGGCGGGCTAGGAATTTTGTTGGCTTCCCAAACATAAGGCAGAAGCTTCCATATTCTTATTTTAAGGGATGATATGGTTAATATATTGAGTTATTAACTTACTGCAACAAACAGGAAGTTGAATGGGTGCACAGATTGCATTTTATAAGGGAAACAGGGAAACTAGTCTAGAAAGACCACTCAATGAGCTAGTCTCTGAATTTAACTTGACAAATGACTTCCATTAATTGATTTTTTCTGTTCTGAAAGAGTATGCAGCTCTGATATAGTACTAAAAGCAGTAATGACTCAAAATTTACATAATAGAACTCTTCTTTTTATTCAATGGCTCTTTTCTCAAAACATAGTGCCTCACAAGCTATAATTTGCATTACATTGGTGGAGAAGATGAATAGAGAGAAGGATTTTTATAGTAGATTTGTTCTGGATGTAATGATCAAAACCTATATGGATAATAGGTATGATTTGGCTACTCCTTCTATTGGTAGTATTCACTGGTACGTCCTCCTTCAAACAGATGTCTCCATCAGGGGAAACGCCTCCAAATTTAGTTGGACGAACTGGGGCAATGAGAGGAATGGGAGATCAAGTCTGAATTCGACCTCTGGGCATGGAAGCCAATGAAACAGGCTGATAATAACTTCTAGAGCTCACTGGAGGTCCTGGGCATGCTCCTCTACAACAATTTTCTTCTGCTAATGATCCTCCTCCAAACTAGCTGTAGTTCTTCTTCAATGGTGGCCTCCTCTCCAGTCTGGCATTAGATCTTCATGGCTGAACTGTACTGGACATTAATGGCTGTAATATTACTTGCTGGACCTGCACAACACTCTTCGATAACTCACACAGTCTTGGGCCACATCACCCAAGCAAACTTGTTGAGGCACACCACTCAACTAGAGAGGTTTAGAGCTCTCAAACCAAAATTGCAAATGACAAAATTTCTTGAATGAAGTTGGAAATATTCTTAAATAGAATTCTTGTTGACCTGTTGAGCAAGTTACTTAGCTTGGTGACCTGTGAGAATAGGTTTCCCACTTGCCCATTCTACTCCAAATCCATGAGGGCGCCTTTCCTGAGGAGAATAGCAACTTCTGAGCTTTCAAAATTTTCTTTCCTTCATCTCCTTCACTGAATTTGGGTAAGTGCGCTTTAGGTAGCTTTTCTGGTTGTTACTATTTTCTTTCAGAAAGCTTTTCTGAATCTTTCCACTTTCCTGCTTTTGTCTAATTTTGCCAGCTTTTGTCAGTTTCCTTTCTGGGTTCATCTTGCCAACTTGTCTCCACTAGATTCCTTAGCTTTTCTGACACTTTACCACTTAGGCAAGTTTGGCTCACTTACCAATTCAAATTTCCTAGCCAAGTCATCAACCACTTGGCACATTTATTAGCAATAAACATTTAAATGAAAATAATACAACTCAGAAATAATTTAACTTAGCAATTAATTAATTATCCAATAATTAATTAATTGTGATGGTGTAATGCCTCAAAATTTCCCCAATTAATTAATTTCTCAATTAGTCAATCACTTGGACTTAGTCATCGGGTTAATAACTGCATGGGGGGGCTTCCTTGTCCATTTAATTCCCAAATACAACCTTAGGAATCTTCCATAAGGTAGTTTCCATATTTGCTCATTAATTAAATAATTATTGCCTAGGTGACTTAAGCCAAAAGTACCCCATGGACCATGGAAAAATATGGGGACATGACAACACCTATGCCGGTTCCTAGTCGGCCATAGGAATCTATTTCTATGGACTAGTTGACGGGATATCCACTACCAAATATCAACATGGTGCAATCTTAGTAGTAGTCAACAGATTTTCCAAGATGGCCATTCACATACCATGCAAGAAGACCACGACATCGTAGCAGACTGCTCATCTCTTCTTCACACATGTTTGGAAACACTTTGGTTTACCCACAACCATTACTTCCGACCGAGAATCCAGATTTGTCAACATATTTTGGAAGACTCTCTGGAAAAAACTGGACACATGACTCTCATTGTCGACATCTTTCCATCCTCGGATCGACAGATAGATAGAAGTTGTGAATTGCTTGGTAGTACAACTGCTTTGCATGTACAACCACAAGCATCGATGCACATGGGATGAAATTCTTCCATACATACAACACAATTACAATCATGCTAAACACAACTCTATGGGAAAGAGTCCATTTGAGATCTGTTACGGATTTCAACCCTCAGTTCCTATCGAATTGATCATCTCCTCGACATAGACAAACTCTGACACTGACTACAGCCAGCGAGAAGTTGATAAATCCTTGAAGTTTCAAGATCAAATCTACAACATCCAAAAGCAAGTATAGGAAATGTTGCAATGAGCAAACAATAAAGCTAAGGCCTGACACAAAAAGAATTGTATTCCTCATTCATTCCAAATTGGGGATAAAGTCTGCTTAGATCTCAAGGAACGCTTCACCGGTCCATTCAAGAAGCTCAAGCCTTTGCGATATGGTCCATATAGTATTCTTCGACAGATTGGTGAAAACACTTTCCAGCTTTTCATTCCTGCATGCTTGGGTCTGCATCTAGTATTCAATGTGGATCTACTTCGACCATACCATGCACCACTATTGGAACATAACGACTTACCGACAACAGAACCTGATGACATCAATCCAGATGTTCAGGAGCCTCTTCCTTGCGACACCATTGTAGGATGACGAGTACGCCATACAAGGACGAACACAATTCCCATGTTTCAGGTTGCTTAATCCGGACAGATCCCAGCACAAGGAAAGTGGTACTCTGCTACTAAACTAATCAACAAGTTTCCTCACCTTCACTAGCAAACAATGGGGACCATTGTTTATTAAGGAAGGAGGTCTAATCCACATCGTAGTTGGATTTTTTGTCAGATGCTGACTTCGACACATCCGCGACAAGTCATCAACATCGACACAACCTTGAAAAGTTCCAACTTCGACATTGCTTCGACAACTTCGCGGCTTCGACAAGTTTCGTGACCTCACAGTTTCACGACATCGACATGCAGCGTCGATCTGCAACTTGCAATTGTCGAAATTCAACAGACTGTCTGTATGTCTTCCAGTTGACTGTAACGGTTGAACTGTCAAACCGTTCTAGCTTCTCTTGTAACTGAACATAAAGGGCAAGCAACGAAGCATCTCAACACTCTCTATATAAGCACGTAAATTATTGTAATATACAAGCATAGAATCAATCGATGATATGATACTCAGTAATAGAAAATTAGTTCAGATTCCTACATATTGTCTATGTATATTTGTGTTCTTCCTGTCTAGTGTATTCATGCTTTGTGCATTTTATTTCTTAAGCTTCTTCCATAACAGAGCCGACTCATTCAATCGAACTGTTGTCCCCCTCGTGCTTCCTGGCCACGTGCGGATCACTCATGCTAGTCCATGGAAGAATTTATGATATTCATGTCAGTAAGCATGGTTAGAAATTAAGGATTACAACCTAGTTGGTAGTTGTGACCATGATGTTGAGCTACTACGAGTCCCAATTTTTTAGGAACCCATGTCAACCCTTCTCTTTACTATATTAGTATATTCTTGTTGGACGCATATGCTTTGTAAGTCATCCCGTAGTATTTGTTGATCCTATATTAGCCCATAATATTGACCCATAGTATTGGACGCATATGCTTTGTAAGTCGTCCCGTAGTATTATATGTCCCATGGTTTTGACTCATAGTATTGGGCATAGACTTAGTATATAAGTGTGTGTTGAGGTCATTGAAGGCACTGTGAAGTTAATTGTATTGAGCTTGCTCAAAGGAGGTTGCCCCCTCGAAGTGGCCCGTGATCAAAATAAAAGTGATTCTAAGTTCTATTATTTCTGATATCTCGTGTATTTGCATTAATTAATTATTGCAGGTTCATCACATCTGGTATTAGAGCACTTTCTTGGGCTCGTTGGGTGGACTTTCTACCAATTTTTTTTTTTTTTCACATCTGTTGCAAGTTCGGATCTGGGGATAACCCCTATCCACTTAACTGTGGGAAGTACTTGGGCATAAAACCACTTATACTATGAAACGAGAACTCGACACAGTTCTCGTTTTTCTCTCTCCTAATTTTAGTAGCTATTTTTACCCCCGTTTCAAAAATGGTTGATGCCAGTATCACACATTTTCATTTTGAGACATTTTTTGGGGCCTTTGAATTATCTTTGTTGTAAAATATTTTTAATTTCTATTTTCAAGTGTGTTTTTTGAAATTTAACAAAATAATATACATTTTTAAGCAATTTATAATGAAAAACATATACATTTTACGATTTTTTCTATAAAATAAGATATTTTTATGTACAAAATAAGGCATTTTTATTGACAAAATTGTAAATAATTCCAGAAAATAAAGACATTTAAAACCATTTTCAATGAATTTTAAGAGAATTTTTCTCTAAAAATGATCATATTTCATATTAGTTATCGAAAAGTGACCACTCACATAAAGTCGAGATAAAATATACAAATTATTTGTAAAAAACATATTAAAAACATTATATTTAGAAATTTTATTTCTAAAGTAAAGTCTGAAAATGAAAACATTACTAATATATCTGATCAAAAAATTGTCAAAAATTGACAAAATTAACATTTTCTTCAAAACATGAAACTATTCAACAATATCATGCATGCCAAATTCTTCATCGACATTGGAATTTTCTGGAGCTTGAATTTCCTCAGGGACATCAATGTCCTCTTCCATTGGGTCTTCTATGTCTGCAAGATCCCCAAAGTGCTCCTTTCCAAACACCCCTCCTAACGGGGGTTGGGGCTCTTTCGACATCTTTGCCACAAGTGTTTCACTAAACTCTCCTTTCTTCAAACCAACTTCTTGCAGTTCATCTGGAAGAACTTGAATAGCCTTAATTCTTTGTTTTATGTAATTGCATTGGAGTGGATCATTATCAATCGATATGCAATTTCTTCCTTTCTGTAAGGAGCATGCTATTGTTGTACCTAATCACCAAAAACAAAATTAAAGTTAAGTGAAATAGCATAAAGAAGCATACTTTATAACAATAAAATAATGAAAGATAAAGCATACAATAAAACTTGATATATTATTTCATATGTAATATGAGAAAGTTTACCAGAACCCGAGAACAAATCTAAGACCCAATCTCCTTCTCTTGAAAATGTATCTATGAGATAATTAATCAATGCTTGTGGCTTTTGATAGATGTTTACAGTCACTCCTTTTAAATCCCTTTCTTCATATGTTAATTTTTTTACCACGGCATTATAACTCAATATCTGACTATGTTTTCCTCCTCTCTTTTCATTGATTAAAAGAGGTTCATAAGCATCCTCCTGTGTCCAAGTTGCAACATGTATGCTTTCAGCATCACTCAGGAATGGATCGCTACCTGAGCTACGAACATTAGGCTTTTGCCTGTAACAAAAATATAAAACAAATAATTAACTTATCAATAAATATAATTGATTTATAAATTCAAAATTTTGATAATATAGTGCAAATATATTACCAATAAAGTTGCTTCCTCTTTTTTCCTTTACCCCTGAAGGCTGTCAACAAGCCCCCTAATTGTGTGTCTGAATGGAAAACAACAAATCTCCATAGTGGTGATGTTGTGACATCTACAAATCCCGAAACCACTTTACTGAATGATTGGTAAGTATAAGGCTCACAATCATAAGTAGTGTTTCGGATATTGTATCCATGAGGGATATCTGCAATCACTAGTGCGTACTCCTTTTTAGGAACAAGATTTGCAATGTCTACACAGTCACCTAAAATGACTCTATATTGCACAGTGTCAAGCCCATTCCAAATATAATGATCAAGTGTATCATCAAGTTCAACATTTGCAAGACATTGTCTCCTTTGTCGTTCTATTTTTGCTCTTTGGATATGGATTTTGAAGGACTCCGGTACTCCAGCTCCACCCCTCTTTGGCATCTTCAAATGAAAATGATTTCTATAAGTAATAAAATAGAAATGAATTGAATTATAAAATAAATAAAATAGGATGTATCATAGAACAACATACCTTCTTGAATGCAACAAAAAATTGTTGTAAACTTTCTATCGAGCTTGAGTCTGGATAGTTGCGTTTGACATCATCCCAACTCTTCTCACTCAACATTTTAACCATCTCCTCTTGTATTTTCATGTAGACCTTGTGACTAGACAATGAAACAATAAATGATGTTTACAATCATATATAATAATATAACAGAATACCTAGAACATAACAAAAATGTTAAACTCAAAAAAATGCTCAACTTACTTCTCAAGTTCGCTGCACATTTCCTCCATGGATAATTCACCTGACTTTACCCGTGATAGTATTGTAGCTATTAATGTTTCATCCTTCACACCTTGCATTGTTCTCCAAGGTGTAATAGTCATGTCTTCTGGCAGATTCTTGACGTCAGGACCTGCCTTACCACCGCTCCATGGAACAACTCTACTTTTTTTCACTTTTTGGTTTTTTATGCCAATATTCTCCCACAAGCTAAATATCTCATCAATCAAATCCCATGTTTTCCCAACTCTAAATGCCAACTGGAAATAGGCATCTACAGCTCTGAATGCATCACTTCCTCTGGAACTTTTTGGTAGCATAATATCATCTTTAATAGGTAGACCTATTTCCATACAACATTGTTTCCGAAAACTTGCATCAACTCTATATTTTTCCCCACCACATATTTGCACAAATTCACTGTGTATAAATCTCACCCTTTGAACAAATGTCATTGTCAACCTATATTCACTATCTGTGTTATGATCCCATGCCAACAACTTTGCTTCAACATCTGTTAAACCAGCATAAATGATGCATTTAACTGTTTCAAAAATAGGGTTATTGGGATATTCTTGCATCAACTCTCTTCTTGCCTCTGCAGAATGATTCCCTCCAAGAACATAATATTTGTAATGAAAACATCTTGTTTCATCAAATTCATTTCTGGTAGGAACAACTTCCGGGTCAACAAGGACTAGGTAGTCAACAACATGTGCATAGGGATTGTGCCTCATCAATGCTTTTAAGTTGTGAATATGCAAGTGATGTGGTTTTCTAATTCTAAAGTGATCTTTCCCTTCTGTGGGTTTATAAAGTTGATTCACATTCAACTCAAATGTATGTCCATTGTTAACCAACTTATCCCTCCGCAATCGATCTCGAATGGCATTTTGTGTTGTCTTGACAATGCCATCCTCTAAATCAGCACCTGGAGTAATGATTTCCCTACTGCCACCAGAATTTTCACTCTCAGATTCAATAATAACATTGGTTTCAGCAACAACAGATCTCTTCCTTTTTTGATTTGAAGGGGTTCCTCCTAAATCTACAATGCCTTCAACAGGAATCGAGGCACTATCAACCATATTTCTTTTACGAGATTGTTTGCTACTCTTACTAGCAGGAGTAACAAGCTCATTTGCAACAATTTCATCATGTTCAGTTCGACGAGATGAAGATTTAAATATAACCCTTCTAGGTACCTGATTTGATTGTTGGATGCTCTTTCCTTTTTCTGCTTGTACTTCTTCAGTTTGAACATTTAACACTTGTTTTTTCTTCCTTACTTCTAGTCCCTTTTGAATAGCGATAGTAATGACATCCATAGGATTGGCCTCTGTATAATAAAGTCCATTCAACTTTTTTGAAATCGAAATGGAAAAATCCTGCAAAATAAAAACATTATCGTATTAAATCTATTACATTGTGATATCCAAGATATAACAAAACCAGTTTAAAAATAATATCAATATTCAAACTTACTCTCCCGCTATCAATTTCATCCACGACCCCTTGACAAAAATCTGTGAAATTTTCTTGAGCATTATATTTTGCAATCTTCAAAACATATCGGATTTTTGCAAAGGTCTTGGCTTGTTTCACCTGTGCATAAACAATATCTGTACCCGGCACTACAAATATATCTCTCAGCAATCCCAATAGATTGTAATCTGCTTGAATATATGGATCTGCAGAACAAAATAAGAGAATGCTTTCTGGTTTTCCTTGATTTTTTTCCTTCAAATGCCAATGATACTCTGTTCTGTCTTCTTCTGTTGCATGTTTCCATTCTCTAGCATTCTTCATTCTTAATTCTTCAAAGCTAAGAACTCTCTCTTGAGTCTCAACATTCTCAGATGCCTCAACTGTTTTTTTCGATGCAATGATTGCCGTTCTTGATCCAGAAACATTTACAGATATCCGCCTTGATGCCATTGTACCTATATCCAAAATATAGAATTTTAAAATAAATCAACAATATAATATAAATCAACAAATAAATTATAGAAAAACATTATGATATGATAAAAAGAAAGAAATAATATAACCACATATTATAATATAATAATCATATACTTCACAATATGATTATAATAATGTTCTAATCACAATAAAATCAAGACATATATTAGAATAATGATTATATTCCTATGTTTCACACTATACCCATAGGTAATAATATAAATTATGAAACAATATAATTACATATATAATTACTTGTATGTCACGGTATAATTAAATTAATACAATAATTAAAACATAAACCTATTTAATTCAATGTCGATTAATTCACCTAACTACTCATTCAAATTTTTCAAAAGACAGTTATCCAATAAAAAAAATCATACATGGAAGTAATATAATCACATTGCACTTGTGTAACACTCACACCATATGGATACTTTCTTCTCTTAAAGAAGATTGAAAATCACTAAAAAATATAAACTATAATGAACCATTGTTGACGTTTGCATGATTACCCTCATCCAACCTATTGCCACGAGGAAGCATATAAACTAGGATATAGAAAAAAGTAAGTAATTTGTAAACTAAGTTGAAGCATATGAACTCACATGGACATAACTTCAATGAAGCATGCAAAGTAACCTGGGATATTTTAACTAGGATGAATCAAGTGAACTAACTTGGATATTTTAACTATAAAGTGTTTGTAAGTTAGATGAAGCATTTAAATTAACCTCAACAATTCGGCATGAAGCATACAAACTCGATGAATCATGTGAACTAACTTCGATATTTTAACTCTAAAGTGTTTACAAGTTGAATTAACATACAAATTAATTTAAATATTAATTTAGATAGTTATTTTTGAAATCAAACCCATGATTTAATTTTATGATTTCATATTTACAATTTACATCACTCAACCATTTAAATTAATCTATCAAACTATAAACTAAAATATAACTTAGATAACTAACTTTAATTTAAAAATAATTTTTATAAAATATATAAATTAATTTAATGTTTAAAAATAAAATATATAAATCTATTTAATCAAATTTCTAAATATCAAAATATTAACCTATACTTAACAATTTTTTTAAGTTTTCATTAAAAATATTAACCTATACTTAACAATTTTTTAAAGTTTTCATTAAAAATAAAATTTCACCCGCTTGGGCGCCCATGGGCGGCCCTCGGGCCGGCCCGAGGGCCGCCCATGGGCGCCCAAGCGGGCGGACGTCCCGCCGCTTGGGCGCCCATGGGCGGCCCTCGATGCTGGGCATCGACGGCCGGCCCGAGGGCCGCCCATGGGCGCCCAAGCGGCGGGACGTCCGCCCGCTTGGGCGCCCATGGGCGGCCCTCGGGCCGGCCCTGACGTCCGCCCGCTTGGGCGCCCATGGGCGGCCCTCGGGCCGGCCCTCGATGCTGGACATCGACGGCCGGCCCGAGGGCCGCCCATGGGCGCCCAAGCGGGCGGACGTCCCGCCGCTTGGGCGCCCATGGGCGGCCCTCGGGCCGGCCCTCGATGCTGGGCATCGACGGCCGGCCCGAGGGCCGCCCATGGGCGCCCAAGCGGGCGGACGTCCCGCCGCTTGGGCGCCCATGGGCGGCCCTCGGGCCGGCCCATGGGCGCCAAAGCGGGCGGACGTCCGCCGCTTTGGGCGCCCATGGGCGGCCCTAGGGCCGGCCCTAGATGTTGGGCCCTCGGGGGTTTTTTTTAAATAAATTTAACTAATTCTTAATATTCTTAAGGGTGTGGGGGGGGGGTCGGGTTGATAAAAAAAAAAATTTAAAACATGGGTAGAGCCTAGATTAATAATACACGAATTTAAAAAAAAAAACGTTTAAAAAAAAATATAAAACTAACCTGGAAAGTGGTAGAGCCTTCTCTGTTGAATGTGCTAGAAGTTCCTCTCTGCAATCTTCCCGTTCTTCCTGAAAATCTTCGTGAAATGCTCCAAAACCTAAACAATCCTGTAATAATAAAATAGATTAGGTTTAATTTTTCCATTCTTAAGAATGTTAAAAAAACAAAAATCTAAAAGAATAAAGCAATAAAACACATTACTAAATTAATAAAGCCATAAAACAATCATTACTAAATTAATAAAAAAATAAAATAATTACTAACCTTGCAAGTGTTACTAAATTGCTCCCAAATAAATGATGAATAGTAGGAAATCTAACATGTTTATTTAGCGTAGAGTTAGTTTAACATTATTTTTTTTACAAATGTGGGATAAATAGATGATGAATAGTAGGAAATTTAAAATGTTTATTTAGCGTAGAGTAAATTTAACATTAATTTTTTACCAATGTGGGATAAAAAAGGAAAGTAATTACAGCATTATTATTAAATTTATATAAGATAGATTAAAATTAAATAATTACTAATAATATGAATGTTGGGTAACAAAAAAAGAAAATAATCATTGTTTTGTTAGAAATTGTGAATAAAAAATACTGTGAGAAATTTTATTAGTCTTAAATGTCTGGATAGAAATATGTAATTGGTTATTATATTATTTCATTTCTTTTAAAATAATATGAATGTGCGCTTTAATTTTGCAGGGAATTTTTGGAGGGAAAATTTTGAACGAAATTTTTGGAGGGAAAATTTTGAACGAAATGTTTGGAGGGAATTTTTGGAGGGAAGTTTTGGAGGGATATTTTCGTTCTCATAGCTATAAGATTGACGGTCGACAGTTGCACCATTCTACTTTTTGGTGAGGACTGTGGTAAAATTTCTTTGCAGTTGTGCGATACAGAGTTTTCTATAATTCTATCTTTTAGTGAGAAGTCATGGACTCATCTGAAGAAAATTCCAATGTTAATGAAGAAATGTACAGTTCATCTAGCCAAGATATTGGCAGTGCAAGCAATGTAATCAAGCATGTTATCCGAGAACTTCCTAGTTATGAAGATTTTGAAGACATCAGTAATGAAGAGAAAGAATGTGATGATGATGAAGAGTTTCCTCCAAGTGGGGATCTTAAAGACAACAAACAATATGATGACAATTTTCCTCCCAGCCAGGATTTTCAAGGCACCAATGATGATCTACCTGAAAGCGAGGATTTTCAAGGCACCAACGATGACTTTCCTTCAAGCAAAGATTTTCCTCCCAGCGAGGATTTTTGTGGGATTGATGATGATATTCGTCCCAGTGAGGATTTTAATGAGACGGATGATGATTCTGGTGAGGAAGAAGACATCAATAATAGTGAAAA
Organism: Larix kaempferi; assembly: GCA_027924585.1. Taxonomy (NCBI): domain Eukaryota; kingdom Viridiplantae; phylum Streptophyta; class Pinopsida; order Pinales; family Pinaceae; genus Larix; species Larix kaempferi. Next base: position 62,067,585 of record BSBM01000370.1, on the reverse strand, counting down.
TGATTTTCCTCAAAGCGAGGATTTCAATGGAAGAAATGATGACTTTCCTCCAAGCGAGGATTTGAATGTCACAGATGACGAGTTTCCTCCAAGCGAGGATTTCAATGGAACGGAGGACGAGTTTCCTCCAAGCGAGGATTTCAATGGAACGGAGGACGAGTTTCCTCCAAGCGAGGATTTTAATGGAACGGATGACGAGTTTCCTCCAAGCGAGGATTTCAATGGAACGGATGACGAGTTTCCTCCAAGCGAGGATTTCAATGGCACCGATGATGAGTTTCCTCCAAGCGAGGATTTCAATGGCACCGATGCTGAGTTACCTCCAAGCGAGGATTTCAATGGCAACGATGGTGACTTACCTCCAAGCGAGGATTTCAATGGCAACGATGGTGACTATCATCCAAGCGAGGATTTTAATGGCACTAATGATGATTTTCCTTCGAGTGAAGATTTCAATGGAACCGATGATGATTTCTCTCCGAGCGAGGATTTCAGTGGCACAGATGATCATTCTGTTGATGATGAAGCCACCAATGATGAAGACAGTGATTCTCCTTTCAGTGAAGAATTTAGTGGCACAAATAATGTTGATGGTCACATTGATCTGGCAGCAAGTGATCATGACAATAATTTTCATAATGAATTTGGGGATGAAATTTTCAATGAGGGGGGTCATATGCATCACAATGAAAACAATCATCCTGCTGAGGATGTTGTTGCAGGCATAATGGTCCAGGAGATCCAGCGACAGAATCCAATGCAGAGCAGGATTAAGTGTAGGACTAGACCTTTTTATGTCAATCCAAAGCATTCCAGTTATACAAGGTCTAGGAAAGAATTGCTCACAAGTCCAAGTTCCATTACTCATTTGATTTCAAGTGAGTGTTGCCACAAAAGTTGTTTGAAAAGTTTAGGCTACAATTATGTCTTGGAGAGAAGGAAGATGTATCTTTCAATGAACAAAAGCATGCAAAATTCATATTTAGTGGGGTGCATGATTTCTACCAGGACAGGATATGATTATCGCGTTGGAAGAATTATGCTTTGTAGAAAGGCATTCAAACGGATTCACTCAATTGGTAATCTTCGATTGTCAAGAATCCAAACAAGACTAGAAAAGGATCCTACATTTTACACTGACGATTATCAGGGACGAATCATTGGGCCATCAACACACATTGCCATATCATGGATGCATGATTTCTTTTCCAAGCATGGAGAGAGTATGCCAAATAGAGAAACAATACACATTCCAGATAATTTCACAAGGCAGGAAATCTACAACTTATACAAGGATTATGTTCAAGGTGGTCAAGGAAATGACAACTTCATCAGATATGCATATTTCATAAGAGTATGGAAAAAGAAGTTCAACAATGTCCGCATTCCAAAGAGGTCAAGGATGGGGGTCTGCAATACATGTGCTTCTCTTAAAGAAAGAAGGGATAGATCAGAGGGGATAGAAAGAGGTATGTTTACAAAACAAAAAAAACAAATAGATAAATGTCAATTATTGAATCTAGTTAACAATATTTTTTTGTTATGTTGTTTGTAGATTCCATAATCAATGCACTGCAAGAACATCGCAATCAACAATCAAATGAACGGCAAAAATTGTATAAACATCGCAAGAAGTGTTACGATGCTCCACATAAGTATATGGGTTTGATAATTGATGGCATGGATCAGAAAAAAACACTCTTGCCACATTTTGTCCGTGTGCCAAAGAATTTAAAGGAGGAGAATTTTATTCAGTTTCACTTGGTTGGCTGTATGGTTTTTAATGGTGAAATGATTCCAAAGGTTTACTTTACAACTCCAAATATTCACAATGATGCAAATTTGACCATCAGCATAATTCACCATGTCATTACTCATTGGCCTGGTGATCTTCCAGAAGTTCTATATCTACAATTGGACAACACAAGCCGGGAAAACAAAAACCAGGTTGTGTTTGGTTATCTAAGCATGCTTGTGGAATTGGGAATTTTTAAGAAGGTAAAAGTTGGGTTCCTTCTTGTTGGGCATACACATGATCATATTGATCAAATGTTCAGCCATTTTGCAAGGACATTGAGGAGGAAGAAAGTCGGGAGCCTGCCATCGTTGATTGAAATTATAGGGAAAGCATACCATCCAGAGCCTACTGTACAGAAATTAGAAGAAACTGTTGACATGCGAAGATTTCTGTTTGGATCGCATGGTGAGGAAAGGTGCATTGAAAAACTTAATGACATTAGCTTTCAGCATCAATTTCGTATAAAAAAGATTGATGGAAAAACACTATTGTGGGGCAAGAAGTACTCAACTAGCACAGAATGGGGGCCTTCATCAGGTTTGACATTTTTGAAATTCATCCCAAGTCGTCAAATGTATGCTTCAAATTTATTGTTATTGCAATCATCTACAGAGATTCATAATGCAAGGCGACATAGTAGAGATGTTGATTCTTCTCAATGCTTGGAAGAAATCAAAAAGTCTATTGAAGATACATATGAGTACTTTGATGTTGCTGATTCCGTTTGGTGGGAGTCTTTTTTCATGGAGCAGAGTGACATAATTTCAAACTCTACAAATGGAGATATATTTTTGAAGACTCCATTTGCTTGGCCACAAAGTTTATCAAATGAAAACGAGGTAACAAATGTTGAACCTCGAGCTGTTGAGTTTTCTCAACTAGAGGAAAGAGAAATGTATATTGGCTCTAGAAGATCATCCGCAAAGCGTCGAGAGATGGAAGACCTTTATAGGGGCTCGGTACAAGATATCAAGGAGGGTTGCATGATTGCAGTTTTGGCTACAGATGATCCACGTCAATATCCATTCTGGATTGCAAAAGCTATGAAGGTCAATAAAGAAAATGAAGAAGTAGTATCAGTAGAAGTACATTGGTATGCAACAGATACACACCCATTTGATGGTGTGTACAAGGCAGAGATGGTGGTTGAGAAAAAGGTAAGCAGAAAGAGAAACAGAAAGGGTCAAAAAATAAATCGCCGCCGCATTGACATCTTGAAATTAGAGGAAGTTGATATACTTATTTATGATTTCAAGTTGACAAAGAAAGACACTCTCCGCTCCAAGACTATAGAGATTATCAAGAGGTTGCTGCCACAGCCAGAAGTTGCAAGATGGGAGTCTGTTAAACCAAGCCGTAGATCCCGAAGGAATATGACATCTGAAATGATGGGCATAGATGTAGACTCAGATGGTGCGCCCATTGATAATAGAGAAGAGTATGGGTCATCTACATCTTCATCAAGTCCTTCATCTGCAGAAAATGTAGATTCTGATGGGGTGTCAGAATCCATGGATGAATTTGAAGAAGCAGTGTAGATGCTTTTTATTAGTATGATTTTTGTAATTGAAACTCTACAGGAGTTTTTGATGATGGGGTGTCATAATCCAAAGATGAATTTGAAGAGGCAGTTAGATGCTTTTTACTAGTATGATTTTTGTAATTGAAACTCTAGAGGAGTTTTTGAATATTTATATGAACCATTTGTTCTTGTATGGTCTAATATATTATCTTATTATGAATCGAATCATAATTTCTTTGTTTCTATATGGTTATAATGGTGAAATTATTAGAGAAATTTGTTTTTTCTTTAATATGCAATTTTCCAGAAAGTTGTAATTTATCTCTTCAAGAATTTTTCTTTTTTTCCAATTTAAGGTTGATTTTAAAGTTTTGTTAAACAACAATATGGGATGTTTAGTCCATGGCTCTATTTTTTACCCTAAAAAAAAAAACGTGTATACTGGTATCAACACTTTTCTATTTGGGGGGTGTTTTTGGTGTTTTTTTTGCAAAAATCATCGTATTTATGGCTAGAGTTCTCGTTCATAGTATATAGTTCTCGTTTCATAGTATAAGTGGTTATAATCCCTAAAACGCATTGTGAGGAGTACCACAGGAACCCCAAAGTAGCTAGCCCATTGAGAGGGACCTGCCAGTGAAAAGGAAAACGACCCCTACCTGATTGACTAGTTCCCACCTATGAGGTAAACCAAGAGCTGTCGTTTGTGGCAAAGCGGTTTTCAGTTTTACCTGAGCTGTGGAGTGAGGGGTACTGCCCCAATACGCAAGCCGTCAGACAGCATTGGTGGCCGAGTGAATCCCCTGAACCGATAGGAAGCAGCACATACCTGGGGTCCATATCTATTTTCAGCTGAACTGTTGCCGATCACTTCCGCTCTAGATCCAGCCATTTCAGATCTATTCTGAAAGTCGTTCCAGATCCAGTCGCCGTTTCAGATCCAGCCGTTTTCGATCATTTCCGTGCTATTGCAGATCCATCTATTGCGGATCCCTTCCGCGCCATGTTGCCGATCCATTTTTGATAAAAAAAAAAAAAGAATAAAAAAATAAAATAAAAGGGTATAAAATTATGTTTTTCGGCCATATCTCCCTTGTTTCAACTCTGTTTTCCTTGAAACTTCACTGACATCCCTGCAATCCCATCCTACATATTTCATTCCTGAAGACCCTATCCCAAATTCCACTTCCCAAGACAAGAAATCTCACATTTGTCTATTTTTAGGGTTTGCCATAACTCTTTCAATTTTCACCCAAATGCCATCAAATTTTGCCACCGTGTTCCTTTCATAATTTTGCTTCTTTGTCCCTCTCTACCAAATTTTCTCATTCTTTCACCCCACTTCTGAAATCCCCATTTTTTGCTTCACTATCCATCAGAAAGGGTCGAAAACCTAGTCAAACCCTAATTACCCATCCGAGTTTTTCCCAAATCCAAATCTTCCTTTACTAAATAAGCTTTTGTTTGTGTTTTTCTATCCATTTCCAAGGGGAAAAAAAAACCATGGAGGAAGCACTTGCAGCCATCCAAACCAAACTCCAAGATCTGGATGAAAAATTTCTTAGACTCCATCTTCGACATTCGGCCATGAACAATAACTGAGCGCCAGAATCTTTTGTAGCCACCGGGTTCTCTTCTTCCAGCAATTTTCGCGGGCCGAAGCTTGATTTTCCTCGCTTCAATGGTACTGATCCAACTGGATGGATATACCGAGTAGAACAATATTTCAGTCTGCATAATACTTTTGATGTCTAGAAAGTTCCACTTGCATCCTTTCATTTGGAACAAGAAGCCCTTCAATGGTACCGTTGGTACATCAAAGCTCATCCCAAGCCAAACTGGATAGATTTTTGCCAACTCCTTTTGCCACGATTTGGTCCTAGTGCTTTTGATGACTTCACAGGAGCACTCACTAAACTTCACCAAATTGGCACAGTGAGAGAGTATCAGATAGAATTTGAGAAACTGGCCAATCACACAGAAGGATTGTCTGATGAATTCTACAGGAGTTGTTTTATCAGTGGTCTCAAGGATGAAATCTGCTCAGAGGTCAAAATGTTCTGTCCCAACACAATGATGGAAGTCCTAGGGTTGCCTAAGTTGGAAGAGGACAAGATCGCAGCTCAACAACGCTCCAAACCCACCTTTGCTCCCTTCAGAAATATGGGTTCCCAACGACCTCCCATCACGCATGCCCCGCAAACAACTCCTATCAAGCATTTGTCTGAAACAAAGATGCAGGCACGCCGAGAAAAAGGGATTTGTTATAATTGTGATGAGAAATTCACTCGGGGACATAGATGTGTTAAAAAAAAGCTCTATCTCTTGGATGTGTATTCTTTGCCTGCCTCAGAACTTGATGAAGAAGCTCCAGATACAGTAGATGATCAGGTCGACATTCAACATCCGTTTGTTGACACCCCATCTTAGGATGACCCACCCGAGCTCTCTCTCCATGCTGTAATCGGCGTCACCACCCCACAAACAATGTGAGTCAGGGGATACTTCAAGAAGCTCCCTCTTACCATACTCATTGATTCTGGTAGCACTCATAACTTCATTGACCCTCAGATTGCCAAACAGACTGATTGTTTTGTCCATCCTTGCTCCAAATTTGAAGTCATGGTTGCTAATGGGGGCACCTTACCTTGCAAGGGGAAGTGTCACAATGTGTGTATCTCTATGGAAGATTATAACCTGCGCTCTGACATGTTTTCCTTATCCTTAGGTGGATGTGATGTGGTTTTGGGCGTTCAATGGTTACGCACACTTGGCCCCATCTTATGGGATTTTTTGGAACTTTGGATGCAGTTTTCAGTAAATGGGGCACAACACAAATTAATGGGCTTACAACCAGGGTCTCTCTGCATTAGCAGTTCACATCGCCTGGAAAAAATCCTTAAGAATAATTCACATGGTATCATCGCTCAACTCCATTCCCTTCATATGCACCCATCAACGGTCTCCACTACTTCCTTGGATAGATATGTAGGTGTCTTTGCTAAACCAATGAGCTTTCAGCCTTCAAGAGACCTTTCCGGTAAGAATTTAGTCGCATCTACCTCTCAGTAGGAACTAATGGCTATTTTGCATGCAGTACAGAAGTGGCAGCCATACCTATTAGGGAATTATTTCTGCATCAAGACTGATCTCCAGAGTCTGGAAAATTTTCTGGAACAATGGGTCTCCTCCCCAACACACCTAAAATGGGTTATCCAACTCATGGGTTATCCCTATGCGATCACTTACAAGAAGGGACAATATGGTGGCAGATGCTCCTTCTCGCACAATTGATGACCCAGTTTCTCTTACAGCTCTTTCTCTGCTTGTTCCAAATTGGTTGCAATATGTTCAACGGGGCTATCTCTTCTATGAACTCCATGCTTCTTCATCAGCAGGGAACTCTGGGTTCTTCAAAATGTATGACTGGGGACAATGTAACTTCTTTTGGCAGGGACTGAAAATGACAATTCAACAGATGGTGGCTGACTGTGATGCTTTCCAGGTCAACAAGGGTGAAACGACACTCCTTTCGGGATTGCTCAAACCCTTGCCGATCCCTACACAGCTTTGGCCAACTATTTCTATGGATCTCCTAGCAGCGCTCTGGTGGTACAATACCACATCTCAAAGGACACCATATGAAGTAGTCTATGGATAGACACCGCCAGTTCTTCTTCCATACACCCTTAGCAGCTCCCCATTTTATGAAATTGACTCGGTTCTTCGAAACCACGATCAACTTCTTCTCATTCTGCAGGACAATCTTCACATGGCCAGAATTCGCCTGAAACAACAAGCTGACCAACACCATTCTAAGTGCATTTTCCACGCAGTTGATGGGGTTGTTCTTCATCTACAACCTTCCAAGCAATCCTCCTTGACACTCCAAAGGCATTAGTGGCCCGAAATGCAACCCAAGGATGCTACCGAGGAACCACTTCTTCAGGTTCTGCAGCAATTTCTCCAACCAAAGCTTTGAGGACAAAGATTTTTCTAAGGGAGAGTGGATGTTAGGAACCCGTGTCAACCCTTCTCTTTACTATATTAGTATATTATTGTTGGACGCATATGCTTTGTAAGTCGTCCCGTAGTATTTGTTGATCCATAGTTTATATTAGCCCATAGTATTGACCCATAATATTGGACACATATGCTTTGTAAGTTGTCCCGTAGTATTATATGTCCCATGGTTTTGACTCATAGTATTGGGCATAGACTTAGTATATAAGTGTGTGTTGAGGTCATTGAAGGCACCGTGAAGTTAATTGTATGGAGCTTGCTCAAAGGAGGTTGCCCCCTCGAAGTGGCCCGTGATCAATATAAAAGTGATTCCAAGTTCTATTATTTATGATATCTAGTGTATTTGCATTAATTAATTATTGCAGGTTCATCACACAATTGGAGTTCAGACCTCTATTTGAAGCTGCGACTACATCAAATGAAGCTGCATGCTGTGAAGACTCACGTAGTGAGCATTTGCTGTAGTATTTTTGTTGAATATTGACTCCTTCTTGTTGGTGCCTCCACATTGGAAGATTGTTGCAACCTTTGAAGTCTGCAAAAAACTACTACCTTTATACACCCTTTGAAGACCACCGTAAGATAAGTGTTGAGCCACCATCGTATTGACTCATCGAACTTGAAGGAGATTACTCAAAATAGAATATTACAATGTAAATGACTGCCATCATATTGATCAATGAGTAATATTGCATTGCTTCATTATAAGATCACCTAATATTGATAAGAGAAATCTGCATAATATTATAAAGTGTTGAGATTTGCACATTGCATATTGCATTAGAGGGAATGTATTAATTTACAAAGACTTTGTTGTACTAGTGTTGAAGGAGTACATTTTAATAAATCTGGAAGAGTCTCAGACTTGAAAGTGCATGATCCTTGCTTTTTTGTGTGAATTGTAAAGAGTAGAGACTTAGTAAATACAGATTACTGTGCAATCATATTGTATTGGAAAGGTGACAAAGACTTAAATCTGCACCTTTAGTCTTTCTTTTTTCCCAAATCTCTATCCATTTACATGTAAAGATGCATTCATTGGTATCCATTGTTGGAACAGTCCTCATTGGCAAGGAAAACTAGCCTAAGTGGTCTAGAAAGATCAAATCCACTTTCATTTACACATGGGGGGTTCACTACGTAGGCAACATTATATCACATGAGTTCATATTGTGAGATTTAGTACTCTAAAATATGGAAGCAATATATTTCCTAGTATATAAGGGTCAAGGGCTATTTTTAATATATTAAAAACATGTAGATACTAAGCCGGTTTATAATTATGTATTTAAGTGGGTTGATTAGGGTATTGGTGGGTTTGAATAGGTACTTTATGTCTAAATGTATGTAAGTTAGATTGTGTGTGAAGTTAGATTAGTGTTTGAATAAGTATGATATGTGTGAAGGTGGTGTGAATCCAATTGTGTTTGGAGTTAGAGTGGTGTTTGAATATGTATGATTTATGATTTAATGTGATGTGAAGTTGACTAGTACTTAGGGTGTTTTTCCCCATATTTAAATATTTTCTCTCACTAAGATTTCATATTTGACCTTGCAAGGTTTCTATAGGTTATAAGAGTTGTGTCATGTCACAATAATGAGGATAAACACAAAAAGGGTTATTAAAAATGTCATGGAAAAAGTGGATACCTAGGATATCTAGTGAAAATAAGGGTTTTTAAAATTGTAAAGGTGTATTCGGAGGGGTGTTCAACAATTGTTTTTTGGAGGAAATCCTTAATATATAGTGAAATCAGGGGTATTCTTTAATATCCTATGAATGAACGTGTTATGTTTTATGTTCATGGAGTGAACCCCCAAGAATTTACAATGATCTGTGGAAGGGAATTTGTGAAGGAACCACAGTTAAAAATGATGCAGGACTGACCTTAACATCTGACCCAAAGCCACCAACATCAAAGAAAGAAGAGAAATATGGGAGACCAAAGACAACAAGGCACTAGCAATGATCACTACAACAACAAGTGAAGAGGTGAGTCAACACATACTGCCTGCAACATCATGTTTTGAAGCATTGAGGACATTGAAGGATTTGTATGACTGGCATTTTGAAATGGATGTGATTTAGTTAATGTTAAAATTGTTCAATTTGGAGGTTAAGGATAATGACCCCATGCTGGTTGCATATGATATCAGATCAATCACACATAAAATTCAAACCTCTGGTATGAAACCCGACCTTCCACTTGCAGCCTTTTTCAAATATCTCTATCCAACACATTCAAACTATTTGAAATTACTTCAAGCCAGTGATAAGTTCAAATATCTAACTTTTGACACCTTGGTGGAGAAGATTGCAGACAGAGAGAAAACCTTCGAAAAAAATACCAGTGAGCCTACTAGAGAAAATATTTTCCTTGATGAGAAAACAAAGAACTAGTCCAAATATCCTTCCAAGGAAGAAAGTAGCAAAAGAGGATGATGAAGAATAAACTTTAGAGGTAGAGGGGGCATAAACAACTCAAGCAAAAGATTAAATCTGAAGTGTGAGCACTGTGGGAAGCATGGACATGAAGCAGATCAATGTTGGTATGCTTGGGAATCCATTAAAGGAAGACATAACCAAAACAAAGAAGACATAAATAAAATCCAAGAGGTTGGTAAATCCCTTGACTTTTGTCATTGTATTGTTGTACATTGTAATCTTGGAATAAATGAAATAACATCTTTTTCATATTACAAATATTTTTGGTTGATTGATACTAGTGCAACATCCCACATGACCTTTAGGAAATGTTTTTTTAAATAAGTAAATGAAATTGTAGATGGCATTGTATTTTGTAGACAAATCTATCCTAAAACCAAAGGGAATTGGCTCTGTCAAGCTTAAGCTACCTAGATTCTCTAATTTTGTGGTGAAACATGTTCTCTATCTTTCGGAGTTGCAGAGAAGCTTTATGTCCTTAGTGTGGATTCAAAATCAAGGCCATTCCATCCACATGTTTGATGGAATCATAGAGATAAGAAATTCCTCTAGCAACCAGGTCATAATGACCAGATATGAAGATGGAAAGTTGTTTAAGCTAAAAGGATCATCTACAAGAGCCAAAACATTTCCCAATATCTCTCAGTATGAAGCGGGTAATTTGTCATCCATTATTTTATGGCATGTTAGATTCATTCATTTGAATTATAACAATATTATTTTGTTGATAAAGAATGGTGTAATTGGTTTTCCCACCATCCCTAAGCAAAAGGACAAATGTGATGCATGCATACTAGGAAAATATAGTAAGCAACCATTCCAAGTGTCTAAATTTAGAGCATGTAGAAATTTAGAGTTGTTTCATTCTAACTTATGTGGCCCCATGCCAGTTACTTCTGCCAATGGTAACAGATACCTCATGACCTTTGTTGATGACTACACCAAAATGTGTTGGGTATACTTGTTAAGGACTAAATCTAAAGCATTTCAAACATTCATGAATTTTCATACATGGAAAGAAAATCAAGCACAAGCTCATATTGACACATTTTGCATTGATAATGAAAAAGAATACACTTCTAATGCTTTGGAAGACTCTGTTTGTCAACCTGGGATTGCACATCAAGCTTCTATTCCTTACAATCCTCAACAAAACGATGTGGCAAAAAGAATGAATATAAGAACCATAATGAATATGGTATGTTCAATGATGTTTTTCAAGAATGTAAAAATAATGTTTTGGGGTGATTGTAATACCCCTAGTTTTGACTTGGAATGTATTTATCCCAAATTATGTAATTGATGTAAATATGCTAGTGCGAAGCTCAAGGCCAAGGACCGACTAGTGAATGTCTAGGCATGTATGATGTTTATATTTATTTGGACTGTCTAGTTGGCTTTTATGCTGATTTAGAATATATGTAAATATTATGTGCATAAATAATAAAATGGTCCAACAATGGTTGTGCAAAGAGTACCAAAAGGGGCTATGATTCCACCAGAGGGGAAGAGGAAAGGGGGTCCATGGGTGACTAAATCCTTGCTGCCAAGTGTCAACCTTAGAAATCACCCAAAATTATGTCATGTGATGGGAATAAACCAAATATATCATTTTTTGACCATTTTTTCAATCATCAATGCATGTGTGTGGTTGGTGGGAAAAGTCACCTCATGCAGTTATTGAAGCATGGGACTGACTGCACTTTTGTGACAATTCTGTCATGACATAAGTCAGTATGCAGTTTCCAGGAGTCCTTTCTTCTACTGCTAGAAGTCATGTCAGTTGTCTTTTCACCATTTTCCCATATCCCTTGGAGTCAACCCTCATTTGTCTCATTCTTTCACGCAGATTTGGAGGATGCAGAGCTTTCCCTTGATGTCCATGAACATACCATGTTGTTTTGAACCCATAAATTGGAATTTGGAGACCATGCTACATATTGGGAAGTGGGTATTGTTTGTTGTAGGTGAGCAGAGAGATTGGGCAATATAGGAACCCTTACTCTTGAGTTTTGTTTCCCGTAGGTGATTGAGAAGCCACAAATTAGGGCTGCAGGAGGTTCTATAACAACCAGTACCAGGTTGGAATTCTTCTATGCACACACTGGAAGCACCCAACAAGATGGATTGTCCAAGAGAACCATGGATCGGTGAAGGGGATGCTTGAGCTAGAAGGGTGTTGTGTGGGGAAGGTATTGTGGAAGCCAAGGCTATGAGGGATGAGTGAGACCCTTGTGGAGCTCTGTATGAGCATTTGGCTAAGCACTGTTTTGAAGAAAAACTTCCTATGGCTTGGGGTAGACCACAACAGACAGATGAATTCCAAAAATCAATTCATTTCCCAATGCATGCTATATAAATGTAAATGCCAAGAAGTGGAATAAAAGACAAACCTTCAACCGGACATTTGATGAAGATCCGTATTGGTCTTTCGAATCATCACACTTGAACCTACAACTTAGTCTTAACAATAAACACAAGCAAGTTCATATGATATATGAAAGATGTTAGCACATACAATAGCATAATCCATGATATATATAAAAGCAAATGTACCCAATGAGAATAAAAAATCATTCACAATATCAATTGGACGAGAAAATGAGTATTTCTATTAATGTGAAAAAGAAGTACAAGATAAAACCTCCTATTGGAAACTCATCTGAACCAAGAACTAGGTCCCTCCACTTGTGCCTCCACCACTTCAATCCTCCATACAATGGAAAACTCACGAGTGAAAGAATGAATCGTTCACAAGATATGAAAGATCTTGGTAGGTGAACATAAAAGGTTCACAACAACTAGGATCAATGGATGTAGACTCAAGCTATGGAAAAATTCCAATAAAGTTTTGATGCTCTTCTCTTCCTCCTCTCCTTCCATGCATAATGGTTCAATATATAACCCTCCGAAGGCAAGTGAAATGTCGGATCGAGTCATTTCGAGATACATGGAGGGACAAAGGTCACAATGGCCGCTTTTTAGAGTGAAAAAGGGAGATTTTACTCTCTTTTACCAATTAACTCGTTGTACATGGGCTGTAATGGTGCAACCTGTGTATACACGAGTTGCGTTGAAGCAGCTCGTGTATAGGAGTAAAAATAGGGAAACAAGGGTTCCATGAGGACAAAAAGTGTTTCTGAGTCTATAAATGGATAATGGAGGCCAATGAGTATAAATGCTCACAAGGGGAAAAATAAGGTGTAGAAAGCACAGAGAGCAGAACGGGTTGTAGGATGAGAGATAAAATCTTGTAGGTGTTTCCTTCGCCCTGGTGGCTTCATATCCCAGCTTGGGGGTGGCCTCTCAGCAGCAAAAAGAGTATATACTAGACATAGTGCCTATGGTTGGGTGGAAAAGTGCTCTTACACAACTAGTTGCTTGGATATGCATTTCTTAAAGATAAGTATTCTCATGTATTTGATTCTGAAATGTTTTATTGGATGTCTGTAATGATTATGCTTGTATTTTCATATTAGATGTGTGTGGATAGATTTGAATTCCGCTGTGCATGTTTATTTATGTTCTGCACACATTGCATATGTTGAAAGTCGTATTATGTACTGGGGTGATATTTTAGAGCCCAGGTTTGGTCATTGTCCCCTCCTGATGTTCAGATTGGGTGAGGAGGATGCTACAATGATGCAATCTAGTGTGTATCATGTTTAAGAAATAGAATTCCATCTCATGATTTTGAAGATAAGTATCCACATGAAATGTGGTATGGCCACTTTCCTTCGGTGAGGCATCTCAGGGTTTTTGGTTCCACTTGCTATGCATTGATACCAAAGGAGCTAAGAGACAATCATGGTGCTTGAAGTAGAAGATGCATTTTCTTGGGGTACTCAGAAATATCCAAGGAATATCATCTTTATGATGAGGTAAAAAAGAAGTTTGTTATTTCCATAGATGTCGTTTTTCTTGAAACTAATAAAAATGACAAGTCTATTGGTAGACAACTTGATCGTATAGAGAATTTCTCCCATCTAAAGACATATTATGAAGTTGATAATGATATTCCAAATCCTGAAGGGGGGATCCCTATCTTGGACCAATATTTGGATTTCCTTTTGAATCACCAATAGCTCCTCATGAAGAGTAAGTTCTTACCACTTAATCTAAACAGGACGTTCAACTAGATGATGTGATTGAGAGGATTGGAAGTTTAAACCTTGAAGAAAATTAAGCACCACCATCTGATCAACTTGGACCATCATGGAAAGTTCCTAAATGGGTTACAAAGACACTTGAAAGTGTCCATCTGGATGAAGTTTGAAAGACAATAAAAAGAATCTCAACCAGATGAGAATATGGAGGAGAAGCATATAACTCAGGTGATGACATGGATGTCTCATTTGATTGTGAATTGAATTTATCTACTAGCTTTGAACCAACTTCCTTTAAAGAGGTTACTACTCATAATGATTGGATAGAAGCCATGCAAAATGAGTATGATGCACTCATGAAGATTGGAACCTGGAAGTTGGTTGACCCTCCAGTCGGAACCGAACCAATTGGCTTCAAGTGGGTATACAAGGAAAAATACAAATCAGACAACTCACTTGACAAGCACAAAGTGAGGCTAGTTTTGAATAGATATGCACATAAATAAGGAATTGACTATGAAGAAACGTTTTCCCCCACAGTAAAATGGGATACCATCTGCACTTTACTCTCATTGACTGCACAAAATGGGTGGAAATTCCGCTAGATGGATGTAAAAACAACTTTCTTGAATTGAGAATTGAAAGAAAATGTCTTCATGTCTCAAGGAGAAGGATTTGTTGTGAACAAACATGAACAAAAGGTATGCAATCTAGTCAAGTCCTTGTATGGCCTAAAGAAAGCACCTCAAGCATGATATGAAAAGCTAACAAAGCAACTTCTAAAATTGAATTTCAAACACTATAATCTTGTTGACGCAACATTGTTTGTAAAGAAAGTTTGAAGATATGATGTGTTTGTTGTGGTGTATGTACATGATATTTTAATGAAATGGAACTATGAAAGTTAAATTGCCTCCATAAAGAAATATTTGAAGAAGGGATCTGAAATGACATATCTGGGACACCTTCATTACTACATAGGAATTGAATTCACTCAACATCCTAGTTACATATTCATCTCTCAGAAGAAGTATGTTGGAGAATTGTTGAACAAATTTTGCATGACAGAATGGAACCCTCTCTCAACTCCAATGGATCAAAATTTGAAGCTCACATGAATTGAAGGAAAATAATCTGAGGATGCAACCAAGTATCGACAGCTTGTAGGAATCCTTATATACCTTAACACCACCAAACCAGATATTTCATATGTTCTTGGCATTCTTTCAATATTTATGCACAAACCTTGTGAAGGACACTAGTTTGCTGCAAAAAGAGTTCTAAGATACTTGAAGGGGACTCAAGACTTTGGGCTCAAATACTCTAAGGTGGATGAATTCAAACTTATTGCGTCCTCTGATTCAGACTTTGATGGTGACAAAGAGATAGGAGTGTCCACTTCTGGATACATAATGAGTCTTGGATGAGCAACTATCTCCTAGAGATCATGCAAACAATGACTTCCAACAGATTGGACAATAGAGGCATAATGGGTGGCTACTACAGAAGCAACGAGAGAGATTGTGTGGCTCAGGAAGATACTTGAATATTTGCAGGAGAAGTAAGATAACTCCACTCCCTTATTGAATGACAACACTTCTTCAATCAAATTGTCCAAGAATAGAAGATTCCATGATCGAACCAAGCACATCAACACAAAGTACCATTTTATTCGACATCATGTAGAGGCCAAGACATTTCATCTATGACATCGTTCTACGAAAAACCAAATTGAAGACATATTCACCAACGTACTTGGATCATGAGATAAATTTGAAAGGTTTAGAAACATGCTCGAACTTACTAACCCCCATTTATATTAAGGGGGAAATGTTACGTATTCCTCAAATATTATGATTCCATTGTAAATAATGTAACTGAAAAAAGGATATGAAAAGTCTTTGTAGGAAATCAAAGAGCCCATTGGAAGATGAAGTTCAACAGTCACTCAAATCCAATGTATAAATAAATGTTTCTCTCACTCAATAAGATAGAATTTTGGGAGCTATTCCACTTGACACTTGATAGGTCAATTGACACGTGGGATGAGTATAAATAAGCACGCACACAATTTTTAGTTACAAAACACATACATGATTTGTTATTACAAAATGCTTGTGCTATCTACAGAACATGTTATCTCTCACCCTCCTTATCTCTCTCTATATCTATATCCATCACACTCTCCCTCTTTCTCTATTGCTCACCCCTCTCCCACTCTCTCTCTCCATCCCTCGGATCCCCCCCCGTATGTCTTCCACTTGCACCTTCTGTGTCAAAGAAATGTAACTGTAGAAGATTTTCTAAATGTATTTGTCTATTGTATTATTGTATTCCTCCTTCAGGAGATGTCATTGATGTCACTGATAATGCAAGAGTCATTGAAAGAGTCAATGTAAACCCTAACTATTAGGTCGACCTGGAAAGATCTATTAATGAATATTTTATTGTAAAGAGTACAGGTCGGCCCAATATTGGAAATCCTAATCTAGACCTACAACCCTGGATACTATTCTAGAATACTTATTTATCCCTAGAGACGTAACCTAGCGCCAGAAACCAAATCTATACCTATAGAACCTAATATAGCTTATAGACCCTAATCTAGCCCTAGAAACCAGACAAAAACAAATCTAGCCCTGAAAAGCCTAATGTGGACCTACAACCCTGGAGACCTAATCTAGAATACTTATCTATCCCTAGAGACGTAACCTAGCCCCGGAGGCCTAATCTATCCCTATAGAACCTAATCTAGCTTATAGACCCTAATCTAGCCCTAGAAACCAGAAAAAAACCAAATCTAGCCCTAGAAAGCCTAATGTGGACCTACAACCCTGGAGACCTAATCTAGAATACTTGTCCATCCCTAGAGATGTAACCTAGCCTCAGAGACCTAATATATCCATATAGAACCTGATATAGCTTATTGACCCCCTTTTACAAGATTGACATGGCCCAGCTATAACCCGACATCCTAGATCCACCGGAATCAACAGCTTCACAATCAGATTCATGGTTTTGGTGCTACAGGCATTTTGGTCCCGTGGCCATTCATGGACACTTTGAGGAATTGCTCAAGGGGAACAGAACCCAAATCAATGAGCGGAGTTTTGTTTTGTCAGCTCCCACACGTGCGCATGGCCATGGTGGACATCTTCACGATGGTTGTGCATGCCCTGGACCCTTCGGATGAGAATTGACCCCCTTGAGCAAAATTGGAATGGCCTTCACTGAGCAAAACCCTAGTACCGGATATGGCACAATAGCACCATTTGCAGAAATTGGACGAATGATGTGGGGTTTTCCCCATCTAGAAATCGACATCCTGAATCCCCTGAAAGCAAAGGCTTCACGATCGGAGTCACAATTTTGGTGCTACGGGCATTTTGGTCAAGCACCACGTGGCCATTCAGGGACACTTTGAGGAATTGTTCAGGGAGCACGGAACCCAAACCGAAGATCAAAGTTTGGTTCCGTCAACTCCCACATGTGCACATGGCCATTGTGGACGTGTTCACAATGGACATGCATGCCCGGGAGCCTTCGGATGAGAATTGACCCCCTTGAGCCAAATTGGAATGGCCTTCTTTGAGCAAAACCCTAAATCTGGAGATGGCACAATAGAACCATTTATAGGCATTGGAGGCACGGTGTGGGAGTCCCCCAACTAGAACCCAGCGTCCTGAATCCACTGGAATCAATGGCTTCATGATCGGAGTCACGATTTTGGTGCTACGGGCATTTTCGTCAGTCACCCCGTGGCCATTCAGGGACACTTTGAGTAATTGCTCTGGAAGCACGGAACCCAAACTAATGAGTGGAATTGGGTTTCGTCAAATCCCACACATGCACATGGCCATTGTGTATGTGTTCATGAAGGCCATGCATGTCTGGGAGCCTTCAGATGAGAATTGAACCCCTTGAGCAAAATTGGAATGGCCTTCACTGAGAAAAACCCTAGTTCAGAAGATGGCACAATAGAACCATTTCAAGGCATTGGAGGCCCGGTGTGGTGGGTTCCCCAATTGAAACTCGATGTCCTGGATCAACTGGAATCGATGGCTTCGCGATCAGAGTCACGGTTTTGGTGCTACGGGCATTTTGGTCAGGCACCTCGTGGTCATTCAGGGACACTTTGAGGAATTGCTCCGGGGGCACGGAACCCAAACCGATGAGCGAACTTGGGTTCCTTCAGATCCCACACATTTACATGGCCATTTTGGATGTGTTCATGATGGCCATGGATTCCCAGGAGCCTTTGGATGAGAATTGACCCCCTTGAGAAAAATTGGAATGGCCTTCACTAAGAAAAACCCTAGTTCTAGAGATGGCGCAATAGCACCATTTTCGAGCATTGGAGCCATGGTGTGGGGGGTCTCACAACTGAAAACGGATGTTCCGGATCCACCGGAATTAACGGCTTCGCGATCAGAATCATGGTTTTGGTGCTAAGGGAATTTTAGTCAACCACCCCATGGTCATTCAGGGACACTTTGAGGAATTGCTCAGGGAGCACGGAACCCAAATCGGCGAGCGGAATTGGGTTCCATCAACTCCTACACATGCAAATGGCCATTGTGTATGTGTTCATGATGGTCACACACACCCAGGATCCTTTGGATGAGAATTGGCCCCCTTGAGAAAAATTGGAATGGCCTTCACTAAAGAAAACCCTAGTTCTGAAGATGGCACAATGGCACCATTTTCAGGAATTGGAGGCATGGTGTGGTGGGTCCCCTAACTGAAACTTGACGCCCCAAATCCACTGGAATCAATGGATTCACGATTAGAGTCACGGATTTGGTTCTAAGAGAATTTTGGTCAGGCACCTTGTAGCCATTCAGAGACACTTTGAGGAATTGATCCGCGGGCATGGAACCTAAACCGGCGAGCGAACTTGGGTTCCTTCAGTTCCTAGATGTGCACATGGCCATTGTGGATGTGTTAACGACGGCCACGCATTCCTGGGAACCTTTGGATGAGAATTGACCCCCATGAGAAAAATTGGAATGGACTTCACTTAGAAAAACCCTAGCTTCGTAGATGGCACAAGAGAACCATTTCTGGGTGTTGGAGGAACAGTGTGGGGGGTCCCCAAAATGAAACTCGATGTCTCGTATCCACCGGAATCGACGGCTTCACGATCGGAGTCATGGTTCTTAGTTTTTCAGATTTTACTTCAATCTGATCTAGGATCTTAACTAAGAGAACAACATGTACAACATATCTACAGCATATCAATTATGGGCACAATAATGCAAGCACACAAGAGACACAGAGTTTACTTGGGGAAAACCATAAAGGTGAAAAACCCCAATAAATTCCTCAGAGATAGATAGAACAATGATACAACCCAAGCATAAGAGATAGACATCTCCTAGCAGCAGCTTCTCCTCCTCCACAAGTGTGCCACTCTCCCGAGAGTGTGAGAGAGAATAGAATGATGAAATAGAGTGCCTCCCGCACTCTATTTATACTTGACTTGACTTGCCTAATAACCTTTAGTAGGTCGGCCTTAACTTAACCACATAACATAATGCTGACTGGGCCAACACCCAATAGGGTAGTCTAATAACCCTTTGACCCACATGGCCGACCCCCAATAGGGTGGTCTAATAACCCTTCGACCCACATGACTTATATAGGGCCGAACCCAACAAGGTGGTCTAATAACCCATCAAGTATAAGTTACGACACTTACAATATAAATGACAAACACTTCCGTATAGAGGAATAATACCATCTCTATAGGAGTACAATATACATATATGAAATACATTCCGAAGTTACATATACATCAACAATGGTTTTGGTGCTATGGGAATTTTGGTCAAGCACCCCGTGGCCATTCAGGGACAGTTTGAGGATTTGCTCCGGGGGCATGGAACCCAAAACGACAAGCGAAATTGGGTTCTTCCAGCTCAAACACGTGCATGTGGCGATTGTGGATGTGTTCATGATAGCCACGCACGCCCGGGAGCCTTCGGATCATAAATGACCCCCTTGAGCAAGATTGGCATGGCCTTCACTAAACAAAACCCTAGTTCCAAAGATGGCACAATAGAACCATTTCCAGGAGTTGGAGGCATGGTGTGGGGGGTTAAGCTAGATGAAACTTGGGGTCCCTGATCCATCAGAATCGACAGATTCATGATCGGAGTCACGGATTTGGTGCTACGGGAAATTTCGTCAGGCACCCCATGGCCATTCATGGACACTTTGAGGATTTTCTCCAGGGGAACGGAATCCAAACTAGCGAGCAGACTTGGGTTCCGTCAGCTCCCACATGTGCATGTGGCCATTTTGGATGTGTTCATGATGGCCATGCACGCCCGGTATCCTTCGGATCATAAATGACCCCTTGAGCAAGATTGGCATGGCCTTCACTGAGCAAAACCCTAGTTCCGGAGATGGCACAATAACACTGTTTCTGGGTGTTGGAGGCACAGTGTGGGGGGTCCCCTAATTGAAACCCAACATCTTGGATCCACCGAAATTGAGATCTTTACGATCAGATTCACAGTTTTGGTGCTATGGGAATTTTGGTCAAGCACCCCGTGGCTATTCAGGGACACTTTGAGGATTTGTTCCGGGGGCATGTAACCCAAACCGGTGTGCGGAATTGGGTTCCGTCAGCTCCCACAGGTGCATGTGGCCATTTTGGATCTGTTCACGATGGCCATGCATGCCTAGGAGCCTTCGGATCATAAATGACCCCCTTGAGCTAGATTGGCATGGCCTTCACTAAGTTAAACCCTAGGTCCTGAGACGGCATAATAACATCGTTTCTGGGTGTTTGAGGCATGGTGTGGGGGGGGCTAGTTGAAACCCGGGGCCCCGGATCCATCAGAATCGACAGATTCATGATTAGAGTCACGGATTTGTTGCTATGGGAATTTTCGTCAGCCACCCCGTGGCCATTCATAGACACTTTGAGGATTTTCTTTAGGGGCATTGAACCGAAACCTGCGAGCGGACTTGGGCTTCATCAGCTCCCACATGTGCATGTGGCCATTTTAGATGTGTTCACTATGGCCATGCATTCCTGGAATCCTTCATATCATAAATGACCCCCCTGAGTAAGATTGGCATGGCCTTCACTAAGCAAAACCCTAGTTCCTAAGATGGCACAATAGCACCATTTTTGAGCATTCGAGGCATGATGTGGGGTGACACCTAGCTAAGCCCCGGGCCTTGGATCCATAGGAATGGATGGATTCACAATCGAAGTCACAGATTTGGTTCTACGGGAATTTTTGTCAGCCACCCAGTGGCCATTCAGGGACACTTTGAGGATTTGCTCCACGAGCACGAAACCCAAACCGGTGAGCGAGATTGGGTTCCGTTGTTGATGTATTTGTAACTTCAAAAGATATTCACTTATATATTGTATGTATTACATTTGTACTTTATTGTATCCCCAACGGAGATGTATTATTCCTCCAATTGGAAGTGTCGTCATTTGTATTCGCAAGTGTCGCAAGTTATATTTTAAGTGTCGTAACTTATATCTGACGGGTTATTAGACCACCTTGGTGGGATCATCCCTGTATGATTTATGTGGGTTAAAGGGTTATTAGACCACCCTAGTAGGGTTGGCCCAGTAAGAATTATTTTAAGTGTTTAAGTTGGGGCCAACATAGTTAGATTTAAAAGACAAGTGAAGTAAAGTATAAATAGAGGATGTGTCATCCTCATTTAACACATTAACTCATTCACTCACTTTGCATTAGTGAGAGAGAGGAGGAGAGCGCACAAGTGGAGGAGGAGTAGCTACTGCAAACATTTATCTTTTGGGGATTCATCTTGGTGATTTTTGTATTAGTGCTTATTCTATCTCTGAGGAAGTTGCGGGGTTTTTCACCGTCTTGGTTTTCCCCGGTGAAATGCTTTGTGTCCATTGTCTCTTGTGATTGTTATGTTGTGCATGTTATTCTCTTAGTGATCCTATTAAATGAAATTATTGAAAAATTAACATGGTATCAAAGCTAAGCTAAGAAGAATACATTGTGGAGTAGAGAATAACTAGAGAATTAACATGGTTTCTCTCCACAAGTCATCAAAGGCAAGAGGAGGCTAGACTAGAGAAGGGCTTTGCAATAGTAAAGCCTAGTCATCTTGGCACTTTTGCTATAAATCCATTTATGCAAAGGTTCAAGATCCGAAAATTTTACAGGTTGAAGATAACATCCCCATGTACCTTGTGTCCGAAGCACATAATCTGATTCGCTGTACTATATGTTTTATGATCTGTACAATTTAGGGTTTCTGCCTCTTCCAGATCTCAGTCATAAACAGGTGACCTAGGAAAAAAGGTCACAAATTGGGATAGGAAGCTCCAAATTATATTATGTAAAAAGTGACAATAAGATCACAGACAGTAGTTTCACAGGTCCTAGTTTCAGAGGCCGAAGTTGAGCTAGTGACACGTGGCACTCCGTACAAGTTCGCTATCTTGTTTTATCCCATAAACAGGTCACGTTTCGACACTTGGAATAAATTTCTCTTGGAAAATAAAATTGAGCTCAAACCTATGGGGTTGGAAAGATAATCAGACAAGCTACCACAGGCCAAAGTTTCAGACCCTGAGGATCCGAAATTTCCGAGTTACACTAGAAACATTACAATCAATTCTGGAAGGTCAAATTTTGGAATCTCCACAACAGCTTGCTCATCCAGTTCTCAGCATTTACGTGGTAAGACCTAAAACTTTCTACTTCCATTTGAAGTACTCTTTAAGATGCCTCACCACACCAAGATTGAATATAAGCTTGAAGGGGTTGATAACTTCCGAGCATGGAAGTATAAGATTGGGTTAATCCTAGAAGAGAATGAATTGGATACCTACATAAGTCAAGAGGTTCCAGTTCTAGAGGGAGATGAGGCTAAAGCCTTACACAACAAGAACCTTGTCAAGGTTAAGAGAATCATTGCTGATTGTATCAAAGACCATCTCATACCCCATGTGTCTTCCCTAAAGACACCTAAGGAGATGTTTGACTCCTTGACTAAGTTGTTTGAAGGAAACAACATAAATCAAAAGATGACTTTGCGGAACCAATTGAAAGGGGTAAAGATCCAGAATGGAGATACCATCCAATCCTACTTTACTTAGGTCTCTCAAATCAAAGAACAGCTTGAAGCTTGTTGATGCCTCAGTTGTGTAGATGCTGGAATGGTGTCCAAGGACACAAATGGTGTCCAAGGAAACAATAAGGGATGAAAACCCAGCCAAAGGCTTCAAATAATCCTACGCAAGTATTACCCTATCCTCGATCTGTTTGGTGTGGTTAACACCCACGGATATTCGACCTCCGCTGGCACTCTTTGAGTCAATGAGTTTGCTCCTCAAAAGGGAGACTTTGAATTAGATATGAAACTTAATCCTAAATATGATTTGAATGCAATCTAAAATTAATAATTCTGCAACTATTAGAAGAAATTCTATAATTACAGAATTATGGATTTAAACTAAAAAATGATTAAAGTAAAATAATAGCTAAATTAAATATTAATTAGAAATCTATCTCGGGAGCAAAATAATTTAAAATGAAGGAAATGATTTAATGTTCAAAAGGATAATTGGATCATCAATGATTTAAAAACATTTAAATATTGATGTCATACGCACATCAATTCTAACATGAAAAGTAAGACATTATCTTCAATATGCTAAAATTGTTTGAACATATAATAATTTATGCAATGATTAAATATAATCAGATTAACACATATACTACAGAAATGTAGAAAAATGAATCTAATCTGATTATGATCTGATCTGTGCACAAAAAGAAAAATTTGATTAAATGCACATGAACAAATGGAAAATAATTGCAGAAAAGAAATTGTATTACCATCTCAGCTTGATAAAAACATTTACAAAGCTTCAAATTGATAATGAGCAGCCACTTCCAGTAGAGCCTACGATATCCAATCTCTTAAACACAAGAGAATGATATCAAGAGAATCATAGCAGAGAAAGAAGAGATCCAGTTCTCTGTCATACATAAATCATCTTCTCCCTGTGACAGCAACATTTCTCCTTCTTCCCTGTCAACAAAACATTGCAAGAAGAATGAAAATCCTTCCATTATTTTGAGACCTATCCCTCCTCCATCTTTGAATACTAAGGTCGAATTTATAGAAGTGAAGATCACTGGTAATGATAGGATCAAATCCCCAGATGTCTAGTTCGTTCAACTATGCAAAAACGGTCGGAATAAATTTCTGGAAAAATCACCTCTGTTCGCTCACGTTTTTCTCCCAAACGGTTGATAGATTTGCAAAACTGTCCTCTACTTGAGGCAAATCATCCCATTTGGGAAGTGGGTTTTCAACCGTTTGAGCTAATTCCTCACGGTTTGCTCACAATCCTCCACGCAAAAACATGACTTCTACAGGTGCACGATCCATTTTTTAAACTTCATCCTGCACGACAAAAGCAAATTAGGGTTTAGTGAAATACTATGCATTAACATTGTAAATAATATGATATCAAAATCAAATCATATAAATCAATTATTAATATTGTCCTTTAAAAGTATATCGAATATCATTTAAACAATAATAATAATCTTATCAACAAGCAAAGCTAATTATTCTTTTGTAAAATATAATACTTTGCCTAATAAAAATTATTGACTCTTTCCATGGTTTGAAAGTATGCTCTTTTTAGGATTCAATTGAATTATTCATAACAAGGCCTTGAAAAATATTTGTCATGAAATTATAGATTTTTCCAAAAGGACAAATTTTATCAAATATTCAAGGCTTAGTAAAATTCAGTAATCCTTTCAAAGTTGAGAATTAAATGCACAGTTCCATTATTTGATATACACCCTTTCAAATCATAAATCAACATGATTAAAAATAAGTGTTTAATCAAATTATTCCAACCCATCAAGATGCTCTTTAAACTTATTGATTCAATGAAGTTCCATTTTAATGCCAAGACTATCGAAGCATCATGTGAATTTAATTAGTCAAAATTAAAGCATGTAAATGACTCAAACAAGTTCAAATAAGGATAAGCAATCATTACACACAATAATCAGAATCAAATGACAAGATCTTTGAAATCCTCAAAAAATCAATAAAATGAATTAGCTTATGAAGTGAAGACCAAATCTATGTGGGAAATGTGAAAGATAACATGTTAAGTTAACCACCGAGATTATGAAACCAATTGAAATGATAAAAACCAACTCAAATGAATCAAAACAAATAAGTAAAAATGAAAATAATGCGAATAATTATTCAAATCACGCAGTGTAATCTCATCCACAGAATCAAAAGAAATCAACGGTTAAGATTAAACATGCGGAAGTAGAGTTGTGAAAGTTTTATTCTTGCAAATATATACATTCATATCCTGCAATCCGCAATCCGAAATCCGCAATTGCGGGTTGCGGGATGCGCCATCGCAACCTTTAAAAGAAAATAAATCAATCTTTCTGCAATCCGCAATCTGCAATGCGGGTTGTGGGTTGTGGAAATGCTACTTCAAAAAAACAAACAAAGGTGCCCTGAATCCACAATCCGTAGTTGCGGGTTTGCGAATTGCAAAGCAACATATCAAAGTGCTTTCGAAATCCGCAACCTGAAATCGAGGGTTTCGGGTTTCGGAAACAAAAACAACGCTTAAAATCAAAATAACTTTCCCGCATCCCACAACCCAAAATTGCAGGTTGCGGGTTTTAGGAACACACAACGCGGTTTATTGACATAACATCTTTCCGCAATCCGAAATCCGAAATTGTGGGTTTCGGGTTGCAGAATCAAAATTTTCAAAATATTAACACAGTCTTTCCACAACCCGCAATTTCGGTTTGCGGGTTTCAAGTTGACGAAATTTCAAAAAGGAAGAACAATAGATTCCCTCAATCCATAATAGCGGGATTGTGGGTTTCGGGTTTGCGAGTAGAAAATAACATCTTAGAAAAAATAAAGGCTTTCCGCAAATGAAGAAAACAATAAAAAACATAGAAATTTTTAAAGGGAAAATGATAATTACACAAACCAAAACAAAGGTATGAGATCATGCAAACCAGGTTTAAGAATCTCGATTTGATAAGGAACATACCCAAATACCTTTGTATTTACAAAAATTGGGGCTCACATGATCAAGTGAAGATGGGATATATTGTACCTACAACAAATGGTGACACACTGGGACGAAGAAGTTATCTCTACCTTGAAAAGATATAAGTTTACATGTACATGAAGACAAAAGGTAAGATTTCCAATGAAAAGAGAGTTTACTCTATAACATGGGTACCACATCAACGAGTCAACCTTTTAAAGATCTACCTAGATGCAATTGATTTTTAATAATTGACTTTCTAACCATCACTGGAAATGCAAAGACAAGCATTGATTCACTAGATTTCTAACAAAATATGTTCTTCATTAGACCACATTCTAAAAGAAAAGTTCGTGATAGCGAGAAGATGTTATCTTAATGATTAACCTTTAATACCACAGGCATGGCCCTGCTGCCAACAAGTGTTTATGGCCTCGACAAGGTTACCTTTTAACCCAATAAGTTGCTTTTATACCATCCATTAGATAAATATGCAAAGCTTGTCAATCCTTGTTAAAGATTTGCATCCTTAGAAAAAAAAGCTGGAAACCACTATCCTGACTTGTTGATCAGATTGTGACAGTGTCATTCACGCCAACTTATAGATAATGAATGGGATGGCTTATGATGAGACCCCCCGTCTTGCAACCATTTTTGTGGCTACAAGCCATTATCCTGGCTTGGTGACCAGATATTAATAAATTCATTCAATAAGAAGGTATGATCATGAAAAGGTCGACTTATAATAAGACCTCATTTTTCCCAACTCACTCCTAGAGATGTTAAAGAAGAGGATTGGGCTATTTTTAATGTTAATATCATATGAGATTACTTAATGGATGGGGAAACCACTATTCTCCTTAAGAGAGCGGGATGGCGTTAAGAGGTTTGAGATGATAACAATGCAAGCCTCACTCATTTGGCCCTAAAGAAGGATCTAATTATAACATAACTGCAGAACCTAGTTAAAAATAACTTTGTGTATTGATTTGTTATAATTAAAAGGAAAATGATAATTAATGCAGCAAGGTTAATTTATGAAGGTAAAACTTGGAAAGTGTTCCACCATGGAAAAGAGATAGTCTCTTCTTGAAAATCACCTTGAAAATATTTCTTCACATTCAAGACTTCAAAAGATGTAGGATTGGAATCACTGACTTTCCCCGGAGTATCATTAACTAAGGATCAACAATCCCTTATCAATCAAATTTTAGAAAAGGTTGATAAATAAAACATGATTCAAAATGTAGAATAATTGGAATCGATTTTTTGATAATTAACATTTCGACCTCTCGCCCCAATGCAAATGATTATCAAACTAAGAAATCCAAGTCTAATCAAACAATTTGAAAATGAAAGAAAAAGTGATCTAATCAAAAGAAAATCAAGGCAAACAAGGATTTACAATTATGACTAACAACTTATGTTGAAAAAAATCCATTAAAGAGTTTTGAAGTCGAAAAGAATTTTTTATTGTACAGGGGTGATAAATAGTAAATTGATTGTATCAATTCATAAATTGTACGTAATTATTTGAATTGATTACAATAGTATTTGTATAAGAACCCCTTAAATGTAATTACATATTCTTTTACTTTAAAGATTCAATTGATAATATTATGAACCACATGAGATATTAAGCAAATTGAAGCCCTTTTATTTAAAGAAAACTAAATTAAAATAAATGTAAAATAACTATAAGAATAGGCCTTCACAAATTATCTTATGCGAACAAAAGTGGGATTTGTTGTCATGTTTGTAGAAATGAAGGAATTTTTTATTGTAAAGAGAGTAACTACATCAATTAATAAAATGAAAAATGTATTGAATCGATTAATTGAATTGATTATAATAAAACTCTTAAAATAAATTTATTCTCTTTCGGTTGAAAAATTATGATTAACATTGTTATTTGTGAGATAAAGTTGTTTAAGACAATGAAGCCTTTCTTTATTAAAGATTATGTACAGAAAGGAATAAAATGAAATAATACTAAACTAAATTATGTTCAATCTGCAACAAAAATATGTAAAAACCCCATTTTTCACATGCATGTCTAGGAAAGATCAATATTTGCATGACATGAAGATGTTCTAATTTTTTAATTACTGTGTCTCATGTCAAAATGTTCTTGCTCTTAAAACTTGGAAGATAATTAATTCAACTCATTTCATGACAGGATCATTATAATTTAAAAATATGTAAATTAATCATGAATGTCTTGAACCAATAAAATAATAAGCGAGAGCATGAATAATATAAAGTGAAAAATGATAAAGATCATTCCCTAAATGCGTCTAAAGACGCGTTGTTTCCAACTTTGACTTGGCTTGTCGTCGCAAATACTTTATTGAAGAAAACCAAAACAATAATCTAATTATTAAAGAAATTATCAAAACTAATGTATTCTACACCTACTCCTATACTACTCTAAAAAGAAAACAAAAACTAAGTATAATCGAATTTCCAATGCAACTATGAAAGCATATAGAATCCTGCAAAAAGGAAGAAGTGAATAATCAGAAGGCATGATATGAATGTCTGAAAATAAGAATGGAAAAAGAGTGCATTAAAGCAAATAAAATGAAATTTATGTACAAATAAAGAGAATGGAACCTTACAATTTTTATATGAAAATAGAATTTTACCAGAATGATGAAATCTCACTGAGAAATATTTCTCAAGCCAATCAATAACCCAATCATGGTATGTACAATGAAAATCAAAAGAATGACAGAAAGCGTTTGAAAGATTTATGCGATGAAATGGATTATTCGAAAGAAAATCAACATTAATATTATAAGAATCTAAAAGTTCTTCTTGAACAATTTTCTCCTTAGGAATATTTTCTTGAATAAGATCAACAAAATCATATTCAATTTGTTCTAATTTATCATTGTAACAATCATCATAAATTGGTTGATTAAATTGGAAATTTTCAAAGAGATCAAATTGTCTTTGAGTATTTACTTGAGAAGAACTAAAGATATCAGATGTTGTAAGTGTGGAACTTGTAAAATTAGTCACAGCAGATCTAATGAACAAGTAAATCAATCACAACAGATGAACATAGAAAATATGGTGCAAAACATGCAGCAGTGCTCTCTATCCCAGAAAGGGTGAATGAATTACAATACAAACTGTCACAATGACTGAGCAATTCGAATTGCCTAAGGAGGTCATTCGAATCACAGAATGGAGTAGCTTGACTCTGTCTAGGAGTCCTCATAAATCATCGGTGGTACTCATCAATCACAACAACCAGTCATCCAGGTGTCAATCTGAGTCTAACTGAGCATAATAAATGTAACTGAAGTGTGTAGCACTGATATAGGATCTGGAGGCTCAGTGGGGGCGCATGGGAGGCTAACTGAAGTCAGAACAAGTCACCTAATCGAACTGGAGGTCAAACGGAAGTGATACATTCAGTCGGGAGTGAAACTAGCCTCAAATCAGGGAGAATCGGAGCTAACTGAATGTAACTGGAGTGAATCTGCAGTGGTAGGTGAGCAAGTGCACCCTTCTCTGGCAGTAGGTGAGAAGAGGGCACCTTTCAGCTTGGGAGGGCTAAAACTCTGTGGTAAGTGGCTCCCGGGTGCTAGAAGAAGGTGGATAAGGTGCTGGAGGCATCAAACTGGTGACTGGGATGCATGCCTGTGCATGCAAGATCCTGAAATAGATCATATCCTGAAATAGATGATCCTGAAATAGATCATATCCTGAAATAGATCATGCAAGATCCTGAAATAGATGATGTATCCCGAAATAGATGATGGATATCCGAACACCCCCCCTCAAGCTAGACTATGATGTGCCAACTAAAATAATGTGGGGCCCTGGTAACTAAGACCAAAGGTCACCCCAATACAATAATCCAAAAAATGCTGAAAATAAACTAAGTGAGGAAAGAGGGAAAACCCAGTGGGAAGAAAGCCCCCCCTCAAGCTAAAAGCATAATAATGAATCAATCTGTCTCCACCATGATGGAACTCACCCCCAACAGTGAACGGAGGTAAGAGAACTTCTTCTCAGTGAAGCTCTTGGTGAAGATGTCTGCAATTTGCTCATCAGTAGGGCAATATTGCAGAATGATGGTGCGGTCGTGCACCAACTGTCGAATGTAATGCATATGAATCTCAATGTGTTTGGTCCTCTGCCGCTGAACTGGATCTGTGGAGATCTTGATAGCACTTTGATTGTCACAAAATAGGACAGTCGAAGTAGTGCCACCAAAACCAAACTCGGAAAGAATACCCTGCAACCAAACTGCCTGAATGCAGGCATTGACTGCCCCTCGATACTCTGCCTCTGCTGAAGAAAGTGCAATGGCTGCTTGCTTTTTGCTGGACCAGCAAATAGCACCATGACCAATCATGAAAACATAACCGGAAGTGGACTTCCGATCAATGCTATCACCTGCCCAATCTGAATCAGTAAAATCAATGAAATCTAGCTCAGAATCTGCAGCATAGTGTATGCCAAACTGTTTCGTACCTTGCACATACTGCAAGATCCGCTTGGCTGCTCGCCAATGAAGCTCATGTGGCTGCTGCATATATCTTGACACGGCACTCACAGCATATGAGATATCAGGCCGTGAATGTGTCAAATAAAGTAGTGAACCAATCAACTGTCGATACATACTGCAATCTGCAAGCGGTGTGGAATCTCCCTCCTCAAGACTGATTCCTGAGAGGAATGGGAACGGGGCTGCCTTACATTCAGCCATATTAAACTTCAATAACAGGTCGGAAGCATATTTTTGCTGAGATATAGTGATCCCATCGAAATTTTGAGCTATCTCCAAGCCCAAAAAGTGACTCAGCAAGCCCAAATCGCTCATGTCAAAAGCTAGATTTAAGGCAGATTTTAGCTCGTTTATTGAAGTAAGTGTGCTACCAGTCATAAGAAAATCATCAACATAAAGTACAATAACCAACAAATTACCTTTAACTCGCTGAAGATAGACATTCGGATCAGATTTGCATCTTTGGAAATTCTGAGAAAGAAGGAAGGAGTCCATCTTTGCGTACCAAGCTCTTGGGGCCTGTTTTAACCCGTACAAAGATTTCTTCAATCTACAAACCAATGATGGATCTGATGTATAACCCTCTGGCTGCTGCATATAGACCTCTTCAGCAAGGTCTCCATGTAAAAATGCACTCTTCACATCCATGTGATGCACCTCCCAGTTCTTGGATGCGGCAATAGCTAAAACAAGGCGGATGGAGTCCATCTTTGCAACCGGTGCAAAGGTCTCTGTGTAGTCCACTCCTTGGACTTGGGAAAAACCTTTTGCCACCAACCTTGCTTTATATTTGCTGATAGTGCCATCAGCAGCAACTTTAGTACGGTAGACCCATTTACACTTCACTAATTTTCTTCCAGGTGGAAGAGAAACTAGCTCCCATGTATTGTTCTTTTGAAGAGAACTGTACTCTTCATCCATGGCATCTTTCCATCTCGGATCTCGATGGGCTGAATAGTATGATTGGGGATATGAACCAGCCATCAAATAACAAATCTCAGGAAGAAATGGATCAGCAATAGAAAGAGCCATACCTGCCCTTTGAAAGTCTCCTCTTGTTCGTCTCGGATCAGCAGGATTTCCAAGACTAGAACCAGCAGATTGTAGAGTATTTTGGGCCCACTTTGGTAACTGAGGGGGATCTGAATGGTCGGATTCCGAACCTGATATGTCATGATCATCATATGCTGCTACAATATCAGAAATATCAGAACTCATACCTTCATTATCGCTGCTCGAATCTTCTTCTGGTGAAGGCGGTGAATCGACAGTTTTCTCCTCAACTAGTTGCAATTCTTGAAGCGGTTCTTCAAACTGCACACTGCGCTCTATGAATATCTTTTTAGATCTGATATCCATGAGTTTATATGCTTTTGATTCTTCCCCATATCCTATCAATATGCACTCGATACTTTGTGGATCCAAAGCTCGTCTCTTCTCAGAAGGAATTCTAGCCCATGCAGTAGAGCCAAAAACTCTCAAATTTGACACATCCGGTTTGTGACCAAAGAATGCTTCAAAAGAGGTCATACCTTTCACGGATGAATGTGGAACACGGTTCTGTATGTATGCAGCAACATTGATTGCTTCAGCCCAAATATTTGCAGCCAAACCTTTCGATTCAATCATGCATGTAGCCATCTCTTTCAGTGACCGGTTTTTCCTTTCCGCTACACCGTTCTGCTGGGGTGTGTAGGGAACTGTATGTTGGATCTTGATTCCGCTTTGGGCACAAAGTTGCAGCAACTCGGACTTGATATATTCCCCACCATTATCAGATCTAAGAGCTTTGATCTTGCTCTCAGTGGTGGTCTCAACAGAAGCCTTAAAATCCTTGAATTTTCCAAGCACTTCTGACTTGTTTTTGAGAAAGAATACCCATGTAAAGCGGGAAAAATCGTCAATAAATGTCAAAACATACCTTGAACCATTTAATGACATATGGGGCAGCGAACCGCTGATATCAGAATGGATTAATCCCAAAATAGTAGAGGCTCTGCTAGCCTTGCCGCGGTCGAATCTGTGCTCGGGGTGCTTCCCAATAATGCAACCGGTGCATATTCCCTTCGAGGAACGGAGTTGTGGAAGCCCATCAACCATGGATTTATTTGATAGCAGCAGCAAATACTTATAATTTAGATGTCCAAATCTTTCATGCCAAAGCCTACTAACCTCATTACCATGTGTGCGAAGAGCAGTGGGCTTTGCAAGCGGAATAAAGTGCGAAAACTCATAACATTTAGCAGTGTGGTTTGCCTTTCCAACCGCAACTAGTCTTCCACTTTTGATATCAAAAATTTCAACTGTATTAGGGCTGAATGTGACTTTCTTTGGATCACCAGTATGTGTCATTTGATACACAGAAAGGATATTCGAAGCTAAGGAAGGCACATAGAGAACATTCTGAAAGCATCCATGTTCTACATGAATCGTACCTTTGCCCTTTGAAGAAATTTTTGAGTCATCTCCCAAATGGATGGGGATGGAGCTGTTTGGATCGAATGAGGAAAAAGAATCAATGTTTGCAGCCATATGATTTGATGCACCTGAATCTATCAAGAGAGTTGAGGGCTTCGAAACCGTTGCCATGAGTGCTTGTCCCCTTTCATGATCATCATTCCGATCTTTCTTCCTTGCACCGTCAGGAAGGGTTATGTTGTTCTTTTCCAAAAGGAGGGCCATTTGATCTATAGTCTTCTTCATACATGAACTTTCGGGATGAAAGCCACGGTTACAATAAGTACATTTAGATTTTTGGTTACCTTCTTTGCCCTTTTGCTTGGATTTCGAACTGGATGGTGCATCCGTTTGCTTGCCTTTGTCTTTTTGCTTGTGAGGCTCGAATTTGGGCTTCTCCTTCTTTAGCTTTCCTTTACCATTCGAGATCTTGGGTCCTTGAACAAATAGGGCTGAATCTTTGGAGCTTATGGACCCCATTTGAATCAACTTGTCATGCTCTTTCGTAACGGACTCAATGAAGGCATTCAAGGTAGGCATCTTCCAATTCGGGGTAGTTAGCCGACCGGAATTGAAAGTGGAGACAAATACCGAATAATATTTCCCAAGCTTGCTTAGAATGGAGAGGATCAACTGTTTATCCTCTTTGATAACACCACTGTTCTTCAATTGCAAGTTCAAGTTCTTGAATTTTGTGAAGAATTCATTGATGGTCTCGAAATTTTCAGGATTAAGGCCAATCAATTCATTCTCTAATTGAAAATCCCTAAGCTCATCCTGCTTGCCGAATAGTGTCTCAAGTTGCTCCCATATGGCTTTTGGAGTCTTCAATCCGCTGAGATGGAAGTGAAGATCCTTGGAGATAGAGAGACAAAGAAGACCGTAAGCTTCATCAAGCTTGTTGTAGTGTTTGGTTCTTTCTGCTACATTGTTTGGCTCCAATTCAAGACCAAGAGTGACTCGGTAGTAACCTTTTGAACGTAATATGATCTCCATATCATCTTTCCAATCAAAATAATTGAATGGGGTGAGGATAGGCTTTGAAGAAGAGTATTCCATTGCAAGGATTGAGTCAACTGATGAAGAGGAAGCTTGCATGCAGACTAGAGCGAATGGAATTGCTGTAGAAAGGCTTGCATGCAGAAGGTATCGAATGCAATTGGAGGAGACAATAAACCTGCAAATCACATCAAAACAACCACAATAAGGTCGAACAATCCACCCTTTGAGAGTTGCATCACACCTGGGATTGGATTTCAAGCAATGTTGAATAGGTCCAATGTATCAGATCCAGGAATTATGTGGTAACTCAAGCTTCTGGAGTGGTATTGGAATATTTTTCAAGCTTTGCATGCACAGGAGCGAATGCCCTTGAGATATCTCATGCCAAACTTTTTGCAATTTTTAGCAATTCAGTCAAATCTTCTTGTATAAACACCTGTAGAAAAGAGATCTTGTCCCTGCAATGGCTCTGATACCATGTAAAATTAGTCACAGCAGATTTAATGAACAAGTAAATCAATCACAACAGATGAACATAGAAAATATGGTGCAAAACTGTGCAAAACATGCAGCAGTGCTCTCTATCCCAGAAAGGGTGAATGAATTACAATACAAACTGTCACAATGACTGAGCAATTCGAATTTCCTAAGGAGGTCATTCGAATCACAGAATGGAGTAGCTTGACTCTGTCTAGGAGTCCTCATAAATCGTCGGTGGTACTCATCAATCACAACAACCAGTCATCCAGGTGTCAATCTGAGTCTAACTGAGCATAATAAATGTAACTGAAGTGTGTAGCACTGATATAGGATCTGGAGGCTCAGTGGGGGCGCATGGGAGGCTAACTGAAGTCAGAACAAGTCACCTAATCGAACTGGAGGTCAAACGGAAGTGATACAGTCAGTCGGGAGTGAAACTAGCCTCAAATCAGGGAGAATCAGAGCTAACTGAATGTAACTGGAGTGAATCTGCAGTGGTAGGTGAGCAAGTGCGCCCTTCTCTGGCAGTAGGTGAGAAGAGGGCGCCTTTCAGCTTGGGAGGGCTAAAACTCTGTGGTAAGTGGCTCCCGGGTGCTAGAAGAAGGTGGATAAGGTGCTGGAGGCATCAAACTGGTGACTGGGATGCATGCCTGTGCATGCAAGATCCTGAAATAGATCATATCCTGAAATAGATGATCCTGAAATAGATCATATCCTTAAATAGATCATGCAAGATCCTGAAATAGATGATGTATCCCGAAATAGATGATGGATATCCGAACAGAACTAGTATCATTAACATCCTGATAAGAATTTTCTTCATCAAGTAATTGATTGTAAGAAGAAAATGTTTCTTCATTGAATGATGAATAAAAAAAGGAAGAATTATTAAAACAATCATTAGAAAAAATATTCATTTCCAGCAAAGAAGAATGACAAGAAGACATAGATTGATGATAAAGATAAGAATCTTCTTGATCTTCTTCATGCATTTCATAATTAACTTGTACCTCTTTAAGACTTAACAATGGAGAATTAGAATTTGAAATATATGATTGAATGCCATTGTTATCAAATAGATCAGTATACACAGAAAAATATGAAGAAGAAATGTTTTCAGATTGAGATTCCTTAAGAAATGTTTTCTCTTCAAAAGAGATATGTATGAAAGGTTCCACATCATAATGCATTTCTTATTGTAATGTAGTATCATCATTTTGTGAAATATGCTCTCCTATAGAATCATTTAGGTCAGAAAATGGTATTTGGGAAAACATATCACAAATTTTAGAACAATTAGTTGATTCAAGATCTATCAAAGGTTTAACAGAATAATAAATATCAGAATCTTGAATCTCTTTAATTATGCTAGAAGAAGATTGTTCGATATTATGATCATAACTATTCTCTTGTACTTTAGAATAATATTCTATAGAAAAATGATCTCCTTCATGATTAGTTAAACTTGAATTTCATGTGAAATAGATGTGGGTATATTAACATTAAATTCATCTCAATCATCATATTGATTATGATCCATATCTAAGAAAGAGAAGGAATTCATTTCTACAATTTTTAAATATTTAGATTCTTCATGCAAATCTAAACCAAGAGGTGGACAATTATCGATGTATAATTCAGATTTATCATCTACTAATTGATCAGATTCATGCGAACCATAAATAATATGCTGAAACCATTCAAGTATCAAAGGACGATCTATTAAATGGAATCTACAATAGAGATTACAATTTCTAATTGCAAAATCTTCTAATGATTCATCTTTTTTAATAGTGAGTTGCTTCCACTCATCACATAATCCAACAAAATCATAGTGTCCAAAAGAAAGTATAAAAAGATCTACAAAATGTTTAAAAGAATAGATAGAGGAAAAAGGTAAGGTGACAAACCATTCTTTGACTCTTCCTTCGAATGTGAAGGCTAACAATCCGCTAAAAAAAACTTGATCCAAAATTTTGTTAACAAGACAATTATGAGTAATTTGAAGAACATGTTCTTGTGCTAAAATTTCTCCCTCACCATCAAATTTTACTTCTATCAAATGCTTTAGAAAATATTTTTGAAAATGAAAGCTAATTTGTCTATAAAAACAACTAAATACAAATTCATGTGCAGAAAAGGAACTATATACAGATTCTCGGGCTGGAGCCATT
The DNA here is from genome assembly GCA_027924585.1 of Larix kaempferi. Taxonomy (NCBI): domain Eukaryota; kingdom Viridiplantae; phylum Streptophyta; class Pinopsida; order Pinales; family Pinaceae; genus Larix; species Larix kaempferi. The sequence goes on along the minus strand of BSBM01000370.1, from coordinate 62,030,964 downwards.
TTAAGATAATTTGATTAAGATAGCTCACATGACCTTACTTGTCGGATGGCCCTCCTTCTAGTGCCATTTGTTGATGCCTCGGTTGTGTAGGTTCTGGAATGGTGTCCAAGGCAACAACAGGGGATGAAAACCCAGCTAAAGGCTTCAGATAATCCTATGCAAGTATTACCCTATCCTCGAGCTGTTTGGTGTGGTTAACACCCACGGATATTTGGCCTCCACTGGCACTCTTTGAGTCGGTGAGTTTTCTCCTCGAAAGGGAGACTTTGAATTAGATCTGAAACTTAATCCTAAATATGATTTGAATGCAATCTAAAATTAATAATTCTGCAACTATTAGAAGAAATTCTATAATTACAGAATTACGAATTTAAACTAAAAAATGATTATAGTAAAATAATAGCTAAATTAAATATTAATTAGAAATCTATCCCGGGAGAAAAATAATTTAAAATGAAGGAAATGATTTAATGTTCAAAAGGATAATTGGATCATCAATGATTTAAAAACATTTAAATATTGATGTCATAAGCACATCAATTCTAACATGAGAAGTAAGACATTATCTTCAATATGCTAAAACTATTTGAACATATAATCATTTATGCAATGATTAAATATAATCAGGTTAACACATATACCCCAGAAATGCAGAAAAATGAATCTAATATGATTATTATCTGATCTGTGCACAAAAAGAAAAATATGATTAAATACACATGAACAAATGGAAAATAGTTGCAGAAAAGAAATTGTATTACCATCTCAGCTTGATAAAAACATTTACAAAGCTTCAAATTGATAATGAGCAGCCACTTCAAGTAGAGCCTACAATCTCCAATATCTTAAACACAAGAAATTGATATCAAGATAATCATAGCAGAGAAAGAAGAAATTCAGTTCTCTGTCATACAAAAATCATCTTGTCCCTGTGGCAGCAGCATTTCTCCTTCTTCCCTGTCAACAAAACATTTCAAGAAGAATACAAATATAGTAAGAATGAAAATCCTTCCATTCTTTTGAGACCTCTCCCTCCTCCATCTCTCAATACTGAGGTCTAATTTATAGCAGTTAAGAGAACTGGTAATGATAGGATCAAATCCCCAGATGTTTGGTTCGTTCAACTATGCAAAAACGGTCGGAATAAATTTATGGAAAAATCACGTCTGTTTGGTCACATTTTTCTCCCAAACTGTTTATAGATTTGCAAAACTGTCCATTTAATAGAGGTAAATCATCCCATTTGGGAAGTGGGTTTTCAACCGTTTGAGCTACTTCCTCACGGTTTGCTCACAATCCTCCACACAAAAAGATGAGTTTAGTAAAATACTATGCATTAACATTGTAAATAATATGATATCAAAATCCAATCATATAAATCAATTATTAATATTGTCCTTTAAAATTATATCGAATATAATTTAAACAATAACAATAATTTTATCAACAAACAAAGCTAATTATTCTTTTGTAAAATATAATACTTTGGCTAATAAAAATTATTTACTCTTTCCATGGTTTCAAAGTATGTTCTTTTTAAGATTCAATTGAATTTTTCATAACAAGGCCTTGAAAAATCTTTGTCATGAAATTATAGATTTTGCCAAAAGGACAAATTTTATCAAATATTCAAGGCTTAGTAAAATTCAATAATCCTTTCAAAGTTGAGAATTAAATACACAGTTCCATTATTTGATATACACCCTTTCAAATCATAAATCAACATGATTAAAAATAAGTGTTTAATCAAATTATTCCAACCCATCAAGATGCTCTTTAAACTTATTGATTCAATGAAGTTCAATTTTAATGCCAAGACTATCGAAACATAATGTGAGTTTAATTAGTCAAAATTAACACATGTAAATGACTCAAACACGTTCAAATAAGGATAAGCAATCATTACACACAATAATTAGAATCAAATTATAAGATCTTTGAAATCTTCGAAAAATCAATAAAATGAATCAGCTTATGCAGTGAAGACCAAATCTAGGTGGGAAATGTGAAAGATAACATGTTAAGTTAACCACCGAGATTATGAAACCAACTGAAATGATAAAAACCAACTCAAATGAATCAAAACAAATAAGTAAAAATGAAAATAATGTGAATAATTATTCAAATCACGTAGTGTAATCTCATTCGCGGGGTCAAAACAAATCAACGGTTAAGATTAAACACGCGGAAGCGGAGTTGCAGAAGTTTTATTCTTGCAAATATATACATTCATCCCGCAATCCGCAATCCGCAATTGCGAGTTGCAGGATGCGGGATTGCAACCTTTAAAAGAAAATAAATCAATATTTCTGCAATCCGAAATGCAGGTTGTGGGTTGCGGAAATGCAACTTCAAACAAACAAACAAAGGTGCCCACAATTTGCATTCTGTAGTTGCGGGTTGCGGGTTTGCAAACTGCAAAGTAATGGATCAAACTGCTTCCGAAATCCACAATGCGAAATCGCGGGTTTTGAGTTTCGGAAACGAAAAAACGTTTAAAATCAAAATAACTTTCCCACATCCCGCAACCTGAAATTGCGGGTTGCGGGTTTCGGGAACACACAACGCTTTTTATTTACATAACGTCTTTCTGCAATCCGAAATACGAAATTGCGGGTTTCGAGTTACGGAATCAAAATTTCCAAAATATTAACACAGTCTTTCGGCAACCCACAATTTCGGGTTGCAGGTTTCGGGTTGACGAAATTTTGAAAAGGAATAACAATGGATTCCCACAATCCGCAATTGTGGGATTGTGGGTTTCGGGTTTGCGGGTAGAAAATAACATCTTAGAAAAAATAAATACTTTCCGTAAATGAAGAAAACAATAAAAAACTTAGAAATTTTTAAAGAGAAAATGATAATTACACAAACCAAAACAAAGGTATGAGATCATGCAAACCAGTTTTAAGAATATCGATTTGATAAGGAACTTACCCAAATACCTTTGTATTTACAAAAATTGGGGCTCCCATGATCAAGTGAAGCATGGGATCTGTTGTACCTATAACAAAGCTATGGATCAAGTAGAGGAGAATGGTGAAATTGTAATTACCACATTGAATGGCCTACCTAGGTCATGGGACTCCTTCATCCAAGGTATTTGTGCAAGAAAGAAATTGATCTCCTTCAGTAGACTATGGGAGGAATGCTCACAAGAAGAAGCTAGTCTTGTGGCTCGAGAAGAAAATATGGGAAGTGAAGAACAAGCTCCAACAGCACATACCAAGAAAGGTAAGTTCAAGAGGGAGAAATCTCATCACAATAAATCTTCTCACTTCCATCAAAAGAAGAAATATCTCTCTCGCATTAGATGCTTCTCTTGTAATGAGAAGGGACACTATGCCTCAGAATGTCCCAAGAATAATCAAGACTTCAACAGCAACAACAACACGAACAAAAAGAAGAGATATCATGCTCATGCTGCTGAGGATGATGAACCTACTAGAAAGAAGACTAGGGCAGAAAGTGAAGACTCTTCAAGTGACGAAGAATATGTTCTAATCTTTGCTCTCACAGGTACTATTTCACATTGATGTAATGATTGGCTTATTGATAGTGGGGCTTCCAAACACATGACGAGATTTAAAGAATCTTTTATGGATCTATCTGAACATGAGTCACCTCATAAGGTAAAACTTGGGGATGAATATCAATATCCTATAAAAGGAAGTGGTAAAGCCTCCTACATGTTAGACTCTGGGAAGTTTTTAAAGATGAAAGATGTTCTATATGTACCTGGACTCAAGAAGAATCTTCTCTACATATCATCTTTGGATGCAAAGGGGATGAGAGTTGCATTTGTGGATGTTGAAGTACTTATTTGGCCAAAAGGTAAGACCATAGATGATGCAATAGTGATGGGAGAGCAAGAGGGAGAATTGTACAAATTGAAGAGACAACATGAACATGCCATGGTACATGAATCCATGTATCCAAGTGAACTATTGGCATAGAAGGCTTGCTCATGTGCACTATAGAGCACTACCGATTGCAAGCAAAGCAGTAGAAGGTCTTCCTGAAATCCAGTCAAAGCATGAAGGTGTTTGAAAATGATGTGCAAAAGGAAAGAACACAAAGAAATACATTTCTAAGCAATGAAAAAAAGTCAAAAGGAATCATGGAAATTATCCACTCCAATGTATGTGGTCCAATGTCATCCAGTGGGTATGTATATTATGTTTCTTTCTTTGATGATTTCTCTAGGAAGACTTGGGTCCATTTCTTGAAGAACAAAGATGAAGTATTCAGCAAATTCAAAGAATTCAAAGCCTTGATAGAAATCCACACTGAAAAGAAGACCAAGACCTTTAGATCCGACAATGGCGTAGAATTCACTTCAGAAGACTTCAAGAAGTTATGCAGTGATTCAGGGATTAAGAGGGAGTTGACCACTCCTTACAATCCACAACGGAATGGAGTTGCAGAAAGGAAGCAAAGATTGAGAGGGAGTCCACCCAACAAACAAACAAAGATAAGTATTTGAATTGTCATTTTTGTATATCTGATTGTTTAACTAATATTGCTCAATGATGTATATACTTATGTTCCTAGACTTAGGTTATGTATTATGCATATTAGAATAATTGCATTAATGAACAGTATACTACTAATATGCATGTGATGGGTAAGTGGCCTATGTAATTGTACAACATTCCATTGCTACTTATCTAGAATGAAACTTCTTTGCTGACATGTTGGGAGTAGTGCAAACTCTTAACAATGTTCTGGTAGAGATGGAAGGCATGTAGAAAGTTACCGTGTGAATACAGGATATGGATGAATGTTGTATTGACTAAGATAATTGCATGACTATATGACGTATGCCTTTATGTGTAAGACTTTGTTATGAAAACTATGAGAAGTTTTTAATCATGCAATTGAATTTGACTTGTAGGAAATATTGTGGACAATCACCTACAAAAGAAGGATAACAAAATTTGTTCCAGCAATGAAGTTCAAGAAAACTATCTATTGAAGATATTGAAGAATCTAAAGCTCCCAGGATCCAGCATGCAGTAATGAAAAGATGCCATGATCAAGGATTACCAGTCGATCATGAAGAATGATGTTTGGGATGTGGTCCCAAGACCAGAAGGGAAGTCTGTTGTGCAGAGAGGAGCAGTGAAGCTCCAGCATGTTGCGACAGATGAGTAGATTGCAGATGTGTTGACCAAGCCACTAGCCAGAGTGAAGTTCGAGTACTTCAGAGAGAGGCTTGGTGTTATTTAGATAGAAGATACTTCGAGGAGGAAGTGATGGGACATATTTGTAGGAGCCATTCCAAGCATGGTGGTAGGAGGATCATTCCCATGGCGGTGGATGTAAGTGCTGTGTGATGAGAATCAAGATGATGCTCCAGATGATATGCATCGGGACGATGCTATGATGATTATTAGGATGATCATGTGGTGATGATGAGCACCAAGACGATGCTCCAGATGATATGCATCAGGATGATCATGTGCATCAGGATGATGTACTGTATGATGATGATTAGTATTATCATGAGTATCAGGTTGATACTCCATGTCTATGGACAGGTTGTGCAGTTGCATAGAAAATATCTTGGAGATCCGGATAGGTTGTTCTAGGCACGTAAAAGATCCTGGGATGCTCTTTATAGATCTTGCAAGATGCAAGATACTCTTTTAAGGTTTTGCAAGGGTCGCATAGAAAAGATCCTGGAGATTCGGACATGTTGTGCTAGGAACAGAGAAGATCCTGGGATTCTCTTTAGAGATTTTGCAGGATGCAAGATACTCTTTTAAGGTTTTGCGAGTTCACATGTAAAATATCCTGGAGATCTAGACAGGTTGTGCTAGGCACGGAAAAGATCCTGGGATGATGTTTAGAGATCTTGCAGGTTGCAGGATACTCTTTTAAGGTTTTGTGAAGGTCACATGTAAAAGATCCTGGGAGATCTGATAGGTTGAGCAGTAAACTCGTAAAAAGTCTTGGGATGCTCTTTCGAGGTTTTGTTGATGCACGTAATCATCCCTAAGGATTCCACAGGATGGCCAGATATGATGAAGACCTACAGGAGGCTAGGCCTACAACCAGCATGAAAAAGGGTTGGCTCTGTAGAACTTCCTATGATGAGAAGAATTGAGAGATAGCACCAGTGATCGAGATCACGAGTATAGTAGCAATGATGATGCTGCTCCGTGATCCAATCACGATGATCCAGCTCCAGAATTGAAGACTTGTGCCGATATGTATTGATGACCTATGTCAAGAGAATACCTTCCTAGTTAAGAGGGAGTGTTGATGTATTTGTAACTTTGGAAGATATTCACTTGTATATTGTATGTATTACATTTGTACTTTATTGTATCCCCAACGGAGACGTATTATTCCTCCGATTGGAAGTATCGTCATTTGTATTTGCAAGTGTCGCAAGTTATATTGTAAGTGTCATAACTTATATCTGATGGGTTATTAGACCACCTTTTTGGGGTCATCCCTGTAAGAATTATGTGGGTTAAAGGGTTATTAGACCACCCTAGTGGGGTCGGCCCAGTCAGCATTATGTTAAGTGGTTAAGTTGGGGCCGACCTAGTTAGAGTTAAAAGACAAGTGAAGTAAAGTATAAATAGATGATGTGTGATCCTCATTTAACACATTAACTCATTCACTCACTTCGCATTAGTGAGAGAGAGGAGGAGTGCACAAGTGGAGGAGTAGCTGCTACAGACATTTATCTTTTTGAAATTCATTTTGGTGATCTTTGCATTGGTGCTTATTATATCTCTAAGGAAGTTGCAGGGTTTTTCACCTTCTTGGTTTTCCCCTATGAAATGCTTTATGTCCATTGTATCTTGTGATTGTTATGTTGTGCATGTTATTCTCTTAGTGATCCTATTAAATGAAATTATTGAAAAATTAACATCCGTCAACTCCCACACGTGCATGTGGCCATTGTGGATGTGTTCACGATGGCCATGGACTCCTAGGAGCCTTCGGATCATAAATGACCCCCTTGAGCAAGATTGGCATGACCTTCGCTGAGCAAAACCCTAGTTCCGGAGATGGAACAATAGCACTGTTTATGGGCATTGGAGGCACGGTGTGGGGGGTCCCCCAACTTAAACCCGTCATCCTGGATCCAACAGAATCGACGAATTCACGAGCGGAGTCATAGTTTTGGTGCTATGGGAATTTTGGTCAGGCACCCCGTGGCCATTCAGGGACACTTTAAGTATTTTCTCTAGGGGCACGGAACCCAAACCGACGAGCGGACTTGGATTCCATCAGCTCCGACACATGCATGTGGCCATTGTGGACATGTTCACGATGGCCACACTCGCCGTAGAGCCTTTGGATCATAAATGACCCCTTTGAGCAAGATTGGCATGGCCTTCACTGAGCAAAACTCTAGTTCCTGAGATGGCACAATAGCACCATTTCCAGGCATTGGAGGCATGGTGTGGGGGGGGGGGGTGCGCTAGCTTAGACACAAGGTCTTGGATCCATCAGAATCTACTGATTTGCGATTTGAGTCACGAATTTGGTGCTACGGGCATTTTCGTCAAGCACCCCATGGCCATTTAGGGACACTTTTAGGATTTGCTCCAGGGGCACGGAACCCAAAACGGCTAGCAGACTTGGATTCCGTCAGCTCCCACACATACATGTGGCCATTCTGGATGTGTTCACAATGGGAATGCACACTTGGGAGCCTTTGGATCATAAATGACTCCCTTGAGCAAGATTGGCATGGCCTTCACTCAGCAAAACCCTAGTTCCTGATATGACACAGTAGCACCATTTTGGTGCTACGGGCATTTTCGTCAAGCACCCTGTGGCAATTCAAGGACACTTTGAGGATTTACTTATGGGGCATGGAACCCAAACCGGCGAGTGGAATTGGGTTCCGTCAACTCCCACACGTGCATGTGGCCATTGTGGATGTTTGCACGATGGCCACGCATGCTTGGGAGCCTTCAGATCATAAATGACCCCCTTGAGCAAGATTGGCATGGCCTTCACTGGGCAAAACGCTAGTTCCATAGATGGAACAATAGCACCGTTTTCGAGCATTAGCGACATGGTGTGGGGGGACCCCTAGCTGAAACCTAGCATCCTAGATCCATCAAAATCAACAGATTCGTGATCAGATTCATGGTTTTGGTGCTATAAGAATCTTGTTCAGGCACCTTGTTGCCATTCAGGGACACTTTAAGGATTTTCTTCGGGGGAAGGAACCCAAATCGGTGAGCGGACTTGGGTTCTGTTAGCTCCCACATGTGGATGTGGCCATTGTGGATGTGTTCACGGTGACCACGCATGCCCAAGAGCCTTCGGATCATAAATGACCCCCTTGAGCAATATTGGCATGGCCTTCACTGAGCAAAACCCTAGTTCCTAAGATGGCACCATGTATGAGCACATATCTAAGCATATTATGCAGATCACATGCCAATAATATATAGACTCTTGAATGATCATCCAAAATAAAACATATCTATATGGTGCAATCCATAACATCACACAAGAGAAATATGTCCAAGTATATCCAAGATTATGAAATTGCATTGCTTTGTGCAAAAATTCCAATGCCTCTCAATGGCGACGGTGATTTAGTTTGAACTCACAAATCATTCAATTAAATTTGTAAATCCAATATCAAGAAGCAATATCTAGAGTTACATATGACCAAATTGAAAAAAAATAAATTCGTTGGAAATATTTGAGAATGAGGAATATGTACACATACTAATTTGTGGATGTCACATAGTATGTGAGACCACTAACAAGTAAAATGTACAAGTTCTTCCTTTTTACACAAAAAAATCGCTGCAGTCTATTATTTTCAAGGTTGATATCCTTGTTCATCATTTTAGGAGCATCCAAACATAAAATCATAATTCATGACTATTGTTCATGCATATAGGTTGTTGGATGCCTTGGATGTGCTTTTCTTATTAGAAGAACCATTTTGATGACCAATATTTATTGGTCATCATGAAGGATGAGTACCTTTTTTGTAATGGAAATCAAGGTGTATCCATGAATAGTGTCAGCTAGCCTATATGTTTGTGCTGCCCATAATTTTCGATAGAAAGTAGATTTGATAGTCCCACTACTTATTAGCAAGCCTTATGAATGTTTCCAAACATTTTAGATAAAAGGAAATTGAAATTGCCCATTATTTCCTACAAAAGGTAGATGCAATGGTAACTATAAATAAATTGCCCCCTGTTGATGTATATGTAACTTCAAAATGTATTTCACCTATGTATATTGTACTCCTATAGAGATGGTATTATTCCTCTATACGGAAGTGTTGTCATTTGTATTGACAAGTGTCGCAAGTGATGGGTTATTAGACCACCAAGTGTGGGGTAGACCCTGATTAGTATAACCATGGGTTATTAGACTGAGTTAGACAAGTCGGCCCTGCTAGGTTATTGGGCAGGTTAGGTCATGTATCAATAGAGTGTGGGAGGCACTCTATTTGATCATCTCATTATTCACTTCTACACTACTCGAAAAGTGGTGCACTAGTGGAGGAGGAGGTTCAGCTGCTAGGAGGACTATCTCTATGTACTTGGGTTGTATCATTGCTCTTTCTATCTCTGAGGAAGTTGTGGGGTTTTTCACCTTTATGGTTTTCCCCAGTGAAACTCTGTGTGTCTATTGTCTCATGTGATTTCTTGGTGTGATTGATATGCATTGTTATACTTGATATGATGTACATGTTATTCTCTCAGTAAATATCCTAGAGTATGTTGAATTAATGCTCAAAATATAACATGCTATCAGAGCTAACCTGTGAAGAAGACACTGTGTAGTTGCAGAAACTAGGGTTTCTTGTTTATTGGGTTTCTCTCCATAGATTTTGGAAAAGAAATATGATAGGTTGACTCTCCTCAGCAAGGTGAATCTTTCTGTCCAATCATATCTCAATTCTGGGCACTTTTATGTTTGGTCCTAAAAATTAGGGTTTCCACAAAAATAGGAAGTTCTGAAATCTGAGACCATAGCTGGAAGCTCCTTGAAAAAATCAAAGTTTAGAGATTTGGACTGATCTTTTTGGTTGGGTGAAGCTCCGGGAAACTCAAACCCTAATTCAGGGTCCTCCCTAGTGAATCCGGGAAGACTAAAAGACATTTCTGAAGGGTGAAACTTTGCAGTTTTCAAATTCTGAGTATACCAGGCTGATCAGCTCATCAAGGCGCATATTTCAATCCTTTCAGAAGTTTGAAATTCAAAGTTTGAATTTTTAGGGTTCCTTTGACAAACCCTAATCCGGGACCAGATCCAGTTTTCAGCAAATCAAGTGGTAAGACCTAAATCTTCTCTATTTCCATTTGAACTACTTTTTAAAGATGTCTCACCACACCAAGCTTGAGGATAAGCTTGAAGGGGCTGATAACTTCCGAGCATGGAAGTATAGGATTCAGTTAATCCTGGAAGAAAATGAGTTGGACACTTACATAAGTGAAGAGGTCCCTATCCCAGAGGAAGAAGAGGCTAAGGCCTTACACAAAAGGAATTTGGTCAAGGCTAAGAGGATCATTGCTGATTCTATTAAAGACCATCTCATACCACATGTGTCATCTCTAAAGACACCAAATGAGATGTTTGATTCCCTGACCAAGCTATTCGAAGGGAATAACATAAATCGGAAGATGACCTTGAGGAATCAATTGAAGAATGTCAAGATCCAGAATGCAGAGACTATACAGTCTTATTTCTCAAGGGTCTCCTAGATAAAAGAACAACTTGAAGCTGTGGGAGAAGACATAGAAAATGGAGAAGTGGTAATGACCACTCTTAATGGCCTTCCTTGGTCATGGGATTCCTTCATCCAAGGAATTTGTGCTAGGAAGAAACTTATCACATTTAGTAGGATGTGGGAAGAATGCTCACAGGAAGAAGCTCGAATTGTAGCTCCAGAAGAGAAGATGGGGAATGAAGACCAAGCTCTCACAACACACTCCAAAAGTCATGGTGACAAAAAGACTCAGCATCGTGGCAAGAAAGAAAGACATCACCATCAGAATCAGAGGGGTAGTCCCAAACCTCGAAGAAACATGTCCTATGTCCGTTGCTATACATGTGATGAAAAGAGACACTATTCCAGAGACTCTCCTAGAAATAAGAAAGATGGTTCTCACAAGAAGAAGAACATCAAAAGAATACATCATGCTCATGCTGCAGAGGATGATGAACCTCCTAGGAAGAGGGTTAGAGAAGATAGTGAAGATTCTTCAAGTGATGAAGAATATGTTTTGATTTCTACTCTCACTGGAACCATTACTCATGGAAGTAATGATTGGCTTATAGATAGTGGGGCTTCTAAACACATGACATGATTCAAGGAATCCTTTATGAACCTATCTGAACATGAATCACCCCACAAGGTGAAACTTTGGGATGACTACCAATATCCAATAAAAGGAAGTGGTGAAGCCTCCTATAAGCTAGACTCTGAAAAGTCTATGAAGATGAAAGATGTACTATATGTTCCAGGTCTTAAGAAGAATCTACTCTTCATATTTGCATTGGATGAAAAAGGCACGAGGGTTGCATTTGCAGATGGCCAAGCCCTAATGTGGCCAAAGGATAAGACTATAGATGATGCAATCGTGATTGGAGAACAAGAGGGAGGATTATACAAATTGAAGGGCCAACCAGAACAAGCCATGGTCCATGATTCAGTAGAGCCAAGTGAACTTTGGCATAGAAGGATTGCACACATGCACTATAGCACATTACCAATTGAAAGCAAAGTAGTGGAAGGTCTTCCTGAAATCCAGACAAAGCATGAAGGAATTTGCAAAGGTTGTGCAAAGGGAAAGAACACAAAGAAGACATTTCCAAGCAGTGAAAGCAAGGCACAAAGAATCTTGGAAATCATCCACTCTGATGTATGCAGTCCGATTTCATCCAGTTCTCTGAGTGGGTATGTATACTATGTTTCCTTCATTGATGATTTCATTAGGAAGACTTGGGTTTACCTCTTGAAGAACAAAGATGAAGTGGTTGACAAGCTCAAGGAATTCAAAGCCTTGATAGAAAACCAAACTAAAAAGAAGATCAAGACCTTTAAATTCGACAATGGTGGATAATTCACTTCAGAAGACTTCAAGAAGCTATGCAGTGATTCAAGGATTAAGAGGGAGCTGACTACTCCTTACAATCCACATCAGAATGGAGTTGCAGAAAGGAAGCAAAGATTGAAAGGGAGTCCACCCAACAAACAAACAAAGATAAGTATTTGAATTGTCATTCTTGTATATCTGATTGTTTAAATAATATTATTCAATGATGTATATACTATGTTCCTAGACTTAGGTTGTGTATTATGCATATTAGAATAATTGCATTAATGAACAGTATACTACTAATATGCATGTAATGGGTAAGTGGCCTATGGCACTGTACAACATTCCATTGCTACTTATCTAGAATGAAACCTCTTTGTTGACATATTGAGAGTAGTGCAAACTCTTAACAATGTTCTGGTAGAGATGGAAGGCATCTAGAAAGTTACCGTATGAATACGGGATATGGATGAATGTTGTATTGAAGCATTGGCTAAAATAATTACATGATTGTATGACATATGCCTTTATGTGTAAGACTTTGTCCTGTAACATATGAGAATTTTCTAATCATGCAATTGAATTTGACTTGTAGGAAAGATCGTGTACAATCACCTAGAAAAGAAGGACTACAACATTTGTTTCAGCAATGAAGTTCAAAGAAAACTATCTATTGAAGATATTGAAGAATCTGAAGTTCCCAAGATCTGGGATGCAGTAATGGAAGAATGCCATGATCAAGGAATACCAGTCGATCATGAAGAATGATGTTTGGGATGTGGTCCCAAGACCAAAAGGGAAGTCTGTCGTGACTTCCAAGTGGATCTATAAGATCAAGCATGATGCAGATGGCAGCATAGAGAAATAAAAAGAAAGGTTTGTAGCTCGTGGCTTCTCCCAGAAAGAAGGGATTGATTATGAAGAGACTTTTGCTCCTGTGGCCAGATACACTTCCATTAGATCAGTGCTTGCTCTGGCTGCAGTGATGAAATGGAAGGTACACTAGATGGATTTCAAGGCAGCTTTCTTGAATGGTGTAGTTGAAGAGGAAGTGTATGTGGAGCTGCCACTCGGGTTTGAGACACATGACCGAGAGTCACATGTGTGCAAACTGAAGAAAGCCTTGTATGGTTTGAAACAAGCACCCAGGACCTGGTATGGCAGGATAGATGGCTTCCTATCTAGTTTGGGATTTACCAAGAGTAAAGCGGGTTCCAACCTTTACTACAAGGTTGAGGAAGTAAATCCAGTGATACTACTATTGTATGTGGATGAACTGTTTGTAATAGGTGAGGATAGATTGATTTCCGACACGAAGAGGAAGCTTGCTGCCGAGTTTGAGATGAAGGACTTGGGTATGATGCACTACTTTCTTGGTATGGAGGTGTGGTAAAGTGCAGATGAAATCTTCCTTGGACAAGGGAAGTATGTAGTAGAGATCCTAAAGAGGTTCGGGATGATGGATTGCAAGGCCATGGCCACACCTATGGAATCTAACCTGAAGCTTCTATGTGATGATTCATCTAAGCCGGTTGATGCTACGATGTATCGTCAGATGATTGGGTCCTTGATGTACCTGATGAATATGAGACCAGATATCTGCTTTGTGGTGAACACCTTGAGCCAGTACTTGACAGATCCGAGACATGTTCACCTGATAGCATCAAAGCATATTCTGAGTTACCTGAAGGGTATAGTTGACTATGGGCTCAAGTATGAGGCGAATCAAAAGTTTAACCTGAAGGGTTATGTTGATTCAGATTGGGCAGGCAGTACCATTGATTGGAAGAGCACTTTGGGGTGCTACTTTAGTATGGGATCCGGTATGATCTCTTGGTTTAGCAGGAAAAAGTCCTATGTGGCACTGAGTATAGCTGAGGCAGAGTATGTCGCAGCTTGTTCAGCTAGTTGTGAGGCAGTATGGCTTAGGAAGCTACTGTCTAATTTGTTTGATTTCCAGCTGAGTGCTACTTGTATATATTTCGACGACCAAAGTTGTGTGAAGTTGTCGGAGAACCCAGTGTTCCATGACAAGTTGAAGCACATTGAGATCAAGTATCACTATATCAGGGATATGGTGTAGAGAGGAGCAGTGAAGCTCCTGTATGTTGTGATGGACGAGCAGATAGCCGATGTGTTGACCAAGCCATTGGATAGAGTGAAGTTTGAATACTTTAGAGGGAGACTTGGTGTACTTCAGATCGAGATACCTTCCAAGGGGAAGTGATGAGTCTGGAGACAAAGATGCACACAAGCCATTCTCACATAGTGGTAGGAAAGTCCTCCTATGGTGTAGATGTAAGGGCTGTAGCCATTCTCACATAGTGGTAGGAAAGTCCTCCTATGGTGTAGATGTAAGGGCTGGGGCCATTCTTACATGGTGGTAGGAAATTCCTCCCATGGTAAGATGTAAGTGCTAGGAGTGGCTTTTCCGACATGGTCAGAGGAAAGTCCTTCCATGGTCGTGATGTAATTGCCGATATTTTCCAACATGGTTAGAGGAAAGTCCTTCCATGGTCATGATGTAATTGTTGTAGCCGCTCCGACATGGTTAGAGGAAAGTCCTTCCATGGTCGTCGATGTAAATGTTGTGAGCCTTTCTCGGATGGTCAGAGGAAATTCCTTCCATGCCGGTGAGTGTAAGTGCTGAGCCTTTCCCAGATGGTCAGAGGAAAGTCCTTCCATGCTAGTGAGTGTAAGTGCTATGTGTGTGCATCTGGTTTGTGCTCTGTGGACTATGACAATGATCTGAAGACAATGATGTGACAGTATGGTACATAGGTTTTGCAGAGGCATATGATCAGTCCTGAGATACTCTTGCAGGTTTTACAGAGGCTGTGTAATCCGTCCTGGGAGATCTTGCAAGTTTTGCAGAGGCAGTGTAATCAGTCTTGAGGTGTACCTAATTGATGGCTTGCTCGCAGAGATGTTGAAGACCTACATGGAGGCTAGGCCTACATCTAGCATGAAAAGGGGTTGGCTCTGTAGATGATGACGACCCACAGGTGGTGGGATTACATCCAATATGAAAAAGGACTAGCTTTGTAGAACTTCCTATGACGAGGAGATTGGAGATTGATTGAGATAGCAGCAGTAGTGATGATGACGATGATTCGATGATGATGATTCGATGACGATGACCCAGTGACGATGATCCAAAGAAGAAGACTTGTGCTAGCATATTTGTGTCGAGAAATACATTTCTAGTTAAGAGGGAGTGTTGATGTATATGTAACTTCATAATGTATTTCACCTATGTATATTGTACTCATATAGAGATGGTATTATTCCTCTATACAGAAGTGTCGTCATTTGTATTGACAAGTGTCGCAACTTGCAAGCGATGGGTTATTAGACCATCAAGTGTGGGGTCGGCCCTAATCAGTATAACCATGGGTTATTAGACTGAGTTAGACAAGTCGGCCCTTTTAGGTTATTAGGCAGGTCAGGTCATGTATAAATAGAGTACAAGAGGCACTCTATTTGATCATCTCATTATTCACTTTGACACTACTAGGAAAGTGGCGCACTAGTGGAGGAGGAGGTTCAACTGCTAGGAGGACTATCTCTGTGTACTTGGGTTGTATCATTTCTCTTTCTATCTCTTAGGAAGTTGTGGGGTTTTTCAACTTTATGGTTTTCCCCAGTGAAACTCTGTGTGTCTATTGTCTCATGTGATTGCTTGGTGTGATTGATATGCATTGTTATACTTGATATGATGTACATGTTATTCTCTCAGTAAAGATCCTAGAGTATGTTGAATTAATGCTCAAAATCTAACACCCCCGTGATTCTTTAGTTCACCTTTGCATAGAATATGAATGCCATTGTTTGAATGAGGAATGTGAAATGAATGTCATTGTTGGAATGAGGAATCTGAGATGTCTTATAGGAAAGGGGATGATCAATCAAGTGTGAACGTATTATATTCAAGGGTGATTGGATTCAAGGATATAGTTGGTTAGTTGCACATTGAATTTAAATGAAAGTCTTCACCAATTAGTAAGAATATCCAATAATGATGTATACAATGATTTAGGCTTCATATGTGATTTAGGCTTTATTTCATACATGTTAAATTGATGAATTTTATTCTTATTATCCTTAGTACATGTTCATGCTTATAATATATGAATTAATGGGACTTCCACCTTCTCATGAATTCATATATTAATGTATCTCCTCTAGTAAATTATGCATATGCCCATTTAAATATGCATGCCTTTTATCCTACAAGAAAGGATCCCAAGGTATAAGGCTATGTATGTTTTTGTTTTATATTTATTATGTACATCAAGGCTACAAAACTCAAACAATCATATAAATTTTATTACCAAATAGTGGAACATAGTTCCCAATGTACATACGATGGCAACTCGTGCCGTAGATACCAAGTACATAGAAACTGGTGCCCAAAAGTGCCACATTGTGTCTAATGTACAAAACATGGTGTTTCAAGCATTGTGACCACCCCCATCACTCTTAGGCGTATCTCCAAAATCGATCTTCCTCTTCTTGGAGCTACTGGTATCTCGGGTCTTGTTTCGTCTAGGAGTAGACCATCTCTCAAGGATCTAAAACAAATGATATAAGATACCATCATTTTCAAGAATTTGTAACGTTTACCACATTTATAAAATGAATGTGGAATTCAAATCTCAAACAACTCACTGTTGATGCGAGTGGGAGACGTGAGGTAGGTGTCCTAGATCTGTTGAGCCTGTCAGCAATTACAACCTACAACATTTATGAAAATCATTTCATTGAAAAATAATAATTGCTTAAATTAATTTTCGTTAATGCATCAAAATATTTTCATAAATTAACTTGATTCCTACTGTGAACACCTCTGACAATGGACATGACTGGGCTTCAGGGCTAGCAGGTGGAGCAGTTGGCTTGATAACCTGCTCCAATGCTGTCATTGGGGGGGGTTGCAGATGTAGTTGCAGCAACTATGGGTGCAACTGATGCTGATTTATGTGGGAACGAAATAAAAGAGCATATACAGAGATATACTGCAAAGAACACAGTGATACAGTAAACACGTATTCTATTAAATAGCTAAAATAGAACAAACTATAAAATACAACAACTAGAATGGCAGTAGCTATCTCTGTGAAGAGATGTGGTCGCTGTTATAAGTCAAATCTACACTTTTCCATCTATCATCACATTGCCTCGTCGATCACACAAAAGGATACTATGGATGGAAGAGATAGATTAAACTTAAATGGCTTGAGTGTTGAAATCCCACATCTTTAGCTAAAACACCCTATTTTTCTACATATTTCATGGAAAAGCCGCGACTCTTGGTATTGATATCTAGCGGGTCATGCGCAGGTCTAATGATGATAAACTGCGCACATCAGTTAAAATATATGTGCGAGTTTCTAAGAGAGTTACCTATGGACCATGCACAGGTTTCCTAGTATCATACCCGTGGACATCTTAATATGAAATTAAAAATATATTAAGAATCCAAATTGGATTAGTTGAGTTTGGTATTGTAACTCGCCCAACTTCCCAATTCAACTTCCTCACGAATCTAACTTCCTCCCTTGACCATAAATACAAGGGGAAACCATGAGGAAGGGACCAATGGAGAAGATAGCTATTGTTATGCTAAAGGAATTTATAGTCAAGAGAGGAGCAGGAGCCCAGAACTTGGTTGCATAAGTGCTTGGAACAAGATCAAGTATATCAGTTGTATTTTGTTGCATTTCTTTGACAATAAAGATCGAGATACCCTTCCCGTCCCAATAGAGTGTTATTTATATTGAATTTTGATTATAATTAATGTTATATTGTTGTCAATATCATTATATGTTTATAGTTAGAACATTTTGAGGAAGGTTTGTGTATTTTGTAGGTACAATGTTGTGGAGATTGAGAGAAAGCTAGGACCAGCCGCCATAAAAAAGGTACTCTTTCCTAAACCCTAATCTCATTTTGTTTACAGTAATGAATGTAAGATATTATGTATCTATCTTTCAACCCCATGTACGTTGATATCACCCATCCCCTGCTATAGGGTATAATCCTTAACAACAGAACTGACGACTCCACTGAGGAGCACCTTCTCGTTTCTGCTCTGGGGATCTCCTTTAGGTTTTCTTCAGTCTTTACAACTTTCTAGCTTTCTATGAGGTTTCCAAAGGTTGATTTGTTGTTTTCCTTTCCTTTGATTCAGTCCAGTGTTGAGTTTGCAAAGATTTTCTTTTCCTATCAGTCCTCGTTCGCGTGTCTCTTGTACATACAGGTGCACATTTTTTTACTTGTGCACTAGTTTCTCTCATTACAAACCGCGGGTTTCAAGTTGCATGCTCAGGCTATTAGCATATATAGCCGTGGACATCCCTGTAGGTTTGAACCTTTTACATTAGGGTTTGATCTTTGGTTGTTGGGTCTACCTTTGGATTTTTGCTTTTCCCTTTTGACTGTTGATAAGACATTCCTGTGTTTTTCTTAGTCTTGTTATAGCCTCTCAGAGGTCCCTTGTGAATTCTTCATTTGATTTAGTCACTGTTTTGGTGTCCATTCTTTTTTTTAGTTCTTTTGAAACCTATGCCTGACTTTCCAGTAGTTGCAGCTGCGCATTTTGTGCCCTAGCTATGAGTTGATTTCTTAGAGACCCGCGCATCAACTGCGAGTTGTCTTGCATAGTACCCACGCACATTTCCTGAGTTTTTCCTTCTTATTTAGGGTTTGACCTTAGTAGGTTCTTTTTGTGGTTTTGAAGGTTTTGGATTGTCTGGATACCTCCTTAACATTTGTTTAGGTCAGTTTGAGTTTGTTTGGAGTCTCTTTTGATAGTTTTTCTCTTTGTGTCTCCGTGATTGTAAAGTTTCCCTAGTTTGCTTGCCTACTTTCTGTTTGGTGGATGCTTTTCTTTGGGTATCTAATGTTCAGGAGCAGTCTAGTTCCCTGCCTTTTCGCTTTACACTTCAGCTCTTCCTTTTTCTTTTGCATCTTATTCCAAATTATGAGTTATTTCATTCAAACAACTCTGTAGGTTAAAGTCTTTGTCAGTCTCCGGATCTGTTTGTTATAAGCTTTGGGATCTTTGTATTTACTCACACTTTTGATAGATCTTGCTTGTTCATTTTCATGTTTATTTTTCTTTCATGGTTAGAGGAAAAGGTCAAATTTGAAAAATCAAGAACTTGTTTACAAGATTTGTCATTTTTCGAGGTAGGATAGTTTACTTTACTATTAACTTTGAAAATTAAAAAAATTGAAAAAGAAAATTTGTATGCTTAGGAATGCCTAGTTTTTTGTTTTGAAAGCTATAAAACGAAAAGAATTTTGTGAAGTTTTATGCATCATTGTACACATTTTACTTTCATCATAACCATACCACACATATCAGTACCTTTTGAGTAAGAAACAACATCTAATAAAATCAATTAGTAATCTTTATTTTTTAGGGTTGAAAATACACCAATTAGCTTAGGCTAGGATTTTGGGGTAGATCACTTTAAACTTCCCAAAATCGTTTTATTGCTAAAAAATCGTAGTGAGAAAATATTTTAGGAAAACTCACTTATATCAAAGTATCCTGGGAACGCTCCACTTAAACCGGAGTTAAGCATGAGGTTGTGTGATACTGGAATTGTTGGGGATACCCCCTAACTTTCCTTTCGAGCATACACCAGAGCTGCATCACGTACGAGGGTCCACTAGTACTTCAAGTACTCTTGGATTTCGGGCTTTGCTACCCTTCCCATGAGTTTTGGCTAGACTGACGACTGTCCCCCCAGGTATTTTCGTATTTTTGGTATCCTTAGTATCTAAACCTTAGGGCTCTTCACAAGTATAATGGAAGGATATTTCCACTACACCTAGGACAGACACAGAAGGTAACCCTTTACAGTAATCCCAGGAGGGCGGTTTGGTGATTCAAACGCTTACACCCAGGGGATCTGCAATGGACGTCGTGTAGCTGACCTTTGATATTCTAGTGGTTTGTTCTAGGCCCTCATCATCCCAATCTGACTTTTGAGAGTATTATCTTTGTTTGCCTGGTTTTGATCACTTTAGGACATTTTTAGTGGTATGCTGTTTTCTCCTTAGTCGATTAGTGGCCACTAGGTTTTCACACTTACTTTTTTTTTATATAACTGTGGAGGACCAACCTCTTTGTAGGTCACAAATGTTTCAAAACCTTCCACCACACACTATGGATCCTCCACCGACACCTTGACAACGGAGGACTGATTTCCGTGGTTCATACGAACTTACGGGCATAACTAATTCCCGTAAGTTCGTATGAACCACGGGTTATTTCATGGCTAGTTCTTGAGATGAGACATGAGTTCCCCAAAATCCTACTACAACTATGGTTTCGAGATCTCTCTCTCATTCTTTTACAAGCATATCGGTACCTATCTCTTTGCAGGCTACCCCTGCTTCGAGCCCTTCTTTCAACTTCAACACTAGTTCCATAGGTATGTCTAGCTCTCAAGCTTCGACATCAAATACTCCTTTTGCTTCCAATGTTTGATCTTCCAATATCCCTTTCACAGGGATACCTTCAATACCATTTACATCATCTCCTTTGATGCAACAGTCCCAGGGTATTCCATAATCTACTCCATTTAGTCATGGTTTTCCTTGGTATGGAGGTCATATAGCTCCTTCTACACCTTTTATAGGCTCGATGCCCACTTCATCTACACCTTTTGTAGGCTCGATGCCTTTGTTATCTATTACATATATGCCCAGGCTTAACCCCTTCATAGGTCCTAATGTACAAACATCTCATATACATGTAGGGAGTATCCCCTTTTCACTGAATGGTGGAGGGGGTGGTGATATGTTTAACCCACATTACAGAGGAGCTAACACCCAACCACAATGGACGAACACCCAAGGAAGTAATCCTCTTTCCTATGGTTGGATCAATTTCAACAATGCTTTTACTTCAAAACCGGTGGCTTGAAGAAACCCCAACCAACAGTACACGAGCCAAGTTTCAAGCGGTTCACCCTACCGAACTCATGCTTATAAAATGCCATCGGAAAGACCTCATTTACCCTTTTTGGAAACTCTGAATTTTCCAGACCTTTCAAAACTAAATAACGATCCGGTGCGGCACCATCCCGCATGGCCACCAGTTCCAACTAAGTTGCCTTCTGACATTCCAAAGTTTGAAGGAAAGACTAGCAGATCCTGGTGACCATGTCACTACTTTCCATCTCTGGTGTTCTTCTAACTCTTTAAATGACGATTCCGTCAGGTTGAGGCTCTTTCAAAGTACCTTGACTAGTGTCACGGCTAAGTGGTACATTGAACTACCTGTCACAGCCTGTGACAACTTTTGGGATCTCTCAACAGTTTTTCTGAACCACTTTCAACTTACTGTCCGGTATGATGCCGGCATAGACCTTCTATTGAATTTCAGACAGAACAAATCCACTCACTTATCTGACCACATTCAGGAGTGGAGAAGGAGAAAGAGGCTCATTAAAGCTGACATTCCTCCAGAATTTCTATTAGAGTGGTAATTAAAATCACTCCTTCTTTATATTTCTAAGGAATTAGCAACTTCTAGAGTGTCTTCAGAGGAATAAGCCATTCTCAGGACCCAGCAACTTGATCTAGTTTATTCTCAATCTAAGATACTGTACGAGATCATCCCTGACATGTCGAGACATAATATAGATCTGGGTAAACCCAAGCTAGGACCGCATGTCGATGGCATCATGGGTTCAGTAGACACAGCAGCTTTCGAAGCCTTGACCAAGCAAGTTCATGCTTTATCAGTAAAGCAGTTTGCTGTGGAAGCAACTACGGTTGTGACCTCACCTTCAACAACAGGATCTATACAAAAAGTGCATACCAATCAAAAGGGCCCTCGACAGCTCAACAACAATAAGAAGAAGGGTAAGAAAGGGGAGGGGAACCATCAAAAACCCCGCAACATTGAAAATGCCGAGGAGGGCAAGAAGGATAAAAAAAAGGTTAAATTTCCTTGCAAGTTATGTAAGGAAGACCACCTTACCCACCAATGCCCTCTGATGCAAGAATCCCAGAAGCTCCTCCGTGAGAAGAAACCAGCTGTTTTGAAGGACCCATTCCCTCACAGACAAGGTTCAGCTTCTAGCAACTCTAGTGCTGGGGGCACAACTCGTGCCTCGTTAGCTAATCAATCGCTCATAAACATGGTGAACTTAGATATGCTTTTGCAAAGTTGAGCTAGGAATTATTCCCCGAGCTCATAGCAGAAAGATAAAGAAATTCCCAAAACATCTACACCTCTTCAAATTGAGAGACCTTTAGATCCTTTGCCGAAGATCCCAAAGGGTGTCTTCAAATGGGTTGTGCGTAACCCTAACATGTGGGATGCTCCTAACTACAATGTTGTAGAGGATCTAGCCCAAACACCCTATGCTATGTCAACACTAGATGTCTTTCAGAGTTATCCATTACAACGAAATGCACTTCTAGCGATGATAGGGAGCCTGGAATCATCTAGTATGCTTGTTCAGTTTCATATGACTAATATCAAACCCCGATTGCCGTATCACGTAGCCCTCTAGATAGAAGTAATCCATGGCCCTAAAACCATTGGACGAACTATAGTGGATGAGGGTGCGTCTATGTGTGTTATGTCTACTTCCTGCTGGAAGGCCTTTGGCTCGCCTGAGTTAGCCCCTTCCAACACTATACTTATGGCTTTTGATGGGAGATCTTTCCATCCACATAGAGTCTTGTTAGAAAAACAGGATCGCAGAGCAATAACAATAAACAGAAATGTAAATATAATCACACATACACATTACAAGAGAGACACAGATATATCGTGGTTCACCCAACTTGGGCTAAGTCCACACTGAATTTGCCAGTTCTTATTATTATTACCATCCAGCAAGGTGAAGGGATACAACCTGCAGCACAACCGCTGCACTTCCTCTTCTCTGTTTCACAGTCTCTCTCCTGATCTCAGAGATCTTTACAATGCATAAAAACCTAATACATCATCATCCCTAGCCGTATTACAAAGTCTTTATTTTATAAGGGAAATACAATGGGAAAATACCACGGGATATCCAAAACCATGGGCCTGTAAAACAGCTGGCGAAAACAGCCACAAAAATTTTCTTCGGGGGCGTTGCCCCCGGACCCCCCAGCCAGGGGGGATGGAACCCCGTGGGGGGGCGATGCCCCCCCTCTAGGGTGACTGTACAGTCCACCTACATATAATATAAAACTGGGGTACAAACACGGCTGATACAATATCATCTATGAGACTAGAAGATCTGGCTCCACAACCAACAAGTCTTTCCCGCTTTTGATGTTGAACTTGTCGATAAGTTGGTGTCTGTGGAGGTTGAAGTGTTGGACGCTCCCCTTGATTACAATTTGGTGTTAGGAAGGAGCTGGATGTATGCAATGCAAGTTGTCCCATCGTCCGTTTTCTGAGTACTAATGTTCCCACATCAAGGAAAGATCATCACAGTTTATCAACTTTCATTCACCCAGAAAAACAAAAATGCTTCATTGAATTCTACAATTCCATTGATTGATCAGTCTCACCCACCCAGTGAGAGTTTGTGAGTAGGCATGTATTCATCATATTCATCACTAATGGGCACATTCGACCTACCTGCTCCCATTAATTTTATTGGTTCTACGAGTACCATTGATTGCTCATCTTCGGATATTTCCATGGTCAGTCAAACAACTGATCCATGGATTATCCCTACTCAATCAGAACCAACCGTGCCCCTATCTATTGCAGAAGTAGCTTATCAAGCATCACAGAATGATGCAACAGAACATGTCTCGACTCCATATGTCTCCTTCAAGTCAGATATGGACTATGCACTTGCATGCTTAATTAACTCAACTTACTCTTTTGATTGTCTAGATATTGTTTTGCCCTCTAACGAGGCCATTTTGGAACCCATGGTAGGACTAGATCATCCATGGGAACATATGCATCACAGGTCCTATTTTCTTCCTGATCTGGATAGGATTGAGAGAGGAGATTTTTCTGTGAGACTTGGTGGTCATGTCGATTTGTCCACTACCCCTTCTATACAAAAGATTTATGCTGAGGGGAATATGGAAAATATATTGAGAACCATTCCGATCGATATCTCCATCAAACCTGGAGTTGTAGAAAACTTTTTCATTGGAGCAAACTATTTTCCCGATGAGATCATTTTGTACACCAAGTTGTTTAAGGAATTCCATGACATATTTTCCTATTCTTACAAGGAGATGCCAGGCATCGACCCCTCTATAGTGGAGCATGCCATCACAACTTATCCAAATGCTAAACCTGTGACACAGAATCTCCATCCGGTAAATCCTAGGAAAGCAACTGCCATTAAGGCGGAAGCTGAGAAACTACTGAGAGCTGGATTCATCTATCCAATTGATATGATGGAATGGATCTCTAACCATGTTCCGGTAGATAAGAAGCAAGGAACCATTCGAGTCTGAACAAACTTCCGGAACTTAAACAAAGCTTTCCTAAGGACAATTACCCCACACCATTCATAGATCAGATTATCAATGCATGTGCGGGCCATGAAATGTTTTCATTCATGGATGGTTTTTTAGGATACAACCAGATTCAGATAAAACCTGAAGACAAACATAAGACAACTTTTATTTGTCCTTGGGGGACCTTTTCTTACCGAAAGATTCCATTTGGCCTAAAGAACGCTGGAGCTACATTCCAGTGTGCGATGAACTTCGCTTTTCATGATATCAAACATGTAGTTGAGCCTTATCTTGATGTTCTCCCAGTGCAATATCGCAAGAGACGGGATCATCCTGATCACTTGAGACTCATGTTTGAACGATGCAGATACTATAAGGTTCGATTGAATCCTAATAAGTGTGTGTTCTGTGTCGAGTCCGGATGTTTATTGGGTTTTATTGCATCCATTCGTGGCATTATGGTAGATCCACTGAAAGTTGAGGCTATTGTAAATCTGCCTCCTTCTCGAACCCTACGACAACTTCAGAATCTGCAGGGTAAATCTGCCAAAATCACAAAAGGTTTCATGAGACTGCTCAAACAAGACACCTATTTTCTTTGGGATGAGGCTACTCAAACTTCATTTGAGGCTTTGAAAAAGGCATTACTATCAGCCCCATTGTTGATCCGGCCATATTATACCAAGGATTTCCTGTTATATATGGCTACATTCGTATACACAATCGGCATAGTACTTGTTCAGGAGGATGACAAGATCCAATATCATGTCATTTACTATTTATCGCGTGAATTAATATCTCTTGTGATTAAGTATTGTTACGTTGAGAAGTTGGCATTAGCTGTCGTCCATGCTGTTCAGAGGCTGCGCCACTACATTTTGTTGCAAACTACCACAGTGATCGAATAGGTCAATCCGTTTCAATATGTCCTTACGCGACATATAACTAGTGAGAAATTCAATAAATGGATTGTTATCTTTCAAGAATTTGACCTAGTTTTTCAATTTGCTAAGTCAAAGAAGTCACTGGTTGTCGCCGAACTTATCTCTGAATTTTCGAGTGACATAGTACACAATGAGGAAGAGTCATCATTCCCACGTGAACACATTTTTTTTATTTCATCTTTTGACCCATGGTATGGGGATATTTTAGTATACCTCCAGACTTTGAGGTGTCCTCCTACTTTATCTAGGGATGTACGACGAAAACTGAAGAATCATGCAAAGAACTATCTCATTATTTGTGATACTTTATACAGACGTGGGATAGATTCCATTTTATGTCGTTGTTTGACCTTAGAGGAAGCCGAAATAGTATTGAATGATGCTCACAGTGGAGCCTGTGGAGGTCACCTTTATGGGTTGGAAACAACCCATAAGATACTGTGTGCTGGTTACTTTTGGCCCACGATCTTGAAATATTGTGTGGAAGCTCTGAAATGCTATTAGCCATGCCAGTTTTTCACCAAAAATATGAGAGCAAACACAACTCCTATCCATCTTGTGATTACAGCAGGCCCCTTCACCAAGTGGCGGATTGATTTCATGAATTGTAATCCAGCTTCTGCTGGAGGTTAGCATCACATCATTGTTGCCATCAACTACTTCACAAAGTGGGCCGAGGCAATGCCTACTTTCAAAGCAGATGGAGAAACAGTTGCTTACTTCGTATTTAACCAGATTATTGCTAGGTTTGGTGTACACAAGGAGATCCTCACAGACCACGGTCAACACTTTCAGAACAACATGATGACCAACTTATACACTATGTTAGGTTTTCGGCAGGAACATTAATCTTCCTTCTATCCACAAGTGAATGGTCAGGTCAAAGCGGTCAACAAAACTTTGAAAACCATTTTTCAAAGCATCGTTAATGCCAGTCGATCCAACTTGCACATCATGTTGTATCTAGCTCTTTGGGCATACTGATCTAATATTAAGACTGCTACCGGGTTCTCTCCCTTTCAACTTGTTCATGTGATGGAAGCAATTATTCCAGTTGAATGCGAAATTCCTTCATTGAAGTTGGCCATCCAACTACTCCCCAATACTTCAGTTTTAGAAGAATGTTTGCTGCACCTAGAACATCTTGATGAGCAGCGCCGCGATGTGCTCATAGCAAACGAAGCTCATAACAATCGAGTCAAAGGTAAATATGATAAGTCTGTCAAACCTAGGGTTTTTCTTAAAGGATACCTTGTTCTTCTTTATGACTAGGACAAGGAACCCTTGGGGGTAGGCAAGTTCAAGTCTATGTGGCTCGGTCCATACATAGTCTCTAAAGTTCTAAAGAATGGTGCTTACGAGCTGATGGATTATGAAGGTAATAAGTTGTCGGAGCCTAGAAATGGGCTCTACCTGAAAAAGTATTACGCTTAGGCATCTATGCTTTTTCATGTATTTTAGATGTACATTTTGTAGAGTTAGCTTTGTTTGTGGTTTTTGTCGCGTCTTATAGCTTATAAAATCCTTTTAAGCCCTTGTTAGACTAGTTTTTGAAAATAAACAAGATCACCAAGTAAAGTTGTCATTTCAGACTCGTTAAAGGATTTGAAGCGACATCCACTCAAGTATAAGTTTAACCCTTTTCCGGACTTTTGTGGAGCATTTATGAAAAATGAATACTCTGGTCATATGTGGCTAGAAGAGTTCTTCTCTCATCATTCTATACTTTTTAGGGTGAAGAAACTAACTATACAAAAAAGGACTTCTTGGAGTTTTCTTTAGGGTTTTCAGACTCTCGAAACATGAAAACACCAATGAACATTCACCTACTCGGGCTTGATGTGAAATCCATGAGAGGGTATATAGTGTTATTATTTAAGTTTTTCGGACTCTTCAAACAAGAAAACACCGGTGAGAACATACCAACTCAGGATCGATACTAAAATCCACGAGTAGGTGTATGGAGTTATTGTTTAATTTTTTTAGACTCCTCAAAAAGAAAACACCGGCGAGCATAAATCGATCCAAGCTCGATATTAAAATCCATAGATCATTGTTATAGAGTATTCATCTATCTCTTCTTCAAACTCTGTAAAAAATGAAGAAGGTCCTGAGTTTTCCTCCCATGGGCTTGTTAAATTTACACATGGTTGGACTTGTATCAAGCAGTCTTCTCCCTCTTTCTTCGATCTTTCTTCAAAAATGAAGAGAGACTATTGAGTTTTATTTCTTGGACTCATTACAACCAACAAGAAGGATATTCTTTGATAAAAAGATAAAATGGAAGGAAAGCGTATCAAACATATTTCAGTACAAAGGCAACACGTCAGTCATGTCCTTGAACAAAGCACCTGTTGAGTCTATCATTCAGTTGGGTTTCAGTTTTTGACCTTAGGATGAACTTGATCTCAGAATTTCTACTCCTCTGTTTGGTTACTCTTCCAATCATATGGAGAATCTGCTAATGTCTCCTACATTGCAGTTTTATATCATGTTCCCGTCATGTTAAAATCTCCCTAATTCACTCTTATATGGTGCTCACTGTTCAAGGATACAACCTGTGTCGGCCATTCTGTATTTACCATTGACTTAATTTGTCGACCATCCTTGGTGTCATTTTGTTTCATATTGTATCAATCCTACTCCAAATCAACTCAATCGTTTGAGTGTTCCTCGTTTTGGATGATGGAGGATTCATTAAGGCCTCCCTTCCAACGGACTTCTTCCCATCGAATTCACCTCATTATGCTCTGGGAATGAATTTTAGTGTTTCAGATAGCACCTTAGGGATTGCAATCGTTAGTGGCAATTTCCCTCACCATTGAATAGTGGGAATACATTAGTGTCTCCTATTCGATGGATTCTTCAGGTGTTCGACTCCAAGACCATTTATTCACACTTATTTGAATGTACTAGGTACCTTGGGTCCCATTTTCATTATTGGTGGACACCCTCGTGTTTGTGAACGGTATACATCAATGATCAGTAGTCCACTACAACAAATACTAGAATTAGCATCTGTTTTAGCTCCCTTTTTAGTGTCCACTATCACTTTTAGTGTATTTTTCATCATTTTTTGTACAAAGTGGACGCTTTTCCACGAGTTGGCGCTTTTAATGGCACTTTTTGTGTCCTTTTTTGAAAGTAGACATTATTTTGGACGATAATTAGCGTCCCAATTAACATCCAGAATAACATCCAGAATAGTTTCCAGAATAATGTCTAACATAGCTTCCAGAATAGCACTAGGCATAGATTCCAAATAATGTCTAGCATAGCTTCCAGCATAGCACTAGGCATAGCTTCGAGAATAGTGCCAATCATAGCACCAAGTATAGA
This sequence comes from Larix kaempferi, assembly GCA_027924585.1. Classification (NCBI taxonomy): domain Eukaryota; kingdom Viridiplantae; phylum Streptophyta; class Pinopsida; order Pinales; family Pinaceae; genus Larix; species Larix kaempferi. Next base: position 62,002,166 of record BSBM01000370.1, on the reverse strand, counting down.
GCCAGGTATTACGCCAAGAATTGCGCCAGGAATTTCAAAAGGAATTGAACTAGGAAAATCATTTGACATAGTGCCAGTTATAGAGCCAGGTATAGCACCAGGAATAACGCCATGAATTTCGAAAGGAATTGTACCATGAAAAATCCAATGTTGGGCTAGGGAGAGCACTAGGCATGTTAACATAAGTAGCACCTAAATTACCATTTTGGGAACTAAGAGACCCTAATTAATTGTAAATGACGCTAATGTAATATTATGGTCCCTAACAACATTAGGGTGTTCCTAATGGCATCCTGCTGATGATGATGCATATCGACAATGATAAATATGGTAATGATGATTTCTATAATTTTCAATAGGATGTTGGTGACAACGATGATGTCAATGTCATTAATGATGATGTAGGTTATTGTAGTACAATTTGATATTGATTGGTCCTAATGGCACCATAATTCGCCCTAATATCATTGGAGTGACCATAATAGCCCCTACATGACCCTAATGGCATCTGATTGTCCCTAACAACATTTGAGTGAACCTAATGGAACTTGACTCACCGTAAAAGCATGAGGACAATGTTTATTATGCATGATGACATCGATGTTGATGATGATTATTTTGATGATAGACCCTAATGGAATTCGAGTGTTCTCAACAACATTTGATAGACCCTAATGGCATTTGATTGACCCTAACAACATGCCGATGATGCATTACGATAATTATGATGGATATGGTGGATATGATTTGATAATTATAAGACTATATCTTCCATTCTTTTAAGGAAGTAGGGTTCCTTGCCCATTATTATCACAATATTGATGATGACAATGATGTACTTGATGATGTTGCTAATGAATACGATGATGATGTTGATTTACTGTATGATGATGATGATGACGATGTTCATTCTGTCGTCTTAGCATTAGAAGAACTCATAAATGAGAGTCATACATTGTCTCCATGTGCAATAAAAATGAACTCAATTCACAACTCAACCCTAACATAACCCATAAGTTTTTAGTTAACAAAAACATCTTGACCATATTGCTATGTCCATCCCTTACCATTTTATAGCCATCTATTGATCATTAAAATATATATTAAAACATATAATAAACACACAGAATATAATAGTTTTATTTACAATATACCATTTTTATATTACACACAAAACATATAAATATATTGCATACCATATAATTATAAAACATATATATTATATTACAGACATAACATACATATATATAATATTACAAACAAAATTCACAATATAGAAAAAAATATAATAAAACATAAAACATATAATGTAATAAACACAGAACATAAAACATATAATGTAATAAACACAAAACACAAAACATATAATGTAATAAACAAAAAACATATCAAATAATAATTATATGAATCATAACCTATGTATACACCTCCATTATCTCTCCATTATTGAATTGCGTGAACCTAAGAGCTAATAGGAGTGACCTAAAACGATTAATGAACAACCAGCTTGTTGAGTCCGAATTCATGGAGGATTGAACCTAAATTGGAATTAATGTTGTTGTTAAATACCATATAAAAGACGGCCAAACTTAGTTGAGAAAAAGCCAAAATTGGCGGCAAATCTCTCAAGGCTAAGTAGATGCACAAAATATTATCCTAGCCTCGAGAAGGATCACCAGGAAATCAAGTGGAACCTATCAGAGACCTAGGTGCCCATAATTCTCCTCTATGACCTCCTAGTCTAGTACCCCGGGGAAAACCCTCTCGACGCCCAGAGAAGTCCCAGATATATTTTTACGATATTGAAGCGGAGAGTAGGAGAAACCGTAGATGAAGAAGAAATTATAATTCGAATGCTTGAGGGACGTACATGTGAAGGAAATGAAATACTCCTAGGGGGATTCGACCTAGAAACCTATTTATCATATTTGAAGGTATGGGTCAAAATCCTTTTAAATTCAAATTGTTGTTTGTAGAATTAATCCTTGATTTTATGGCCTTCTTGTCAAGCTGATTTTCTTGTTAAAAGTGTCTATATACAAAGTCATGTAACGCAACTTTGATAAGAACAAGAGGAGTTTGTATTTGATATTTACAACGGTATATAAGAGTTTGTATTTGATATTTACAATGGTATATAAGAGTTTGTAATGTAATCTTATCTTAAGACATATTAAACAAAACAATAATTGCACAAATGAATTGGATCATTGAGATTTCTCTCTCACATTTATTTATACAACTGATCTACCAACATGTATGATGGATATAGTGTAGGTGGAATGGCATCTTTCCATTCAACTAATCCTTTGGGCCCTGTAGCTAGTGTTTTCACCCTAGCTTGTGCAAATGAGCACCTACTAAGGAGAAGGGACTCCTTAGTAGCAGTTCAATAAACAGTAAATTAAAATGCTAAAACAATATAAATTCTAAACTAGCATGAGCATTAAGAAACTTAACAAAATATGGAATATAAATGGTTTTTCTTTTGTATTAAAATGGTACCTCAAGTGTAGAGGTTGGTGAAGTTCTTGCAATGATCCAAGAGGGTTGCTCCAAACTCCAACTTTGCTCTTTCTCTTTCTCCAATGGTGGAAATGGGCCAAAAGGGGCACTCAATGGTGAAAGTAGCTCAAGGGTGAGCTAGGGTCTCAAGAGTGATTTTGGCAGAGCAAGGGTATACTTGATTATGGATATGAAATAAGGGGTCTCCATCACCTAATTATAGGTTTTTTGGTGGTGGAGTGCTAGCCCATGGTTTTGGGAACCATATGGTTTAGGTCAGCTGTATAGGGTTTTTTCCTCCTTTTTCCTCTTTTTCCTCATTTTTTTATATTTTTTATTCCCTTTTTAGAGGGTTTTTGCTATTTTTGGAGGAATTTTGGATAATTTTGGGGAAAAAGGGGCTTTTTTAGCCTTTTGGAGACTTTTTTGATGGTTTTGTGGCCTTTTGGAGGCTTTTTAGTGGGATTTTTAGGATTTTTAAGGCAAATATGGTAGGAAAATGGACAAGTGAGTCATGTAATGCGGTAGATGAGGTAGTGAGCACTTTTTGGGTGTTAACAGATTGCCCCTTGATGTGTGAGGGCATGAGCTCATCGTATGGCCGATAGACATCATAAGTCGTGTATGGTTTTCCTGGGGTGTGGAGAAGAGAAGAGACAAACTGGAGCCCGGAACAACGATCTCGAACAACTGCAAAAACTAAAAGTACATGACCTCAATAATGTATGAGGGATAATCTGATCATATAGACGAGGCGGGCATTCCCATGCTCGTATGAAGATATAGAACAATAATAACAATGGGGTCCAAAATATGGGGACCTGAAATATACATGAACTCAAATAATGAATGAGGCAGAATCTCAATATATGGACGAGGCGGGCATACCCATGCTCGTATCAAGATACATAAAAAAAAAAAAATAACTGGGAGGCCCGAAAATGGGGACCTGTAAGATACATAGAGAACCACTGTGTACATCATAAGAGTCCAGAGGGGACACCAAATCTGGGACATACTGCTGGGCTGACCATGTCGGAGCTGAAGAACTGATACACTGGAATGACAACGGTGCTACTGAGTGCGGTACCAGAGGAACTGATGAGCTGCTGGATCATAGTGACAAGGGGTCATACTCTCAATGGTACACTGAACTGGGACTGAACTGGGTACTCAAGGAAGCATATAACTGGATGGCTTCCGAATACAATCGCCAATGCATCCCAGACATCCAAGGGAACATATAACTGGGTGTTCTGAAGTGACTCACCAATGTGCTAGAGTCGGGGGAAATCCGAGGTCTTCGACCAATAACTGAAGGGATATAAGCCCTACGCGATTCTCAACGATGCGATCAAGGTGTTGACGTCGAGCATGTGAGAAACAACCAATCGGAGAGGCAATGATGACTCCTCTCAAAATGGTCCGTAGGCACTCACCACAGATGGTGATGGATCCAAGGCGTAGGGACCTCTGGGTCTATCCTCTGGAATAGACGGGCTGTCGTCGACAGAGGGAGACCTGCAACTATCAAGGCAATGATGTTTCCTTGACAGGAGCGCGAGGTGGAGAACCGAAGTGTGATAGTACTAATGGTAGGACTGACAAACTGTGGGGGATAATTGGCCAAGTAGAGTGGGTGGACTCAACCTTCCTTTGTTCAGATTATAATGGCGGGGGTGATCGGGCAGCATATGAAACTGACTGATGGGAAAGGGATCATAGCTGTAATGGATCAAGGATAGTGACTGGGATGAGGGAGACTCAAGCTGGTGTAAAATGGCAGGAGACTACAGACTACTCTGAACAAAGGCAACCTGATTGGGGGTGCTGCCGAGATGATCGATCATAGTGCTAGGAGGCACAGGGGGACTTCTTCAAGGGTTAAGGAACGAGAAGAAGTGGGTGAAAAAATGGTACTGTCGTGTGGATTTATACGAGCCCAGGACAGTTCATGCTCGTGATTGCTTTTAATTTTAAGGAGTCTGAAAGCGATAAGAAGACTCTGAAATAATGGAATGGTACTGTCGTGTGGATTTGTACGAGCCCAGGACAGTTCATGCTCGTGGTTGCTTTCATTTTTAGAGAGTCTGAAAGCGATAAGAAGACTCTAGGGGGTTACTTTTTCATGTGTTAGTCTCCAAGGCCCAAAGAAGCATAAAACGATGCAATGAAGAACTCTTCTAGCTGGTGTGACTAGAGTATTCCTTTTTTGTAAGTAGTCTACCAAGTCCGGAAAAGGGGTAAACTTATACCAGATAGACGCCCTTTCAGGTACTTTAACGAGCATGAAAGGAAGCAAGATTGCTCGGTGATCTTTTCATTGTTTTAGGAGTCAGAAAAGAGCTTAGCAGAAACTCCCTAAGGGCCTTTTCCATAAAGGACTTGTCCGGCCCGAAAAAGAGATAAAATTATACCGAACAAAAGGAATGGCCAGGCAAGGAGGAAGTGCTCAATCAAGGAACATTTATGATGACCAAGAACGAGGGTGGGGGGGAACACTGGTGGGCCTCCTTGCGGGGTAATGAATGGTGGAAAAATAACGAAATAATTACAGTATGACAGGAGTGAATGGCTCATGTAAAAAGTGGAACAATCCGATGGTGGCCAATGTGGCGTGCAAACCGAGGCAACAAGGTGTCAGGACAAAATGTTGAAACTGTACCAAGTGAGAGCGAGAAATGATCTCAAGCATCATCATGAGCTCGAAAAAATGAATCCGGCGATATAAAGAGTGTCAAAAATGGATAACGGCCGATGTGGCACACAAACCGAGGTGATGGGGGGTGTTTTGGAAAAAATACCCCAAAAATATGGGGGTGAGAGCGAGAAATGATCTCAAGCATCATCACGGGCTCGGAAAAATGAATCCGATGATATAAAATATACCAAAAACGGAGAGCAGCCGAAGTGGCACGCAAACCGGGGTGACAAGGTGTTGGGACACAATGTTGATATTGGTCCTGGTGAGAGCGAGAAATGATCTCAAGCATCATCACGAGCACGGAAAAATGAATCCGGCAGTGCAAATGGTGCAAAAAACGGAGGTCATAAGGACTCCGGAATGGTCAAAGGAAAGAACTATGCGTATCAAATCAAATATACAAGTGACACATGACCTCAGAAATGGTTGAGATCACAAATGTGAAAAAGTGAGCAGGGTTAATGACCTGCCCCCATGCGATGTGCATAGGGTTTGTGATTGTGGATCACATATGTGTTGGTTTGAATGAGGAGGTCATGGACATGGTGAGATAGATGTGATGGGGAAGGTTCAGAATGGTTGAGCATGCCCCCTATCCCAGGGTCGAGGTAATCTATTATGCCCCCGAGCTTAGAGGTGTCAATGCGGTGCTCTATAATAGCGGGGTCAAGACCAGGCATTTTGGTGTAGGACCAGGCAAAGACATCATGGAACTCTTGGAAAAGTTTTTTGTATTCTCCAATCTCATGCTCACTGCAGGACGCTCCTAAGGTAATGATTTAAAGAGCATCAGGTGGGTCAGAGATATCGATGTGGATGACGGGTGAGATATTGGCCATGTTACCTTCCTCAAAGGAATCAAGAGCAGGAATAGGATCCTTAAACCAGTCGATTTTAGTGGGGAGGAAATCTTTGGACTCAACCGCAAATTGGGTAGCGGTGCTAGAGGAGGATTCTTCTGGGAGGAAATACGAACGATCGTGCATGTCATCCCAGGGATACTCCAGGGCAGTGAGTGCCTCAAGAATCTCCTCGTCAGAACGAAAAATTGGAGTCGTCAAATCGGTTGACGAGGGAGTGGTGATTGAAGAGATCATATAAATGGTGTTAACCTCTCCCGAAGGGGGGGAGACTGGGGGGTGGATTTCCTCAATGGTGGGTGGTGCCGTCTCAAGTTCCAGATTATTCATCTCGTAGAGAGCTGCTCTGTAATCTGGGAGATCAGGACAGTGATGTGAGTAGTGGCCGTAAATACCGCATATCGCACAGGGGTGGTTGGTACGCAGTGATTTATCACGAGGCTTGGGGGTTGGGTCGATTTCGACAATGGGGATGTTGGGGTCGTCATCAAGCATTTGCATGTGTTCATGTAATGCCGGTAACTGTGGACATTGATGAGTCAGATGGCCTAACACATCACACAATGAGCATTTGGGAGGAGCACGAAACATGGGGGGGTTTTTTACTGTTTTGGGAGGAGGTACAGTAGTGTATGGTTGTGGGCCTCTGCCCCCAGTGGGCTTGATAAGAGGAGGGGGATTTGTGGAGGACGAAGGGGTAGCGACACCGGGGGGTGGTTGAGTAGTAGTGATAATGGGTTGCACCGGTTGCAGGACGACATCTTGTGTCGGTGGGGGAACGGGAGGTGAAAGGTACCACACAGGTAATCCCAAGGTTAACTCGGGGAGGCTGAGGGTAGCCATAACCGGGGTGCTTACTACTCCCGAGGGCAGGATTAAGAAGGGAATGGTGTGGATGGGTGTAACACCAATGTGACTAGGTACCAATGGTGGTTTAGGTAACAAGGGCGGCTGATTGTTGGGTGTTTGCGTATTGTGGGACAAGGTACATCGGTCAGATACTTCGGTCACAGGTGACGGTGGAGGAATGGATTGGAATGTGGACGTCATCGGTGGATCTGAGTAAACTCCAGGTCCCACGGAGGAAACCAGTGAGGTAGTGGCACCACTAACAGGTTGTTCAACCATAGCGAGAACATTTTCGGGTGCAGCGGGGGCACTGGGATCATAGTAGGTGAGTTGGTCGACCTTGACCACGCGTCCATCATGGGGGAAGATCATGGTACAAAAAAGGGAAGAAGCAACCGCCCGCATGGCATACATGTAGCTGCGGCCAAGTAAGAGGTTATAATCAAGTTGGGCATTGATGACCTCTATGTCGATGAGAACGGTTTTTCCATCCAGCTGGATGGAGACGTTAGCTAATAGGCCTTGGGGTTGACCCGAACGGCCGTCGTAGGCTCGCAGCACAGTGGTGGACTATTGGAGAGTAGGGGATCCCAACTTCTGCCATACGAATGTGGACATAATGCATGTAGAGGCACCTTCATCGATAATGCACCGATGGATGACAAGATTCCGAACAGAAACAGAAACTTGGAATGCTAAAGTGGAAGGCAGGCGTGGTTCGGATTGGTCCAAATCGAAGGCCATCAATTGTGAATCGTTTGGGTCAATAGCACCAATGGTGGAGAGCAAAGTATTGCGCTGTGAAGGACAGTTTTTCAAGACTTCCAACGCATACATGGCTGCGGGAGACTGGGCTAAGTCATCTACAATGTTGTAATTTGATGCAGCGCGAGCATTGGCATTATTGTTGATACAATGAAGTGGGAAACGAGGTGCTTTGGGGGCACCATCGAGTGGAGTTGGAGGTATACGTAATGCCTGATCAGTGGGATAGGCGTTATTGTTTTTGTCAGCGGGAGGGGCTTCAGGGGTGGAGCCATATTGGTTCTGACGGGTTTGGAGGTTGACATCAGCGGATGACATCATCAACAAGTGGTGGGTACCTGAGTCAAACATGGGTTGATCAGGAGCGGCATAAGTGATTTGTTGTTATGGTGGCACGTTGGCTTGAGGGGGAGCCAATGGCTGAGTGTTCACTACGCCTTGGTTTGGTAAGGGGTTTTGAAGCACCAAAGGTGGTTGCTGAGGTTGTGGGGGGTTGGGTGGCGCTAGAGGAGCTGCGTGCCCTTGGCGATGGGCATCATCAACCCAGAGTTGCCTGGCTCGCTCTAAATGTGGGCAAGCATGCGTGTAGTGGCCATAGACCCCGCAAATAGAACAAGGATGGTTTGTTCGTAAATTGGGGTTTTTAGCCTGCTTGGGTGACCGATCGGGGTTTTGGTTGGAAGGGGCCGCATTGTTGTTGTCTGGGGGATTGGGAGGTTGACCACCTTGGTCTGGAGGAGGGTTGTTTCCATAGTTACGGCCCTTGCCACGGTTTTGCTGGCCCTATTGGCGCTGATTGTTTTGGTTTTGCTGCGGATTCTGTTGGGCGTAAACTTGCCCTTGGGCAGCAGGTGGGTTCTGGGGTTGTGCAGGTGCGGGAGTAGGTTGCGGTGGAAAATAAGTAGGTGGAGGCTGCACAGGTGCTGAAGCTTGTGGGGGTTGCTAATACGTCTGCGGAGCGGGCTGCAGGTTTGCCGCAGGGGCTGCCTGTGGCGGGTAATAAGCCGGTTGGGCTTGGGAGGTCACAGGAGCTGGGGTAGCCTGTGGATTGTTCATATGGCTGAGGTGCAACTAGGGGGGCATAGGCAGGGGATGCATGCCCAAATAACTAAGGTGGACATGAGGGTCCATGGGAATGATGGTGATGTGCCATGGGAGCATATGAATTGGTTGCACCGGACTGTGATGTAGCTCGCGAAAGGTCGGGGCCATGGTTAGGACGTGCTATGGAAAAGGGTTGGGGATGCGAGGTAATATGGTCGATGATGTCATCTGTAGCATGGGATGCCCCCGGTGCATCGTGCTAGGAGGAATCACCGTGAGGGGTGTCAGGTATAATGGTATAGAGGTAACCCGATTGGGTGTATATGAGGTCAAATTCCTGGGCTTTGAGGATGGCCTCTTCTTCAGACTGGGGTCGTTCGGATGCCACATCCTTGGCAATGACAGGGAGGAGGGATTTTAGGAACCAATCTAGGAAGATACGGTCATCTAATTTGATTTTGCAGAGACTGCGGCGTCGACGCCACTCATGAATGTGGTCAGTGATGTGGGTATCCGTGTTCTGTCTGCAAGACAGTAGAATCTCAACTCCCGCGTCATAGTGGATAGGTAACTGAAAGAATTGCAGGAAGGTCGAGGCAAGGGAAGTAAAGGTGGCATGGGTCCCATGGGGCTGCTCGATGTACCACTTCGCTGCAGAGCCAATGAAGGTGCGCTATAATAGACGGAGGCGGACAGAGTCGTCCACTATGGAGTTGGAGGAACACCGTAGATGGAAGGACATAATATGGTTTTGGGGGTCCTCACCGGCCTTTCCCTCAAACTTAGGGATGTTAGAGGGGAGTTTGATGGGCATGTGAGGCCATGCAGGGTCATGTCTAATGGGATCGTTAGTCAGTCTGGCTAGGTCAGGAAGGTTGAGGCTGGCCATGAATGGAAAAATAGTAGAAGGATGTGACATACTAGTGGGTGTGACCAAATTGGGGCCAATGCCCCCAAGTGGAGGGGCTAGGTTTGGGATGTTGCCCCCAAATGGAGGGACGAACGTGGTATGGGACGGTCCGGCACAGCCAAGGGTAGTGTGAGTCACTGATGGAGGTGGGAAAGGTATTCCAGCTACTGGAATGGGTGCAGTGAGTGGAAAGGTAGACATGGGCCCCATCGAGGGCATACCCAAAGCAGGTGTGGTAGCGGGTGTGGTGGTGGATGTTCCACCAATGGTCCCTACCAAGAAAGGGGTGGAAGTCACACCAGCCATGGGGATGGTGGGGGCAGTGTAAATGGGGTTCTCGAACTCTGCCTCAGAATCAGAGGTAAAATAGGGGGCGTCCAGATCAGGCGATGGAGTCCTATGCCATTGACGAGTGGAGTCAAGTGACAAGGCTCGAGATCTATGATGAGTGGTATCAAGTGATGAAGATCGATGTCTATGACGGGTGGTGTCAAGTGAACCGTGCTGCGGGGGCTCACCCCGGAGGCGCCGAGAATGTCTCGAGGACTCAATGGTGACAAATGGTGTCAAATATCTGGGGGTTGTGTTGAGTGAAAAATAGCTCAAAAACCCTAATGCAATCGAGTGTGCAGAAGGAGAGCTCAAAAAATATGGCACTCAGGCCAACAACCAACTCAAAACACCTACTGTAACAGCTGTGCTACAATAAGTGGAGTATCAACAGAAATGGTCAGAATAACAACAAGCAGCAGGTTTCCTAAAAAAGAAAAATGGTGGAATCACTATACCAATAGGAGGTAAGGGAGCATGCAAACACCTAACTAAATAGTATTCTGACTCAACTAGACATATCCTCTGCAAGGTGATGAAATCCAAGTCAGACAATATGGATAGGAGAGCCAAGTGTCTAAAGATATCCCCCTACCGGGAGGGACACCGAGTAGTCAATCCTAGAAGAAAGGAAACTAAGATACCCCGTTCATGACACGTCCAGAAAGGTGAATCTACTGTTTGGTCCTTTTACCACAGTACCCCTATACAGGAATACTCCGAGAACTGCGAAAGGTAGCCCTTCGATTACTGAATGGAGTGCGGTATTCCACTCAGGCCTCCGGAACCAGTTTGGCGACTTCAACCCTCCTACGGGAGAGGCCCTCTGATAAACTGGTCGTGACCGTGCCAAAAAATACTAGGGGATTTTGGTTCCCTAATGGAAAACAGCTATGTCTCAAGTGTAAGCAACCGAGGGGTGTTATTTGGATGCCTATCCCCCCGATCCTACCTACCTACAAAAATTCTTATGTGTTCCCCAAGTGGGGTTAGAATGTTGGTTGAGTTAAGTAGTTTTTTAAGGCTCACTTGAATTAGGTGATAGAGTGTGTGCGTGTGAGGTGATGAACCCAAATAAAAGTGCCACAAGGGGGGCAACTTTCTAACTAACAATAACAAGACAGAATGTAAACTTTAATATGCAAAATTTTCTCTTTTTTCAAATTGTTTAAAAAATGATTATGTAAATGGAACAGAAATAAAACTGCATAAAAGGCTATAGGGAAGTATGGCTGCAGGTAGGACAGATGGCTGTGCTGGTGTAGAAAATAGTGCAGCAAAGTGTTGGGTTCAAAACAGGGTAAAAAAGTGCAGAGAACAGACCGCGGGTTTGTGGAAGTTCTAGGAGGTCGGACCGCGGGAAATAGCTCAATAGTCACGGACAGGTTGCGGGTTTTTGGCCGAAAGATGCATTCGAAATGCGGGAAAAAGGATGAAAGCCACAGGCAGGTCGCAGGAAAGTGGTTGAAAGCCGCAGGCGGGACGCAGAAAAAAGGATAATAGACGCAGTCGGGTTGCAGCAAAAGGGCTGAAAGCCGCAGTTGGGACGCGAGAAAAGGGCCGACAGACGCAGTCGGGTTGCAGCAAAAGGGCTGAAAGCCGCGGTCGGGTTGCAACAAAAGGGATGAAAGCCACGGTCGGGACGCCGGAAAATTTGTAATAGCCGCAGTCGGATCGCAACAAACAGGCTGATTAGCCGCGGTCGGATCGCAAGTAACAGACTTGAATCCGTCGGCAGAACCTCGGAAACAGTCTGAGAGCCGCGGTTGGGTCGCAGTTAAAGGCCTGAAAGACGCAGTCGGAACGCAACTGTAGGGATAAAAGACGCGGCCCAAAGGGACAGCCGAAAGGAAAATATTTAAAAACTATAACCAGAAATTCAAACCAAGGGGAGTCGCCAAAACTGTAGCTAGGGTTTTCACCGTAGCCTGTGCAAATGAACACCTACTAAGGAGAAGGGACTCCTTAGTAGCAGTTCAATAAACAGTAAATTAAAATGCTAAAACAATATAAATTCTAAACTAGCATGAGCATTAAGAAACATAACAAAATATGGAATATAAATGGTTTTTCTTTTGTATTAAAATGTTACCTCAAGTGTAGAGGTTGGTGAAGTTCTTACAATGATCCAAAAGGGTTGCTCCAAACTCCAACTTTGCTCCTTCTCTTTCTCCAATGGTGGAAATGGGCCAAAAGGGGCACTCAATGGTGAAAGTAGCTCAAGGGTGAGCTAGGGTCTCAAGAGTGATTTTGGCAGAGTAAGGGTATACTTGATTATGGATATGAAATGAGGGGTCTCCATCACCTATTTATAGGTTTTTTGGTGGTGGAGTGCTGGCCCATGAATAGTAAACAGTAAATTAAAATGCTAAAACAATATAAATTATAAACTAGCATGAGCATTAAGAAACATAACAAAACATGGAATATAAATGGTTTTTCTTTTGTATTAAAATTTTACCTCAAGTGTAGAGGTTGGTGAAGTTCTTGCAATGATCCAAGAGGGTTGCTCCGAACTCCAACTTTGCTCCTTCTCTTTCTCCAATGGTGGAAATGGGCCAAAAGGGGCACTCAATGGTGAAAGTAGCTCAAGGGTGAGCTAGGGTCTCAAGAGTGATTTTGGCAGAGTAAGGGTATACTTGATTATGGATATGAAATGAAGGGTCTCCATCACCTATTTATAGGTTTTTTGGTGGTGGAGTGCTGGCCCATGGTTTTGGGAACCATATGGTTTATGTCAGCTGTATAGGGTTTTTTCCTCCTTTTTCCTCTTTTTCCTCATTTTTTTATATTTTTTATTCCCTTTTTAGAGGGTTTTTGCTATTTTTGGAGGAATTTTGGATAATTTTGGGGAGAAAAATGGGTTTTTTAGCCCTTTGGAGACTTTTTTGATGGTTTTGTGGCCTTTTGGAGGCTTTTTAGTGGGATTTTTAGGATTTTTAAGGCACAAATGGTAGGAAAATGGACAAATGAGTCATGTAATGGGGTAGATGAGGTAGTGAGCACTTTTTGGGTGTTAACAGGCCCGGAGAAAACCATCATTAATGACTTTCTGGAGTGTACCAATTGGGCTTTTGATTCCTCTCCTTATGATATGATTCAGAATTTCATACTCATGAATTAGAGAATCAGGAAAGGAATGTTGTGCAGAGGAGCTTTTGATTACATATGATATCCCATCCATCCAATTTTAAAAAAAATACAAGTCGTGGAAGGGAGCTCTTGCTACATATGATATACCCCATCCATGCCATTTTCAAAAAATATTCTTTGTAAGGTTTTGATACATATATAATACCCTCACATGTTTCTCAAGAAATATTCTGTGTGAGCCAAGTGATGATTGGAGATGACGCGTAGTGTCATCTCTCAACGGAACAACCTTTCTTCAAATGACAAGTTTGGTTCAAGTGCATAGATAATTGGTATTGGGGAGGCTGTGAATTTTGTTCTGGAGATGCACTAGAAGAAACATCATTCACTATTCAAAGAAATGTCAAAGAATTGTTATACATGGAAAATCCATAGTGTAATGGTTGTAGCTTATGTCGTCCAACCAATTGGGGAAAATAGTTGAAGCGTGAGGCCTTGCATAATGGTTTTAGGAATCTTTAAACCGTTCAACCAAATCTGATTTCGTTGTAGCTTAAGAGATATTATTAGCTATAAAGTAAGACTCATTGTGAGTACAAGAAGAGGCTAAACCTAAAGGTCCTCTTAGCACACTTTGTTGTGCCATAGTGATGTAGGGTGTCCTCTTAGCTAGCACACTTTGTTGTGCCATAGTGATGTAGGTGCATTGCACCCTAGGTAAACCACCTTGTAAATTGAGCCTCTAGAAGGCTTGATTCAACGCAAGAAGATAGTTCCTAATGTGAATGTAACACCTAGAAGATAAGGATTAAATCAATTTGATCTAGTAAGGATAGAGTCAAGTAGTTGGATTTATTTTATTAGGAATTAGTTAAATACTTCTAGGAATTAGTTAGGGTTTTTGTGAGATGGAAGATTCATATTCTATTTATATTGTAAGCTTATGGCCCATGGGCATGATAGAGGCAGCCAAGAAAGTGTGAACTCAGGCCAACAAAAGAAAGGGGTATTTTATGAGTTATGAGTTTTTTGTACATCATTTGAAATCAACATATTTTGTATCATATTTCTGTACTAATGAATGAGTATATCATCTATCCCAGATCTGTGCATTTCTAATAAAATCACTATGGAATAAAGAATCATGACCAGTCTGTTGTATATAGTGAGGTCTAATAGTAAAGGTGCAAATTCTCAAAGGATTTTTATGAGACCTTACAAGAGAAGACTACAAGTTGTAGTTCAATGCTAGAAATGCTAGTTGACGGGGTATTGAAGAACATATGAGTGATGACCGATATTGTAGAGGGTTCTCTTCATTTTCCAGTGGAGTGTGTTTTAGTTACAGATCCAAGCACGCTAGTCCAAGGGTTAACGATTAGTTGTTGGAGAGTTCAAAGTTTTCTATGAATGGAAGGTAATTTCTAGGTAAAGAATAAAATCTGTCTTTTATCCACAACGATGAGAAAATACTTAACAGAGGGTTTGAGACCATCAGATGATGCATGGAGGCTTCTTCAACCACCCACAGTGGATCTCTCATGAATTAAAATCCAATTGATTCATGTCCCAATTCGATCATCAGTAGTGTCCAATAAGTGGCATTATTTTAGTGGCCTATCCTGAGGGTGGGGAGCACCAAAGAAGGAAGAGTTGCAGAAGAGGAGCTAAAGATGGTTCAATTCTTGGGTGTGGCCTTGGCTGTTGTGGCTATTACTTTGAGAACTATCTATTTCGTTTCAACCATAAATCCCAAGCATAAGTTCTTCTTTATCCTGTGATTCTTTGGATATTTTGATTTGTATGCCTGATTTATGTGTCATCGCTAAAATTGAGTGCTTGTTAGACGCATGAGCATGCGGGAAATCAGAAAATCAATCCATTCACAGGGTTTGTATACAGTAGAAAAGCAATTCATGTACCTTTTATGTGTGATTATAGATTGCTTGGATCTCATTTTGTACTATACCCATCATTCTCTAGGATTTCCATGGCTTGGGCACTCTGTACAGGGCCTCGTTTAAGTAATTTAATTAATTATGGATGCCCCCGAGATCCAAGACTATTTGGAGCCCATATGGTGAAGTGAGCATGGTGAATCAAGCTTCATCCAGAGAGTCCATTTTTCAAACATCCAGTTACAGGTTTCACAGAACCTCGTTTGGTGTTCTAGTGTCATTTTTATCCTTTATTTTTGTTTTACTGAAACTAGCAAAGCACAGGGCTCAAAATTACACCAATGCTTATCACCCTTATTGGAACTTTGCACTAGCCGCGTAAGATTTTTAAATGATCAGTAGCCTCTTGCGGGATTACCTGTATTGGTCCTTGTGATCCTGGGCACTTTCCAAATTGTTCCTAGAAAGTTCCAATAGGTTAAGGGGGTGAGGTGAACAGTAAATCCCATTACTTTGCGTCTACCTCCCATGGTGAGAGTGCAGGCCCTACCCTTGCAGCCCCTACCCTTACAGGTGTCAGTTCATTAAATGATGGATATCATTCTCCTTCATAGGCTATCCTTTGTAACACATTGATTGCACCTATTTATTCTAACATGATTATTAGGAATCCACTCTCACTGTGTCTTTGGAAGGTTCACATGGACTGCTTATGTGTTTTTTACCATCACAGTCTAGTTTAAAATTTCATTCATAGTGGGCCTGTTAACACAAGGAACTCTCCAAATTTCCCTCCTCAGAACTATCCAAATCTCCCTCCTCCAAAAAACCCAACAAGAAGGGGAAGTGAACAGTAAATGCATATCAGTTTGACTTCTCCTGCTTTGAAGGCCCTACCTTAACAGGCATCAGCTCATTTGCATATGGATGCCATTTTTCATCAAAGGTTATCCTTTACAGCATGGTGGTTTCACCTTCTATACTGATAATTTTATGAAGGTAATCTATTCTCACATCTAAAATATTAACTTGTTGTGATATTCATAGGATAAATTTTGGATCACAGATTAAGATCCAGAAATTGGTATAGCAAGTCACCTTTTTTGCATACCAATAAATCAATGTTTGGGTGGGTGTTAAACAAACAAACGATTTGATTGAGTTGATCAAGTTTTGTTCAATAATGGTCTCCACTAGGAATCCCTCAATACAAATGACAAGAGTTTCATGCATCTCCACCTTGCATTATTGGAGGGGTCAACAGCCTAACCCATTCAACATTATCCATCAAAAGTCTCATCACTGGGAGACTTGAAGGATCACTTAGCCCTCAAGTGTTTTAGCACAAACATATTGTGAGCATTCCTCACATCGCCCACCACGGTATTTGAACTTAGGTTTCCCCTGCTTATTGTCATGTGTTATAATACTCCCTGCACTTATATTGAGAACATCACTGCTATGCATCACCTTGAATGAGGAACATCCACAACGTTGGAACTACAACCCTTGGTAGGAAAATTAATATATGTTGCACAGTGTCAAACATACACACACTACTGATATTTCCTTTGAACTTTATCTTATGATATTTGAAAGTGCCAGTAAATTGAGGTTATAGTATCAGGTCTCATGTGGATTTGGTCATGGAATTCCCTAGTAAGGATAGAGATAGTTCCTTTGTAGGTGTAGCCAATAATTTGCACCTCTTTACCATAACAACATATTTCTAATATTTTACCTTCCAATTCTAATTAGGTTTAAAACCTAGTAAAATTTGAACAAATATATAATTATACCCTTTCCATTTATTTGCTCAAGAACACTAAATCAAAGTAATAATTTCTCTTCCACTTTTCTTGTATCAGTCACTAGCAAACTTTAGGCTTCAACTTGTCTTGCTGATTGTAGAATATTATTTGTACAGTTTTCTTGGATCGAGAGAATTGGAAGAAATTTAAATTGGTTCAGCACACACAATTGAGCCATAATGTGGCCAAATTTTTCTTTCCGCTCCCAACTCCGACATCTGTGTTGGGGCTTCCAATTGGGCAGCACATCAGCTACCAGTAAGATATTCTTTTTCTGTTTTCTCTAGTACTTGCTGGAAATTTACTATGTAAGGTATTTTAAAATCACAAAATGATGGGAGCTGACTATCATCTGGTTTTGGTTGTGTCTAATTTGAGTATGCAGGGGAAAGGATGCTGAAGCTGAAGAAGTTATCAAAACCTATACTCCTACTACCTTGGAATCTGATGCAGGCTACTTCGATTTGGTGATTAAGGTGACTGAAAGTGTGACTTGATTGATAGTTGCTGACAATTTTGCATATCGACAGAAATATACCATTATTTTGGAATAAATACTTGGATTAATGCAGAGATTTTGTCAATCCAGATGTATCCACTCAGGAGAATGTCTCACCATTTCCGCAAGTTACATGAGGGAGAATAATTGGCCGTAAGAGGTCCCAAGTTATGCATTTGTACTCTGCCTTTTATGTTCTTTGTTTTCTCTACACCAATAATTTATTGTTGCTCCTTATTCATGCCCCTTAACTACTTACCATGAAATCCTTTGTAAGCAAGTAAATAAGTTCTATATTTCATTTCCCAAACTACAATTTTCTAATGGCGTGCCTTATGTTTTAGATTTTATTATTTGCTTGGATGAGAAAAATTCAAACATCTATTTTGAACTGGGTAGCCCTGCGTTGAAGTTTGGCCATTTTATAAATTTTGTTTGAATTACATGTTTGAGAAATATTTTTGGAGTTTTGATCAATATTAAAATAAACTCAGAAAATTATTAAATTCAGACCTTCTGTGTTTTATGTTTCATGACGTCTCTAGGATGGTTTATAATGCTCAAAAGGTTTTATAAGTTGAAACTGAGTAATATTTAATTTAACATATATATGTAATACATGGTATCTTATAAGTTATAACCTAATTTCGGGATGTGTTCAAGGGCGTTTCAAGTATTAGCTTGGTCAAGTAAGAGCATTTGGAACGCTTGCAGTAGGTTCTGGTATAACTCCAATGTTTCAAGTTTGCATAGTTTCATTTATGTTAACGCATTCCAAATCTGACAGCTGTCCTTTCTAGGTGACTAGCATTTGGAACTAGAGTTAGAGAAGAACTGTGAATCAAGCCTCACATTTAAAGTGGTCAACTGGGCATTTTGATTTTTGTGAAGAGATATGCTCTAAAGATCAGCAGGACCTATGAATGACATTGAGGTATTGAGATTTTTTCATTAAGTTCATAGCAGGTTATATATTGTTGATATTATCCACTTGATTCAATTGCAGGTGGCCAGAGATATACTAGAAAACCCAAAGGACAAGACCAATGTATACCTAATCTATGGGAATGTTACTTATGAGGATATTCTTCTCAAGGAAAGCTCTTCTCACGTTTCTCTCACCTTTCTTCATTAGCATTGTTGCTTTGACCAAAACCAGCATTCTTGTTCTACAGTTGTTCTGCCTTAACAGAAATATGCATTTCCAAGTCATTGAATAAGGGTATTATTTGCATATAAATTTTTGTGCACCTTCTGATGTACATCTTATTGTTTATGTTCCAAAATGATGTACAACAACTATGTTTTGTGCTTATCATTAATGAACAGTTATTTAGATTTTTTAGGTTGTTTTACAGGATGAGCTTGATAGCTAGTCTATATAAAATGCCCACAACCATGAGAATACATGTTAGTCGGCATAAATTCCCACCAGGCATAAAGTAAATGTCCATTAGGCATGAGAAAATGCCCGCATAGCATGAATAAAATGTACCCACAACCTATTACATAAGAATGCACATATTCTATAGTGAATATGCTCACCAGTGTAACCTAGAAGGTTAATTCACTTCTTATAACTATATTCAAATTAAATTTTGGGCCCATAACCCACAGGTTTGAGGATTGGAATCCACAGGTAGAATTGGGTCTTCATCCAGTACAAGATTCGGTCTTCATCACATACCTTGGTGTATATGGCCTTTACGATGGTGTATATGGCTGTTCAGGGTGTGTATGACCTCCAAAATCTATGAATTGATTCATATAGTCTCCAAAATTTACGAATTGTTGTGTATAGTATTACGTCAATTGAATTTCTTGGCAGTTGGGTTTTCAAAGCTTTGGTGAATTCAAACGGGGATTAACCATCACACCGAGCATATTGCTGATGCATATGTGGATTATATGGCGTTGGGAATTGAATTCTCTACCACAACAAATAGAGTCATTGACTGGAGTGGGTAAGGGATTGATTGTTGGATGGTGACTGTGGTGACTTATGGGATTTAAATTTCCATCTAATTAGAGTCACATAGAGCATGGATTGAAATTTCCAATTAATTCATACAATAGTGAATTGATCATGTTACTGAAAATTGAAAATGTTACCGTGCTTGGGATAGGGATTGGGAGATTGAATTCCGGAAAAGCAAGTGCACTAAAAAAAGAGACTCAAGAAATAATAAAAATTGATATTTATGCAGTGAATTTTTTCTATTGCATCAACTTGTTTTTTGTGATAAATTTTTCCAAGGAAACCCCTGTGGGATCCTCCCCTCTTCCCCATAATAACCATTTGAAGGGCGACTTGATTTCCAGTGGCAATAGCAGCTGGTAACCCTGATCGACTCGACCGGATTTGACCTTGTGACATATGTTCTCCCTGTCGACAACATGCCTTGGGTGGATGGTTTAGTTGATCGAGGTAACCCATGGAGCTGATAAATACACACACACACAAAACACACTTTATTGATGTCCCCAAATCACTGGCCCCTAAAAAAATTGGGGGTGTGCTCTCACCTTTCCCAACACCCCTTTCCTCCCTCCCTACCCTTCTTGTTCCCCTGTTCTAAAAACTCATGCAAATTAGGTACTAGTATGCAAGACTCTGTGATAGCTTGGAATCAGAAGTGCTTCTTCTCATGCTATTTGAAATATTTAATCAAGATTCACTGCCCATGATGACTCTTAAAGCCTATTTATATGCATTAGGTCATATTGCAGTTGCAATGCTACAACCTATAATTACACAATTACAATAAAAATTCAAACAACCTTCATAATAATGATGAAAAGATGATACGTTTTTGCTTGTCTCTTCTTTGAAATTTTATCTACCACTGATTTGTTTTAGTTTTCTTTCCACGATGTTGCATAACAAGCTTCGTGTCTTTCGCAATTTTTTGTTTCAATTTCACTGAAACTGGCTTTTGATGTTAGGCTAAAGTTGTGGATACCACTCAGTAAGAAATTATCTGCACAAGGGATATGAAAGATGCTATCAGTCTGTCAAATCAATGAAAGGATGTGGACCTCCTATTATTGAACAAATGATAAAGAAACTCAATTCTTCAATTTCATTGATGTCATCTATGCAGCAACTTAGAGGGTAAGTTCCTTGGATCAATTTATTTTCTAATTTGCATATTTTTAGTGTATGCCTTTACTGCTGGTGATATCATAAGGGTGAAATTGGCAAAGAGAGAAATAATTCCTTGAACATGCCCCAAGCCTCCTTGGATGTATGGGATAATTTTCTGTTTCACAAATTCTGTTATCATTCTAAGCTAAGTTACCTGGATTTGGATCTAGATCTAGATACGATGTGTCATATTTTTGAAAATCCAGGGTCTAGTACCGCAAGGAAATGGCAAGTACAAATAATATATATATATATATTTTTAATTAAAACTTTTATTTATTTTATTTTTTAGGTGATTGTCCTTGGGAAAAACCTTGGGAGCTTACCATCATTTTGAGGATGGTACCCAAGGTAAACCCTAGATTTACTTCGACCTGTCATAGAATACAATATTTTCTAAGAGATTCAAACATCTCTAAATGTCAGCAAGAACCTTGATCTTATAGATCCACTTGGAAGTTATAACTGTCTTCCCTTGTCTAAGAATCACTTTCCACATGTCATTATCGATTATCAATTGGATATTTTCTATCATAGTATCTTTCCAAACCTAATGTTTGGATTCCTCCACATAAGTGGATGATCCTGAATCAATGACATGGCTCACATTGGAGCACCCTTGAAGCCTCTCAATAAGCTTCTCAATGAGATCAACTGAATGACATGTTTCATAGAATCCCATATCTTGAGTCACTGGAAGATTCCTTGGTCTCCTCCCTCTGCTCATCTGAGAAAGATGACTCATGGACTGGTGCTTCTTGCACTTCCATATCTATAACATCGGGAGGTCACATATCTTACTTATTTTCTGCAATCCCACTCTGCTAGGGATTGAAGAGCACAATTGGATCCCTTCTCTTACCATTTGTTCCATTCTAGTAAGGAACAAGTCATAAAAAAAAAAACCTAGAAAATTCTAATGCTCACACTTGGGAGGATGAATATATAGAGTAATTGATCCTGCATTCTGTGGAGCCTCTTACTCCCTCTAGAATTGTGCATTTAAATCCGTGCATAAACAGGATCTCCAAACTCCTTTTATTTATTTGAAGTTAAATTCAGTTTGATAGTCAACAATAATCAATATCAAATTCATATAATGACATAGTCTTAGAATCCATCCATATACTAGATGAGTATCTAGATGCCATCAAGATCATATCACTCATATATATGCCACAAGTGATAAAAATATGTTTCGTCATGACAATACAAACAAGTTGAGATAGAAAGTCCTCCCTCTTTATATATGCCCTTATGCAGAAGTCATAGTGTGTTGTGATCCTCATGCAATACCATACATTCATCAGAACAATCTAGGTTATATCATAATCCTAGATATGAGAAATTTAACACATCAAGTCATGATAATTTCATGCATGGATGAACTCTAAACTTCTTTCCACTTGCATATTCAAATCCAATTGATCAATAAATCAAAAGACTCCTTTCATAGTAAAATGGTCAAGCTAGAAAGTACCATGATCATGCGAACCCATGATTACTAAAGATCAAGTCAATATCTAAATGCATAAAGAGTTACATTGGCTCCTTACTCACCTCAGAAATACATACTTGAGATAAACCTTCTAGGAATGCTAGTCATACTTGACATACATCTTTTAAAGGAGCAAGTTCAAAGCCTGCTAATTCCATCACCTCTTTTCTGATGTCATATGGATTAGCAACACCACAACCACATCTTTTATTTCCATCCAAATAATACTTGTATGTGGCCATTCAACTCTGATTCCTCTTATGACCAAATATTCAAACCCTTCTTTCCAACTTGGTGAACTCTTGCCAAGAACCTTTTGAAGTCAAGTTGGTTAGTACTCAAAACCTTACCTTAGGATCTATGTAGACTTTGATAGGATGCAAAATCAGAGTTAACTGCAAGCCCTAAGCTTTAATACCATGTTAACTTTTGGGTTAGTTTACGGTTTGATGCAGAAAATTCAATATTTTATATACTTTAATGCAAAAATAAACGTAACAAACTAGTACTGAAGCAGAATAGTATAGATGTAACTAAACAAGATGAATTTAAAACATAATTTTCATCTCTTTCAACTTTAACACTCCCAAAGAGGTCCCTGTGTTAAAGTTGAAATCTTCGATAACATGTAATCAACAATAGTAGTAAACAACATTCTAATAGTAGTAAAGAATCAAATCTGAGAACTTACCTAGGATTGAAGACCTTCCTTTGTATGCTCAGAAAAAAACTAACATTCAGAACAGACTGTGACTCTCAGAGGCAAGTTGGTCAATAGGAACAATCTGACCCTTACTAGAGGGTTAGGACAAACCTGAGAGATGGATGTAAAAGGTTGTAGGGTAACCAAGACAGTCAAATACATAGACCAAGTTGGCAGTTCTCAAACAAGGTCTAATCACAACAAATCAGACCATAAGCAAGGCTCAGTGCAATAGATATGATCACACTTTAAGCCTCAACATAATAGATCTAGGCACAACAAGTCTCATCATAATAGATCTGGGCACAACAAGTCTCAACATAATAGATCCAAGCACAACAAGTCTCAACATAATACATTAGAAATTATAATTTCGAAGTTCATCCAAAAGAGCCTTCCTCACAGCCTCAATTCCAACCACTTCAATAACCTCGATCAAGTGATTACTTGTTGTCCTAGTAGCATCAACATATCCGTGGCACATCACAGCTAACATATTGACACCTTCTGTATCTAGCATCCATTCTGTCTCAGGATTAAATCCATCATTCTCATCAAATTTGTTGATTTTTCCAGACTTGATAAAAACTTTATTAATATCTGGAATTCCCCCAAGAGACATTTCTGTAAGCATGTTACTTTCAATTTTCTTTAAAAATACATCTTCAAAATTTTGTTCTTGTGAATCCCCTTTAGCACCCTCTTCATTCATAATGCATATACGTAGAATAAGTTTTTTTGCATTATCGTCATTAAAAATGCATGCCAAATCATCATCAAACTCAAGGTTGATCTTTTCTGCAATGTCTTCCATAATCATCTTTTTATCAACCATCATCTCTCTGTTCAATACCACATATCTTTAACATCTTCCTCTATGATAGTACTCATTGGATCCGGATCATACCACACTTTAGTTTCCTCTATAACACTTCACAAGGTTGTGTACTCTAAAGCACATTTCACATGCTTTTCCCTTTCCTTTGTCTTGTTGAACTCAAGTTTTAGATACATAGACAATGATGGCGTTTTTATTTCCTTTGCCACATTTATGATTTCCCTCAACCTGGGGACACCAAGAGTAACATTCTTAGCACTAACACCAACATAATGGAAAGTATTCAGTGTCATCTGAGTGGTTGGTTCATAAGTATTATATACCAACTATGAAAAGCACCATAGGGGTGAGACATATTGCAACTTGTAATAAAGAAACCAAAACTAAAGTGCACACCCAAACCTTTGAAAATTCCCAATTCCCACCAGACTCCTTAAGCGGCAATCCCTTTTGAGAATGATGCTCGACTTCTAAAGGTATCTATAAAATTCTGATAGACCAAGGTGACTCAGCAAACAACATTCCAATTCCAAATGAAGACCAATTTAGGACAAAGATTTGGCATACCTCTAATGTGATTACAACCTGAACATGTGCTCTTGCTGGAGGAACAACAAACGTTGATATTCTCTTCCAAGACTGCATCTAACATAACATTTACTGCACCATAGAATTGCTAAATCCCAACCAAGCTCCTCCACAACTACCAACAAGAGTTTACTTGGGATATCCCACCTTCACTGCAGAGCCAACATACTTTAAAGAGCCCGTTATTCTGATGGTTAAGCAGGGAACGAGAGGACTGAGGGAAAGAGGGAGATTGAATTCTCCCTCACGCGAGCCTTTAGTAAGGAGAGGACTTGCATGTATCTCTGGACTACAAAGACACCAAGTGTTATTGCCATTCATTAATGCTAATTTCATATAATGAGAGTGGGTCTTAATCATACCATTTCCCATCATAATATAACTGGGGGATCCAAAACCTAATAGGAGGGTCCCCATTTTTAACCAGAACCCCTTATTGAGATTCACTGCTGCATTCGCTCTCTGATATGCAATACCATTATGACTTAGATGACTATGGAAGAATTTAGTATCTGTCCCCTTCAAAATTGCTACAGCTCTATGAAAATTTTGATGGAAGAGGGTCTCCTTAAAATTCTCTTGCATTTTCTGAATAACAAAGAGTGAATCCTCCAGAATTATGGCTTCCTTGACTTGGATAGTCTTCAAAAGAACTATCCTTAATTATAATGCATATAGTTCTGCTTGATTCTTTATGTAAATTCCAAGCCCTCATGAAAAACTTACTTCAAAATTTCTTTTGGGGTTAATGAGAACCCTTCCTGCTCCTACCACCCCTTTTAGACATACCTATATTAGACAGATCTTGATAGTTCCATTTATCAGAGATTGTTTCACACCAAGGGCCCAAGATGGATAATGCAGAGGACACTCCAAACCTTAGAGAATTCAGAGTTATAAAAAAAACCAAGAACATGCAGAAGACCAGTTATGTTGTTAGATTTTTTACACATTCCCAATTGAGATAGAGATATAGCATTACAAATCTTCGATTAACCATCAAAATGTGGAAAACACATGATAGTACAACTAACAAGGATTATGAGATTGAGAAATCTTGAATGCCAAAGTTCTGAGAACTGTAAGGCAAAATCCTATTCGCCAGGGGAGCAAAGATCTATGAGCTATAACAAGATGAATGCACAAATATTTATACAGATGCACCTAGACATGGTTACAGAGAGGGGTTGATCTTCAATAACTGTCTTTTGCTTTGGTTGGCCTTCTTGGTTGCAGGCGTACACAGTTCCAAAAGGTGCATGTGTGGGGCACCCTCCACATTTCTGATTGTAGGGTGTGCAGTTGCACAGAATGCTAAAGAGTGTATATATGGGGCTGGAACTTGGCACCTAGGCAATGTAACTATCTGTGCATGGTGTTGTTGTCACCAAAATATGCAGAGGTTTTGGGAGGTCCCCAGGGGGGCATCCCCTTGGGCCCTATGACGGGCACTACATGCCTCAGTCTTAGGTTGCAAGGGTTGGTAGAAAATGTACAGCTAGTGATGCAGTCGACTAAGAACCTCTAGAAAAGCCAAGGATGATATTGTAGTTCATCTCCAATTCACTGGCAAGTTTTTTTTGTTTCAGAATCTGGGCTTTTAAAAAAATCTCATTTCTTCATGTTTCTTTTAGTGGGATTACTCTAGTGGATCCCCAACATGGGTGTGCCCAAGTTAATTTGGATTTGATTAGGGGTGTTACTACTTTGCTTCCAAATTGTTGAGCCTCCTCTGACATTCTTATTTGGTTGGTCTATGCATCTCTTCTTGCTTCCTTGGAAGTATTTTTTATGTAAAACTTTCTTCCACCAATCCATATGCCTTGTAGTGAGTTGCCACATTAGCTTTGCTCCCATGGTAATTATATTTTATCTCGTAGTAATGTTCATAAGCAATGGATCCCAAATACTTAGACCTCCATTGTCCTTAGGTGCCCTAACCATGTTCCATAATCCATTTAATTAGGTGGAATTTCTTATTATTGATTTTTGCACATCAAAACCAAAGAGTATCTTCAGAACATAGATTAGGATAGTATGGTACTTGTCTCCGGCTGTCTTTGACCTTACGAAAAAAATGGCTCCCACCTTCATTGTGTTGGCTATCACCCAATCAAAGACTCCAATTTTTTCGTTTGGAATTTTGCATTCCACCAAGTGAGCAAGATTTTGATTTCCCCTTGCACTCAAAGGCCTAGAGTATGTCATTTCATCCAAATTTCAAGCTCGGGTTCTTGGGACAACCCACTTGTATTGAGCCATACCAATTTGTCAACCATATTCAGTGCATTAAATTTGGATTGGTCACCTGGTTCTATCAAGATAGTTTAAACCATAAGAGATAGGGTGGTTATATTATTTTTCATTAAACCCAAGATGATATAGTCCCACTGATTTAATTTTGTTCATATTTACATGGTTGAAATTCTCTTTTTTGGAATCTAGACAAACTTCGAAACATTCTTCAACCCATGCCACAAAATATCTTTACTTCCGATTGCCATTACTCAGCTCAGGCATACCTTTAACTTCAGTAAAAAAAAGCAAGGTCCCCATCTTGGAACATCGGCTTTTCATCCTCAACACAAGATACAAGATCAGGAATGTCATTGATAATAGATGCAGCAGTACCAACGTGGGTCTCTTCATAATATACAGTGAACTCATGTCCAAAGTCACAAAAAACATGTATATCCAGGTAGTCCATGAACATCTGACTCAATGAAAGCTATTGGTGGTTTGTGCTTATGAACTAAAGCTCGTAACCTTTATTGAAGACCATCCCACCTTGAAAATAACTAGCAATGTTCTTAGAGAGACCATTCCTACTAGGAAAAGTCTTACTATAAATACCATCTTACCTTGAAGACAAGGAGCAATGCTCTTAGTATATATATAATGTTGTGTAAAGCACCTCCTACCCACCATTATTGTGACTATATGATATTGTTGCTATTAATTCAACTTTTATTATTTCAACTCGAGGTCAGCGATCATAACAAAAAATTATTTAGTATTTGTAATAAATTGTCCACAAATAATCCTGAACCAAACCCAGGGCTTTTTCGTTTATGTTCATTTATGGTTTTCTAAATAAAAAGGCCAATTAAAAACCACTGTGAGAGATCTTCGTAATTTGATGTAAATATGATCTCTACACAAAGACCCTTCAGTGTTCTTCACAATATATAGAATCAAATGAAAAGGAACAAGAGAATGCAGGCGGTGAAGCCTGGAATTCGAGCTTTGGTATCCCACCCATGGGCACACACATGGAAATACACCATTACGCATCCACCCATTTACTTGTCTTGGCCAGCATAAACCAGAGATATGTATGGAAGACATGCCCATGAAGGCTCATTTCTCAAGGGACTTTTTAATCTGGGAAGAAGGGACTATACCCAATTGGCTTATTCCCATGCGTCGTATCTGGACAAGCAAGAGGTCACTAGCAGGGTTCTTGAAGTCTTCAAATATTTCCCTAGGGTTGAGCCTTCCAAGGTATGTTGTTTTCTTTCTTCCCATTTCATTGGGTATAGCGTGTTGAATTTGCTTGACATCTTTTACTTAATTAGTTCCAATCAATGAAGTTTTCCTTTGTTCGTCATGGCTTTGGCAATGCGGGTCAAGGTTTAGGGTTTGATGTAAAGGTTTGGGAGAAAGCTTTATCTCAAGGTTTCACGGTTGACCCCTAACATCCAATATCTTCAAAGCCTATTTGGTTTGAGGGATATTCTCTCTAAGGTTATCATAAGGCAACCTTCACTTTCGGGATATGATATTGAGAAGAGGTTGAAACCCAGGTATGTAGAAACTACTTTTCTCTGGCTTGGAGATTAAATTTCATATCATGAATGGGGTGCAGCTGGCATTCATTATTGAAATGTCTTGAAAGTTTGCTCACCCAATTTTGTTTGAAGAAGAGATTATGTTGAAGGAAACAGGAAAACATGACAAGACAGATCAAAAGGCATGAATTTCGCTTGGAAAAGATGGATCTATAAAAAAATGCCCTATAGTGCCAGTTGACCAGCTTATTCTAATTTTTTTGGGGGTTTCCTTGAGTGATGGCATTTTAGAGAAAGTGATGAGATTTTGTTAGCTTATTATTGAGAAAGTTTTGATACAAGAACTAGATGCAGAGAATCTCCTGAAGAAGCCAAAACCAACAGAGGTATATTTCATTGAAAAACAACTTGCCTTGGCTTTCCTTGTGAGCAATGACAATTTTGACCAAGTAAAGAATTTCAATGTTTCTGACATGAAGAAGTTTCTGGCCTATATATGGTAGCTTTGATGTTACTTTGGATGAAATAGAATCTGGGAAAGCAGACCTTTCAACAGAGTTGCAAGAATCTTATCTACAATGGCAAAGACGTTTTTTTATTTCAAACTTGATGAGACTTTGAGTAGTGTTGTTTTTCCCCTCAACATATGGGGAGGCCTTTCTTCACCTATCTAGATTCTATAGAGAAGGGAAAGAAGAATTCTGGGAAAATGTCCTCTCACTAATTAGAAACAATATTCTCACTCCCCTTCAGGAAAAAAAATCAATCTGAAAAAGATGCAATGGAAAAAGCTTCAGGAGCAACAATTCAAAAATTATTGGGAAAACTTTCTGATTGAAACAAAGGAAAAATTATCCCAAATAAGTGCACTTGGAAGGCTTATGCATATTGAAAGCTGCATATTAATTCCAAAGTTATCTTACGGTGTTGGAAGAATTGGGGCATGAAAAGGTAATTTTTGGTTTTTGGAAATTCAGAATGAAGTATAGGTACAGTTGATAATTTCGAGTGAAGAAGAAGAGCCTAGTATACAATGGATGATTATAGAGTTGGCACCAAAGAAAAAAGACTAAGATGAGTTAAATTCGAACTCCATGAATTGGTTTATACCTCCTACTCAGACTCATTTGAATTAGTATGTTATGATGCTGATATAGAAAGTGAAAATCGTTGCATTTCTGAGATCTGGAAATTTTCTGGCTTTAGTCAATGACAAAGTATTTTATAGGCTGAACTTGTACATCTCCCCAAAGATAGGACCATTTCTACATGGGTGCATTCCTATTCAAACATTTAATAGGGGTTTTTATTTGGTAGCCTTTGATGAATGTACCAGATTACTAGCTTTATAGGTTCTAACATTACAGGTTTGATAAATCATTTTGGAATTTAGATTGGACAGGTGTGGAAATCATGCTCAAATTGTTTCTTGGAAGAAGAAATATAAAATGGATTTAGTGTGTTCCAAGGAATGCTGAATTGATTTTAGTTGATGACATAGACAGGGTCAGAGTGATAGAACTTCTTCATTAGCCATTGGTGAAGCCTAAGCATATCACTCTCTCATCAAACTTTTTAATTGCTTGTGTTTCAGGAGATGCTTCCTTTCTCTTTTTTTCCAACAATATGTGGATTTTTCATATGACAAAGAAGAACGTGTTTCATCTTCTGCTGAAGAAAGTAAGGCTGCATCAAAATTGATCTCAAATTTTGCAAGTCAGGTGCTTCCATGTCTTTCTTGTATAACATTTTGTTGGATATAGATTTCGAAGATTCCCATGATTTATAGGTGAACCTTATATTTTATGGTTGGCAGATTCCCTTTGTTGTATACTCCAATGTTGTGCTGGAAATTTTTCTTCTAATACATTGAATCTCGCTTTGGCCACAAAAGTTTTGTAGTTTCAAGAATTAGCAAATCAGAAGTTAAGTTCATAAAGAGATTGCAAACTGTAAAGTTAGTCACAGCAGATCTAATGAACAAATAAATCAGTCACAACAGATGAACATAGAAAATATGGTGCAAAACTGTGCAAAACATGCAGCAGTGCTCTCTATCCCAGAAAGGGTGAATGAATTACAATACAAACTGTTACAATGAACAGAGCAATTTGAATTGCCTAAGGAGGTCATTCGAATCACTGAATGGAGTAGCTTGACTCAATCTAGGAGTCCTCATCAATCATCGGTGTTGCTCATCAATCACAACAACCAGTCATCCAGGTGTCAAGCTGAGTCTAACTGATCATAATAAATGTAACTGAAGTGTGTAGCACTGATATAGGATCTGGAGGCTCAGTGGGGGCGCATGGGAGGCTAACTGGAGTCAGAGCAAGTCACCTAATCGAACTGGAGGTCAATCGGAGGTGAAACAGTCAGTCAGGAGTGAAATCGGAGTGAAATCAATCAGAATCGGAGCTAACTGAATGTAACTGGAGTGAATCTGCAGTGGTAGGTGAACAAGTGCGCCCTTCTCTGTCAGTAGGTGAGAAGAGGGCGCCTTTCAGCTTAGGAGGGCTAAAACTCTGTGGAAAGTGGCTCCCGGGTGCTAGAAGAAGGTGGATAAGGTGCTGGAGGCATCAAACTGGTGACTGGACTGCATATCTTGAAATAGATCATGCAAGATCCTGAAGTAGATATGTATCCCGAAATAGATGATCCTGAAATAGATATGTATCCCGAAATAGATGATGGATATCCGAACACCCCCCCTCAAGCTAGACTATGATGTGCCAACTAAAATAATGTGGGGCCCTGGTAACTAAGACCAAAGGTCACCCCAATACAATAATCCAAAAAATGCTGAAAAATAAACTAAGTGAGGAAAGAGGGAAAACCCAGTGGGAAGAAAGCCCCCCCTCAAGTCTAAAGCATAATAATGAATCAATCTGTCTCCACCATGATGGAACTCACCCCCAACAGTGAACGGAGGTAAGAGAACTTCTTCTCAGTGAAGTTCTTGGTGAAGATGTCTGCAATTTGCTCATCGGTAGGGCAATATTGCAGAATGATGGTGCGGTCGTGCACCAACTGTCGAATGTAATGCATATGAATCTCAATGTGCTTGGTCCTCTGCCGCTGAACTGGATCTGTGGAGATCTTGATAGCACTTTGATTGTCACAAAATAGGACAGTCGAAGTAGTGCCACCAAAACCAAACTCGGAAAGAATACCCTGCAACCAAACTGCCTGAATGCAGGCATTGACTGCCCCTCGATACTCTGCCTCTGCTGAAGAAAGTGCAATGGCTGCTTGCTTTTTGCTGGACCAGCAAATAGCACCATGACCAATCATGAAAACATAACCGGAAGTGGACTTCCGATCAATGCT
This sequence comes from Larix kaempferi, assembly GCA_027924585.1. Taxonomy (NCBI): domain Eukaryota; kingdom Viridiplantae; phylum Streptophyta; class Pinopsida; order Pinales; family Pinaceae; genus Larix; species Larix kaempferi. The sequence goes on along the minus strand of BSBM01000370.1, from coordinate 61,971,002 downwards.
ATCACCTGCCCAATCTGAATCAGTAAAACCAATGAAATCTAGCTCAGAATCTGCAGCATAATGTATGCCAAACTGTCTCGTACCTTGCACATACTGCAAGATCCGCTTGGCTGCTCGCCAATGAAGCTCATGTGGCTGCTGCATATATCTTGACACGGCACTCACGGCATATGAGATATCAGGCCGTGAATGTGTCAAATAAAGTAGTGAACCAATCAACTGTCGACACATACTGCAATCTGCAAGCGGTGTGGAATCTCCCTCCTCAAGACTGATTCCTGAGAGGAATGGGAACGGGGCTGCCTTACATTCAGCCATATTAAACTTCAATAACAGGTCGGAAGCATATTTTTGCTGAGATATAGTGATCCCATCGAAATTTTGAGCTATCTCCAAGCCCAAAAAGTGACTCAGCAAGCCCAAATCGCTCATGTCAAAAGCTAGATTTAAGGCAGTTTTTAGCTTGTTTATTGAAGTAAGTGTGCTACCAGTAATAAGAAGATCATCAACATAAAGTACAATAACCAACAAATTACCTTTAACTCGCTGAAGATAGACATTCGGATCAGATTTGCATCTTTGGAAATTCTGAGAAAGAAGGAAGGAGTCCATCTTTGCGTACCAAGCTCTTGGGGCCTGTTTTAACCCGTACAAAGACTTCTTCAATCTACAAACCAATGATGGATCTGATGTATAACCCTCTGGCTGCTGCATATAGACCTCCTCAGCAAGGTCTCCATGTAAAAATGCACTCTTCACATCCATGTGATGCACCTCCCAGTGCTTGGATGCGGCAATAGCTAAAACAAGGCGGATGGAATCCATCTTTGCAACCGGTGCAAAGGTCTCTGTGTAGTCCACTCCTTGGACTTGGGAAAAACCTTTTGCCACCAACCTTGCTTTATATTTGCTGATAGTGCCATCAGCAGCAACTTTAGTACGGTAGACCCATTTACACTTCACTAATTTTCTTCCAGGTGGAAGAGAAACTAGCTCCCATGTATTGTTCTTTTGAAGAGAACTGTACTCTTCATCCATGGCATCTTTCCATCTCGGATCTCGATGGGCTGAATAATATGATTGGGGATCTGAACCAGCCATCAAATAACAAATCTCAGGAAGAAATGGATCAGCAATAGAAAGAGCCATACCTGCCCTTTGAAAGTCTCCTCTTGTTCGTCTCGGATCAGCAGGATTTCCAAGATTCGAACCAGCAGATTGTAGAGTATTTTGGGCCCACTTTGGTAACTGAGGGGGATCTGAATGGTCGGATTCCGAACCTGATATGTCATGATCATCATATGCTGCTACAATATCAGAAATATCAGAACTCATACCTTCATTATCGCTGCTCGAATCTTCTTCTGGTGAAGGCGGTGAATCGACAGTTTTCTCCTCAACTAGTTGCAATTCTTGAAGCGGTTCTTCAAACTGCACACTGCGCTCTATGAATATCTTTTTAGATCTGATATCCATGAGTTTATATGCTTTTGATTCTTCCCCATATCCTATCAATATGCACTCGATACTTTGTGGATCCAAAGCTCGTCTCTTCTCAGAAGGAATTCTAGCCCATGCAGTAGAGCCAAAAACTCTCAAATTTGACACATCCGGTTTGTGACCAAAGAATGCTTCGAAAGGAGTCATACCTTTCACGGATGAATGTGGAACACGGTTCTGTATATATGCAGCAACATTGATTGCTTCATCCCAAAGATTTGCAGCCAAACCTTTTGATTCAATCATGCATGTAGCCATCTCTTTCAGTGACCGGTTTTTCCTTTCCGCTACACCGTTCTGCTGGGGTGTGTAGGGAACTGTATGTTGGATCTTGATTCTGCTTTGGGCACAAAGTTGCAGCAACTCGGACTTGATATATTCCCCACCATTATCAGATCTAAGAGCTTTGATCTTGCTCTCAGTGGTGGTCTCAACAGAAGCCTTAAAATCCTTGAATTTTTCAAGCACTTCTGACTTGTTTTTGAGAAAGAATACCCATGTAAAGCGAGAATAATCGTCAATAAATGTCAAAACATACCTTGAACCATTTAATGACATATGGGGCAGCGGACCGCTGATATCAGAATGGATCAATCCCAAAATAGTAGAGGCTATGATAGCCTTGCCGCGGTCAAATCTGTGCTCGGGGTGCTTCCCAATAATGCAACCGGAGCATATTCCCTTCGAGGAACGGAGTTGTGGAAGCCCATCAACCATGGATTTATTTGATAGCAGCAGCAAATACTTATAATTTAGATGTCCAAATCTTTCATTCCAAAGCCTACTAACCTCATTACCATGTGTGCGAAGAGCAGTGGGCTTTGCAAGCGGAATAAAGTGCGAAAACTCATAACATTTAGCAGTGTGGTTTGCCTTTCCAACCGCAACTAGTCTTCCACTTTTGATATCAGAAATTTCAACTGTATTAGGGCTGAATGTGACTTTCTTTGGATCACCAGTATGTTTCATTTGATACACAGAAAGGAGATTCGAAGCTAAGGAAGGCACATAGAGAACATTCTGAAAGCATCCATGATCTACATGAATCGTACCTTTGCCCTTTGAAGAAATTTTTGAGTCATCTCCCAAATGGATGGGGATGGAGCTGTTTGGATCGAATGAGGAAAAAGAATCAATATTTGCAGCCATATGATTTGATGCACCCGAATCTATCAAGAGAGTGGGCTTCGAAACCGTTGCCATGAGTGCTTGTCCTCTTTCATGATCGTCATTCCGATCCTTCTTCCTTGCACCATCAGGAAGGGTTATGTTGTTCTTTTCCAAAAGGAGGGCCATTTGATCTATAGTCTTCTTCATACATGAACTTTCGGGATGAAAGCCACGGTTACAATAAGTACATTTAGATTTTTGGTTACCTTCTTTGCCCTTTTGCTTGGATTTCGAACTGGATGGTGCATCCGTTTGCTTGCCTTTGTCTTTTTGCTTGTGAGGCTCGAATTTGGGCTTCTCCTTCTTTAGCTTTCCTTTACCATTCGAGATCTTGGGTCCTTGAACAAATAGGGCTGAATCTTTGGAGCTTATGGACCCCATTTGAATCAACTTGTCATGCTCTTTCGTAACGGACTCAATGAAGGCATTCAAGGTAGGCATCTTCCAATTCGGGGTAGTTAGCCGACCGGAATTGAAAGTGGAGACAAATACCGAATAATCTTTCCCAAGCTTGCTTAGAATGGAGAGGATCAACTGTTTATCCTCTTTGATAACACCACTGTTCTTCAATTGCAAGTTCAAGTTCTTGAATTTAGTGAAGAATTCATTGATGCTCTCGAAATTCTCAGGATTAAGGCCAATCAATTCATTCTCTAATTGAAAATCCCTAAGCTCATCCTGCTTGCCGAATAGTGTCTCAAGTTGCTCCCATATGGCCTTTGGAGTCTTCAATCCGCTGAGATGGAAGTGAAGATATTTGGAGATGGAGAGACAAAGAAGACCGTAAGCTTCATCAAGCTTATTGTAGTGTTTGGTTCTTTCTGCCACATTGTTTGGCTCCAATTCAAGACCAAGAGTGACTCGGTAGTATCCTTTTGAACGTAATATGATCTCCATATCATCTTTCCAATCAAAATAATTGAATGGGGTGAGGATAGGCTTTGAAGAAGAGTATTCCATTGCTAGGAGCGAGTCAAATGATGAAGAAGAAGCTTGCATGCAGACTATAGCGAATGGAGATGCTGTAGGGAAGCTTGCATGCAGAATGTAGCGAGTGCACTTGGAGGAGATAATTAACCTGCAAATCACATAAGAACAATCACAATAAGGTCGAACAATCCACCCTTTGAGAGTTGCATCACACCTGGGATTGGATTTCAAGCAATGTTGAATAGGTCCAATGTATCAGATCCAGGAATTATGTGGTAACTCAAGCTTCTGGAGTGGTATTGGAGTATTTTTCAAGCTTTGCATGCACAGGAGCGAATGCCCTTGAGATATTTCATGCCAAACTTTTTGCAATTTTTAGCAATTCAGTCAAATCTTCTTGTATAAACATCTGTAGAAAAGAGATCTTGTTCCTGCAATGGCTCTGATACCATGTAAAGTTAGTCACAGCAGATCTAATGAACAAATAAATCAGTCACAACAGATGAACATAGAAAATATGGTGCAAAACTGTGCAAAACATGCAGCAGTGCTCTCTATCCTAGAAAGGGTGAATGAATTACAATACAAACTGTTACAATGAACAGAGCAATTCGAATTGCCTAAGGAGGTCATTCGAATCACTGAATGGAGTAGCTTGACTCAATCTAGGAGTCGTCATCAATCATCGGTGTTGCTCATCAATCACAACAACCAGTCATCCAGGTGTCAAGCTGAGTCTAACTGATCATAATAAATGTAACTGAAGTGTGTAGCACTGATATAGGATCTGGAGGCTCAGTGGGGGCGCATGGGAGGCTAACTGGAGTCAGAGCAAGTCACCTAATCGAACTGGAGGTCAATCGGAGGTGAAACAGTCAGTCAGGAGTGAAATCGGAGTGAAATCAATCAGAATCGGAGCTAACTGAATGTAACTGGAGTGAATCTGCAGTGGTAGGTGAACAAGTGCGCCCTTCTCTGTCAGTAGGTGAGAAGAGGGTGCCTTTCAGCTTAGGAGGGCTAAAACTCTGTGGAAAGTGGCTCCCGGGTGCTAGAAGAAGGTGGATAAGGTGCTGGAGGCATCAAACTGGTGACTGGACTGCATATCCTGAAATAGATCATGCAAGATCCTGAAGTAGATATGTATCCCGAAATAGATGATCCTGAAATAGATATGTATCCCGAAATAGATGATGGATATCCGAACACAAACATGCCATGGACCAACACTCTTAGAAGACTTGTGCTACCTTAGACTACATCTATCACATATTTTATAAGTTTGCAGTTAGTATGGCACTTTGTAGAGGAAGTATCAGGGATCTTAACCTCCATGTTTTACTAAAGTTAAGAGATACTATTGGAGAAGACCTTGAGCAAAGAACATGTAAAGAATACTTGAAGAATATTATTGGGTCGTTAGAGAAAGAAAAAGGAAATGATTTTTCAAATCTCAGGATTCAGTTCCATGTTCAAATGTCTGAAAGCTGAGACTCAAACAATATAGAATCTAGATTTCTCATTCCCTCTCCATCAAAAAATCCCTATGGGTGGTGTTAGGTAGTTCATTACCTTCATACTACACAAATTATTTTTCTAGAAATGTATGGCTACATTTTTTTCAAGAAATCCAATGCCCATTGTTTCTCTAAAATTTTGAACAAGTATAAATTTTGAGTTGTATGTAGTTGATGTTAGATAATAATTGGATTACCTGTAGCAGTGTGCTATTTCAAAATTTAAAATTCATCTCAGCAGTGGTGCCACCAACAAAGAAACTCAGTGTTGTGCAGCAAAATTGGATTATATATAGCAATGTGCTGCTGCAAAATTCAAAATTCATCTCAGTAGCAGTGCCACCAACAAAGAAACTCACCTTGGGATCTGTGCACAATGTTAGATAAGATAAAATCATTTTATTATATCCCAACAAATGTCCACAAAAGTAGGTCAATGGGAATATGCGGTACCATGATAACAATACAAAGTGGGAGCATAAAAGTAGCTCTTATAAAAAGCGAAAAGCAGAACTCAACCATAATATTTTTGATAAATTATCTTGGAAATGAAGCTATATCCCTTGTTGTACTATGACTATAGATGAGTTAATTAAGACCTCTCTCAAAGGGATGAGAAAATAAATCAATACCTTAATATGTAATGAAAAATAATACTCCAGTACGACAGTAGCAATTTACCAACAATGTTGTCCTTGAGACTTTTAGAACATGAATCACATGTCTTAGTTGTTAAAGTCGTAAGTACAGAAATCCTTTGTGACTACAAGCCAACAAAGTACAGACTATCAATCCTAAAAGGCAGGAGTGTCCTTGAGGTTCTGAGGTGGTCCTCACAGATCTTTTAATTTTGAAATATAGTTATTCTTAAATACCTTTAGCAACAGGGGTCCTATCATTATCATGGATTCCACTTCATTTTTGTGATGCATGTGGGCCCCTTAAGAGGGACCTAGGTGGAGAATATCTGGATGTAGGTGGCCATATCACCTCCATTTTTTATGGGACATATAATTCCTTTTCTGTGGCATGATGTTGATCTTTGGTAGTACAGTGTGCAGTTCTCAAACCTTCAACCTAATTCACCCATGTGTAGGATCCCACACACTGGGGTGGCTCAGGCTCATTTATGATAAAGGTGGAATCTAGTAGCAATAAAGGTGGCTCATTTATGATTTGATTTTGAATGCACTATACCATGTTTTGATAAACTGTCCTTATTTTGATTTCAAGTCAAATAGTTTAGTGGAATGTAATAAATGTGATCTCCAAGTCGTGGCTTTGTTTGTGTCTCATAGACTTAACTAGCTTGCAACTTTTGATATTTTTTACAGATGTTAGGTCAGGAAGCAAAGATTTTATATTATAATTTATTTTTATCATTTTGAGTTGTAATGTTATTTTCATTTTTATTCTTCCCCAAATATTACAGTATTTTTTACTATGTTTTTATTGTGTTGTCCATTTAGGGAGTGACATTGAACCTATATGATGAAATGACAAATGGCAATGAAGAGAAACATGAACTACTACAAGAAATAATTATAACACAAAACTCAGTGAGGGTTGTCTAACTCTATCATGTGATCTTGAGATGATGGAGTCCAAGTCCCTTGAGGATATCTATAAGGTGACACTGCTCTCGACAATTTTTAGATTCTTTTTTTATGTTATCTCTGTTTATGATGTTCTGAACTTGCTACACATACCAGAAGAACACCATGAAGTTATGGTTAGTATATTATTTCATTTAATAAAAATTAAAACCAACAGTGTTTTATTTTATTAACAATAGAAATTTTTTATGTCCTTGTTTGCAAAGTTATGGCTTACTAAACTCGTTTTTCATATTTTCAAAATTGTATTATCTGGTCCTTCATGAAAGAGGCTATACTTGTTGATGCCTTGATTATTCTTGGATTTTTAATGTCAATAAATTTATTCTTTTAAATAAATGTGATCCAAGGTTTTCAATTTTCCTTTTTTCCATTGCATAGTGCTTAGAATTTCTATGCATCATAACTTCATCCTCAACATCTATGAACTTGATTCTAGGAACTCTTCATGTATGTTCCATAGGCTTCTTTGTTCCATGCTTTCAACTTCTATTACACAAAGTGCAACGTTTTATACATCTTGTACTTCTCAATGACTTTCTCTAGTTCAGTTCACCAATCTTCTAGCATCTTGTTGAATTTCAGCAATCCAATAGATTCACTAAACATGTCTATGTTCACCAAACAAGTCTACGTTCAGAGTCAACATTTTCATTTAATAACATTTTCTATTAAGGGCAGAGATACCTCCTTCACCTTGAATAATGTTTATCTATTTTGTCCAACATAATAAAATAATTTGTCGTCCCTATCTGAGATTCCTTTAAACTTGGATTCCTTAAAACCTAATAGTAATACAAAATGCAGATTTCAGGTTGCTCTAGCTGAGTTTTACTTTACCAATGCCCTTACTTATTTGAAGGGCCATGCATATTCCTATTTGAATGGCTGTAGCTTTTGTTTCTACTTGCTTTGTTTGGTCCCACCCAAATTTGTCAAACTTAGACTAGGCGAAGACTTGGCAAGTTTTCTTTGCTCTTGCATCATTTTCAACACAGTGCTCCAACAACATGACATCTAATGCCAATGCCTAATGTTGCCTTCCGTAGACAAAAGAGCCAAATAATATGGTAATGTTATTTGGTGGTTTTATGATGGTTGCATTGAAACTTCATAGGTTATTGTAGAAAATAGGATTTGGCTTTCTTACTGAATTTTTTTTGTAAAGAAGGGTCAAATTGAGCTGATTTTGTGTTTTATAGGAACATGACAAATGAAGAAATGTTTTTACACATGGTCGATTTATGCTATAGGGTGCTTCACACAATGGTTTATTGAAGAACCCTCAATGAGCTCATATGCTATAGGTTGTTAACAAACCCACATTTATTGGGCTACATTAGATAATCCAATATGATAGTGTGTTTATGTTAGACTTGGCTGACCAAGGGTCTATTTAGAAACTTTGGAAATGGTCTTCCCAAAGGTCATTTATGGACTTAAAATGGTCTTACCTATTTCCATGCAACTGCACACTTTTCCTGCACCACTTCTATCACGTGTCATATTATGTCATGCCTATGCACTATGCTATTCCGAACATGTCTTTCCACTCTCATAAACTTTCCTGCTACCCGTGAACTGCTGTTGGAAATTTCTACAATGTGTAAGTTCTGCATATGTAATAAGTTTTGTATTCAACTATCCTAGCTTCCTACAACTAGTCATGACTCATACTACTTGAGGAGACCTGCACATGATGAAATTAACCATTTTCTAAACAAATATTCTGAAAAACTAATTTATTTTTGTACAGCACTGTCTACATGAGCCTGCACAATGCAGCCTCCATGTCCCCTTGCAAACCTTCAACGACTTGGGGAACTTAGGTCAAACCATCACCAACCATTACATAAGAAATTATGTTTTGTTGTTGCACTGATTCTACTGGACGCGGTCGCTAGATTGGTTCCTATCACTGTCCATGTTGTCCTCTGTGTTGTCGGGGGGTCGTTCTTTCTAACTTGACTTCTCTTCTTGCATGGCCTTGTTCCAATGCTCATCTTCATAAGCTTCTTCGAAGTTCCTGGGTTCAATTTTTGACAATAGAGCCACATCTCTCTTTGATGTTTGTCTCAATTGCATTCCTTCTTCTAAATTTCCAATGATAAGGTCCTACAGATGATCTCTTTGCACTGTTTTGGGTGAAGGCTTGTGAGCTCACAAGTTCTTACAATTTGAAGTAGATACTTGCTTTTCTTCTCCTTGTTCTTCTAGTTGTTGTTCCTTTTCAGGTATTATTTTTTCATCTTGGTCTTCTTCCAATGTTTCACCATCTGTTTCTTCATCTTCATGACATGACAATTTGTGCGATAGTTTATCATCTACTCTAACATTCATAGGCTCTTCTTTATGTTGAATATCCCAGAAAAATTCCTTCATCCATTATGGTTTGAAATTTTCCTAGGTTTTCATTATTTATTTTGATGTAACACTTACTTCCAAAGATTTTAAGATGTCTGACAGAGGATGATCTACCTGTCCACAACTCATAAGGTGTCTATCACTGTTAATTCTTAATTGAGCTCTGTGTAGAATGTACACGGCTATGGCCACTGCCTCTCTCCAAAAAAATTCTGCTACCTTTGCTTCTAAGAGCATTGTTCTTGCTGCTTCTTGGACTATCCTATCTTTTCTTTCTTTAATGCCATTCTGCTGTGGGGTATTGGTTGTACAATATTGTCGTTTGATACCATTCTCTTCACATAAATTTTTTACTTCATTTAGGGTGAATTCCCCACCATTATCTGACCTAAGACACTTGATCTTAAGGCTACTTTCATTCTCAACTTTATCCATGAACTTGATTGAGAGATGAAAACCATGGTTAATATGCTCTAAAAGATATAGATTGAATAACATGTTATATACAGAGATTTACTGATATTACAAATTTAGGCAAAAAAATGGTCGAAGCAAATAGTATATGTGATATCATATTTTTCTTCACTTTATATATAATCACCAGGATGTCTATTTTTCCTTGCCTCTATGTCTTGTTCTGTTGTGATATGAAAATTTATGGTGTACATGTTTGTGTATGTGTGAGTGTGTGCACGGTTGTCGATACACTTTATATGTGTGGTTACTATCTGTTGATGAGGTGATGTTTATATTCATGGTTGGAAAACTCGTGAGAATGCATAAATTATCACACTAATATTTGCAATATAACACAAAATATGCATATTATGTAATGAAATTAATACTAATGTTTTAAATTGATTATTTCTTGTTGTTTGCAGAAAAATGGTGAAGATGACTCCCTAGATGATCTAAATTATGTTGTCACCAATGTACCAGAGAAAGATATTGCTGATAATGATGCAAATGGATCAGATGAAAATGTTGTTGGGATAGGTGAGGATGAGGATGAGGATGCTGATGATAATGGTGGTGGTGATGATGATGATGGTAGCCATTGATGCTACTATTGAGATTGTGGATGTTTATTGCTTTCTAGATACTACTAGACACATATTCTTATTTTTTTTATGATCCAAGTTCATATTAAACTCTTGGTCATTTTGATTTGTATGGTGGATTTATGTTGACATATAAAATTTGATTATCCTTGATCATTTTGACATTTCTAGATATGGATATTAAAAATATATATTTCTTGTGATATTGGTATTTTCACTATATATATCGTTCACTTGTTCTTTTAACCTTAATATCATGATCTGTATGATAGGTTATTGATGTGATGATGTTTTATAATTTCACTTCTTTTGATGAAAGATAATAGTGATGTTATCGTTATTATATTGTAAATTTATCTATATTGGAAATTGTCGATGATCTTTTCATGGAAAATTATTATATATGATGATGTTACTACTTTGGATAAATGTTGTCTGTTGGTGTTAAATTTTCTTGACAAATGCTATGCAATTAATTTCAATAATGGTATCTACAATTAATTTGAATGTTTTATTATGTTATTTCAGAACTATGAAGTAAATGATATATGAGACCTATTGAAATTAATGAAATAATTATAATAATTTGATATAATAAATATATTAGCACACAATTGGATATAGTTGTAGGTGTTAAATAGCAAGCTTAATGCAGTGCAAATAAGGAAGCTAAAATATGAGCTAAAATGGAAGCCCACTATGTCATAGATCTAGAAGCAACATTGGATGCAATACCTAGCGCTAAGTTGGAAGTCAATTCTGATGCTAAAGTAGAAGCCAAACCAGAAGCTAAACTAGTGGCCAACAAAGAAGCAAAATTAGATTCTTAATGGGAAGCTAAATGTGGTGTTCATGAGGAATCAAAACAAGAAGAAATGCAAGGAGCTAAATGGGAAGCAAAATGTGGCGCTAGTGTGGGAGTAAAAATGGATGCTAAATTGGTAGCAAAACATGGTGCTAATGTTGACATAAATAGAGATGCAAAAATAGGCATTAAAAATGATGCAACACTTGATGCCAATGAGGAATCCAAACATGGCATTGATATGGTAGCAAAATAAGATGTTACTTTGGATGCAAAACATGGCACTACATAGGAAGCAAAATATGGTGCAACAATAGAAGAAAAAATTGGCACCATTTTGGTAGCAAAACACGATGCAAAAAGTGAAGCGAAATTTGGTGCATTTTGGAATTAAAACATGGTGCAAAATGGGATGCTAAAGTGGTAGAACATATGGATGCAATATTGGATTCTAATTTGGATGCAAATATGGTGCGAATGTAGATGCAAACATAAATTCTAACATGGCGCTTTTAAGGATGCAAATAGGGCGCTAATGGGGACGTCCTTTAGGAAGTAAAAGAGGATGATCTCTAGGAAGCAAAATAGGATGTTATTTAGGAAGCAAACCTCGACATCATTTATGAAGCAAAATTGGATGCTATTCTGGAAGCTAAAAAATGGGCGCTATTTTAGACATCAGAAAGGATGCTATTTAAGAAGCAAAAAATGACGCTATTTTAGACTCTTTAAGTTTTGTCCATGACACATCCCATTTAGCGTCTACTTCGACCACTCAATGAAAAAAAAAATACACTAAAAAGGGATGCTAAATGGGACTTTAATTCTAGGATTTGTTGTAGTGATCAAACCGTACCCCCCATGTTCGACTCTAGCTCATTTATTCACATGTATAGGGTTCGTACCTTGGGATGTTTTGGATGAAGACCTTGAGACTCTAATAGCATTTCCATCTTTATGTTATTACCCAAGTTGCACAAGACTGAGCCTCACTCATATTTGGCTCTTGATGAGACATAGATCCAGCTTGTTGTTATGGCTATGATCTCCTGTTTTTGGACATGGATCCATGCTTGTATTTCAGTGGCCATGCTATATACATCTCCCAGTTATGTATTCGAGATTATGTTCTATCGTACTGAACATCTATTTGATGTTAAGATTGTAATTTCCCACTGACCTTGGTTTTTGTTTTTAGGTACTTTTGTGACTTCGTCTTGTGGTTTCTTGCTCCTCCTCTGACTTGGATTGTAATGTATTTTGGCCATCGTTTCCTCCTGACCTCACACATTAGGGGGCATGCATCTGTTATAGGTCAAATCTGTACTTCTTCGTTCATGATCACATTGCCCAGTTGATCACACAAAAGGACACTATGGATGGAAGAGCTAGATTAACCTTATATGACTTGAGTGCTGAAATCCCACATCTTCAGCTAAAACACCCTATTTTTCTACATATTTCATGAAAAAGCCGCGACTCTTGGTATTGATATCTAGCGGGTCATCCGCGGGTTCTAATGTTGATAACCCATGCACATCAATTAAACTATATGCACGCGTTTCTAAGAGAGTTACCAATGGACCATGCGCAGGTTTCCTAGTATCATACCCGCGGACATCGTAAGATGAAATTGAAAAATATATTAAGAATACGAATTGGATTAGTTGAGTTTGGTATTGTAACTCTCCCAACTTCCCAATTCAACTGCCTCACGAATCTAACTTCCTTCCTTGGCCATAAATACAAGGGGAAACCATGAGGAAGGGGCCAATGGAGAAGAGAGCTATTGTTATGCTAAAGGAATTTCTAGTCAAGAGAGGAGCAAGAGCCCAGAACTTGGTTGCAGAAGTGCTTGGAACAAGATCAGGTATATCAGTTGTATTTTGTTGCATTTCTTTGACAATAGAGATTGAGATACCATTCCCGTCCCAGTAGATTGTTATTTCTATTGAATTTTGATTATAATTAATGTTTTATTGTTGTCAATATCATTATATGTTTAGTCATAATGTTTTGAGGAAGGTCTGTGTATTTTCCAAGTACATTGCTTTGGAGATTGAGAGAAAGCTAGGACCAGCTGCCATAAATAAGGTACTATTTCCTAAACCCTAATCTCATTTTGTTTACAATAATGAATGTAAGATCTTATGTATCTATTTGTCAGCCCCATGTACGTTGATAGCATCCATCCCCTGCTATAGGGTATAATCATTAACAACAGCCACTATGCTCATTTGTGCCAAGCTGAATACAAAAAGAAGCCGAAATGGCCTATTTATCATAAGAATGAGGGAAATAATCCAAAACATCCAAAAACCTAACCCTAGAAGATGAACCATCATAAAGTTTGTGGCCCCAAGGTGGTTAGTTGAATAGTCAACTTCTTGGGGACATAAATTTTGCATACAATCTCTATTTGGGGCACTCGGTAGCCCATTGGAAAGGTCTATCCTAGATTTACAACTTTTGACTAGGACCAAATGTGTGTCATTGGCAACCATTTGGACCTCCAAATCGCCAAAAAACGTCATTTAGGGCCTCAAAACGGCCCCAGAAGTTTGGGACCTGAAAAACCATAGAAAAATTACTAGAAAATTGTCAAAATGGGAAATTGTTTTGAGCTAGTGGAATAGGTGGGTGGCCACCGATATCCATCTGGATCAGCAACCACTGTAGATGCATGGGAAAATACCGGAAGAGTAGTTTCCACAATAGTCGCGGGAACTGGAAAATATATGGTGGAAGAGGATATGGTGGTATGGGGTGGAGGAGGGCGTCATGGACGATGAACCCCTAACTAGTTGTACAATAGGGGGTATCGACCCAAAAGGGCTAGGGGGAATGTGGAGGGATGGTGAATGGGAGGGAGCTCTTGGATAGAGGGAGGAGAATGGATAGAAGGGAGGTTGTGTACGAAGGGGGGAAGTTGGATGGAAGGGGGTCATGGATGAATGGGGGAGGATGGATAGATGGGGGGTGTCGATGAATGGGGGAGGATGGACGAAGGGGGGAGTGTGGACGGAGAGGGAGGCTCGATGGAAGGGATGGGGTGGATGGAGGGAGGGGTCTGGATGGAAGCAAGGCGGGAAACTCATGGTAGAGGGTGGAAAAATGGGACTAAATGGGGGACAGGGAAATGTGCCACCTGTAGTTGTCGGTGTCCCCTGCATACACATTTTTAATATCATAGTTTAGTAGACAAAAATCAAATTAAACCATAGTAAGTTGTAACAATTCAAATTAAAAGCGTGCTTTTAACTACATATTGTATCTGTGTATATGGTGATCTGCCGATCCCTAGTGGAGATGGCTGATCATTGTAGTCCATGCATATCTATGGACACCAAAATGCATGCATGTTATGAACATATTAAACAAGTAATTATTTAGGCAATCAAAATATTCAAAAATATTGTACGAACTATCATCGTGTATGTCATAAATATAAAACATAAATAATATAAATGCCATAATTAATAACAATATTGTGTGAGGTACTGAAAATACCTCTGTGTGAGGTGCCGCAATTTCAGTTGTAGCTGCCATTTTTACATCCAAGTTGGGAGATCCTACATTCTCCCATGATGGCATCTCAACTCTAAATAACTGTACATTGAAATAATAGTTTAAGTCAAACACAAATACTTTAAAATTACTTTACAAATTATCAAGTGATGATTGAAAACACATTTAAAAAAGTGCTTACTTGTTCCATATAGCAGCCCTCGATCGGGCCAGGGAAAGTGTGCCCGCAATGGAGACAAAGATGTGGCATTTCCCCCGTCAAACTAGAAGGCCCAACATGGCTACCACCAGTAACAGATCTATCTTGACTCTGTCGTCAAGGCCCTACACCTGAGTCTCTATCATGGTCAACCTATCTCTCCACTGTAGTCGCTACTACAAAGGTGGTGTGTCTAAGGAGTCCACGTGCAACACTCCTCATCTCCCCCTCGATCTGATCAAGTTTGTGGGGTAACTGAGGTGGCTGGGGAGAGGGGTTGGGCTCATTCCTAGGAGCTGGTGGCCCTCTCAGTGGGTTCCTCCTGGAAGTAGGTCAATTTTGGGCAGAGCCACGCCCAACACCCTGGAACTCGGTTATGTCAAAATAGTTGACATGTAAACGAAGCTCAAACTCAGCCCACTGTGGAACCTCCTTATTATTACAGAGAGGTTTATCGTAAACCATGAACCACCTATGCATCCAATTGTCCCTCCATGGTTGGAAATGACACCAATCCATGCAGACACATGGCTTTCTAATTTACAGTGGTTGTTGTGTTCTTGGATCGGTGAACATACTATATAATTGGGCCTTTTTAATATTCAAATATTTTAATTCCTCCTAGGAAATGCCTGTGGAATAATACTCCCGCATCCTAGCTATATATGCAGTCATGTCAGTCAATTGGTGATGTGCATGGATGAGGGAGTCAATTGA
The DNA here is from genome assembly GCA_027924585.1 of Larix kaempferi. Classification (NCBI taxonomy): domain Eukaryota; kingdom Viridiplantae; phylum Streptophyta; class Pinopsida; order Pinales; family Pinaceae; genus Larix; species Larix kaempferi. The sequence goes on along the minus strand of BSBM01000370.1, from coordinate 61,955,598 downwards.
GCTCTCAATTGACTCAAGATGGTTCCCCCTGTGTTTCTTAGTTCTCGAGTGTGCACTCTCATTTCATTTACATAATGGTTCAAGTCATCTTGGTCGAAATTTTGTTGGGGTTTTGATTTTTTTGGGCATTTTGATTTTATTGAGGGTTTTCATTGGTTCCAAGATTTGTGTTTTATTGTGTTCCACCGGACTCCATGTTAACATTTTGTTCATTCATTGTATAGGTTTACACTCTGCAAATGAAAAATTCTCTATTATTTTACTAATTTGGGAATTCTTAAAAATTTAGTAAACAAACAAAAATCAATAAAATGACAAAAAAATGAATAAAATGACATAAAAAATGGATCTTACCTATCCAATGCACTTGATGATCACCTGGTGGATGGATTGAGAGAGTTTTTGAGTGGAAATGGTGAAAATGGTGGTAAGTAGCTCCGCGCACGCGATGAGTGAGTGAGGCTTGGCCACAATGGAAGGAAATAAAATGCCTTTGCCTTGTTTTTTTTTTAATTATCTTAGCAAGGGCGCGTGCGTGCTTTTGAGAGCATACGCGTAAGAACGCGCACGTGCCTCGGTTCGGTACCGAACCTAATGGCGAGAGCGGGCTTCCTTAGGTCATGGATAATTTTAGGGGAGAAATTTATCCCATGGGCTAATTTTCCAAAAAAATATTCGCCAAATTGAATTTTTTGAAGCCCCGTTTCACCCAATTTTGATGGGGTAAAATTTTTTCACTCTAAAAATCGCCAAATTATTATATAAACTATATAAAATCCTTAGAAATTGAAATAATTTTAGAAAAATATCGCCAAATATTTTATAGTTGACATTTTAAGAATTGGTAAGATTCACCAAGATTTATACACTTTTAAATAAGTATGGATCCTTAAAATTATCCCTGCCTTAGGTTCCTGCGCGTTTGGTTTTTCCCCACTAGCACGACCCTGCTGCAATGCTTTTGGGGAGCATATTTGTGTGCCCTCCCTTCCACTTGAACCCATGGGAATCTAATGCTTTTGGGGAGCATATTTGTGCGCCCTCCCTTCCACTTGAACTCATGGGAATCTAATAGGCTAGTGGTTGATCCATGGGCTTGGTATTAAAATGGTGACATGAAATTTTAATTCTGCAGAGAGGAGTGGCCTCACAAGAGGACCAATTCCATCTATTACTATTGCATATGGTTTTTCTTGTGTAAAGAGAAGAGAATCTCTTTCGTGAAGAGAACTTGCTCTTACTCCTTATTTATATATATATTGTTATCCCTGTGTGAAAAGGAGATTGGTCTCTTGGTAGAGAACCGGCTCGTATTCTTTGATTAAATGGATAATTGTCTTGTGTAAAAAAAAGAGTGGTCACTTTACAGAGACCCAATTCTTGTTCTTCAATTAAATACATCTTGTGTGAAAAAAAAGAGTGGTCACTTTACAGAGACCCAATTCTTGTTCTACAATTAAATACATTGTTTTTACTGTGGGAAGGATCAATCCCCTTTATGTATTGTTTGTTGCAAGGAAGTAGGGAAAATCATGTATGAAGGGCTAACCCCATATGTTATTTGTAGGAAAAGCGGCAGACTCTAAAAGAAATGGCACCCCAATTAACATTGTTATTTGCAGAAAGAGGACAGACTCTACAAAGAGAACACATCCCTATTTATACTTATGCTAACAGCAAAGCTCGATATGAATGTTGTAGATAATTTGTATAGCTCTACCTAAATGTTGGATATTGTTTGTAGAGCGTAGAACCTTATCTGTTAGTTGTGTTGTTTGAGAGTGTGAAAGCTTTGTCCATTTGTTGTATATAATTTTTAGAATGTAGAACTCTATCTAAGTTTTGTTTGTTAAGAATTGAGCTGTATGTTTATCTATATATAATAGAGCTTAAATTTCTTAAGAGCCAAGTTCTATGGTTCTAGTTATTCAAACTCAAAGTCGAGCTATGTTGCTTAAAGTTGAGATCTGTATTTTATTTGTTGAGATCTGAGCATTGTTGTTTAAAGCCAGGCTATATTTTATTTAAAACTTGGAAAAGCCGAGCTGCATTTATTCAAGCATGTAAGAGTTCTATTATTCATTCACTCTATCGAATACATTCAAACAAATAAATACTGCCTCTACATGCTTCACTCATACAGGACCATACGCTGGTGTTGATGCTAGAGTTGCATATAGAATTCGAAAATGAAGGTTGTTAAGAGTTTCACTTCCTTATCGGAGTCGGGGACGGACTTGGGACAGCTTTCCTCTTATAAACTCAACTCAGTTACCGAATTCGTAAGAGCCGTTAGAGCCTGTTGTTCCCACCCACCTCATGAAATTGTTGGATTGTTTTTGGCAACTAATAAGCACCCCGCAGCAGAGTATTTAATGCTGCTGCGGGGAATCTGACATCGTCTTAAGTCTCCGTAACTCCATTCCTATAATATTTTACGATGAGAATTTTCCGACGGTTATCTCTTCTATAGTCACCCATGTCCATGGCCATGCTCAATGCCCATGATCATAATCTCGCGGAACCCATCCGAATGTGCCCCATCGAAACTATGTGGTCAGTCAACATTAATAGCATGCCCATTTCAAATTTGAAATTGTAAACCCGCGCTCATTTCAAATTTGAAATTGTAAACCCGCCCACCTAAAATTAGGATTTTGAATTTCTAAACCTGCCCTGGTTGGGGGGCATTGTTCAGTATTGTAGTGGCTGCCTATTTCACGCGCCCGACTTTCTTCTGAAAGGATTGGCCAAAGGAGCAGCCGGCATGGTAGGATTGAGGCGAGCTTGCTTGGCCCCACCTACTTAGTTTTTCGCCGCCTCCACCTCTAACCTCAAATTCCCCCTTTGCCTTCCAAGCACGGGAAGCAATAATCTGAGAGTCGTCTTCTTTGACAAAGGAGTGATGCACAAGATTAAGCATGCCACCCGCGTGACGATACTAAATAAGCGCGTGGAAATGATTCTTGGATGAGCTGCTACGTTATGCAGGACACGCCGACGAGCATAAATAACGATAGTAGCAAGCTAGACCAACAAGTTGCAGTGACTATGGCGACTCTCTAGTTCTCTTCAAAGAATGGTAAGGGTAATTCATAGAAACGTAAGTACACCCGGCAAAGCGCACAGCTGCGAAAATGATTGTCAATAGGTTAGCATTCCACTTCCTCCTTCGGCCTTTCATGTTTTAGACTTTTAGTTATACAGCTCTGGTGTTTCTTCTAGATTATTTCTTTTCTACAATGTAATCACATTGTAATATGCATATTGACGTTGCTTCCCTGCTCATTCATTCATTTGGAGTAGTGATCGATGTATCTGTAGTGTATTAAATATGATATTGGTTTTTCTTTGAAGGAAGGCTTCCAGGCAGACATGGCAAAAGATCAGAGACTTCGTGTATGTTGGAAATATTGCTGGTGGTATCATTTATGGCAAGTGATTCAGAGCCATAAAGAAGAGAGATTTATTCTGAAAAATGTCTTTCCTTTGCTGAAAAAACCATTTTAAAAGAGAAATTAATCTGAAAAATGGTTTCGACAACTTTATGCATGTTCAGACTTTTCTCTTTTACTGCGATTGCCCCACAGTTTTGAAGCTTAGGATTTCAGATTTACCACAAAGCTTAGGATTTCAGACTTACCACAACTACCCCTCATTTTTGCGGTTTCAATTACCTTAGAACGTGTTATCTATCAGTAGAATTTCTGCAGGCTTACTCTGCAAGGTCAGTGATAGGGAATTTCCCATAGCTGGTGGGTATGAGAGTAGATGATTGCAGAAGTACACTGGAAATGGATTTTATTTTATGTGATGCTTTACATTTGTACACGAGTGATCTTGAGGCACTTAATTCGACCACGAACTTGTTGACAAAACTTAAGCTGGATGGGTTTACTATTCTATTATACAGAAAATTTATGATATATAATTTTTATAAAGGTGCTAGTTAAGAAGTTTACCGGCAGTAACGTTAACCCCTTCCTCTAGAAAATATGAAGAAGCTCCATCTAAAGGTTTCAGGATTTAAAGAAGACTAGTAAATTTCTATTTTGGGTTACCTTCTCAGAAGTTCTCCTTTTCTGCAAGCACGCTATCGTCTTCTATCAATGACAAATTTTGCCCTTGATCTATCAATGACAAATTTTGAGTTTAAAATGGTCTTCTAGAGACGCGATTGCACATATAACAGAAAAACATGGGGAGCACTACAAGGAATGCCCGCCTTCTTCAGATGATGAAGATGATAGCATGAAAACATACTTTGGAAAATTATTTACAAAATGGTAAGTGTAATTTTTATTTTATTCAACTTTTTTTACAAAGCCCTAAGTGTAATTTTTATTCCACTCAATTTTTATACATATGGGTAAGTGCAATTTTTAGTCCACTCAATTTCTTTTGCTATTAATTTTACAATTTTTATTCCAGTGAAGTTTTTGTTACTTATTAATAAATCTTGGTCAACTGCTGTCACAATGGAACCTAAAAACATACGAAACCAAACAATGGACGATGAATAATTCATCACCAACAACGACGGAGACAAAGAAGACTTGAATTTTTTATGAGTATCAAGCGTTGTATTATGAGTATCAAGCGTTCTGAGATAACCACAGGATGCAGTGCAATGGGTTTCAAGTTATCCATGGGATATGAAGTGTTTAGTTGAAATTAAAGACTTTGGGAGACTTGAAGAAACTCGAGTGTAATATACAACAGTATGTATTTTTAATGGACTTCATTAGATTTTTTTGGAACGTTTGAGAACTTTTTTAAGTTTTGTTTTATTTTTTCAAATTCTATACACTTTGTATTAATTGTTGCTGCAATAACTGTAATCTATACATTTTTATATTAATTGTTGATGAAATAGTTGTAACCTATACCTTATATAAAATATTTGTCATCTTAAAAGAATGAAAATGATTGCTTGTGTTTGGTTTTAATTGATTATTATATTTTTTTTATTATTATTAAAAAAATGTTAATTGTTTCATTTTTAATCTTTTAACTAATTCATTTGAATAAAAAGTTCTCTAAAGCTTGCTTAATTTAAAATTCAAAAGTAGTCTAAAGCTTGCTTAATTTAAAAAATATAATAAATTAGATATTTTTTTCATTAAAATTATTATTTTTTAAAAATATAATAAATTAAATATATTTTTTTCATTAAAATTAAAATTGATTTTTTATTAAAAAGCCATAATAGAATTAGAATTTTTACAAGAAAAAAGAAAATTAAGTATAATTACTTATTATTAAATATACTTATAATTGAGTTTAAATGCATTTTACCTTTAAAATTGAGTTGGCATTTTCTTTGGTCTTTTAATTAATTTGAATATAGCTTGAATTCAAACATTAAATGCATTTTTAATGTAGAAATTATATTTTCTATATATTAGTGTTAATGTAAAATCTTTTGGAATAATCTCATGAAATTATATTTCTATATATTAGTGTTATAGAAGATTTTGGATTAATCTTATGTTGATATAATTTATTTATTTTAGCTAAGTTTCTTTGAAAAAACGTTTACTATATTTATATGTTATGTGTTAAAAAAGTGTCAACTTGTAATATTGCTTTTGTGAGTAAAATTAAGTACACATTGAAAATGAAATTTACCCACTTAAAATGAAATTTAATGAATGTTTTAAAAGGGTTTGGTACCAAGTATGCAATGGAGAGTTTGAAAAACATGTGGAAAAAAGTAATACTAGTATAATCTAAAACTTAAGAATAATAATGACACATTCACATAATATACCCAAGTTTTACTTTGGAAACCTTAATTGGGAAAACCAGCATAAGTGAAAGTTGCACATCTCTATATCGCATTGTATTAACTCAATCATCCACCATACAAAGAAAAGTATTTTGCAACTTCTATCAACCCCAATATTCTAACATGGTTTATATCACAACCATAATCCCTTAACCATTATTATATTATATTACAATGGGACAAAATCATTGAACAAAATAATACATAGTATACCTGTTTCATTTGACACCGAACCCTTGAAACCTTATCGAAATGTTATGAACTCTACTACAAAGGATACAACACATATCCAAGATTTTTCCACTTGTTGAATAATTTGCAAAAATGGGGGTTAGAGGAAAGCATTTATATAATTAACTGCTAGGGGTAGTAATTCCCATTGATTCTCTACACCAAGAAAACTTTTTGGTACTAATAGATTTTTTCAATGAAACTACAACATTCTTCAACATATCAACCTTTTCCAACAACACTTTGTTTTGTTCAACCATGTCTCTTAAAAATGGTGTTCAACTATCGTGTCTCTAAAATAAAGATACTACACACCCAAATGCTTTGTCTTAGAATGACAAGCATGGTTCTTTGCCATAAAAATTTCACTTGAGTTCTCACAATGTATCCTAATTGATTTTTTAACAAAACCAATACTCTAACATAGTATTTGGAACCATACAACTTCCTTATTATCATGAGAAGTTTCCATGTATTTAGTTTTTGTAGTTGATAGTGAAACTATGACCTACCTCTTACTCATCCAATTGGTTGCTTCACCAAATATACTGAAAACGTGACCACTTGTATATCTTTTGCAGTCAAGATGTATAACCTCGTATGCATCAATAAAACCATGAATATCTAGATCTCTTTTTTAGGTCCATATATTCCTTGGTAACAAATCACATAATATGAAGTGGCATGTAAATATATGAATACCCTCTTTATAGATATCCAATGTTATTTCACTAGTTTTGACAAATACCTACTAAAAAATCCCACTTCATGGGCAATGTTTATTATAGTATAAACCATAAAAGACACCAAATTTCCAACAACATTTTCATAGGGTACATGAGAGTTGTCCTTTACCTCTTTTTGTGTCTTGGGGCATTGATTTGCATATAACTTTACACCTATAAAAATAAGGACCTTTATTGGTTTATGTTCATATTAAACATATGCAATATTTTTTCAACATATTTTCTCCAGTTCAACCAAAGTTTTCTATTTTCTAAGTCTCTTTTAATTTCCATGCTCAAAATAAAATTTGTAGAACCAAGTGTTAGTAAAATATAAAAAAAAATAGAAACAAACAACAATAACAATAAAACACGAGGTTTATGTGGAATGTACCCTTGTATATGTAGGTAAAACCATGAGGCAATGTTGGATTTGATATTTTATCGTTACTTGACAAAACAATTACAATGCTTTCTTATATCTCTCTTATGTTAAAATGTCGGGGGTCGCTCCCCTTTTATACAATACATATGATGGTTCTAGAAGGAAGTGAAATATACTAGAAGGGTCTAGAAATATTTGCTTCTGGGGATTCTTCCCCCAAATCCCTGGAGAGCAAGAGACCGCCCCTACACCCTTAGAGGGGGATCTTGGCATCCCCCCTCTAACCTCCCCACACGCTTGTCACATACGATCAATGTGTGTACCCAGTCAAGAGCTCTGCAAGAAATATATGGAGATATGTATATTGGCTTCATCTCCTAACATTATTTAACTTGAATTCAATATGCAATAAGTTCCTTGCCTATGTTTTCAGCCCGAGTGCCATTTCCCAATGTTGTCTTCATCATATTTTCATAAGGCTGGAGAAATATTGCACCCTTGAAAGTTCTTTGTAGTGACTAGCTTTGTAAGCATATCTGTAGTATTCTCATAAGCATCAATTTTATCCAATAAGGTCCCACACTCTTCCACCATTTTTTAATGAAATGGTACTTAATATCACTATGCTTCGTGTGATTATGAAATGTTGGATTCTTTACTAGAAGTGAATAACACTTTGACTATCATAGTGCAAAGTGATATTCCCTTGCATCATATTGAATTCATACTTCAATCACTCTAGCCATATTGCCTCTTTACTAGCCTGATTTTCTACCACTTATTATGCCCCAATGGTTGATAAAGCCACCACTAGATGCAACTTAGATGTCCAACTAACAACTCCACGAGTAAGAGTGAAAGTATATCATGTAGTAGAATGTTTTCTATCTTTGTCTCCACCAAAATCAGAATCTGCAAAAGCTTTAATTTGTAAATTTGTCGATCTGTAGCAAATGGAAACATCTGAAGCGCCCCTTAAATATATAAGTATTCACTTCACAACATTTCAATGATTCTTACCAAGATTCACCATGATCCGACTAACAACTCCCACTACTTCAGCAATATCCATTATTGTGCTCACCATGGTGAATATGAGGCTCCCTACTACTAAAGAATACAATAAATGAGACATGTTTGTCTTGTTTGCTCCTGTGCTAGGACATTGCTCATAAAACAACTTGAAGTGTGCAGGAAATGGGGTGCTAATTGGTTTTTCATTATGCATATTGAAGCGCTACAAAATATTTTATGTATATGACTTTGACTTAACCAGATCTTCCTACATGTTCTATCCCTATGTATCTTCGCTCCTAAAATTTGATTTGCTGCTCTTAAATCATCCATGTAGTATATATGTCTCGTTTTCTTTGTATAATTTGCTGACATTGACATATGTTACTTTATGCAGGCATCTACTAAGCGATTGGTGCTTGAAGAGAACCCAATCGAGGTTGTTGGTGACCCACCTCTGCCCCCCCCCAAGGTACGTGTATGTCTCGCCTTCTTTGAAAAAGTCATTGTCTGTCCATGTAGTATATATGTCTCATTTTATTTGTATAATTTGTTGGCATTGACATGTATGTTGTACTTTATGCAGGCATCTATTGAGCAATTGGTTCTTGAAGAGCACCCAATCGAGGTTGTTGGTGACCCACCTCTTCCCCCCCCAGGTACGTGTATGTCTCGCCTTCTTTGAAAAAGTCATTGTCTGTCCATGTAGTATATATGTCTCGTTTTCTTTGTATAATTGCTGACATTGACATGTATGTTCTACTTTATGTAGGCATCTACTGAGCGATTGGTGCTTGAATATCACCCAATCGAGGTTGTTGGTGAGCCACCTCTGCCCCCTTAGGTACGTGCATGTCTCGCCTTCTTTGAAAAATTCATTGTCCGTCCATGTAGTATATATGTATCGTTTTCTTTGTATAATTGTTGACATTGACATGTATGTTGTACTTTATGTAGGCATCTACTGAGTGATTGGTGCTTGAAAAGCACCCAATCAAGGTTGTTGGTGACCCACCTCTGCTCCCCCCCAGGTATGTGTATGTATCGCTTTCTTTGAAAAATTCATTGTCCGTCCATGTAGTATATATGTCTCGTTTTCTTTGTATAATTTTCTGACATTGACATATGTTACTTTATTTGCAGGCATCTAGTGATGACCCTCCACCCCCCCCCCCTGGGTACACACAGTTACACTGCCGAGTACCGTGACTTACTCACGCATAGTAAGTAAAAATGTTATGTTTGCTTGGAATTTGAACAAATGTATGTACATAGAGTTGTATTTATTTTTATATCTTGGTAAACTAACTTACAAATTTTGGTTTGTGTGTAGTCTCTGCAAATGAGAATGGATCCTCCTACGGAGCGTTGGGGAACACCATCGAGCAACCAAAAAAGAAAGATAGACTTCTGAAAAGCCACTGATAGCGGCAGTTAAAAGGGGGATAAATAGAATTCATGTATAGGGTGGGTTAATATAATCCATGTATAGGGAGGACACACACATGTATTGTAAATCTCATGGGAAAACTCAACAAAAATTATTCAATTATATAGATTCATCAGAAAGTACAATGTAAATCTCGTATAATTACCCGAGAATAAGATAAAATAGAAACCCCAAGAAAATATGTCTTCAATGTAGCTACTCTTTCTCCCAAGAAAACTTGTGCTTCTGCCTCTACTCATGCGAACTTACTTGAGTGAGATGATGCACCAAATGAGATAGGTGCCACACTATTTATACTAGTCAAAAACTGGAATTTTTACCTTACTGAGCTGACCTGAATTTCCCTAACTGGGCCGACTTGATTGGGGTAGTTTTTCCCATTGTTTGGGGCAGTTTACCCACTAAGTCGACTTGTCCATTTTACATGATTTCTTTTAGGGTTTTTACATAATCAAATACAATATGAATATTTCCCAAAGGAAATACAATAAGAATATATTTTGAAGTTACATTCTTCAACACCATCCAACCATCAAATAATCATGGTGTTCTCATGGATTGCTCACACAAAACGATGAGTGGGTGTTGAGCTATAGGCTTTGGAGCACCTAGACTACAAAGACTCATTATGTTTGAGTTGGTGTTGAGCTATAGGCTCTGGAGCACCCAGACTATCTAGACTTGTTATGAGTAATTGTTGTTGATATGGTGGGCTCTAGAGCATATATACCAGTATATACACCAATGTATATACCGGTATATACACCAGTGTATATACCAGTTTATACATCAGTATATACACCGATATATACACAAGTGTAGATACGGGTATATACACCAGTGTATATACCAGTATATACACCAGTGTATATACCAGTATATACACTGGTGTATATATACTGGTATACACCAGTGTATATACCGGTATATACACCATTATATACACTGGTGTATACCGGTATATACACCATTATATACACTGGTGTATACCGGTATATACACTGATGTATATATCGGTATATACACCAGTGTATATACTGGTGTATACATTGGTATATAAATCGGTGTATATACTGGTGTATACATTGCTATATAAACTGGTGTATATACCTGTGTATACACTAGTGTATACACCAGTGTATATATTGGTATATGCTGACGTATATACCGGTATATACATTGGTGTATATATCGGTATATACACTAGTGTATATACCAATGTATACACCAGTATATACACCAGTGTATACACCTGTTTATATACCAGTGTATACACCATTGTATACACCAGTATATACACCAATGTATATACCGATATATACACCAGGGTATATATTGGTATATACCCGCAGCTGCATATATACAAAATTTGTTGCGCATATACAGAAACTTTCGTATATATATGTGTGCGTATCCGGAAACTTTCGTATATATATGCGCTGCGCATTTACGGAAGCTTCCGTATATACGCAACATCTTCCATATATACCTTGCACTGTTGCGCATATACGGAAGCAGTTGCGCATATACAAAAGCTTCCGTATATACGCAATTGCTTCCGTATATGGGCAGCTTCCGTATATGCGTAGCTTCGGTATATGCGGAAAGCATATACGGAAGTTGTTGCACATATACGGAATCTTCCATATATGCACAGCGCATATACAGAAGTCGTTGTGCATATACAAAATTTTTGCATATATGGAAGCTTCCGTATATGCGCAGCTTTCGTATATGTGTTGTACATATATGTAAGCTTCGGTATATGTGCAATAGTCATTGAAGAAGTAGGTGTTGATTCTTGTGTGCAAATCATCACGGGCAATGCACCTATTTGCAAGGTTGTTGGCATGATTGTGGAAGCTAAATATCCACAGGTATGTGATTGTTAATTTACTCATTTATTTGAAATTTTGAGTTGTTTGTAACTTAGTTGTAGTCATGTAGAGTCTAGGAGTCTAGACTCAATGACTCATTTATACTTTCTTTTATTGATCTTACAGGTATTTTGAAGGCCTTGCATTGTCCATTCTTTGAATTTAGCACTAAAATCTATTGCTTCAAATGTGCCATGGATTGGCAACTTATTGAGGATGCACGCCATATTTATAACTTTGTACAAAACCACACCAATGCCCTCAAAATCTACAAAGAGTACACACATCTTTCATTGTTGAAGGCTGTAGATACTCGGTTTGCTTCCTCATTCATCATGCTCAAGAGGTTGAGAGAGGTCAAAACCGCTCTTGGGTCCATGGTGATTTCAGAGTTTTGGGCTTTTTGGAGAAAGTCGGATCAGAGTGCTTCACAAAAGGTGAAGGGCATAGTATTAGATGATGGTTGGTGGAATAGGGTAGTCCTTAGCATCAAGATCATGAAGCCAATCATTTCTTTGTTGCGGTTTGCAAACACGGACCAACCCATCATAGGATATGTTTATGAGGGGTGGGATTCCATGATTGAGTCCATGAGGACCATTGTTATGGAGAATGAGTGTGATGAGTATGAGACATCGACAGAGAACTTATGGTCCATCATACAGGGCATTCTTCTCTCTAGGTGGGATAAGAATTGCACACCTTTGCATTGCTTGGCCCACTCATTGAGCCCCAGGTTCTACGCTCAGGATTGGCTCAGTGGTGGGTCAGGGCCCTCATCTAGAGTCCCTCCTCACATGGATGGAGAGATCTCAGAGGGGAGGAAGATAGCATTTAGACGACTACTTCAGGATAGAGACCACCTTGACGCGGTGGAGGAGGGATTTTATGAGTTTTCCAGTGGCCCTGGGATATTTGGAGGATATGAGGTGGTTAGTGACACGGGGGTTAAGAAACCCTTGTTTGGTGGACAACTCATGGGGCAACATGCCCTCTTCTACAGAAGATAGCCTTGAGGGTCCTCTATCAAGTTACTTCATCCTCTTGTTGTGAGAGGAATTGGAGCACATATGGGAACTTGTACAATGTGAAGAACAACAGGCTTGAGTAGTCCAGGGCAAAGATGATGGTGTATGTGCACTCCAACCTTCGTCTTATTTACAGGAAGAGGGAGGAGTGGGAGAAGGGAAAGACACAGATGTGGGATGTATTTCATGATGCGATGGGTTTGGACAACAGTACTGAGTTGGAATTAGCCAACATGGATCTTAATGATCCAGTGCTAGAGCTGGCCACTTTTGATGAGGGTGATCATATGGAGGGGTCATCTTCCACACCAGTAGATGGAGTTAGTCAGATTGGCAGAGAGGAGGAGGAGGAGGAGGAGGAGGATCAAGGCAGTGATGAGTTTGTTGATTCAGGCATGGAGGACTATTGAGTCATTGACAGATGGGATTCTTCCATCTTGATCCACCCCTTTTTTGTATTTACTATTAGACTACTAGACTATTAGTCTATTTGTCATTTTCCAGTGCCCAGTGGCATTCCGACATGCATCTATGTGTCTCATTGTGATTTGTGATTGTGAATGACAAATGTGTTGTGATTTGTGAATGATCTAATTTCTATTGAATATTTCATATTTATAATTGTAAATGTAATTTCTATTGAATATTTGTAATTGTAAATGTTAAATTTTATTGGATCTATATGTCTATATTTTTAAATTTTAATATATTTTTAAAAAATATATGTGTATATAAAACGTGTCCTACGTGTCCTGAATCCAGGAGTCACCGTGTCCTATGGGGACACTCGAATTTTGGGGACACTCATGTCTCGTGTCCTTGTGTCAGGTGACTTAGGTGGTAAAGGGAATATATTTTATTATGTTATGAAGATGGGTGGTTGGGAGGAATGAGTGTTACCCTCCCCAACTAGGTTCAATTCTTGTAAGTGACATGATGCTCTTGTTGAGCCCCTATGTATTGACTATGTAAATTCGGCCATACCTCGATTCTTCGAAATAGCAGGTGTTATGAAGGTAAGTTAATGATAAAATAATGCTTCAAATTATATTTTTAGTTCTTTGTTATTATTTTTTAAGGAGAAGGATTTTCCTTTTTTGTTGCAAGAGGTTTCCATTATCATTGCACTTTGTGAATTATATTGATGCTCATTTCTATAAACATTGGTTGTCACATAAAATATAGAAATCGTGTTGCCATTACTATAATCTTCATGCATGCCCAGGGCCCTATGAATATCATGTATTTCCTTGAGGCAATTCCCATGATTCCCAAGGCCCTCCATGGCCCAGAAACCCAAAGGTGTGTCAAAATACTCTCAATACAACCATATATACAAGGCCCAAAATAGACCAAGGATTGGTAGTTATAACCAATCTACAAAAAAAACTAAAACTTACTTGTATTGGGAAGGAAATGGGGCTCATTCTCTCTATTGCATGTTCCAAAATTGAATGGATAGAAAATACATAAGCTAGACCATTTGAAGCCTAAAAATATATATAAGTCAAGAGTATCTTATAATAACCAACAAAACACAAAGAATGACATAGCGCCCAAAAACAAACAAACTTAAAAAGGGAAGATGGAACCAAAGCATATAAAGGTGATAGACATCAAAATGACATCTCTACATTAAAAAATTAAATAGTAAATAGTAAATACTTAATATTTTGATTTCAAAATAACATCTCTACATTAAAAAGTTAAATTAAAAAATTAGGCATATATAATATATAAAAAAATAACATCTCTATATTAAAAAGTTAAATTAAAAAAAAGGCGTATATAATATATAAAAAAATAAAACTTTAAACTTAAAAAATTAAACCCTGATTTACTTCAATGCAATAATTTTAAAAATAATTAAAATTTTGTAAATAATTGTATTAATTAATAAAATAAACCTAAAACCAATATAACTCCATATCGACCAACTACTCCATATCAATATCCGGACTTCCACCTGGTGCTCTGTTTTTTAGGAAAATTGCTTCGATTACCAAAAGCTTTTTATCTTCTTGACAGTCTAAAAGAATTTTTTAAGAAAAATCATAAAACTTCAAACAAAGAGAAAACAAGAAAAACTTGTGAAGGGTTTAACCAGCATTAAACTAAGATTTTTCATTCGCTACAACTTGTTTCTTCCATCTCCATCGCTATTTCGTGGACAGGCTTGCCTTGGATACTCTCTCTGAAATCATAAAGTGAGGTGCAGAATAGACAATTGTTATTGAAACTTTTAGAGTTCTGGCTCAAGCAAACAACACAGATAGCGTCGTCGTTTTTAAGCTTGTCTCCCAATCCCTCGTTTTTTATCGAAGTACTAGGTAATTATTCTCCTCAATCATAAGAACAGGGCTTGAAATTGTATCATGAGCTGCCCACACAACTTCACCAGGTTCCTGGAAAACCCAAAAACGCAGTTGATCGAATGTCTCATATATCCCATTAAGAAAACAGCATGGGGACTCTTACATGATACAAAGGAACTGCCATGATAGAAATCACAATTCGATACCGATCTTACCAAGCCTACAGATACAGAGATTGAGTTATAAAGCATCCACTCGCATGACTACCTATTATCTCAAATTCAATAACTAGGGCGAGCTTGATGTTTCCTGGTATTCCAAACCAAATCTCTGGGCCAGAAGTTCTGCCGCCAACCTTTTTCACAAGAAGATAGATGTATGCAACCACGAATTGACAATAAGATTGTCTTCAAGTAAAAATACGATCTTTTGATGCCACCAAAACCTGTAACTTTCCTGCTTGAAAGCCTATTTTCTGCGTTGGTAGAGTAGAGAGGGGCCGAATGAAAAGGGCCATAAAAAAGGCCGGTCATTGAGCGCGGGTTGTATCAAAATTCAAAATTCAAATTCCAGTGACAACTGGAGGATGAGACAGGTGATGGCATGCACATGCATAGCATGTATGATACGCATGGAGATGGTGCACTGGCGGATGAGACAGGCGATGGAATGTTCATGCATAGCATGTATGATACGCATGGAGATGGTGGCCGGCAGGCCTGGAATTTGACGGCCCAGAGAACGTTTTTTCCATTTTAAAACGTATTTTACAGGTAGCCGTGGGTTGAGCCCGTCACAGGTGACAGGTTTGAAATTATTTGGAACGTAGATTTGACGTCCACTCATTTAGATCCCCCGTCAGAAATTTTAATACCTATCTGATTCCGTTGAACAAACTAAACACCGTAATTTGAAGGGTTGAACTTGGAAACATGAAATTCCTGCCAATTTCTTCATCTTGTCACTGCATTAATGAGTACTATATGAAGTTCCTGCAGAATCCTGCCAATCTCTTTGCCACAGAAATGATTCCCTTAAGTTGGACCCAATTCTTTATGGAAAACAGGTGGCGTCCACCATCATAAAGAAATGATTCGTACCCAATCCGTTGTGAAAATTAGGATGGACCCAATTCTGTATGCAAAACAGGTGGCGTCCACCAACAAAAAGAGATCGTTCGTATTCAATTCATTGTGGAAATTAGGAAGCATCAACTGACAAAAGAAGCAAGTGGGAGCCAACTGACAAAAGAGCATGCGCAGCCTTACACTATTTAAGTCTGCTCCAGAGACCTTTACAGTACGAAGCAGTTCAATGGCATTCCACCCAGGCCTCTGGAGCAGACTTAAATAGTGTAAGGCTGCGCGTGCGTAAGATGCAGGACGTTGGCTCCCACTTGCTTCTTTTGTCAGTTGATGCGGAATGCCATTGAACTGCTTCGTACTGTAAAGGCCTCTGGAGCAGACTTAAATTCCAGGCCTGCGTCTTGCCTTTCGTCATGGCTCACCCAAACTTACGTCCACCAAAATTTGATGTAATGTACACAACATCTTATTAAAAAATTCAATTCCTGATAATAAAAAAAATGAGGGATCGAGATTGATCTGTCTGTTTCCAAATGTAAAATAATGATTTAAGTTATTTTATTTCTATTATCCATATAAGAGAATCCCAGGATCTGCTCTGCACCAGAAGGCTGGCATGAAGAAAATGCAATGAGTTGCTCCGGATTGGAAACAAAGTGTTACAGCCTCGAGCTGAAAGAGAAAAGAGGATTCAGGAAAGAGAAAAGAGGATTTGAAAATCGGTTAAGAAAGGAATTGGTAATAGTTTTTAGTCAAAATAAATTGACAGTCTATGACCTTGCATAAAACGTTAAATGACAGGTACCCAAAACATGTACCGGTCATCAAATTTCCAGTTGACAGGCACTTCTAATTTGAAATTCCAGGCCTGATTGCGACTTTTCACAATTTTTGTCTCCTGGACCTGAGTGGAATCGATATGTACAGCCATGTGATAGATAGCTTGATGATTCTTTGGAAATGTTACCCAATGATGTGATTACCTGAAGCTGTAAAATAGTATAGCAGGTTCTCGCATGTTTAAATATTAGCATTATGAAAATAACATGGACTTTTCAGTTCTCTTTACAATATTTGATGGCACTATATTCGATGTTTCTTCGTATAATTAACACGTCATTGAATTCATTTTATATAAAAGTATCATAGACGTTATCTCTCCTTTGATCATATTTACAGGGAACAAAACTATGATGTGGAAAGGTTGCTCAAAGAAGCTCTGGTTGGTGTGGAAGGCTTCCTTCTTGTGGAGGAATTTCTAGAAAATGCTTTAACTTTTCACAGCTTGCTTGGATATTTGGGCTTAGTGCTTCTAGCCTTGTGGTTATGTTTGGCTTGATTGGTTCTTCGTTTTATGCTTTTGTGAGCAGGATTGTCTCGTTTTATGTTTGGCAGGATTGGTTCTTCGTTTTATGCTTTTTGTACTTGAGTCTTCCAGGTTGATGTTAGCTTCGCTTTGGCACTAGGATATTATTTTCCTCATGAAGGACAGTTGTTTAGTTTTTTTTGTACATATTGATTTTGAATGAATAACAAAATTACTATTTTTTTCATTTGAAAAAAAAGTATAATAGACTTGTTAATGCTATGGGAAATGTATGGTTGCACCATTAGTGGTTCCTCCCTGCATACCATGTGCATCAATGGGATTGATTTAAATTATAAATATTGAACACCATTATTACTGATTTAAATTGTAAATGTTCAATAACACCACTACTAGTGATATTATACATCATAAGAACACCATAGAACACATATAATAAATATGATTCCCCCACTTTCTCAATATTCTTTATAATATTAGGTGGCACCATACATGGTGCCTTTAGGCATTATAAGTGCACAATTTAGGCATTATAAGTCCACAATTGAGATCTTTTTATATACAAAAAAAATAAAAATAAAAAAATCTTAGGCTTATCAATGCTCTATGAAAAGTATATAGCTATAGTTTGTAGTGCCTCCATGCATACCAAGCACACTATAGAAAAAAATTCATGTAATCAATAGAGATTCCCTCATAGGATTCATATGGTCTTGTGATTTGAATTGTGACAAATTATCTTCTATGGTGAATAAATTGCATAGCTTGAAGCCATATAAATAAGGTGACTTTACACCTAACATAACATCCTTCACAAAATAAATATCATCTTTTTTAAAATCCATGGGACAACACCTTTTTTAAAAGACCAAGAGGGATTGATCCCTCCTCTCTTTTATTTTCTTGGCCAATATTTCTTTTTAGTATTTGAAAATAATATATTTCCTAAAACCCAATGTGTCACTTTTTTCAATGACATGTACCTCAAAAAATAAAAATAAGATGAAATATTTTTGAATATATGCATAAGGTATAGTAAGTGGGAAATATTAAGATGCTCCCAATATGGAAGTTCATAAAATATAAATTTCATTTTCATCTCAATGGAGATTTTCTCAATCATATGTGTTAAAAAAATCAAGATAATGGAACATAGGTTCCTCATTTGAATGAAAAAATTATGGGATTTCCTTCTCCTTATCAATGTCACATTCCCTAAGCTAATCTATTAGCTACAATATTTCAATCCTCTAGGTTCTATTTAGTTTACCCTTCAAAGTAGATTGTACTATTTTACAGGGGTGGTCTTCTAAATGGAATACCCTTGATAGTCATACACTAGCTTCCATAGGTGGTTGAACCACCCATCCTTTATAGTAGGTCCACAACATACAATATACCCTTTTGTTGCAAGATTTGTGATGTTATAGTATTAAAAAACATGTTAGCACCAAAGAATATAGCCGCCTAAAATTAAATATGTCTTGAATAACATTACTAATATAAAAAAATCAACATGCTTATCATGACAAACTTTGAGTGTTAAATAATTTTATATAGTGTATGCACATATTCTATTAAACATAAAATAACTCTCTGATGATATAGGTCTTGACATATCATATACATATACCCCTTATTATAATTAGTTCAATTCATAGACCAATGGTTGGATGTAGAAATCAATTATCTTTATTTGTCTTTTATTAGGGGCTATAAGAGCCCACATAATATGTACATTTTTCATTGACAATAATGGGGGGATATTGTCATTGATTACTACCACTGGCCAAATATAATAATTTGTACTTTGGAGGGAATAAAAATTAACTCCATCCATGTCTATGCTCAATCAAAGGCTTCATACTTCATCCTTGAATTTACCAGGCCATGTATCCTCTATATGCTTCATGGCTATTGAAATTTATAGGATCCAGATAACTCTTGGATCACTTATGTGCTAGGCATGGCACACCTGCAACATGACTAATTCTTTTTAATGAAAGAGACTTTGAGTCATTGGGATTATATGCCTGTGAATTAATATATTATAATGAGGACCATGTGACTTTCCTCTTTTTTTAGTTTATGGTAGCTATCATGTGCACATTATGGACATATATATTCATTTGTGTATTTTCATACGTATAAAATGTATTCATTTAGACAAGTGTTATACGATATGTACTCAACACCCATTTTTTTAGCAATTGCTTTTCCCTGTCCATGATTTGAAATGGATCAATATTTATTTGTCATCTCTTTTGGTGCATTCTATGTGGAGATATTGGATCAATTGGCTTGTAGGGTCTATTATAGGGGCAAGTATTACTTTAAAGATATGGGATCCAAAACATTTTGATGCTTGTTTAAAGGATTAAACATTGTTTTAAAAGTCAAAAGTCTAAAAAAATATTTCATAATCACTTGACACTATTAGACACTTTAAGATCCGTCTAAAGGTTCAAATATCACCTCAATTAGAGCTTGAATGAGGAATTTACACCTCCCACAAGTTGACCTATCATGTTGACCATCATGCTACGAAGTAGATTCCACATCATCTCGATCATTACCCCCAGATGTGGATCTAGTGATGTGTGGAATTTGAAAAACATCTATAGGGTCTCAAACCATAACCCTAACTGGGAGTTGCATTAAAAAAACCCCTAAAAACTAACCCTAGATGGCTATCAGGTCATTGTCAAATACTAGGCCATTAGAAGAAGAAGGGGTTCCATTCTTGTGGTATTATTGTATTGTTCCATAGCTAAGCAAGAGCTTGTGAGTGGATATTAGAGTGCAAAAGGGGAAGTAGAAAATCCTATATTATCCATACATGCCACAATGTCATAGGTAACTCCATAGAGAGTACCACTTTTTTGGTATGTGTATTGCATATTGGAAAAGAAAAGACAAAGGTACAATCCTCAGTTCTAGCTGG
Source organism: Larix kaempferi (assembly GCA_027924585.1). NCBI lineage: Eukaryota > Viridiplantae > Streptophyta > Pinopsida > Pinales > Pinaceae > Larix > Larix kaempferi. The sequence continues at coordinate 61,935,426 of BSBM01000370.1, read as the reverse complement.
GTGTTTCACCATAGTGGGTCTTCCCAAGGTATATCTATGGCATTTGTTTGGATGTGTGGATGTGTTATTTTCATTTATTTATTTTCCTTTAAATTTCAATTTATTGTAGCATTTTATATAATTAAGCTAACACTATGAATCTTTTATCTTCATTAAACATTGCATATCTAAGAGTTCGTATAAAGTTGTAAGATCTATTGCGACAATTTGTTCCAAATTATGTAATATCCACAATAGTTTACAAGTTATATTTCTATTAAAGAGGTTATCTTTGGGGTTTTCTAGGAGATTTCAGGATCTAGGAGTTGGAAGAATAAAGAGAAAATTCTTCAAACCGTAGCCATGGTGGATGAGTCCAGTGAAGAATTGAGGGGTGAATTGTAATATCCACAATAGTTTACAAGTTATATTTCTATTAAAGAGGTTATCTTTGGGGTTTTCTGGGAGATTTCGGGATCTAGGAGTTGGAAGAATAAAGAGAAAATTCTTCAAACCGTAGCCATGGTGGATGAGTCCAGTGAAGAATTGAGGGGTGAATTTGAAGAGAAATTTACGAATATGGAAATATAATTCATTGCACTGAGATGCGCTTTCTACATCCCAAAGTGAATGAGATTCGTCACATTTGTCACAGTCATGTGTCACATGTTGGATCCAAAAACTAAATATCTAAAACCTAACACATGTTGGCTCCATCCCAAGCAAGATAAGGAGATGACGAAAATCTTCCACATCAAGATTTAGGTCAAAATGGATGAGGTGCATGGTTTATTGATTTTGGTTCATAGGACAATCTCATGGAAAAAGACATTGTAAGTCATTGTGGATTGGAATTTCATGATCATCCTATCCGCTACTGATTGGGATGGATAAATAAGGATGCATAGATTAGGGTCACAAAATAGTGTAAGATTAAATTTTATGTAAGTGTAGATTATATTGATTAAGTGGAGTTAGATGTAGTACCACTTGATGTTTGTGGTGTAGTGTTTGGTGTAACACTTGATGCTATCATTTTGAAATGTTCAAAGGTGTAGTATTTAACTACCCTACATATGATAATAAACTTTATTCCTTTGTTCAAGCTATTAAGAAATGGAAGCACTATTTAATGGGTAATGAACCCATCATTTCACATTGATCACCAACAACTGGAGTATTTGTATACTAGATCAGTGAGCTATAGAAATCTTAGCACTACAAAACTAGATGGTATTTTTACTACAATTCCATCTAATCATAAAATAGAAGAAGGGTAGTACAAACAAGTTGGAACACATGCTCTTAAATCCACCTACAACCACAACCACAACTTTGGGTTCTCTTATGCATACGGAGCCTTTTACCCATGAGGCATACAAGGTTGAATACATAGAAATGAGGACTTCAAGGAGGATTTCAGTAGCTACAAGGCCAATTCCATCCACAAGAAGGTGACAATGAGGCTGACTATCATCTCTGGGATGGATTACTCTACAAGTTATACAACCTCTGTGTTCCTAAAGGTGAGAGATTGCAACTTATCAGTAAGGATAACACCTCCATATTTGGAAGGAATTTTTTGGTGTTGGGAAGTTAGCTTCCATCTTACAAAGGTGCATTTATTGCCCTAGAATGCGTTAAATTTTAGCTCGATTTATTATAGGATGCATACTCTTAAATCCCAGTAATAGGAAGAAAGGTATATAAAATTCATTACTTATACCTCCTATACCACGGGTGAGCATTCTCATGGATTTTATGGGTGGTCTATGAAGAACTAGGAAGGGACATGACTATATATTTGTGGTAGTTGATAGGTTTAGTAAGATGTGCATTCTCGTGGCTTGTACAAAAACCATCAAAGGACAATAAGATTTATGATTTTTCTTTGAAAATGTTTGGGTGCACTATGTGATACCATGAAATATCATTTAGATAGATATAGAAGATTTCTTAGTGCCTTTTGGACTACAATTTGGGAGAATATGGACACTTTGTTGAAGAGGTCTAGAGAATTCCATCATCAAACATACATGTAAATAAAAGTGATGAACAAGACATTGCTTCATATTTTAAGGGGTTATGATTAGAAGCATCCAAATATATGGGATGAGAATTTGATATACATCTAGCACTCTTATAACAAAGTATTCCAAACGTTTGTTGGAAAGTCTTGTTTTGAAACTTGTTTTGGATATCTACTACCTTCACCTATAGTATGTTGTATATGGACAAAAGGGGGAGTTATGGAAGACACCATAGGTGAAGGATTAAGATATGTAAAATCCATTGATAAGATAAGGAAAATTCATATGTACATGTATGGGAGACATTGAAGAAGTCATAGAAAAAGTACAAGGCTAGACATGACAATCAAAGGGTTGAGAAAACATTCAAGGTGGGAGACATATTTTGTTTGCACTTGAATAAGGAAAGATTAGAATTTCTTAGTAAGACTATTAAGGAACTATGTTGTGGTCCTTTTGAAGTGTTGTAGAAGGTAGTATATAATTCCTACATACTCAATATACCCCCATATATGTGCACGTACTCAATAGTAAATGTGGAAAATATAAAACTCTTTGAACCATCCATGTTGGACTAGGAACCTAAGCATGTCTTACCTTCTATGAGGACTTGGCACTAGAAGATAGGGAAAATTAATTAGAATAAACATCTTTACAAAATAAATCTAGAATGACCAAATAAGGACAACATGAACTTTGGCAAGTTAGGTTGAAATGACAACTTCTAGGCAAGGCTAAATGGTACTCTAGGGAGAAGGTAGAGAAAAAGTTTCCTTGCCACGTTTAGTAAAATAATTTGGGGTCTGAAATCCTCCAAAAACGAGGAGGTATGCTCTGATATGGAACAATATATAATTTTTCATATATTTTGGTGCTTTATGGGTGGAAAGATTGGATCAATTAGCTCATAGGGCCCATTTTAGGGAAAGTATTACGTTGTTGATTTGGGTTCCAAAAGCTTCCAAGGATCGTTTGAGGGAATTAATGATGTTATTGGGGGTCAAAAGTTTACAAACATAATTTATACCCCCTAGATTGTTTTCTTCATGTCGACATACCTCCAACAACCCAAATATTACCTTAATCGAAGTTCATATGAGGAAGCTATTACTCCTACAAGTTAACATATCCTATTGACCATCATGGTATCAAGTGGATTCGATGCAGCTTTGATTACCCACAAACGTGTATCTAGTGATGTGTGGATTTTCAATAAAATTCCATATGGTGAAAAAACCTATCCCGAATTGGGAGTTGAGGCATAGAAAAACACCCTAAAAATAACCCTAGATGGATATTATAACATTCTATTCTATTGCAAGGTATTATTGTATTGTTCAATAGTTGAGAAAGAGATAGGGAATGGATATTAGAGAACAAAAAATGAAGTAGGATATCCTATAGTATCCATACAGACCGCAATGACATGGGAAAATCCATAGAGAGTACAACTTGATTTGTATTTTCATTTCATACTGGAGAAGAAAAGAGCAAGGCATAGTCTTAACTTCTAGATCGGTTTTTCCCTATAGTTGGTTTTCCAAGGGTATATCTTGTGTTATTGGTTTTCATGTGTAGATGTGTTAATTTTCTCTATCTATTTTCCTTTAATTTTCATATTATTTTATAATTTTATGGAAATAAGCTAACACAATGAATTTGAAATATTCAGTAAATAATGCATAACTAAGAGTTTGCAAAAAATGGTAAGATCTATTGCGATGAACTATTCCATTGGAATATCCATGTTAGTTTATAGATCACATTGGTATCATACAAATTTTCTTCGGAGCTTTGTGAGAAATTGTTACTAGTATCTGAGTGTTGGTAGAATAAATAAAAATTATTCCAACCCTAGCCATGGCATATGTGTTCAGTGAAGAATCAAGAGGTGACTATGAAAAGCAATTTATGAAGATGGAAATACAAGTCTTTGATATCTCACATCTATCTAACCTCATGGCGGATATGGAGAGAAAGTTTGAACCTTTTGGTGAGTTTGAAAGATCTATATTGGAGGAAAGACCACGCAAGAAATTTAGGGACACTAAAAACCTACAAAAGGAGATGAAAAATTGCTACAGAAAGAAAAAACAAATTCTAGCAGCAACAATTCCTCCGAGTCACTATTTAAAATGGAAGTGAAAGTGGACATCAAGCCCTATCAAGGTCATACCAATGATATTAACTTGAATCAGTTCTTGCAATAGTTAGATGTTTATTTTAGTGTCCATAACATAGAATAGGAGAAAAAGAAAACATTTGCTCGATTGAAGTTGGAGAGAAATTCCCTAACTTGGTGGGTAAACCACATGGAGACACTTAGGCTAGAGGGTGATCCATCAATAACTAAGTAATAGGACTCTAAATCCCTCATTAAGTTCCAATTTTACCATATTGGGTAGGAAAAAAACCAATGGATCTATTGGAATTACTTTCGGTGAGGAAAGGACAAAGTGTACAAGAGTACGCCACACAATTTAGAAAAATGGCCATTATGTTGGGTGTATTCCCGAAGAACATAGCTTTACTTATGAAGTGTTTTGTTTGTCTCCATGGTCATTTTAGAAGGTGAGTGATGCTATTCAATCCGATAAATATTAATGAGTCATGTTTCTAGGAACAATATCAAGAGAATATGGACATGAAGAAAGGGAATCTAGGTAATTCCAAGAAGAAACAACACCTAGATACTTTCAAAGATGGGGAGAAGAAAGGGAAAGTAAAACATAAGTAGACTATAGCCATGAAACATAGGTGCAAGGACATGAAAGAACACTACAATCATTGCAACATTGATGGTCACATTGAAGACAAGTGTTGGAAGCTAAATCTAGAGATAAACATAAAGAGGCACAACAAGGATTCCAAGAAGAAGAACATTCCATCCATGGATTCAAGCAATTAGGTAGAGACTATCTCAGATGTAGATGAGTATATTTTCTCAACTATAGTGAAAATGGATGTTAATCTAAGTAGCCTCCATCCCTAGGAAGAGAAGGTGATGACGAAACTATTACACATCAAGACCAAGGTAGATGTTCCATTTGAATTTGGTTCATAGGACAATCTCATAGTAGAATATATGGTAAGTTAGATTTTATTGGAAGCTTATGATCATCATATATCCTACCCATTGGGATGGGTAAATAAGGATGCATAATTCAGGCTCACAAAACAATGCAAGATTAAATTTTCTATAAATGCAGACAATATTGATGAAGTGAAGGTAGATATAGTACCACACAATGTTTTTGGTGTAATGTTTGAATCCCCCACATGTATATGAGGGACAATCTTCACCAATAGAGAAAAACAATACCTCTTAATAAAGGATGGGAAATTTTTCATCATTAATATTCACAAAGGTAAAACAAATATCTCTCTTGGGTAAGTGACAAAGAAGACAAGAATATGATTACTTCAATTATAAATTTTGTACTTATTTTCTTAATACATAATCAACAAGAAGTGGAATCACTAAAAGTAATGCCATGTTTGGAGGGATGTCCTAACAAGAAAAACATCGGTTGGAGAATATTTTGAAGGAATATAGAGAAAAAATATTATCCTAAAAAGAAACCTCCTAAGAGTGAAGTGGAGTATGAGATACAACTTTTGCTTGAATATTCTCCATTGGCAAGAATATTCAAGCAATAACTATATTCTTGGATTGTTTATATAGTCCAATAATTGGACTGTATAGATAGTCCATTATGAAAGTAGAAGAAGTGAAGAAGAAGTATTGGCAACCATTGGAGCAGGGAGTAATCCAACCAAGTACCTCACTTTTGGGTCAACTATAATCATAATACCTAAGAACAATTGGAATTGTAGGATGTGTATTAACTACAAAGATCTGGATAAGACCACCCTCAAGAATCAATACCATCTTCCCAAGAGCGATGGTTTTCTAGATCAATTGTAGCATGTCAGGTGCTTCACCATGTTGGATGTCAAATCAAGATAAAACCAGGTAGGAGTGAAGGAAAAATACTCTTGGGATACCACCTTTAATAATAGTAAAGGCCTATATGACTGGTTAGTAATTCCTTTTCGTTTGTGTAATTCACTAGCTATGTTTATGTGTTTGAAGTATGATGTATTGTGTCCTTTTATAGATTCATTTGTAATAGTGTATTTAGATGATATATTGGTTTATAATTCTACCTCGTGACACCATCTTACACATCTCAAGTATGTGTTAGTGACCCTAAAAAAATATTAAATGTTTGCAATCCTTAAGAAATGTGAATTTTCTCAGTAGTATTTGGCGTATTTGGGGTATGTAATTGGTGGAGGAGAACTTAAGATTGATCCTACAAAGATGGTGGCCATCACTAAGTGGCCAACTTGTACAAATGTCACTAAATTTGGGAGATTTTGGTGGGTAGAAAAATATCTTCAGAACTTCATAGCTTCCTATTCAAACTATGGATGCACCTGTCCTTGCTATAAAAACCAAATAACAAGGTTTTCCAATGGTGAAAGAATCAATAGAATCCTTTGAACAACTGAAATGAAATATTAGTCAAGCACAATTTATCTCATTACCCAACTTCTTGAAGTATTTTTAATTGAATACAAACACAACTGGGAATGCTATGGGAGCGGTTTTGATACAAGGAGGAAGACTATCATTCTAAAATGTTCCATGGAAAATTATTGGAGTACCATAAACATGAAAGGAACTCTATGCCTTGGTTCAAGCTGTTAAGAAATGAAAACACTATCTAATGGTCAAAAAGACCACCGTTAACATTGATCACCAACCACTAGTGTATTTGTAGGCCGATATTAATCCACAACAATATCGACATTGTAAGTGAATGTGATATTTACAACAATCACATCTAATAATCAAATACAAGAAAGGTAGTACAAACACGTTGGTAGACATGATCTCAATGCCACCTCAAACCAAGATCACAAATTTTGGGACTCTTATGCATATGGATGCTTTAACTTATTATGCATACAAGTATGAATACACAAAATATGAGGACTTGAAGGAGGTATTTTAGTAGCTACATGGCCAATTCCATCTATAAGAAGGTGGCAGCAAGGTTGACTATCATACCGAGGATGGCTTGCTCTACACTCTAGAAAATCTCTGTGTTCCTAAAGGTGAGATATTGCAAAATAGGATCAGTCCTCCAAAGTGGCAAGGAATTTTGGTGTGGGGAAGCCAACTTCCAACTTACAAAGGTATATTTATTGTCCTAGAATGCAAGAAGATGTAGATTGGTTTATTAGAGGATGCATGCTCTATTCTACAAGTAGGCCCATTAATAGGAATCAAGGCATATATGATACCGTGCATGTACCTATTAAATCATGGGGGAGAATATCCATGGATTTTGTGGGTGGTTTAGGACCGGGAAGGGACATGCCCATATATTTCTGGTAGTTCACAAGTTTAGTAAGATGTGCATTTTCATGGCTTGCACAAAGACCATCAAAGGAAAAGAAGCAACAAACATGTTCTTTGAAAAGGTTTGTGTGAACTTTGGGATACTAAGAAGCATCATGTTAGATAAAGATACCAAATTTCTCAATTCCTTTTGGAATACACTTTGGGAGAATATGGACACTAAGAGTAAGAGGTCTATAGATTCCCATCCATAGATATATGGGTATACATAAGTAGTGAATGGGACATTGGTTCAATTTTTGAGGGGTTATAATCAAAATCATATAAATATCTAGGATGAGGATTTCATATACATCCAACACTCTTATAATAGAATAGTCAACGCTTCCATTGGTATGTCCCCCTTTGAAACTTGTTTTGGAGATCTACCACCTTCACCTCTATATGTTGTATATGGAAAAAAGGGTGGAGTGATGGGGGAAACCACAATTGAAGCATTAATAGGTGAAACTTTCATTGATAAGATAAGGAAAATACATTTTCAAGTATAAGATACATTGAAGAAGTCACAGGAAAAGTACAAGGCCATACATGACCAATAGAGAGTTGACAAAACATTAAAGGTGGGAAACAAAGTTTTATTGCACTTGAATAAGGAGAGACTACAAGGTCCTGGTATGGAGACCAAAACAATGTGTTGTGGTGATTTTAAAGTGTTGAGAAAGGTAGGAGATGAATCCTATAACTCAATATACCCCCATATATGTGCATTTACTTAGCAGTGAATGCAAAAAATATGAAACTCTTTGAACCATTCATGTTGGTCTAACCTTCTATAGAGGAATTAGCACCGGAATATTAGGCATAGTTAATATAAGATACAATTTTGCAAAATATATCTAGAACAACTAGACAAGGATTGTATGAACTCTAGCAAGTTGTGTTGAAAGGACAACTTCCATGCAAGGGTACAAATGATACTCCAGGAAAAAGGTAGAGGAAAATATTTTAGTAAAACATGTTGGGGACCAAAAGCATCCTAAAATGGAGAGGTATTCATATCCAAAATCGTATCAATGTATTATTTGCCATCTATTTTGGTGCATTTTGGGTGCAAATATTGGGTGAATTGACTTGTAGGGCCCATTTTAGGGTTAGGTCTTACTTTGGAGATTTCGGGCCCAAAAAATTTTGAGTCCCATTTGATGGATTGAATGAATTTTTGGGGGTAAAATATTTACAAAAATCATTCATAACCCCTTGACATTGTTCTAGATTCTAAGATATTTCCAATGATGCAAAGATCACCTCATTAGATTTTGTATGAGGAAGTTATGCCTCTCACATGTTCACCTATCTTAATGACCACCATGGTACTGAGTGGATTCCACGTCATATCTCATTTCCCACACATATGAAGCTACTGATGTGTGGAATTTCATGATATTTTTATATGGTCTAAATACACAACCTTAATCGGGAGTTGAGGCATGTGTGTCAAAACCCAAAATTTCCGAAAAAATTAAAATTTTTAAGATAACAATCAAGGTTATTAAACACATTCCTTAATCTGTTTGAATTAGTTAAGTGATCATAACTATGTCTGATTGATTTGTCATTGTATTCAAATGTTAAAAGTAAGTCTTATTTATCGTTGCTGATGGTTTTCCTGTTTTCAACCACAAGGGGGAATTGTCATCGCAGACTAGGCTTACTTAGCTTCCAAGCTAATGCATCCAAATGTCTTTCATTTACAGGTATACAGGTAAAGTACGGGTCGCTGCAATTACTTTTTAAAGCATCATATTTCCTTTAATTATACCAAAACGTACAGTAAAGTTTAATCATGCGAGACAGGTTGTCAAATATAAAAAGGTAGAAGTTTTATTCCTGTGATATTCATATATTCTTTCTATTAGAGAGTTGATCAATTCTGCATGAGCATATGATAGATATTGTTTTTTATCAGACTGTATTAAATTCCACCATGGAGTACTGTTCTTTGATATTATTAATGTGTTGTAATATTATCTTTTATCTATCATTATGTAATGTCACAGAAAGATATGGGAAATCAAACCATTTTGCTTATCTGTCATTTCTGTGTGCTTTATGATTACACTTACAAGGATCTAGAAATTTGTAATGTATAATTAACTTATTACCTGCACTGTATAATAATAGGTCAGTTCATATCTTCTTAATTTCCGGATTAATAATAATCAAGGCCTTCAACTAATTTAAGTGACAATGATATAGTAAAATTTGCAAGTTATACTGCTTATCTTCATCTTAATATTTTGTAGGTTCATAGGTTTTGATTGTACCCTTGCCGCTTCTTGTGGGGCTAGGCTTAAGACGTAATTATTGTTACACTGTCTTATGCTATTTCCAACTTACATTACTTACCTACTCACAATAACCATTATATAGTTATGCACTCCCTCTATGTCTAGAATAATATAAGTCTAAGTTTCGATCAACGCCCATGTTGCATGAATTAATGAGTCAAGGTTTATTCTACAAAGAAAATAGAGACTCAAGGCTATTATCTAGGTATTGTTTGTTTAAAGGATGACCTAGGAACTATGCCAAGTCAAACTTTTAATGATTCCATGCAAGTAGTTCTCTTACTCATGTTTTAATATCTGATTGACCTAACAATGGGTAATCCATCGAAATCTTTGGTGTTCATGACTTATGCACGATTGTAATGTTTATATGACAGGTATTATTATACAATATGCGGATTCTTAAGCATGGTATTCATTATGTAAATGATAGCAATTATAGGGTGGTATCACGACTTTAAAAAGGCACCCATACTATGATTTGATTTCATCAAACGATGATGAATATCTCATTACCCTTGCATATTATTGGTCTAATTTTAATGATTGTAGGGTAATATATGTTATGGTTTGCCTATTCGTGTTCGAGGGCATAGATTTTGAAATGAGAGGTATGGTGCAAACTTTCACTATGGTACCATGACCATATGGGAATATCCAACCATGGGCAACGTGTATATACTCTATGATCTTTAATCGATTAACAAATGATTGTAGCACATCACGGGACTATAGGATGTAACCCACTGCATGAGAAAATATTAAAAGGCGACGTGGAAGTTTCTACGCCAAGTGTTGGAGATATTTAAGTGTTGAATCAACCCTAACCCGACATTCTTCCTTTGCCTTCGGGCTTGGTCCTCCTGTTGAAACCCTCCTGTCTGAATCCGAACCCTACCAAGCTGTGAAGGAACTCAGCTTTGCTGCAACTCTAAATCTTACGTGCTTATACACCTTGATACCAGAAAGTTGATATGTTTTTTCTTTTGTTTGTTAATAGCGACTGTGGTTGGTGAAATCCCAGCGTTTTATCCTATTCATGTCAAGATTTAGTCCTGGTATTTCGGTGCCATGCTCTCGGTTTGTTCCTGATTAAGCTGTCAAGTATTTACAGTTTCCCTTGCTTGTCATTGGTAAAAATCTTTGATATATACTGTGGGTAGCTTTGATAGTGTTATTATGCCTAGGGTTTACCTCATGAACTCGTTTGCTAGTCTGTTGCTTTTGTGACAGCGTGTTCACAGTTTTCATGCTACCTCGACCTTCGTCTTGTCCATTGTTGCGTTTGAACGTCATTGGTATACTTTGCTTGGCCACTGTAACAGGTTCAAAAGTGTAGGGTTTGTATTTGTCAACCGTAGAACCCTGTCATCTCGTGCTCCTAACTCTCGGTGGAAGGGATGGGGTTTTTACACAACATTTATTCGTGGCTAGCAAAATAGTTACAGAAATGGTGGCCTCCTTCACCCCGGTAAGTCACTGTACTCTCGTCTGTGTTTATAGTTACAAGCATTGTTTTTAAAACAAGTTCGAGTTTCTAACATATGCATTTCTATCTTGCAGGAACTGATTCTTCATTCGTCACGAGTGGCACGAACTCCAGCTGGTAGCATGTTCCGGGTAAGCCTGGTTCTTACCATGGAAAAATCCTCTTTGTGGGTTGTTTGCACTGTAGGGTTTTGGTTTAGAAAGCCTGGCTTCAGTCGTTTGTAAAAATAATCTCCTTGCTAGATGCGTTTATGGTTTTAACAAAGTGCAAAGAGAGGCTATGCGCCTACTCAGGTTGTCGAGGTTACGGCCTCCAGTTTTAATACTGTATCTGTATTTTACTTTGGGGTTTTTATTACCCAGGGTTTGGACTTTACCTTAATATAACTTATGTCTTGTATGAGAGGCCTGTTCCTTGTCTGCGTTTTCATTTAAATGATGATGATAGGGATAGTATCACGCTAGTCTTTAGTTTTTAAAAGAAACTGCTTGTATCAGCGATTGGTGAACTCGGCTGTGGGTTGAATACTATAGTAACAAGGTTTTGCTCCTGTGTTTGTTTCTATATAATTTTTATCTTATAAAAGAAATGATTTGTCCGTCCATTCTGTAAGATGGAGTTTGTGTATGGGGGTATTTCGAGTTCAGAGTTTATGTAGAATGTTGCTATCAAAAGAGAGGCCTTCGGCCGTAAGTGATAGTTATTGTATGAATTTAAATGTTGGGAGCTACGTCAAAAAAATAAACCTCCTGTAGGTTTCGAGTTTGATTGGGTTTGGTAATGATTTTCGATTTCATGTTTTAAAATTATCTACTCTGAAAATTTGGCTACGGCCGTGAATGAATCATTGTAATTCTATTCAAATTTTAACCCTGTATCATCTGGTCAGAATAAGGTTAACCCGAAGGTACAAATAGTGATTAAATTTATTTGTTGGATCTTTAGTTACGATATTCCCCTAATAGTAGTTTTGGGAAATTAAGTGAAAAGTTTGATGGTATTAACGAAGCTCGATAATGAGCTGTAGCACTGTTTGTATTTCTCATTTAATACATGTTTTCTCTGCTATTAACATTTTAATGTCAAATCTTGAAACGATAGGGTTTCAGAACTACTCGGTTGTGAAAACACTTATCTGTTTAATCTACTGCTATGTTTAAAGATTCTAAAACAATACTAATTTGTTTATCTTATTAATAATTCTTGTATAATGTACTTCTGTTCAAGTTTTTGTATGTGTTTTTATTCGATAAATAAATTCTGAAGAACTTTAGCTAAGATTGAAGTTTGATTTAGATGCATATTTTTAACTAGACATACATTCACTAGGGTTTGTATTCTTAACAAAAGTAACCTAACTGCAACTACTAAAGTTCTTGCAACAACCCTGAAATGTCATTGATACTGTAATATATATAAATAACTGGTTATACATACTCCCAATCCTATAATTAATAAACAAGTTATGTTTTCAGAAAATAATTACTGTACACAAAAATATTACTTAGTATTACTACTGTATAGCATGCATTGTAATTGCTTTAACCGCAAGATAATAATAATGTGAAAGAATACTGAAACACAGTAATTCTTATTAAATCTACTTCTGATATTCAGGGATTGCAACTTATAATAATTAAATACTATTCAGACATACTGAAGATAAACATAACCTACAATCATTTATACTTAATAAACAAAACAGGAATGAGTGGCAGAACCTATGTCAACTGTAGACAACAACAGCAATGGGAGGATGTTCCTCCCTACCAACTCCTGGAGAGTGCCCATACAGCACTTCTCAGGACCCCCGAGGTTGCTCTGGTCTCACTGGCTGGAACTAGGTGCAGCAAAACAATTCACTCATCCAAACAGCTAAACTGGAACCAAGTTACTACATCTTCCTCTCTCAAAACACTTCCTTACTGTTTTTCCCTCTTCCTCAATGGGACTCCTGAATAACATTCACCTGAATGTATTCTCCCTCCAGAACTATGTTGCACCCCCAGCTCAGTTCATTGAGTACTATTTAAAAGATTGCATAGGTCTTAGTTGGGTTAACTATCATTAATGAGCCACCTGCTCAAATTCCACTTTCTTGGGGAATCATGACCCCAAAAATATAGGGAAGTTGGCACCTGCAACTTAGGAAGTGTTTGAGGATGCTGCCACTTGTCTTTTGCCTTTCCACCTAGTTCCATCCACCAGTTAGACCAGTAACCTCTTTTAACAGCTCTCCCATGCTGTTGTCTCCCTAATTTATTTATTAATAATAAAATATTCAGAATTTACATTCCATTTCTGGTGACTCTGCTGAGTCATCAATTCCTACTTAGCATTAAATTTAACATAATGTCTCAGGAATATTAATAAAATAATTACATTATTTTTGCAAAATTGGGGTATATGACATACACACCCCCTTAAAATGTAACATCGTCCTCGATGTTACTTATTCTTCATCCTCAGCCACCTGCTGGAATAGATTTGGGTATGCTTCCCGCATCTTACTTTCCAGTTCCCAGGTAGCTTCCTCCGGACTAAGGTGCTTCCATTGCACCTTCAGCTGTCCAATGGTGCAGTTCCGCAGAGTAATTTCCCTCCTCCCGAGGATACAATCCGGTTCCACCAGAACTTCCCCTTCTGGTTCTACCTGTACAATGTTCCAGTCAATAACATGAGTAGTATCATGAACATACTTTTTCAGAACAGAAATATGAAAAACATTGTGTACTTTTAAATTAGGTGGTAAGGCTAGCTGATAAGCAACTTGACCAATCCTGGATAAAATTTCAAATGGACCACAGTAACGTGGCGCTAATTTTGCACAACTTCCCAGTCTTAGGGAGCTCTTCTTTGGCCTTACCTTGATGAACACATGTTCACCTACCTGGAACTCTTTAGGAGTTCTTTCCAAATCTGCATGACTTTTTTTCCGATCCTGGGCAATCTTCAAATTTACCTGCACTTGTTTCACAATCTGTTCCATCTCTTTTAATAAATCAGTTCCTAACACTAATCTATCTACTGGATTACTCCAAGAGATAGGAGTGTTACATTTTCGTCCATACAAAATTTCAAAAGGACTAAACTTAGTTGACAATTGATAGCTGTTATTGTATGCAAATTCTGCTAAATGTAAATAATCCTCCCACTTACCTGGTTGATCTTTAACATACATCCTTAGCAGATCTTCTAATACCTGATTAACTCTTTTGGTTTGTCCGTCCGTCTGAGGATGGAAAGAAGTGCTGAAATTTAGTGTGGTGTTTAATCCTTTAAACAAGGATTTCCAGAAATTCCCTGTGAATTTAGGATCCCTGTCTGAAATAATAATTTTTGGAACACCATGTAACCGAAAAATCTGTTTCAGAAAAATATCAGCTATGTTTGCAGCCTTGTAAGTTGTTTTAACAGGAATAAAGTGTGCTGATTTACTCAATTTATCTACCACTACCATAATTGAATCATTCTGATGCTGATTTTTGGGTAATCCCGTAATGAAATCTAAACTAATTATCTCCCACTTCCAGTTGGGAATAGGTAAAGGTTGTAGCAACCCAGCTGGATGTTGGTGTTCTTTTTTCACTTGTTGGCAGTCCAAACATCTAGATAAATACTCGGCTGTTTCAGATTTCATATTAGGCCAAAAATATTCTTTTCTCAACATGGTGACAGTCTTCTGGTAGCCTGGATGCCCTGAGTAAGGGGTTTTATGAATTTCATCCAGAAATAACAATTTAACTTTAGGTGCATTCGGAACATACAGCCTGTCTTTAAACAATAAAAATCCATCTTCATTTAGACTATAACCCTTTATCAAATTTTCTGTGGGTGCTTCTTTAGCTGTAGCTTGTAAGTGCTGATAATTTTCATCTGATTTTATCCCTTCAGCCAACTGTTCATTCAAATCAGAGGTATAAGTGCTGCTGGCTGATACAAAATTCAACCTTGAATTTCTGCTCAAAGCATCAGCCACCTTATTTTCCTTTCCTTTTATGTGCTGAATTTCAAAATCGTATTCACTTAAGAAGGCCAACCACCTGGCTTGTCTTGCATTTAAATTAGGCTGATCTAAAAGGTATTTCAGACCCTTATTATCAGTCAGTAGAGTAAATTTTCTGCCTATTAAGTGGTGTCGCCACATCTTTAAAGCATGGATAACAGCAGCCAGTTCCAAATCATAAGTGGCATAATTCTTTTCATGAATTTTCAGCTTCCTAGATTCGTAGGTAATGACATGTCCATCCTGAGTCAACACTCCGCCTAGACCGTCATTACAAGCATCGGTGCAAACCACGAAATCTTTATTAGGGTCCGCTATTCTGAGAATAGGCGCAGTTGTCAATAAAATCTTAAGTTTCTTAAAGCTTTCTTCACACTTCACGTTCCAATCAAACTTCTTGCCTTTCTTTTGCAAGGAAGTGATTGGGTTGGCTATTTTTGAAAAGCCTTCAATGAATCTCCGGTAGTAACCAGTAATTCCCATGAAGGACCTAACATCTGTTACGTCTTTTGGTACTGGCCAATCCTCAATTGCCCGGATCTTTTCACGATCAACTGAAATCCCTTCCTTGGTGACTACATGTCCTAAGTACTGGATTTCATCTTTGAAAAAGTCACACTTACTGAACTTCGCAAAGAGCTGCTGCTCTCGTAGTTCTTGTAAGATTATCCGTAAATGTTCTTTATGCTCCTCTTCATTCTTAGAATAAACTAAAATGTCATCGATGAATACGACAACAAATTTATCTAAGTACTTGTGCATTATGTTATTCATCAGGCACATAAAGACGTCTGGGGCATTAGTAAGTCCGAAAGGCATTACGACAAATTCGTAATGTCCATATCTTGTTTTGAAAGCTGTCTTAAATATATCTTCTTCTTTAATCCTCACTTGATGATAACCCGATCTCAGGTCTATCTTGGAGAACACCGTAGCTCCACGTAGCTGATCAAACAGATCATCTATGCGAGGCAACGGATATCTGTTTTTAATCGTCATATTGTTCAGTTGACGGTAATCTATGCAAAGTCGCATAGTTCCGTCCTTCTTTTTAACAAAAATTACTGGTGCTCCCCAAGGGGATACACTGGGTCGAATTTAATTCTTGTCTATTAACTCCTTTAACTGAGTTTTTAATTCATTAAGCTCCAAAATATTCATACGATACAGAGCTTTTGAACTGGGTACAGCACCTGGTACAAGTTCAATTGTAAAGTCCAGTTCTCTTTTGGGAGGTAATTCTAGGATTTCCTCCGGAAAAACATCAATGAATTCATTTACTACAGGGATGTCCTCTACTGTTATCTTGCTGCCTTCAGACTTATCTGTCTCATCGGTAATAGTTACAGCATAGGCTTTACACCCTTTTCTGACTGCCCTTTTAAGTTGTAAAGCAGAAATCTGCCTGACTACTGTTTTCCTAGGAACACCCCTAACAGTTACAGGCTGTCCATTATTTTTTACACATCTAAAAGTTTTGTCAAAACAGTTTAAAACTACCTTATGCTGTTCTAGCCAGTCCATACCAATAAGCATGTCATACGAGCCAAGTGGTAGAATATTTAATTGAATAGTGGTTTGAAAATCATTCATATCTAAAGTACATTCTTTAACATAACAGTTTACTTTCCTTTTTGCCCCAGTAGCTAGTTGTACAGACCAGGAATTATCAAACCTTTCAACAGTTAAATTACATTTTTCTACTAGCTGGGGTGAAATATAACTAAGGTTAGCACCTAGATCTATTAAAATAGTTACAGGGGTTTTGTTAATCATACCTCCTACTTCCACCATGGAAGTTTGATAGTCAGCTTGGCGGTTTTCCAACGCTGCATTGATTCGGGGCATAGTCCCTGCAGAGTCTCAAACAGTCATTTCATCTTGAACAGTATGAATATTGCTGATTTGTTTCTTTCTATTTGGGCAAACTGAAGCATAATGTGGGCCATTACACTCCCAGCACTTAATAGGATCCTTCAGTTCAAAATTCTTAGTGTAATTCCCGTGATTGTTAGGAACCTCCTTGCTGCCTTTGAAGTTACTGGAATTATTAGTAACTCCATTTTTGCTTCCCTGGAAGTTTTTACCATTAAACAGGGTTTTGTTCTTGTTATTTTTGAAGCTTTTCTGGGGTGCAAACTCCTTTTTCCTGTACTCAGGCTGATTGCTGTTCTTTTTAGCTTTCCAGCTAGCTATCCCTTCTTTCTTTTTATTTTGTTCATAACAAAAATTAGCCTTCCGCATAGCCTTTTCCAGCGTTTTGGGGTTATCATATTCAATTCTGTCCTTGATATGATAGGGTAGACAGCTAAGAAACCGCTGTATTTTTGGTTTCTCTTCGACAAAATACGGCACATACCTCAACAGACTTAAGAACTTACTATTTAAGTCCTTCATTGTCATAGATCCTAGCTTTAATTCATAAAATTCCTTGGCCCTCTCTTCATAATACTGTTCGGACAGAAATTTCTTTTTGAAGTACCTTTTAAAAGTACTCCAATTGACTTCTTTTTCTTTAATCCCCTTGACCCTTTTCAGGTCTTGCCACCATATGTCCGCCTTTCCAGAAAGGTTGTAGATGGCCATTCGTGCCTTCAGCTGATTTGAATAGTTATAAATCTGGAAATATTTTCTCATTCCAGATAACCAGGATTCTGCCTCTTCTCCTGTTTCAGATTCTCCGTTGAAAGTTGGGGGTTTTATTTTCTTAAACTCCCTGGAAATATCTTCATAAGGCCTGTACTTTTTCCTTCTATTGTGCAGCTCAGCTTCACTGCTGTCACTAGTAGTGCGATAACTGTGTTGTTCCCTTCTTTTTTCAGATGATGAACTACTGTCAGATTTAGCTGGTTTCATCCTTTTAGACCCTCTTTGATGACTAGCTTCTTCTGAGTCAGCTCATTTGCTTCTTCCTTCTGTCTGAAATTTTTCTATCAATAGCTGATTTAGCTGCTCTTGAGTTTTCAGAATCCTTTCATTATCCTTATTGACTGTTTCTATCTCTGTCTTTAAACCTTTTATGGTCTGTATCAGTTCAGTGGAGTGAGAAATTACCTCCTCTGTCTCAGGTTCTCTCGACATCTATCTTGTTGCAGTGTTTGGAGATTCCTGCTCAGCATATTCTCCTAGATTTTCCATACCTGCCTGTTAATTTCAAAAAAAGGAAATTTTTTCTGCTCTGCTTCATGAAACAGAAATAATATTTAGTACTTTATATATTTAAATTTTTCTTTCATGGTCACTGTTTTGCGGAAACTAGTGGAGTCACATACAGGCCTAGTGTCTGAACCATGCTCTGATACTACATGTCAAAACCCAAAATTTCCGAAAAATTTAAAATTTTTAAGATAACAATAAAGGTTATTAAACGCATTCCTTAATCTGTTTGAATTAGTTAAGTGATCATAACTATGTCTGATTGATTTGTCATTGTATTCAAATGTTAAAAGTAAGTCTTATTTATCGTTGCTGATGGTTTTCCTGTTTTCAACCACAAGGGGGAATTGTCATCGCAGACTGGGCTTACTTAGCTTCCAAGCTAATGCATCCAAATGTCTTTCATTTACAGGTATACAGGTAAAGTACGGGTCGCTGCAATTACTTTTTAAAGCATCATATTTCCTTTAATTGTACCAAAACGTACAGTAAAGTTTAATCATGCGAGACAGGTTGTCAAATATAAAAAGGTAGAAGTTTTATTCCTGTGATATTCATATATTCTTTCTATTAGAGAGTTGATCAATTCTGCATGAGCATATGATAGATATTGTTCTTTATTAGACTGTCTTAAATTCCACCATGGAGTACTGTTCTTTGATATTATTAATGTGTTGTAATATTATCTTTTATCTATCATTATGTAATGTCACGGAAAGATATGGGAAATCAAACCATTTTGCTTATCTGTCATTTATGTGTGCTTTATGATTACACTTACAAGGATCTAGAAATTTGTAATGTATAATTAACTTATTACCTGCACTGTATAATAATAGGTCAGTTCATATCTTCTTAATTTCTGGATTAATAATAATCAAGGCCTTCAACTAATTTAAGTGACAATGATATAGTAAAATTTGCAAGTTATACTGCTTATCTTCATCTTAATATTTTGTAGGTTCATAGGTTTTGATTGTACCCTTGCCGCTTTTTGTGGGGCTAGGCTTAAGATGTAATTATTGTTACACTGTCTTATGCTATTTCCAACTTACATTACTTACCTACTCACAATAACCATTATATAGTTATGCACTCCCTCTATGTCTAGAATAATATAAGTCTAACTTTCGATCAACGCCCATGTTGCACGAATTAATGAGTCAAGGTTTATTCTACAAAGAAAATAGAGACTCAAGGCTATTATATAGGTATTGTTTGTTTAAAGGATGACCTAGGAACTATGCCAAGTCAAACTTTTAATGATTCCATGCAAGTAATTCTCTTACTCATGTTTTAATATCTGATTGACCTAACAATGGGTAATCCATCGAAATCTTTGGTGTTCATTACTTATGCACAATTGTAATGTTTATATGACAGGTGTTATTATACAATATGCGGATTCTTAAGCATGGTATTCATTATGTAAATGATAGCAATTATAGGGTGGTATCACGACTTTAAAAAGGCACCCATACTATGATTTGATTTCATCAAATGATGATGAATATCTCATTACCCTTGCATATTATTGGTCTGATTTTAATGATTGTAGGGTAATATATGTTATGGTTTGCCTATTCGTGTTCGAGGGCATAGATTTTGAAATGAGAGGTATGGTGCAAACTTTCACTATGGTACCATGACCATATGGGAATATCCAACCATGGGCAATGTGTATATACTCTATGATCTTTAATCAATTAACAAATGATTGTAGCACATCACGGGACTATAGGACGTAACCCACTGCATGAGAAAATATTAAAAGGCGACGTGGAAGTTTCTACACCAAGTGTTGGAGATATTTAAGTGTTGAATCAACCCTAACCCGACATTCTTCCTTTGCCTTCGGGATTGGTCCTCCTGTTGAAACCCTCCTGTCTGAATCCGAACCCTACCGAGCTGTGAAGGAACTCAGCTTTGCTGCAACTCTAAATCTTACGTGCTTATACACCTTGATACCAGAGAGTTGATATGTTTTTTCTTTTGTTTGTTAATAGCGACCGTGGTTGGTGAAATCCCAGTGTTTTATCCTGTTCATGTCAAGATTTATTCCTGGTATTTCGGTGCCATGCTCTCGGTTTGTTCCTGATTAAGCTGTCAAGTATTTACAGTTTCCCTTGCTTGTCGTTGGTAAAAATCTTTGAGATATACTGTGGGTAGCTTTGATAGTGTTATTATGCCTAGGGTTTACCTCATGAACTCGTTTTCTAGTCTGTTGCCTTTGTGACAGCGTGTTCACAGTTTTCATGCTACCTCGACCTTCGTCTTGTCCATTGTTGCATCTGAACGTCATTGGTATACTTTGCTTGGCCGCTGTAACAGGTTCAAAAGTGTAGGGTTTGTATTTGTCAACCGTAGAACCCTGTCATCTCGTGCTCCTAACTCTCGGTGGAAGGGATGGGGTTTTTACAAACATTTATTCGTGGCTAGCAAAATAGTTACAGAAATGGCGGCCTCCTTCACCCCGGTAAGTCACTGTACTCTCGTCTGTGTTTATAGTTACAAGCATTGTTTTTAAAACAAATTCGAGTTTCTAACATATGCATTTCTATCTTGCAGGAACTGATTCTTCATTCGTCACGAGTGGCACGAACTCCCG
The DNA here is from genome assembly GCA_027924585.1 of Larix kaempferi. NCBI lineage: Eukaryota > Viridiplantae > Streptophyta > Pinopsida > Pinales > Pinaceae > Larix > Larix kaempferi. The sequence goes on along the minus strand of BSBM01000370.1, from coordinate 61,914,433 downwards.
CTGGTAGCATGTTCCGGGTAAGCCTGGTTCTTACCATGGAAAAATCCTCTTTGTGGGTTGTTTGCACTGTAGGGTTTTGGTTTTGAAAGCCTGGCTTCAGTCATTTGTAAAAATAATCTCCTTGCTAGAGGCATTTATGGTTTTAACAAAGTGCAAAGAGAGGCTATGCGCCTACTCAGGTTGTCGAGGTTACGGCCTCCAGTTTTAATACTGTATCTGTATTTTACTTTGGGGTTTTTATTACCCAGGGTTTGGACTTTACCTTAATATAACTTATGTCTTGTATGAGAGGCCTGTTCCTTGTCTGTGTTTTCATTTAAATGATGATGATAGGGATAGTATCACGCTAGTCTTTAGTTTTTAAAAGAAACTGCTTGTATCAGCGATTGGTGAACTCGACTGTGGGTTGAATACTATAGTAACAAGGTTTTGCTCCTGTGTTTGTTTCTATATAATTTTTATCTTATAAAAGAAATGATTTGTCCGTCCATTCTGTAAGATGGAGTTTGTGTATGGGGGTATTTCGAGTTCAGATTTTATGTAGAATGTTGCTATTAAAAGAGAGGCCTTCGGCCATAAGTGATAGTTATTGTATGAATTTAAATGTTGGGAGCTACGTCAAAAAAATAAACCTCCTATAGGTTTCGATTTTGATTGGGTTTGGTAATGATTTTCGATTTCATGTTTTAAAATTATCTACTCTGAAAATTTGGCTACAGCCGTGAATGAATCATTGTAATTCTATTCAAAGTTTAACCCTATATCGTCTGGTCAGAATAAGGTTAACCCGAAGGTACAAATAGAGATTAAATTTATTTGTTGGATCTTTAGTTACGATATTCCCCTAATAGTAGTTTTGGGAAATTAAGTGAAAAGTTTGATGGTATTAACGAAGCTCGATAATGAGCTGTAGCACTGTTTGTCTTTCTCATTTAATACATGTTTTCTCTGCTATTAACATTTTAATGTCAAAGCTTGAAACGATAGGGTTTCAGAACTACTCGGTTGTGAAAACACTTATCTGTTTAATCTACTGCTACGTTTAAAGATTCTAAAACAATACTAATTTGTTTATCTTATTAATAATTCTTGTATAATGTACTTCTGTTCAAGTTTTTGTATGTGTTTTTATTCGATAAATAAATTCTGAAGAACTTTAGCTAAGATTGAAGTTTGATAGATGCATATTTTTAACTAGACATACATTCACTAGGGTTTGTATTCTTAACAAAAGTAACCTAACTGCAACTACTAAAGTTCTTGCAACAACCCTGAAATGTCATTGATACTGTAATATATATAAATAACTGGTTATACATACTCCCGATCCTATAATTAATAAACAAGTTATGTTTTCAGAAAATAATTACTGTACACAAAAATATTACTTAGTATTACTACTGTATAGCATGCATTGTAATTTCTTTAACCGCAAGATAATAATAATGTGAAAGAATACTGAAACACAGTAATTCTTATTAAATCTACTTCTGATATTCAGGGATTGCAACTTATAATAATTAAATACTATTCAGACATACTGAAGATAAACATAACCTACAATCATTTATACTTAATAAACAAAACAGGAATGAGTGGCAGAACCTGTGTCAACTGTAGACAACAACAACAATGGGAGGCTATTCCTCCCTACCAACTCCTGGAGAGTTCCCAGACAACACTTCTCAGGACCCCCGAGCTTGCTCTGGTCTCACTGGCTGGAACTAGGTGCAGCAAAACAATTCACTCAGCCAAACAGCTAAACTGGAACCAAGTTACTGCAGCTTCCTCTCTCAAAACACTTCCTTACTGTTTTTCTCTCTTCCTCAATGGGACTCCTGAATAACATTCACTTGAATGTATTCTCCCTCCAGAACTATGTTGCACCCCCAACTCAGTTCATTGAGTACTATTTAAAAGATTGCCTAGGTCTTAGTTGGGTTAACTGTCATTAATGAGCCACCTGCTCAGATTCCACTTTCTCGGGGAATCATGACCCCAAAAATATAGGGAAGTTACCACATGCAACTTAGGAAGTGTTTGAGGATGCTGCCACTTGTCTTTTGCCTTTCCACCTAGTTCCATCCACCAGTTAGACCAGTAAACTCTTTTAACAGCTCTCCCATGCTGTTGTCTCCATAATTAATTTATTAATAATAAAATATTCAGAATTTACATTCCATTTCTGGTGACTCTGCTGAGTCATCAATTCCTACTTAGCATTAAATTTAACATAATGTCTCAGGAATATTAATAAAATAATTACATTATTTATGCAAAATTGGGGTATGTGACAATGTGTTGGAATATTCTCCCCATCATTTTTCAGTTCTGCATGCATCCATTCATCATCATGGTGGACCTCCAAGCTCCTATAGCTTGGTTCTAGCTCTCCACAGCCTATCTACAGCCCCCAGGGGGCCTCCCACCTACCAAAGGCACCCTTCTCTAGTCTTTTGCGTGGCAAGTGCGCCTTTCTCACCTACCACAACCAGTTAGGCACCTTTTCTCACCTACCAGTCAGTTATCACTCAATTATTCGTTGATTTAAGGCTAGATTGACTCCCCCACTGACTGTTTCACTCTAATGGACCTCCACTGAGACTAGACTGCTCATTCTGACTCCAGTTAGCTCCTCATGCACCCTCCATTGAGCCTCCTCCATCCAGTTAGTACATACCACACTCAGTTAGACTTAGTTAGCCACACTGATGACAGATACATTGACTGGATGACGACTCCACTATCATCCAAGCCACACTCTGAGTTAGGATTTCAAATTTCCTACTTGGCCTATTCGAATCCTATATGATGCCATCTTCATGGCTATTGTATTCATTCACTTACATTCTTATTCATTGTATGATACTGAGATATTGTTCTATTCTACTGTGTTTATGAGTAATCATTGAGTGTCTCCTTCTCTTCTACTTTGCAACATTCTAGTGTAATGTCCCCACCCTTTTATCCAATGCAAGGAAGGGAACATGGCATGAAAATCTGGGCTTTTACATAAACTCAGTCCATTCATTAGGTTCATACACATAAAAGAGATGTGTGCAGATGGAAATAAAACAAACATGCACAGCGGAAATGAACTCATCCACACACATATTATATGACTGTCATTCAATTTAACACAGTCAACAAATTAATACATTTGCAGAAGTAAAACACAATAAATTACTCATCTTGATGTAATGTTGTCCCAAACAAATAGCTATATTGCTGCAACATTCCTCCCAACCATAGGTCTCTGCCCATCCTGTATTCTTTCAGCACTCAGAGACCACCCGTGCGCTGGGCATGATATCTACAAGGAAAAGGGAACCCTCAAGCACAGCACAGCCCAAAGCAATGGATACCCATCTCAACCCCAGCATTCTCTTGCACACCAAACTCAGATATGGCTCTGGAACACACTTCCAGCAATGGGACTTAGGAAGTAGATGGACAGGGGTTTTCCCCAAAACATAGGCACAACAAAAACGGATTTGTGAGAGGGAAAATCGACCATAGGAAAGAAAACGATTTCTCCCACAAATATACAAGCAATCAGTGAGTCAAAACAGCCTCTATGGTCCCCAAATCGATTTTCCTTTATTCCCCAATTTTACACAACACAAAAATGCCCTTCCCAACTAAGATAATGAAGGAAAACACAACAAACCCTGGAGAAAAATTCCCAGGTAGCTCTAAACTCGTGAGGGAGCAAGACTGATGGTTGAATAATGGCTTGGGGGCAATTTCATGGCTCCTTTCTTGCCCAAGAATCCAAACATAAAAATCTAGAAAGGGTGGCTTGCCCATACTCAAATTTGGACAGCCATGACATGGGAAAATCCATAGAGAGTACAACTTGATTTGTATTTTCATTTCATACTGGAGAAGAAAAGAGCAAGGCATAGTCTTAACTTCTAGATCGGTTTTTCCCTATAGTTTGTTTTCCAAGGGTATATCTTGTGTTATTGGTTTTCATGTGTAGATGTGTTAATTTTCTCTATCTATTTTCCTTTAATTTTCATATTATTTTATAATTTTATGGAAATAAGCTAACACAGTGAATTTGAAATATTCAGTAAATAATGCATAACTAAGAGTTTGCAAAAAATGGTAAGATCTATTGCGATGAACTATTCCATTGGAATATCCATGTTAGTTTATAGATCACATTGGTATCATACAAATTTTCTTTGGAGCTTTGTGAGAAATTGTTACTAGTATCTAAGTGTTGGTAGAATAAATAAAAATTATTCCAACCCTAGCCATGGCATATGTGTCCAGTGAGGAATCAAGAGGTGACTATGAAAAGCAATTTACGAAGATGGAAATACAAGTCTTTGATATCTCACATCTATCTAACCTCATGGCGGATATGGAGAGCAAGTTTGAACCTTTTGGTGAGTTTGAAAGATCTATATTGGAGGAAAGACCACGCAAGAAATTTAGGGACACTAAAAACCTAGAAAAGGAGATGAAAAATTGCTACAGAAAGAAAAAACAAATTCTAGCAGCAACAATTCTTCCGAGTCACTATTTAAAATGGAAGTGAAAGTGGACATCAAGCCCTATCAAGGTCATACCAATGCTATTAACTTGAATCAGTTCTTCCAATAGTTAGATGTTTATTTTAGTGTCTATAACATAGATGGAAGATGTTTATTTTAGTTTCTATAACATAGAATAGGAGAAAAAGAAAACATTTGCTCGATTGAAGTTGGAGAGAAATTCCCTAACTTGGTGGGTAAACCACATGGAGACACTTAGGCTAGAGGGTGATCCCTCAATAGCTAAGTAATAGGACTCTAAATCCCTCATTAAGTTCCAATTTTACCATATTGGGTAGGAAAAAAACCAATGGATCTATTGGAATTACTTTCGGTGAGGAAAGGACAAAGTGTACAAGAGTACGCCACACAATTTAGAAAAATGGCCATTATGTTGGGTGTATTCCCGAAGAACATAGCTTTACTTATGAAGTGTTTTGTTTGTCTCCATGGTCATTTTAGAAGGTGAGTGATGCTATTCAATCTGATAAATATTAATGAGTCATGTTTCTAGGAACAATATCAAGAGAATATGGACATGAAGAAAGGGAATCTAGGTAATTCCAAGAAGAAACAACACCTAGATACTTTCAAAGATGGGGAGAAGAAAGGGAAAGTAAAACATAAGTAGACTATAGCCATGAAACATAGGTGCAAGTACATGAAAGAACACTACAATCATTGCAACATTGATGGTCACATTGAAGACAAGTGTTGGAAGCTAAATCTAGAGATAAACATAAAGAGGCACAACAAGGATTCCAAGAAGAAGAACATTCCATCCATGGATTCAAGCAATTAGGTAGAGACTATCTCAGATTTAGATGAGTATATTTTCTCAACTATAGTGAAAATGGATGTTAATCTAAGTAGCCTCCATCCATAGGAAGAGAAGGTGATGACGAAACTATTACACATCAAGACCAAGGTAGATGTTCCATTTGAATTTGGTTCATAGGACAATCTCATAGTAGAATATATGGTAAGTTAGATTTTATTGGAAGTTTATGATCATCATATATCCTACCCATTGGGATGGGTAAATAAGGATGCATAATTTAGGCTCACAAAACAATGCAAGATTAAATTTTCTATAAATGCAGACAATATTGATGAAGTGAAGGTAGATATAGTACCACACAATGTTTTTGGTGTAATGTTTGAATCCCCCACATGTATATGAGGGACAATCTTCACCAATAGAGAAAAACAATACCTCTTAATAAAGGATGGGAAATTTTTCATCATTAATATTCACAAAGGTAAAACAAAGATCTCTCTTGGGTAAGTGACAAAGAAGACAAGAATATGATTACTTCAATTATAAATTTTGTACTTATTTTCTTAATACATAATTAACAAGAAGTGGAATCACTAAAAGTAATGCCATGTTTGGAGGGATGTCCTAACAAGAAAAACATCGGTTGGAGAATATTTTGAAGGAATATAGAGAAAAAATATTATCCTAAAAAGAAACCTCCTAAGAGTGAAGTGGAGTATGAGATACAACTCTTGCTTGAATATTCTCCATTGGCAAGAATATTCAAGCAATAACTATATTCTTGGATTGTTTATATAGTCCAATAATTGGACTGTATAGATAGTCCATTATGAAAGTAGAAGAAGTGAAGAAGAAGTATTGGCAACCATTGGAGCAGGGAGTAATCCAACCAAGTACCTCACTTTTGGGTCAACTATAATCATAATACCTAAGAACAATTGGAATTGTAGGATGTGTATTAACTACAAAGATCTGGATAAGACCACCCTCAAGAATCAATACCATCTTCCCAAGAGCGATGGTTTTCTAGATCAATTGTAGCATGTCAGGTGCTTCACCATGTTGGATGTCAAATCAAGATAAAACCAGGTAGGAGTGAAGGAAAAATACTCTTGGGATACCACCTTTAATAATAGTAAAGGCCTATATGACTGGTTAGTAATTCCTTTTCGTTTGTGTAATTCACTAGCTACGTTTATGTGTTTGAAGTATGATGTATTATGTCCTTTTATAGATTCATTTGTAATAGTGTATTTAGATGATATATTGGTTTATAATGCTACCTCGTGAGACCATCTTACACATCTCAAGTATGTGTTAGTGACCCTAAAAAAATATTAAATGTTTGCAATCCTTAAGAAATGTGAATTTTCTCAGTAGTATTTGGCGTATTTGGGGTATGTAATTGGTGGAGGAGAACTTAAGATTGATCCTGCAAAGATGGTGGCCATCACTAAGTGGCCAACTTGTACAAATCTCACTAAATTTGGGAGATTTTGGTGGGTAGAAAAATATCTTCAGAACTTCATAGCTTCCTATTCAAACTATGGATGCACCTGTCCATGCTATAAAAACGAAATAAAAAGGTTTTCCAATGGTGAAAGAATCAATAGAATCCTTTGAACAACTGAAATGAAATATTAGTCAAGCACAATTTATCTCATTACCCAACTTCTTGAAGTATTTTTAATAGAAGACAAACACAACTGGGAATGCTATGGGAGCGGTTTTGATACAAGGAGGAAGACTATCATTCTAAAATGTTCCATGGAAAATTATTGGAGTACCATAAACATGAAAGGAACTCTATTCCTTGGTTCAAGCTGTTAAGAAATGAAAACACTATCTAATGGTCAAAAAGACCACCGATAACATTGATCACCAACCACTAGTTTATTTGTAGGCCGATATTAATCCACAACAATATCGACATTGTAAGTGAATGTGATATTTAAAACAATCACATCTAATAATCAAATACAAGAATGGTAGTACAAACACGTTGGTAGACATGATCTCAATGACACCTCAAACCAAGATTACAAATTTTGGGACTCTTATGCATATGGATGCTTTAACTTATTATGCATACAAGTATGAATACACAAAATATGAGGACTTGAAGGAGGTATTTTAGTATCTACATGGCCAATTCCATCTATAAGAAGGTGGCAACAAGGTTGACTATCATACCGAGGATGGCTTGCTCTACACTCTAGAAAATCTCTGTGTTCCTAAAGGTGAGATATTGGAAAATAGGATCAGTCCTCCAAAGTGGCAAGGAATTTTGGTGTGGGGAAGCCAACTTCCAACTTACAAAGGTATATTTATTGTCCTAGAATGCAAGAAGATGTAGATTGGTTTATCAGAGGATGCATGCTCTATTCTACAAGTAGGTCCATTAATAGGAATCAAGGCATATATGATACCGTGCATGTACCTATTAAACCATGGGGGAGAATATCCATGGATTTTGTGGGTGGTTTAGGAACGGGAAGGGACATGCCCATATATTTCTAGTAGTTCACAAGTTTAGTAAGATGTGCATTTTCATGGCTTGCACAAAGACCATCAAAGGAAAAGAAGCAACAAACATGTTCTTTGAAAAGGTTTGTGTGAACTTTGGGATACTAAGAAGCATCATGTTAGATAAAGATACCAAATTTCTCAATTCCTTTTGGAATACACTTTGGGAGAATATGGACACTAAGAGTAAGAGGTCTATAGATTCCCATTCATAGATATATGGGTATACATAAGTAGTGAATGGGACATTGGTTCAATTTTTGAGGGGTTATAATCAAAATCATATAAATATCTAGGATGAGGATTTCATATACATCCAACACTCTTATAATAGAATAGTCAACGCTTCCATTGGTATGTCCCCCTTTGAAACTTGTTTTGGAGATCTACCACCTTCACCTCTATATGTTGTATATGGAAAAAAGGGCGGAGTGATGGGGGAAACCACAATTGAAGCATTAATAGGTGAAACTTTCATTGATAAGATAAGGAAAATACATTTTCAAGTATAAGATACATTGAAGAAGTCACAGGAAAAGTATAAGGCCATACATGACCAATAGAGAGTTGACAAAACATTAAAGGTGGGAAACAAAGTTTTATTGCACTTGAATAAGGAGAGACTAGAAGGTCTTGGTATGGAGACCAAAACAATGTGTTGTGGTGATTTTAAAGTGTTGGGAAAGGTAGGAGATGAATCCTATAACTCAATATACCCCCATATATGTGCATTTACTTAGCAGTGAATGCAAAAAATATGAAACTCTTTGAAGCATTCATGTTGGTCTAACCTTCTATAGAGGAATTAGCACCGCAACATTAGGCATAGTTAGTAGAAGATACAATTTTGCAAAATATATCTAGAACAACTAGACAAGGATTGTATGAACTCTCGCAAGTTGTGTTGAAAGGACAACTTCTATGCAAGGGTACAAATGATACTCCAGGAAAAAGGTAGAGGAAAATATTTTAGTAAAACATGTTGGGGACCAAAAGCATCCTAAAATGGAGAGGTATTCATATCCAAAATCGTATCAATGTATTATTTGCCATCTATTTTGGTGCATTTTGGGTGCAAATATTGGGTGAATTGACTTGTAGGGCCCATTTTAGGGTTAGGTCTTACTTTGGAGATTTCGGGCCCAAAATTTTTTGAGTCCCATTTGATGGATTGAATGAATTTTGGGGGGTAAAATATTTACAAAAATCGTTCATAACCCCTTGACATTGTTCTAGATTCTAAGATATTTCCAATGATGCAAAGATCACCTCATTAGATTTTGTATGAGGAAGTTATGCCTCTCACATGTTCACCTATCTTGATGACCACCATGGTACTGAGTGGATTCCACGTCATATCTCATTTCCCACACATATGAAGCTACTGATGTGTGGAATTGCATGATATTTTTATATGGTCTAAATACACAACCTTAATCGGGAGTTGAGGCATGTGTTGGAATATTCTCCCCATCATTTTTTAGTTTTGCAAGCATGCATGCATTCTGCATGCATCCAGTCATCTGCATGCATCCATTCATCATCATGGTGGACCTCCAAGCTCCTATAGCTTGGTTCTAGCTATCCACAGCCTGTCTACAGCCCCCAGGGGGCCTCCCACCTACCAAAGGCACCCTTCTCTAGTCTTTTGCATGGCAAGTGCGCCTTTCTCACCTACCACAACCAGTTAGGCACCTTTTCTCACCTACCAGTCAGTTATCACTCAATTATCCATTGATTTAAGGCTAGATTGACTCCCCCACTGACTGTTTCACTCTAATGGACCTCCACTGAGACTAGACTGCTCATTCTGACTCCAGTTAGCTCCTCATGCACCCTCCATTGAGCCTCCTTCATCCAGTTAGTACATACCACACTCAGTTAGACTCAGTTAGCCACAATGATGACAGATACATTGACTGGATGATGACTCCACTATCATCCCAGCCACACTCTGAGTTAGGATTTCGAATTTCCTACTTGGCCTATTCGAATCCTATATGATGCCATCTTCATGGCTATTGTATTCATTCACTTACATTCTTATTCATTGTATGATACTGAGATATTGTTCTATTCTACTGTGTTTATGAGTAATCATTGAGTGTCTCCTTCTCTTCTACTTTGCAACATTCTAGTGTAATGTCCCCACCCTTTTATCCAATGCAAGGAAGGGAACATGGCACTAAAATCTGGGCTTTTACATAAACTCAGTCCATTCATTAGGTTCATACACATAAAAGAGATGTGTGCAGATGGAAATAAAACAAACATGCACAGCGGAAATGAACTCATCCACACACATATTATATGACTGTCATTCAATTTAACACTGTCAACAAATTAATACATTTGTAGAAGTAAAACACAATAAATTACTCATCTTGATGTAATGTTGTCCCAAACAAATATCTATGTTGCTGCAACGTTCCTCCCAACCATAGGTCTCTGCCCATCATGTATTCTATCAGCACTCAGAGACCACCCCCGAGCTGGGCATGATATCTACAAGGAAAAGGGAACCCTCAAGCACAGTACAGCCCAAAACAATGGATACCCATCTCAATCCCAGCATTCTCTTGCACACCAAACTCAGATATGGCTCTGGAACACACTTCCAGCAATGGGACTTAGGAAGTAGATGGACAGGGGTTTTCCCCAAAACATAGGCACAACAAAAACGGATTTGTGAGAGGGAAAATCGACCATAGGAAAGAAAATGATTTCTCCCACAAATATACAAGCAATCAGTGAGTCAAAACAGCCTCTATGGTCCCCAAATCGATTTTCCTTTCTTCCCCAATTTTACACAACACAAAAATGCCCTTCCCAGCTAAGATAATGAAGGAAAACACAACAAACCCTGGAGAAAAATTCCCAGGTAGCTCTAAACTCATGAGGGAGCAAGACTGATGGTTGAATAATGTCTTGGGGGCAATTTCGTGGCTCCTTTCTTTCCCAAGAATCCAAACATGAAAATCTAGAAAGGGTGGCTTGTCCATACTCAAATTTGGACAGCCATGACATGGGAAAATCCATAGAGAGTACAACTTGATTTGTATTTTCATTTCATACTGGAGAAGAAAAGAGCAAGGCATAGTCTTAACTTCTAGATCGGTTTTTACCTATAGTTGGTTTTCCAAGGGTATATCTTGTGTTATTGGTTTTCATGTGTAGATGTGTTAATTTTCTCTATCTATTTTCCTTTAATTTTCATATTATTTTATAATTTTATCGAAATAAGCTAACACAATGAATTTGAAATATTCAATAAATAATGCATAACTAAGAGTTTCCAAGAAATGGTAAGATCTATTGCGATGAACTATTCCATTGGAATATCCATGTTAGTTTATAGATCACATTGGTATCATACAAATTTTCTTTGGAGCTTTGTGAGAAATTGTTACTAGTATCTGAGTGTTGGTAGAATAAATAAAAATTATTCCAACCCTAGCCATGGCATATGTGTCCAGTGAAAAATCAAGAGGTGACTATGAAAAGCAATTTACGAAGATGGAAATACAAGTCTTTGATATCTCACATCTATCTAACCTCATTGCGGATATGGAGAGCAAGTTTGAACCTTTTGGTGAGTTTGAAAGATCTATATTGGAGGAAAGACCACGCAAGAAATTCAGGGACACGAAAAACCTAGAAAAGGAGATGAAAAATTGCTACAGAAAGAAAAAACAAATTCTAGCAGCAACAATTCTTCCGAGTCACTATTTAAAATGGAAGTGAAAGTGGACATCAAGCCCTATCAAGGTCATACCAATGCTATTAACTTGAATCAGTTCTTGCAATAGTTAGATGTTTATTTTAGTGTCCATAACATAGAATAGGAGAAAAAGAAAACATTTGCTCGATTGAAGTTGGAGAGAAATTCCCTAACTTGGTGGGTAAACCACATGGAGACACTTAGGCTAGAGGGTGATCCCTCAATAACTAAGCAATAGGACTCTAAATACCTCATTAAGTTCCAATTTTACCATATTGGGTAGGAAAAAAACCAATGGATCTATTGGAATTACTTTCGGTGAGGAAAGGACAAAGTGTACAAGAGTACGCCACACAATTTAGAAAAATGGCCATTATGTTGGGTGTATTCCCGAAGAACATAGCTTTACTTATGAAGTGTTTTGTTTGTCTCCATGGTCATTTTAGAAGGTGAGTGATGCTATTCAATCCAATAAATATTAATGAGTCATGTTTCTAGGAACAATATCAAGAGAATATGGACATGAAGAAAGGGAATCTAGGTAATTCCAAGAAGAAGCAACACCTAGATACTTTCAAAGATGGGGAGAAGAAAGGGAAAGTAAAACATAAGTAGACTATACCCATGAAAAATAGGTGCAAGGACATGAAAGAACACTACAATCATTGCAACATTGATGGTCACATTGAAGACAAGTGTTGGAAGCTAAATCTAGAGATAAACATAAAGAGGCACAACAAGGATTCCAAGAAGAAGAACATTCCATCCATGGATTCAAGCAATTAGGTAGAGACTATCTCAGATGTAGATGAGTATATTTTCTCAACTATAGTGAAAATGGATGTTAATCTAAGTAGCCTCCATCCGTAGGAAGAGAAGGTGATGACGAAACTATTACACATCAAGACCAAGGTAGATGTTCCATTTGAATTTGGTTCATAGGACAATCTCATAGTAGAATATATGGTAAGTTAGATTTTATTGGAAGTTTATGATCATCATATATCCTACCCATTGGGATGGGTAAATAAGGATGCATAATTCAGGCTCACAAAACAATGCAAGATTAAATTTTCTATAAATGCAGACAATATTGATGAAGTGAAGGTAGATATAGTACCACACAATGTTTGTGGTGTAATGTTTGAATCCCCCACATGTATATGAGGGACAATCTTCACCAATAGAGAAAAACAATACCTCTTAATAAAGGATGGGAAATTTTTCATCATTAATATTCACAAAGGTAAAACAAAGATCTCTCTTGGGTAAGTGACAAAGAAGACAAGAATATGATTACTTCAATTATAAATTTTGTACTTATTTTCTTAATACATAATCAACAAGAAGTTGAATCACTAAAAGTAATGCCATGTTTGGAGGGATGTCCTAACAAGAAAAACATCGGTTGGAGAATATTTTGAAGGAATATAGAGAAAAAATATTATCCTAAAAAGATACCTCCTAAGAGTGAAGTGGAGTATGAGATACAACACTTGCTTGAATATTCTCCATTGGCAAGAATATTCAAGCAATAACTATATTCTTGGATTGTTTATATAGTCCAATAATTGGACTGTATAGATAGTCCATTATGAAAGTAGAAGAAGTGAAGAAGAAGTTTTGGCAACCATTGGAGCAGGGAGTAATCCAACCAAGTACCTCACTTTTGGGTCATCTATAATCATAATACCTAAGAACAATTGGAATTGTAGGATGTGTATTAACTACAAAGATCTGGATAAGACCACCCTCAAGAATCAATACCATCTTCCCAAGAGCAATGGTTTTTTAGATCAATTGTAGCATGTCAGGTGCTTCACCATGTTGGATGTCAAATCAAGATAAAACCAGGTAGGAGTGAAGGAAAAATACTCTTGGGATACCACCTTTAATAATAGTAAAGGCTTATATGACTGGTTAGTAATTCCTTTTCGTTTGTGTAATTCACTAGCTACGTTTATGTGTTTGAAGTATGATGTATTGTGTCCTTTTATAGATTCATTTGTAATAGTGTATTTAGATGATATATTGGTTTATAATGCTACCTCGTGAGACCATCTTACACATCTCAAGTATGTGTTAGTGACCCTAAAAAAATATTAAATGTTTGCAATCCTTAAGAAATGTGAATTTTCTCAGTAGTATTTGGCGTATTTGGGGTATGTAATTGGTGGGGGAGAACTTAAGATTGATCCTACAAAGATGGTGGCCATCACTAAGTGGCCAACATGTACAAATGTCACTAAATTTAGGAGATTTTGGTGGGTAGAAAAATATCTTCAGAACTTCATAGCTTCCTATTCAAACTATGGATGCACCTGTCCTTGCTATAAAAAAAAAATAACAAGGTTTTCCAATGGTGAAAGAATCAATAGAATCCTTTGAACAACTGAAATGAAATATTAGTCAAGCACAATTTTTCTCATTACCCAACTTCTTGAAGTATTTTTAATTGAAGACAAACACAACTGGGAATGCTATGGGAGTGGTTTTGATACAAGGAGGAAGACTATCATTCTAAAATGTTCCATGGAAAATTCTTGGAGTACCATAAACATGAAAGGAACTCTATGCCTTGGTTCAAGCTATTAAGAAATGAAAACACTATCTAATGGTCAAAAAGACCACCGTTGACATTGATCACCAACCACTAGTGTATTTGTAGGCCGATATTAATCCACAACAATATCGACATTGTAAGTGAATGTGATATTTACAACAATCACATCTAATAATCAAATACAAGAAAGGTAGTACAGACACGTTGGTAGACATGATCTCAATGCCACCTCAAACCAAGATCACAAATTTTGGGACTCATGCATATGGATGCTTTAACTGATTATGCATACAAGTATGAATACACAAAATATGAGGACTTGAAGGAGGTATTTTAGTAGCTACATGGCCAATTCCATCTATAAGAAGGTGGCAACAAGGTTGACTATCATACCGAGGATGGCTTGCTCTACACTCTAGAAAATCTCTGTGTTCCTAAAGGTGAGATATTGCAAAATAGGATCAGTCCTCCAAAGTGGCAAGGAATTTTGGTGTGGGGAAGCCAACTTCCAACTTACAAAGGTACATTTATTGTCCTAGAATGCAAGAAGATGTAGATTGGTTTATTAGAGGATGCATGCTCTATTCTACAAGTAGGCCCATTAATAGGAATCAAGGCATATATGATACCGTGCATGTACCTATTAAACCATGGGGGAGAATATCCATGGATTTTGTGGGTGGTTTAGTACCGGGAAGGGACATGCCCATATATTTCTGGTAGTTCACAAGTTTAGTAAGATGTGCATTTTCATGGCTTGCACAAAGACCATCAAAGGAAAGAAGCAACAAACATGTTCTTTGAAAAGGTTTTGGTGGACTTTGGGATACTAAGAAGCATCATGTTAGATAAAGATACCAAATTTCTCAATTCCTTTTGGAATACACTTTGGGAGAATATGGACACTAAGAGTAAGAGGTCTATAGATTCCCATCCATAGATATATGGGTATACATAAGTAGTGAATGGGACCTTGGTTCGATTTTTGAGGGGTTATAATCAAAATCACATAAATATCTAGGATGAGGATTTCATATACATCCAACACTCTTATAATAGAATAGTCAACGCTTCCATTGGTATGTCCCCCTTTGAAACTTGTTTTGGAGATCTACCACCTTCACCTCTATATGTTGTATATGGAAAAAAGGGCGGAGTGATGGGGGAAACCACAATTGAAGCATTAATAGGTGAAACTTTCATTGATAAGATAAGGAAAATACATTTTCAAGTATAAGATACATTGAAGAAGTCACAGGAAAAGTACAAGGCCATACATGACCAATAGAGAGTTGACAAAACATTAAAGGTGGGAAACAAAGTTTTATTGCACTTGAATAAGGAGAGACTAGAAGGTCTTGGTATGGAGACCAAAACAATGTGTTGTGGTGATTTTAAAGTGTTGGGAAAGGTAGGAAATGAATCCTATAACTCAATATACCCCCATATATGTGCATTTACTTAGCAGTGAATGCAAAAAATATGAAACTCTTTGAAGCATTCATGTTGGTCTAACCTTCTATAGAGGAATTAGCACCGCAACATTAGGCATAGTTAGTAGAAGATACAATTTTGCAAAATATATCTAGAACAACTAGACAAGGATTGTATGAACTCTCGCAAGTTGTGTTGAAAGGACAACTTCTATGCAAGGGTACAAATGATACTCCAGGAAAAAGGTAGAGGAAAATATTTTAGTAAAACATGTTGGGGACCAAAAGCATCCTAAAATGGAGAGGTATTCATATCCAAAATCGTATCAATGTATTATTTGCCATCTATTTTGGTGCATTTTGGGTGCAAATATTGGGTGAATTGACTTGTAGGGCCCATTTTAGGGTTAGGTCTTACTTTGGAGATTTCGGGCCCAAAAAATTTTGAGTCCCATTTGATGGATTGAATGAATTTTGGGGGGTAAAATATTTACAAAAATCGTTCATAACCCCTTGACATTGTTCTAGATTCTAAGATATTTCCAATGATGCAAAGATCACCTCATTAGATTTTGTATGAGGAAGT
Source organism: Larix kaempferi (assembly GCA_027924585.1). Taxonomy (NCBI): domain Eukaryota; kingdom Viridiplantae; phylum Streptophyta; class Pinopsida; order Pinales; family Pinaceae; genus Larix; species Larix kaempferi. The sequence goes on along the minus strand of BSBM01000370.1, from coordinate 61,898,276 downwards.
TATGCCTCTCACATGTTCACCTATCTTGATGACCACCATGGTACTGAGTGGATTCCACGTCATATCTCATTTCCCACACATATGAAGCTACTGATGTGTGGAATTTCATGATATTTTTATATGGTCTAAATACACAACCTTAATCGGGAGTTGAGGCATGTGTTGGAATATTCTCCCCATCATTTTTTAGTTTTGCATGCATGCATGCATTCTGCATGCATCCAGTCATCTCCATGCATCCATTCATTATCATGGTGGACCTCCAAGCTCCTATAGCTTGGTTCTAGCTCTCCACAGCCTGTCTACAGTCCCCAGGGGGCCTCCCACCTACCAAAGGCACCCTTCTCTAGTCTTTTGCATGGCAAGTGCGCCTTTCTCACCTACCACAACCAGTTAGGCACCTTTTCTCACCTACCAGTCAGTTATCACTCAATTATCCATTGATTTAAGGCTAGATTGACTCCCCCACTGACTGTTTCACTCTAATGGACCTCCACTGAGACTAGACTGCTCATTCTGACTCCAGTTAGCTCCTCATGCACCCTCCATTGAGCCTCCTTCATCCAGTTAGTACATACCACACTCAGTTAGACTCAGTTAGCCACACTGATGACATATACGTTGACTGGATGATGACTCCACTATCATCCAAGCCAAACTCTGAGTTAGGATTTCGAATTTCCTACTTGGCCTATTCGAATCCTATATGATGCCATCTTCATGGCTATTGTATTCATTCACTTACATTCTTATTCATTATATGATACTGAGATATTGTTCTATTCTACTGTGTTTATGAGTAATCATTGAGTGTCTCCTTCTCTTCTTCTTTGCAACATTCTAGTGTAATGTCCCCACCCTTTTATCCAATGCAAGGAAGGGAACATGGCACTAAAATATGGGCTTTTACATAAACTCATTCCATTCATTAGGTTCATACACATAAAAGAGATGTGTGCAGATGGAAATAAAACAAACATGCACAGCGGAAATGAACTCATCCACACATATATTATATGACTGTCATTCAATTTAACACTGTCAACAAATTAATACATTTGCAGAAGTAAAACACAATAAATTACTCATCTTGATGTAATGTTGTCCCAAACAAATAGCTATGTTGCTGCAACGTTCCTCCCAACCATAGGTCTCTGCCCATCATGTATTCTTTCAGCACTCAGAGACCACCCCCGATCTGGGCATGATATCTACAAGGAAAAGGGAACCCTCAAGCACAGTACAGCCCAAAACAATGGATACCCATCTCAATCCCAGCATTCTCTTGCACACCAAACTCAGCTATGGCTCTGGAACACACTTCCAGCAATGGGACTTAGGAAGTAGATGGACAGGGGTTTTCCCCAAAACATAGGCACAACAAAAACGGATTTGTGAGAGGGAAAATCGACCATAGGAAAGAAAATGATTTCTCCCACAAATATACAAGCAATCAGTGAGTCAAAACAGCCTCTATGGTCCCCAAATCGATTTTCCTTTCTTCCCCAATTTTACACAACACAAAAATGCCCTTCCCAGCTAAGATAATGAAGGAAAACACAACAAACCCTGGAGAAAAATTCCCAGGTAGCTCTAAACTCATGAGGGAGCAAGACTGATGGTTGAATAATGTCTTGGGGGCAATTTCGTGGCTCCTTTCTTGCCCAAGAATCCAAACATGAAAATCTAGAAAGGGTGGCTTGTCCATACTCAAATTTGGACAGCCATGACATGGGAAAATCCATAGAGAGTACAACTTGATTTGTATTTTCATTTCATACTGGAGAAGAAAAGAGCAAGGCATAGTCTTAACTTCTAGATCGGTTTTTACCTATAGTTGGTTTTCCAAGGGTATATCTTGTGTTATTGGTTTTCATGTGTAGATGTGTTAATTTTCTCTATCTATTTTCCTTTAATTTTCATATTATTTTATAATTTTATCGAAATAAGCTAACACAATGAATTTGAAATATTCAATAAATAATGCATAACTAAGAGTTTCCAAGAAATGGTAAGATCTATTGCGATGAACTATTCCATTGGAATATCCATGTTAGTTTATAGATCACATTGGTATCATACAAATTTTCTTTGGAGCTTTGTGAGAAATTGTTACTAGTATCTGAGTGTTGGTAGAATAAATAAAAATTATTCCAACCCTAGCCATGGCATATGTGTCCAGTGAAGAATCAAGAGGTGACTATGAAAAGCAATTTACGAAGATGGAAATACAAGTCTTTGATATCTCACATCTATCTAACCTCATGGCGGATATGGAGAGCAAGTTTGAACCTTTTGGTGAGTTTGAAATATCTATATTGGAGGAAAGACCACGCAAGAAATTCAGGGACACGAAAAACCTAGAAAAGGAGATGAAAAATTGCTACAGAAAGAAAAAACAAATTCTAGCAGCAACAATTCTTCCGAGTCACTATTTAAAATGGAAGTGAAAGTGGACATCAAGCCCTATCAAGGTCATACCAATGCTATCAACTTGAATCAGTTCTTGCAATATTTAGATGTTTATTTTAGTGTCCATAACATAGAATAGGAGAAAAAGAAAACATTTGCTCGATTGAAGTTGGAGAGAAATTCCCTAACTTGGTGGGTAAACCACATGGAGACACTTAGGCTAGAGGGTGATCCCTCAATAACTAAGTAATAGGACTCTAAATCCCTCATTAAGTTCCAATTTTACCATATTGGGTAGGAAAAAAACCAATGGATCTATTGGAATTACTTTCGGTGAGGAAAGGAAAAAGTGTACAAGAGTACGCCACACAATTTAGAAAAATGGCCATTATGTTGGGTGTATTCCCGAAGAACATAGCTTTACTTATGAAGTGTTTTGTTTGTCTCCATGGTCATTTTAGAAGGTGAGTGATGCTATTCAATCCGATAAATATTAATGAGTCATGTTTCTAGGAACAATATCAAGAGAATATGGACATGAAGAAAGGGAATCTAGGTAATTCCAAGAAGAAACAACACCTAGATACTTTCAAAGATGGGGAGAAGAAAGGGAAAGTAAAACATAAGTAGACTATAGCGATGAAAAATAGGTGCAAGGACATGAAAGAACACTACAATCATTGCAACATTGATGGTCACATTGAAGACAAGTGTTGGAAGCTAAATCTAGAGATAAACATAAAGAGGCACAACAAGGATTTCAAGAAGAAGAACATTCCATCCATGGATTCAAGCAATTAGGTAGAGACTATCTCAGATGTAGATGAGTATACTTTCTCAACTATAGTGAAAATGGATGTTAATCTAAGTAGCCTCCATCCGTAGGAAGAGAAGGTGATGACGAAACTATTACACATCAAGACCAAGGTAGATGTTCCATTTGAATTTGGTTCATAGGACAATCTCCTAGTAGAATATATGGTAAGTTAGATTTTATTGGAAGTTTATGATCATCATATATCCTACCCATTGGGATGGGTAAATAAGGATGCATAATTTAGGCTCACAAAACAATGCAAGATTAAATTTTCTATAAATTCAGACAATATTGATGAAGTGAAGGTAGATATAGTACCACACAATGTTTTTGGTGTAATGTTTGAATCCCCCACATGTATATGAGGGACAATCTTCACCAATAGAGAAAAACAATACCTCTTAATAAAGGATGGGAAATTTTTCATCATTAATATTCACAAAGGTAAAACAAAGATCTCTCTTGGGTAAGTGACAAAGAAGACAAGAATATGATTACTTCAATTATAAATTTTGTACTTATTTTCTTAATACATAATCAACAAGAAGTTGAATCACTAAAAGTAATGCCATGTTTGGAGGGATGTCCTAACAAGAAAAACATCGGTTGGAGAATATTTTGAAGGAATATAGAGAAAAAATATTATCCTAAAAAGATACCTCCTAAGAGTGAAGTGGAGTATGAGATACAACACTTGCTTGAATATTCCCCATTGGCAAGAATATTCAAGCAATAACTATATTCTTGGATTGTTTATATAGTCCAATAATTGGACTGTATAGATAGTCCATTATGAAAGTAGAAGAAGTGAAGAAGAAGTTTTAGCAACCATTGGAACAGGGAGTAATCCAACCAAGTACCTCACTTTTGGGTCATCTATAATCATAATACCTAAGAACAATTGGAATTGTAGGATGTGTATTAACTACAAAGATCTGGATAATACCACCCTCAAGAATCAATACCATCTTCCCAAGAGCAATGGTTTTTTAGATCAATTGTAGCATGTCAGGTGCTTCACCATGTTGGATGTCAAATCAAGATAAAACCAGGTAGGAGTGAAGGAAAAATACTCTTGGGATACCACCTTTAATAATAGTAAAGGCCTATATGACTGGTTAGTAATTCCTTTTCGTTTGTGTAATTCACTAGCTACGTTTATGTGTTTGAAGTATGATGTATTGTGTCCTTTTATAGATTCATTTGTAATAGTGTATTTAGATGATATATTGGTTTATAATGCTACATCGTGAGACCATCTTACACATCTCAAGTATGTGTTAGTGACCCTAAAAAAATATTAAATGTTTGCAATCCTTAAGAAATGTGAATTTTCTCAGTAGTATTTGGCGTATTTGGGGTATGTAATTGGTGGAGGAGAACTTAATATTGATCCTACAAAGATGGTGGCCATCACTAAGTGGCCAACATGTACAAATGTCACTAAATTTAGGAGATTTTGGTGGGTAGAAAAATATCTTCAGAACTTCATAGCTTCCTATTCAAACTATGGATGCACCTGTCCTTGCTATAAAAAACAAATAACAAGGTTTTCCAATGGTGAAAGAATCAATAGAATCCTTTGAACATCTGAAATGAAATATTAGTCAAGCACAATTTTTCTCATTACCCAACTTCTTGAAGTATTTTTAATTGAAGACAAACACAACTGGGAATGCTATGGGAGTGGTTTTGATACAAGGAGGAAGACTATCATTCTAAAATGTTCCATGGAAAATTCTTGGAGTACCATAAACATGAAAGGAACTCTATGCCTTGGTTCAAGCTGTTAAGAAATGAAAACACTATCTAATGGTCAAAAAGACCACCGTTGACATTGATCACCAACCACTAGTGTATTTGTAGGCCGATATTAATCCACAACAATATCGACATTGTAAGTGAATGTGATATTTACAACAATCACATCTAATAATCAAATACAAGAAAGGTAGTACAGACACGTTGGTAGACATGATCTCAATGCCACCTCAAACCAAGATCACAAATTTTGGGACTCATGCATATGGATGCTTTAACTGATTATGCATACAAGTATGAATACACAAAATATGAGGACTTGAAGGAGGTATTTTAGTAGCTACATGGCCAATTCCATCTATAAGAAGGTGGCAACAAGGTTGACTATCATACCGAGGATGGCTTGCTCTACACTCTAGAAAATCTCTGTGTTCCTAAAGGTGAGATACTGCAAAATAGGATCAGTCCTCCAAAGTGGCAAGGAATTTTGGTGTGGGGAAGCCAACTTCCAACTTACAAAGGTACATTTATTGTCCTAGAATGCAAGAAGATGTAGATTGGTTTATTAGAGGATGCATGCTCTATTCTACAAGTAGGCCCATTAATAGGAATCAAGGCATATATGATACCGTGCATGTACCTATTAAACCATGGGGGAGAATATCCATGGATTTTGTGGGTGGTTTAGTACCGGGAAGGGACATGCCCATATATTTCTAGTAGTTCACAAGTTTAGTAAGATGTGCATTTTCATGGCTTGCACAAAGACCATCAAAGGAAAGAAGCAACAAACATGTTCTTTGAAAAGGTTTTGGTGAACTTTGGGATACTAAGAAGCATCATGTTAGATAAAGATACCAAATTTCTCAATTCCTTTTGGAATACACTTTGGGAGAATATGGACACTAAGAGTAAGAGGTCTATAGATTCCCATCCATAGATATATGGGTATACATAAGTAGTGAATGGGACATTGGTTCAATTTTTGAGGGGTTATAATCAAAATCATATAAATATCTAGGATGAGGATTTCATATACATCCAACACTCTTATAATAGAATAGTCAATGCTTCCATTGGTATGACCCCCTTTGAAACTTGTTTTGGAGATCTACCACCTTCACCTCTATATGTTGTATATGGAAAAAAGGGCGGAGTGATGGGGGAAACCACAATTGAAGCATTAATAGGTGAAAATTTCATTGATAAGATAAGGAAATACATTTTCAAGTATAAGATAAATTGAAGAATTCACAAGAAAAGTACAAGGCCATACATGACCCATAGAGAGTTGACAAAACATTAAAGGTGGGAAACAAAGTTTTATTGCACTTGAATAAGGAGAGACTACAAGGTCCTGGTATGGAGACCAAAACAATGTGTTGTGGTGATTTTAAAGTGTTGGGAAAGGTAGGAGATGAATCCTATAACTCAATATACCCCCATATATGTGCATTTACTTAGCAGTGAATGCAAGAAATATGAAACTCTTTGAACCATTCATGTTGGTCTAACCTTCTATAGAGGAATTAGCACCGGAGTATTAGGCATAGTTAGTAGAAGATACAATTTTGCAAAATATATCTAGAACAACTAGACAAGGATTGTATGAACTCTAGCAAGTTGTGTTGAAAGGACAACTTCCATGCAAGGGTACAAATGATACTCCAGGAAAAAGGTAGAGGAAAATATTTTAGTAAAACATGTTGGGGACCAAAAGCATCCTAAAATGGAGAGGTATTCATATCCAAAATCGTATCAATGTATTATTTGCCATCTATTTTGGTGCATTTTGGGTGCAAATATTGGGTGAATTGACTTGTAGGGCCGATTTTAGGGGTAGGTCTTACTTTGGAGATTTCGGGCCCAAAAAATTTTGAGTCCCATTTGATGGATTGAATGAATTTTGGGGGGTAAAATATTTACAAAAATCGTTCATAACCCCTTGACATTATTCTAGATTCTAAGATATTTCGAATGATGCAAAGATCACCTCATTAGATTTTGTATGAGGAAGTTATGCCTCTCACATGTTCACCTATCTTGATGACCACCATGGTACTGAGTGGATTCCACGTCATATCTCATTTCCCACACATATGAAGCTACTGATGTGTGGAATTTCATGATATTTTTATATCGTCTAAATACACAACCTTAATCGGGAGTTGAGGCATGTGTTGGAATATTCTCCCCATCATTTTTCAGTTTTACCTGCATGCATGCATTCTGCATGCATCCAGTCATCTGCATGCATCCATTCATCATCATGGTGGACCTCCAAGCTCCTAGAGCTTGGTTCTAGCTCTCCACAGCCTGTCTACATCCCCCAGGGGGCATCTCACCTACCAAAGGCACCCTTCTCTAGTCTTTTGCGTGGCAAGTGCGCCTTTCTCACCTACCACAACCAGTTAGGCACCTTTTCTCACCTACCAGTCAATTATCACTCAATTATTCGTTGATTTAAGGCTAGATTGACTCCCCCACTGACTGTTTCACTCTAATGGACCTCCACTGAGACTAAACTGCTCATTCTGACTCCAGTTAGATCCTCATGTGCCCTCCATTGAGCCTCCTTCATCCAGTTAGTACCTACCTCACTCAGTTAGACTCAGTTAGCCACACTGATGACAGATACATTGATTGGATGATGACTCCACTATCATCCAAGCCACACTCTGAGTTAGGATTTCGAATTTCCTACTTGGCCTATTCGAATCCTATATGATGCCATCTTCATGGCTATTGTATTCATTCACTTACATTCTTATTCATTGTATGATACTGAGATATTGTTCTATTCTACTGTGTTTATGAGTAATCATTGAGTGTCTCCTTCTCTTCTTCTTTGCAATATTCTTGTGTAATGTCCCCACCCTTTTATCCAATGCAAGGAAGGGAACATGGTACTAAAATCTAGGCTTTTGCATAAAATCAATCCATTCATTAGGTTCATACACATAAAAGAGATGTCTGCAGATGGAAATAAAACAAACATGCACAGTGGAAATGAACTCATCCACACACATATTATATGACTGTCATTCAATTTAACACAATCAACAAATTAATACATTTGCAGAAGTAAAACACAATAAATTACTCATCTTGATGTAATGTTGTCCCAAACAACTAGCTATGTTGCTGCAACGTTCCTCCCAACCATAGGTCTCTGCCCATCATGTATTCTTTCAGCACTCAGAGACCACCCCCGAGATGGGCATGATATCTACAAGGAAAAGGGAACCCTCAAGCACAGCACAGCCCAAAGCAATGGATACCCATCTCAACCCCAGCATTCTCTTGCACACCAAACTCAGATATGGCTCTGGAACACACTTCCAACAATGGGACTCAGGAACTAGATGGACAGGAGTTTTCCCCAAAACATATGCACAACAAAAACGGATTTGTGAGAGGGAAAATAGACCATAGGAAAGAAAATGATTTCTGCCACAAATATACAAGCAATCAGTGATTCAAAATAGCCTCTATGGTCCCCAAATCGATTTTCCTTTCTTCCCCAATGTTACACAACACAAAAACACCCTTCCCAGCTAAGATAATGAAGGAAAACAAAACAAACCCTGGAGAAAAACGCCCAGGTAGCTCTAAACTCGTGACGGAGCAAGACTGATGATTGAATAATGGCTTGGGGGCAATTTCGTGGCTCCTTTCTTGCCCAAGAATCCAAACATGAAAATCTAGAAAGGGTGGCTTGCCCATACTCAAATTTGGACAACCATACCTCCCATTCCCCAAGGCATGAACTACCTCAACCAATTCTTGGGAGAAATCAATGATTGGGTACAAAAGTCAACATGGGTAGTTGAGGGTTCATGGGTTCTCTCATTGACACTTGGCTTGACTTGATTGGCTCAAGGGTTTGAATATTTCCCTCCCAATTTCCTTGTAACATCATGCCCCCATCTCTTGTTGCATTGTATAGCTATTTGTGGGATTTTATATTAAATTCTATATTTACAATTCCCATGGTTCACTAGCACATGGGTAGCATAATATCAAATACTTGCCTCTTCTAGATCAAGCGTTCACTAGTGGGGCCTTGGCCTTGAGCTCCACACTAGGAATCATACATAATATGCATACATTATTCACATTATAGCCCAAAATGTTACAAGGGTCAAAATGGGGGACATTACATTACCCTCCCCTTGGAATAGCACCGTCCTCGGTGTTCCAATACCTAGGAATACATACACACTATATACATGTCCAAAATTCACAAAATATGGGATGTTTGTCCTGCATTTCACCCTTTTCTTGGGTTTTCGGGATCAAGTCCTTTGGCTTCCTCAAGCTGCTCCTGCTGGCTTTGATCTTCCATCTCTGCAGGTGGGCATTGCTCCGTAGCAATCCCTTTTCTTTTATCACCCTTCCAGCTAATCTATAAGTCTGGAATTCCATGGCTACCATCTTTCTTACTGTCCTGGTAACTAATTGAGGAAGATTTCCAACCAAAACAAATAGCTTTTGGCCTGCTTCCATGATCAAGGTGCACAACTGGCTCTCACTTTTATCACTAGCAATCACTTGGCTAGTAACAACTGCAACAATGGTTTTCAATGTCTCTCCTGTGAGACTCATCATAGCAATTCATGTTAGGACAAGCATAACACAATATTAAAATTAGTCAATTATTTTCCCAATTGACTTGGAACGTCCATGCTTTACTCATGAGACTTCCACACATTTCATGCTTTCCCAACATACACATGAACTCATTCATGTTCATCCTTTCAGAGGAAAATAACTATTTCAGCATTCACAATATATTTCAAGCAATTAAACACAATCTATTTTCAGCTATGACATGCACTCAACAATCCTTTGTTTTTAAGATGCATCAGTCAAAAGGGAAAGAGAAGAGTAAGAGTTTTCCCCCTCTTAGTCTTGTTCCAATCTGGAGCCACACCATCACTTGTGGTTCTATGCTCCTTAGCCTCTTTCACTTCAATGTGAATGCTTGCCTTGCCCTTTCTTGGCTATGACACTTAGTGTCTAAGGTCTGTCTAATGCTTTTTAGCTAGGGAACCCTTCTCCATAGTTGCCTACAGAACCTTTGGCTGCTATGACCCACTCATGTCCACTAGCACCATATTTCATTACTGCTCATACTGAGCTCTCTTTAGGATGGTCACATGTCCACATGCATCCTCCAGATGCTTTCATAGTCCTTGCTTCCAGCAATACCTACACTCAAACATTGAATCAATTCACATGTTTAGTGTATTTTCATAGGGTTTATCTCTAGACAAGAGTTTAAGAAATCATAATTAAATCATATACACACGTATATTCATAAGCAAGAGTTGCAAGGTAACCAAATACTTATATGTATTGGATGTCTTCTCTTTATTCCACGGGAGCCATCTTTTCTTTACTAGCTTTGGATTTCCCATGGGTACAATAATGAATGTTGGGCCAGCACACAGGCTACTCCATAACCATTCGAATAGACAATGCCAAGCCAGTATGCCGACTGGGTTTCTATCAATTAATTAAGGAATGTTTGGCCAGCACGCCGGCTGCTCCACAACATCAAGTGGTTAATGTTCCCACCAACTATTCTCTGAATTTATTGAGCATCCATTACTCTCTGGATTTACCAAGAATTTTATAGTGCACAACCAGTTACTCTCTTGTTTTATCAAGAATTTCATAGTGCACAACCAGTTACTCTTTGTCTTACCAAGCGTTTGTGGCTCTTTCAGGGTCCTTACTTCCTGCAATGGCCAAGGTTTCCAACAAAGAAACAACAGTGTATTAGCTTGGTTGTCATAAGACTTATACCTGAAATCTTCATTATTCCAAATAAGAAATAAATGAAAATGAATACTTATCTGTATTGTGCATTTTCCTTTCTGGTCCATAGGGTCCTGCTTCATTTTGCAAGCCTTGGGATCCCCTATGGACTTGGATGTTTGGTCAACACGCATGTTTCTCCACAACATCAAATAGCTAATGCCCAACCAGTACACCTTCATGCCAACTGGGTTTACCAAGCATTTGTGGTGCCCAACCAGTCCCATACTTGGTTGGCCCTCTCCATTGTCGAGCCAGCACATTCGTCTAGGTCATCTACCAATGGAAGGAAACTACGCCATCGACCATTATAGGTCAAGGCTCTACCACTTTGCCTTAAGCTTGCATCATCCTTTCACATGTGTCACAACCCTTCATGCGCATAACAATTTTTCATCCACACAAGGATGGCACTCCTTCACCCGGGAAAACCAACGGTTCCCTTTAGGAACTCTATAGGTGACTTTCTTGACTGCAGGCTATCATGGCCCCATGATACCCACTCACACTACACAACATCCAAGTAAATAATGCCAAACCAGTGCATCGACTGGGTTTATTAGGCATGCAACAACCCTTCATAACAATCTTCACAACACCCACAACATCCAAGCAAATAATGCCAATCCAGTACACCATTTGGGTTCATTAGGCATGCAACAACCCTTCTATTTTGCTTCATTTGTGTGTAGCACCCAATTGCATCTGTGCAAGCTGATAGCACAAGAAGGATAAGCAAACTCATCAGTATTGCTGCTCTAAAATTGTAACCACATTTCATAACATTCACTATCAAGTATTGAAACACCAAGAATGCGTCCATTCCCTTAGGGTGTAGTCAATATTGACAACCCTATCATAACCCAGCACCAGAAAGGTGTGCACTCCCTTTAGGATGTGAGACATGTAGGCCCTAATCATACTCAAGCAGTCTAGAATAATAATGAAATAATAAAACATGATATGCATATTAAACCTAATAACCAGACATATATACTCGGAGTTAGGGTTACAGAATACTTATCCCTTTTCAAATATATCTTTCCTTCATTTGCAAAGAATGGGGACTCCCTTCTCTGAGTCAACAGTACTTCGGGTTGCCACCCCAATATTTTCACGTTTCATAACCTACACATGCCTTCTTGGCACAATTTCACTTTATCACTCACATGGTTTACCAACATGCAGTGCAGTTGAGACATTATCATCATTTACAATGGTGTCTCACCCGAAACCCATTTCCAAAGCATGGGATCCTTCCCATCTAGTTTGGCTTTTGCAGTCCATCACACATGGTCTTCCTACAATGTGTCATCCTGGCACATTTACCAAATAGCCAAACAATCAGCAACATTTAGCAATAAGATTCAAATGTGATTGTTCCATAACCAATCAATATGCATTTGCAATTCTGTGTACTACATAAATTAATTTGCTTAGCAATGAGGCTATCCTCATATTGTCTGGCTCTCATAAGTGGTATCACTCTATCCATTATGGTTTCCCCCTTGCTACCATACATGAACATCCACCTACAACATGTCCTTCGGACACAATTTTATATAAGCCAAACAGTCATTAGCAATTATTAGCAAAATTTCAAATCTGAAATTTACAAATTTGTTTTCCTACGGAAATTATATTTGCAACCATGAGATTATTCTCATAAACTTAAACCAGAAAATTTTCAGATTTGTTTCATGCATAATTCACAACCATGAGAACCCTTTCATAACCTTTGGCTTCTGCACATGGTAGATCCTGGTCTCTGCTATGGACTTATCCTTATTGCCACACGCAAGACTTTTCTACCTGAAATATGAAACTTTAATCAGCCAAACACGTTGTGAGTATCTATGCATTTAATCCTTTCTTTGCCACAATAGTCATTGAAGTGATCTCAGAATTATAACACTCAATAATTCAAACACCTTCAGCTGTTAATATTTGAAATGCAATGAAATATATACATTTCTATATATGCCTCATTATCACAATAAAATTGTAAGACACAGTCACACTATCCATGTAATTTAGATAAACAGTAAATACTCATTACTTCACATTTCATGCAATCTATGTCCTTCCACAGAGCATTCTGGTAGCCCATCATCATGTCTACCTTCTTCATGCAATCATTTTTCCTGCATTTAAAGCAGCTCATGACATGGTCTCATGATTAACAATAGTTCACCATCTCATCTATTATCTAATTGCATTGAATATATATATATATATATATATATATATATATATATATATATATATATATCGTAACCATGCATTCACACAATGCATCTCAACATGTGCACCCGCACATATGCATGCACATTCACAATAGGACGATAAGTCCTCACTTGCTTTGATTGTTAAACTCACCACCAACATACACAAATGGCATGATATAATTTCATATGAATGCATTGATATTTCTAAGCAATTATAGGGTGTAAGGATTATTGCCTTCACTTACCCACTCCTCACCATACTTGGTAGGTCAACATTCCCATTCGGGCACTCAATATCATATGCAAACCAAATCAACATAGTTTAAGCATAGTTAAAGGGTTCTCACCAAATCCTCTTTCAACATTTATGTAATTAAGCACAAATAACCATTACCTACATGGTTGTCATTAACATCGCTTGATGTTACCTGATCAGTTGGCCTCTTACCAAGGCTACACAGTCCTTTTTCCAACCTCATGATCACAGATTTGTTGCACCATCCTTTCTTTGTAAGGTTGTTGGTCATATGTAACAATCATCATCCACGCCCTTAGTCATGATTCGGTTGTCTTTGGTCATATAACCATTGCAAACACAACTAGTTATTTAACAACCACCATAATCATCTTTAAGTGGCTCATTGCATATGCAAAACCTCACTATTCTACCAATATGCAATATCATATATATACACAAGCATTTTTACATGCACTGTGCAAATTTTATCAATATGCCATCTAGTGCATATTCATTTCAGCTATCTAATCTCTTACATTTTCAATCATGCTTCTATGGTCTGAGTCATACAACCATTATCAATAACATTAATTGTTATCAACCATAGACAATACCATTAATGGGCTATTGCATGTGTAATTTTCATTACCTTTACCCATATGCAACATCATGTTCACACATAAGCAATTCACATGCACTATGCAATGACTCTTTAATCATGCCCACTAATTCTTATGCATTACTCTCTTGCATTTTCAGCATCCCTATGCCATAATTTTCAGTGTATAAAATTCAAGAAATATAAATACAATAGCAAGAGAGGAGTTAAGGAATTCTCCCTTTTCAATTTCTCTTCATGACATGGAGTTCCTCCTCCACATCACAGCTGATCCTTTTCTTGGCTTCCCTACCAAGCACACAAGGATTCATTAGTTGTGATTTCTCATCAAGTAGCGATTCAATTCATATACATAGGTAAAACATTTCTACTTGCTATTTTCTAAGCATACACTTCTTATGCTGTAAACATAAATATTTAAAGGTGAGAAAATTCCCTCTTTCGTTCTCCATAATGGATATTGATTTCACAACCCCTTTATGCAATTCATGGAACACATTACAAGCATAGAGAATGCCTTTCACACTTTCAACGACTGTCTCCGGAGGACGATGGGGGTCAAGGGGGCTTTCCCCCTTGTGGCTTCCCTGCGCCACTGCAAGGCGGGTGGAGGGCAGCGTCCTCATTTTTTTTTTTTAGATCCCTTGTTTTCGCGCAATCTGGTGCATAAGTTAAATGTCGTTTTTCAACTTTCGGTGCCCGAGATTCACCCTGGAAAACAACTGAAAATATATTTTTCAGAGGACTTATCATTTCTCCTCCGACCCCTGTCAGACCAACTCACCGAGTACTTCCAACCATTGCGAAGAAAACTCGCCCATTTCTTCCGATCGTTGTGGAGAAACTCGCCCATCTCTTCTGACCATTGCGGACAAACTTGTTGAGTTTCGCCGGTCCTCCGACCTGTTGCGGACAAACTCACCGAGTTTCCCCACCATTGTGGATGAACTTGCCGAGTTTCTTCCGGTGTTGCAGACAAACTTGTCGAGTTCTTCCGCCGAAAACACTTAGAGAAATTTTCGGACCAACTCGCTGAGCCCTTCCGCCATTGCGGACCAGCTCACTGAGTTCTTCCGCCATTGCGGACCAGCTTGCCGAGTTCTTCCGTCGAAAGACACTTAGAAAAATTTTCAAACCAACTCACCGAGTCCTTCTGCCGTTGCAGACCAACTCACCGAGTTCTTTCGCCGTTAAGGACCAACTTGCCGAGTTCTTTAGCCGAAAGACACTTATAAAAATTTTGAAAATTTTCTCCCTTTCCCCCAGCATTCCGCAACTCTGTCGACGCAACTCAGCCAATTTCGCCGAACATGTCGGCTCCACTCAGCGAGTTCTGCTGCCATTTCGGGCCAACTCACCGAGATTCGCGAGCACAGTTTTTGGCAGAAAACTCATAGACACTTAGAATAATTTTGAAAATTTTCTTAATTATCAGTGCTGAGCAGGAAGCATACTTACCTCCACAACTGTGATAGGTAGCCCATAAAGGCCCAATGCTGCAAGCAGCAGCTCTGATACCAAATGTAACGTCCCCACCCTTTTATCCAATGCAAGGAAGGGAACATGGCACTAAAATATGGGCTTTTACATAAACTCAGTCCATTCATTAGGTTCATACACATAAAAGAGATGTGTGCAGACGGAAATAAAACAAACATGCACAGTGGAAATGAACTCATCCACACACATATTATATGACTGTCATTCAATTTAACACAGTCAACAAATTAATACATTTGCAGAAGTCATCTTGATGTAATGTTGTCCCAAACAACTAGCTATGTCGCTGCAACATTCCTCCCAACCATAGGTCTCTGCCCAGCTTGTATTCTTTCAGCACTCAGAGACCACCCCCGATCTGGGCATGATATCTACAAGGAAAAGGGAACCCTCAAGCACAGCATAGCCCAAAGAAATGGATACCCATCTCAACCCCAGCATTCTCTTGCACACCAAACTCAGATATGGCTCTGGAACACACTTCTAGCAATGGGACTTAGGAACTAGATGGATAGGGGTTTTCCCCAAAACATAAGCACAACAAAAACGGATTTGTGAGAGGGAAAATCGGCCATAGGGAAGAAAACGATTTCTCCCACAGATATACAAGCAATGAGTGAGTCAAAACAACCTCTATGGTCCCCAAATTGATTTCCCTTTCTTCCCCAATGTTACACAACACAAAAACGCCCTTCCCAGCTAGGATAATGAAGGAAAACATAGCAAACCCTAGAGAAAAACGCCCAGGTAGCTCTAAACTCGTGAGGGAGCAAGACTGATGGTTGAATAATGGCTTGGGGGCAATTTTGTGGCTCCTTTCTTGCCCAAGAAGCCAAACACGAAAATCTAGGAAGAGTGGCTTTCCCATACTCGAATTTGGATAGCCATACCTCCCATTCCCCAAGGCATTAACTACCTCAACCAACTCTTGGGAGAAATCAATGATTGGGTATAAAAGTCAACATGGGTAGTTGAGGGTTCATGGGTTCTCTCATTGAAACTTGGTTTGACTTGATTGGCTCAAGGGTTTGAATATTTCCCTCCCAATTTCCTTGTAACATCATGCCCCCATCTCTTGTTGCATTGCATAGCTAGTTGTGGGATTTTATATTAAAATGCATATTTACAATTCCCATGGTTCACTAGCACATGGGTGGCATAATATCAAATACTTGCCTCTTCTAGATCGAGCGTTCACTAGTGGGGCCTTGGCCTTGAGCTCCATGCTATGAATCATACATAATATGCATACATTATTTACATTATAGCCCAAAATATTACAAGGGTCAAAATGGGGGACATTACATCTTGATAGTTGATTGTGAGTTGCTATAGCTGCTAGATCTCTTGCAGATTCTTACATGGTATCAGAGCAGAAAGTAGCTATTCGAATTGCAGCCATTACAGCAGTTGCCGCATTTCTTTGAGTAGCTATCTTTCACTTGTGCACCAGAAGCCTCTGAGTTTCCACAGCAAATCCTGGTGCTATTACTTGAATTCATTAGAGAAATATAGTGAGGTTTATCCAGGTGTGAAGGACTTAGTCCATGTTCCAAGTGTCCTTAAGGTAGTGTTCAGTCGAAGTGTAGCATTCTCCATCAGCACATCTTTTATTGTTTTGTAGGTTTATTCACTCATTCAGAATCTTCTTCAACTATTTGACTTTCTCTGTTCAGATGGGTCTATCACTTACATCTTCCAACTATGTTGAGTGGAAAGCCAAAATGTCTCTCTTCATGAGATCAAAGAGCTTCACCCGAATACTCAACAGAAAGATGGTAGAACCAACCAGTGCAATTGAAAAGTCCAAGTACTAGGATCAGCTTGATGAAGTAATTGGTCTCCTCCTTCTCTCAATTTCTGATGATCTACACTTTCATGTCATCGATCTTACATCTCCTAAAGAGGTGTGGGACAAGCTTGAATCTCTTTTTGGGCCAAAGGATTATATGGAAGCACACAAATTGGAGAATGAGCTCATATGTTTGAGTCCTAGCAGCTTCGAATCTATCAATGCCTTTCTCACCAAGTTCAAAAGCTTGATATCACAGTTGAAAATATATGAGATAGTGAAGGGAGATAAGCAGCTTATACTTACCATTCTCTCAAAGTTGGGGGCAAACTTCTTAGTTTTTGTCTCTACTTTCCAGTCAGCTAGGTTGTCCATTCCAAAATGGAAGTTTCCCTCATTTGATGATTCCACACAATCTCTTACCCAAGAGGAAGAGAATTTGATTTCGATGGGAATGATCAAACCCAAATTGGATTCATCCCTTACAGTTGCAGAGAGAGCGAATGATATAGGAAAGCAAAATATTTCTGGAAAAAAATTTAATGGTACAAGGCCTACAAATAGTCTAGATTAGTCAGATAGGGTTTCAAACCCTAGGAAGACCAAGCATTCTCACAAAAGAAAACCAAATTGCAACTATTGTCTTAAAGGTAATCATACTGAGAGTTATTGTATGAAGAAGGCCATAGATTTGATGGCTCAATTACTCAATAAGAACAATCTTCCTGTTCCTGCATATACAAGGAAGAAAGATCCTGATCCTGAATCTTCTAGATCCGAAGGTAAAGAAAGATGTCATGCTCTCATGGCAAGTGCATCATCAGATTCTTATTTTATTATAGATTCAGGAGCCACAAGACACATGTCTTCCTCCAAAGGTCTCTTCTCCAAGTTCGAGAGGTCAAAAGGCCCTTCCATCAGATTTGGTAATGATTCAGAAATCCCTTCTCAAGGTATCGGAAGAATTGATCTTGACTCTGGCTATTTTTCTAATGTGCTTTATGTTCCTTCTCTTGCAGCAAATTTACTCTCTGTATATCAAATGACTCATGTTGGAAATCCCAAGAGAGTAATCTTCTCTCCAAATGAAGTCGAAGTACAGGACATGGTCTCAAGGGAAATCATTTCAAAAGGTATTGCAAATCATGAGTCCAAGCTCTATGAATTCTCACACTTCTTACCTCTCTCAAAGGAATCTGCTCTTCGCACTCACACTCATGAAGATAGCAAGATTAGCAATATTGCTCACAGCACATGCAAAAGTTGCTTGAAAGGAAAAAATAGATCCAAGAAGACTGAGAAAAAGAGGACTCTTAAAGAAGTACGAATGCAAGATCCAGATCCACAAGAACCTGAAGATTTGGCACCTATTGATTCAAAACCCATGGAAAAAGGGGCCATCACCACTACATCCACTAGTTATCTTCCATCTTTGTCTATTTCTAGTTCTTTTGGAAAAGATCTCACCAGTAACAACTCAAGAGAGATATCAGAGATTTACATGCTTCTTCAAAAGCAAGTTCATGATGGTTACATGTCTGATTATGTTTCCACTTCTTCAGACTCAAAGGTTGGGAGCAATGATGAGTCAGTTTCATTTGCTTCTTCACATGAGCCTTTGGATTCATAGGTTGAGAATGGTGATGAGTTTCAAGAGAACAAATCTCCATCATATGGCAGTTCAGATTCTGAGTATGAGACATCAGCTTCACATGTTTCTCTTCATGAAAATTCAAATTCAGAGTTTGTGTGTGATATTGAGCTAGTTTTGCTTGCTCCTCCTCATAAGGTTTCAGATTCAGATCTTGAAAGTGTTGGTGATTTCCAAGAGAGCAAATCCTCAACATATAGCAGATCAGATTCAGAAGAAGATAGTGATGAAGAGAAAATGTTGGATCCAGACCCACAAGAACTTGAAGATCTAAAAAATGCTAAAGATGAAGAGGAAATGGAAGTTTTAGTTCCTTATGATCTCTCAATCGACTTTCCTCCTCTTCCAAGAAGGGAAGACACTACTTTCACATCTTCTGGTGATCTAGTTGATCGATGGAGAACCAGTTCAGATTTTCATGATGAAGGGACTCATCCTTCTCACATTTTTTGTTCATCTTGGATCGATCAACCCTTCCTATAGAAGGTCACTTGCCTCCTTCAAGGGTAAGTCATGATACTACTTTAGCACCTTTCAGTCTATTTTGAGGGAGGGCTTTCTTCCCACTGGGTTTTCCCTCTTTCCTCACTTAGTTTATTTTAGATTGATTGTACGAGGTGACCTTGGTCTCAGTAACCAGGGTCCTATCTTGCTGTTTTATAGGGTGACCTTTGGTCTTAGTCACTAGGGCCCTACTCTTTAGTTATTTTCTCATAGTATAGTTTGCGGGGGGTGTTGGAATATTCTCCCCATCATTTTCCAGTTTTGCATGCATGCATGCATTTTGCATGCATCCAGTCATATGCATGCATTTTGCATGCATCCAATCATCTGCATGCATCCAGTCATCATCATGGTGGACCTCCCAGCTCCTAGAGCTTGGTTCTATCTCTCCACAGCTTGTCTACAGCCCCAGGGGGCTTCCCACCTTCCAAAGGTGCCCTTCTCCAGTATTTTGCATGGAAAGTGCACCTTTCTCACCTACCACATCTAGTTAGGCACATTTCATCACCTACCAGTCAGTTATCACTCAGTTCTTCCTTAATTTAAGGCTAGATTGAATCCCCCACTGACTGTTTCACTCCGATGGACCTCTAGTGATACTAGACTGCTCATTCTGACTCCAGTTAGCTCCTCATGCACCCTCCACTAAGCCTCCTTCATCCAGTTAGTACCTACCACACTCAATTAGACTCAGTTAGCCACACTTGACTAACTGTTACCATTGATGACTGATACATTGACTGGATGATGACTCCACTATCATCCAAGCCACACTCTGAGTTAGGATTTCGAATGCCCTAATTGGCTTATTTGAATCCTATATGATGCCATCTTCATGGCTATTGTATTCATTCACTTACATTCTTATTCATTGTATGATACTGAGATATTGTTCTATTCTACTGTGTTTATGAGTGATCATTGAGTGTCTCCTTCTCTTCCTCTTTGCAACATTCTTGATAGTTGATTGTGAGTTGCTACACCTGCTAGATCTCTTGCTGATTCTTACAGCATGCAAGAAAAACCATAAAAACTAACCCAAAATGACTATTAGGACATTGTTAAATATTGGGCCACTTGAAGAACGAGTTCCATTCTTATGGTATTATTGTATTTTTCCATAACTAATAAAGAGCTAGAGAGTGCATATTACAACATAACAGAGGAAGTAGTAAATCCTATAGCATCCATAAGATCCACATTGTCATAGGTAACTCAATAGAGAGTACCACTTTCATTGTTTTTGTAAAGAAGAAAAGAGCAAGGCATAGTCCTCACTTTTGGCTGAATTTTTCTTCATACTGGGTTTTTCTAGGTTATATCTCGTGTTATTCGTTTGGATGTGTGGATGTGTTATTTTTCTCTATCTATTCTCCTTTCAGTTTCATTTTGTTTTGTCATTTTGAGGAATTCAGATAACATAATCAATCTTAAATATTTAGTAAACATCGCATAACTAAGAGTTTGCAAAAAATTGTAAGATCTATTTTAAAAAACTATGCCAATGGATTATTCATGGCAGTTTCTTGAGAAGTAAATTACCTCGGATATTATAATGTAGTAATCTAGGTGCAAGAGATGATTGAAATGTAACAGTATAGAATACATTCTTGTATTATTAGAAGTAAAGGAAAAATCAATGTTTACTTTCCTCTTAAGGTGGGATGACCTTTCACTTGAGTAGAGCCCTAAATACAAAATTAATCGAGAAAGCATTCCTTATCCTCCTAGATCTTTAAATCTATTCTCAATAGAACATTAACTACTTGTGGTCCCATCATTAATGAGTAGAAACTACCTAGTCAAGCATGTTAGTAAAGATGACTCTTGTACATTGAATAACTATCCACTTCCCTATAGTGGGGATTTATTCAATGAAGATGGATGCATACATTAATTTAGTAACTCCCAAGTAACCCTGAAACAAGGAGGTTATGGTAGGAACCTAACATGCCCAACCCCCCCTTGAAGAGAAGTGTTTTCCTTAAGACCGAAGATGAGGAAATTGTTGTATATTAGCAGTTGGGTCCCATGTGGAATATTCTAGCTGCATATATTCTTACTCGATCAAAACATCTCAGACCATGTGGTGGCACATTTGATGTTCTATGGTGTCAAGTACTGCTTTCATCTAGATCCAAATGGAGCCCTCTTCATTAAGTTCTAGTAAGTTGGTTTTCACTTTTGAATTTTATCCCATGACCTTCTTGAGACAAGACACATGAATGACTAGTTCAATCTTGGAATGGTTTGGAAGACATATCTTCTAGGCCACCCACCCAAGGCATTGTATAATATTGTTGGGTCCATAGAACTTTGGTTCTTGTTTGTGATGGAATTTAGCTTTGAGTGATGTTTGTTTATAAAGTTGAAGGGAAATAAACATTGGATTCAATTCTATAAAGGAATGATTGAGTAATATGATTCAAGTTAATGTTTTATTTTGTTTTGATCCATAATGTAGAGAGAATGGCTCCCTAGTGATATGTGTGGTGTCCATTGCATGAAACTTGGAGGTGGTTGGTAAATAGGAAGTCGCTAACAATGGTTTTTGGTCATAAAATGCTTCAAATGGTCTCATTTTAGTATTTCCATGATAATGGTATTATACTACCATCATACAAGAGAAATACATTATACCCATTGGTGTGGTTTTAGTGATGAGAATCATTGTAAATATGTTTCTAAGGACTTGTTGACCATTTTTATTTGACTATCTATTTTGGGGTGAAATGATGTGCTTAGGTTCAACATAGTACCTTGAAGTTTAAAAAACTATTTTAAAAATTTACTAGTAAATTTATGGTCCTAATACGAGACAATGGAGTGGCCATACTAGTAACTTAAAAATCCAATCCATGAAGAATTGGGAAACTTATGATTGGGTAAAAGGGTGTGATGAGGGAAAAAAATGAACATAGTGGGAAAGGAGATAAACTACCATCATGATTACTGATTTGTTACCATCTCTAGGGATTCCCACTTTAAAATCCATAGAGATGTCAATATGTATATATGTCTTTGGATTTGTAGTGGTTGCAATGTCCCTGGTGACTACATCGTCTTACCCTTGTGTATTTGGCAAGTGTCACCAGCTCGTACAAAAGTATGGATGTATGATTTCATGCCTTCCAAAATAAATGAGCACTTATCTCTTTGATATGTTTTATGGATTCTCGAATGACCTACTATAGGTTATGAGTGAAGCTCTTCCAAGACCCTTTGATTTAAGGAAGATTTATTTACTATAAAAATGCGCTATTTATAGAACAATGTATCCTTACACAATGTATACCCTTTGGGGGGGTGCGTTTCCTTGAACTCTTTAGATAAGGGAAACTATATTGTCTTCAACTATCCATTCAAAACGTGATTCCTCGTGATAACGTGGAAGAAGTAAGAAGAGCGCAAAGAAGGATCCATCCTCCTCAAACTTCTTTGACAAAGAATAAATCACCACATTTTCTTTACCCTTATTATATATAATCTCAAAATCATATCCCAACATCTTACTGACCCACTTATTTTTCTCTAGTGATGACAATATTTGTTATGGGAAATACATTAGACTATGATGGTTAAACTTGAATTGGAAACACCTCCCTCTGAGAAATGCATGCCATGTCTCAACCACATGAAGTGTGTTCATCATATCCATTTTATATGTTGATTTTCCCAAATCACAGTCACATAATTGCTTACTGGTGAAAGATAAATGGTGCCCTTCTTGCAATAATACCACTCCAAGGCCTCTTCCCGAGGCATCACATTCTGCGACAAAAGTCTTAGTAAACTCAATCATTGCTAACAACAGAGTAGTGCATATGGAATTGTTTAAGATGTGAAGGTATGATCAACTAATTCACTTTATACAAAGGCATATTTTTTTGAAGTGTAGTCAAGGGAGATACAATTTTTCCATAATTTTTCATAATATTCATGTGGTATGTAGTTCGTCCCATGAACACATGCAATTTATTCAAGTCCTAGGGGTGGGGACAATATTTCATATCCACAAAATTCTTTTGGTTCACTCATACTCCTTGACTCACAATGTGACCCAAGTATTCAACCTCAAAAACCCCAAAATCATGTTTGGAACATTTTACAAATAACTACTGGTACCTCAATATTTTCAAGGCATGATTGATGTTCTTTACATGGGATTCCCATGTTGTGCATTAGACCAAGATATCATTAAATAATCTTAGCACAAAATTGCATAGGAAAGGCCAAAAAATGTTGTTCATGAGGCTCTGAAAGGCTGATGGATTATTACAAAGGCTAAAGGGAATCACTAAAAACTCATAATGATATTCATGTGTGTGGAAATTTTTGTTAGGTATGTCCACCTATTTTTCTTGAAAGATGATATCTTGAATGTTGAAGGTCAGTGTTTGTGGAAAACTTGTCTCCATGAAGTTCATCCAAGAGATCTTCAATGGTTGGAATGGGAAATTTATCTTTTATGATAAACCAATTGTGAGCCTAAAAATTAGGACACATGCACTAGGAGACTTCATTTTTTAATACCATTAGCATTAGTGATGATTGAGCATTATTACTAGGAAAAATGACTCTAGCCTCCAGCAACTCTTGAATGATATTTTCTATTTCATTCTTCTTTGCAAAAGGGTGACTATGAGGATGCACATTTGGTGGTTGAATTCTTGGAAATAATGGAATACATGGTCATTCTCCCCACTTTAGGGTGGAAAACCCCGGGGTGCTTCAAATAGCTATTGGTGTTTAGATACGAACCATTACACCAAAACCCCGAGGTGTTAGTGAAGGTCACCCACTAGGATCTTAACATCCCACAACGCTCTGCAGTCCAGACTCTGGGCTGGATGTGCGCCCATACGATGGTGTCCCCTTTGAGCCGTACGAGCCCCGGAAGAACACTGCAATTTTGACGTTGCCACCTGCTGTGTGACTCGAACCTGGGTGGAGGCTCTGATATCAAATGATACGAACCATTACACCAAAACCCCAAGGTGTTAGTGAAGGTCGCCCACTAGGATCTTAACATCCCACCATGCTCTGTAGTCCAAACTTTGGGCTGGATGTGCGCCCGTACACTGGTGTCCCCTTTGAGCATGGAGTTCATAGAAGTGATAGCCCTGTTGAACATATTGCAGCCAATTTGGAACCAGCAGAGAAAGAGGTGTAAGAGAAACTGGGTCATCAATTGTGCGAGAAGGAGCATCTACCACCATATTGTCCTTACCCTTCTTGTAAGTGATCGCATAGGGATAACCCATTTCAGGTGTGTTGGGTAGGAGACCCATTGTTCCAGAAAATTTTCTAGACTCTGGAGATCAGTCTTGATGCAGAAATAATTCCCTAATAGGTATGGCTGCCACTTCTGTACTACATGCAAAATAACCATCAATTCCTGCTGAAAGGTATATGCGACTAAATTCTTACCGGAAAGGTCTCTTGAAGGCGGCAAGCTCAATGGTTCAGCAAAGACACCTGCATATCTATGCAAGGAAGTAGTGGAGACCGTTGATGGGTGCATCTAAATGGAATGGAGCTGAGCGATGGCACCATGTGAATTATTCTTAAGGATTTTTTCTAGGTGATGTGAATTGATGATGCGGAGAGACCCTAGCTGTAAGCCCATTAAATTGTGTTGTGCCCCATTGATTGAAAACTGCATCCAAAGTTCCACAAAATCCCATAAGATGGGGCCAAGTGTGCGTAACCATTGAACACCCAAAACCACATCACATCCGTCTAAGGACAAGGAAAACATGTCAGAACGCAGGTTATAATCTTCCATAGAGATACGCACATTGTGACACTTTCCCTTGCAAGGTAAGGTGCCCCCATTGGCAATCATGACTTCAAAGTTGGAGCAAGGATGGACAAAACAATCAGCCTATTTGGCAATCCGAGGGTTAATGAAGTTATGAGTGCTACCAGAATCAATGAGCATGGTAAGAGGGAGCTTCTTGAAGTATCCCCTGACTCGGATTGTTTGTGGAGTGGTGATGCCGGTTACAACATGGAGAGAGATCTCGGGTGGGTTGTCCTGAGATGGGGTGTCAACAGGCGGGTGTTGAATGTTGACCTGATCATCTACTGCATCTGGAGCTTCTTCATCAAGTTCTGAGGCAGGTGGAGAATCCACATCCAAGAGATAGAGCTTTTGTTGAACACATCTATGTCCCCGAGTGAATTTCTCATCACAATTATAGCAAATCCCTTTTTCTCGGTGTGCCTGCATCTCTGTTTCAGACAAATGCTTGATAGGAGTTGGTTGAGGAGCAGGCATGATGGGAGGTCGTTGGGAACCCATATTTCTGAAGGGAACAAAGGTGGCTTTGGAGCGTTGTTGAGCTGCAATCTTGTCCTCTGCCAACTTAGCCAACCCTAGGACTTCCATCATTATGTTGGGACAAAACATTTTGACCTCTGAGTGGATTTCATCCTTGAGACCACTGATAAAACAACCCCTGTAGAATTCATTAGACAATCCTTCTGTGTGATTGGCCAGTTTCTCAAATTCTATCTGATACTCTCTCACTGTGTCAATTTGGTGAAGTTTAGTGAGTGCTCATGTGAAGTCATCAAAAGCACTAGGACCAAATCATGGCAAAAGGAGTTGGCAAAAATCTGTCCAGTTTGGTTCGGGATGAGCTTTGATGTACCAACAGTACCATTGAAGGACTTCTTGTTCTAAATGAAAGGATGCAAGTGGAACTTTCTGGACATCAAAAGTATTATGCAGACTAAAATATTGTTCTACTCGGTATATCCATCCAGTCAGATAAATACCATTGAAGCGAGGGAAATCAAGATTCAGCCCACGAAAATTGATGGAAGAAGAGAACTCGCTGGCTGCAAAAGATTCTGGCTGTCGATTATTGTTCATGGCTGAATGCTGAAGATGGAGGCTAAGAAATTTTTCATCCAGATCTTGGAGTTTGGTTTGGATGGCTACAAGTGCTTCCTCCATGGTGTTTGCTCCTGTGCGGGTGACAACCACAACCAAGATTTTTTTTTTTTTTTTTGGAAATGGATAGAAAAACACAAACAAAAGCTTATTTAGTAAAGGAATATTTGGATTTGGGAAAAACTCGGATGGGTAATTGGGGTATGACTAGGTTTTGGACACTTTCTGATGGACAGGGAAGCAAAAAATGGGGATTTCAGAAGCGGAGTGAAAGAATGAGAAAATTTGGTAGAGAGGAACAAAGAAGCAGAATTAGGAAAGGAACACGGTGGCAAAATTTAAAGGCGTTTGGGTGAAAATTGGAGTTATGGCAAACCCTAAAAATAGACAAATATGAGATTTCTGGTCTTGGAAAGTGGAATTTGGGATAGGGTCTTCAGGAATGAAATATGCAGAATGGGATTGCAGGGATGTCAGTGAAGTTTTAGGGAAAATAGATTTGAAACAAGGGAGATATGGCCGAAAAACAAAATTTTATACCTTTTTTTTCCATAAATGGATTGACAACAGTGGTGCGGAAGGGATCTACAACAAATGGATCTGCAACAGCGTGGAAGGGATCGAAAACGACTGGATCTGAAATGACGACTAGGTCTGGAACGACTTTCAGAATAGATCTGAAATGGCTGGATCTGGAGTAGAAGTGATCGGCAATAGTTCAACTCAAAATAGATATGGACCCCAGGTATGTGCGGCTTCCTAACAGTTCAGGGGTTTCACTCGGCCACCAATGCTATCTGACGGCTTGCGTATTGGGGCAGAACCCCTCACTCAACGACTCAGGTAAAACTGATAACCGCTTTGCCACAAACGACAACTCTTGGTTTACCTCACAGGTGGGAACTAGTCAATCAGGTAGGGGTCGTCTCCCTTTTCGCTGGCAGGTCCTCTCAATGGGTCAGCTACTTCAGGGTTCCTGTGGTACTCCTCACAATGAGTTTTAGGGCTTATTCCCAAGTACTTCCCACAGTTAAGCGGATAGGGATTATTCCCAAATCCGAACCTGCAACAGATGTGAAAAAAAATTTGGCAAAAATTTCACCCATCGAGCCCAAGAAAATGCTCTGATAATTAATTAATGCAAATACATGAGATATCAAAAATAATAGAACTCAGAATCACTTTTATATTGATCACGAGCCACTTCGAGGGGGCAACCTCCTTTGAGCAAGCTCAATACAATTAACTTTGCGGTGCCTTCAATGACCTCAACACACACTTATATACTAAGTCTATGCCCAATACTATGGGTCAAAACCATGGGACATATAATACTATGGGACGACTTACAAAGCATATGCGTCCAATACTATGGGTCAATGCTATGGGCTAATATAAACTATGGATCAACAAATACTACGGGACGACTTACAAAGCATATGCGTTCAACAACAATATACTAACATAGTAAAGAGAAGGGTTGACATGGGTTCCTAACAAATGCTCCGCAGTACAGACTCTGGGATGGATGTGCCCCCATACAGTGGTGTCCCCTTTGAGCCGTACGAGCCCCAGAAGAACACTGCAATGCCGACGTTGTCACCCGCTCTATGACTTGAACCTGGAGGGAGGCTCTGATACCAAATGATACGAACTGTTACACCAAAACCCTAAGGTGTTAGTGAAGGTTGCCCACTAGGATCTTAACAAGAACCAACTGCAAGTTAGGGTGAATGTCGTATGGGAGTTTTTCCATTGCTTGTATGACATTGAATTATGCAATACTGTTTGAGTTTCCTTGTTCAATAACTTATCCATATGTTACGAGGTGATAGTTTAATATGTTCCCTTTGAGGTTATGGTTTTGCATGTCCTTAGTGAATCCTATGAATAGATATTTGAAATCCATTGTGATAAGGCCCATAGTACATAGCCATTCTTCCCCTAGAATTACATGTCAACCACCCATTTCAATAGAAAACATGTGACTTTTGATATGATACTCACCCATTTGGAGTTTTACATTGGAATGAATATTTCATCATGCTCCCACTTTCTAACATACTTTGGAAATTTTGTATAGGATGGATAGAGAAATAAGTTTATTCCTCCACTCTCTTATATGATTAAAATTGTGGGTATTTCAACTGTCAATTAGTACAATCACTTTGTGGTGCTTGATGCTGCCATTAAAATTCATTTTTTGGGGTCCCAAAAAGCTTTATAAGGCATGGAGATAATTTTTAGGTTCCTCACCATGATCGTTCAAGGTGGTGTCTTCATCAATGGGCAAAGAGGCACCCCTACTTTTGGTTCTTGAGTGTCTTCAACCATTATGTATTTTAATACATTCATTTGGAATAACTTATGTTCTTTACATTTATTCTCTCTCAAATACCATTCATCATAGGTATAGTAAAGTTTGAAGCATTGGCATTTTGTCAACTCTTCCAAAGACAACTTTGGATTCTTAGTGACTAATATGTAGAGGTGTTGGGAGTGGTTTCCATGGGGGGGATAGTGTGATTAATGAATGAAGATATTTTGGTTTTGTCATTGATTACTGCCTTAGAGTCTCCCTCTCTATCATAAGATTTTGACCATATTTTTTAGCATTGCATTAGGACATGTGCTCTAATTTCCTCTTTGAGACCCCTCCAATGAAGCATTCTCTAAAAATAGAATTAGAGCTCAATCATTTGTGTGAGATCTACTCAATCAGACGGAGATCTGCATCCCAGTGAGTTTACATTGAGTGTCATCGCAAGATTCAAAAATATTGACTTGCAAAGAAAATCTTGTCGATTTGAAAATCTTGCCCGCGAAGAAAATCTTGTCGATTTGAATTTTTTTGTTGAAAGTGAAACAAACATTTCATGGGTACTGGAAATCAGTGCTGAAAATGAAAAAAATGTTATTTACCCTTATACATAATCAATATTAAATCCACGGACGATCGTATGCTTTAATTTTTTCGTAATTTTATATTTAACGAACTTATTTATATAATAAATATATATATAAGTAATTTAATTCGAATTGAATGATTTGCGGATGATTACCCTGATATAAATGCATAATAAACTATTAAAAAGATTAAAACATATTTTCTAAATTTTGTTTTTAAATTTTATTTTGAAATTTATTAAAAAATATAATATAACTTTTAATTATACCAATATAGATACATCTTAAGGTGCAAAATCCTTTCAGATTTATAGATCCATCTTAAGGTGCAAACTTCTTTTAGTTAAGATAATCTTTTTTGAAAACCAAAATTACCACATTGAAATTGTTTCATTCAAAAATAAAAATAAAAATATATTTAATACATGTCAAAGAATACAATGAAATTTAATGATGAGGATGCTCCCTCAAGTTGAGGGACTTTTTAAATGCAATTGTAGTTTTGCTAAACCCGCTACCGATTTAAAAAAAAAAAAAACTTGTGCATGTCCCTTAACACTAGGTTTGGAGGGGCCAAGCTTGATGTTGGAAACGTAATCCTCAAATATTATGGTTCCATTGTAAATAATGTAACTGAAATAAAGGAGATGAAGAGTCTCCGTAGGAAATCAAAGAGCCCATTGGAAGATGAAATTAAGCAGTCACTCCAGTTTATAAAAAAACTTTCTCTCACTCAATAAGACATAATTTCAGGAGTTATTCCACTTGATAGTGGTATCAGTTCTTGGCAACCATAACTCCTTCCTGCATGTCCACCAGTATATGTGCCATTCCTTTGATTTCAATATGCCCTCTCCTCTACTTGTGATTCCCTCCATATTCTGTGTGCGCTCTTGCATATCTCCTGATCGCATTTCCTGCAACCTTAGATTGTTTGTGCATTTCACTATGCTGAGATTGTTTTCAATATGGAGCTGTTTGTTATGCTGCTTGTGTGGAGTGTGTCCTAGACTGCTAAAAATCCTAATTTTTCCCTCGCGTGGAGTTGCATTGTCATTTGTAAAGGTAGACATTGAAGCATGCCTTCTCTTCATGGAGAATGCCCAAACTGCTCTCATTTGATACGAGCTATGATCTTCAATATTTGAATCCCTTCAATCCGCGTTGAGAGCTGTGAGACCTATCTCAAATGTTGAGGAGACTATTGCTACATGCCACTGGTTTAAAGACTGTTGCTGCATTGGAGACTTATTGAGAGCTACAACCATTATTACCTCCTCCTGGTTGAGAATCATGGATTACTAAATTTGTGTGAAAGAAATTATGATTCTAGTTAAGAGCTGCCACACCTGAATTGGGAGCGTTGGTGAAGATACTTGTATGTTGTTGTGTGTTGAAGTAAGCTACAGTGCATCCATTTGAAGCTGTGACTCCCATCCCTTGAAGAGATGCGACCTTGAGCTACAACATTAGTTATGTATTGTGACCTCCAAGCATGAGGATTGTTGCGACCTCACTGATCCACATTATAGTTGGCATTATTGTCAAATGCTGACTTCGACGCATCCGCGACAAGTAATCGACGTCGACAAAACTTCTACAAGTTCCGACTTCGACAACTTCGTGGCTTCGACAAGTTCCGCGACCTCACAGTTTCACGACATCGACATGCAACGTCTATCTACGACTTGCGACTCTCAAACTTCAACAGACTATCTCTCTGTCTTCCAGTCGACTATAATGGTTGAACCGTTGAACCGTTCTAACTTCTCTTGTAACTGAATGTAATGGGAAAGCAACCAAGCATCTCAACACTCTCTGTATAAGCATGCAAATTATTTTAATATACAAGCATAGAATCAATCGATGATCTCATACCCAGTAATAGAAAATCAGTTCACATTCCTACATATTGTCTGTGTATATTTGTGTTCTATTTGTGTAGTGTATTCTTGCTTTGTGCATTTTCTTTCTTAAGCTTCCACCATTGTTAACACCCAAAAAGTGCTCACTAGCTCATTTCCCTATTCACATGACCCATTTGTCCACTTTTTCACCATCTGAGCCTCTGAAACCAACAAAAGGTCACCAAAAGACCTGAGTACACCCCTTTTTCCATTAAAAAAGATTATTTTTCCTAAAAAAGCATAAAAAACCCTCAAAAAGGGTCCAAATTCCCAAAAATATTAAAAAGGGAATTAAAATATTAATTTTATTCAAAAAAGGAAAAAGGAGGAAAAAGTACCTAAACCATGTTGGTCAATACCATTTGGTTTCCACAAAACCACAAATGGTATTCCCCACCACCGAAACCTATAAAAAGGTGGTAGGGGCTCCTCATTTCACATCCATCCATTATCTCATCCTTATGCTGCTGAAATCTCCCTTGAGCATTTTAGCCATTGAAGCAACCTTGGAGAAGGAGACCTCTTGGAGCTTGGAGCTACTCATCTTGGGAGTTGCTCAACATCAACCTTCACCATTGAAGGTATTATCGCAAGCACTTGCTTGCCCCCATTTTTCAATACAAATTCATTCTTTAATATTTTCTTGTTCTTGTTTTTAAATGTTTATATTATTTGCTTAGATTCTTGCATAGATCCATGATTTGTTTAGTTTAGATTAGTTTATTGTTATTTATTTCTATTGAAACTGCTGCTACTAGTTAGCAGATGCCCATAGCACAAAGCCTGGTTGCAAAACCGGGCCAACAACCATAACAAAGCCGACTCATTCAGTCGAACTGTTGTCCCCCTCGTGCTTCCTGGCCACATGCGGATCATTGGTATCAGAGCACTCATCTTTGTTCATGCTTAAGTTTGCGTAGACATTTCCATCGAAGTTACCGACTTATGCCTATTCAAACACGCTCGCAATATCAGAAATCCAAGTAGACGCTACCTCCAGAAATGGCATAAGAAACAAATGATAGACATGTAGCCGACTAGACAACACAACTTATTGAGAAAGCGCTGACTCGACAACGAACTGAAATGTTCGCTCAGTTCAATGAAATTCTCACACCATTTGCTTTGACATCCGAAGGATTTTCGACGAGAACTCACTACAATAAAATCATCCCCTTCAAAGTGCAAATGAATTTGGACATATTGATGTGGAATCCATTGACAATTGGGTGCAACAATCGGAATCCTATTACTCTGTGAATCAACTCTCAGAAGCTGACAGGATCACCATTGCAGCCTTAAAGATGTCAACATCTGTGCACTGCTGGTGGGAGAAACTCTTGACAAAGATGGAGAAAAGCGGAGACCCCATCGACACATGGGATAAATTTGTCGAACACCTCGGAAAGAAATTTTACCTACCCAAATACCTTGAGCAGCAGTATAAGAAGTGGCAGCAGCTAAGGAA
The DNA here is from genome assembly GCA_027924585.1 of Larix kaempferi. Lineage (NCBI taxonomy): Eukaryota > Viridiplantae > Streptophyta > Pinopsida > Pinales > Pinaceae > Larix > Larix kaempferi. The sequence continues at coordinate 61,865,742 of BSBM01000370.1, read as the reverse complement.
ATGAAAAGAACAATCAGTACAGAGTTACACCGATGAGTTCTATCAACTCATGGCTAGACTTGGAGTCCAAGAAGAAGAGAAATTGCTTGTTCTGAAGTACATCAGCGGATTGTCCCAGTATATTCAGCAAGAGATGGAATTTCTGACTGTCAATATGCTTGCATATGCATTCCACTATGCATTCCACTGTCAAGAATCTGTTCCAGACGCAACGACCCTTCTAAAATCGACATCGACCACTCCAGTATCCTTGACTATTGTTGAAGAGGACGAACGAGAGTGCCTATTCCATACACGGATTTGGGTCCAGCACAATCCATTACATCTGATTGTGGACAACGGTAGCCAGAATAACTTCATTTCTGAAGATCTCGTAAAGAAACTAGGTCTTGTCACCACTCCACATCCTCATCCTTACAACATTGATTGGATGAAGGATGGAAAGGAACTACAGATCAACCGACAATGCAAACTCGCCTACTTCATAAAGCATTTTGAATATGAAGTACTCTGCGATGTAGCACCACTCTCCATAGCCGACGCCCTATTTGGGAAACCTTACCTATGGGATCACCATGGAAGTTATCAGTCACGACTGCAGAAGGTGATTGTCAAAATACAGAACCGATGGTACAACATTCTAGAGTGACGACCTACACCAACGGTCTCAATGATATCTGCTAAACAGATAAAGAATCTCATCAATCATGCTCAGAAGTTGACGTTAATCATGATCAAACCACAACATTCTAGGAAGACTGCAGCAACGAGTTGACTTACCGACCAGTACAATTCTCGATAGAAGCAGACTTGATCGACAACGTTCGCGACGAGTATCGGATTTTATTCCAAGAGTCGGACGAAGTACCTCGACATTTCCAGGTAAAACACTCCATTGAACTTGCTCCTAGTTCTTCTTTTCCTCATGCATCTGTTTACAGAAGATCCATTCTCGAAAATGAAGAGATTCACAAACAAATCCAAGATTTGATCAACAAAGGTCAAATTCGACCCAGCTCCTCTCCTTGTGGAAGTCCAGTTGTCCTCGTTCCAAAGAAATACGGGACTTGGCGCATGCGCATCGACTACAAGGAACTCAACAAAATTTTGATAAAGAATCACTACCCTCTGCCGCGGATAGACGAGCTCATTGACTATCTGAAAGGTGCTAAATTATTTACTAAGCTCGACCTCAAGTTGGGATATCATTTGATTCCAATCGAGCCCTTAGATGTGTGGAAAACTACTTTCAAGACCAAGGAAGGATTGTTTGAATGGTTAGTCATGCCTTTCGGCTTAGCCAATGCACCTGCGACCTTCATTCGATACATGGACAACATTTTGCAACCTTTCAACAGCAAATGGGTCATTGTCTATCTCAACAACATTCTGATTTTTAGTTGATCATGGGAAGAACATGTCAGACAGCTCCGACAAGTCCTCGACACTCTCCAACAACATCAAATTTACTTGAACATGGACAAGTGTACCTTTGTGATGAATAGTATCAAATATTTGGGGTATGCAATTGACTCTGCAGGCATACATGTCGATCTAGACAAAGTACAGATCCTCAAAGATTGGTCCATTCCTCAAAGCATTCTAGAACTAAGAAGTTTTCTTGGTTTGGTGAATTTATATCAATGGTTCATACTCGACTTCAGTCACATAACCTGGCCCATGAATCAGTTGACAAAGGGAAATGGAAAAACTATCTTCAAATGGACATTGACACAACAAGAAGCTTTTGAACAACTCAAGCACAAGCTCTGCACTACACCAGTACTTGTGTTACCTGAATCTTTCATTATCCCTTTGAGATTGAGACAGACACATTGGACTATGCCTTGGGCATAGTGATCAATCAGTCTGGTTACCCAGTCGCTTTTCAGTCTAAAACTTTTAACGCTGTAGTTAGAAGATATTCCATGTATGAAAAAGAACTATACGCCATTGTGCAAGCTCTCAAGCAATGGAGGCATTACATCCTTGGCAAGGAAACGGTCATCCTCACTGACCATAAGCCTCTCCAGTTCGCTCAGACCCAGTCAAAACTATAGACAACTAGACAACTCAAGTGGATTAATTACCTACAACAATTCCATTTGGTGATTAAGTATCAGAAAGGTAAATCTAACGCCGCCCCTGATTGTCTGAGTCAACCACCCATTACTCTCCTTTTTACAATGATGAGTATGCAGGGTTATGACATGACCACTTGGCCTCAATTGTATCAGGACGATATCGAATTTTCACTAGTCTACCGACAAATTCAGACCGACAAGTCATCGACCTTCGACTATTTCCTTAAAGAAACCTTGCTATACAAGCTTGGACATCTTTGTGTATCGACCGTTGAGCATCGACAACAGCTCATTTGGGACGCGCACTACAGAAAGACTGCAGGACACTTTGGAGTAACAAAGACACTTTTTATTCTCCATAAATATTTCTTTTGGCCTACACTTAAAACTGACGTCAACAAGTACATTCGATCATGTGTGGTTTGTGCCATTGCTAAACCGCCTAATCGACTATAGGGATTGTACACACCTATGCCGGTTCCTAGTTAGCCATGAGAATCTATTTCTATGGACTACTTGACGGGATATCCACTACCAAATATCAACATGATGCGATCTTAGTAGTAGTCGACAGATTTTCCAAGATGGCCATTCACATACCATGCAAGAAGACCATGACATCGCAGCAGAATGCTCATCTCTTCTTCGCACATGTTTGGAAACACTTTGGTTTACCCACAACCATTACTTCCGACCGAAAATACAGATTCGTCAACATATTTTGGAAGACTCTCTGGAAACAGCTGGACACATGACTCTCATTGTTGACATCTTTCCATCCTCAGACCGACAGACAGACAAAAGTTATGAATTGCTTGGTCGTACAATTGCTTTGCATGTACAACCACAAGCATCGATGCACATGGGATGAAATTCTTCCATACATACAACACAATTACAATCATGCTCAACAAAACTCTACGGGAAAGAGTCCATTTGAGATCTATTACAGATTTCAACCCTCAGTGCCTATCGACTTGATCATCTCCTCGACACAGACAAACTCTGACACTGACTACAGCCAGCGAGAAGTTGATAAAGCCTTGAAGTTTCAAGATCAAATCTGCAACATCCAGAAGCAAGTACAAGAAATGTTGCAACGAGCAAATGATAAAGCTAAGGCCGGAGACGAAAAGCATTGTATTCCTCATTCATTCCAAATTGGGGATAAGGTATGCTTACATCTCAAGAAGGAGCGCTTCATCGGTCCATTCAAGAAGCTCAAGCCTTTGCGATATGGTCCGTACAGTATTCTTCGACAGATTGGCGAAAACGCTTTCCAACTTGACATTCCTGCATGCCTGGGTCTGCATCTAGTATTCAATGTGGATCGACTTCGACCATACCATGCACCACTGTTGGAACATAATGACTTACCGACAACAAAACCTGATGACATCAATCCAGATGTTCAGGAGCCTCTTCCTTGCGACACCATTGTAGGACGGCGAGTACGCCATACAAGCATGAACACAATTCCCTTGTTTCAGGTTGCTTAATCTGGACATATCCCAACACAAGGAAAGTGGTACTCTGCTACTGAACTGACTGACAATTTTCCCCACCTTCACGAGCAAACAATGGGGACCATTGTTTCTTAAGGAAGGAGGTCTGATCCACATTGTAGTTGGATTTTTTGTTGGATGCTGACTTCGACACATCCACGACAAGTCATCGACGTCAACACAACCTTAAAAAGTTCCAACTTTGAAACGGCTTCGACAACTTCACGGCTTCGACAAGTTCTGTGACCTCATAGTTTCACGACATCGACATGCAGCATCGATTTGTGACTTGCAACTGTCGAAATTCGACAGACTGTCTCTATGTCTTCCAGTTGACTGTAACGGTTGAACTGTCGAACCATTCTAGCTTCTCTTGTAACTGAACGTAAAGGGAAAGCAACGAAGCATCTCATCACTCTCTATATAAGCACGTAAATTATTGTAATATACAAGCAAATAATCAATCGATGATCTGATACCCAGTAATAGAAAATCAGTTCGCATTCCTACATATTGTCTGTGTATATTTGTGTTCTTCCTATGTATTGTATTCCTGCTTTGCGCATTTTATTTCTTAAGCTTCCGCCATAGCAGAGCCGACTCATTCAGTCGAACTGTTGTCCCCCTCATGCTTCCTGGCCATGTGCGGATCACTCACGTTAGTCCATGGAAGAATTTACGATATTCATGTCAGTAAGCATGGTTAGAAATTAAGGATTACAACCTAGTTGGTATTTCTGACCACGCTGTTGAGCTACTATGAGTACCAATTGGAGTTCAGACCTCTATTTGAAGCTGCGACTACATCAAATGAAGCTGCATGCTGTGAAGACTCACGTAGTGAGCATTTGCTGCAGTATTTTTCTTGAATATTGACTCCTCCACATTGGAAGATTGTTGCAACCTTTGAAGTCTGCAACAACTGCTACCTTTATACACCCTTTGAAGACCACTGTAAGATAAGTGTTGAGCCACCATCGTATTGACTCATCGAGCTTAAAGGAGATTACTCAAAATAGGATATTGCACTATAAATTATTGCCATCATATTAATCAATGAGTAAGTTTGCATTGCTTCATTATAAGATCACCTAATATTGATAAGAGAAATCTGCATAATATTATAAAGTGTTGAGATTTGCACATTGCATATTGCATTAGAGGGAATGTATTAATTTAGAAAGACTTTGTTGTACTAGTGTTGAAAGAGTACATTTTAATAAATCTGGCAGAGCCCCAGACATGAAAGTGCATGATCCTTGCTTTTTTGTGTGAATTGTAAAGAGCAGAGACTTAGTAAATACAGATTACTGTGCGATCATATTGTATCGGAAAGGTGACAAAGACTTAAATCTGCACCTTTACTCTTTCTTTTTTCCCAAATCTCTATCCATTTACATGTAAAGATGCATTCATTGGTATCCATTGTTGGAACAGTGCTCATTGGCAAGGAAAACTAGCTTGAGTGGTCTAGAAAGATCAAATCCACTTTCATTTACACATAGGGGGTTCACTAAGTAGGCAACATTATATCACATGAGTTCATATTATGAGATTTAGTACTCTAAAATATGGAAGCAATATATTTCATAGTATATAAGGGTCAAGGGGTATTTTTAATATATTAAAAACATGTAGATACTAAGCCGGTTTATAATTATGTATTTAAGTGGGTTGATTAGGGTATTCGTGGGTTTGAATAGGTACTTTATGTCTAAATGTATGTAAGTTAGATTGTGTGTGAAGTTAGATTAGTGTTTGAATAAGTATATGTGTGAAGGTGGTGTGAATCCAATTGTGTTTGGAGTTAGAGTGGTGTTTGAATATGTATGATTTATGATTGAATGTGATGTGAAGTTGACTAGTACTTAGGGTGTTTTTCCCCATATTTAAATATTTTCTCTCACTAAGATTTCATATTTGACCTTGCAAGGTTTCTATAGGTTATAAGAGTTGTGTCATGTCACAATAATGAGGGTAAACACAAAAAGGGTTATTAAAAATGTCATGGAAAAAGTGGATACCTAGGATATCTAGTGAAAATAAGGGTTTTTAAAATTGTAAAGGTGTATTGGGAGGGGTGTTCAACAATTGTTTTTTGGAGGAAATCATTAATATATAGTGAAATTAGGGGTATTCTTTAATATCCTATGAATGCAGGTGCTATGTTTTATGTTCATGGAGTTAACCCCCAAGCATTTACATTGATCTGTGGAAGGGAATTTGTGAAGGAACCATAGTTAAAACTGATGTAGGACTAACCTTAACATCTGACCCAAAGCCACCAACATCAAAGAAAGAAGAGAAATATAGGAGACCAAAGACAACAAGGCACTAGCAATGATCACTACAACAACAAGTGAAGAGGCGAGTCAACACATACTGCCTGCAACATCATGTTTTGAAGCATTGAGGACATTGAAGGATTTGTATGACTGGCATTTTGAAATGGATGTGATTTAGTTAATATTAATATTGTTCAGTTTGGAGGTTAAGGATAATGACCCCATGCTGGTTGCATATGATATCAGATCAATCACACATAAAATTCAAGCCTCTGGTATGAAACCCGACCTTCCACTTGCAGCCTTTTTCAAATATCTCTATCCTACACATTCAAACTATTTGAAATCACTTCAAGCCAGTGATAAGTTCAAATATCTAACTTTTTACACCTTGGTGGAGAAGATTGCAGATAGAGAGAAAACCTTCGGAAAAAAGACCAGTAAGCCTACTAGGGAAACTCTTTTCCTTGATGATAAAACAAAGAACTAGTCCAAATATCCTTCCAAGGGAGAAAGTAGCAAAAGAGGATGATGAAGAGTAAACTTCAGAGGTAGAGGGGGCATACACAATTCAAGCAAAATATTAAATCTGAAGTGCGAGCACCGTGGGAAGAATGGACATGAAGTAGATCAATGTTGGTATGCTTGGGAATCCATTAAAGGAAGACATAACCAAAACAAAGAAGACATAAATAAAATCCAAAAGGCTGGTAAATCCCCTGACTTTGCTCATTGTATTGTTGTACATTGTAATCTTGGAATAAATGATATAACATCTTTTTCATATTACAAATATTTTTGGTTGCTTGATACTGGTGCAACATCCCACATGACCTTTAGGAAATATTTTTTTGAATAAGTAAATGAAGTTGTAGATGGCATTGTATTTTGCAGACAAATCTATCCTAAAACCAAAGGGAATTGGCTCTGTCAAGCTTAAGCTACCTAGATTCTCTAATTTTGTGGTGAAACATGTTCTCTATCTTTCGGAGTTGCAGAGAAGCTTTCTGTCCTTAGTGTGGATTCGAAATCAAGGCCATTCCATCCACATGTTTGATGTAATCATAGAGATAAGAAATTCCTCTAGCAACCAGGTCATAATGACCAGATATGAAGATGGAAAGTTGTTTAAGCTAAAAGGATCATCTGCAAGAGCCAAAACATTTCCCAATATCTCTCAGTATGAAGCGGGTAATTTGTCATCCATTATTTTATGGCATGTTAGATTCATTCATTTGAATTATAACCATATTTTCTTGTTGATAAAGAATGGTGTAATTGGTTTTCCCACCATCCCTGAGAAAAATAACAAATGTGATGCATGCATACTAGGAAAAGATAGTAAGCAACCATTCCACTTGTCTAAATTTAAAGCATGTAGAAATTTAGAGTTGTTTCATTCTAACTTATGTTGCCCCATGCCAGTTCCTTTTGCCAATGGTAATAGATACCTCATGACCTTTGTTGATGACTACACCAAAATGTGTTGGGTATACTTGTTAAGGACTAAATCTGAAGCATTTCAAACATTCATGAATTTTCATACATGGATAGAAAATCAAGCACAAGCTCATATTGACACATTTTGCATTGATAATGGAAAAGAATACACTTTTAATGCTTTGGAAGACTCTGTTCGTCAACTTGGGATTTCACATCAAGCTTATGTTCCTTACAATCCTCAACAAAACGGTGTGGCAGAAAGAATGAATATAAGAACAATAATGAATATGGTATGCTCAATGATGTTTTTCAAGAATGTAAAAATAATGTTTTGGGGTGATTGTAATACCCCTAGTTTTGACTTGGAATGTATTTATCCCAAATTATGTAATTGATGTAAATATGCTAGTGCAGAGCTCAAGGCCAAGGACCGACTAGTGAATGTCTAGGCATGTATGATGTTTATATTTATTTGGACTATCTAGTTGGCTTTTATGCTGATTTAGAATATATGTAAATATTATGTGCATAAATAATAAAATGGTCCAACAATGGTTGTGCAAAGAGTACCAAAAGGGGCTATGATTCCACCGAAGGGGAAGAGGAAAGGGGGTCCATGGGTGACTAAATCCTTGCTGCCAAGTGTCAACCTTAGAAATCACCCAAAATTATGTCATGTGATGGGAATAAACCAAATATATCCTTTTTTGACCATTTTTTCAATCATCAATGCATGTGTGTGGTTGGTGGGAAAAGTCACCTCATGTAGTTATTGAAGCATGAGACTGACTGCACTTTTGTGACAATTCTATCATGACATAAGTCAGTATGCAGTTTCCAGGAGTCCTTTCTTCTACTGCCAGAAGTCATGTCAGTTGTCTTTTCACCATTTTCCCATATCCCTTGGAGTCAACCCTCATTTGTCTCATTCTTTCACGCAGATTTGGAGGATGCAGAGCTCTCCCTTGATGTCCATGAACATACCATGCTGTTTTGAACCCATAAATTGGAATTTGGAGACCATGCTACATATTGGGAAGTGGGTATTGTTGGTTGTAGGTGAGCAGAGAGGTTGGGTGAGATAGGAACCCTTACCCTTGAGTTTTGTTTCCCGTAGGTGCTTGAGAAGCCACAGATTAGGGCTGCAGGAGGTTCTATAGCAGCCAATACCAGGTTGGACTTCTTCTATGCACACACTGGAAGCACCCAACAAGATGGATTTCCCAAGAGAACCATGGATCGGTGAAGGGGATGCTTGAGATAGAAGGGTGTTGTGTGGGGAAGGTATTGTGGAAGCCAAGGCTGTGAGGGATGAGTGAGACCCATGTAAAGCTCTGTATGAGCATTTGGCTAAGCATTGTTATGAAGAAAAAATTCATATGGCTTGGGGTAGACCACAACAGACAGATGAATTCCATAAATCAATTCATTTCCCAATGCATGCTATATAAATGTAAATGCCAAGAAGTGGAATAAAATACCAACCTTCAACTGGACGTTTGATGAAGATCCTTATTGAGCTTTCGAATCATCATACTTGAACCTGCATCTTAGTCTCAACAATAAACACAAGCAAGTACATATGATATATGAAAGATGTTAGCACATACAATATCATAATGCATGATATATATAAAAGCAAATGTACCCAATGAGAATAAAAAATCATTCACAATATAAATTGGACGAGAAAATGAGTATTTCTATTAATGTGAAAAAGAAGTACAAGATAAAACCTCATGTCGGAAACTCATCTGAACCAAGAACTAGGTCCCTCCACTTGTGCCTCCACCACTTCAATCCTCCATACAATGGAAAACTCACGAGTGAAAGAATGAATCCTTCACAAGATATGAAAGAGCTTGGTAGGTGAACATAAAAGGTTCACAACAATTAAGATCAATGGATGTAGACTCAAGCTATGGAAAAATTCCAATAGAGTTTTGATGCTCTTATCTTCCTCCTCTCCTTCCATGCATAATGGATCAATATATAACCCTCCAAAGGCAAGTGAAATGTCGGATCGAGTCGTTTCAAGATACATGGAGGGCCAAAGGTCACAATGGCCACTTTTTGGAGTGAAAAAGGGAGATTTTACTCTCTTTTACCAATTAACTCGATGTACGCGGGCTATAATGGTGCAACTTGCATATACACGAGTTGCATTGAAGCAGATCGCGTATAGGAGTAAAAATAGGGAAACAAGGGTTCCATGAGGACAAAAAGTGTTTCTAAGTCTATAAATGGATATAGGAGGCCAATGAGTATAAATGCTCACAAGGGGCAAAATACGGTGTAACAAGCACAGAGAGTAGAATGGGTTGTGGGATGAGGGATAAAAGCTTGTAGGTGTTTCCTTCGCCCTGGTGGCCTCATAGCCCAGTTTGGGGGTGGCCTCTCAGCAGCAGAAAGAGTATATGCTGGACATAGTGCCTATGGTTGGGTGGAAAAGCACTCTTACACAACCAATTGCTTGGATATGCATTTCTTAAAGATTATTAAGTATTCTCATGTATTTGATTCTGAAATGTTTTATTTGATGCCTGTAATGATTATGCTTATATTTGCATATTAGATGTGTGTGGATAGATTGGAATTCCGCTGTGCATGTTTATTTATGTTTTGCACACATTGCATATGTTGAAAGTCGTATTATGTACTGGGGTGATATTGATCCGAATTTTAGGGGGCATATGGTCTAAATTCGGATGTATAAGCCATAAAAGTATTAAATAGAGAGGCCACCCTCTCTCATCCATGGTATTTAGTAGCACATAGTTTTGTCCCATGGTATAGCCTCAAAACACATTGTAATAATGCTATATAAAGGCCTAGCAAGCCTTCTCATGATATCAAGTTACTCATTTGGTTTCTCTCATATTTTCTATTGTTCATTGTGAGATTATTTAGATCTGAGTGAGTTATTGGTAATTAGTTTTAGAGGTGGGGATCCTTTTTGAGTCTCACCTCCCATTCACTTCATGTGTTTTTGTTCATGCTTATTCTTATGCAACATTAGGTTTTCATGTGAATTTTATGACAGATTTGCATGCTTAATCTCCTCCTTTCTCGGCATTCAAGCCTTTCGGGTCTCAGCCCCCAAGATCCGGATCAGTGGTATCGGAGCGGGTACGCTCTCCATTGGGACAATATTTTGAAGGATTATGCGGGTTCAACGGAGGTTCCACAACCTCTACAACAACCCATGCTCCTCTACAAACCCTTGGCATCTCTATACTCAACATTCTCACATTCAGCAAACTTTGAACAGGTTCCATGGACTGCACAGAAGGTTACATAGGCTCTACCATAGCTCATTGGAAAGGTATTTCTGTCAGCTCAAATGGGTATTTCACGGAATTTCATTTTGTTTCCCGGTTTGTGAGATATGTTTGTTTGAAGTAGCATATGTTTGTGCATAATGCGGCCGAACGTACAACAACTTTAAACACGTTCTACTAACTCTATATAATGTCTCAGAGGCTCTACCATATCTGATTGGAAATCTCTTTCCGTCTTCTAAAATGGGTATTTTACGGAATTTCATTTCGTTTCCTGGTTTGTGAGATATGCTTGTTTGAAGTAACACATGTTTGTACACAATGCGGCCGGACGTACATACACTTTAAACAAGTGCTACAGACTCCATATAACGTTTCAGAGGCTCTACCATAGCCCATTGGAAAGCTCTTTCTGTCAGCTAAAATGGATATTTCACAGTTTTTTATTTGGCTTTCTGGTTTGAGAGATATCATCGATTGAAGCAATAGATGTCTGCAAAATAGTGTGTGCGCGTCTCTTGAGCTTCAACAAACATTTTCTCAATCTTTGGGCCACCCCAGAGCAAGTATGTTATATGGATGGAAAGGTCTCTTCAAGATCTCAAATGGGTCTTCAATGGAATTCAATTTCAGTACATGCATCAGAAGCTATGAATGGATTTGCAGCAAGACATCAACTGCACCAAAGATCATGAATTTTTTATTTTTTAAAAATCTTAATGTAATCATGGTTATGGGTCAATCACACAAAACCCATGGTTATGGGTTAACCACACAAAACCTATGGTTATGGGTCAACCACACAAAACACATAGTTATGTATTGTAATCATGGTTGTGGGTCAACCACACAAAACCCACGGTTATGGGTTAACCACACAAAACCCTTCTCTTCAGCGGAAACAAGCTTGTCATTGCCACCATGGTTATGGGTCAACCACATAAAACCCACGGTTATGGGTCAACCACACAAAACCCATGGTTTTGAGTCAACCACACAAACTCTTCTCTTCATTGGAATCAAGCTTGCCATTGCCATCATGGTTATGGGTCACCCTTGCAAAACCCACGGTTATGGGTCAACCTCACAAAACCCACGGTTATGGGTCAACCACACAAAACCCTTCTCTTCATTGGTAGCTAGCACAGTGTAATCATGGGTCTCTTTTTAGCATGAAATGATGGGGACCATCATTTTCTAAGGGGGGAGGAATGATCCGAATTTTAGGGGGCATATGGTCTAAATTCGGATGTATAAGCCATAAAAGTATTAAATAGAGAGGCCACCCTCTCTCATCCATGGTATTTAGTAGCACATAGTTTTTGGCCCATGGTATAGCCTCAAAACACATTGTAATAATGCTATATCAAGGCCTAGCAAGCCTTCTCATGATATCAAGTTACTCATTTGGTTTCTCTCATATTTTCTATTGTTCATTGTGAGATTATTTAGATCTGAGTGAGTTATTGGTAATTAGTTTTAGAGGTGGGGCTCCTTTTTGAGCCTCACCTCCCATTCACTTCATGTGCTTTTGTTCATGCTTATTCTTATGCAACATTAGGTTTTCATGTGAATTTTATGACAGATTTGCATGCTTAATCTCCTCCTCTCTCGCCATTCAAGCCTTCCGGGTCTCAGCCCCCAAGATCTGGATCAGATATTTTAGAGCCTAGGTTTGGTCATTGTCCCCTCCTGATGTTCAAATTGGGTGAGGGGGATGCTACAATGATGCAATATAGTGTGTATCCTATTTAAGAAATAGAATTCCATCTCGTGATTTTGAAGATAAGAATCCACATGAAATGTGGTATGGCCACTTTCTTTCGGTGAGGCATCTCAGGGTTTTTGGTTCCACTTGCTATGCCTTGATACCAAAGGAGCTAAGAGACAAGCATGGTGCTTGAAGTAGAAGATGCATTTTCTTGGGGTACTCAGAAATCTCCAAGGAATATCATCTTTATGATGATGTAAAAAAGAAGTTTGTTATTTCCATAGATGTCTTTTTTCTTGAAACTAATAAAAATGACAATTCTATTGGTAGACAACTTGATCATATAGAGAATTTCTCCCATCTAAAGACATATTATGAAGTTAATAATGATATTCCAAATCCCGAAGGGGGGATCCCTATCTTGGACCAATATTTGGATTTCCTTTTGAACCACCAATAGCTCCTCATGAAGAGGAAGTTCCTGCCACTTAATTTGAACAGGACATTCAACTAGATGATGTGATTGATAGGATTGGAAGTTTAAACCTTGAAGAAAATTAAGTACCATCATCTGATCAACCTGGACCATCATGGAAAGTTCCTAAATGGGCCACAAAGACACTTGAAAGTGTCCATCTGGATGAAGTTTGAAAGACAATAAAAAAAAGCTCAACCAGATGAGAATATGGAGGAGAAGCATATAACTCAGGTGACGACATGGATGTCTCATTTGATTGTGAATTGAATTTATCTACTAACTTTGAACCAACTTACTTTAAAGAGGTTACTACTCATAATGATTGGATAGAATCCATGCAAAATGAGTATGATGCACTCGTGAAGAATTGGAACCTAGAAGTTGGTTGACCCTCCAGTCGGAACTGAACCAATTGGCTTCAAGTGGGTATACAAGGAAAAATACAAATCATACAGCTCACTTGACAAGCACAAAGTGAGGCTAGTTTTGAACGGATATGCACATAAATAAGGAATTGACTATGAAGAAACATTTCCCCCCACAATAAAATGGGATACCATATGCACTTTACTCTCATTGGCTGCACAAAATGGGTGGAAATTCCGCTAGATGGATGTAAAAACAACTTTCTTGAATTGAGAATTGAAAGAAACTGTCTTCATGTCTCAAGGAGAAGGATTTGTTGTGAACGGACATGAACAAAAGGTATGCAATCTAGTCAAGTCCTTGTATGGCCTAAAGAAAGCACCTCGAGCATGATATGAAAAGCTAACAAAGCAACTTCTAAAATTGAATTTCAAACACTATAATCTAGTTGACGCAACATTGTTTGTAAAGAAAGTTTGAAGATATGATGTGTTTCTTGTGGTGTATGTGCATGATATTTTAATGACATGGAACTATGAAAGTTAAATTGCATCCATAAGGAAATATTTGAAGAAGGCATCTGAAATGAAATATCTGGGACACCTTCATTACTACATAGGAATTGAATTCACTCAACATCCTAGGTACATATTCATCTCTCAGAAGAAGTATGTTGGAGAATTGTTGAACAAATTTTGCATGATAGAATGGAACCCTCTCTCAACTCCAATGGATCAAAAGTTGAATCTCACATGAATTGAAGGAAAATAATCTGAGGATGCAACCAAGTATCAACAACTTGTAGGAATCCTTATATACCTTAACACCACCAAACCAGATATTTCACATGTTCTTGGCATTCTTTCAATATTTATGCACAAACCTTGTGAAGGACACTAGTCTATTGCAAAAAGAGTTCTAAGATACTTGAAGGGGACTCAAGATTATTGTGAATTCAAACTTATTGTGTACTCTGATTCAGACTTTGATGGTGACAAAGAGACAGGAGTGTCCACTTCTGGATACATAATGAGTCTTGGATGAGTAGCTATCTCCTAGAGATCATGCAAACAATGACTTCCTACAGATTGGACAATAGAGGTAGAATGGGTCGCTATTATAGAAGCAACGAAAGAGATTGTGTGGCTCAGGAAGATACTTGAATATTTGCAGGAGAAGTAAGATAACTCCACTCCCTTATTTACTGACAACATTTCTTCTTTCAAATTGGCCAAGAATAGAAGTTTCCATGATTGAACCAAGCACATCAACACAAAGTACCATTTTATTCGACATCATGTAGAGGCCAAGACATTTCATCTATGACATCGTTCTACGAACAACCAAATTGAAGACATATTCACCAAAGTGATTGGATCATGAGAGAAATTTGAAAGGTTTAGAAACATGGCCAAACTTACTAACCCCCATTTATATTAAGGGGGAAATGTTACGTATTCCTCAAATATTATGATTCCATTGTAAACAATGTAACTGAAAAAAGGATATGAAGAGTCTTTGTAGGAAATCAAAGAGCCCATTGGAAGATGAAGTTCAACAGTCACTCAAATCCAATGTATAAATAAATGTTTATGTCACTCAATAAGACATAATTTTGGGAGCTATTCCACTTGAGACTTGATAGGTCAATTGACACATGGGATGAGTAGAAATAAACGCGCACACAATTTTTAGTTACAAAACACATACATGATTTGTTATTACAAAATGCTTGTGCTATTTGTAGAACATGTTAGCTCTCACCCTCCTTATCTCTCTCTATATCTATATCCATCACACTCTCCCTCTTTCTCTATTGCTCACCCCTCTCCCACTCTCTCTTTCCATCCCTCGGATCCCCCCCGCATGTTTTCCACTTGCACCTTCTGTGTCAAAGAAATGTAACTGTAGAAGATATTCTAAATGTATTTGTCTATTGTATTATTGTATTCCTCCTTCAGGAGATGTCATTGATGTTACTGGTAATGCAAGAGTCATTGAAAGAGTCAATGTAAACCCTAACTGTTAGGTCGACCTGGAAAGATCTATTAAAGAATATTTTATTGTAAAGAGTATAGGTCGACCCAGTATTGGAAATCCTAATGTGGACTTACAACCCTGGATACCTAATCTAGAACACTTATCTATTCCTAGAGACGTAACCTAGCGTCAGAAACCAAATCTATCCCTATAGAACCTAATATAGCTTATAGACCCTGATCTAACCCTAGAAACCAGACAAAAGCAAATCTAGCCCTGAAAATCCTAATGTGGGCCTACAACCCTGGAGACCTAATCTAGAATACTTATATATCCCTAGAGACGTAACCTAGCCCCAGAGACCTAATCTATCCCTATAGAACCTAATCTAGCTTATAGACCCTAATCTAGCCCTAGAAACCAGAAAAAAAACAAATCTAGCCCTGGAAAGCCGAATGTAGACCTACAACCCTTGAGACCTAATCTAGAATACTTATCTAGCCCTAGAGACGTAAGCTAGCCTCAGAGACCTAATCTATCCATATAGAACCTAATATAGCTTATTAACCCCCTTTTACAAGATTGACATGGCCCAACTATAACCCGACATCCTATATCCACCGGAATCGATGACTTCACAATCATATTCATGGTTTTGGTGCTATGGGCATTTTGGTCCCATGGCCATTCATGGACACTTTGAGGAATTGCTCAAGGGGAACATAACCCAAACCGACGAGTGGAGTTTGGTTCTATCAGCTCCCACATGTGCACATGGCCATTGTGGACATCTTCACGATGGCTGCGCATGCCTTGGACCCTTTGGATGAGAATTGACCCCCTTGAGCAAAATTGGAATGGCCTTCACTAAGCAAAACCCTAGTACCGAATATGGCACAATAGCACCATTTGCAGGCGTTGAACGAATGATGTGGGGTTTCGCCCATCTAGAAACCGACATCCTGAATCCCCTGAAATCAAAGGCTTCATGATTAGAGTCATGGTTTTGGTGCTACGAGCATTTTGGTCAAGCACCTCGTGGCCATTCAGGGACACTTTGAGGAATTGCTCAGGGGGCACGGAACCCAAACCGATGAGCAGAGTTTGGTTCCGTCAGCTCCCACATGTGCACATGGCCATTTTGGACGTGTTCACGATGGCCATGCATGCCCGAGGGCCTTCAGATTAGAATTGACCCCCTTGAGCCAAATTGGAATGGCCTTCTCTGAGCAAAACCCTAGTTCTGGAGATGGCACAATAGCACAATTTCTAGGCATTGGAGGCACGGTGTGGGAGTACCCCAGCTAGAACCCAACGTCCTGAATCCACTGGAATTTGGCTTCATGATCGGAGTCATGGTTTTGGTGCTACGGGCATTTTGGTCAGTCACCCCGTGGCCATTCAGGGACACTTTGAGGAATTGCTCTGGGAGCACGAAACCCAAACAGATGAGTGGAATTGGGTTCTTTCAGCTCCCACACATGCACATGGTGATTTTGTATGTGTTCACAAAGGCCACGCGTGCCCAGGAGCCTTCGGATGAGAATTGACCCCCTTGAGCAAAATTGGAATGGCCTTCACTAAGAAAAACCCTAGTTCTGGAGATGGCACAATAGAACCACTTCTAGGCATTGGAGGCATGGTGTGGGGGGTTCCCCAATTGAAACCTGATGTCCTGGATCCACTAGAATTGATGGCTTCACAATCGGAGTCACGGTTTTGGTGCTAGGGCATTTTGGTCAGGCACCCCGTGGCCATTCAGGGACACTTTGAGGAATTGCTCCGGGGGCACAGAACTCAAAATGATGAGGGAAATTGGGTTCCTTCAGATCCCACACATTCACATGGCCATTTTGCATGTGTTCACGATGGCCACAAATTCCTGGGAGCCTTCGAATGAGAATTGACCCGCTTGAGAAAAATTGGAATGGCCTTCACTAAGAAAAACCCTAGTTCCAAAGTTAGCACAATAACACCATTTCTGGGAACTGGAGGCATGGTGTCGGGGGTCCCCCAACTGAAAACAGACGTTCCGGATCCATCGGAATTGACGGCTTCGCGATCAGAATCACGGTTTCGGTGCTAAGGGAATTTTAGTCAAGCACCCCATGGTCATTCAGGGACACTTTGAGGAATTGCTTAGGGAGCATGGAACCCAAACTGGTGAGCGGACTTGGGTTCCGTCAGCTCCTACAAAAACACATGGCCATTGTGTATGTGTTCATGATGGTCATGCATGTCCAAGAGCCTTTGGATGAGAATTGGCCCCCTTGAGCAAAATTGGAATGGCCTTCACTAAACAAAACCCTAGTTCTGAAGATGGCACAATGGCACCATTTTTGGGAATTGGAGGCATGATGTGGTGGGTCCCCCAACTGAAACCCGACACTCCAGATCCACTGGAATCAATGGATTCATGATTAGAGTCACCGATTTGGTGCTAAGAGCATTTTGGTCAGGCACCTTGTGGCCATTCAGAGACACTTTGAGGAATTGATCCGCGGGCACGGAACCTAAACCGTTGAGCGAACTTGGGTTCCTTCAGCTCCTAGACATGCACATGGCCATTGTGGATGTGTTAACAATGGCCACGTATTCCTGGGAACCTTCAGATGAGAATTGACCCCCATGAGCAAAATTGGAATGGCCTTCATTGAGCAAAACCCTAGTTTCGTAGATGGCACAATAGAACCATTTCCAGGTGTTGGAGGCATAGTGTGGGGGGTCCCCAAAATGAAACTCGATGTCTCGTATCCACCGGAATCGATGGATTCGTGATCGGAGTCACGGTTTTGGTGCTATGGGAATTTTGGTCAAGCATCCCGTGGCCATTCAAGGACAGTTTGAGGATTTGCTCCAGGGGCACGGAACCCAAAACAACGAGCGGAATTGGGTTCTTCCAGCTCACACACATGCATGTGGCCATTATGGATGTGTTCATGATGGCCACACACGCTCGGGAGCCTTCAGATCATAAATGACCCCCTTGAGCAATATTGGCATGGCCTTCACTAAACAAAACCCTAGTTTTGAAGATGGCATAATAGCACCATTTTCGGGAGTTGGAGGCATGATGTGGGGGGTACCTTAGCTGAAACCTAGGGTCCATGATCCATTGAAATCGATGGATTTATGATCGGAGTCACGGATTTGGTGCTACGGGAATTTTCATTAGGCACCCCATGGTCATTCATGGACACTTTGAGGATTTGCTCCGAGGGAACGAAACCCAAACTAGCGAGCGGACTTGGGTTACGTCAGCTCCCACATGTGCATGTGGCCATTGTGGATGTGTTCATGATGGCCATGCATGCCTGGGATCCTTCGGATCATAAATGACCCCTTGAGCAAGATTGGCATGGCCTTCACTGAGAAAAACCGTAGTTCCAGAGATGGCACTATAGCACTGTTTCTGGGCATTGGAGGCACAGTGTGGGGGGTCCCCTAATTGAAAACCGACATCCTGGATCCAGTGGAATTGAGATATTTGCGATTGGATTCACGGTTTTGGTGTTATGGGAATTTTGGTCAAGCACCCTGTGGCTATTTAGGGACACTTTGAGGATTTGCTCCGGGGGCATGTAACCCAAACCAATGAGTGGAATTGGGTTCCATCAGCTCCCACATGTGCATGTGGCCATTTTGGATCTATTCACGATGGCCATGCACGCTTGGGAGCCTTCGGATCATAAATGACCCCCTTGAACAAGATTGGCATGGCCTTCACTAAGCAAAACCCTAGTTCCTGAGATGGCACAATAACATCATTTTCGGGTGTTTGAGGCACAGTTTGGGGGGGGGCCTAGTTGAAAACCAGGGCCCCGGATCCATTGAAATCGACAGATTCATGATTAGTGTCGCGGATTTAGTGCTATGGGAATTTTCGTCAGGCACCTCGTGGCCATTCATGGACACTTTGAGGATTTTCTTTGGGGCACTGAACCCAAATCTGCGAGCGGACTTGGGTTTCATCAGCTCCCACATGTGCATGTGGCCATTTTCGATGTGTTCACTATGGCCATGCATTCCCGGAATCCTTCATATCATAAATGACCCCCTTGAGTAAGATTGGCATGGCCTCACGGGGACTTCACTTAATGACTGCCTACCATAGCACGTTCGTTCGTGGTATATGAAACAATACCCCTAATTTCAAAAAATATTGGAAAAGAATTCCCAAACTCATTTTTTTTAACCCCCTCCCAATATGCCTTCCCAATTTTAAAAAACCCCTAATACCCCTATAATATTGTATGTATCCATTTTTTCATTTACATTTTTTATATCCCTTTATATATCTACCTAGTATATTGGCATGATACCGTGGGCTTGAATAAACCTCCCAAGGCCTGTAATAGGCATGAGTGGTTGGGTATTCAAGTCCCCAAGGCCTATCGAGGGCCTATAACAGGCCATGGAGGTGCCCTGGAGGCTTAGATCCTCCCAAGGCACCCTGGGGGCTTGGACACCTTCATATTTTTATAGCCTTCTTGTTCTATAAGAATCTAGTATGACTAAGGGCATGTATGCATGGCCTACTCAACTTAGAGAAGAAAATGCTTATATGAAATGCAGTATTAGACAGAAAGTTTAAAATTTATATTGAAGAAGAAAAAAAACTTTCCAAAAGCGAAGAATTTAGCGTTCCTTACTTCTGACAACCTTTTGGTCTCTGTCGATGTTTTGAAGATACAACAAATATTACCAATGTATACTTCAACTTTCACAAAACTGTACTAATGGATGGATCCTTTATGCACAAATTGCAATTTTTGCTCTGTCCAACAGTGAAAAATGCACACTTTAAGTCTACATGTGGATTCTGCCAATAAAAATCACAAACATTTCAGCAATTTAAGCATGTTGGCATATTTAGTATCAAGCAATTCAATTCCTAAAGAGGTCAAAAGATTGTTTCTCTTTATGTAAAATATGGTATTCCATAATGTATGTGTAAAAACCAAATCAGTGAAAAAATTCTTACCCTTGCTTTGCTTCAATGTCTCTGCTGAATTCAATGTTGGAAAAGTGATTCTCATCACTTCAACAAATCTGGAATATCATCTAAAAAACTAAATCTAATACTTTGAGTGCATGTGGTTCTTTCTAAGGTAAACTGTCATATCCAAATGTACCAGGTATGTCACAAGCTCCTCCAAGCATGGAGGGAGATAGAGCATCAAGAACACAGGCTACATCCTAGGTGCACATAAAGGAGACACACTGCCCATAAAATGCATGCTAGATTGTGTATGTGGTGTGCCAAAATAATCACAAGCCTTACAGTAAGGATCAACAACAATGGCATGCATAACATCCCAATACCAGATGCTCATAAAAGGTATAAAATTGCTGTTGTTCTTGTCAACTATAAATATTTTGAAATAAATAAAATAATGACAGACTGGAATCCTACATAAGCACCCATACTGACACAAAATAATTGTATTTTCCGTGAGACACACCTTATAATTTGGACAACTAGAAATTCAAATGATATTACCTACCATCTTTCTACAAACTGGTAGGTGACCATATTATTAGGCATATTTTATTATTTCAGCATGTCATTGAATTTTAAGATCAAAATTGCTTTCATATAAAAGGAGCATTTGATCCTATTGGCTAAACTAGCTTGCAGACAACATTCTATGATATTTCTACTTAGATTTCAAATTGCTATAATTTACTTTTCAAATGACCAGTCTGGCAGAGGAATTCAATGAACATTGCCCATGTATAAAAGCAAACAGATAAGGGGAGAGAACCTTGGACCTCACATACTTTTAAGAAACTAGTTTGGATAAGTTTGTTAAACTCACCTAAATCAACATCAAAATGGATTGAAAATATTAATCTTGTATTCCTTCCTCCTTGACAAGGAGGCTGTTGACCTCTTCCCCAATTACCTCTATCACGTCAGTTACCTCTGCTTCCTCCCCTGCTAAAGAAACCCATCTATATAGATGTGAAGAGCATGATAATTACATGTAGATAACATTAAGAATATATATCAAATATATTTTCAATTTGGATAATCTCTTAATGTCTCTGTACCAAGACAACAATCATGCATGCAATCATATTTTTTTGGGAAACAAGGTGATGGGACATCAAGCTTGTTTGAAATTATTTCATTTTCAAACTGAAATTACTTTTCTCTCTCAACTATTTCTCTTTGAACATGGAAACATGACTATTGGGAAAATGATAGGGAGTGAATAAACAAATTAGTGAAAGCAGATGAAGGGAATGGAAAATGATACATTTTCAAATTATCCAATAACCTTAACTGTCAACATCCAATTATCACAAGAAATATTCATCCATCATGATAATCAATCACTGCCAGCTTCATCCAAGAAAGTCTTCATCATGGATTTGATATTCCCACACAGACATTTAATATTTACTGCATATGTTCATTTAATGACAATTTATTAGCTTATATACCTCCAAAAATGTATTTCATTCTATTCATTAACTGAGGTTTCAATAACCCACCAATAACCAAAATTATGTTATGAAAGTCTCCATAACATAACACATAATTATTTAATGTGATCAACATTATTATTTCACTTATTCCATCTCTTAAACATGCCAATAATATAGTGATAGAATAAACACTTTCAATTTTCTCAACCACAACTAAACCAAACTCCATATCCAAATAAACCTTGATCAATGAAGAATTATTGCAAACCATGCAACCATATCATTTCCTTTAAAATAAATTTTGAGAATGAAATAAAAAATCAACAAAGATGACTCTCAAATATTATCAATAAAATTGTGCATGTACAATCATTGTGTATCATGTATTTTGACAATATGAGATTATAATCAAAATCCATTGCTACAAAGTCACTCATTTGATAGCTCATCCTTTTAAAATTTCAATCATGTCACCAACAAAATTTTAAGTGACTAAATGAACAACAACCTTCAGTACTTGTGTCCAATCTTTCTTATGACTTGAAAACATAATCACATTTCATGGAAGCATGCAAATCTTTGATTTTCCCATGCATAACAAATCGAATGTTTGAACTTTAAGCTCAAGTTCTGATTTCAAAACAAAGCCAAGTCAATTTCTTATGAACAACCATTCCAATACAATCTCATGATCAACTTCAATGTTTCCAGCCGAAGAGAACAAGACTCAGAGACTCTTGTAATTCACATTTGAGGTTATATTCAATTATGTAAGGATTTTTTAATGCATATTTGTTCTGGAATACTAGTCATATCCAGCCTTAACGAGAGCTCATTTGTTGTTCTAACAAGAAAAAAAAAACGATGTAATTCACTCCATTGCATTCACCAAATCCATTATTGTTTTTGCCAAGCATAAAAGGAAGAAAAGGAAGATCAATATATCATAGAATGTACCTGCAATTCATTTAGGGTATTCAATTGAAAATGAAAAATAGTTTTTAAAGGTCTAAATTGATTTCCCTATGTCATGATGGCATGCAAATACAACATGGACAGTAGTCTTCTGTTGCTAAAGATCACCTAGTAGAAAGTTTGATTACTTTGAGAAGATCCTATCTTTAAGAACAAGGATGCAGCGAGTTGTTGGAGAAGAATACATAAGCATGTTGAGGAGGAAGTAAATCTACAGGCATATTAGCAAGTCGATGTCAAAGTTGTGGTCTAGGCTTATAAAGGAAATTTGAACTAGAATAAAGGTGTATTTTATTTGGTCAACAAAAGAAAGAAAGCAATTTTCAACATGCAGAAAATACAGAACAACAAAGAAAAAACTATCCTAAAAGATATTAAAGACAAAGAAAATTTTCCTAAATACCAACTTTCTTTCCTTACATTAAGAGGCACGTTCATTGCTCAAAGGACATATTAGAAGTAATCGACCTAATAGAGGGAAGGAAATAATTTCTTAAGGAGAAACAGTGAGGAGGCAATCATCCTCACAGGGCTTGTGAACATTACAAGTATGGCCATACTAAGAATGAATGCTGTCATGTACCCCAATTACTCCAGTATCATTGTTAACAAAATCGTCTTTTGAATAAGGTTTATTTAATGTTGAGGCTGGCTAGAAAAGCATCCCTTTCAGCACAAGCCTGACAAATAGCTTTGGTGATTAGAACTTTACTTTTGATGCCAAGGGTAACCCACAGAAAGTCTCATTTACCCAATTAAAGATGACAAGCCATGCCCTATTGTGGTGGGAGAGATTTTGCTAGTAACACAGTCAACAAGAAATATGTCTCATCCTCAATTGAGTAGAGTTTGAGCAAATATTGCAAAAGACAATCTACCGTACAGGGTATGAACATAAGTGGGAATCCAATGGCAATACCTTAGGAAAAGACTATGGCAGAAAGTTGATGATTATGCCCCTAAACTCCTTAAGTACAGAGATCTTGTTGCATATTTCTATAGAGGAAAGAGATAGGGCTGCATAGTTATATTTGAAAGGAGTTTGCTCTATTTGACATTCAAACTCTTCATGAAACTTGTACAAAAGCCATGTACCTATAATTTTTGGAAGCTAAGAAGAAGCATATGGATCAGCTATATGTGCTCCACAAAAGAAGGTCCTTAGCAAAGAGAAGCAGAAGCAACCATCCTCATAGGGCTTATGAACATTACAAGAAGCATAGACATACTAAGGATGAATGTTGTCATGTACCTAAATACAAATTTATTATCCAAGTAAACTCTATGTAAATGAGCTAATTTGTTTGTAAGCTCATAATTTTCTAAGAATGTTTTACTCATTGGTTTTTATGTATATATTTCAATGATTGAAAATGTCACTTTCATGGAAGAATGGCCTGAGTACTACATAAAGGCAACCTGGGCTTTAAGTTATGATTTCTCTCTCCTTTTGTGGAAAACAGGGTTTCCAACTTTCCACCCTCTCATTTTCAACATTTTATTTCAAATAACTAATCAACAAACCTCTCTATAGATCTAAATCTGGATTTGAACATGCAATCCAATCTCCGTCCTTTTGGCCAATCCAATGGAGTCTTCTGTCGAGCCAAATTTTGTAACTATGATCACCACACATCCCGGAGGAGATTTAAGCAACTTCATGAATGCAATAACCAAAAGAGCCATCTGAATCTATAACAAACCCTAGAAGTTTAGCTTATGCGCATGCTACAGAAGGATATGTCCATTGAAGAATCCACTTAAAGGTCAAGACTGCACAACCGCCTAACCTAGTGCATAGCATCTACATATGAAACCAAAGTTTAGAAATCAGAATGAAGGTGAGACTATTTGGAACTAATTCTTTACATAAAGTCGTCACTATAGCTAGGATAGCATAAAAACATGTTGAATCTTTTAAAAATAATACTTTTTGTTTGAGTATGAGAACTTTTGTCTTGATAAGGCTAAGGAAGAGGGATTGAAACTTCATGGCCCCTAAACCCTAGCCAACCAATCGGTTAAAAACCCTCTTTTAGTGACACACATATCTATCACATTGTTCTCAACCTTGGTTTAAAGGCCATGTTTGAAGCCCTCGAAAAATTTATTCACACCACTTTTACCTAATATCCAAACCTAGTGGGAATACTGCACTTGCACATTTAAACAATGATTATCAGAAGACCAACCACTACCACTGGATGGGCAATGTTTAGGTCGTTATTGCGTTCTTGAAATGCTCAGATAAATCAAAAAATAAAAACCAAAATTCAAGATGCTGATTATGATCCCCAAATCTAAAATGATGGCACATTTGATGCATTTCAAGATAGATCTTCTAAACACTAAAATAACAATAGAACTTGGAAAGCAGGAGGAAGAAACAAGGGAGAACCTAGGAAACAATCTTGGAGCTGGTTTGGCAACAATAGGTAGAGGGCCGAGGTTGCAAGTCCCAATCATTCTCCATAGAAGGATGATATACTTGAAAACACATGTATGTTTCACACATTAGAATCCCAATCAACCATAGTCGACCAGTTCCCCCATATCAAGCTAACAACTGGCTCAATTTCATAACAACTTGTTGCACAAAAGATGATACTGATTATTATATAGTCTGCTGTTGTGATTTAAGATTTATGTGTCTGTGTAACTAGCACTTAAAGTTTCACTGCTTTATAGGAGCTTAACCTGTCTTAGTTTCCTAGCTGATAGGGTTTTGAGTGCAAATAAACATAACCATTAAATAAAAATGAAAATTCCAATCCCACAACAATAATAGATTTTGAATGCATGGGTTACAGCATGCAAAAAATTATGAAATGTAACCTATGCTTTTTCAGTTTTAAACTAATGTTTTTTTTAGGGAAATATTGTTTACAGAAACATACAGGTGCCCCTTTGGCTTAGCTACCATGCTATGAGGGGCATATATATGCCCTTAAAAGTACCCAAGAATTCCACCTGGCTTCATCCACACCCAATCGAGAGGTTCTGAACCCAAATCTATATCCTAATACAAGCCCAATCACCTTGCTTCTTGCTGCTAGACTACTCTAAACTAATGTTGAAGCTTTCAAATTTAGAAATAAACTAAACAACTTTTTAATTTTATCAATCACTGTCAATAGATTGAATGACTGCTTAAGATCTGGGAATTTTGGTATATTCTGGTATGCAGAGTTTCAGTGAACACCAATATTAGTTTGTCTTTTAAAATCTCCTCCAGGGTAGAAACATGATGATGACGATACTTAAATCCTAATTTGATATTTTGTATGAAACACAAGCTGCATGTTGTTAGTAAGGAGTCCAAAAATAGTGCAGATTCTTCATGTTGTTTAAAAGTTGCCCTCGTGATTTCTCCAATTAATATTTTAAATTGAATAGTTTTATCAACTCTGGCAGGTTCTTGGGGAATGCTTTTCTATGTTCCTTTCTTTGGTTATCATAAATTATAATGATCAGCTCTGCCACTCTGACTTGTTTCTCGGCTTTTTCCATTGTTTTGACCAGTGCTCACCCCAACGGATGTCTCTTCAATGGAGCATTTGTTTCCTGATTGGATGAGATTGAGAATGTTGACGAAGGGTAGGCCTTTTAATGCAAATGTCAAATTAGGAGCAAAAATTTCATCATTGTCACAAAGTGACATGTAAGAGACTCTAATTGAGTTGTTCTCCTCATTCTTTTTATAGGCTTCTTTTCAAGTTAATTCTCTTGTGATATTGTCTGACAATTAAGCAAACAACAAGTCAAAGCTCTTAAAGTTATCAGCTTCTTGCTATGGGAAAAGTGATCCTTTGCCAGCTCTGCATATTGACAGCTCAACACTCTAAATACACAATGCAAAATTGTTTTTTTCATGAGCTGAAAATTCCTGCCTACTATTTTCTACAGGAAAATATTTGTTGTTGTATAGAAATAGAACCTTTGAGGTCATATTGAACAAAGATTCGGTGTCATTAGATATTCTACAGTCTTATGTCCATGCTGTTGTACTATCATATCATATGGGTAATAGCAGTTTTGTCAATGACACCAACAATGCAGACAGTTGTTTGTGGATGGAGAAGTATTATTCAATGTTCATCTCAAAGGTATGGCTTTCATTGTGCATAATATGATTATATGATTTTTCTTTTCATATGCAAAAGAATATATAAAATAAGAGTTCTGAATAGTCGTGAGATCAAACATTATTTGCATTTGGTTATTTGATTTTTCTTAGTTTCACTGTTTTTATAGGAGCTTAACCTGTCTTTGTAGTCAATGCAATCCTTTCTAGCAAGACCAATTCTAGCAAATCAATTCTTGCTAGCTAGCCTCTAAACCAACACCTACCATTAAAGTACTCTAGGCTTAAAAACACAAAGTGTAGACCAAATCATATTGATTCTCCTAAACTAGATATCCTCATCATGCATAATTGACCATTTACAATCCAATTCTCGGTGATATTGATCTTGGGCCAAATAGATTGTATGGCATGTGAGAGTAGTAGCATAGGTATATTTCCCATTAGGTAAAATTCCATATCCACCTTGGTGCAACACCTATGAGGGATGTCATAAGCCTCTCATCAGAGTTAATCATATAATTATGTCTCCATAGGAAAGCATATACTTTTATTAATGATTAGATAATAGATTCATAGAAAGATCCATTTGTGCAAACCAGTCAGCATGATCTCAATTCCATAGACCATTATGTTTACAAATGGCTTTTATTGAATAGAACATGCCATCTAACTTTGGAAGCAAGAAAATAGAGCCAACAGCTTTTAAAAAATCTAGATATTGTTGCTACCAAGGTCCCAGACATGCCCAAATCTCTATAGATTCAAACTAAAGATGAGAAGAGATGATTTGTCAAGATTTCTAAATTCTCTTCAAGACTATGGAACCCTGAACAGAGAATTCAAATGAATTACAGATGATATTGATCAAAGAAAAGGGACCTTTGATACCAAGAGATTCTTGGATGAGAGAATCCAATGTCTAATTAGGGTTCTCCATTCAACATTCCGAGTGATGACCCTAATCAAACACTCCACTACCAAAACCAAGCCTTTGATCTTCACATATAATGGCAAAGCCCTACATGTTCTCTTTTCAGAGTAAAAATCTACTAAAAATAAAAGGTACTTCACTTCTCCCTCCAAATTTCCCCCACAGATAATTTTGGAGGACCCTCTCAAGCTTGTAAGTATATGATTCAATGAGAAGCCAATATGGATAGTAATGCATGACTAGCTACCAGAACCCAAGAGAGAAATGAACTTTCCACTCGATCAAATGACCCAAGAAATCATCATCTAGCTGATTGATATTGAGGAGGAAAAGGACAAAAGAAACATCAATATTTTTTAATAACCAACAAATACTCACAAACATGCAACTAGCGTAAATTCCAAAAGCGCAACTCAGCCCTCAGCTCAAGTGCATCAAGAGATGGATGGGCAATTTTTAGGTCATTATTGTGCTCTTGAAATACTCAGATCAATCAACAAAATAAAAACCAAAATGCATTTGTAAATTGGACATCGACTACCATACAATATATTTTTATACAAAAACAGAAATGCAACTCGGCCCTCAGCTTAACTACATCAAGAGATGGATGGGGAATGTTTAGGTCATTATTATGCTCATGAAATATGCAGATCAATAAAAATAAATAGAAACCAAAATTCAATATGCTAATTATGATCCCCAAATCTAAAAAATGATGGCACATTTGATGCATTTTAAGACGGAATGCAGATGAAAAATCATTTAAAATCTCAGTGTTTAGATTGGTAAGTAAGAGGTGTCCACTAGATTCGAAATAGGGTCTCCTCATTGCAAACACCCTCAACTTCCTGCTCAATGAATGGGCACAATTTGATTAAAGAATAGCTGTGAAAATCTAGTCCTTGGGAACATACCTGTAGAGCCCTGAAAAGTACAGGTTCTTGGAGACGATAAAGAGAAGCCTCGACACCATCCTGAGTCCTTTGGCTGATAAACCCTCCTAAAACCTTTCTGATAGAAGAAGCAAGCATTTTAGAAGAGGCATATATAACCCCTTCAACTAAACCTTGAATGCAATTGTTTTCGATCTCTTCAAGCGAGGAACCCTTTGCAAACCTCCATGCCTTGTACAGAATTTCCCCTCACTCAGAATATTGCAATAATGTCCATTTTCTTCAAGAATTTAAATAAATAACCTGTTCTTCATGCTATTAAACTACCCACTGTACGAGAATGAGACAAGCCTTGGGATATTATCAACAATTGTTACATGTTTTGATGAATGCCATATACAATGATACACTAATTTTCATAGAACTTTCAGCTTTATGGTTGACTCTGAAATATATATATTTCATTTCAAGCAGAAATTTACATACATTCAGTAGCATTGGGGGCATATCGAAAAATCTCTTTGAGCTTGCCTAAAAAAACTATTAAGACATCACTACCTACTTTACAGAAGTTTCAAAAAGGAATAGTCCATCCACTCTGTTTGCAACTTTTCCTTATTGAGCAATGAGAGACTCCTTCGTGGGCAATGAATCTCGCCACCATTGCTCGCAAAACGCAGTCGCCCTGGCCTCGATGCGATTTCCCTTTCCTCATTCATTCTCCCATCCTGCTAATTGCATTCACCTAATTTGCACTGGCATTCATTCTCCCAGCTCACCGATTGCCATTGCTTGCACCCACAAACAGTAGGACGCATTCAAAAGAGGCTAGTGCAGGCAAGGGAAAGAAGTAATTTGGGATGACAGAGTGTAATTATAGTAACTAGGAAGAGAAACTGTGGAGAAATCCTGAAGGAATCTGGAAGGTTGTAGCAGAGCTGAGAGTCTAGGCAAGGTTAGGAACCAAACACCCTGGGTGGTTGTGTCTCAGGTTGTTCAAGAGGCCAAGAACCTGTATTACAGGAGAGACCCAACAGGCACACAACTGAGTGCACCCAAGCAAGGGTAACAGGGGTTAAGGTGGCTAGAGCACAGGAAGAACCCACAAGAAGAGGCAGTCATTTCTTCAGTTTCTCCCGCAATAGAAGCAATGGAACTGCAAGCCCTTGCCTCACGCGATTTCCCTGCAAAACTCTGGTAGCCCGAGCCTTGCCATTTTGGGGATATTTGGTAGCCCGACCCTATAAAATATACCCCAATGTATCAGAGTATTATTGTATTAAATAAAAAAAACCTAATACCCCTTAATATATAATCAATATAATATTTGAGAAAACCCTAATATTTAACTACCCCAATATGAACGAACGTGGTATGGTATTGGCCCCCGAGTGAAGCCCCCATGCATGGCCTTCAGTAAGCAAAACCCTAGTTCCTAAGATGGCACAATAACACCATTTTTGAGCGTTTGAGGCATGATGTGGGGGGACCCCTAGCTGAGCCCCAGGCCCTGGATCCATAGGAATCGACGGATTCACAATCGAAGTCACGGATTTGGTGCTATGGGCATTTTCGTCAGCCACCCAGTGGCCATTCAAGGACACTTTGAGGATTTTCTCCATGAGCATGAAACCCAAACCGGTGAGTGGGATTGGATTCCGTTATTGATGTATTTGTAACTTCAGATGATATTCACTTGTATATTGTATGTATTACATTTGTACTTTATTGTATCCCCAACGAAGATGTATTATTCCTCCGATTGGAAGTGTCATCATTTGTATTCGCAAGTGTCGCAAGTTATATTGAAAGTGTTGTAACTTATATCTGATGGGTTATTAGACCACCTTGGTGGGGTCAACCCTATATGATTTATGTGGGTTAAAGGGTTATTAGACCACCCTAGTGGGGTTGGCCCAGTTAGCATTATTTTAAGTGGTTAAGTTGGGGCCGACATAGTTAGATTTAAAAGACAAGTGAAGTAAAGTATAAATAGAGGATGTGTCATCCTCATTTAACACATTAACTCATTCACACACTTCACATTAGTGAGAGAGAGGAGGAGTGCGCACAAGTGGAGGAGGAGTAGCTACTGCAGACATTTATCTTTTGGGGATTCATCTTGGTGATTTTTGTATTAGTGCTTATTCAATCTCTGAGGAAGTTGTGGGGTTTTTCACCTTCTTGATTTTCCCCGGTGAAATGCTTTGTGTCCATTGTCTCTTGTGATTGTTATGTTGTGCATTTTATTCTCTTAGTGATCCTATTAAATGAAATTATTGAAAAATTAACTTGGTATCAGAGGTAACCTAAGAAGAATACATTGTGCAGTAGAAGAAGCTAGGGCTTCTTGATTTTGGGGTTTCTCTCCATAGGTCATCAAACGCAAGAGGAGGCTAGACTAGAGAAGGGCTTTGCAATAGCAAAACCTAGTCATCTTGGAATTTTCTCTATAAATCCATTTCTTCAAAGGTTCAGGATCCAAAAATTTTATAGGTCGAATATAACATCCCCATGTACCTTGTGTCCAAAGCACAGAATCTGATTTGCTGTACTTTATGTTTTATGATCCGTACAATTTAGGGTTTCTGCCTCTTCCAGATCTCAGTCATAAACAGGTGACCAAGGGAAAAAGGTCACAAATTGGGATAGGAAGCTCCAAATTATATTCTGTAAAAAGTGATAGAAAGATCATGGACAGTAGTTTCACAGGTCCTAGTTTCAGAGGCCGAAGTTGAACCAGTGACACGTGGCACTCCGTACAAGTTCGCTATCCTGTTTTATCCCATAAACAGGTCATGTTTCGACACTTGGAATAAATCTCTCTTGGAAAATACAATTGAGCTCAAACCTGTGGGGTTGGAAAGATAACTGGACAAGCTACCACAGGCCAAATTTTCAGACCCCGAGGATTCGAAATTTCTGAGTTACACTAGAAACATTATAGTCAATTCTGGAAGGTCAAATTTTGGAATCTCCACAGCAGCTTGCTCATCCAGTTCTCAGCATTTACGTGGTAAGACCTAAAACTTTCTACTTCCATTTGAAGTACTCTTTAAGATGTCTCACCATACCAAGCTTAAATATAAGCTTGAAGGGGCTGATAACTTCTGAGCATGGAAGTATAGGATTGGGTTAATCCTAGAAGAGAATGAATTGGATACCTACATAAGTCAAGAGGTTCCAGTTCCAGAGGGAGATGAGGCTAAGGCCTTACATAAGAAGAACTTTGTCAAGGTTAAGAGAATCATTGCTGATTCTATCAAAGACCATCCCATACCCCATGTGTCTTCCCTAAAGACACCTAAGGAGATGTTTGACTCCTTGACCAAGTTTTTTGAAGGAAAGAACATAAATTGGAAGATGACTTTGCGGAACCAATTGAAAGGGGTAAATATCCAGAATGGAGAGACCATCCAATCCTACTTTACTAAGGTCTCTCAAATCAAAGAACAACTTGAAGCTTGTTGATGCCTCGGTTATGCAGGTGCTGGAATGGTGTCCAAGGAAACAATAGGGGATGAAAACCCTGCCAAAGGCTTCAGATAATCCTATCCAAGTATTACCCTATCCTCGAGCTATTTGGTGTGGTTAACACCCATGGATATTCGGCCTCCGCTGGCACTCTTTGAGTCGATGAGTTTGCTCCTCGAAAGGGAGACTTTGAATTATATCTAAAACTTAATCCTAAATATGATTTGAATGCAATCTAAAATTAATAATTCAATCTAAAATTAATAATTCTGCAACTATTAGAAGAAATTCTATAATTACAGAATTATGGATTTAAACTAAAAAATGATTAAAGTAAAATAATAGCTAAATTAAATATTAATTAGAAATCTATCCCGGGAGAAAAATAATTTAAAATGAAGGAAATGATTTAATGTTCAAAAGGATAATTGGAACATCAATGATTTAAAAACATTTAAATATTGATGTCATACGCACATCAATTCTAACATGAAAAGTAAGACCTTATCTTCAATATGCTAAAACTGTTTGAACATATAATAATTTATGCAATGATTAAATTTAATTAAATTAACACATATACTACAGAAATGTAGAAAAATGAATCTAATATGATTATGATCTGATCTGTGCACAAAAAGAAAAATCTGATTAAATGCACATGAACAAATGGAAAATAATTGCAGAAAAGAAATTGTATTACCATCTCAACTTGATAAAAACATTTACAAAGCTTCAAATTGATAATGAGCAGCACTTCCAGCAGAGCCTACAATATCCAATCTCTTAAGCACAAGAAATTGATATCAAGATAATCATAGCAGAGAAAGAAGAAATTCAGTTCTCTGTCATACATAAATCATCTTCTCCCTATGGCAGCAGCATTTCTCCTTCTTCCCAGTCAACAAAACATTGCAATAAGAATGAAAATCCTTCCATTCTTTTGAGACCTCTCCCTCCTCCATCTTTGAATACTAAGGTCGAATTTATAGCAGTGAAGATCACTAGTAATGATAGGATCAAATCCCGAGATGTCTAGTTCGTTCAACTATGCAACAACGGCCGGAATAAATTTCTGGAAAAATCACCTCTGTTCGGTCACGTTTTTCTCCCAAACGGTTGATAGATTTGAAAAAATGTCCTTCAAAGGGAGTAAATCAGCCCATTTGGGAAGTTGGTTTTCAACCTTTTGAGTTAATTCCTCACGGTATGCTCACAATCCTCCACACAAAAACATGACTTCTACAGGTGCGCGATCCATTTTTTAAACTTCATCCTGGACGACAAAAACAAATTAGGGTTTAGTGAAATACTATGCATTAACATTGTAAATAATATGATATCAAAATCCAATCATATAAATCAATTATTAATATTGTCCTGTAAAAGTATATCGAATATAATTTAAACAATAATAATAATCTTATCAACAAGCAAAGCTAATTATTCTTTTGTAAAATATAATACTTTGCCTAATAAAAATTATTGACTCTTTCCATGGTTTGAAAGTATGTTCTTTTTAGGATTCAATTGAATTGTTCATAACAAGGCCTTGAAAAATCTTTGTCATGAAATTATAGATTTTGCCAAAAGGACAGATTTTATCAAATATTCAAGGCTTAGTAAAATTCAGTAATCCTTTCAAAGTTGAGAATTAAATGCACAATTCCATTATTTGATATACACCCTTTCAAATCATAAATCAATATGATTAAAAGTAAGTGTTTAATCAAATTATTCCAACCCATCAAGATGCTCTTTAAACTTATTGATTCAATGAAGTTCAATTTTAATGCCAAGACTATCGAAACATCATGTGAATTTAATTAGTCAAAATTAAAGCATGTAAATGACTCAAACAAGTTCAAATAAGGATAAGCAATCATTACACACAATAATCAGAATCAAATGACAAGATCTTTGAAATCTTCGAAAAATCAATAAAATGAATCAGCTTATGAAGTGAAGACCAAATCTAGGTGGGAAATGTGAAAGATAACATGCTAAATTAACCACCGAGATTACGAAACCAATTGAAATGATAAAAACCAACTCAAATGAATCAAAACAAATAAGTAAAAATGAAAATAATGCGAATAATTATTCAAATCACGCAGTGTAATCTCATCCACAGAATCAAAACAAATCAACGGTTAAGATTAAACATGCGGAAGCAGGGTTGCAGAAGTTTTATTATTGAAAATATATACATTCATCCCGCAATCCGCAATCCACAATTGCAGGTTGTGGGATGCGGGATCGCAACCTTTAAAAGAAAATAATTCAATCTTTCTGCAATCCCCAATCCGGAATGCGGTTTGCGGGTTGCGGAAATGCAACTTCAAACAAAAAAACAAAGGTTCCCTCAATCCGTAATCTGTAGTTGCGGGTTATGGGTTGCGGGTTTGCAAATTGCAAAGCAATGGATCAAAGTGCTTCTGAAATCCGTAACCCGAAATCGCGGGTTTCGGGTTTCGGAAATGAAAACAACACTTAAAATCAAAATAAATTTCCTGCATCTTGCAACCCGATATTGCAGGTTGCGGGTTTCGGGAACACACAACATGGTTTATTTACATAACATCTTTCCGCAATCTGTAATCCGAAATTGTGGGTTTCAGGTTTCGGGTTGCAGAATCAAAATTTCCAAAATATTAACACAGTCTTTCTGCAACCCGCAATTTCGGGTTGCAGGTTTCGGGTTGACGAAATTTTGAAAAGGAAGAACAATAGATTCCCACAATCCATAATTGCGGGATTGCGGGTTTGCAGGTAGAAAATAACATCTTAGAAAAAATAAAGGCTTTCTGCAAATGAAGAAAACAATAAAAAACTTAGAAATTTTTAAAGGGAAAATGATAATTACACAAACCAAAACAAAGGTATGAGATTATGCAAACCAAGTTTAAGAATCTCGATTTGATAAGGAACATACCCAAATACCTTTGTATTTACAAAAATTGCGGCTCCCATGATCAAGTGAAGCATGGGATCTGTTGTACCTACAACAAATGGCGACACACTGGGATGAAGCAGTTATCTCTACCTTGAAAAGATATAAGTTTACATGTACATGAAGACA
This sequence comes from Larix kaempferi, assembly GCA_027924585.1. NCBI lineage: Eukaryota > Viridiplantae > Streptophyta > Pinopsida > Pinales > Pinaceae > Larix > Larix kaempferi. The sequence continues at coordinate 61,830,726 of BSBM01000370.1, read as the reverse complement.
AAAGGTAATATTTCCAATGAAAAGAGAGTTTACTCTATAACATGGGTACCGCATCAACGAGTCAACCTTTTAAAGATCTACCTAGATGCAATTGATTTTTAAAAATTAACTTTCTAACCATTTCTTGAAATGCAAAGACAAGCATTGATTGACTAGATTTCTAACAAAATATGTTCTTCATTAGACCACATTCTAAAAGAACAATTCGTGATGGCGAGAAGATGTTATCTTAATGATTAGCCTCTAATACCATAGGCATGGCCCTGTTTCCAACAAGCGTTTATAGCCTCGACAAGGTTACCTTTTAACCCAATAAGTTGCTTTTATCCCATCCATTAGATAAATATGCAAAGCTTGTCAATCCTTGTTAAAGATTTGCATCCTTAGAAAAAAAAGCTGGAAACCACTGCACTAACTTGTTGATTAGATTGTGACAGTGTCATTCACGCCAACTTATAGATAATGAGCAAGCTGGCTCATGATGAGACCCCCTGTCTTGCAACCATTTTTGTGGCTACAAGCCAGTATCCTAGCTTGGTGACCAAATATTGATAAAGTCATTCAATAAGAAGGTATGATCATGAAAAGGTCAACTTATAATAAGACCTCCTTTTTCCCAACTCACTCATAGAGATTTTAAAGAAGAGGATTGGGCTATTTTTAATGTTAATCTCATAAGAGATTACTTAATGGATGGGGAAGCCACTATGCTCCTTAAGAGAGCGGGATGACGTTAAGAGGTTTGAGATGATAACAATGCAAGCCTCACTCATTTGCCCCTAAAGAAGGATCTAATTAGAACATAATTGCAGAATCTAGTTAAAAATAACTTTGTGTATTGATTTGTGATAATTAATGATAATTAATGCAGCCAAATTAATGTATGAAGGTAAAAAACTTGGAAAGTGTTCCACCATGGAAAAGAGATAGTCTCTTCTTGAAAATCACCTTGAAAAGAGTTCTTCACATGCAAGACTTCAAAAGATGTAGGCTTCGAATGACTGACTTGCCATAGAGTATCATTAACTAAGGATCAACAATCCCCTATCAATCAGATTTTAGAAATGGTTGATAAATAAAACATGATTAAAAATGTAGAATAATTGGAATCGATTTTTTGATAATTAACATTTCAACCTCTCGCCCCAATGCAAATGATTATCAAACTAAGAAATCCAAGTCTAATCAAACAATTTGAAAATGAAACAAAAAGTGATCTAATCAAAACAAAATCAAGGCAAACAAGGATTTACAATTATGACTAACATCTTATGTGGAAAAACATCCATTAAAGAGTTTTGAATTTGAAAAGATTTTTTGATTGTACAAGGGTGATAATAGTAAATTGATTATATCGATTCATAAATTGTACGTAATTATTCGAATTGGTTACAATAGTATTTGTATAAGAACCCCGTAAATGTAATTACAGATTCTTTTACTTTAAAGATTCAATTGATAATATTATGAACCACATGAAATATTAAGAAAATTGAAGCCCTTTTATTTAAAGAAAACTAAATTAAAATAAATGTAAAATAATTGTAAGAATAGGCCTTCACAAATTATCTTATGCGAACAAAAGTGGGAATTGTTGTCATGTTTGTAGAAACGAACGAATTTGTTATTGTAAAGAGAATAACTACATCAATTAATAAAATGAAAAATGCATTGAATCGATTAATTGAATTGATTATAATAAAACTCGTAAAATAAATTTATTCTCTTTCAGTTGAAAAATTATGATTAACATTGTTATTTGTCACATAAAGTTGTTTAAGACAATGAAGCCTTTCTTTATTAAAGATTATGTACAGAAAGAAATAAAATGAAATAATACTAAACTAAATTGTGTGCAATCTGCAACAAAAATATGTAAAAACCCCATTTTTCACGTGCATGTCTAGGAAAGATCAATATTCGCGTGACATGAAGATGTTCTAATTTTTTAATTACTGTGTCTCATGTCGAAATGTTCTTGCTCTTAAGACTTGGAAGATAATTAATTCAACTCATTTCATGACAAGATCATTATAATTTAAAAATATGTAAATTAATCATGAATGTCTTGAACCAATAAAATAATAAGCGAGAGCATGAATAATATAAAGTGAAAAATGATAAAGATACTTCCCTGAATGCGTCTAAAGAAGCGTTGTTTCCAAATTTGACTTGGCTTGCCGTCGCAAATACTTTATTGAAGAAAACCAAAACAGTAATCTAATTATTAAAGAAATCATCAAAACTAATGTATTCTACACCTACTCCTATACTACTCTAAAAAGAAAACAAAAACTAAGTATAATCAAATTTCCAATGCAACCATGAAAGCATATAGAATCCTGCAAAAAGGAAGAAGTGAATAATCAGAAGGCATGATATGAATGTCTGAAAATAAGAAAGGAAAAAGAGTGCATTAAAGCAAATAAAATGAAATTAATGTACAAATAAAGAGAATGGAACCTTACAATTTTTATATGAAAACAGAGTTTTATCAGAATGATGAAATCTCGTTGAGAAAGATTTCTCAAGCCAATCAAAAACCCAATCATGGTATGTACAATGAAAATCAAAAGAATGACAGAAAGAGTTTGAAAGATTTATGCGATGAAATGGATTATTCGAAAAAAAATCAACATTAATATTATAAGAATCTAAAACTTTTTCTTGAACAATTTTCTCCTTAGGAATATTTTCTTGAATAAGATCAGCAAAATCAGATCCAATTTGTTCTAATTTATCATTGTAACAATCATCATAAATTGGTTGATTAGATTGGAAATTTTCAAAGAGATCAAATTGTCTTTGAGTATTTACTTGAGAAGAACTAAGATATCAGATGTTGTAAGTGTGGAACTAGTATCATTAACATCCTGATAAGAATCTTCTTCATCAACTAATTGAGTGTAAGAAGAAAATGTTTCTTCATTGAATGATGAATCAAAAAAGGAAGAACTATTAAAACAATCATTAGAAATAATATTCATTTCCAGCAAAGAAGAATGATAAGAAGACATAGATTGATGATAAAGATAAGAATCTTCTTGATCTTCTTCATGCATTTCATAATTAACTTGTACCTCTTTAAGACTTAACAATGGAGAATTAGAATCTAAAATATATGATTGAATGCCATTGTTATCAAATAGATCAGGATACACATAAAAATATGAAGAAGAAATAAGTGCATGAAACTCATCTCTTTGTAGAATATTTTCAGATTGAGATTCCTTAAGAAAGGTTTTCTCTTCAACAGAGATATGTATGAAAGGTTCCACATCATAATGCACTTCTTCTTGTAATGTAGTATCATCATTTTGTGAAATTTGCTCTCCTATAGAATCATTTAGGTCAGAAAATGGTAATTGGGAAAACATATCACAAATTTCAGAACAATTAGTTGATTCAAGATCTATCAAAGGTTTAACAGAATAATAAATATCAGAATCTTGAATCTCTTTAATTATGCTAGAAGAATATTGTTCGATATTATGATCATAACTATTCTCTTGTACTCTAGAAGAATCTTCTATAGAAAAATGATCTCCTTCATGATTAGTTAAACTTTGAATTTCATGTGAAACAGATGTGGGTATATTAACATTAAATTCATCTGAATCATCATATTTATTATGATCCATATCTAAGAAAGAGAAGGAATTCATTTCTACAATTTTTAAATATTTAGACTCTTCATGCAAATCTAAACCAAGAGCTGGACGATTATCGATGTATAATTCGGATTTATCATCTACTAATTGATCAGATTCATGCGAACCATAAATAATATCCTGAAACCATTCAAGTATCAAAGGACGATCTATTAAAGGGAATCTACAACAGAGATTACAATTTATAGTTGCAAAATCTTCTAATGATTCATCTTTTTTAATAGTGAGTTGCTTCCACTCATCACATAATCCAACAAAATCATAGTGTCCAAAAGAAAGTATAAAAATATCTACAAAATGTTTAAAAGAATGGACAGAGGAAAAAGGTAAGGTTACAAACCATTCTTTGACTCTTCCTTCAAATGTGAAGGCTAACAATCTGCACAAAACATCTTGATCCAAAATTTTGTTAACAAGACAATTATGAGTAATTTGAAGAACATGTTCTTGTGCTAAAATTTCTCCCTCACCATCAAATTTTACTTCTATCAAATGCTTCAGCAAATCTTTTTGGAAATGAAAGCTAATTTGTCTATAAAAACAACTAAATACAAATTCATGAGCAAAAAAGGAACTATATACAGATTCTCGGGCTGGAGCCATTTTAAGATAATTTGATTAAGATAGATCACATGACCTTACATGTCGGATGGCCCTCCTTCTAGTGCCATTTGTTGATGCCTTAGTTGTGCAGGTTTTGGAATAGTGTCCAAGGCAACAACAGGGGATGAAAACCCAGCCAAAGGCTTCAGATAATCCTACGCAAGTATTACCCTATCCTCGAGTTGTTTGGTGTGGTAAACACCCACGGATATTCGGCCTCTATTGGCACTCTTTGAATCGGTGAGTTTGCTCCTTGAAAGGGAGACTTTGAATTAGATCTGAAACTTAATCCTAAATATGATTTGAATGCAATCTAAAATTAATAATTCTGCAACTATTAGAAGAAATTCTATAATTACAGAATTATGGATTTAAACCAAAAAGTGATTATAGTAAAAATAATAACTAAATTAAATATTAATTAGAAATCTATCCTGGGAGAAAAATAATTTAAAATGAAGGAAATGATTTAATGTTGAAAAGGATAATTGGAACATCAATGATTTAAAAACATTTAAATATTGATGTCATAAGCACATCAATTCTAACATGAGAAGTAAGACATTATCTTCAACATGCTAAAACTGTTTGAACATATAATAATTTATGCAATGATTAAATATAATTAGATTAACACATATACTACATAAATGCAGAAAAATGAATCTAATATGATTATGATCTGATCTGTGCAAAAAAAGAAAAATCTAATTAAATACACATGAACAAATGGAAAATAGTTGCATAAAAGAAATTGTGTTACCATCTCAGCTTGATAAAAACATTTACAAAGCTTCAAATTGATAATGAGCAGCCACTTCAAGCAGAGCCTACAATCTCCAATCTCTTAAACACAAGAAATTGATATCAAGATAATCATAGCAGAGAAAGAAGAAATTCAGTTCTCTGTCATACAGAAATCATCTTCTCCCTGTGGCAGCAGCATTTCTCCTTCTTCCCTGTCAACAAAACATTGCAAGAAGAATACAAATATAGGGAAAATGAAAATCCTTCCATTCTTTTGAGACCTCTCTCTCCTCCATCTCTGAATACTGAGGTCTAATTTATAGCAGTGAAGAGAACTGGTAATGATAGGATCAAATCCCCAGATGTTTTGTTCGTTCAACTATGCAAAAATGGCTGGAATAAATTTCTGGAAAAATCACCTCTGTTTGGTCACATTTTTCTCCCAAAATGTTTAGAGATTTGCAAAACTATCTACCATTAGAGGTAAATCATCCCATTTGGGAAGTGGGTTTTCAACCGTTTGAGCTACTTCCTCATGGTTTGCTCACAATCCTCCACGCAAAAACATGACTTCTATAGGTGCACGATCTGTTTTTTAAACTTCATCCTGCACGGCAAAAACAAATTAGGGTTTAGTGAAATACTACGCATTAACATTGTAAATAATATGATATCAAAATCCAATCATATAAATCAATTATTAATATTTTACTTTCAAAGTATATCGAATATATTATTCTTTTGTAAAATATAATACTTTGCCTAAGAAAAATTATTTACTCTTTCCATGGTTTGACAGTATTTTCTTTTTAGGATTCAATTGAATTGTTCATAACAAGGCCTTGAAAAATCTTTGTCACGAAATTAAAGATTTTGCTAAAAGGACAAATTTTATCAAATATTCAAGGCTTAGTAAAATTCAGTAATCCTTTCAAAGTTGATAATTAAATGCACAATTCCATTATTTGATATACACCCTTTCAAATCATAAATCAACATGATTAAAAATAAGTGTTTAATCAAATTATTCCAACCCATCAAGATGATCTTTAAATTTATTGATTCAATGAAGTTCAATTTTAATGCCAAGACTATCGAAACATAATGTGAATTTAATTAGTCAAAATTAAAGCATGTAAATGACTCAAACAAATTCAAATAAGGATAAGCAATAATTACACACAATAATCAGAATGAAATGACAAGATCTTTGAAATCTTCTAAAAATCAATAAAATGAATCAGCTTATGCAGTGAAGACCAAATCTAGGTGGGAAATGTGAAAGATAACATGTTAAGTTAACCACTGAGATTATGAAACCAACTGAAATGATAAAAACCAACTCAAATGAATCAAAACAAATAGGTAAAAATGAAAATAATGTGAATAATTATTCAAATCACGTAATGTAATCTCATCCGTGGGATCAAAACAAATCAACGATTAAGATTAAACATACGGAAGCAGAGTTGTGGAAGTTTTATTCTTGCAAATATATACATTCATCCCGCAATCCGCAATTGCAGGTTGCGGGATGCGGGATCGCAACCTTTAAAAGAAAATAAATCAATCTTTCCGCAATCCGCAATGCGGGTTACGGGTTGCGGAAATGCAACTTCAAACAAACAAACAAACATGCCCTCAATCCGCAATCTGCAGTTGCGGGTTGCAAGTTGCGGGTTTGCAAATTACAAAGCAACGGATCAAAGTGCTTCCGAAATCCACAACCCGAAATCGCGGGTTTCGGGTTTCAAAAATGAAAACAACGTTTAAAATCAAAATAACTTTCCCGCATCCCGCAACTTGAAATTGCGGGTTGCGGGTTTTAGGAACACACAATGCTTTTTATTTACATAATGTCTTTCCGCAATCCGAAATTCAAAATTGCGGGTTTCGGGTTGCAGAATCAAAATTCCCAAAATATTACCACAGTCTTTCCGCAACCCGCAATTTCAAGTTGCGGGTTTCGGGTTGACAAAATTTCGAAAAGGAAGAACAATGGATTCCCACAATCTACAATTGCGGGATTGTGGGTTTCAGGTTTGCGGGTAGAAAATAACATCTTAGAAAAAATAAAGGCTTTCCACAAATGAAGAAAACAATAAAAAACTTAGAAATTTTTAAAGGGAAAATGATAATTACACAATCCAAAACAAAGGTATGAGATCATGCAAACCATGTTTAAGAATCTCGATTTGATAAGGAACTTACCCAAATACTTTTGTATTTACAAAAATTGGGGCTCCCATGATCAAGTGAAGCATGGGATCTGTTGTACCTACAACAAAGCTGTGGATGAAGTAGTGGAGAATGGTGAAATTGTAATGACCACATTGAATAGCCTACCTAGACTATGGGACTCCTTCATCCAAGGTATTTGTGCAAGAAACAAACTGATCTCCTTCAGTAGACTATGGGAGGAATGCTCACAAGAAAAATCTAGTCTTGTGGCCCGAGAAGAAAATATGGGAAGTGAAGACCAATCTCTCACAGCACATACTAAGAAAGGTAAGTTCAAGAGGGAGAAATCACATCACAAGAAATATTCTCACTTCCATCAAAAGAAGAAATATCTCTCTCACATTAGATGCTTCTCTTGTAATGAGAAGGGACACTATGCCTCAGAATTTCCCAAGAATAATCAAGACTTCAACAACAACAACAACAAGAACAAAAAGAAGAGATATCATGCTCATGCTGCTGAGGATGATGAACCTACCAAAAAGAAGACTAGGGCAGCAAATGAAGACTCTTCAAGTGACGAAGAATATGTTCTAATCTTTGCTCTCACAGGTACTATTTCACATTGATGTAATGATTGGCTTATTGATAGTGGGGCTTCCAAACACATGACGAGATTAAAAGAATATTTTATGGTCTATCTGAACATGAGTCACCTCATAAGGTAAAACTTGGGGATGACTATCAATATCCTATAAAAGGAAGTGGTGAAGCCTCCTACATGTTAGACTCTAGGAAGTTTTCAAAGATGAAATATGTTCTATATGTACCTGGAATCAAGAAGAATCTTCTCTACATATCATCTTTGGATGCAAAGGGGATGAGAGTTGCATTTGTGGATGGTGAAGTACTTATGTGGCCAAAAGGTAAGATCATAGATGATGCAATAGTGATTGGAGAGAAAGAGGGAGGATTGTACAAATTGAAGAGACAACCTGAACATGCCATGGTACATGAATCCATGGAGCCAAGTGAACTATTGGCATAGAAGGATTGCTCATGTGCACTATAGAGCACTACCAATTACAAGCAAAGCAGTAGAAGGTCTTCCTGAAATCCAGTCAAAGCATGAAGGTGTTTGAAAAGGATGTGCAAAAGGAAAGAATAGAAAGAAATACATTTCCAAGCAGTGAAAGCAAGGAAAAAGGAATCATGGAAATTATCCACTCCAATGTATGTGGTCCAATGTCATCTAGTGGGTATGTATATTATGTTTCTTTCTTTGATGATTTCTCTAGGAAGACTTGGGTCCATTTCTTGAAGAACAAAGATGAAGTATTCAACAAATTCAAAGAATTCAATGCCTTGATAGAAATCCACACTGAAAAGAAGATCAAGACCTTTAGATTCGACAATGGCGTAGAATTCACTTCAGAAGACTTCAAGAAGTTATGCAGTGATTCAGGGATTAAGAAGGAGTTGACCACTCCTTACAATCCACAACAGAATGGAGTTGTAGAAAGGAAGCAAAGATTGAGAGGGAGTCCACCCAACAAACAAACAAAGATAAGTATTTGAATTGTCATTTTTGTATATCTGATTGTTTAAATAATATTGCTCAATGATGTATATACTTATGTTCCTAGACTTAGGTTGTGTATTATGCATATTAGAATAATTGCATTAATGAACAATATACTACTAATATGCATGTGATGGGTAAGTAGCCTATGTAACTGTAAAACATTCCAATGCTACTTATTTAGAATGAAACCTCTTTGCTGACATGTTGGGAGTAGTGCAAACTCTTAACAATGTTCTGGTAGAGATGGAAGGCATCTAGAAAGTTACCGTGTGAATACAGGATATGGATGAATGTTGTATTGGCTAAGATAATTGCATGACTGTATGACATATTCCTTTATGTGTAAGACTTTGTTCTGAAAACTATGAGAAGTTTCTAATCATGCAATTGAATTTGACTTGTAGGAAAGATTGTGGACAATCACCTACAAAAGAAGGATAACAACATTTGTTCCAGCAACGAAGTTCAAGAAAACTATCTATTGAAGATATTGAAGAATCTGAAGCTCCCAGGATCCAGGATGCAGTAATGAAAGGATGCCATGATCAAGGAGTACCAGCCGATCATGAAGAATGATGTTTGGGATGTGGTCCCAAGACCAAAAGGGAAGTCTGTTGTGACTTCCAAGTGGGTCTATAAGATCAAGCATGCTGTAGATGGCAGCATAGAGAAATACAAGGCAAGGTTTGTGGCTCGTGGATTCTCCCAGAAATAGGGGATAGATTATGAAGAGACTTTTGCACCTGTAGCCAGATACACTTCCATCAGAACAGTACTTGCTCTGGATGCAGTAATGAAATGGAAGATACACTAGATGGAGGTCAAGACAACTTTCTTGAATGGTGTAGTCGAAGAGGAAGTGTATGTGGAGCAGCCACTCAGTTTTGAGACATGTGACAGGGAGTCATATGTGTGCAGATTGAAGAAAGCCTCGTATGGCTTGAAGCAAGCACCCAGGACATGGTATGGCAGGATAGATAACTTCCTGTCCAGTTTGGGCTTTACCATGAGTAAAGCAGATTCCAACCTTTACTAATAGGTTGAGGAAGGCAATCCAGTGATACTCCTATTATATATGGACGACCTGTTCATGACAGGTGAGGATAGGTTGATTGCTGACACAAAGAGGAAGCTTGCTGTCGAGTTCGAGATGAAGGACTTGGGTATGATACATTACTTTCTAGGTATGGAGGTGTGGTAGAGTGCATATGGAATCTTCCTTGGACAAGGGAAGTATGCAGTAGAGATCCTGAAGCGGTTCGAGATGATGGACTGCAAGGCCATGGCCACACTTATGGCATCGAACCTGAAGCTATTGAGTGATGTTTCATCAAAGTCAGTTGATGCCACGATGTATCGTCAGATGATTGGGTCCTTGATGTACTTGACGAACACAAGACTAGATATTTTCTTTGTGGTGAACACATTGAACCAATTCCTGATGGATCCTAGACATGTTCACCTGATTACTGTAAAGAATATTCTGAGGTACCTGAAGGGTACAATTGATTATGGGCTCAAGTATGATGCGAATCAAAAATTTAACCTGGAGGGTTATGTTGATTTAGATTGGGAAAGCAGTGCTATAGATAGGAAGAGCACTTTGGGGTGCTTCTTTAGTATGGGATCATGTGTGATCTCTTGGTTTAGCAAGAAGCAATCCTGTGTAGCACTGAGTATAGCCGAAGCAGAGTATGTCGCAGCTTGTTCGGCTAGTTGTGAGGCAGTATGGCTAAGGAAGCTACTGTCTGATTTGTTTGATCTCCAGTTGGATGCTACTTGTATCTATTGTGACAACTAGAGTTGTGTGAAGTTGTCAGAGAACCCGATGTGCTATGACAAGTACAAGCATATCGAGATTAAATATCACTATATCAGGGATATGGTGCAAAGAGGAGCAGTGAAGCTCCAGTATGTTGCGACAGATGAGTAGATTGTAGATGTGTTGACCAAACCACTAGCCAAAGTGAAGTTCGAGTACTTCAGAGAGAGGCTTGGTGTTCTTTAGATAGAAGATACTTCGAGGAGGAAGTGATGGGACACATTTGCAGGAGCCATTCCAAGCATGGTGGTGGGAGGATCCTTCCCATGGCTGTGGATGTAAGTGTTGTGTGATGAGCATCAAGACGATGCTCCAGACGATATGTATCAGGACGATGCTATGATGATGATTAGGATGATCATGTGGTGATGATGAGCACCAAGATGATGCTCCAGATGATATGCATCATGATGATCATGTGATGATGATGTGCATCAGGATGATGTACTGTATGATGATGATCGGTATGATCATGAGTATCAGGTCGATACTCCATGTCTGTGGACAGGTTGCGCAGTTGCATAGAAAATATCTTGGAGATCCAGATAGGTTGTGCTAGGCACGTAAAATATCCTCAGATGCTCTTTATAGATCTTGCAGGATGCAAGATACTCTTTTAAGGTTTTGCAAGGGTCGCATAGAAAAGATCCTGGAGATCCAGACAGATTGTGCGAGGAACATAGAAGATCATGGGATTCTCTTTAGAGATTTTACAGGATGCAAGATACTCTTTTAAGGTTTTGCGAGTTCACATGTAAAATATCCTGGAGATCCGAACAGGTTGTGCTAGGCATGAAAAATATCCTGGGATGCTCTTTAGAGATCTTGCAGGTTGCAAGATACTCTTTTAAGGTTTTGTGAAGGTCACATGTAAAAGATCCTAGGAGATCTGATAGGTTGAGCAGTAAGCTCATAAAAGTCCTGGGATGCTCTTTCGAGGTTTTGTTGATGCATGTAATCATCCCTGAGGATTCCACATGATGGCTAGATATGATGAAGACCTACAGGAGGCTAGGCCTACAATCAACATGAAAAAGGGCTGGCTCTGTAGAACTTCCTATGATGAGAAGAATTGAGAGATAACACCAGTGATCGAGATTACGAGTACAGCAGCAATGACGATGATGGTCCGTCATCCAATCACGATGATCTGGCTCCAGAATTGAAGACTTGTGCCGATATGTATTGATGACCCATGTCAGGAGAATACGTTCCTAGTTAAGAGGAAGTGTTGATGAATTTGTAACTTTGGAAGATATTCACTTGTATATTGTATGTATTACATTTGTACGTTATTGTATCCCCAACGGAGATGTATTATTCCTCCGATTGGAAGTGTCGTCATTTGTATTTGCAAGTGTTGCAAGTTATATTGTAAGTGTCGTAACTTATATCTGATGGGTTATTAGACCACCTTGGTGGGGTCAGCCCTATATGAGTTATGTGGGTTAAAGGGTGATTAGACCACCCTAGTGGGGTCAGCCCAGTCAGCATTATGTTAAGTGGTTAAGCTGGGGCCTACCTAGTTAGAGTTAAAAGACAAGTGAAGTAAAGTATAAATAGATGATGTGTGATCCTCATTTAACACATTATCTCATTCACTCACTTCGCATTAGTGAGAGAGAGGAGGAGTGCACACAAGTGGAGGAGGAGTAGCTGCTATAGACATTTATCTTTTGGGGATTCATCTTGGTGAGCTTTGTATTGGTGCTTATTCTATCTCTAAGGAAGTTGCGGGGTTTTTCACCTTCTTGATTTTCCTCGGTGAAATGCTTTGTGCCCATTATATCTTGTGATTGTTATGTTGTGCATGTTATTCTCTTAGTGATCCTATTAAATGAAATTATTGAAAAATTAACATCCGTCAATTCCCACACATGCATGTGGCCATTCTGGATGTGTTCACGATGGCCATGGATGCCTGGGAGCCTTCGGATCATAAATGACCCCCTTGAGCAAGATTGGCATGACCTTCACTAAGCAAAACCCTAGTTCCGAGATGGAACAATAGAACTGTTTTTGGGCATTGGAGGCATGGTGTGGGGGGTCCCCCAACTGAAAACCATCATCCTGGATCCAACAGAATTAATGAATTCACGAGCGGAGTCACGGTTTTGGTGCTATGGGAATTTTGGTCAGGCACCCCGTGGCCATTCAGGGACACTTTGAGTATTTTCTCTGGGGGCACGAAACCCAAACCAGCGAGTGGAATTGGGTTTCGTCTGCTCCCACACATGCATGTTGCCATTGTGGATGTGTTCACGATGGCCACACTCACCATAGAGCCTTTGTATCATAAATGACCCCTTTGAGCAAGATCGGCATGGCCTTCACTGAGCAAAACCCTAGTTCCTGAGATGGCACAATAGCACCATTTCCAAGCGTTGGAGGCACAGTGTGGGGGGGGGGATAGCTTAGACACAAGGTCTTGGATCCATCGAAATCTATGGATTTGCGATTTGAGTCATGAATTTGGTGCTACGGGCATTTTCGTCAGGCACCCCGTGGCCATTTAGGGACACTTTGAGGATTTGCTCCGGGGGTACGAAACCCAAAACGACAAGCAGACTTGGATTTCGTCAGCTCCCACATGTACATGTGGCCATTGTGGATCTATTCACAATGGGAACACATGCTTGGGAGCCTTCGGATCATAAATGACTGCCTTGAGCAAGATTGGCATGTCATTCACTCAGTAAAACCCTAGTTCCTGATATGACATAATAGCACCATTTTCGAGCATTCGAGGCACGGTGTGGGAGGTCCCCTAGATAAAACCTGGGGTACAGATCCATCAAAATCAATGGATTCACGATCGGAGTCACAGTTTTGGTGTTATGGGCATTTTCATCAGGCACCATGTGGCAATTCAAGGACACTTTGAGGATTTACTTATGGGGCATGGAACCCAAACCGGAGAGCGGAATTGGGTTCCGTCAACTCCCACACGTGCATGTGGCTATTGTGGATGTTTTCACGATGGCCACGCATGCTTGGGAGCCTTCACATCATAAATGACCCCATTGAGCAAGATTGGCATGGCCTTCACTGGGAAAAACCCTAGTTCTAGAGATGGCACAATAGCACTATTTTCGAGCATTAGAGGCATGGTGTGGGGGGACCCCTAGCTGAAACCTAGCATCCCAGATCCATCGAAATCAACAGATTCATGATCGGATTCATGGTTTTGGTGCTACAAGAATCTTGGTCAGGCACCCTATGACCATTCAGGGACACTTTGAGGATTTTCTTCGGGGGAGCGGAACCCAAACCGGTGAGCGGACTTGGGTTCTGTTAGCTCCCACATTTGAATGTGGCCATTGTGGATGTGTTCACGGTGACCATGCACGCCCGAGAGCCTTTGGATCATAAATGACCCCCTTGAGCAATATTGGCATGGTCTTCACTGAGCAAAACCCTAGTTCCTAAGATGGCACCATGTATGAGCACATATCTAAGCATATTATGCATGTCACATGCCAATATATAGACTCTTGAATGATCATCCAAAATAAAACATATCTATATGGTGCAATCCATAGCATCACACAAGAGAAATCTCTCCAAGTATATCCAAGATTATGAAATTGCATTGCTTTGTGCAAAAATTCCAATGCCTGTCAATGGCGATGGTGATTTAGTTTGAACTCACAAAGCATTCAATTATATTTGTAAATCCAATATCAAGAAGCCATATCTAGAGTTACATATGACCAAATTGAGAAAAAAAAATCGTTGGAAATATTTGAGAATGAGGAATATGTGCACATACTAATTTGTGGATGTCACATAGTATGTGAGACCACTAACAAGTAAAATGTACAAGTTCTTCCTTTTTACACAAAAAAATCACTTCAGTCTATTATTTTCAAGGTTCATATCCTTGTCCATCATTTTAGGAGCATCCAAACATAAAATCATAATCCATGACTATTGTTCATGCATATAGGCTACTGCATGCCTTGGATGTGCTTTTGTTATTAGAAGAACCATTTTGATGTCCAATATTGATTGGTCATCATGAAGGATGAGTACCTTTTTTGTAATGGAAATCAAGGTGTATCCATGAATAGTGTGAGCTAGCCTATATGTTTGTGCTACCCATAATTTTCCATGGAAAGTAGATTTGATAGTCCCACTACTTATTAGCAAGCCTTATGAATGTTTCCAAACATTTTAGATAAAAGGAAATTGAAATTGCCCATTATTTCCCACAAAAGGTAGATGCAATGGTAACTATAAATAAATTTCCCCCTGTTGATGTATATGTAACTTCAGAATGTATTTCACCTATGTATATTGTACTCCTATAGAGATGGTATTATTCCTCTATACGGAAGTGTCATCATTTGTATTGACAAGTGTCTCAACTTGCAAGTGATGGGTTATTAGACCACCAAGTGTGGGGTCGACCCTGATTAGTATAACCATGGGTTATTAGACTAAGTTAGACAAGTCGGCCCTGCTAGGTTATTAGGCACGTCAGGTCATGTATAAATAGAGTGCGGGAGGTACTCTATTTGATCATCTCATTATTCACTTCTACACTACTCAGAAAGTGGCACACTAGTGGAGGAGGAGGTTCAGCTGCTAGGAGGACTATCTCTGTGTATTTGGGTTGTATCATTGCTCTTTCTATCTCTGAGGAAGTTGTGGGGTTTTTCACCTTTATGGTTTTCCCCAGTGAAACTCTGTGTGTCTATTGCCTCATGTGATTGCTTGGTGTGATTGATATGCATTGTTATACTTGATATGCTGTACATGTTATTCTCTTAGTAAATATCCTAGAGTATGTTGAATTAATGCTCAAAATCTAACATGGTATCAGAGCTAACATGTGAAGAAGACACTGTGCAGTTGCGGAAATTAGGGTTTCTTGTTTATTAGGTTTCTCTCCACAGATTTTGGAAAATAAATATGATAGGTTGACTCTCCTCAGCAAGGTGAATCTTTTTGTCTAATCAGATCTCAATTCTAGGCACTTTTATGTTTGGCCCTAAAAATTAGGGTTTCCACAAAAATAGGAATTTTTGAAATATGAGACCATAGCTAGAAGCTCCTTGAAAAAATCGAAGTTTATAGCTTTGGATCGAACTTTTTGGTTGGGTGAAGCTTTGGGAAACTCAAACCCTAATTCAGGGTCCTCCCTAGTGAATCCGGGAAGACTAAAAGACATTTCTGAAGGGTGAAACTCTGCAGTTTTCAAATTCTGAGTATACCAGGATGATGAGCTCATCAAGGCACATCTTTCTATCCTTTCAGAAGTTTGAAATTCAAAGTTTGAATTTTTAGGGTTCCTATGACAAACCCTAATCCGGGACAAGATCTAGTTTTCAGCAAATCAAGTGGTAAGACCTAAATCTTCTATATTTCCATTTGAAGTACTTTTTAAAGATGTCTCACCACACCAAGCTTGAGGATAAGCTTGAAGGGGTTGATAACTTTTGAGCATGGAAGTATAGGATTTGGTTAATCCTGGAAGAAAATGAGTTGGACACTTACATAAGTGAAGAGGTCCCTATCCTAGAGGAAGAAGAGGCTAAGGCCTCACACAAAAGGAATTTGTTCAAGGCTAAGAGGATCATTGTTGATTCTATTAAATACCATCTCATACCACATGTGTCATCTCTAAAGAAACCGAAGGAGATGTTTGATTACCTGACCAAGCTATTCGAAGGAAAGAACATAAATCGGCAGATGACCTTGAGGAATCAATTGAAGAATGTCAAGATCCAGAATGAAGAGACTATGCAGCCTTATTTCTCAAGGGTCTCCTAGATAAAAGAACAACTTGAATCTATGGGAGAAGACATAGAAAATGGAGAAGTGGTAATGACCACTCTTAATGGCCTTCCTAGGTCATGGGATTCCTTCATCCAAGGAATTTGTGCTAGGAAGAAACTTATCACATTCAGTAAGCTGTGGGAAGAATGCTCACAGGAAGAAGCTCGAATTGTAGCTCGAGAAGAGAATATGGGGAATGAATACCAAGCTCTCACAACACACTCCAAAAGTCATGGTGACAAAAAGACTCACCATCATGGAAAGAAAAAAAGACATCACCATCAGAATCAGAGGGGTAGTCCCAGACCTCGAAGAAACATGTCCTATGTATGTTGCTATACATGTGATGAAAAGGGACACTATTCCAGAGACTCTCCCAAAAATAAGAAAGATGGTTCTCACAAGAAGAAGAACATCAAAAGAAGACATCATGCTCATGCTGCAGAGGATGATGAACCTCCCAGGAAGAGGGCTAGAGAAGATAGTGAATATTCTTCAAGTGATGAAGAATATGTTTTGATTTCTACTCTCACTGGAACCATTAATCATGGAAGTAATGATTGGCTTATAGATAGTGGGGCTTCTAAACACATGACAAGATTCAAGGAATCCTTTTTGAACCTATCTGAACATGAATCACCCCACAAGGTGAAACTTGGGGATGACTACCAATATCCAATAAAAGGAAGTGGTGAAGTCTCCTATAAGCTAGACTCTGGAAAGTCTATGAAGATGAAAGATGTACTATATGTTCCAGTTCTTAAGAAGAATCTACTCTTCATATCTTCATTGGATGCAAAAGGCATGAGGGTTGCATTTGTAGATGGCCAAGTCCTAATGTGGCCAAAGGGTAAGACTATAGATTATGCAGTGGTGATTGGAGAGCAAGAGGGAGGATTATACAAATTGAAGGGCCAACCAGAACAAGCCATGGTCCATGATTCAGTAGAGCCAAGTGAACTTTGGCATAGAAGGCTTGCACACATGCACTATAGGGCATTACCAATTGCAATCAAAGCAGTAGAAGGTCTTCCTGAAATCTAGACAAAGCATGAAGGCATTTGCAAAGGTTGTGCAAAAGGAAATAACACAAAGAAGACATTTCCAAGCAGTGAAAGCAAGGCAAAAAGAATCTTGGAAATCATCCACTCTAATGTATGCGGTCCGATGTCATCCAGTTCTCTGAGTGGGTATGTATACTATGTTTCCTTCATTGATGATCTCACTAGGAAGACTTGGGTTTACCTCTTGAAGAAAAAAGATGAAGTGGTTGATAATCTCAAGGAATTCAAAGCCTTGATAGAAAACCAAACTAAAAAGAAGATCAAGACCTTTAGATTCGACAATGGCGGAGAATTCACTTCAGAAGACTTCAAGAAGCTATGCAGTGATTCAAGGATTAAGAAGGAGTTGACCACTCCTTACAATCCACATCGGAATGGAGTTATAGGAAGGAAGCAAAGATTGAGAGGGAGTCCACCCAACAAACAAACAAAGATAAGTATTTGAATTGTCATTCTTGTATATCTGATTGTTTAAATAATATTATTCAATGATGTATATACTTATGTTCCTAGACTTAGGTTGTGTATTATGCATATTAGAATAATTGCATTAATGAACAGTATACTACTAATATGCATGTAAAGGGTAAGTGGCCTATG
This sequence comes from Larix kaempferi, assembly GCA_027924585.1. Taxonomy (NCBI): domain Eukaryota; kingdom Viridiplantae; phylum Streptophyta; class Pinopsida; order Pinales; family Pinaceae; genus Larix; species Larix kaempferi. The sequence goes on along the minus strand of BSBM01000370.1, from coordinate 61,812,669 downwards.
GCATTGTACAACATTCCATTGCTACTTATCTAGAATGAAACCTCTTTGTTGACATGTTGGGAGTAGTGCAAACTCTTAACAATGTTATGGTAGAGATGGAAGGCATCTAGAAAGTTACTGTATGAATACGGGATATGGATGAATGTTGTATTGAAGCATTGGCTAAAATAATTACATGACTGTATGACATATGCCTTTATGTGTAAGACTTTGTCCTATAACCTATGAGAATTTTCTAATCATGCAATTGAATTTGACTTGTAGGAAAGATCATGTACAATCACCTACAAAAGAAGGACTACAACATTTGTTTCAGCAACGATGTTCAACGAAAACTATCTATTGAAGATATTGAAGAATCTGAAGTTCCCAAGATCCAAGATGTAGTAATGGAAGAATGCCATGATCAAGGAATACCATTCGATCATGAAGAATGATGTTTGGGATGTGGTCCCAAGACCAGAAGGGAAGTCTGCTGTGACTTCCAAGTGGATCTATAAGATCAAGCATGCTGTAGATGGTAGCATAGAGAAATATAAAGCAAGGTTTGTAGCTCGTGGCTTCTCCCAGAAAGAAGGGATTGATTATGAAGAGACTTTTTCTCTTGTGGCCAGATACACTTCCATTAGATCAGTACTTTCTCTGGCTGTAGTGATGAAATGGAAGGTACACTAGATGGATGTCAAGAGAGCTTTCTTGAATGGTGTAGTTGAAGAGGAAGTGTATGTGGAGTAGCCACTCGGGTTTGAGACACATGACTGAGAGTCACATGTGTGCAAACTGAAGAAATACCTGTATGGTTTCAAACAGGCACCCAGGACCTAGTATGGCAGGATAGATGGCTTCCTATCCAGTTTGGGCTTTACCAAGAGTAAAGCGGATTCCAACCTTTAATACAAGGTTGAGGAAGGAAATCCAGTGATACTACTATTGTATGTGGATGACCTGTTTGTAATAGGTGAGGATAGATTGATTGCCGACACGAAGAGGAAGCTTGCTGCCGAGTTTGAGACGAAGGACTTGGGTATGATGCACTACTTTCTTGGTATGGAGGTGTGGTAGAGTGCATATGGAATATTCCTTGGACAAGGGAGGTATGCAATAGAGATCTTGAAGAGGTTTGGGATGATGGACTACAAGGCCATGGCCACACCTATGGAATCGAACCTGAAGCTTCTGTGTGATGATTCATCTAAGCCGGTTGATGCTATGATGTATCGTCAGATGATTGGGTCCTTGATGTACCTGACGAATACGAGACCAAATATCTTCTTTGTGGTGAACACCTTGAGCCAGTACTTGATAGATTTGAGACATGTTCACCTGATAGCCGTAAAGGATATTCTCAGGTACCTGAAGGGTACAGTTGACTATGGGCTCAAGTATGAGGTGAATCAAAAGTTTAACCTGAAGGGTTATGTTGATTTGGATTGGGTAGGCAGTGCCATTGATCGGAAGAGCACTTCAGGGTGCTGCTTCAGTATGGGATCCGGTATGATCTCTTGGTTTAGCAGGAAGTAGTCCTATGTGGCACTGAGTATAGCCGAGGCAAAGTATGTCGTAGCTTGTTCGGCTAGTTGTGAGGCAGTATGGATTAGGAATCTACTATCTGATTTGTTTGATCTCCAGCTAAGTGCTACTTGTATATATTGCGACAACCAGAGTTGTGTGAAGTTGTCGGAGAAACTAGTGTTCCATGACAAGTCGAAGCACATTGAGATCAAGTATCACTATATCAGGGATATGGTGCAGAGAGGAGTAGTGAAGCTCCTATATGTTGCGAGGGACGAGCAGATAGCCGATGTGTTGACCAAGCCACTGGCCAGAGTGAAGTTTGAATACTTCAGAGGGAGACTTGGTGTACTTTAGATCAAGATACCTTCCAAGGGGAAGTGATGAGTCTAGAGACATAGATGCACATGAGCCATTCTCACGTGGTGGTAGGAAAGTCCTCCTATGGCGTAGATGTAAGGGCTGGAGCCATTCTCACATAGTGGTAGGAAAGTCCTCCTACGGTGTAGATGTAAGGGCTAGATCCATTCTTACATGGTGGTAGGAAAGTCCTCCCATGGTAATATGTAAGTGTTGGGCGTGGCTTTTTCGACATGGTCAGAGGAAATTCCTTCCATGGTCGTGATGTAATTTTTGAGCTTTTCCGACATGGTCAAAGGAAAGTGCTTCCATGGTCGTGATGTAATTGTTGTAGTCATTCTGACATGGTCAGAGGAAAGTCCTTCCATGGTCATCAATGTAAGTGTTGTGAGCCTTTCCTGGATGGTCAAAGGAAATTCCTTCCATGACGATGAGTGTAAGTGTTGAGCCTTTCCCAGATGGTCAGAGGAAATTCCTTCCATGCTGGTGAGTGTAAGTGTTGTGTGTGTGCATCTGGTTTGTGCTCCATGGACTATGATGATGATATGAAGACGATGATGTGACAGTATGGTACACAGGTTTTGCAGAGGCATATGATCAGTCCTGAGATGCTCTTGCAGGTTTTGCAGAGGCAGTGTAATCAGTCCTGGGAGATCTTGCAGGTTTTGCAGATGCATTGTAATCAGTCTTGAGGTGTACCTACTTAATGGTTTGCTCGCAAAGATGTTGAAGACCTACATGGAGGCTAGGCCTACATCTAGCATGGAAAAGGGCTAGCTCTGTAGATGATGAAGATCCGCATGTGGTGGGTCTACATCCAGTATGAAAAAGGACTGGCTTTGTAGAACTTCCTATGATGAGTAGATTGGAGATTGATTGAGATAGCAACAGCAATGACGATGACGATGATTCGATGATGATGATTCGATGAAAATGACCCAGTGACGATGATCCAGAGAAGAATACTTGTGCTAGCATATCTGTGTCTAGAAATACCTTCCTAGTTAAGAGGGAGTGTTGATGTATATGTAACTTCATAATGTATTTCACCTATGCATATTGTACTCATATAGAGATGGTATTATTCCTCTATACAGAAGTGTCATCATTTGTATTGACAAGTGTCACAAGTGTCACAACTTGCAAGTGATGGGTTATTAGACCACCAAGTGTGGGGTCGGCCCTGATTAGTATAACCATGGGTTATTAGACTGAGTTAGACAAGTCGACCCTTCTAGATTATTAGGCAGGTCAGGTCATGTATAAATAGAGTGCGGGAGGCACTCTATTTGATCATCTCATTATTCACTTCTACACTACTCGGAAAGTGGCACACTAGTGGAGGAGGAGGTTCAACAGCTAGGAGGACTATCTCAGTGTACTTGGGTTGTATCATTGCTCTTTCTATCTCTGAGGAAGTTGTGGGGTTTTTCACCTTTATGGTTTTCCCCAGTGAAATTCTGTGTGTCTATTGTCTCATCTGATTGCTTGGTGTGATTGATATGCATTGTTATACTTGATATGCTGTACATGTTATTCTCTTAGTAAATATCCTAGAGTATGTTGAATTAATGCTCAAAATCTAACACCCCCATGATTCTTTAGTTCACCTTTGCATAGAATATGAATGCCATTGTTGGAATGAGGAATGTGAAATGAATGTCATTGTTGGAATGAGGAATGTGAAATGAATGTCATTGTTGGAATGAGGAATCTGAGATGTGTTATAGGAAAGGGGATGATCAATCAAGTGTGAACGTATTATATTCAAGGGTGATTGGATTCAAGGATATAGTTGGTTAGTTGCACATTGAATTTAAATGAAAGTCTTCACCAATTAGTAAGAATATCCAATAATGATGTATACAATGATTTAGGCTTTATTTCATACATGTTAAATTGATGAATTTTATTCTTATTATCCTTAGTACATGTTCATGCTTATAATATATGAATTAATGGGATTTCCACCTTCTCATGAATTCATATATTAATGTATCTCCTCTAGTAAATTATGCATATTCCCATTTAAATATGCATGCCTTTTATCCTACAAGAAAGGATCCCAAGGTATAAGGCTATGTATGTTTTTGTTTTAGATTTATTATGCACATCAAGGCTACAAAACTCGAACAATCATATAAATTTTATTACCAAATAGTCGAACATAGTTCCCAATGTACATACGGTGGCAACTCGTGCCCTATACAAAATCTGACAACTCGTGCCATAGATCCAAAATACATGGAAACTCGTGCCATAGATACCAAGTACATAGAAATTGGTGCCCAAAAGTGCCACATCGTGGCTAATGTACAAAACATGGTGTGTCAAGCATTGTGACCACCTCCATCACTCTTAGTCGTATCTTTAAAATCGATCTTCCTCTTCTTGGAACTACTGGTATCTCGGGTCTTGTTCTATCTAGGAGTATACCATCTCTCAAGGATCTGAAACAAATGATATAAGATACCATCATTTTCAAGAATTTGTAATGTTTACCACATTTATAAAATGAATGTAGAATTCAAATCTTAAACAACTCACCGTTGATGCGAGTGGGACACGTGAGGTAGGTGTCCTGGATCTGTTGAGCCTCTCAGTAATTCCAACATACAACATTTACGAAAATCATTTTATTGAAAAAGAATAATTGCTCAAATTAATTTTCGTTAATGCATCAAAATATTTTCATAAATTAACTTGATTCTCACCGTGAACACCTCTGACAACAGACATGACTGGGCTTTAGGGATAGCAGGTGGAGCAGTTGGCTTGACAACCTGCTCTAATGCAGTCATGGGGGGGGTGCAGATGTAGTTGCAGCAACTATGGGTGCAATTGATCCGGATTTATGTGGGAACGAAATAAAAGAGCATATACAAAATCATATACAGAGATATACTGCAAAGAACACAGTGATACAGTAAACACATATTCTATTAAATAGCGGAAATAGAACAAACTATAAAATACAACAACTAGAATGGCAGTAGCTATCTCTGTGAAGAGATGTGGCCGCTGTTATAAGTCAAATATGCACTTGTCCATCCGTCATCACATTGCCTTGTCGATCACACAAAAGGACACTATGGATGGAAGAGATAGATTAACCTTAGATGGCTTGAGTTCTGAAATCCCACATCTTCAGCTGAAACACACTATTTTTCTGCATATTTCATGGAAAAGCTGCAACTCTTGGTATTGATATCTAGCGGGTCATGCGTGGATCTAATGCTGATAAGCTGCACACATCAGTTAAAATATATGTGCAAGTTTCTAAGAGAGTTACCCGTGGACCATGCATAGGTTTCCTAGTATCATACCCGCGGACATCTTAAGATGAAATTGAAAAATATATTAAGAATCTGAATTGGATTAGTTGAGTTTGGTTTTGTAACTCCCCCAACTTCCGAATTCAACTTCCTCATGAATCTAACTTCCTACCTTGGTCATAAATACAAGGGGAAACCATGAGGAAGGGACCAATGGAGAAGATAGTTATTGTTATGCTGAAGGAATTTCTAGTCAAGAGAGGAGCAGGAGCCCAGAACTTGATTGCATAAGTGCTTGGAACAAGATCAGGTATATGAATTGTATTTTTTTGCATTTCTTTGACAATAAGGATCGAGATACCCTTCCCGTCCCAATATAGTGTTATTTCTATTGAATTTTGATTATAATTAATGTTATATTGTTGTCAATATCATTATATGTTTATAGTTAGAACATTTTGAGGAAGGTCTGTGTATTTTGCAGGTACATTGTTGTGGAGATTGAGAGAAAGCTAGGACCAACCGCCATAAAAAAAGGTACTCTTTCCTAAACCCTAATCTCATTTTGTTTACAGTAATGAATGTAAGATATTATGTATCTATCTTTAAACCCCATGTATGTTGATATCACCCATCCCCTGCTATAGGGTATAATCCTTAACAACAGAACTGATGACTCCACTGAGGAGCACCTTTTCGTTTCTGCTCTGGGGATCTCCTTTAGGTTTTCTTCAGTCTTTACAACTTTCTAGCTTTCTGTGAGGTTTCCAAAGGTTGATTTGTTGTTTTCCTTTGCTTTGATTCAGTACAGTGTTGAGTTTGCAAAGATTTTCTTTTCCTATTAGTCCTCATCCGCGTATCTCTTGTACATACAGGTGCACATTTTTTTACTTGTGCACGAGTTGCTCTCATTAGAAACCGTGGGTTTCAAGTTGCATTCGCATGATATTAGCATATACAGCCACGGACATCCCTGTAGGTTTGAACCTTTTACATTAGGGTTTGATCTTTGGTTGTTGGGTCTACCTCTGGCTTTTTTCTTTTCCCTTTTGACTGTTGATAAGACATTCCTGTGTCTTTCTTAGTCTTGTTATAGCCTCTTAGAGGTCCCTTATGAATTCTTCATTTGATTCAGTCACTGTTTTGGTGTCCTTTCTTTTTTGTAGTTCTTTTGAAACCTGTGCCCGACTTTTCAGTAATTGCAGTCACGCATTTTGTGCCCTAGCCGTGAGTTGCTTTCTTAGAGACCCGTGCATCAACTACGAGTTGTCTTGCATAGTACCCGCTATAACATCCCTCCAATTTGAACCCTATTGTTACTAGTTTTTGTAAATGTATGTATGATTTTGTACAACGGCCCTGGTGAGGAGCTCAAGGCCAAGGCCCCACTAGTGGACCTTGAGTTAGTGTTATCATTATAAGTCTTAATTAAGACTAAAATATTTAGAATAGTAATACGACTAAACGATAAGTAGTAAAACCCACCCATAAGAAAAGATAAGGTGGATAGGAAGCTGTAAGATTCATGTTTTAGGTCATAAACATGGAGGGTGAAGAACTAGTGATGTTTTAGATTACTTAAAGAATCCAGCTAAATAGAGTCTAACATAAATTTAATGATTAGATGAAAATTATATATATATATATATATATATATATATATATATATATAGTCATATGTGTCTTGTATACCTATAAATAGAAGGGTAGATGGACTATTGGCAAGGAATAGCCATTTAATATTTTTAACATACTTAACTTCAAGATATGTTAATAGATCAATATACAAAGACCTTAAATAGCAGATATTTTTGTATTTCACTAAATACTATAATTAATCATTTTCCAGTTACTACTCTAATAGTAATATTAGACAATTATGAGATATTTTACGGAATAAAACAGTTCTTATACAAATTGTTAAAAAAAATGAATTAGTATGCTAAAATGTATATAGTTATATGAAAATGTATATATATATATATTTATGTAATGTATATACATACGAAAATGAATTTATGTCGTTTCCAAAAATATAAAACTACATGAAAACATATGAACTTGTGATGAAGTTATATGCTACATATAAAAGGATGGGCAAAGGAAAATACATGCGATATATTTATAAGCTATACATGAATCAATGTAATGTATTTATATATATATCATATAAGTTTTGTATCTATGGAAGTAATTATATTATTAGTTATCATTCAAGGATCGTTTAAAACTTTAACCATTAAATAAATAAATAAAAACCCCGTAACTAAGAGTAATTACCACCTTCCGAACTAAGGAGGAAGTATCGAGGAGATTATGTAAAGAAACTAGTAATGGAGTGATTAGGTTTGCACTCATACCACATTTTCTGGGGAGCTATTTCCACCTGTTAATTAAGGTATAATTTGATTAGCCACTTGGCGTCTTATCGTTTGGAATACACTAAATATTACACCAGCCTTCTCTCTTGATCAACTTGGAGTGACAATTGTAATGTATCTCCTTCGGTTACGAGATAGTGGAGTTTGTTTGAAGGTGAGGAGAAGTTAAGCTACGCCAAGAAGAGAGGGACCACCTCTTAGTAGAGGAAACAAACCTTGATCTCCGGAAGTATTGTCCCTTAACTTATGATGAATCCATTATGGAATGAAAAGATCATGGAGAGCGCACGTTTAGGAGTATTTATCTCAGTGTGAAAGATGAGGGACATGTAGGCAGTAAGGAGAGGGTCAACTCATAAGAGCTTACACCCTGCTCTTCTATTTAGGGATAGTGAGTAATAGGTTTCGGGGAGGCATGGGAAGCGAAGACGATGGTTCAGTAAATCGGTAGAGGACAGATCCGAGGGAGGAGAGATCCAATAATGCTCAGCGTGTAGGGGGTGTCTCCGCTCAGCATTTAGGAAGAGGAAAGACGACGAATTTAGGGTTTTTCAAATATGGAAATCCGGGAGAATGTTTAGGTAGACGATCTGTACGAGGATAAAACGATCTCGAAGAGAATGAGAGAAGGGGGAGCTCGCCTACGGTTGAAGTCGATGCTCGGCCTGACAAATTTAACACGATTCAGTTAATTTCTTATCTCTGGGATCTCTGTCCTTATGTTTGTGACGATCTCAGTTATTTTTTTTTATTTTCTATCAATAAGCTTTACTAGCAATCTCCGTCATTATGCTTGCTAGCAGTCCTAGATTTCATTTTCGGTTAACCTCTGAATGTGGCTGCGTGAGCAAGCCTAGGATGGGACAGCTCTTCAGAGCTCGATCCCTATCCAATCTTATGATCTCATAGTAAACTGTATTAGCATTTTAGTTTTAGTTTTGATAACTCTGAATGTGGTTGCGCAAGCAAGCCTAGGAAGGGACAACTCTCCAAAGCTCGATCCCTGTCAGATTAGTTTTCCGTTTGGATAAAATACAGTTTTAACTTTTTAATTCTGGGTATACACTTTTATTATTTATGCTATACTCGGATTAATTCTGGATTTACACTTTTATCATTAAGCTATAGCGTGTGTTTTGCTAGTTATATTTTCTTTTCGATTTTATATGATTCCACTGTATGCTAAATATAGAATCCTGTAGGATTATAGTAACAACCGTAGGCGAAGATTTCTGTAAGAGACCTCGGTATAAACATAGACCTCACTTGTTATAGTGTTTATCACTTTTGCAATGGTTGACCTTAAGTATAAGTATGAGATTCTACACCGTTGATAAACAATAAATTGGGTATAGGGTTAGGTTATGCATCTAAACTATGGTAGTAATTGTATTCGCTAGATCATACATTTCAGTTATGCGATCCTTGTAATTTTCTTTATATGAAAAAGTCTATTCTCTTTTTCCTTTAAGAATAGGATCATTGTGATAAAATTTCTTATTGTGGGGGTTAAGGGAAAAGTGACTAGATGTAATCCTTATAAAGTATTAATGATTAGATTCTTGGAAATATGAGATATTATCCTTAATCAATATAGTAAAATGTAATCAATATAGTAAAATGTATGGATAGAAGTAAAATGTATGGATAGAATGATAGACTTAATACTCTCTATTTATGTTAAGAATTAGAAGTGGAACTAGAATAAGATGAATATTTTTTTATAAAGATTTTATAAGATAATGTAAGTTATTTCATAAAGGAAAAACGTTTTGTAAAGCCTTTATGTATATATATACGATGACAAAATATGATTTGCATAAGTAAGGTTATGTAAATACCTTATTGTTAGGTTGTTGTTAGGATTCAAGGACTTGAAATACTCTCTTAAGTTAAATTACTTTTGTATAAGGAATAATATTGATACTTCACTTAACCATTAGATAAAGGTATGAGGCATATGATACGTTAATACATTTTTATCATAAAAAAAGGAAGGTTGTCCTTTATCAAAACCATATAACATTATATTATTAAAAGGTTTATAGGAGTGAAATGATTTAAGTATATATCAAAGATTGAGTCTTTGAGCTGAATAATAAAGAAGGGTTTTTGCCCATGTATAACTTAGTCTTATATAGTTTAGGACTAAAGATTTAATAGTTTTTCTATAAGGTGGTGAAATTAAATGACTGGGAATTGTCCTTCATGATAGGAAGGCCCCTATGACTGAGAGCGCAGATTTTTTTTGCATTAACTAAGTTGCAAGTTGTAAATGCCTTGTTTGACTAATAAAATAATCCAACCTTTGTGAACATAGCCCAAGATACGGGTGAACCATGTCAAAATGTTCTTTTGGTATGTATTCTTTATATGAATATCTCTCGGGATATTGTGCTTGTACTCATGTGTCTCCTTTGTGTATTTCCTTAATATTGTGTCTCAGTTATTACTTCAGTTTTGTTTACTTTAAATTTGTGTTCCTCAGGCATTTTATTAGTATGATTGTTGTTATCTTTATCTCTTATTTTAAGTTGGGACTAATCAATTATATGTACGCTTTGTGGATTGTTTGATCAAATAAATCTATATATATATATATATATATTGGATGCTTATATAAATAAATTCACTCTCTCATGAATGTGTCTTAGGTTTGATGAATAACTACATTCAAAATTGGTAATTATTCAAGGGTGAATAAAGATAAACATGATAGATAGAGTGTTCTTTTGATGACTAAGGAAAGTTTGAGTAAGATGTTTGGGTCATTTTATTTTTAATATTTAAGTTAGTAGAAGGATTTGAACAAGGAGGGACAAATGATAGAACCTCATTAAATTATGCTTTTAGATCAAGATATGTTATAAAGAGTTGTATGTTATAGTTGGGATTGCTTATGAAATTCCAGAAGACTCTTTTGTCGACTAGCGAAGTGTTATTATGGATCACAATTAAAAAGTAATGTTAAAAGTTGTGAGCTGTTGTATTAATGCCTTTATTAAAAATGGTAAAAAAAATAGATATTGTATATCCTTTTTATCTTTCGCGTAGCATTTACAACTAGCATCTTATTTTGTTTTGAGAAATTCGACGTGTCGTCATTATTGATTATCCTAGTTAAGAGACTTAACTATTTTTATATGTTCTGCGTTAACAAATTCAATAAGTATTGATATTTTTAAATTTTTAAATTTTTTGGTATTTTTACGGGATGTTACATATGGTATCAGAGCTGTAGGTTACAACACTCGGGCTTGATGGGCTCAACATGAAATAAGTAGGTGTAAAAGTTGACTAATCAAAATTGTTTGTTTCATTTTGGATGTATGGGATTTGAATGGACGAGGAGTGATGTCATTTAAACATGCAACCACAAGTTCTCCAAAAGGGGTAAAGATAAGTATTTTACAACATCGCTTTTTCTTTACAAAATTACGAACAAGGTATGTTATCCTTGTCATGAGTTTTCCTTGCCAGATAAAAGGTATAGATACATGATTAAATGACATTATCATAGAATGTAATATTTAGTTGAAATCATTTCAGTAAATGTGAAATGTAATGATCCTTGTATTATGATTGACTAACCTTGTTAATGAATGCAGAAGTGACATCATATTTCTAGTTGATTCATAGTCCGTTGGTAAAGTACTAATCTAAAAGAAATAAAAAGGTTAAGAAAAGTGTTGTGAAAGATGTTGAGTAATAAGGGATTTTAAAATTTGCACAAAATTATCATTTCAATTCTGCATTTTAGTTAATGATATTCTATTTTTCTATCAAAGATTAATAAGTGCATTACCTATGAGCATCACTAAGTTAAAAGCATAGTCTTACTTGTATGCTCCTAAGAAGTAAGTTGGTTTGAGTTGGCGAATTCATTTGAACATTTTCAATTTTGATAGTTACTTAGTAATGAGAATACTTAGTTGTTACAACAGTTTCTTGGAATCCTACATCAGAAAAAAAAAAAAAAGCCTCATAAATGTTATAGAATATAAATGAAGTTGTAGTTACACTTAGCAAAATAATAGTTGGTTCTCAAATATCAATGTTAGAATTTATATCATTTTACTTAGGTTTGTTTAGTACAAAGTACTTGTTGACTTTCTTTCATACAACCAATAGTGTGAAATCGCCTAAGTAATTACTACCCTCGAGTATTGATGGCTAGAATAAATTGAACATACTAGGTTACACGATAAGTTTAAAATACATGGATGAATTCATGAGATGAAACGATGACGTAAATTTTAAATACTATTTTTGCTTATCGAAAAATCGTCACTTAACAATACTTATATTCCATTTCAGAAAAAAAATTCTTATCGTCATTAAGATTTTCAGGAATGCATTGTATAGTAGTACTTCCTAGAAAGTTTGAAGTGATGCATCCAAAAATCAGTTGTTTTCCTTTATAAATAAACTATTCGTAGGAATGGTTATATTTTCTAAAAGATAGAAGTACATCAAAATAAAGGGTCTTGGTAATCAAAGGAGTTTTTTATTATTGGAAAAGAAGAATCAAAATATTGTGGTGATCAATGGAGCATAGGATCTTTTTACATCTAAAAGGTTTATTACAATTATTAGAGGATAAGTCTCAATTTGAAATAAATTTATGTGTAACTAAATGTTTGAACTATAAATACTAACATGCTGGTTTGACCTTAGGATATTGAAGAAGTTTTACATCGGGGTGAAGTGCAGAGGATGCAAAATTTAATTGAATGAGCATATGTATAATGCTAAGGAACTAATGTACTCAATAGTTGGGCAATTGAATCAGATGAATGTTTCATTATACTAACATTTCAGGAAGTAAACTTAACCTCGACTAATGACATGATCAAAGAGGGACGTTGACTTATAAAGATAAGTTGAGCTATATTGCTCAAAAGTAAGTAATGATTTTTCTTTATATGTTATTTATAGGATTTTATGAATCATGATTGATGATAAGACCTATGATTGATGATGTGTTATAATAAAAATGCATATAATATGATAGTAAACAGATGAATATATTCGTTAAATATTTTGTTGCTATTATGTTGTGTGTGGCATGCAGGAAATACTAAATGATTGTTACAAAAAACAAATTATATTTCCTGGACTCAAACGAGAAAGTTTGAGGGGAAAAGAATATTTTCTGGACTCAAACGAGAAAGTTTGAGGGGAAAAGAATATTTCATGGACTCAAACGAGAAAGTTTGAGGGGAAAAGAATATTTCTTGGACTTGAGTAGAGGCTGCATCAATGGAGCATAGGATCTTTTTGCATCTAAAAGGTTTATTACAATTATTAGAGGATAAGTCTCAATTTGAAATAAATTTATGTGTAACTAAATGTTTGAACTATAAATACTAACATGCTGGTTTGACCTTAGGATATTGAAGAAGTTTTACATCGGGGTGAAGTGCAGAGGATGCAAAAGTTAATTGAACGAGCATATGTATAATGCTAAGGAACTAATGTACTCAATAGTTGGGCAATTGAATCAGATGAATGTTTCATTATACTAACATTTCAGGAAGTAAACTTAACCTCGACTAATGACATGATCAAAGAGGTACGTTGACTTATAAAGATAAGTTGAGCTATATTGCTCAAAAGTAAGTAATGATTTTTCTTTATATGTTATTTATAGGATTTTATGAATCATGATTGATGATAAGACCTATGATTAATGATGTGTTATCATCAAAATGCATATAATATGATAGTAAACAGATGAATATATTCGTTAAATATTTTGTTGCTATTATGTTGCGTGTGGCATGCGGGAAATACTAAATGATTGTTACAAAAAACAAATTATATTTCCTGGACTCAAACGAGAAAGTTTGAGGGGAAAAGAATATTTCATGGACTCAAACGAGAAAGTTTGAGGGGAAAATAATATTTCTTGGACTTGAGCAGAGGTTGCATCTTGCACTCATTTACTAGCCGTTGCAGGGTGCAACTTCCCTAAATTGTGGTCATGTTCCCCATGGAAGTGGAACAAAGCAGGCAGCTCATTGAATGTTATACTGACCCAAAAGTCCTAGGTAAACTTTATATCCATCGAATTGAGCAGGCATCTCTTCTACAATATTTCTGTAGAAATATTTCCTCATGTGAATCAGGTGATCAATGAGAGATTCGATGAGGGGAAGCTATGTAATGAGTTGCAGAGTAAGACTGTCAAATTTTCCTGCTGAGTTACAAAGTGCTATGTTCACAAGTCTACATGATTATTGAAGTACATGAACAAGATATGTATGGCAAGTCCCCGCGATTGCGAGAATACATGAAGGTTTTTGTATGCAAGTCTCCATGATTGTTGAAATACAAAAGAGTGCTACGTATGCAAGTCTACATGATTGCTGAAGTACATGAGCAGGATATGTATGGCAAGTCCCCATGATTGCGGGAATACATAAGAAATTTTGCATGCAAGTCTCCACTATTGCTGAAGTACAAAGAGGTTTGGTGATTACAAAGTTCGGTTGAAATAATTGTTTTATGATATGAGCTAATGATAATGATTGTCTCGTAGCTAGACTATCACATGTATTTATGTGTGAATGTTATGAATGTTGGAATAAGCAAAATATTTCCTCAAGGATGAGGAAGAATGACGAACATTTAGTGTTTTGAAATTTTGTATACTTGTGCTATATTGAAGAATATTGAAAACTCTTGTACAAGTTGTACAATGTGCAGGTTATAAGTGAAGAGAGCTTGTAGAAATCGTAAAAATGTGGAGACGATCCAAGTAGAAGAACCAAAGTAAGCAAAAGATGGTGAATGGGTGCAAAAGACAAGTTGTCGAACATGGAGGACGGTGTTATTCTTTAGGGGTGGAGTGTGTAACATCCCTCCAATTTGAACCCTATTGTTACTAGTTTCTGTAAATGTATGTATGATTTTGTACAATGGCCCTGGTGAGAACCTCAAGGCCAAGGCCACACCAGTGGACCTCGAATTAATGTTATGATTATAAGTCTTAATTAAGACTAAAAGACTTAGAATAGTAATGCGACTAAATGATAAGTAGTAAAACCCACCCAAAAGAAAAGATAATGTAGATAGGAAGCTGTAAGATTCATGTTTTAGGTCATAAACATGGAGGGTGAAGAACTAGTGATGTTTTAGATTACTTAAAGAATCGAGCTAAATAGAGTCTAACATAAATTTAATTATTAGATGAAAATTATATATATATATATATATAGTCATATGTGTCTTGTATACCTATAAATAGAAGGGTAGATGGACTATTGACAAGGAATAGCCATTTAATATTTTTAACATACTTAACTTCAAGATATGTTAATAGATCAATATACAAAGGCCTTAAATAACAGATATTTTTGTATTTGGCTAAATACTATAATTAGTCATTTTCCAATTACTACTCTAATAGTAATATTAGACAATTATGAGATATTTTACAGAATAAAACAATTCTTATACAAATTGTTAAAAAAAAAAATGAATTAGTATGCTAAAATGTATATAGTTATATGAAAATGTATATATATATATATATATATATATATATATAATGTATATACATATGAAAATGAATTTATGTCGTTTCCAAAAACTACATGAAAACATATGAAGTTATGATGAAGTTATACGCTACATATAAAAGGATGGGCAAAGGAAAATACATGTAATATATTTATAAGCTATACATGAATCAATGTAATGTATTTATATATATATCATATAAGTTTTGTATCTATGGAAGTAATTATATTATTACGTATCATTCAAGGATCGTTTAAAACTTTAACCATTAAATAAATAAATAAAAACCCCATAAGTAAGAGTAATTACCACCTTCCGAACTAAGGAGAAGTATCGTGGAGATTGTGTAAAGGACCTAGTAATGGAGTGATTAGCTTTGCACTCATACCACGTTTTCTAGGGAGCTATTCCCACCTATTAATTAAGGTATAATTTGATTAGCCACTTGGCGTCTTATCGTTTGGAATACACTAAATATTACACCAGCCTTCTCTCTTGATCAACTTGGAGTGACAATTGTAATGTATCTCCTTCAGTTACGAGATAGTGGAGTTTGTTTGAAGGTGAGGAGAAGTTAAGCTACGCCGAGAAGAGAGGGACCACCTCTTAGTAGAGGAAACAAACCTTGATCTCTGGAAGTATTGTCCCTTAACTTATGATGAATCCATTATGGAATGAAAAGATCATGGAGAGCACACGTTTAGGAGTATTTATCTCAGTGTGAAAGATGAGGGACATGTAGGCAGTAAGGAGAGGGTCAACTCATAAGAGCTTACACCCTGCTCTTCTATTTAGGGATAGTGAGTAATAGGTTTCGGGGAGGCATGGGAAGCGAAGACGATGGTTCAGTAAATCGGTAGAGGACAGATCCGAGGGAGGAGAGATCCAATAATGCTCAGCATGTTTAGGTAGACGATCGGAGGGTGTCTCCGCTCAGCATTTAGGAAGAGGAAAGACGACGAATTTAGGGTTTTTCAAATCTGGAAATCCGGGAGAATGTTTAGGTAGACGATCTGTACGAGGATAAAACGATCTCGAAGAGAATGAGAGAAGGGGGAGCTCGCCTACGGTTGAAGTCGATGCTTGGCCTGACAAGTTTAACACGATTCAGTTAATTTCTTATCTCTGCGATCTCTGTCCTTATGTTTGTGACGATCTCAGTTTTTTTTTTTTTTTTCTATCTATAAGCTTTACTAGCAATCTCCATCATTATGCTTGCTAGCAGTCCTAGATTTCATTTTCGGTTAACCTCTGAATGTGGCTGCATGAGCAAGCCTAGGATGGGACAGCTCTTCAGAGCTCGATCCCTATCCAATATTATGATCTCATAGTAAACTATATCAGCGTTTTAATTTCAGTTTTGATAACTCTGAATGTGGCTGCGCAAGCAAGCCTAGGAAGGGACAGCTCTCCAAAACTCGATCCCTATCCGATTAGTTTTTCGTTTGGATAAAATACAGTTTTAACTTTTTAATTCTGGGTATACACTTTTATTATTTATGCTATACTCAGATTAATTCTGGATTTACACTTTTATCATTAAGTTGTAGCGTGTGTTTTGCTAGTTATATTTTCTTTTCGATTTTATATGATTCCACTGTATGCTAAATATAGAATCCTGTAGGATTATAGTAACAACCGTAGGCGAAGATTTCTGTAAGAGACCTCGGTATAAACATAGAACGTGAGCCTCACTTGTTATAGTGTTTATCACTTTTGCAATGGTTGACCTTAAGTATAAGTATGAGATTCTACACCGTTGATAAACAATAAATTGGGTATAGGGTTAGGTTATGCATCTAAACTATGGTAGTAATTGTATTCGCTAGATCATACATTTCAGTTATGCGATCCTTGTAATTTTCTTTATATGAAAAAGTCTATTGTCTTTTTCCTTTAAGAATAGGATCATTGTGATAAAATTTCTTATTGTGGGGGTTAAGGGAAAAGTGACTAGATGTAATCTTTATAAAGTATTAATGATTAGATTCTTGGAAATATGAGATATTATCCTTAATCAATGTAGTAAAATGTATGGATAGAATGATAGACTTAATACTCTATTTATGTTAAGAATTAGAAGTGGAACTAGAATAAGATGAATATTTTTTTATAAAGATTTTATAAGATAATGTAAGTTATTTCATAAAGGAAAAACGTTTTGTAAAGACTTTATGTATATATATACGATGACAAAATATGATTTGCATAAATAAGGTTATGCAAATACCTTATTGTTAGGTTGTTGTTAGGATTCAAGGACTTGAAATACTCTCTTCAGTTAAATTACTTTTGTATAAGGAATAAGATTGATACTTCACTTAACCATTAGATAAAGGTATGAGGCATATGATAAATTAATACATTTTTATCATAACAAAAGGAAGGTTGTCCTTTATCAAAACCATATAACATTATATTATTAAAAGGTTTATAGGAGTGAAAGGATTTAAAGTATATATCAAAGATTGAGTCTATGAGCTGAATAATAAAGAAGGGTTTTTGCCCATGTATAACTTAGTCTTATATAGTTTACTACTAAAGATTTAATAGTTTTTCTATAAGGTGGTGAAATTAAATTACTAGGAATTGTCCTTCATGATAGGAAGGCCCCTATGACTGAGAGCGCAGATTTTCTTTGCAATAACTAAGTTGCAAGCTGTAAATGCCTTGTTTGAATAATAAAATAATCCAACCTTTGTGGACGTAGCCCAAGATACGGGTGAACCATGTCAAAATGTTATTTTGGTATGTATTATTTATGTGAATATCTCTCGGGATATTGTGCTTGTACTCATGTGTCTCCTTTGTGTATTTCCTTAATATTGTGTCTCAGTTATTACTTCAATTTTGTTTACTTTAAATTTGTGTTCCTCAGGCATTTTATTAGTCTGGCTGTTGTTATCTTTATCTCTTATTTTAAGCTGGGACTAATCAATTATAAGTACGCTTTGTGGATTGTTTGATCAAATAAATCTATATATATATATATATATTGGATGCTTATATAAATAAATTGACTCTCTCATGAATGTGTCTTAGGTTTGATGAATAACTACATTCAAAATTGGTAATTATTCAAGGGTGAATAAAGATAAACATGATAGATAGAGTGTTCTTTTGACGACTAAGGAAATTTTGAGTAAGATGTATGTGTCATTTTATTTTTAATATTTAAGTTAGTAGAAGGATTTGAACAAGGAGGGACAAATGATAGAACCTCATTAAATTATGCTTTTAGATCAAGATATGTTATAAAGAGTTGTATGTTATAGTTGGGATTGCTTATAAAATTACAGAAGACTTTTTTCGACTAGCGAAGTGTTATTATGGGTCACAATTAAAAAGTAATGTTAAAAGTTGTGAGCTATTGTATTAATGCCTTTATTAAAAATGGTAAAAAAATAGATATTGTATATCCTTTTTATCTTTCGCGTAGCATTTACAACTAGCATCTTATTTTGTTTTGAGAAATTCAACGTGTCGTCGTTATTAATTATCCTAGTTAAGAGACTTAACTATTTTTTTATGTTCCGCGTTAACAAATTCAATAATTATTGATATTTTTAAATTTTTTGGTATTTTTACGGGATGTTACACCCACGCACATTTCCTGAGTTTTTCCTTTTTATTTAGGGTTTGACCTGAGTAGGGTCTTTTTGTGGTTTTGAAGGTTCTAGATTGTCTGGATACGTCCTGAACATTTGTTCAGGTCAGTCTGAGTTTGTTTGGAGTCTCTTTTGATTCTCTTTGTGTCTTCGTGATTGTAAAGTTGCCCTAGTTTGCTTGCCTACTTTCTGTTTGGTGGATTCTTTTCTTTGGGTATCTAATGTTCAGGAGCAGTCTAGTTCTCTGCCTTTCCGCTTTACACATAAGCTCTTCCTTTTTCTTTTGCATCTTATTCCAAATTCTGAGTTATTTCATTCAAACAACTCTGTAGGTTAAAGTCTTTATCAGCCTCCATATCTGTTTGTTATAAGCTTTGGGCTCTTTGTATTTACTTACACTTTTGATAGATCTTGTTTGTTCATTTTCATGTTTATTTTTCTTTCATAGTTAGAGGAAAAGGTCAAATTTGAAAAATCAAGAACTTGTTTACAAGATTTGTCATTTTTTGAGGTAGGATAGTTTACTTTACTATTAACTTTGAAAATTAAAAAATTTGAAAAAGAAAATTTTTATGCGTAGGAATGCCTAGTTTTTTGTTTTGAAAGCTATAAAACGAAAATAATTTTGTGAAGTTTTATGCATCATTGTACACATTTTACTTTCGTCATAATCATACCACACACATCAATACCTTTTGAGTAAGAAACAACCTCTAAAAACAACATCTAATAAAATCAATTAGTAATCTTTCTTTTTTAGGGTTGACACTACACCAATTAGCTTAGGCTAGGATTTCGGGGTAGATCACTTTAAACTGTTTGAAATCATCTTATTGCTCAACTATCATAGTGAGAAAATCTTTTAGGAAAACCCACTTATATCAAAGTATCCTGGGAACGCTCCACTTAAACCGAAGTTAAGCACGAGGTCGTGTGAGACTGGAATTGTTGGGGATACCCCCTAACTTTCCTTTCAAACATACACCAGAGTTGAGTCACGTACGGGGGTCCACTAGTACTTCAAGTACTCTTGGATTTCGGGCTTTGCTACCCTGCCCATGCGTTTTGGCTAGACTGACGACTGTACCCCCAGGTATTTTTGTATTTGTGGTATCCTTAGTATCTTAACCTTAGGGCTCTTCACAGGTATAGTGGAAGGATATTTAAACTGCACCTAGGACAGAGACAGAAGGTAACCCTTTACAGTAATCCCAGGAGGGCGGTTTGGTGATTCAAACACTTGCACCCAAGGGATCTGCATTGGACGTCGTGTAGTTGACCTTTGATTTTCTATTGGTTTGTTCTAGGCCCTCATCATCCCAGTCTGGCTTTTGAGAGTATTAGCTTTGTTTTCCTGGTTTTGATCACTTTAGGACATTTTTAGTGGTATGTTGTTTGCTCCTTAGTCGATTAGTGGCCACTAGGTTTTCACACTTACTTTTTTTTTATATAACTATGGAGGACCAACCTCTTCGCAGGTCATGAAGGTTTCAAAACCTTCCACCACACACTATGGAGCCTCCACCGCCACCTCGACGCCGAAGGACTGATTCCTGTGGTTCATACAAACTTACAGGCATAACGGAACCATCTGGAGAACCACAGATCATCATTCAGGATCAATGGGTCTTTGATACTATTGAGGTCGAGGACTTAACTTATCAAGTGTTTAGAACACCTTACAGCCCTCCTTTTACTGTACCTCACGATCCATTACTTCTAACTGTAGACTCTCTAGGTCAACCGGATTTTAATGCGCACTGGTTTACACCTGTTTATTTCATGGCTAGTTTTGTAGATGAGACATGAGTTCCCCAAAATCCTACTACAACTATGGTTTCGAGATCTCTCTCTCATTCTTTTACAAGCATATCGGTACCTAGCTCTTTGCAGGCTACTCCTGCTTCGAGCCCTTCTTTCAGCTTCAACACTGGTTCCATAGGTATGTCTAGCTCTTAAGCTTCGACATCAGATACTCCTTTTGGTTCCAATGTTTGATCTTCCAATATCCCTTTCACAGGGATACCTTCAATACCGTTTACATCATCTCCTTTCATGCAACAGTCTCAGGGTATTCCATAATTTACTCCATTTAGTCATGGTTTTCCTTGGTATGGAGGTCATATAGCTCCTTCTACACCTTTTATAGGCTCGATGCGCACTTCATCTACACCTTTTGTAGGCTCGATGCTTGTGTCATCTGTTACATCTATGCCTGGGTTTAAACCCTTCACAGGTCCTAATGTACATCCATCTAATGTACAAACATCTCATATACATGTAGGGAGTATCCCCTTTTCACTATTTGGTGGAGGAGGTGGTAATATGTTTAACCCACATTACGGAGGGGCTAACACCCAACCGCAATGGACGAACACCCAAGGAAGTAATCCTCTTTCTTATAGTTGGATCAATTTCAACAATGCTTTTACTTCACAACCGGTGGCTGGAAGAAACCCCAACCAACAGTACATGAGCCAGGTTTCAGGCGGTTCCCCCTACCGAACTCATGCTTATCAAACTCCATCGGAAAGACCTCATTTACCCTTTCTGGAAACTCTAAATTTTCCAGACCTTTCAAAACTAACAAATGATCTGGTGCAGCACCATCCCGCATGGCCACCAGTTCCAACTAAGTTGCCTTCTGACATTCCAAAGTTTGAAGGAAATACTGGCAAAGATCCTGGTGACCATGTCACTACTTTCCATCTATGGTGTTCTTATAACTCTTTAAATGATGATTCCATCAGGTTGAGGCTCTTTCAAAGAACCTTGACTAGTGTTGCGGCTAAGTGGTACATTGAACTACCTATCGCAGCCTATGACAACTTTTGGGATCTAGCAATAGTTTTTCTGAACCACTTTCAACTTACTGTCTAGTATGATGCCGGCACAGACCTTCTATCGACTTTCAAATAGAACAAAGCCACTCACTTATCTAACCACATTCAGGAGTGGAGAAGGAGAAAGAGGCTCATTAAAGCTGAAATTCCCCCAGAATTTCTATTAGAGTGGTACTTAAAATCAATCATTCCTTATATTTCTAAGGAATTAGCAACTTCTGGAGTGTCTTCAGAGGAATAAGCCATTCTCAGGACCCAGCAACTTGATCTAGTTTATTCTCAATCTAGGATCCTGTACGAGATCATCCCTGACGTGTCGAGATATAATATAGATCTAGGTAAACCCAAGCTAGGACCACATGCCGATGGCATCGTGGGTTCAGTAGACACAACAGCTTTTGAAGCCTTGACCAATCAAGTTCATGCTTTAGCAATAAAGCAGTCTACTGTGGAAGCAACTACGGTTGTGACCTCCCCTTCAACAACGGGATCTATAAAAAAAGTGCATACCAATCAAAAGGGCCCTCGGCATCCCAACAAAAATAAGAAGAAGGGTAATAAATGGGAGGGGAACCATCAAAAACCCTGCAACACTGAAAATGCCGAGGAGGGCAAGAAGGATAAAAATAAGGTTAAATTTCCTTGCAAGTTATGTAAGGAAGACCACCTTACCCACCAATGCCCTCTGATGGAAGAAGCCTTGAAGCTCCTCCGTGAGAAGAAACCAGCTATTTTGAAGGACCCATTCCCTCACGGACAAGGTTCAACTTCTGGCAACTCTAGTGTTGGGGGCACAACTCATGCCTTGTCAGCTGATCAATCGCTCATAAACATGGTGAACTTAGATATGCTTTTGCAAACTCGAGCTAGGAATTATTCCCTGGGATCGTAGCAGAAAGATAAAGACGTTGCTGAAACATCTACACCACTTCACATTGAGAGACCTTTAGATCCTTTGCCGAAGATCCTAAAGGGTGTCTTCAAATGGGCTGTGAGTAACCCTAACACGTGGGCTTCTCCTAACTACAATGTTGTAGAGGATCTAGCCCAAACACCCTGTGCTATGTCAACACTAGATGTCTTTCAGAGTTGTCCATTACAATGAAATGCACTTCTAGCGACAATAAGGAGCCTGGAATCATCTAGTATGCTTGTTCAGTTTGATATGACTAATATCAAACCCCGATTGTCGTATCACGTAGCCCTCTAGATAGAATTAATCCATGGCCCTGAAACCATTGGACGAACTGTAGTGGATGAGGGTGCGTCTGTGTGCAGTATGTCTACTTCCTGCTGGAAGGCCTTAGGCTCGCCTGAGTTAGCCCCTTCCAACACTATACTTATGGATTTTGATGGGAGATCTTTCCATCCACACAGAGTCTTGCCGGCTTTTGATGTTGAACTTGCCGGTAAGTTTGTGTCTATGGAGGTTGAAGTGTTGGACGCTCCCCTTGATTACAATTTGGTGTTAGGAAGGAGCTAGATGTATGCAATGCAAGTTGTCCCATCATCCATTTTCTGAGTACTAATGTTTTCGCATGAAGGAAGATCACCATAGTTGATCAATTTGCATTCACCCGAAAAAACAAAAATGCTTCATCGGTTTCTACAATTCCATTGATTGATCAGTCTCACCCACCCAGTGAGAGTTTGCGAGTAGGCATGTATTCATCACTAATGGGAACATTTGACCTACCTACTCCCATTAATTTTAATGGTTCTACAAGTACCATTGATTGCTCATCTTCGGATATTTCCGCGGTCAGTCAAACAACTGATCCATGGATTATCCCTACTCAATCAGAACCAACCGTGCCCCTGTCTGTTGCAGAAGTAGCTTATCAAGCATCACAAAATGTTGCAACAGAACATATCTCGACTCCGTCTGTCTCCGCCAAGTCATTTATGTACTATGCACCTGCATGGTCAGTTAACTCAACTTACTCTTTCGATTGTCTAGATATTGTTTTTCCCTCTAACAAGGCCATTTTGGAACCCATGGTAGGACTGGATCATCCATGGGAACATATGCATCACAAGTCCTATTTTCTTCCTGATCTGGACAGGATTGAGAGAGGAGATTTTTCAATGAGACTTGGTGGTGATGTCAATTTGTCCACTACCCCTTCTATACAAAAGATTTATGCTGAGGGGAATATGGAAAATATATCAAGAACCATTCCGATCGATATCTCCATCAAACCTAGAGTTGTAGAAAACTTTTTCATTGGAGTGGACTGTTCTCCTGATGAGATCATTTTGTACATCAAGTTGTTTAAGGAATTCCATGACATATTTTCCTAGTCTTATAAGGAGATGCCAGGCATCGACCCTACTATAGTGGAGCATGTCATCACAACTTATCCAAATGCTAAACCTGTGAGATAGAAGCTCCGTCCGGTAAATCCTAGGAAAGCAACTGCAATCAAGGCAAAAGTTGAGAAACTACTTAGAGCTAGATTCATCTATCCAATTCATATGACGGAATGGGTCTCTAACCATGTTTCGGTAGATAAGAAGCAAGGAACCATTCAAGTCTGAACAGACTTCCGGGACTTAAACAAAGATTTTCCTAAGGAAAATTACCCCACACCGTTCATAGATCAGATTATCGATGCATGTGTGGGCCATGAAATGTTTTCATTCATGGATGGTTTTTCAGGATACAACCAGATTCAGATAAAACCTGAAGACCAACATAAGACAGCTTTTATTTGTCCTTGGGGGACCTTCACTTACCGAAAGATTCCATTTGGCCTAAAGAACGTTGGAGCTACATTCCAGCGTGCGATAAACTTTGCTTTTCATGATATCAAGCATGTAGTTGAGCCTTATCTTGATGATCTCCGGGCGCAATATCGCAAGAGACGGGGTCATCCTGATCACTTGAGACTTGTGTTTGAACGATGCAGATACTATAAGATTCAATTGAATCCTAATAAGTGTGTGTTATGTGTCGAGTCTAGATGTTTACTGGGTTTTACTGTATCCATTCGTGGCATTATGGTCGATCCACTCAAAGTTGAGGCTATTGTAAATTTGCCTCCTCCTCGAACCCTACGACAACTTCAGAATTTGTAGGGTATGTCCAATTTCTTACAACGTTTTATCATTAACTCTGCCAAAATCACAAAAGGTTTCATGAGGCTGCTCAAACAAGACACCTATTTTCTTTGGGATGAGGCTGCTCAAACTTCATTTGAGGCTTTGAAAAAGGCATTACTATCAACCCCATTGTTGATCCGACCATATTATACCAAGGATTTCCTGTTGTATATGGCTACATTCGTATACACAATTGGCATAGTACTTGTTCAGGAGGATGACAAGATCTAATATCATGTCATTTACTATTTATTGCACTCATTAATAACTCTTGTGATTAAGTATTGTTAAGTTGAGAAATTGGTGTTAGCTATCGTCCATGATGTTAAGAGGCTACGCCACTACATTTTGTTGCGAACTACCACAGTGATCGCATAGGTCAATCTGTTTCAATATGTCCTTACGCGACATATAATCGATGAGAAATTCAATAAATGGATTGTTATCTTGCAAGAATTTGACCTAGTTTTTCAATTTGCTAAGTCAAAGAAGTCACTGGTTTTCGCTGAACTTATCTCTAAATTTTCGAGTGATGTAGTACACAATGAGGAAGAGTCATCATTCCTGGATGAACACATCTTTCTTATTTCATCTTTTGACACATGGTATGGGGATATTTTAGTATACCTCCAGACTTTGAGGTGTCCTCCTACTTTCTCTAGGGATGAACAACAGAAACTGAAGAATCATGCAAAGAACTATCTCATTATTTCTGATACTTTATACAGATGTGGGATAGATTCCATTTTATGTCATTGTTTGACCTTAAAGGAAGCTGAAACAGTATTGAATGATGCTCACAGTGGAGCCTGTGGGGGTCACCTTTCTGGGTTGGAAACAACCCAGAAGATACTGCGTGCTGGTTACTTTTGGCCCACGATCTTGAAATATTGTGTGGAAGCTATGAAACGCTGTCAGCCATGCCAGTTTTTCACCAAAAATATGAGAGCAAACCCAACTCCTCTCCATCCTGTGATTACAGCAGGCCCCTTCACCAAGTGGGGGATTGATTTCATGAATTGTAATCCAACTTCTGCTGGATGTCAGCATCACATCATTATTTCCATCAACTACTTCACAAAGTGGGCCGAGGTAATGCCTACTATCAAAGTAGATGGAGAAACGACTGCTTACTTCGTATTTAACCATATTATTGCTAGGTTTGGTGTACCCAAGGAGATCGTCACATACCACAGTCAACACTTTCAGAACAACATGACGACCGACTTATACACTATGTTAGGTTTTTGGCAGGAACATTAATCTTCCTTCTATCCACAAGCGAATGGTCAAGTCAAAGCGGTCAACAAAACTTTGAAAACCTTTCTTCAAAGCACCGTTAATGCCAGTCGATCCAACTGGCACATCATGTTGTATCTAGCTCTTTGGGCATACCAATCTAATATTAAGACTACTACCGAGTTCTCTCCTTTTCAACTTGTTCATGTGATGGAAGCAGTTATTTTGATTGAATGCGAAATTCCTTCATTGAAGTTGGCCATCCAACTACTCCCCGATACTTCAGTTTTAGAAGAATCTTTGCTGCATCTAGAACATCTTGATGAGCAATGCCGCGATGTGCTCACAGCAAATGAAGCTCATAAGAATCGAGTCAAAGGTCAATATGATAAGTCTGTCAAACCTAAGATTTTTCTCAAAGGAGACCTTGTTGTGATTTATGACCAGGACAAGGAACCCTTGGGGGCAGGCAAGTTCGAGTCTATGTGGCTCAGTCCTTACATAGTCTCTAAAGTTCTAAAGAACAGTGCTTATGAGCTGACGGATTATGAAGGTAATAAGTTGTCGGAGCCTAGAAATGGGCTCTACCTGAAAAAGTATTATGCTTAGGCATCTATGTTTTTTCATGTATTTTAGATGTACATTTTGTAGAGTTAGCTTTGTTTGTGGTTTTTGTCGCGTCTTATAGCTTATAAAGTCCTTTTAAACCCTTGTTAGACTAGTTTTTCAAAATAAACAAGATCACCGAGTATAGTTGTCATTTCAAACTCGTTAAAGGATTTGAAGCGACATCCACTCAAGTATAAGTTTAACCCTTTTCTAGAATTTTGTGGATCATTTACGAAAAAAGAATACTCTAGTCATATGTGGCTAGAAGAGTTCTTCTCTCATCATTCTATACTTTTTCAGGTGAGGAGACTAACTATACGAAAAAGGACTTCTTGGAGTTTTCTTTAGGGTTTTCAGACTCTCGAAACATGAAAAAACCAACGAACATTCACCTACTTGGGCTCGATGTGAAATCCATGAGAGGGTATATAGAGTTATTATTTAAGTTTTTCAGATTCTTCAAACAAGAAAACACTGGCGATAACATACCAACTCAGGATCGATACTAAAATCCACGAGTAGGTGTATGGAGTTGTTGTTTAAGTTTTTTAGACTCCTCAAAAAAGAAAACACTGGCGAGCTTAAACCGATCCAGGCTCGATATTAAAATCCATGGATCATTGTTATAGAGTATTCATCTATCTCTTCTTCAAACTCTGTAAAAAATGAAGAAGGTCTTGAGTTTTCCTCCCATAGGCTTGTTAAATTTACACATGGTTGGACTTGTGTCAAGCAGTCTTCTCCCTCTTTCTTTGATCTTTCTTCAAAAATGAAGAGAGACTATTGAGTTTTATTTCTTGGACTCATTACAACCAACAAGAAGGATATTCTTTGATAAAAAGAGAAAATGGAAGGAAAGCATATCAAACATATTTCAATTCAAAGGTAGCATGTCAGTCATGTCCTTGAACAAAGCACCTGTTGAGTCTACCATTCAGTTGGGTTTCAGTTTTTGACCTTAGGATGAACTTGATCTTAAAGTTTCTACTCCTCTGTTTAGTTACTCTTCCAATCATATGGAGAATCTGCTAATGTCTCCTACATTACAGGTTTATATCATCTTCCCGTCATGTTAAAAGCTCCCTAATTCACTCTTGTGGGGTGCTCACTATTCAAGGATATAGCCTATGTCATCCATTCTATATTTACCATTGATTTAATTTGTCGACCATCCTTGGTGTCATTTTGTTTCATATTGTATCAATCCTACTCCAAATCAACTCAATCTTTTGAGTGTTCCTCGTGTTGGATGATGGAGGATTCATTAAGGTCTCCCTTCCAGCGGACTTCTTCCCATCGACTTCACCTCATTATGCTCTGGGAATGAAGTTTAGTGTTTCAGATAGTACCTTGGGGATTGCAGTCGTTAATGGCAATTTCCCTCGCCATTGAATAGTGGGAATACATTAGTGTCTCCTATTCGATGGGTTCTTCAGGTGTTCGACTCCAAAACCATTTATTCACACTTGTTTGAATGTACTAGGTACCTTGGGTCCCATTTGCATTATTGGTGGACACCCTCGCGTTTGTTAATGGTATACATCAATGATCGGTAATCCACTACAACAAATACTAGAATTAGTGTATGTTTTAGCTCCCTTTTTAGCATCCACTATCACTTTTAGTGTATTTTTCATCAATTTTTTGTACAAAGTGGATGCTTTTCCACGAGTTGGCACTTTTAATGGCACTTTTTGCATTTTTTTTTAAAGTAGACGTTATTTTGGACGTTAATTAGCGTCCCAATTAACATCCAAAATAACGTCTAACATAGCTTCCAGAATAGCACCAGGCATAGATTCCAGAATAATGTCTAGCATAGCTTCTAGAATAGCGCCAGGCATAGCTTCCAGAATAGTGCCAGTCATAGCACCAGGTATAGAGCCAGGGATTACGCCAAGAGTTACACCAAGAATTTCAAAAGGAATTGAACCAGGAAAATAATTTGACATAGCTCCAGTTATAGAGCCAGGTATAGCACTAGGAATAACGCCATGAATTTCGAAAGGAATTGTGCCAGGAAAACTCCAATGTTGCGCTAGGGAGAGCGCTAGGCATGTTGACATAAGTAGCACCTAAATTACCATTTTGGGAACTAAGAGACCCTAATTAATTGTAAATGACTCTAATGTAATATTATGGTCCCTAACAACATTAGGGTGTTCCTAATGGCATCCTGCTGCTGATGATGATGATGATGCATATCAACAATGATAAATATGGTAATGATGATTTCTATAATTTTCAATAGGATGTTGGTGACAATGATGATGTCAATGTCATTAATGATGATGTAGGTGATTGTAGTACTATTTGATATTGATTGGTTCTAATGGCACCATAATTCTTCCTAATGTCATTGGAGTGGCCATAATAGCCCCTAGATGACCCTAATGGCATCTAATTGTCCCTAACAACATTTGAGTGACCCTAATGGAACTTGACTCACTGTAAAAGCATGAGGATAATGTTTATTATCTATGATGACATAGATGTTGATGATGATTATTTTGATGATAGACCCTAATGGAATTCGAGTGTTCTCAACAACATTTGATAGACCCTAATGGAATCTGATTGACCCTAGCAACATGATGATGATGCATTACGATAATTATGATGGAGATGGTGGATATGATTTGCTAATTATAAGATTATATCTTCCATTCTCGTAAGGAAGTAGGGTTCCTTGCCCATTATTATCACAATATTGATGATGAAAATGATGTACTTGATGATGTTTCTAATGAATACGATGACGATGTTGATTTACTGTATGATGATGATGATGACGATGTTCATTCCGTCGTCTTAGCATTAGAAGAACTCATAAATGAGAGTGATACATTGTCTCCATGTGCAATAAAAATGAACTCAATTCACAACTCAACCCTAACATAACCCATAAGTTTGTATTTAACAAAAACATCTTGACCATATTGCTATGTCCATCCTTGACCATTTTATAGCCATCTATTGATCATTAAAATATATATTAAAAACATATAATAAACACACAGAATATAATAGTTTTATTTACAATATACCATTTTTATATTACACACAAAACATATGAATATATTACATACCATATAATTATAAAACATATATATTGTATTACAGACATAACATACATATATATAATATTACAAACAAAATCCACAATATAGAAAAAAAATATAATAAAACATAAAACATATAATGTAATAAACACAGAACATAAAACATAAAACATATAATGTAATAAACAAAAAACACAAAACATATAATGTAATAAACACAAAACATATCAAATAATAATTATATGAATCATAACCTATGTATACACCTCCATTATTGAATTGCGCAAACCTAAGAGCTAATAGGAGTGACCTAAAACGATTAATGAACAACCGACTTGTTGAGTTCGAATTCATGGAGTATTGAACCTAAATTGAAATTAATGTTGTTGTTAAATACCATATAAAAGACGGCCAGAATTAGTTGAGAAAAAGCCAAAATTGGCGGCAAATCCCTCAAGCCTAAGTAGATGAACAAAATATTATCCTAGCCTCCAGAAGGATCACCAGGAAATCAAGTGGAACCTGTCAGAGACCCAGGTGCCCGTAATTCTCCTCTATGACCTCCTAGTCTAGTACCCCGGGGAAAACCCTCTCGACATCCAGAGAAGTCCCAGATATATTTTTACGATATTGAAGAGGAGAGTAGGAGAAACCGTAGATGAAGAAGAAATTATAATTCGATTGCTTGAGGGACGTACATGTGAAGGAAATGAAATACTCCTAGGGGGAATCGACTTGGAAACCTATTCATCATATTTGAAGGTATGGGTCAAAATCCTTTTAAATTTAAATTGTTGTTTGTAGAATTAATCCTTGATTTTTTTGAGTGAAAATGGGGTTGAAAAAGATTGTTCATTAAAGCCATTTTCCCTTTGGTGTATCTTTGGGTTGTTTCCTCTATAAAACCCCATTTTAGCTCTAAGTGAATTTATGAAATTTTGCTTTAAATGTCAAAAATTTTCCACTCAGCTGATTGCATCAATTTCGACACTAAAGTAGAAGTTTCGAATGAGAATTTTCCTTAAGGTGTCAACAAGTATGGTTACACCCCCTCCCCCCACCCCCCCACACACATATATACATATATAACTTGTGGTGTTTTCCCATGTCCTCATGAGCTCTGTCCCATAGTAACACATTGTCACTAGGCTTGAATTGACTGCATATGGCCTTCTTGACAAGCTGATTTTATTGTTAAAAGTGTCTATATACAAAGTCATGTAACGCAACTTTGATAAGAACAAGAGGAGTTTGTATTTGATATTTACAATGGTATATAAGAGTTTGTAATGTAATCTTATCTCAAGACATATTAAACAAAACAATAATTGCACAAATGAATTAGATCATTGAGATTTCTCTCTCACATTTGTTTATACAATTGATCTACCAACATGTACGATGGATATAGTGTAGGTGGAATGGAATCTTTACATTCAACTAATCCTTTGGGCACGGAGAAAACCATCATTAATGACTTTCTGGAGTGTACCAATTGGGCTTTTGATTCCTCTCCTTATGATATGATTCAGAATTTCATACTCATGAATTAGAGAATAAGGAAAGGAATGTTGTGCAAAGGATATTTTGATTACATATGATATCCCATCCATCCAATTTTAAAAAAAAGACAGGTCATGGAAGGGAGCTCTTGCTACATATGATATACCCCATCCATGCCATTTTCAAAAAATATTCTTTGTATGGTTTTGATACATATATAATACCCTCACCTGTTTCTCAAGAAATATTCTGTGTGAGCTAAGTGATGGTTGGAGATGACACGTAGTGTCATCTCTCAACGGAACAACCTTCCTTCAAATGACAAGTTTGGTTCAAGTGCATAGATAATTGGTATTGGGGAGGCTGTGAATTTTTTTCTGGAGATGCACTAGAAGAAACATCATTCACTATTCGAAGAAATGTCAAAGAATTGTTATACATGGAAAATCAATAGTGTAATGGTTGGAGCTTATGTCCTCCAACCAATTGGGGAAAATAGTTGAAGCGTGAGGCCTTGCATAAGGGTTTTAGTGAATATTTAAACCCTTCAACCAAATTTGATTTCGTTGTATCTGAAGAGATATTATTAGCTATAAAGTAAAACTCACTGTGAGTACAAGAAGAGGCTAAACCTAAAGGTCCTCTTTGCACACTTTGTTGTGCCATAGTGATGTAGGTGCATTGCACCCTAGGTAAACCAACTTGTAAATTGAGCCTCTAGAAGGCTTGAGTCATCGCAAGAAGATAGTTCTTGATGTGAATGTAACACCTAGGAGATAAGGATTAAATCAATTTGATCCAGTAAGGATAGAGTCAAGTAGTTGGATTTATTTTATTAGGAATTAGTTTAATACTTCTAGGAATTAGTTAGGGTTGTTGTGAGATGGAAAATTCATATTCCATTTATATTGTAAGCTTATGGCCCATGGGCATGATAGAGGCAGCCAAGAAAGTGTGAACTCAAGCCAACAAGAGAAAAGGGTATTTTACGAGTTATGAGTTTTTTGTACATCATTTGAAATCAACATATTTTGTGTCATATTTCTGTACTAATGAATGAGTATATCATCTAGCCCAGATCTGTGCATTTCTAATAAAATCACTATGGAATAAAGAATCATGACCAGTCGGTTGTATACAATGAGGTATAATAGTAAAGGTGCAAATTCTCAAAGGATTTTTATGAGACCTTACAAGAGAAGACTACAAGTTGTAGTTCAATGCTAGAAATGCTAGTTGATGGGGTTGTTAAATTTTCAGAATTTACTTCAATCTGATCTAGGATGTTAACTGAGAGAACAACATGTACAGCAAATCTACAGCATATCAATCATGGACACAATAATGCAAGCACACTAGAGACACAGAGTTTACTTGGGGAAAACCATAAAGGTGAAAAACCCCAATAAATTCCTCAGAGATAGATAGAGCGATACAACCAGAATACAAGAGATAGTCTTCTCCTAGCAGCAGAACCTCCTCCTCATAAGTGCGCCACTTTCTGAATGAGAGAAGTGTGTAAATGAATGATCAAATAGAGATCTCCTGATCTCTATTTATACTTGTTTTTTCCTGCCCAATAAACTAACGGGGCCTACATGTCTAGCTTAACCCATGGTTAACTTAATCCAGGCCGACCCCACACTTGGTGGTCTAATAACCATTTGACCCACATGGCCGACCCCCAATAGGGTGGTCTAATAACCCTTCAACCCACATGACTTATACAGAGATGACCTCAACAAGGTGGTCTAATAACCCATCAAGTATAAGTTACGACACTTACAATATAAATGAAGACACTTCCGTATAGAGGAATAATAACATCTCTATAGGAATATAATATACATTTATGAAATACATTCCGAAGTTACATATACATCAACACTCCCTCTTAACTAGGAAGGTATTTCTCGACACAGGTCTGCTAGCACAAGTCTTCTTCTCTGGATCATCATCAGCGAATCATCGTCATCGTCACTGCTGTTGCTATCTCAATCAATCTCTGAATCTACTCGTCATAGAAAGTTCTACAGAGCCAGTCCTTTTTCATACTGGATGTAGGCCCACCACCTACAGGTCTGTATCCTCACTGGCCATATTGTGGAAATCTCAGGACTTATTACGTGCATCACAAAACCTCGAAAGAGAATCCCAGGATGTTATGGGTACACAACTCCGACCTGTAGGATCTCCCAGAGCCATATTATATGTGACCTCACCACAAAACCTCGCAAGAGCATCCTAGGTTGTTACGAGCACACATCTCTACCTATAAGATCTCCCAAGGACAGATTATATGTGGTCATCACAAAACCTCGCAAGAGCATCCCAGGCTGCTATGAGCACACAGCTCTACCTATAGGATCTCCCAAGGACAGATTATATGTGGTCATGGAAAAACCTCGCAAGCGCATCCCAGGCTGTTACGAGCACACAACTCTACCTATAGGATCTCCCACAGACAGATTATATGCCCTAGGACAAAACCTTGAAAGAGCATCTACCAGATATCCCAGGGCCAAATTATATGCCATAGGGAAAACCTCGAAAGACTATCTGCATATCTCCCAGGGCCAAATTATATGTCCTCCCAGAGAAAAACCTTGAAAGAGCATTTGCCAGATATCCTAGCGCCAAATTACATGCCATAGGCAAAACCTCGAAAGACTATCTGCAAATCTCCCAAGGCCAAATTATATGCTCATCTGCACAACTTGTTCCATGTCCATAAAGTATCAACCTGATACTCACCATACATCATCCTGATGTACACATGATCATCCTGATCATCATCATTGCAACATCCTACTGCAAGTCATCTGGAGCAACATCCTGAAGCTCGTCATCTATGATCATCCTGATCATACACTGCATCTACCTAATGCATACCAAGTATCTACCTAATACATATCATCATACATGATCCACCTAATCATACAATGTATCCACCTGATACAAATACAGATACATGGTCCAAGCATCCAACATGATGCATACAAATGATCCAACTGATCATCTCCAACATCAAACATGATGCGTACATACAAATATATATAAATGATCCAACTGATCATATCCAGCATCCAACATGATGCATACATATACATATAGAGCAGTAACTGGAGCATTGTCCTAATGCTCATCATCCATGATCCTCCTGATCATCATAGCACCGTCTTCTTCAGATCATCTCATCGTCCACTAAGCACAGCCTAGATGCACATCATCCAACACTTACACCACCGACATGGGAGAACACATCTACCACCATTCGGGGAAGGCTCCAGCCCTTACTTTTTCACCATGGGGGAACACATCTACCACCATGTGAAAAATGGCTTCAGCCCTTACATCTACACCATGGGAGAACACATCTACCACCATGTGAGAATGGCTCAGCAATTACATCACGACCATGGGAGAACACATAAACCATGTTAGAAAAGCTCATGTGCATCTGCATCTTCTAGACTCATCACTTCCCTTTGGAAGGAACCTCGATCTGAAGTGCACCAAGCCTCTCTCTGAAGTACTCAAACTGCACTCTGGCTAATGGCTTGGCCAATACATCTGCAACCTACTCATCCATCGCAACATACTCTGCTTCGGCTGTACTTAGTGCTACGCAGGACTGCTTCCTGCTAAACCAAGAGATCACATCTGATCCCATACTGAAGCAACACCCAGATGTGCTCTTCTTATTTGCAGCACTGCCTACCCAGTCTGAATCAACATAACCCTACGGGTTGAACTTTTGATTCGCATCATACTTGAGCCCATAGTCAACTGTACCCTTTAGGTACCTCAAAATATGATTTACAGTAACCAGGTGAACACTCCCTGGATCCGTCAGGAACTGGCTCAATGTGTTCACCGCAAAGCAAATATCTGGTCTCGTGTTCATCAGGTACATCAAGGAACCAATCATCCGATGAAACAAAGTGACATCAACTGGCTCAGATGAAGCATCACACAGAAGCTTCAGGTTCGATGCCATAGGTGTGGCCATAGCCTTGCAGTCCATCATCCCTAACCTCTTCAAGATCTCTACTGCATACTTCCCTTGTCTAAGGAAGATTCCAACTGCACTCTGCCACACCTCCATACCAAGAAAGTAGTGCATCATACCCAAGTTCTTCATCTCGAACTCGGCAGCAAGCTTCCGCTGCGTGTCAGCAATCAATCTATCTTCACCTGTAGTATCACTGGATTGCCTTCCTCAACCTTGTAGTAAAGGTTGGAATCCACTTTACTCTTGGTAAAGCCCAAACTGGATAGAAAGTTGTCTATCCTACCATACCAAGTTCTGTACATATATGACTCCTTGTCATGTGTCTCATAACCAAGTGGCTGCTCCACATATACTTCCTTGACTACACCATTCAAGAAAATTGTCTTGAAATCTATCTGGTGTATCTTCTACTTCATCACTTGCTTTGTATTTTTCTATGCTGCCATCTGCAACATGCTTGCTCTTGTAGATCCTCTTGGAAGTCACTACAGACTCCCCTTTAGGTCTTGGGACTGCATCCCTAACATCTTCATGATCGACTGGTACTCCTCGATCATGGAATTCTTCCCATATCCTGGGAACTTCAATATCTTCAATATTTTCAATAGATAACTTTGTTGTTGAACAAATTTTGTAGTCCTTCTTTTGTAGGTGATGGTATATGATCTTTCCTACAAAACAAGTTAAATTGCATGATTAGAAAAAATCTCGTAGTTTTCAGAGCAAATTCTTACACATAATGAAATATGTCATACAGTCATGCAATTATCTTAGCCAATGCTTCAATACAACATTTATCCATATCCCATAACTTTCTAGATGCCTTCCAATCTCTACCAGAACATTGTTAAGAGTGTGCACAACTCCCAACAAGTTAGCAAAGAGGTTTCATTCTAGATAAGTAGCAATGGGATGTTGTATAGTGCCATAGGCCACTTACCCGTGCATATTAGTAGTATATTGTTCATCAATGCAACTATTCTAATATGCATAATACACAACCTAATTCTAGGAACATCAGTATATAAATTATTGAACAGTATTATTTAAAAAACTAAATTTGCAAGTAATGACAATTCAAATACTTATCTTTGATTGTTTGTTGGTTTGACTCCCTCTCAGTCTTTGCTTCTTTTCTGCAACTCCATTTTGATGTGGATTGTGAGAAGTGGTCAAGTCCCTCTGAATATCTGCATCCTTGCAGAAACTACTGAAGTGTGCTCCTTCTTGATCTTTGCTTCCTTGCAGGAACAACTAGAGTGTCCTCCCTCTTGATCTTTGCTTCCTGGATTTCCTGTCCTTGAACTTATATCCATCCTTAATCACTATGCATGCTTATTAGTATCATCATTGCGGTATCATTGAGGTCTCATACATAATCATACATTCATTAGTATATTCTTAATACTATCAAAACACAATAATCTTAAGCATGCATAGCCATGATCATTTCAAACAAATAATAAACATTAGTATTCAAGGTTTCAGGGAAGTCTTCTTTTACTCATGCATATTCTTATTTGATCATAGGTCTCTTCTGATTAGTTAAATCATCCATGCATAAACCCGTGATTACTCAAACCTATACCTTCATGATTCTTCTGGTTAGTCATATCATCAATTATGGTAAGAAACATAATATGCATACAACCATGACTATTCCAACCTATGAATTCATGAATAATCATTATCAACAACACAACAGTATAAGATCCTAACACAAGGTAGGATTCTAGCTTGATATAGGAAAAACATACCTAGATTAGCAGGCTAGCTAGTTATTTCTAACATACCTGCATAATGTCTTCTGGTTCTCTTCATGACTTGTGCTAGTAACTTGCATGTCTCATATGTTATCCATTGTAGAACCAAGTTATACATACCTCGTAAGTAGATCTTCTAAGTGATCCATGACAATGGATGAATCTTTGTCTTCATGTCACCATGATAATATGTTCTTGAACTAGAACATGATTTGTCTTTCTTGGTGTGCCTTTCATGTTAGCGGACAACATAAACCTCATACAACACCATAATGCATTAGTACAATCATAAGTGTCAACACCCTAATGCATGCATTCATAATTTTGTTAAGGTGATATGAAAAGTCTAAAATCAAGATTGTTCTAACTGTAATAACATGAAGACAAACATATCATAAACTTAATCATGAACAAATCTTGAGACATACCTAGATGAGTCATACCTATCGAGATTGCTTGTAATATTCTTATGTAAGGCCTTAGCCTCATCTCCTTCTGAAATAGGAACTTCTTCACTTATGCAGGTGACCAATCCATCCTATTCTAGGATTAAACTGGTCCACTTGATTTGTAGGAACTGGATCTAGAGTTGTATTAGGGTTTGTCAGAGAAACCCAAAAAATTCAAACTTTGAATTTCAAACTTCCGAAAGGATAGAAATATGCACCTTTGAAACTTCCGAATTCACTGGACGTGACCCTGAACTGGGGTTTTATGAAGCCCACTCTTCTTCCTAATCAAAAGGTTTGATCCAAAGCTCTAAGCTTCTTATTTTCTGATGAGCTTCCAGCCGTGGTCACAGATTTCAAAAATTCCCATTTTTACAAAAGCCCTAATTTTCCACTTTTCTTATCAAAGTCCCAAACTAGGGTCTGATCAAGCCCGGCCTTCTGCCCAACCAAAAATTTTGATCTTGGTCTCTAAATTTCAATTTTGATGAGTAGCATTCATCCGTGGTCTCTGATTACAAGAATTCCAACTTTCTCCGAAACCCCAAACTCCGGAAGCCATGAATGAAGGTGCTCAAAAATAATTCTGTTTTGACACCAATATGTACCTGATTGTTTCTGGTGTAACTCCGTACTTTTTGATCCACAGGGTCTGAAAACATTTTCCCTAGTACCCGGAACTGTCATATTTCCATCCCGATAGGTCTGACCTCAATTGGATTTTCTGAGAGAGAGTTATGCCACGTGTTGCAACGTGACCTGTTTATGGGATAATACAAGAGAGCGAAATTGTATGGCGTTCCACGTGTCACTGGTTCAACTTCGTCCTCTAAAAACATTTCTTGAGATAGTAGAGTCTGTGTACTACCAGTCACTTTTTACGAAATTTTATTTGGAGCTTCCTAGCCCAAGTTATGACCTTTTTTCCAAGGTCACCTATTTTTGACTCAAATCTGGAAGAGGCAGAAACCCTATGTTGTATAGATCATAAATCACAAAGTACAACAAATTAGAGGTTTTCCTTTGGACACAAGGTACATGGAGATCTGATATTCAACCTGTAAAAATTTTCAAATCCAAACACTTTGCCAAAATGGATTTATAGCGAAAGCTCTATGATGACTAGGTTTTTCTATATCAAGCCCTAGCATCGTAAGTGCAACAAGTGTCATACATGCCATATCATGCCTTCTTTCAGGATAGCTCTGATACCATGTTAAATTTTCAGAATTTACTTCAATATGATCTAGGATGTTAACTGAGAGAACAACATGTACAACAAATCTACAACATATCAATCATGGACACAATAATGCAAGCACACTAGAGACATAGAGTTTACTTGGGGAAAACCATAAAGGTGAAAAACCCCAATAACTTCCTCAGAGATAGATAGAGCAATGATACAACCAGAATACAAGAGATAGTCTTCTCCTAGAAGCCGATCCTCCTCCTCATAAGTGCACCACTTTCTGAATGAGAGAAGTGTGTAAATGAATGATCAAATAGAGATCTCCCGGTCTCTATTTATACTTGTTCTGTCCTGCCCAATAAACTAATGGGGCCTACATGTCTAGCTTAACCCATGGTTAACTTAATCCGGGTCGACCCCACACTTGGTGGTCTAATAACCCTTTGACCCACATGGATGACCCCCAATGGGGTGGTCTAATAACCCTTCGACCCACATTACTTATACAGGGCTAACCTCAACAAGGTGGTCTAATAACCCATCAAGTATAAGTTACGACACTTACAATATAAATGACAACACTTCCGTATAGAGGAACAATAAAATCTCTATAGGAATATAATATACATATATGAAATACATTCCGAAGTTACATATACATCAACAGGGGTATTGAAGAACACATGAGTGATGACCGATATTGTAGAGGGTTCTCTTGATTTTCTAGTGGAGTATGTTTTAGTTACAGATCCAAGCATGCTAGTCCAAGGGTTAACGATTAGTTGTTGGAGAGTTCAAAGTTTTCTATGAATGGAAGGTAATTTCTAGGTAAAGAATAAAATCTATCTTTTATCCACAACGATGAGAAAATACTCAACGGAGGGTTTGAGACCATTAGATGTTGCATGGAGACTTCTTCAACCACCCATAGCGGATCTCTCATGAATCAAAATCCAATTGATTCATGTCCCAATTCGATCATCAATAGTGTCCAATAAGTGGCATTATTTTAGTGGCCTAGCCTGAGGGTGGGGATCACCAAAGAAGGAAGAGTTCCAGAAGAGGAGCTGAAGATGGTTCAATTCTTGGGTGTGTCCTTGGCTGTTGTGGCTCTTGCTTTGGGAACTATCTATTTCGTTTCAACCAGAAATCCCAAGCGTAAGTTCTTCTTTATCCTGTGATTCTTTCGATATTTTGATTTTTATGCCTGATTTATGTGTCATCGTTGAAATTGAGCGCTTGTTAGACGCATGAGCATGCCGGAAATTAGAAAATCAATCCATTCATAGGGTTTGTATACAGTAGAAAAGCAATTCCTGTACCTTTTATGTGTGATTATAGATTGCTTGGATCTCATTTTGTACTATACCCATCATTCTCTAGGATTGCCATGGCTTGGGAACTCGGTGTAGAGCCTCATTTAAGTAATTTAATTAATTATGGATGCCGCCGAGATCCAAGATTGTTTGGAGCCCATATGGTGAAACGAGCATGGTGAACCAAGCTTCATCCAGAGAGTCTGTTTTTCAACCATCCGATTACAAGTTTCACAGAATCTCGTTTGGTGTTCTAGTGTCATTTTTATCCTTTATTTTTGTTATACTGAAACTGGAAAAGCGCAGGGCTCAAAATTACACCGATGCTTATCACCCTTATTGGAACTCTCCACTAGCCGCATAAGAGTTTTAAATGATCAGTATCCTCTTGCGGGATTACCTATAGCAGTCCTTGTGATCCTGAGCACTTTCCAAATTGTTCCTAGAAAGTTCCAACAGGTTAAGGGGGTGAGGTGAACAGTAAATCCCATTAATTTGAATCTACCTCCCATGGTGAGAGTGCAGGCCCTACCCTTGCATCCCCTACCCTTACAGGTGTCAGTTCATTAAATGATGGAGATCATTCTCCTTCATAGGCTATCCTTTGTAACACATTGATTGCACCTATTTATTCTAACATGATTATTAGGAATCCACTCTCACTGTGTCTTTGGAAGGTTCACATGGATTGCTTATGTGTTTTTTACCATCACAGTCTAGTTTAAAATTTCATTCATAGTAGGCCTGTTAACACAAGGAACTCTCCAAATTGCCCTCCTCGGAACTATCCAAATCTCCCTCCTCCAAAAAACCCAACAAGAAGGGGAAGTGAACAGTAAATGCATATCAGTTTGACTTCTCCTGCTTTGAAGGCCCTACCTGAATGGGCATCAGCTCATTTGCATATGGATGCCATTTTTCATCAAAGGTTATCCTTTATAGCATGGCGGTTTCACCTTCTCTACTGATAATTTTATGAAGGTAATCTATTCTCACATCTAAAATCTTAACTTGTTGTGATATTCATAGCATAAATTCTGGATCACAGATTAAGATCCAGAAATTGGTATAGCAAGTCACCTTTTTTGCATACCAATAAATCAAAGTTTAGGTGGGTGTTAAACAAATCAACTATTTGATTGAGTTGATCAAGTTTTGTTCGATAATGGTCTCCAACATGAATCCCTCAATCCAAATGACAAGAGTTTCATGCATCTCCACCTTGCATTATTGGAGGGGTCAACAACCTAACCCGTTCAACATTATCCATCAAAAGTCTCATCACTGGGAGACTTGAAGGATCACTTAGCCCTCGGGTGTTTTGGCACAAACATATTGTGAGCATTCCTCACATCGCCCACCACGGTATTTGAACTTAGGTTTCCCCTGCTTACTGTCATGTGTTATAATACTCCCTGCACTTATATTGAGAACGTCACTGCTATGCATCACCTTGAATGAGGAACATCCACAACGTTGGAACTGCAACCCTTGGTAGGAAAATTAATATATGTTGCACAATGTCAAACATACACACACTACTAATATTTCTTTCGAACTTTATCTTATGATATTTGAAAGTGCCAGTAACTTAATTGAGGTTATAGTATCAGGTCTCATGTGGATTTGGTCATGGAATTCCCTAATAAGGATAGAGATAGTTCCTTTGTAGGTGTAGCCAATAATTTGCAGCTCTTTATCAGAACAACATATTTTTAATTTTTTACCTTCCAATTCTAATTAGGTTTAAAACCTAGTAAAATTTGAACAAATATATAATTATACCCTTTCCATTTATTTTCTCAAGAACACTAAATCAAAGTAATAATTTATCTTCCACTTTTCTTGTATCAGTCACTAGCAAACTTTGGGCTTCAACTTGTCTTGCTGAATGTAGAATATTATTTGTACAGTTTTCTTGGATCGAGAGAATTGGAAGAAGTTTAATTGGTTCAGCACACACAGTTGAGCCATAATGTGGCCAAATTTTTCTTTCCACTCCCAACTCCGACATCTGTGTTGGGGCTTCCAATTGGGAAGCACATCAGCTGCCAGTAAGATATTCTTTTTTCTGTTTTCTCTAGTACTTGCTGGAAATTTACTATGTAAGGTATTTTAAAATCACAAAATGATGGGAGCTGACTATCATCTGCTTTTGGTCGTGTCTAATTTGAGTATGCAAGGGAAAGGATGTTGAAGCTGAAGAAGTTATCAAAACCTATACTCCTACTACCTTGGAATCTGATGTAGGCTACTTTGATTTGG
Organism: Larix kaempferi; assembly: GCA_027924585.1. Taxonomy (NCBI): domain Eukaryota; kingdom Viridiplantae; phylum Streptophyta; class Pinopsida; order Pinales; family Pinaceae; genus Larix; species Larix kaempferi. The sequence continues at coordinate 61,770,645 of BSBM01000370.1, read as the reverse complement.
TGATTAAGGTGACTGGATGTGTGACTTGATTGATAGTTGCTACCAATTTTGCATATTGACAGAAATATACCATTATTTTGGAATAAATACTTGGATTAATGCAGAGATTTTGTCAATCCAAATGTATCCACTCGGGAGAATGTCTCACCATTTCTGCAAGTTACAAGAGGGAGAATACTTGGCCATAAGAGGTCCCAAGTTATGCATTTGTACTCTGCCTTTTATGTTCTTTGTTTTCTCTGCACCAATAATTTATTGTTGCTCCTTATTCATGCCCCTTAACTACTTACCATGAAATCCTTTGTCAGCAAGTAAATAAGTTCTATATTTTATATCCCAAACTACAACTTTCTATTGGCGTGCCTTATGTTTTACCTTTTATTATTTGCTTGGATGAGAAAAATTCAAACATGTATTTTGAACTAGGTAGCCCTGCTTTGAAGTTTGGCCATTTTATTAATTTTGTTTGAATTACATGTTTGAGAAATATTTTTGGAGTTTTGATCAATATTGAAATAAACTCAGAAAATTATTAAATTCAGACCTTCTGTGTTTTATGTTTCATGACGTCTCTAGGATGGTTTATAATGCTCAAAAGGTTTTATAAGTTGAAACTGAGTAATATTTCATTTAACATATGTATGTAATACATGGTATCTTATAAGTTATAACCTAATTTCAGGATGTGTTCTGGGACGTTTCAAGTATCAGCTTGGTCAAGTAAGAGCATTTGGAATGCTTGCAGGAGGTTCTGGTATAACTCCAATGTTTCAGATTTGCATAGTTTCATTTATGTTAATGCATTCCAAATCTGACAACTATCCTTTCTAGGTGACTAGCATTTGGAACTAGAGTTAGCGAAGAACTGTGAATCAAGCCTCTCATTTAAAGTAGTCAACTGGGCATTTTGATCTTTGTGAAGAGATATGCTCTAAAGATCAGCAGGACCTGTGAATGACATTGAGGTATTGAGAGTTTTTCATTAAGTTCATAGTAGGTTATATGCTGTTGATATTATCCACTTGATTCAATTGTAGGTGGCCAGAGATATACTAGGAAACCCAAAGGACAAGACCAATGTATACCTAATCTATGGGAATGTTACTTATGAGGATATTCTTCTCAAGGAAAGCTCTTCTCACTTTTCTTCATTAGCATTGCTTCTTTGACCAAAACCAGCATTCTTGTTCTACAGTTGTTCTGCATTAATAGAAATATGCATTTCCAAGTCATTGAATAAGGGTATTATTTGCATATAAATTTTTGTGCACCTTCTGATGTACATCTTATTGTTTATGTTCCAAAATGATGTAAAACAACTATGTTTTGTGCTTATCATTAATGAAGAGTTATTTAGATTTTTTAGGTTGTGTTACAGGATTAGCTTGATAGCTAGTCTATATAAAATGCCCACAACCATGAGAATACATGTTAGTCGGCAGAAATGCCCACCAGGAATAAAGTAAATGTCCACTAAGCATGAGAAAATGCCCACATAGCGTGAATAAAATGTACCCACAACCTATTACATAAGAATGCACATATTCTATAGTGGATATGCTCACCAGTGTAACTTAGAAGGTTAATTCACTTCTTTTTTTTTTAACAGAAACAGGGGATTTTATATATATATAAGGCTATGCACAGCCATTCATTACAAAATTTGAGCCAAGATTCTGCTTCAAAGAGGGGAAAAATGTAGAATTTACAAGAATTTTGACTCTTAGAGTCTTTGCTTCTAGCCTTCCTGGGTTTTCTATTCATTTTACTGGGATATACCCTTACAAACTGTTTACATAGTAATAGGCAAAAAAAAATTCAGAAAGAGGAATTCAAATGAAACCTGTGGAGAGAGCATTTTCCAAAATTTCTATGAAGAGGAGTTATCTGTAATTCGGCTACAGAAAAGATGCAGCCTCCAGCATTCCTTAGTTGACGGATGGCGCTTCCTGAACATGACTGAACTGGGTTTTGCTGATGAAAACAAAGATGTCTTCTTTGATGTTGTCCACCTTCCCCATAATTTCAATGGTGTTCCTATCAATATCGTCCAGACGAGACTCTACACAAGAGAGGCGAGAGTGTATGTACTTGAATTCCATATTCTGCTCTTTGTTTTGGTCCACAATGGAACATACAGCCGAATACGTCCTGCTCAAATACACCTTAATCTCCGAGGTAAGCTGGCTGAGTGTGGCAATGGCTTGCCAAATCCTGTCCATATTGCTGAGATGCGAACTGCTATGGCGAGGGTTGTCTTTGAAATGCCGAGGGTCGAAAGCTGAGACCGAGCGGCTCAGCTGCTTGAGCTCAGGACCGAGGGAGAAAGAGTTTGGCTGCTACATGCCTCGAAACGAAGCCCTAAAACCTCCCTGCTGCATTAAATGCTTGAGCATGGGAGCGTTAAAGCCCATGGTGAAGGCACATGGGCGAAGTCATGCCATCTGGAGAGGAGCACAGGCAGGTGAGGCCGGGTGCCCACGACGTGGAGAATGCCCCCAAAAGACCATAAAGTTTGGGTTATAACTCATTGGCTAATCCTCTTAAGGGATGAACTTATATTTTAAAACTTGGTTTTGCAATAAATGACCTTTTTCCAATGTAGCTCCAATGTTAGCGAGCCTGTCAGCTGTGGTATTAAGGCTTCTGAGGATGTGGAAAAAAAGTGTGTCAGTGGGAAGTGGAAGAAGCTCGATTCTTTTTTGGAAGTTTTGGCTCTTAGATCTTCCCGTAGAGCCATTCCTCATAGCCTGGATTACATGTCTGGAATCTCCAATTACCTGTAACTTTTCCATGTTTAAGGAGGAGGCTAACTCAAGTGAATGATACATCGCCAACCATTCTGCTTCGTTATTAGTTCTTGTGCCTAATCCCCAAGAGAAGTCAGCAACTTTTCTTCCTCCGGGATCAAAAATAATCCCCCCCGCACCTGCCTCCCCTGGGTTTCCTTTGGAAGCCCCATCAAAAAAGATTGTATATCTTTCTTGGCTTTTCCACCATTTGTTGAAGGTCTGTGTGTCTTTTCTTATCTCCCATTCATGTAGGATTAGTGACCTTTTGGACTGAAGAGAACTCTCTTTAATAAAAGTTTGGCACCACTGAAATTTGTGCCAGCTTAAAGCTTCTTGTTCCTGGATTGCTATCCCCTTGGCTCTCAGAGATTCTGAGGTCAGAGATATTATTTTGTTGGCTATCCTGTTTTCTGTCTTCCTTTTTCCTTCAAAAACTCGTTGATTCCTTTCCAACCATAGTTGCCAACATATGTTCATCGGGAGAAGTTTTAGAATTCTAGATAATGTTGGATTGTTTTTTCTTGCTCCTTGAAGACCGTTGGCCCACTTTTCTATCATTTGCTGAGGTTGCTTGGGGATTGAGATGACATTTGAAAGAGGACCAAGAACCAAGTTCCAGACTTGTTTGGCATAACTGCATTCAAGAAATAAGTGCTGAGAACTTTCTTCTGCGTTTTGACATAAATGACATCTTGAAGGTCCTTCGATTCCACGGAGCTTTAGATTGTCTGCAGTCAGCTATTTTCTATGTGCCAATATCCAATAGAAATAATTGATTTTTGGGATGCTTTCAGAGTTCCAAAACTTTCTGCCAAATTTTTTGGGCTGAAGGACGGATTGAAGTGAGGAGATCGTATCCAGCTTTGACTGTGTATCTTCCAGCTTTCCCCCATCCTCTAACATCCTTGGTCCTGGTGCTTAATGGAACTTTCCCACGCAATAGCTGGAGGTAAAATTTGTAACTCTCAACAAGATTATCCGGTGGCTCCAAAGCTTTCCAATCCTTCCACCTCCCTGTAGACGTCCAAGTTGCCATGTCTGCCAATTTCTGTATTCCTAACTCCTGAAGCCAAATCTTAACATTTTGAATTTCATAGATTTCTCCTAAGGGGAATTCTCCATTGATGTTGTCTTTCCATATGTTGATTTTATTTCCATTACCAGGGATCCAATACAGATTATCTTTTATTAGTCCAGTTGAAGAGTGTATTAGCCTCCATATTGCTGTTCCATTTTTCTTTTTCAAATTATTCAGACATCTTTGCCTTGATCCCCTAATGTACTTTTTCCTGATGGCCTCCTTCCACCATTCTTTTTTACCTGTTATCATTCTCCAAACTAGTTTGGCCCCCAAGTCCTTGCTCATTGTTGTTGGGTCCCGTATTCCCAGACCCCCTCTTTGGCGTTTTTCCTTGACTATTTTCCAATTGACTAGATGAAATTTCTTGCCCTGAGTTTTCCCTCCTTGCCAAAGGAACCTTCTGATTTCCAAATAGATGGAATTAGTAACAGAGGTTGGAGCCAATAGAATAGCGCCAATGAAAATTGGGATAGAGGAAAGTATGGCTTTGATTAAAATGACTTTACTTGACAAATTTAGCCAGCGGGTCCCCCAGGAGCTTATTTTGCTTTTGATTTTTTCGAGGATGGGGAGCTAAGAGGATGAGGTTTCTTTTTTGTGGGAGATTGGAATACCCAAATACTTAAAGGAGGTCCAGTCAAAGCAAGGTTTGCAATCCAAGATGTTGTCTAAATTTCTGATTTGGAGGTTGTTGCAGTTCCAGCTATAGATGTTGCATTTTTGACTATTTGTTTTACCCCCGGACACCCCCAGGAAGAGGGATAGGATGAGTTTAAATATGGAAGCAATTATAGGGGAGGCACTGCCAAGAAAAATGGTATCATCTGCAAACTAAGCATGATTTATTGGGGGGACAGCTTTGGCAATTTCTATTCCAGGGAGTGATCCAATGTCTTGAAGACTGTTTAGTTTTCTACTAAGTGAGTCTTCCATGATAACAAAAAGGAAAGGAGAGAGGGGACATCCTTGCCTCAGTCCACAGGACATGCGAAGAAAGGATGAGGGTCTGCCATTAACAAGGGGGGCAAACCAAGGTGAACCGATGCAAGCTTTAATCCAGCTTATGAACTCTCGCTCAAAGCCAAATTTTTCCATGACTGTGAAAAGAAACTCATGTCTAACTCTGTCAAAAGAATTTGCCATATCAAGTTTAATGGCCATACCTGAATCTTTCCTTTGTATGCTTGAATGAATGGCATCTTGTACTAGAAGGATGTTGTCATAGATTTGGCGACCAGCAATGAAACCTCCTTGATTTGGGGAGATGATTCTAGTAAGATGACCCTTGATTCTATTTGCAATGACTTTTGTGAGGATTTTGTAGGAGGAATTACAGAGAGAGATGGGCCGATATCTTCCTATAGTAAGTGGATTTTTTTCCTTGGGGATTAATGCAATGAAAGAGGTGTTGGTAGCTCCCCCAATTCTTTCTCTTTTCCTGGTCCAATTTAGCATTCTGATGAGGTCTTTTTTTAACCAGTGCCAACACTTCCTGTAGAAATTTATTGTAAAGCCATCCGGGCTGGGGGCTTTATCCGGATGAAGAGACCAGATTGCCTTTTTAACTTCACTTTCAGAGATACGCTCCATTAATCTTTTGTTGTTAGCCTCAGATATGAGATTGGGAATTTCCTTACTCATTTGATCCATGTCTTCTTTGAGAACCATGTCATTGTTGCTATAGAGTTTTTCAAAATGGGCTTTGGCTTCTTTTAAAATAAGATCTTGTCCTTCAATTTTCATTCCATTCTCCTCTATAAGGCTCTCAATGTTGTTCTTTCTGTATCTCTCCTTACATTGAGCATGAAAAAATTTGGTGTTTTTGTCTCCTGCTTTTAACTAGAGACTTCTAGATTTTAATCTCCATTCTTCCTCTTCCTTTCTGGCTGCTTTCTAGATTTTTTCTTCAAGATCTTTTTCATCCCTGAGCATGTCTTCAGTAACTGAATTTTGCTCCATTTTGAATTGATGCCTTTCTAAGTCCTTTTGTAAGTTTTCATGTTCCTCTCCAGGTTTTATGTAATTCTGTTTGACCCAGTTTTTTAACATGCTTTTCACCAACTTTAGATTTGATTCCCAGATGTAACCCGGGGATCCGAGGATGAATTGCCTCCACACAGCTATCACCTCTTCGATACAGCTCTCATTTTCGAGCCAAGCGGGATTGAATCTAAAAGGAAGGGGACCTAGATTTCCGGGGGAGGAAAAAAATAAAGATATGGGTCTGTGATCGGAGGCTGCAGATGCAAGAATATTTGAATTTGGGAGCTTAGAGCCAGAGAGGAAACATGAACTAATTAAAAACCTGTCAAGTCTGGCTGCTATGTGGTTTGGTCCTATTCTTTTGTTGTTCCACGTAAAGGTGCCTTGCTTGGGTTTGATGTCGATAAGGTTCCAAGCAGTCATCATGTCTTCCATTGTTTCTCCATAAGGGTCTCTGACTTTGGATCCTCCTTTTCTCTTGGCCGCTGAAATAGTGGCATTGAAATATCCCTCTAGAATGTAGGGGAGATCAGCAAAACTGTGATTTAAACCTGTTAGCTGATCCTAGAAGGACTCCTTCTGTCCATAGACGGTGGGACCATATATGTTTCCAACCCAAAATTTCTTGTTATTTGATATTTCTTCAAGTTCAATAAAAATCCAATGGCGATTTGAAAAAGAAGCTTTACTTCTATACATACCCTTGTCCCACCAGGAGATGAGTCCTCCAGAAGCTCCTGAGGCGCTCACAGCATTCCCTTCCCCGCTGGGCCAAATTTGTTTCATGAGATTGATACTGTCCTCCTCTTGCATTTTAGTCTCCTGGATCAGAAGGATTGATAATTTTTCCATTCTTTTATTCTTTTTATTGCTTCTGCTTTTTGCTGTCCGCCTAATCCTCTGCAATTCCAGGAGACTATTTTCATTATTTCTTTGATGGTTGAGGACCTACTTTGTCCTTTCTTTCCTCTTGGGGTCCTTGCTGCTGCTTCCCATTAGAGATTATTCTTACATGCTGATCCAGGCTAGTTTGCTTACCCGCCGCCTTTTCTCTAGCTGCTTCTTGTTCTCTTATTGTCTTGTTGAATCTTCTTCCTCTTTTTACCATAGGTTCCTGCTCCTCATCTTTGCTATCTGATGTTTCTTCTTGGAAAATTTTCGCTTTTGCTTGTGTTATTGATCCTCCTGAGTTTAATGATGATTCTATTTCCATTGCTGTGTGCTGTTGCACAGGAATGATAGGTTCCTCCCTTCTGGAGTTGGCTTGTTCCTCATTTTCTTGCTGCTCCTCTGTTTGCTTCTCTTTCTCCTGCTCCTCGCTGCCTTCTTCTATAGATAGGACTTGAAATTTATTTGTGATTTCTGTACTTTTCACTGGATTTTTGAAGGCTGCATTTACATTGGATTTTCCCCCTCTTTTCCTTGTGATTTCATTCCATTCCCCTCCTTGGGTTTCCTCATCTTCTGGAGTTTTCCTTTTTGGGCATAACCTAGCAAAATGGCCATATTCATGGCAAGCCTTGCATTTGAATGGTATTTTTTCATAGTCAACTGTTTTTCTATGACTCCATCCGTCCATTGACAAGTCTATTGCTTCTGGTAACCCCTTTTCTAGATCTACTTCAACACATATTCTTGCGCATGAAAACATTGGGGGTTTTGGCTCCGATTTGTCTATGTATTTCCCCAGTGAGTTCCCGATGGCTCGAAGGTCTTCATCGTTCCAGTAATGCAAAGGAAGATGGGGCAGTTTAACCCAGACTGGAACTGCTAATGGAATGTCTTTCTCCGAGTCAAAGGAAAGTTCCCATTTGTTGAGATACATTCCTCTTGGCCCCATGAAGTAGGGGCCATTCCTGAAAATTAGATCTCGGTCCTCCTTTTTTTCAAAATAGAAAACAAAAAACCCCTTACTGCAGAAAATTTGTTGTACTTCCCCTTGGGTTAAGGGATGCCAATTTTTGTTAAGCCGTGTTTCTATTGAGCGAGGCGATAGCCATAGTCCTGTAAAATGACTGACTAAACCCTTTTCAGCTAACGCCACGGCCTTGCATTTTGAAGCTGTTGATGTCATATTGACTTCTGGAACCTCAGTTTTTTTCACAAACTTGGAGTCATTCGAGGCAGACGATTTTAGGTTAACTGGTTGAGAAGCAACCAATGATCTGAAGTGATCTGAGATGGGGGCCCGAGCTCCATCTGAAGCATCATGCCCCGGATCCAGGGGCGGATCCATGTCGAAAGCACAGTGAAACTAGGCCTACTTTCAGAAACCGTAGCCGCTTCTACAGTCTTCTTCTATCCTTATATTGGTACTTAGATGTGATTATAAGTGATGTTCTATTACAATGACTATTGTATTGAAATATGCCTATGCATTTAGTTCAAACATTAGTTTACCATTATTTGTTAAAAATATCAATATTTTGACATCCATAATGATTTTGAGTAGTGCATGTTCACTTCTTATAACTCTATTCAAATTAAATTTTGGGCCCATAACCCAGAGGTTTGAGGATTGGAATCCACAGGTTTGAGGATTGGAACCCACAGGTAGAATTGGGTCTCCATCCAGTACAAGATTCGGTCTTCATCACATATCTTGGTGTATATGGCCTTTATGGTGGTGTATATGGCTGTCCAAGGTGTGTATGATCTCCAAACTCTATGAATTGATTCATATAGTCTCCAAAATTTATGAATTGTTGTGTATAGGCTTACGTCAATTGAATTTCTTGGTAGTTGGGTTTTCAAATCTTTGGTGAATTCAAACAAGGATTAACCATCACACCGAGCATATTGCCGATGCATATGTGGATTATATGGCATTGGGAATTGAATTCTTTACCACAACAAATAGAGTCATTGACTGGAGTGGGTAAGGGATTGATTGTTGCATGGTGACTGTGGTGACTTATGGGATTTAAATTTCCATCTAATTAGAGTCACATAGAGCATGGATTGAAATTTCCAATTAATTCATACAATAGTGAATCGATCATGTTACTGAAAATTGAAAATGTTACCGTGCTTGGGATAGGGATTGGGAGATTGAATTCTGGAAAAGCAAGTGCGTTAAAAAAAGAGACTCGAGAAATAATAAAAATTGATATTTATGCAGTGAATTTTTTCTATTGCATCAACTTGTTTTTTGTGATAAATTTTTCCAAGGAAACCCCTATGGTATCCTCCCCTCTTCCCCATAACCATTTGAAGGGCGGCTTGATTTCCAGTGGTAATAGCAGCTGGTAACCCTGATGGACTCGACCGGATTTGACCTTGTGACATATGGTCTCCCTGTTGACAACATGCCTTGGGTGGATGGTTCAGTTGATCGAGCTAACCCATGGAGCTGATAAATACACACACACACACAACACACTTTATTGATGTCCCCAAATCACTGGCCCCTAAAAAATTTGGGGGTGTGCTCTCACCTTTCCCAACACCCCTTTCCTCCCTCCCTACCCTTCTTGTTCCCTTGTTCTGAAAACTCATGCAAATTAGGTACTAGTATGCAAGACTGCGATAGCTTGGAATCAGAAGTGCTTCTTCTCATGCTATTTGAAATATTTAATCAAGATTCACTGCCCATGATGACTCTTAAAGCCTATTTATATGCATTAGGTCATATTTAAGTTGCAATGCTACAACCTATAATTACATAATTACAATAAAAATTCAAACAACCTTCATAATAATGATGAAAAGATGATATGTTTTTGCTTGTCTCTTCTTTGAAATTTTATCTACCATTTGTTTTAGTTTTCTTTCCACAATGTTGCATAACAAGCTTCGTGTCTTTCACAATTTCTTGTTTCAATTTCACTGAAACTGGCTTTTGATGTTAGGCTAAAGTTGTGTATACCACTTAGTAAGAATTTATTTGCATAGAGGATATGAAAGATGCTATCAGTATGTCAAATCAATGAAAGGATGTGGACCTCCTATTATTGAACAAATGATAAAGAAACTCAATTCTTCAATTTCATTGATGTCATGTATGCAGCAACTTAGAGGGTAAGTTCCTTGGATCAATTTATTTTCTGATTTGCATATTTTTAGTGTATGCCTTTACTGTTGGTGATATCATAAGGGTGAAATTGGCAAAGAGAGAAATAATTCCTTGAACATGCCCCAAGGCTCCTTGGATGTATGGGATATTTTTCTGTTCCACAAATTCTGTTATCATTCTAAGCTAAGTTTCCAGGATTTGGATCTAGATCTAGATACGATGTGTCATATTTTTGAAAATCCAGGGTCTGGTACCGCAAGGAAATGGCAAGTACAAATAATATATATATATTTTTAATTAAAGCTTTTATTTATTTTATTTTTCAGGTGATTATCCTTGGGAACTTACCCTCATTTCGAGGATGGTACCCAAGGTAAACCCTAGATTTACTTCGATCTGTCATAGAATACAAGATTTTCTGACAGCTTCAAACATCTTTAAATGTCAGCAAGAACCTTGATCTTATAGATCCACTTGGAAGTTATAACTAACTTCCCTTGTCTAAGAATCACTTTCCACATGTCATTATCCATTATCAATTGGATATTCTCTATCATAGTATCTTTCCAAACCTGATGTTTGGATTCCTCCACATAAGTGGATGATCCCGAATCAATGACATGGCTCACATTGGAGCACCCTTGAAGCCTCTCAATAAGATTCTCAATGAGATCAACTGAATGAAATGTTTCATAGAATCCCATATCTTGAGTCACTGGAAGATTCCTTTGTCTCCTCCCTCTGCTCATCTGATAAAGATGACTCATGTACTGGTGCTTCTTGCACTTCCATATCTATAACACCGGGAGGTCACATATGTTACTTCTTTTCTGCAATCCCACTCTGATAGGGATTGAAGAGCACAATTGGATCCCTTCTTATCTTACCATTTGCTCCATTCTAGTAAGGAACAAGTCATAAAAAAACAAATTCCTAGAAAATTCTAATGCTCACACTTGGGAGGATGAATATCTAGAGTAATTGATCCTGCATTCTATGGAGCCTCTTACTCCCTCTAGAATTGTGCATTTAAATCTGTGCATAAACAGGATCTCCAAACTCCTTTTATTTATTTGAAGTTAAATTCAGTTTGATAGTCAACAATAATCAATATCAAATTCATATAATGACATAGTCTTAGCATCCATCCATATACTAGATGAGTATCCAGATGCCATCAAGATCATATCACTCATATATATGCAACATGTCATAAAAATATGTTTCGTCATGACAATACAAACAAGTTGAGCTAGAAAGTCCTCCCTCTTCATATTTTCCCTTATGCAGAAGTCACAGTTTGTTGTGATCCTCATGCAGTACCATACATTCATCAGCACAATCTAGGTTAGATCATAATCCTAGATATGAGAAATTTAACACATCAAGTCATGATATTTTCATGCATGGATGAACTCTAAACTTCCTTCCACTTGCATATTCAAATCTCATTGATCAATAAATCAAAAGACTCCTTTCATAGTAAAATGGTCAAGCTAGAAAGTACCATGATCATGCGAACCCATGATTACTAAAGATCAAGTCAATATCTAAATGCATAAAGAGTTATATTGGCTCCTTACTCACCTCAAAAATGCGTACTTGAGATAAACCTTCTAGGAATGCTAGTCATACTTGACATACATCTTTTAAAGGAGCAAGTTCAAAGCCTACTAATTCCATCACCTCTTTTCTGATGTCATATGGATTAGCAACACCACAGCCACATCTTTTATTTCCAGCCAAATAATACTTGTATGTGGCCATTCAACTTTGATTCCTCTTGTGACCAAATATTCAAACCCTTCTTTCCAACTTGGTGAACTCTTGCCAAGAACCTTTTGAAGTCAAGTTGGTTAGTACTCAAAACATTCCCTTAGGATCTATGTAGACTTTGATAGGATTCAAAATCAGAGTTAACTACAACCCCTAAGCTCTGATACCATGTTAAATTTTGGGTTAGGTTAGGGTTTGATGCAGAAAATTCAATATTTTATATACTTTAATGCAAAAATAAATGTAACAAACTAGTACTAAAGCATAATAGTATAGTTGTAACTAAACAAGATGAATTTAAAACATAATTTTCATCTCTTTCAAATTTAACACTCCCAAAGAGGTCCTTGTGTTAAAGTTGAAATCTTCAAAAACATGTAATCAACAATAGTAGTAAACAAAATTCTAATAGTAGTAAGGTATCAAATCTGAGAACTTACCTAGGATTGAAGACCTTGCTTTGTATAGTCAGAAAAAAACTAACTTTCAGAACAGATTGTGACTCTCAGAGGCAAGTTGGTCAATAGGAACAATCTGACCCTTACTAGAGGGTTAGGAAAAATCTGAGAGTTGGATTTAAAAGGTTGTAGGGTAACCAAGACAGTCAAATACATAGACCAAGTTGGCAGTTCTCAAGCAAGGTCTGGTCACAACAAATCATACCATAAGCAAGGCTCAGTGCAATAGATCTGATCACACTTTAAGCCTCAACATAATAGATCTAGGCACAACAAGTCTCATCATAATATATCTGGGAACAACAAGTCTCAACATAATAGATCCAGGCACAACAAGTCTCAACATAATACATTAGAAATTATAATTTTATTATAATTTCGAAGTTCATCCAAAAGAGCCTTCCTCACAGCCTCAATTCCAACCAATTCAATAACCTCGATCAAGTGATTACTTGTTTTCCTAGTAGCATCCACATCTCCATGGCACATAAAATCTAACATATTGACACCTTCTGTATCTAGCATCCATTATGTCTCAGGATTAAATCCATCATTCTCATCAAATTTGTTGATTTTTCCAGACTTGATAAAAATTTTATTAATATCTGGAATTCCCCCAAGAGACATTTCTGTAAGCATGTTCCTTTCAATTTTCTTTAAAAATACATCATCTTCAGAATTTTGTTCTTGTGAATCCCCTTTAGCACCCTCTTCATTCATAATGCATATACGTAGAATAAGTTTTTCTGCATTATCGTCATTAAAAATGCATGTCAAATCATCATCAAACTCAAGGTTGATCTTTTCTGCAATGTCTTCCATACTCAGCTTTTTATCAACCATCATCTCTCTATTCAATACCACATATATTTAACATCTTCCTCTATGATATTACTCATTGGATCCGGATCATACCACACTTCAGTTTCCTCTGTAACACTTCACAAGGTTGTGTACTCTAAAGCACATTGCACATTCTTTGCCCTTTCCTTTGTCTTGTTGACCTCAAGTTTTAGATACACAGACAATGATGGCGTTTTTATTTTCTTTGCCACATTTATGATTTCCCTCAACCTGGGGACACCAAGAGTAACATTCTTAGCACTGGCACTAGCATAATGGAAAGTATTCAGTGTCATTTGAGTGGCTGGTTCAGAAGTATTATACACCAACTATGACAAGGACCATAGGGGCGAGACATATTGCAACTTGTAATAAAGAAACCAGAACTAAAGTGCACACCCAAACCTGTGAAAATTCCCAATTCCCACCAGACTCCTTAAGCGGAAATCCCCCCTGAGAATGATGCTCGACTTCTAAAGGTATCTATAAAATTCTGATAGACCAAGGTGACTCAGCAAACAACATTCCAAGTCCAAATGAAGACCAATTCAGGACAAAGATTTGGCATACCTCTAATGTGATTACAACTTGAACATGTGCCCCCACTGGAGGAACAATAAACGTTGATATTCTCTTCCAAGACTGCATCTAACATAACATTCACTTCACCATAGAATTGCTTAAACCAACCAAGATCCTCCACCACTACCAACAAGAGTTTACTTGGGATATCCCACCTTCACTGCAAAGCCGACATACTTTAAAGAGCCCGTTATTATGATGGTTAAGCAGGTAACGAGAGGACTGAGGGAAAGAGGGAGATTGAATTCTCCCTCGCGCGAGCCTTTAGTAAAGAGAGGACTTGCATGTATCTCTTGACTACAAAGACACCGAGTGTTATTGCCATTCATTAATGCTAATTTCATATAATGAGAGTGGGTCTTAATCATACCATTTCCCGTCATAATATAACTGGGGGATCCAAAACCTGATAGGAGGGTCCCCATTTTTAACCAGACCCCCTTATTGAGATTCATTATTGCATTCACTCTCTGATCTACAATACCATTATGACTTAGATGACTATGGAAGAATTTAGTATCTATCCCCTTCAAAATTGCTACAGCTCTTTGAAACTTTTGATGGAAGAGGGTCTCCTTAAAATTCTCTTGCATTTTCTGAATAACAAAGAGTGAATCCTCTAGAATTATGGATTCCTTGACTTGGATAGTCTTCAAAACAACTATCCTTAATTATAATGCATATAGTTCTGCTTGATTCTTCATGGAAATTCCAATCCCTCATGAAAAACTTACTTCAAAATTTCTTTTGGGGTTAATGAGAACCCTTCCTGCTCCTGCCACCCTTTAGACATACCTATATTAGACAGATCTTGATAGTTCCATTTATCAGAGATTGTTTCACACCAAGGGAAAAAGATGGATAATGCAGAGGACACTCCAAACCTTAGAGAATTCAGAGTTATAAAAACAACCAAGAACATGCAGAAGACCAGTTATGTTGTCAAATTGTTTACACATTCCCAATTGAGATAGAGATATAGCATTAAAGATCTTCGATTAATCGTCAAAATGTGGAAAACACATGATAGTACAACTAACAAGGATTATGAGATTGAGAAATATTGAATTGCAAAGTTCTGAGAACTATAAGGCAGAATCCTATTCGCCAGGGGAGCAAAGATCTATGAGCTATAACAAGATGAATGCACAAATATTTATACAGGTGCACCTAGACATGGTTACAGAGAGGGGTTGATATTCAATAACTATCTTTTGCTTTGGTTCACCTTCTTGGTTGCAAGGGTACACAGTTCCAAAAGGTGCATGTGTGGGGCACCCTCCACATTCCTGATTGTAGGGTGTGCAGTTGCACAGAATGCTAAAGAGTGTATATATGGGGCTGGAACTTGGCACCTAGGCAATGTAACTATCTTTGCATGGTGTTGTTGTCACCAAAATATGCAGAGGTTTTGGGAGGTCCCCAGGGGGGCATCCCCTTGGGCCCTATGACGAGCACTACATGCCTCAGTCTTGGGTTGCAAGGGTTGGTAGAAAATGTACAGCTAGTGATGCAGTTGACTAAGAACCTCTAGAAAAGCCAAGGATGATATTGTAGTGCATTTCCAATTCACTAGTAAGTTTTTTTTGTTTTAGAATTTGGGCTTTTAAAAAAGATCTCATTTCTTCTTGTTTCTTTTAGTGGGATTACTCTAGTGGATCCCCAACATGGGGGTGCCCAAGTTAATTTGGATTTGATTGGGGGTGTTACTTCTTTGCTTCCAAATTGCTGAGCCTCCTTTGACATTCTTAGCTGGTTGGTCTATGCATCTCTTCTTGCTTCCTTGGAAGTATTTTTTATGTAAAACTTTCTTCCACCAATCCATATGCCTTGTAATGAGTTGCCACATTATCTTTGCTCCCATAGTAATTATTTTTTCTCCCGTAGTAATGCTCATAAGCAATGGATCCCAAATCCCTATACCTCCATTGTCCTTAGGTGCCCTAACCATGTTCCATAATCCATTTAATTAGGTGGAATTTCTTATTATTGATTTTTGCACATCAAAACCAAAGAGTATCTTCAGAACATAGATTAGGACAGTATGGTACTTGTCTCCGGCTGTCTTTGACCTTACGAAAAAAATAGCACCCACCTTCATTGTGTTGGCTATCATCCAATCAAAGACTCCAATTTTTCCATTTGAAATTTTGCATTCCACCAAGTGAGCAAGATTTTGAGTTCCCCTTGCACTCAAAGGCCTAGAGTATGTCATTTCATCCAAATTTCAAGCTCGGGTTCTTGGGACAACCTACTTGTATTGAGCCATACCAATTTGTCAACCATATTCAATGCATTAAATTTGGATTGGTCACCTGGTTCTATCAAGATAGTTTAAACCATAAGAGATAGGGTGGTTAGAGGATTTTTCATTAAACCCAAGATGATATAGTCCCACTTATTTAATGTTGTTCATATTTACATGGTTGAAATTCTCTTTTCTGGAATCTAGACAAACTTCAAAACATTCTTCAACCCATGCCCCAAAATATCTTTACTTCCAGTTTCCATTACTCAGCTCAAGCATACCTTTAACTTCAGTAAAAACAGCAAGGTCCCCATCTTGGAACATCAGCTTTTCATCGTCAACACAGGATACAAGATCAAGAATGTCATTGCTAATAGATGCAACTGTACTAGTGTGGGTCTCTTCATCATATACAGTGAACTCATGTCCAAATTCACAAAAAACATGTATATCTAGGTAGTCCATGAACATCTGACTCAATGAAAGCTATTGGTGGTTTGTGCTTATGAACTAAAGCTCGTAACCTTTATTGAAGACCATCCCACCTTGAAAATAATTGGAAATGTTCTTAGAGAGACCATTCCTACTAGGAAAAGTCGTACTATAAATACCATCTTACCTTGAAGACAAGGGGCAATGCTCTTAGTATATATATAATGATTTGTAAAGCACCTCGTACCCACCATTATTATGACTATATGATATTGTTGCTATTAATTCAACTTTTATTATTTCAACTCGAGGTCAGCGATCATAACAAAAAAGTATTTAGTATTTGTAATAAATTGTCCACAAATAATCATGAACCAAACCCAGGGCTTTTCCGTTTATGTTCATTTATGGTTTTCTAAATAAAAAGGCCAATTAAAAACCGATGTGAGAGATCTTCGTAATTTGATGTAAATATGATCTCTACGCAAAGAGCCTTTAGCGTTCTTCACAAAATATAGAATCAAATGACAAGGAACAAGAGAATGCAAGCGATGAAGCCTGGAATTCGAGCTTTGGTATCCCGCCCATGGACACACAGATGGAAATACACCATTACACATCCACCCATTTACTCGTCTTGGCCAGCATAAACCAGAGATATGTATGGCAAACATGCCCATGAAGGCTCATTGCTCAGGATACTTTTTAATCTGGGAAGAAGGGACTATACCCAATTGGCTTATTCCCATGCGTCGTATCTGGAGAAGCAGGAAGTCACTAGTAGGGTTCTTGAAGTCTTCAAATATTTCCCTAGGGTCGAGCCTCCCAAGGTATGTTGTTTGCTTTATTCCCATTTCATTGGGTATAGGGTGTTGAATTTGCTTGAGATCTTTTACTTAATTAGTTCCAATGAATGAAGTTTTCGTTCGTCATGGCTTTGGCAATGCGGGTCAAGGTTTAGGGTTTGATGTAAGGGTTTGGGAGCAAGCTTTATCTCAAGGTTTCACGGTTCACCCCTAACATCCAATATCTTCAAATCCTGTTTGGTTTGAGGGATATTCTCTCTAAGGTTCTCGTAGGGAAACCTTCACTTTTGGGATATGATATTGAGAAGAGGCTGAAACCCAGGTACGTGGAAACTACTTTTCTCTAGCTTGGAGATTAAATTTCATATCATGAATGGGGTGTAGTTGGCATTCATTATTGAAATGTCTTGAAAGTATGCTCACCCAATTTTGTTTGAAGAAGAGATTATGCTGAAGGAAACAGGAAAACATGACAAGACAGATCAAAAGGCATGAATTTTGCTTAGAAAAGATGGATCTGTAAAAAAATGCGTTGTAGTGCCAGTTGAGCAGCTTATTCTAAAATTTGGAAGCAACAGAAAGTTATCAGGGGCCACTAAAGTCATCCAAGTTTCAGACAATGCACTCCATGAATGGATAAAACCTAATAGTTCCTAAAATGTTTACCAGCACAAAATATTTTTTTTTGGGTTTCCTTGAGTGATGGCATTTTAGAGAAAGTGATGAGCTTTTGTTAGCTTATTATTGAGAGATTTTTGATACAAGAACTAGATGCAGAGAATCTCCTAAAGAAGCCAAAACCAACAGAGGTATATTTCATTGAAAAACAACTTTCCTTGGCTTTCCTTGTGAGCAATGACAATTTTGACCAAGTAAAGAATTTCAATGTTTCTGACATGAAGAATTTTCTGACCTATATATGGTAGCTTTGATGTTACTTTGGATGAAATAGAATCTGGGAAAGCAGACCTTTCAACAGAGTTGCAAGAATCTTATCTACAATGGCAAAGAAGTTTTTTTATTTCAAACTTGATGAGACTTTGAGTAGTGTTGTTTTTCCCCTCAACATATGGGGAGACCTTTCTTCACCTATCTAGATTCTACAGAGAAGGGAAAGAAGAATTCTGGAAAAATGTCCTCTCACTAATTAGAAACAATATTCTCACTCCCCTTCAGGAAAAAAATTCAATCTGAAAAAGATGCAATGGAAAAAGATTCAAGAGCAACAATTCAAAAATTATTGGGAAAACTTTCTGATTGAAACAAAGGAAAAATTATCCCAAAGAAGTGCACTTGGAAGGCTTATGCATATTGAAAGTTGCATCTTAATTCCAAAGTTATCTTATGGTCTTGGAAGAATTGGGGCATGAAAAGGTAATTTTTGGTTTTGGGAAATTCAAAATGAAGTTCATAGGTACAGTTGATAATTTCGAATGAAGAAGAAGAGCCTAGTATACAATGGATGATTATAGAGTTGGCACCAAAGAAAAAATACTTAGATGAGTTAAATTCCAACTCCATGAATTGGTTTATACCTCCTACTCAGACTCATTTGAATTAGTATGTTATGATGCTGATATAGAAAGTGAAAATCGTTGCATTTTTTAGATCTGGCAATTTTTTGGTTTTAGTCAATGACAAAGTATTTTATAGGTTGAACTTGTACATCTCCCCAAAGATAGGACCATTTCTACATGGGTGCAATCCTATTCAAACATTTAATAGGGGTTTTTATTTGGTAGCCTTTGATGAATGTACCATATTACTAGCTTTATAGGTTCTAACATTATAGGTTTGATAAATCATTTTGGAATATAGATTGGACAGGTGTGGAAATCATGCTCAAATTGTTTCCTGGAAGAAGAAATATAAAATGGATTTAGTGTGTTCCAAGGCATGCTGAATTGATTTTAGTTGATGACATAGACAGGGTCAGGGTGATATAACTTCTTCATTAGCCATTGGTGAAGCCTAAGCATATCACTCTCTCATCAAACTTTGTAATTCCTTGCGTTTCAAGAGATGCTTCCTTTCTCTTTTTTTTCAACAATCTGTGGATTTTTCATATGACAAAGAAGAACGTGTTTCATCTTCTGCTCAAGAAAGTAAGGCTGCATCAAAATTGAGCTCAAAGTTTGCAAGTTAGGTGCTTCCATGTCTTTCTTGTAGCACATTTTGTTGGATATAGATTTCGAAGATTCCCATGATTTATAGGTGAACCTTATATATTATGGTTGGCAAATTCCCTTTGTTGTATACTCCAATGTTGTGCCTGGAAATTTTTCTTGTAATACATTGCATCTCGCTTTGGCCACAAAAGTTTTGGAGTTTCAAGAATTAGCAAATCAGAAGTTAAGTTCATAAAGAGATTGCAAACATGCCATGGACCAACACTCTTAGAAGACTTGTGCTACCTTCGACTACATCTATCACATATTTTATAAGTTTGCAGTTAGTATGGCACTTTGTATAGAAAGTATCAGGGATCTTAACCTCCATGTTTTACTAAAGTTAAGAGTCACTGTTGGAGAAGACCTTGAGAAAAGAACATGTAAAGAATACTTGAAGAATATTATTGGGTGGTTAGAGAAAGAAAAAGGAAATGATTTTTCAAATCTCAGGATTCAATTCCATGTTCAAATGTCTGAAAGCTGAGACTCAAACAATATAGAATCTAGATTTCTCATTCCCTCTCCATCAAAAAAAGCCTATGGGTGGTGTTAGGTAGTTCATTACCTTCATACTACAGAAATTATTTTTCTAGAAATGTCTGGCTACATTTTTTTCAAGAAATCCAATGCCCTTTGTTTCTTTAAAATTTTGAAGAAGTATAAATTTTGAGCTGTAGGTAGTTGATGTTAGATAATAATTGGCTTACCTGTAGCAGTGTGCTATTACAAAATTTAAAATTCATCTCAGCAGTGGTGCCACCAACAAAGAAACTCAGTGTTGTGCAGCAAAATTGGATTATATATAGCAATGTGCTGCTGCAAAATTCAAAATTCATCTCAATAGCAGTACCACCAACAGAAAAACTTGTAAAATTAGTCACAACAGATCTAATGAACAAGTAAATCAATCACAACAGATGAACATAGAAAATATGGTGTAAAACTGGGCAAAACATGCAGCAGTGCTCAATATAACAATAAGGGTGAATAATTACAATACAATCGTCTAACACAGTGAATGAGAAATTCGAATTGACTAAGTAGGCCATTCAAATCACTGAATGGAGTAGCTTGACTCCAACTAGGAGTCCTCATCATCAATCAGTGGTGGTCATCAATGCACAAGAACCAGTCATCCAGGTGTCAATCTGAGTCTAACTAAGTGTAACATGTGTAACTGAAGTGTGTAGCTCTGATATAGGGAAGGAGACTCATTGGAGGGTCCATGGGAGGCTTAACTGAAGTCAGAACAAGTCATCTAGTCAATCTGGAGGTCCAACAGAGTGAAACAGTCAGTCGGGAGTGAAACTAGCCTCAAATCAGGGAGAATCGGAGCTAACTGAGTGTAAATTGAGGTGGTAGGTGAAGAAGTGCGCCCTTCTCTGGCAGTAGGTGAGAAGAGGGCACCTTCATGACTAGAAGGGATAAAGAACTGATGTAAGAAGCTCTCGGGTGCTAGAATGAAGTGGATAAGGTGTTGGAGGCATCAACCTGGTGACTGGGATGCATGCAAACCCTAATTGCATGCAAGGTCCTAAAAATGATGATGTGGATATCCGAACACCCCCCCTCAAGTTAGACTATGATGTGCAAAAAAAAAAAATGTAGGGCCCTCGTAACTAAGACCAAAGGTCACCCCAATACAATAATAATATAAACTAAGAACAGACAATAAACCGAGGAAATGGGGAAAACCTCATGGGAAAAATACCCCCCCTCAAACTAGACTGTAGCACACCAAAAGATTTAACTGCTCCAAAATCAAGTAGATATGTCTAGAGGTATCTTACTCTTGGGAGTAAATGGATCATGCTCCAAAAACATGTGCTTGAATTCTCCATCAGTGGATGCAAGCGAATGTGGAGACTTTATGAACTTGCTCTTCATACCGAAAATGGTGAGAACAAATCTGAAAATATGAGGATGATCCTAGAACCTGTGATTCGAACCAAGTGAGGTAGGAATAGCTCCAATCGGATCAAATAGATCTTGAAACTTGAACTTCTTATCAATAGAAGTTAAATCAACTCCAAAATTAGATGAATGGTTTCTTGAGATCTCCTTTGAACCAACAAGGGTGAGATCAAAACCAAAATCAGCAAAAGGTGCATGAGAATTGAACTCAAGCGAATGGTAGTGCTCTTCATCTTCATTAAAACTCTAAGAAAATTTGCAAATGATAGAAAATAAGTTTATAGAAGGCATGCAATCAAAGAGGACGAATTCTTCACCTCCAAAATCAGATTTTACCTCCAAAACATCAAGTAGATCATTATTCTACATGCCGGCAAACTCATGTGAAAGAGAGGATTCAAGAACCTCTTCGGAATCTAGAGTATGAGCTGGTTTATCTTGCTCAGAATTCGAAATAGAAGACTTTGAGATAATGAGTGTTGAATCTATAGTTTCTTCTTCATTTTGAACAATGGATGAGGCCAAGACATAATTGGAGAGAGCACATAAGGAGATCTCATTGGGCTTGTTCTCCAAAAATCTAGCATGATCCTCTTCTTCCTACTTTCCAAATTATCTATCAAGTTGGACCCATAGATCACTTGGATTTTCAGCAGTATTACTGAGGGAGCGCATACAAGGAGACATAGCAAGACATATTGTCCCAAAAGCTCTGTCATAATCATTAAGCCAATCATTCTCCTCTTCATCGGAATCAAAAACTCTTGTATTACCAATGCACATATCAAAAATACATTGTCTCTTCAAGAATGCAATCATCTTTGGTTTCCATTCATCATAGTTGAATGGAGTAAGAATATTTTGTGAAGAAGAAGTCTCCATCTCTGCATTAGTGAATGCAAATGGAGGAAGTAAGAAACCTGCAAATCACACAAAAACAAACACTATGTTTTCATCCTTGCATGCATGTGAGCGAATGCACATGAGATTTTGCATGCCGCTGCTGAAATATATTGGTGAGCAATTCACTCAATCTTCATGTAGAACACCTGTAGAAAAGAGATCGTGTCCCTGCAATGGCTCTGATGCCATGTAAAATTAGTCATAGCAGATCTAATGAACAAGAGTAATTATGATTAAGCAAGAAAATAGAAGAAGAGTGAATAATACAGTATAATGAGCAACAGAATAATATGGTATAGTAGAACTCGGATAGAAGCAATAATACTTCACACACACTAGTTAATTAATCACAATATGGACAAATAAATAGTACAATGGTAGAGAGGATTCGAATTCCTAAGGTGGCAATTTGAATTAGCCTCTCAGAGTGATCATAAGATCAATAGAGTGTCATCGGAGCACAACTAGGTGTTCTCATGATCATCAGAGCACAACTGGAAGTCTTCATCATCATCACTGGAGTCATCAATGGTCAAGTAACTGTCAACCATCAGTCAAACTGAGTCTGGTAGGTGTAACTAAGTGTAACTGACTGTAACTAAGTGTAACTGAGTGTAACTGAGTGTAACTAAGTGTAACTGAGTATAAACTGAAGACAACTGGACTGGTAGGTGAAGAAGGGCGAGTTGCTTCCTAAAATCAAGGAAGAAGGGTGCATTAAGCAACTGGAGGGCTAAAACTGAATGGTGAGAAGCTCTTGGGGGCTGGCTAACTGAGGGCTAGGTGCTGGACTGATGACTGGGATGCATGCAAAACGCATGCAAACCCTAAAAGTGCATGCATGACTGAAAATGTAAATGATCAAAATACTGGTGGGACTAGGATGGAGTATAGGAATATCCTAACACCCCCCCTTAATCCATCCTTGGCCCTGGTAACTAAGACCAAAGGTCACCCAATACAATGAATAATAACAGTCAATAAACCAAGGAAGTGGGGAAAATTTCATGGGAAGCATACCCCCTCCTCAAAAACAAACTGTAAGGCACACACAAAAATAAATGCTCCTAACTCAAGCATGTGTGATGCTTGGTCATATGTCTGGGGGTATCTTCTTCTTGGAAGAAGTGGATCATGCTCAAAAAACATGTGCTTGTACTTGCTCTTCAGATCAAATGTGATGAGAACAAAGCCAAAAGTATGAGGATGATCCTTGAACCTGTGATTCAAGTTAGCTGAGGTAGGATCAAAATCATGAATTTGCAGATAGTCTTTTGTCTTCTCCTTCGAACCATCATGGGTGAGATTATGTAAAAAAGAACCATCAAATAACAATTGCTTGAAATCCAAATCAGAGTTAAGACTTGAAGAATAGTTTCTTGAGATCTCCTTTGAACCAGCAGGGGTGAGATCAAAACTATCATATGCATGAGAAATAATCCCAAGCGAATGGAAATGGTTTCTTGAGATCTCCTTTGAACCATAAGAGATGAGATCAAAACCAATGGATGCATGAGAAATTATCTCAAGCGGGTGGCAATGGCCATATTCTTCAATAACCTTCTGAAAGCATGTGCTAATGATCATATAGTAGTAAATAAGAGGTGATTTCTTGAGAGGAGCGAATGCATTACCTCCAATAGCTGATTTTACCTCTGAAATAATCATGTGATCATGATGCAAACCAACAAACTCTGGTGCAAGAGAGGATTTAGGACCTTCTGCAATATCTAGAGTGTGAGCTGGCACAGAAAGAGAAGAAATTTAGAGCATGAGTGGAGAATCTGCAAGTTCTTTGTCAACAACTTCAATATGAGTTGATACTGGTTCATGACCTGAGAGACCATCAAGGGGAGTGAATGCATCACTTTGCTTGCTTCCAAATGGGTTTGTACCAATCCCTTCATTCTGTCTGCAAAATATTACATCCAGGTGAGCCCATAGCTCTTTTGGTGATGAAAAATCAGGGAGGTTATATAACATCCATTCATCCATAGCATCAATCATTGATCCAAAGGCTCTGTCACCTTTATTTAACCAATCAATCTTCTCTTCAAAAGATTCAAACTCTCTTTCAAAACAACAGCCAAAGAGATCATGGCTCTTCAAGTATGCTATCATTTTCGGTTTCCATTCGTCATAGTTGAGTGGAGAAAGAGGAGGGATTTATTTTGAATTCATTGAAGTTGTAGAAGACCTGCAAAAACAATAGAGAATATCTGCAACTGCTACTGCTGCAAAAATGCAAAAACTGCTGCACTCGAAATCTGGGTAATAACCTGCAAAAAATTCTCAAGAATGGAGATAAGCAATACTCTCAACACGCTCTGATACCATGTAAAATTAGTCACGGTAGATCTAATGAACAAGTAAATCAATCACAACAGTTGAACATAGAAAATATGGTGTAAAACTGTGCAAAACATGCAGCAGTGCTCAATATCCCAATAATGGTGAATAATTATAATACAATCATCTAACACAGTGAGTGAGCAATTCGAATTGACTAAGTAGGCCATTCGAATCACTGAATGGAGTAGCTCGACTCCAACTAGGAGTCCTCATCATCAATCAGTGGTGGTCATCAATGCACAAGAACTAGTCATCCAAGCGTCAATCTAAGTCTAGCTGAGTGTAACATGTGTAACTGAAGTGTGTAGCACTGATATAGGGAAGGAGACTCAGTGGAGGGTGCATGGGAGGATTAAATGAAGTCAAAACAAGTCATCTAGTCAATCTGGAGTTCCTACAGAGTGAAACAGTCAGTTGGGAGTAAAACTAGCCTCAAATCAGGGAGAATCAGAGCTAACTGAGTGTAAACTGAGGTGGTAGGTGAAGAAGTGCGCCCTTCTCTGGCAGTAGGTGAGAAGAGGGCGCCCTCATGACTAGAAGGGATAAAGAACTAATGTAAGAAGCTCCCGGGTGCTAGAATGAAGTGGATAAGGTGATGGAGGCATCAACCTAGCGACTGGGATGCATGCAAAATGCATGCAAACCCTAATTGCATGCAAGGTCCTGAAAATGATGATGTGGATATCCGAACAAAAATCACCTTGGGATTTGTGCACAATGTTAGATAAGATAAAATCATTTTATGAATTCCCAACAAATGACCACAAAAGTAGGTCAATGGGAATATGCGGTACCATGATAACAATACAAAGTGGGAGCATAAAAGTAGCTCTTATAAAAAGCTAAAAGCATAACTCAACCATAATATTTTTGATAAATTATCTTGGAAATGGTTTTGGAAGTAGTTTCTCAAGAAGGAAAATGAAGCCATATCCCTTGTTGTACTCTGACTATACATGAGTTCATTAAGACCTCTCTCAAAGGGATGAGAAAATAAGTCAATACCTTAATATGTAATGAAAAATAATACTCCAGTACGACAGTAGCAATTTACCAACAATGTTGTCCTTGAGACTTTTAGCACATGAATCACATGTCTCAGCTGTTAAAGTCGTAAGTACAGAAATCCTTTGTGACTACAAGCCAACAGAGTACAGACTATCAATCCTAAGAGGCAGGAGTTTCCTTGAGTTTCTGAGGTGGTCCTCATAGATCTTTTAATTTTGAAATATAGTTATTCTTAAATACCTCTAGCAACAGGGGTCCTATCATTATCATGGATTCCACTTCATTTTTGTGATGCATGTGGGCCCCTTAAGAGGGACCTAGGTGGAGAATATCTGGATGTAGGTGGCCATATCACCTCCCTTTTTTATGGGACATATAATTCCTTTTCTGTGGAATGATGTTGATCTTTGGTAGTACAGTGTGCAGTTCTCAAACCTTCAACCTAATTCACCCATGTGTAGGATCCCACACACTGTGGTGGATCAGGCTCATTTATGACAAAGGTGGAATCTAGTAGCAATAAAGGTGGCTCATTTATGATTTGATTTTGAATGCACTATACCATGTTTTGATAAACTGTCATTATTTTGATTTCAAGTCAAATAGTTCAGTGGAATGTGATAAATGTGATATCCAAGTCGTGGCTTTGTTTTTGTCTCATAGACTTAACTAGCTTGCAACTTATAATATTTTTTACAGATGTTAGGTCAAGAAGCAAAGATTTTATATTATAATTTATTTTTATCATTTTGAGTTGTAATGTTATTTTCATTTTTATTCTTCCCCAAATATTACAGTATTTTTACTATGTTTTTACTGTGTTGTCCATTTAGGGAGTGACATTGAACCTATATGATGAAATGACAAATGGCAATGAAGAGAAACATGAACTACTACAAGAAATAATTATTAACACAAAAATCAGTGAGGGTTGTCTAACTCTATCACGTGATCTTGAGATGATGGAGTCCAAGTCCCTTGAAGATATCTATAAGGTGACACTGCTCTAGACAATTTTTAGATTCTCTTTTTATGTTATCTATGTTTGTGATGTTCTAAACTTGCTAGGCATACCAGAAGGACACCATGAACTTATGGTTAGTAGATTATTTCATTTAATAAAAATTAAAACCAACAGTGTTTTATTTTATTAACAATAGAACTTTTTTATGGCCTTGTTTGCCAACTTATGGCTTACTAAACTCGTTTTTGATATTTTCAAAATTGTATTATCTGGTCCTTCATGAAAGAGGCTATACTTGTTGATGCCTTGATTATTCTTGGATTTTTAATGTCAATAAATTTATTCTTTTAAATAAATGTGACCCAAGGTTTTTGATTTTCCTTTTTTCCATTTCATAGTGGTTAGAATTTATATGCATCATAACTTCATCCTCAACATTTGTGAACTTGATTCTAGGAACTCTCCATGTATGTTCCATAGGCTTCTTTGTTCCATGCTTTCAACTTCTATTACGCAAATTGCAACATTTTATACATCTTGTACTTCTCAATGACTTTCTCTAGTTCAGTTCACCAATCTTCTAGCATCTTGTTGAATTTCAGCAATCCAACAAATTCACTAAACACGTCTATGTTCACCAAACAAGTGTACGTTCAGAGTCAACATTTTCATTTAATAACATTTTCTATTAAGGGCAGAGATACCTCCTTCACCTTGAATAATGTTTATAGATTTTGTCCAACATAATAAAATAATTTGTCGTCCCTGTCTGAGATTCCTTTAAACTCAGATTCCTTAAAACCTAATAGTCATACAAAATGCAGATTTCAGGTTGCTCTAGCTGAGTTTTACTTTACCAATGCCCTTAATTATTTGAAGGGCCATGCATATTCCTATTTGAATGGCTGTAGCTTTTTTTTCTTCTTGCTTTGTTTGGTCCCACCCAAATTTGTCAAACTCAGACTAGGTGAAGACTTGGCAAGTTTTCCTTGCTCTTGCATCATTTTCAACACGGTGCTCCAACAACATGACATCTAATGTCAATGCCTAATGTCACCTTCCGTAGACAAAAGAGCCAAAGAATATGGTAGTGTTAGTTGGTGGTTTTCGGATGGTTGCATTGAAACTTCATAGGTTATTGTAGCAAATAGGATGTGGCTTTCTTACTAAATTTTTTTCATAAAGAAGGGTCAAATTGAGTTGATTTTGTGTTTTATAGGAACATGACAAATGAAGAAATGTTTTTACACATGGTCAATTTCTACTATAGGGTACTTCACACAATGATTTATTGAAGAACCCTCAATGATCTCATATGCTCTAGGTTGTTGACAAACCCACATTTATTGGGCTACGTTAGATAATCCAATATGATAGTGTGTTTATGTTAGACTTGGATAACCAAGGGTCTATTTGGAAACATTGGAAATGGTCTTCCCAAAGGTCATTTATGGACTTAAAATGGTCTTAACTATTTCCATGCAACTGCACACTTTTCCTGCACCA
This sequence comes from Larix kaempferi, assembly GCA_027924585.1. NCBI lineage: Eukaryota > Viridiplantae > Streptophyta > Pinopsida > Pinales > Pinaceae > Larix > Larix kaempferi. Next base: position 61,742,811 of record BSBM01000370.1, on the reverse strand, counting down.
CTTCTGTCACGTGTCATATTATGTCATGCCTATGCACTATGCTATTCTTGACATGTCTTTCCACTCTCATAAACTTTCCTGTTTCCCGTGATTTGCTGTTGGAAATTTCTAAAATGTGTAAGTTCTGCATATGTAATAAGTTTTGTATTCAACTATCCTAGCTTCCTACAACTAGTCATGGGTTAAACTTGTCATGACTCATACTACTTGAGGAGACCTGCACATGATGAAATTAACCATTTTCTCAGCAAATATTATGAAAAACTAATTTATTTTTGTATAGCACTGTCTGCATGAGCCTGCACAGTGCAGACTCCATGTCCCCTTGCAAACCTTCAACAACTTGGAGAACTTAGGTCAAACCATCACCAACCATTACACAAGAAATTATGTTTTGTTGTTGCACTGATTCTGCTGGACATGGTCACTAGATTGGTTCCTATCACTATCCATGTTGTCCTCTGTGTTGTCGGGGGGTCGTTCTTTCTAGCTTGACTTCTCTTCTTGCATGGCCTTGTTCCAATGCTCATCTTCATAAGCTTCTTCGAAGTTCCTGGGCTCAATTTTTGACAACAAAGCCACATCTCTCTTTGATGTTTGTCTCAATTGCATTCCTTCTTCTAAATTTTCAATGATAAGGTCCTCCAGATGATCTCTTTGCACTGTTTTGAGTGAAGGCTTGTCAGCTCATGAGTTCTTACAATTTGAAGTAGATACTTGTTTTTCTTCTCCTTATTCTTCTAGTTGTTGTTCCTTTTCAGCTATTATTTTTTCATCTTGGTCTTCTTCCGATGTTTCACCATCTGTTTCTTCATCTTCATGACATGACAATTTGTGCGACAATTTCTCATATACTCTAACATCCATGCTTTCAACTATTCTTTTTAGACGTTGGTTGTAACATTCATAGGCTCTTCTTTATGTTGAATATCCCAAAAAAAATCCTTCATCCATTCTGGTTTGAAATTTGCCTAGGTTCTCATTATTTATTTTGATGTAACACTTACTTCCAAAGATTTTAAGATGTCTGACAGAGGATGATATACCTGTCCACAACTCATAAGGTGTCTATCACTGTTAATTCTTAATTGAGCTCTGTTTAGAATGTACACGGTTGTGGCCACTGCCTCTTTCCAAAACAATTCCGCTACCTTTCCTTCTAAGAGCATTGTTCTTGCTGCTTCTTGGACTGTTCTGTCTTTTCTTTCTGTAATGCCATTCTGCTGTGGGGTTTTGGTTGTACAATATTGTCGTTTGATACCATTCTCTTCACATAAATTTTTTACTTCATTTAGGTTGAATTCCCCACCATTATCTAACCTAAGACACTTCATCTTAAGGCCACTTTCATTCTCAACTTTTTTCATGAACTTGATTGAGAGATGAAAACCATGGTTAATATGCTCTAAAAGATATAGATTGAATAACATGTTATATATAGAGATTTACTGATATTACAACTTTAGGAAAAAAAATGGTCGAAGCAAATAGTATATGTGATATCATATTTTTCTTCACTTTATATATAATCACCATGATGTCTATTTTTCCTTGCCTCTATGTCTTGTTCTATTGTGATATGAAAATTTATGGTGTACATGTGTGTGTGTGTGTGAGTGTGTGCACGGTTGTGGATACACTTTATATGTGTGGTTACTATCTGTTGATGAGGTGATGTTTATATTCATGGTTGGAAAACTCGTGAGAATGCATAAATTATCACACTAATATTTGCAATATAACACAAAATATGCATATTATGTAATGAAATTAATACTAATGTTTTAAATTGATTATTTCTTGTTGTTTGCAGAAAAATGGTGAAGATGACTCCTTAGATGATCTGAATTATGTTGTCACCAATGTACCAGAGAAAGATATTGCTGATAATGATGCAAATGGATCAAATAAAAATGATGATGAATATGATGTTGGGATAGGTGAGGATGAGGATGAGGATGCTGATGATAATGGTGGTGATGATGATGATGATGGTAGCCATTGATGCTACTATTGAGATTGTGGATGTTTATTGCTTTCTCCATGCTACTAGACACATATTCTTATTTTTGTGATGATCCAAGTTCATATTAAACTCTTGGTCATTTTGATTTGTATGGTGGATTTATGTTGACATATAAACTTTGATTATCCTTGATCATTTTAACATTTCTAGATATGGATATTAAAAATATATATTTCTTGTGATATTGGTATTTTCACTATATATATCGTTCACTTGTTCTTTTAACCTTAATATGATGATCTATATGATAGGTTATTGATGTGATGATGTTTTATAATTTCACTTCTTTTGACGAAAGATAATGGTGATGTTATCATTATTATATTGTAAATTTATCTATATTGGAAATTGTCGATGAGATTTTCATGGAAAATTATTATATATGATGATGTTACTACTTTGGATAAATGTTGTCTGTTGGTGTTAAATTTTCTTGACAAATGTTATGCAATTAATTTCAATAATGGTATCTACAATTAATTTGAATGTTTCCTTATGTTATTTCAGAACCATGAAGTAAATGATATATGAGAACTATTGAAATTAATGATATAATTATACTAAATATATTAGCACACAATTGGATATAGTTGTAGGTGTTAAATAGCAAGCTTAATGTGGTGCTAATAATGAAGCTAAAATATGAGCTAAAATGGAAGCCCACTATGTCATAGATCTAGAAGCAACATTGGATGCAATACCTAGCGCTAAGTTGGAAGTCAATTCTAATGCTAAAGTAGAAGCCAAACCCGAAGCTAAACTAGTGGCCAACAAAGAAGCAAAATTAGATGCTTAATGGGAAGCTAAATGTGGTGTTCATGAGGAATCAAAACAAGAAGAAATGCAAGGAGCTAAACGGGAAGCAAAATGTGGCACTAGTGTGGGAGTAAAAATGGAAGCTAAATTGGTAGAAAAACATGGTGCTAATGTTGACATAAATAGAGATGCAAAAATAGGCATTAAAAATGATGCAACACTTGATGCTAATGAGGAATCCAAACATGGCATTGATATGGTAGCAAAATAAGATGTTACTTTGGATGCAAAACATGGCACTACATAGGAAGCAAAATATGGTGCAACAATAGAAGAAAAAATTGGCACCATTTTGGTAGCAAAACACGATGCAAAAAGTGAAGCGAAATTTGGTGCATATTGGAAGTAAAAAGTGGTGCAAAATGGGATGCTAAAGTGGTAGCACATATGTATGCAATATTGGATGCTAATTTGGATGCAAATATGGTGTGAATGTAGATGCAAACATAAATGCTAACATGGCGCTTTTAAGGATGCAAATAGGGCACTAAAGGGGACGTCATTTAGGAAGTAAAAGAGGATGATCTCTAGGAATCAAAATAGGATGTTATTTAGGAAGCAAACCTCGACATCGTTTATGAAGAAAAATTGGATGCTATTCTGGAAGCTAAAAAATGGGCACTATTTTAGACATCAGAAAGGATGCTATTTAGGAAGCAAAAAATGACGCTATTTTAGACTCTTTATGTTTTGTCCATGACGCGTCCCATTTAGCGTCTACTTTGACAAATCAATGAAAAAAAAAATTACACTAAAAAGGGATGCTAAATGGGACGTTAATTCCAGGATTTGTTGTAGTGATAAAATGGTACCCCCCATGTTCGACTCTAGCTCATTTATTCACATGGATAGGGTTCGTACCTTGGGATGTTTTGGATGAAGACCTTGGGACTCTAATAGCAATTCCATCTTTATGTTATTACCCAAGTTGCACAAGACTGAGCCTCACTCATATTTGGCTCTTGATGAGACATAGATCTAGCTTGTTGTTATGGCTATGATCTCTTGTTTTTGGACATGGATCCACGCTTGTATTTCAGTGGCCATGCTATATACATCTCCCAGTTATGTATTGGAGATTATGTTCTATCATACTGAACATCTATTTGATGTCAAGATTGTAATTTCCCGTTGACCTTGGTTTTTGTTTTCAAGTACTTTTGTGACTTCATCCTGTGGTTTCTTACTCCTCCTCTGACTTGGATTGTAATGTATTTTGGCCATCGTTTCCCTCTGACCTCACACATTAGGGGGCATCTGTTATAGGTCAAATATGCACTTCTTCGTCTGTGATCACATTGCCCTATCAATCACACAAAAGGACACTATGGATGGAAGAGCTAGATTAACCTTAGATGACTTGAGTGCTGAAATTCCACATCTTCAGCTAAAACACCCTATTTTTCTACATATTTCATGAAAAAGCCGCGACTCTTGGTATTGATATCTAGTGGGTCATCTGTGGGTTCTAATGCTGATAACCCATGCACATCAGTTAAACTATATGCACGTGTTTCTAAGAGAGTTACCAGTGGACCATGCGCAGGTTTCCTAGTATCATACTCATAGACATCTTAAGATGAAATTGAAAAATATATTAAGAATATGAATTGGATTAGTTGAGTTTGGTATTGTAACTCTCCCAACTTCCCAATTCAACTGCCTCACGAATCTAACTTCCTGCCTTGGCCATAAATACAAGGGGAAACCATGAGGAAGGGGCCAATGGAGAAGAGAGCTATTGTTATGCTGAAGGAATTTCTAGTCAAGAGAGGAGCATGAGCCCAGAACTTGGTTGCAGAAGTGCTTGGAACAAGATCAGGTATATCAGTTGTATTTTGTTGCATTTCTTTGACAATAAAGATCGAGATACCATTCCTGTCCCAATAGATTGTTATTTCTATTGAATTTTGATTATAATTAATGTTTTATTGTTGTCAATATCATTATATGTTTATAGTCATAACATTTTGAGGAAGGTCTGTGTATTTTGCAGGTACATTTCTTTGGAGATTGAGAGAAAGCTAGGACCAGCCGCCATAAATAAGGTACTATTTCCTAAACCCTAATCTCATTTTGTTTACAATAATGAATGTAATATCTTATGTATCTATCTGTCAGCCCCATGTACGTTGATAGCATCCATACCCTGCTATAGGGTATAATCCTTAACAACAGCCGCTATGCTCATTTGTGCCAAGCTGAATACAAAAAGAAGTCTAAAGGGCCTATTTATCATAAGCATGAGGGAAAGAATCCAAAACATCAAAAAACCTAACCCTAGAAGATGAACCGTCATAAAGTTTGTGGCCCCAGGGTAGTTAGTTGAATAGTCAAGTTCTTGGGGACATAAATTTTGCATACAATCTCTATTTGGGGCGCTCGGTAACCCATTGGAAAGGTATATCCTAGATTTACACCTTTTGACTAGGACCAAATGTGTGTCATTGGCAACCATTTGGACCCCCAAATCACCAAAAAACGTCGTTTAGGGCCTCAAAACGGCCCCGGAAGTTTGGGACCTGAAAAACCGTAGAAAAATTACTAAAAAATTGCCAAAATGGGAAACTATTTTGAGCTAGTGGAATAGGTGGGTGGCCACTGATATCCATCTGTATCAGCAACCACTGTAGATAAATGGGCGGATACCAGAAGTGTAGTTTCCACAATAGTGGCGGAAACTGGAAAATATATGGTGGAAGAGGATATGGTGGTATGGGGTGGAGGAGGGCGTCGTGGACGATGAACCCCTACCGGTTGTACAATAGGGGGTATCGACCCAAAAGGGCTAGGGGGGATGTGGAGGGATGGTGAATGGGAGGGAGGTCCTAGATTGAGGGAGGTCCTGGATTGAGGGAGGAGGATGGATAGAAGGGAGGTTGTGTACGAAGGGGGGAAGCTGGATGGAAGGGGGTCGTGGACGAATGGGGGAGTATGGATAGATGGGGGGGAGTCGATGAATGGGGGAGGACTGATGGAAGGGGGAGTATGGACGGAGAGGGAGGCTCGATGGAAGGGATGGGGTGGACGGAGGGAGGGTTCTGGATGGAAGCGAGGCGGGAAACTCATGGGAGAGGGTGGAAAAATGGGACTAAATGGGGGACGGGGAAATGTGCCGCTTGTAGTTGTTGGTTTCCCCTGCATACATATTTCTAATATCATAGTTTAGTAAACAAAAATCAAATTAAACCATACTAAGTTGTAACAATTCAAATTAAAAGCATGCTTTTAACTACACATTGTATCTGTGTATATGGTGATCTACCAATCCCTGGCGGAGATGGATGATCATCGTAGTCTATGCATAGCTGTGGACACCAAAATGCATGCATGTTATGAACATATTAAACAAGTAATTATTTAGGCAATCAAAATATTCAAAAATATTGTACGAACTATCATCGTGTATGTCATAAATATAAAACATAAATAATATAAATGCCATAATTAATAACAATATTGTGTGAGGTATTGAAAATACCTCTGTGTGAGGTGCCGCAATTTCAGTTGTAGTTTCCATTTCTACATCCAAGTTGGGAGATCCTACATTCTCCCATGATGGCGTCTCAGCTCTAAATAACTATACATTGAAATAATAGTTTAAGTCAAACACAAATACTTTAAAATTACTTTACAAATTATCAAGTGATGATTGAAAACACATTAAAAAAAGTGCTTACCTACTCCATATAGTAGCCCTCGATCGGGCCAGGGAAAGTGTGCTCGCAATGGGGACAAAGATGTGGCATTTTCCCCATCAAACTAGAAGGCCCAACATGGCTACCACCAGTCACAGGTCTATCTTGACTCTGTCGTCAAGGCCCTGCACCTGAGTCTCTATCATGGTTAACCTGTCTCTCCACTGTAGTCGCTACTACAAAGGAGGTGTGTCTAAGGAGTCCACGTGCAACACTCCTCATTGCCCCCTCGATCTAATCAAGTTTGTGGGGTAACTAAGGTGGTTGGGGAGATGGGTTGGGATCGTTCCCAGGAGCTGGTGGCCCTCTCAGTGGGTTCCTCCTGGCAGTAGGTTGATCTTGGGCAGAGCCACACCTAACACCCTGGAACTCGATTATCTCAAAATAGTTGACATGTAAACGAAGCGCAAACTCAGCCCATAGTTGTCGAAGGAAGTACTGTGGAACCTCCCTATTATTGCAGGGAGGTTTATCGTAAACCATGAACCACCTATGCATCCAATTATCCCTCCATGGTTGGAAATGACACCAATCCATGCAGACACGTGGCTTTCTAATTTTCGGTGGTTGTTGTGTTCTTGGATCGGTCAACATACTGTATAATTGTGCCTTTTTAATATTCAAATCTTTTATTTCCTCTTTAGAAATGCCTATGGAATAATACTCCCGCATCCTAGCTATATATGCAGTCATGTCAGTCAATTGGCGATGTGCATGGATGAGGGAGTTAATTGAGCTCTCAATTGAGGTGGCAAGGGACACTCAAGATGGCTCCCCTGTGTTTCTTAGTTCTCGAGTGTGCACTCTCATTTCATTTACATAATGGTTCAAGTCATCTTGGTCAAAATTTTGTTGGGCTTTTGATTTTCTTGGGCATTTTGATTTTGTTGAGGGTTTTCATTGGTTCCAAGATTTGTGTTTTCTTGTGTTCCTGTAATACCCCAATTTTGACCCTTAGGAAATATTGGCTCTAATGTAAATATTGTAAATACGCGATGTATGTTTCCCTAGCGTGGAGCTCAAGGCCAAGGCCCCGCTAGTTTATGCTCGGACTTTATTTAATTTAGACACGCTTGATATTTTGTTACCCACGTGCTATTAAGCCATGGGATATTGTAAATTGATGTAAATATTTAATGTTGAAATAAAATACCAAAAACTGGCTATGGAGGCAACGAATGAGAAGGGGCCACGTGTATCCACTAGGGAGTGGTGAGGGGGTTATGGGACTAAACCCTAGGATGCCATTTGTCATTATGAGAACCCATTGACTTCCCTAGGTGACATTAATGCCTGTTGTAAGAAGGTGGTTGAGATTTTCAGCCCATGGCTTCAATGGAGCATGGGCAGCCTTGAAATTCGTATGGGTGGGCATGGGCTCTGATTGCTTGGGCAAGAAGTCACTCAACCTGATGGGAGGTTGCTTGATTCTCACCCCATTCCATTGTGAAACTATCTAGCATCATTTCCATCCAAAAACGTGTGCCAGCAGTGAGGAAAAACCAGAAATCGCGACCTTGAGAGAACCCAGTTTTTGAAAGACCAAAAACGTCCAGATTTGGCATGGGACAAGGAAATCCAATGGGGAATCCATTAGCATGAACCTTGGGGCGAATTTGGGAGCATTAGCTACCCCGAAATCAATGAGAGAACCCAGTTTTTGCAGCTCAGAAGATGAGTGACGGATTTGAGTATTTGGTGAGCAGAATGGTGAGAAATCAAGTGGGGATTGACTATGCAGAGGTTGGGTGTGCTTGATAAACCCTGTGAAGGCTAGGATCTCAAGGGACAGCAGCTGGACCTTTCTATGCCCATCCTGAAGAGCACTGGAGGGAAGAGTTGCCTGAGGGACTGTGTAACAGAGAAGGGGATCTTCCTTGTGTTGGATGTGGTAGGTAATGTGGGTGCCTGACTGTTGAGCCCACTTGAGATGCCTGTAGCTCTGTGGATGAGCTCGCTGGCTTAGCACTACCCTCCTCTATCTGTTTGGATGCTTGACTGAAGCCATGGCTATGAATGAACCCAGCTAGTCCTCCTTAGTGGATACACAGCCCAGCTCGGGGGTGATCTCTCAGCGGAAGGAATATAGGCTGGATAGAGATCTACGGTTGGGAGGAACGTTGCCTTCACGTAGCCAGTTGTTGGACGTCAAATTCCCAAGATAAGTGTTCTGTGGATTCAAATTATTTGCATTCTGTGTGCTGCTACACATTCAATCTGGAGGATTAATTATTCCTGTTAAATAAATGAAATGCATCATGTTTTATGCAATGTGATATTTAATGACTGATTACATGTATGACGGATATGGGTATGATGAACACGTGAAGAAATTGTGTGCATATGTGAAGTTTAAATTCCGCTGTGTAGTTATTGGATTTATGTCTGCACCCATAAGTTGTTAAATTGCATGCGTTATGGGTCTCAGTATTGGGACTAAGCCTTTACGGAAGCCCTGTGTTGTTAACGTTTCCTTCCTTGCATTGGATGATGGAAGGGGGTGTTACAGTTCCACCGAACTCCATGTTAACATTTTGTTCATTCATTGTATAGGTTTACACTCTACAAATGAAAAATTCTCTATTATTTTACTAATTTGGGAATTATTAAAAATTTAGTAAACAAACAAAAATCAATAAAATGACAAAAAAATGAATAAAATGACATAAAAAATGGATCTTACCTATCCAATGCACTTGATAATCACTTGGTGGGTGGATTGAGAGAGTTTTTGAGTGGAAATGGTGAAAATGGTGGTAAGTAGCTCTGCGCACGTGATGGGTGAGTGAGGCTCGGCCACAATGGAAGGAAATAGAATGCCTTTGCCCTATTTTTTTTTTAAATTATCTTAACAGGGGCGCGTACGTGCTTTTGAGAGCGTACACGCTAGAAATGCGCACGTGCAGCATCGCACGTGCCTCGGTTCGGTACCGAACCTAATGGCTTGTGCGCGCTTCCTTAGGTCATGGATAATTTTAGGGGCGAAATTTAGCCCATGGGCTATTTTTCCATGTTTTTCTCCAAAAAAAGATTCACCAATTTGCATTTTTTGAAGCTCCGTTTCGCCCAATTTTGATATAAACTATATAAAATCCTTAGAAATTGAAATAATTTTAGAAAAATATCACCAAATATTTTATAGTTGACATTTTAAGAATTGGTAAGATTCGCCAAGATTTATACACTTTTTAATAAGTATGGGTCCTTAAAATTATCCCTGCCTTAGGTGCGTGCATGCGTTTGGTTTTTCCCCGCTAGCACGGTGTTGCTGCAATGCTTTTGGGGAGCATATTTGTGCGCCCTCCCTTCCACTTGAACCCATGGGAATCTAATGCTTTTGGGGAGCATATTTGTGCGCCCTCCCTTCCACTTGAACCCATGGGAATCTAATAGGCTAGTGGTTGATCCATGGGCTTGGTATTAAAATGGTGACATGAAATTTTAATTCTGCAGAGAGGAGTGGCCTCACAAGAGAACTGATTCAATCATTTCTATACTTATATATATTGTTTAATTATAGAGAGAAGGGGTAGCCTCACAAGAGGACCAACTCCATCTATTACTATTGTATATGGTTTTTCTTGTGTAAAGAGAAGAGAATCTCTTTGGTGAAGAGAACTTGCTGTTACTCCTTATTTATATATATTGTTATCCCTGTGTGAAAAGGATATTGGTCTCTTGGTAGATAACCGGCTCATACTCTTTGATTAAATGGATAATTGTCTTGTGTTAAAAAAAAGAGTGGTCACTTTACAGAGACCCAATTCTTGTTCTACAATTAAATACATTGTTTTTACTGTGGGAAGGATCAATCCCCTTTATGTATTGTTTGTTGCAAGGAAGTAGGGAAAATCATGTATGAATGGTCAACCCCATATGTTATTTGTATAAAAAGCGGCAGACTCTAAAAGAAATGGCACCCCAATTAACATTGTTATTTGCAGAAAGAGGACAGACTCTACAAAGAGAACACATCCCTATTTATACTTATGCTAACAACAAAGCTCGATATGAATGTTGTAGATAATTTTATAGCTCTACCTAAATGTTGGATATTGTTTGTAGAGCGTAGAACCTTATCTGTTAGTTGTGTTATTTGAGTGTGAAAGCTTTGTCCATTTGTTGTATATAATTTTTAGAATGTAGAACTCTATCTAAGTTTTGTTTGTTAAGAATTGAGCTGTATGTTTATCTATATATAATAGAGCTTAAATTGCTTAAGAGCCAAGTTCTATGGTTCTAGTTATTCAAACTCAAAGTCGAGCTTTGTTGTTTAAAGTTGAGATCTATATTTTCTTTGTTGAGATCTAAGCATTGTCGTTTAAAGCCAAGCTATATTTTATTTAAAACTTGGAAAAGCCGAGCTGCATTTATTCAAGCATGTAAGAGTTCTATTATTCATTCACTCTATCGAATACATTCAAACAAATAAATACTGCCTCTACATGCTTCACTCATACAGGCCCATATGCTGGTGTTGATGCTAGAGTTGCCTATAGAATTCAAAAATGAAGGTTGTTAAGAATTTCACTTCCTTATCGGAGTCTTATATGAAGAAGCGGAGGGGACGGACTTGGGACAACTTTCATCTTATAAACTCAACTCATTTACCAAATTCGTAAGAGCCGTTAGAGACTGCTATTCCCACCCACCTCATGAAATTGTTGGACTATTAATTTTGAAATTCTTCCTACGATCTTCTTCCCTGGCGCACGCTATCTTGGACTGTCTACTGTCACCTTTTTAACCACCAGCGCCAGATGCAGATCCTTTTGCGAGTCTACCAACATTAATGATGGTTTGTCTCTCCTCAACATGGATCGGAGAGGGGGGAATTATTCCCCTTCCTTTGACGCAGGTGCAGTGTTCCAAGCCCTAGTCACCTCTATGGTAGTTACCATCCGAAGATAAAAAATATTTGAAGTATCTTGAAAACTACTTCAAATAGGTTAAAGGCACGAGTTAGCCCTTCCGTTGGTTCTAGTGTCATTATGCAAACCTGGAGGACCCAAATGATAATGGGATCCAAGTTTCCATTGGTTAAAGATTGTACAAGCTTGTCAAATTCGTTTCTTTCCCCAAGCTACTCTTTAGAAGTGTATATTTTTTTGGATATTTATGAAGATGTAAAAGGTTGTGGACATCTTTAACCTAAATCCAAATCTAGTAACATTATTATTAGAATATATGTTAAATTTGATGAAAATATCTTAGCCTTTGATCTTAATTCGATGTATGTTCCATCTTTGGTGATTCGGCCACCTTATATTCCCAACTTCTCTAGTAGTGATCCTAGCTTGTTTTCTTTTTTAGATGATGACATTGGGGATGAAAATAAACCTCCACATACTCACATTCCTCTAGTTGGGTCCATCAAACGTGAATCTGCAACAACACCACAACTTCATAGATGCATCCATTCAACACGATAAGCAGCTGGTGATCTTGTTGGTTATCCTACAGATCAATGTCGAACATGTTTATAGTTCTAGTGAGCCTATTCCCTTTTGAATAAGGTTTTAGAGACTCGTGATCTAGACACATTTGTCCAAGCTTCTGGCCGTCAAGATTAGGACATAGTTATGAATTAATAATATCATTCCTTAATGGCGAACAATACTTGGGATCTTGTGCCCCTTCCAAAAGGAAGAAAAATTGTTAGATGTAAGTGGATATATCAAACTAAGTATGCATCAGATACAAGCGTTGAAATAATTAAGGTAAGGTTAACTGCCAAGGATTTTCCAAGTTGAAAGAATTAACTACAATGAAACATTTTCCCCTGTCACCAAAATGAACTCTATCCTCCTTGCTCTCACCCTTTCCCTTCACATAAATGGGAGTTCCATCAAAAGAATGTGAAATCCACCTTCTTGCATGGGGATTTGAAAGAATAAAATTACATTGAAAAACCTCTCAACCAAGTTTAGAATGAATCCAGCCTTGTTTCTTGCCTTAAGAAATCTCTATATGGCCTTAACCAAGCTCCTTGAAATTGGTATGTCAAAATAAATAATGTTATAGGTTAAACTTGCACCTCTCCGTCCGTGATCACCTTGAGCTGTTGATCACACAAAAGGACAACTTGGATGGAGGAGCATGTTGAGCTTAGATGATACTTTGAACTTACTCCATTTCCTAATTTTACTGGAAAAACCCTAAACATATCATTTTGAGATATGAGCACTACTCTACTCAAATACACTAGCACCCATACGCTACTCTAGTGTATAATAGTAGCGCCCATATCCCTCTATATGCTACTCCTTATCAACATAGTAGCGCTCAACATTTAAAACTTGATGAGAGGTAGTTGATAAGCATCATAGTAGCACCCTAAATGCTACTTCACTGAACAAGAGTTGCGTACATCTTAAAAGATGATTAAAAAATAAATTAATTTCTCGAGGAGGGTTAGTTGCTGGTAGTTTCCCAACTTCCCCAACTTCCTCCATAACTATACATCGACCTGAACTACTTCTTTAATCCTATAAATACAAAGAAGATTAAAGAGAAAGGTTAGATAGTGAGATGGATTATTGGAGAAACTTTGAGACATAGAGATCTAAAGAAGAAGCTTGCATTGGAGGAGTTGATGCTGAAGATATCCAAGCCAGAGAAGAGCCAGAGCCCAGAATCAAGTTGCAGGAGCCTGTCATAGAGTCAAGTATACTTGTACATCAATTTACTTTTGACAATAAAGGTTGAAGTGTCTTTATTGTTCCAATTTAAATGTGTTCTGAAATGACATCTTAATTTGGATTTGTTTTGGTCAATATTGAATGTTAAACATTGTTTTTGTTTCTTTCAAGCTTTATATATTGTCCAAGATGCTTTGAGAAAGGTATTGTTATTGCAGGTTTACTGAAAGGAAGGTGGATTTGAAGGTTGAACACAAGATCAAGTAAAGGCTAGGATCAAACTTCGATTGAAAGGTGTGTTCTCAAGATCCCTAACTTATTTCTTTTCATAAATATCTTTGTAATATCATCAATACACTTACCTGTCACCCCACTCCAGTTGATAGCATTAGTTTCCTTGCTATAGGGTAGATTTGCCCGCCAATAGACTGGCGAATCCACTGGGGAAAGTTGAGTTTTAGCTCTAGGAAACCTTGTTCTTGTTTGTCTTCCTAGAATTGTTTTGACTTCTTGGATGTGTTGAGAAACCCTGTAGGCATCCATTGCCTGTTTTTTCTTTGCTTCCATCAATTTTTGGTTTCTTTCAAAGTCAGTTTTTAAGCTTTTGAGATATGAGCGCTACCCTGTTGTACATACAGTAGCACCCATACGCTACTGTGCTATACATACAGTAGCGCCCATCTCTACAGGGGCGCGAGTTTCCCTACTGCACAGTAGGGTACACTTTTTGAAGCTGTTTGTTAGCAATTTGCTTGAGTTTTAGCCATTTTTGTGGTTTGCTGACTTTGCTTTTGGATCTCTTTGACTGTTGTATGAGGTTTTTGACTTTTGTTTAAGTCATAGAACCTTTTCTTTGGGTCTTTTTCCATCTTTTGGATCGCTTGTTTACCTTTGGAACGTTTGGACTGTTTATGACTTTTTTGGAAGACTAGGTTGTGTTTTGAAGTGAGCACTTCCACTTTTTTAGGCCCTGACTGCATGTTGCTAGTTTACAAACCTGCATACTCTTGTATCCTCTGTTTGTGGCAACGTTTGTCTGCTCTTTACTCATGCTATCCTTTGTTTTAGGGTTTGGTCCTTTTTAGAGCCTCTAGGGTGTCTTCCGATTTGGTTGATTTCCAATCTTCTTGGACTTATTGTCTTTTTCTGGTTGCAAGTGCATTTAAACTGCTATAGGATGATCCATTTCTTATTTCTTTGTGTTAGTAAGGTAGTTGGAAGCTTGCTTGTCTACTTTTTGCTTGGCATAGTGGTCTTGCTAGGGCTAGATGCTTTAGGTCAGTCCTTTTGTATCTATCTCCTTTGTTTTCTCCCACTTTGTTTCCAAGTTTTAGAGGCTTTTTATTTGCAAAAAACTTGTGGATCAAGTCTTTTTTGAACTAGAGTCTTGATAGCTATAACCTTAAAAAAAAATTTAGCCATACTTACACACATTGCACATAAGTTTTATTTTGCTCTCCATCTTTATAGTTCTTTTTCGCTTATAGAAAAAGAAAAAAAATTGGTAGTTTAAGTTTAATAAGACTTATTTTTGTTGTTACAAGATAACGTAGGATATTTTGTACAAATGCAAAAAAGAAAACAATTTTTTTTTTTAAGTAGGTTTGCTCAGATTTTCAGTTTTAGAGAGAAGTAAATGAAAAAATGAAAAGAGCTTTGTTGTAGAAAGTTTTGATTTTATGCATTTTGTTTTCTTGTTGCAACCACGCCACACAAAAGCACTACCCTTTTTGAGTAATAACAGCCCTAAAAAATATTTTAATAAAATAAACTAGAAACAATTTTTCTTTTTTAGGGATACACTACACCAACTAGTCTTGGTTAGGATCTTGAGTTTAAATCACCTTAAACCACTCAAGATCACACATTACGCAAAAATCGTAGTAAGACTATCACAGGTAAATCCATTTCACTCAAAACTTGCCTGGGATCTATGCAGTAGGTCATTGCGAGATCAAATTGTTGGGAATACTCCTCCTACTTTCTGTTCGAGCATACGCTAGGATTGGATCGCGTATTGGGGACTCTTTCGAGTTTCGGGCTTAGTTACCCTGCCCACGCTTTCTGATTCGACCGGTGACTGTTCCCCCAGGATTTTTCGGTGTTGTGGTATCCTTAGTATCTGACTCTAGGTTCATACACAGGTGACAACAGAGGGTATATCTGTTGTACCTAAGACAGACGTGGGAGGAAACCCCTTGCAGGTCTTTGGGAGGGCGGTTGGGTGATTCCAGTGCTTGCACCCTTAGTCATTGTATTGTGGACCCCGGGTAACTGTCTTTCTTCCTTCATTGATCTGTTCTGGGCCCTCATCATCCCAGACTCTTCTCCGGAAGGCATCTTTGTTTGCCTGGTTTGTATACTTAGGACTTTTAGTATGCGTGTTGTTTGCCCCCTAGTTGTAGTGGACACTAGGTTCTAGTCTGTTATATTATATTTACAATCACGAAGAATCAAGAAATTCATAGATCGAGAAGGTTTCAAAACCTTCCACCACTTAGAAAAGAACCTTTACAGCCAGCTAGACGACAGCGAGTAAACCCCGGTATTTCTTCAGAAACTACTCCTGCAACAGATTTTCCTGAGGAAATTCTTGCAACAGAAAACCCTGAAATAGAGGTTCCTGAAGAACCACTACCAGGTATCCCAGATCAGCGACACTTTAGTTCAGTTGAGGTGGAAGATCTTACTTCTGCGGAGTATAGTAATCCTTTCAATCCTCCTTTGACTGATACTAGAATTCCGCTTTTGTCACCTATTGGTTTCCAGCAACCGCATTTCAGTGCAGATAATTCCTTGCCCGGACATCTGATGTCTACTCCAGGTGGTGAACAGGGAGTTCCCCAAACTCCCACCTTAGGTATGAACACCAACATGGTAAATCCTTCTTTTACTGCAACACCAAGTCAGGCACAGACAACCTCTGTGTCTACTCCGTCCTTCAGTTTTAATACTGGTACATTAGGTATGCCTAGTTCAACAACGATGGCATCTATCCCTACACCTACTATTGGACCTAGCAGTACAACCAACTTTGCACCACCTTCTGCTTTTCAATCGTTATATCAGATACCTAGTACTTGGATTTCCACACCTGCTGTAGGACCAAGTGCTTCTGCAACCGTGCCGGTCATGAGTACCATGACTGCACCGTCCACATCAGCTTCCACTGGTTTCAATACCTTTGCAGGACCTAACATAAATCAATGTAGTATGCTTGCAGGTAATGTCCCTTTTTCCTTATTCTCAGGGGGAGGGGGTAATATTTTTAACCAGCAATATGGTGGGGCTAGTACCCAGTCACAGTGGACGAACCCACAGAGCACTAATCCACTTTCATATGGGTGGGGAAATTTTAATAACTCTTTCGCACAAAAACAGATGGCAGGGGGCAACCCCTACCAACAAGTAGCTGGGGGCAACCCCTATCAACAGATGGTAGGTGGAAACTCCTATCAGCATATGGCCGGGGGCAACCCTTATCAACAGATGGTTGGGGGCAACCCCTACCAGCAAACGGCTGGGGGAAACCCCTACTAGTAGTTCATGGGTCAAACGATGGGTAGTTCCCCTTATCAAGTATAGTCTTACCGGCCTCGTCTACCATTTCTAGCAACTTTAAATTTGCCAGATATTTCCAAACTGACCAATGATCCAGTGTGTCATAATGCTACATGGCCATCAGTTCCCACCAAGTTACCCTCGGACATTCCAAAGTTCGAAGGCAAAGCAGGTGAAGACCCTGGTGACCATGTCACTACTTTCCACTTATGGTGTTCCTCCAATTCATTAAATGAAGACTCCATTAGATTGAGACTGTTCCAAAGGACCTTAACCGGTGCTGCAGCCAAATGGTACATTGAGTTACCTGCAACCACATTCTCAAATTTTGGGGATCTCGCCACTGTCTTTTTGAATCACTTCCAGCTTCCTGTTCAGTATGATGCCGGAACAGACCTTTTTTCTGCATTTAGGCAAAATAAAGCCACTCATTTATCTGACCACATTCAGGACTGGCGAAGACGGAAGAG
Organism: Larix kaempferi; assembly: GCA_027924585.1. Lineage (NCBI taxonomy): Eukaryota > Viridiplantae > Streptophyta > Pinopsida > Pinales > Pinaceae > Larix > Larix kaempferi. The sequence goes on along the minus strand of BSBM01000370.1, from coordinate 61,725,599 downwards.
GCTCATTAAGGCCAACATACCTCCAGAATTCCTTCTTGAGTGGTATTTGAAATCACTCCTTCCTTATATTTCTAAGGAAGTAGCTACATCTGGATTATCTAACGAGGAAGAAGCCATACTAAGGACCCAGCATTTAGATCTCGTTTATGCACAATCTGGGTTATTGTATGAGATTATACCTGATGCACCGCGATCGAACACCGATCTGAGTAGACCTAAACCTGGACCACATGCTGACGGCATAGTGGGTTCAGTTGACTCTGCAGCTTTCGAAGCACTGACCAAACAGGTTCATGCCTTATCTATCAAGCAATCGACTGCAGATGTGTCTTCCGTCACAACCTCTCCTTCTACTTCTGAGCTTGTCAACTAGGTTCAGAACAATCAAAAGGGCCCTCAGCAGCCCAATAACAAAAAGAAGGGCAAGAAAGGAGAGGGGAACCAACAAAAGCCCAAAAAAGAAAATGCCGAAGAGGGTAACAAAGAGGAAAAGAAGGTTAAGTTCCCTTGTAAACTTTGCAAGCAGAACCACCTTACTCACCAATGCCCTCTGCTTGAAGAATCCCAGAAGCTCTTAAGAGAAAAGAAGCCTGCCGTCCTAAAAGATCCATTTCCTAAAGGGAAGGGCTCAACTTATGGCACCTCCAAAACTGGGGGCACTACACATGCTACGGTTGATCAAAATTTTATCAACATGGTTAATTCGGATGCACTTTTACAAACGAGAGCCAAGAACTATACCCCGGACGCACAGAGAAAGGATAAAGAGATTCCAGAATCCTCTACTCCACTCCACATACCTATGGACCCAATGCCCAAGATCCCGAAAGGTGTCTTGAAACGGGCATCGCACAATCCCAACACTCGGGCTGCTTCCAACTACAATGTGGTTGAAGATTTAGCCCAGACCCCTTGTGCCATGTCTACTTTAGAAGTCTTGCAAAGTTGTCCTTTACAACAGAATGCACTTCTGGCAGCTATTAGAAGTATGGAATCCTCTAACATGTTTGCGCGATTTGATATGACTAATGTCAAATACCGGTTGCCTTACCACGTTGCTCTTTATATCTAAGTCGTTCATGGTCCAATGACCATCAGACGAGCTGTTGTAGATGAGGGCACGTCAACTTGCGTAATGTCAATTTCCTGTTGGAAAGCTCTAGGTTCTCCTGAGTTAGCCCCTTCTAACACACGGCTTACTGCATTTGATGGCAGAACTTTCCGTCCACATGGATTTTTGCCATCATTTGATGTCACTTTGGCTGGTAAGACAGTTGCTGTTGAAGTAGAAGTTCTAGACACTCCGCTTGATTATAATATGTTATTAGGCAGGAGTTGGACATATGCCATGCGAGCCATTACATCGGCAGTTTTTCGAGTTGTGATGTTCCCATTTGAAGGTAAGATCGTTACATTCGATCAAATTTCTTTCACTCAGAGAAACAACCAGACTTCTTCAGAAACCACAGTTCCTTTAGTTGATCAAACCGCCCCGGTTAATGAGAGTTTAGGAGCAAGGCTGTATGGGTCGTTAATATGCACTTTCAACCTCCCCTCCCCTGTTCTTTTTATGCTTTCTGATGTGGGTACTGCTACCGAAACATTTACGGTTGGTTTAAGAACTGATCCTTGGATCCTTCCTACTATGTCAGAACCTTTTGTGCCTCCGTCCATTGCAGAAGTGGCCCATATGGAAACACAACACACTACAATGGAACATATCATGACTCCACCAGTCTCCGTTGAGTCAGATATGGACTATGCTCCGGCATGGTCACTAAATTCTACTCACTCGTTCGATTTTTTAGATACGGTTTTACCATCTAATGAAGTCATCTTAGAATTCATGATGGGCCTGGACCAACCTTGGGAACATATGCATCATAGGTCCTACATGCTTCCAGATCTAGACAGGATTGAGAGAGGAGAATTCTCTGTGAGACCCGGTGGATTGGTTGATTTGTCATCTTTTCCTTCTACTTCGAGAGCTATTTATGCTGAAGGAAATATGGCTAATATATCGAGAACAATTCCAATCAACATTTCCACCAAACATGGGGTCGTGGAAAACATTTTTATTGGTGCAGATTGTTCTCCAGAAGAGATCGATCAGTATACAAAACTTTTTAAAGAATTCCGCGACGTTTTTTCCTGGTCATATGAGGAGATGCCACGTATTGACCCAGCCATCGTGGAGCATGTCATCACGACATACCCTAACGCAAAACCTGTGAGACAAAAGCTCCGTCCCGTTAACCCTAGAGAAGCGGCCGCCATCAAGGCGGAGGTTGAAAAGTTGCTCAAAGCTGGTTTCATTTATCCGATTGATATGACGGAATGGGTTTCAAACCCCGTTCCGGTTGATAAGAAGCAAGGTACTATTAGAGTCTATACATATTTCTAGGATTTAAACAAAGCTTGTCCAAAAGACAACTATCCCACACCATTTATCGATCAAATTATAGATGCTTGTGCGGGACATGAGATGTTCTCTTTCATGGATGGTTTTTCGGGATACAATCAAATAGAAATCAAACCCGAAGACCAGCATAAAAAAACTTTCATTTTCCCATGGGGGACCTTCGCTTATCGAAAAATGCCCTTTGGCTTGAAGAATGCTGGAGCTACCTTCCAGCGTGCGATGAATTTTGCTTTTCATGATATCAAACACATTGTAGAACCTTACTTGGATGATCTCCCGGTGCGATCTCGAAAGAGACGGGATCATCCAGCTCATCTTAGATAGGTATTTGAAAGATGCAGAAAATATAAGATTCGTTTGAATCCTAATAAGTGTGTGTTCTGTGTCGAATCGGGGCGTCTACTGGGCTTCATTGTCTCCAGTCGTGGAATAATGGTCGACCCGCTGAAAGTAGAGGTGATTGTAAATCTGCCTCCTCCTCGCACTTTGAGACAACTTCAAAGTCTGCAAGGCATGTCTAATTTCTTACGGTGATTCATCATAAACTACGCTAAAATTACCAAAGGTTTTATGAGGCTACTCAAACAAGACTCCTACTTTGTGTGGGACGAGGCTGCTCAAGCATCCTTTGAAGCTTTAAAAAAGGCACTCCTTTCAGCACCCTTGTTGAGCCCGCCAGATTACTCAAAAGATTTTCTTTTATACCTGGCTGCGTCTCTTAATAAAATTGGTATCGTTTTGGTTCAGGAAGACGATATGCTCCAAGAACATGTTGTCTACTATCTTTCTCGCGCATTGATAGCCCCCGAGGTTAAATATTCACACGTTGAGAAGTTAGCACTTGCCACGGTCTATGCGGTACAGAGGCTTCATCACTATATACTTTTACGAACTACTACTGTGATAGCAGAAGTCAATCCTTTCCAGTACGTTCTCACCAGACGAATCATCGGTGGGAAATATAATAAATGGATTGTAATCCTACAGGAGTTCGATTTGGTCTTCCAATCAGCCAAGTCAAAGAAATCACTAGTGTTCGCTGAGTTAATCTCAGAATTTCCAAGTGACCTAGAATACGTTGAGGAAGAATCATCATTCCCATATGAACACATCTTCCTCATTGGTTCCTCTGACCCATGGTACGGAGATATTTTAGTATATCTCCAGACTTTGAGGTGTCCTACTACTTTTTCTTGAGAAGAGCAACGCAAGCTCAAAAGCCATGCGAAGAACTACCTTATCATCTCAGATACTTTATATCGACGTGGGGTAGATTCCATTTTACGACGCTGCTTAACTCGAGAAGAAGCCGAAGCAGTATTAAATGATGCCCACAGTGGAGCTTGTGGGGGACATCTTTCCGGGTTGGCAACAGCTCAAAAGATACTACGTGCCAGATATTTTTGGCCCACGATCTTTAAAGATTGTGTGGAAGCGGTGAAACACTGTCGACCGTGTCAATTTTTCACTAAGAAAATGAGAGCACACCCAGCTCCTCTTCATCCTGTAATTACAGCAGGTCCCTTCACAAAATGGGGGGTTGATTACATGACATGCAATCCAGCTTCGGCTGGAGGACATCATTACATCATCGTTGTCGTTGACTACTTTACTAAGTGGGCAGAGGCAATGCCTACTGTTAAGGCAGATGGAGAAACTGCCGCTTATTTCGTGTTTAATCAGATTATTGCACGGTTTGGAATACCTAAAGAGATAGTGACCGATCATGGAAGTCATTTCCAAAATCACATGATGACTGAGTTGTATACAATGCTTGGTTTTCGACAAGAACATTCGTCTTCATACTATCCACAGGCGAATGGACAAGTTGAAGCAGTGAACAAAACTCTAAAAGTTATATTGCAGAGAACTATTAATGCCAGTCGAAATAACTGGCACATCATGCTATACCCGGCTCTTTGGGCTTACCGAGCCAACGTTAAGACTGCTACCGGTTTCTCTCATTTCCAACTTGTGCATGGGATAGAAGCAGTCGTACCGATTGAATGCGAGATTCCTTCGCTAAAACTAGCAATTCAGTTACTACCAGATACTTCAATACTAGAAGAGCGTTTGTTACACTTAGAACATTTGGATGAACAGTGTCGCGACGTGCTCACAACAAACGAGGTCCACAAAAAACGAGTCAAAGGACAGTATGACAAATCCGTCAAACCTAGGGTTTTCATTGAAGGAGACTTGGTCTTACTTTGGGATCAAGACAAAGAACCCTTAGGACCTGGAAAATTCAAATCCAGGTGGCTCAGACCTTTTATAATTTCTAAAGTATTGAAGAAAGGGGCCTATGAACTGATAGATTACGAAGGTAATAAGTTGGCCGAGCCTAGAAATGGGCTCTACCTGAAGAAGTACTACGCCTAGGCTGAAGTACTTTTTCTTGTAACATAGCTGTATATTTTTTGTAAAGCTAGTTTTGTTATGCTTGTTAGTTAATCTTATGTGTGTTTTCGTTTCGTGTACCAGATGTCAACCGAACATTTCTTAGGATTTGCTGATGGCGCTAGTCGCCACACCTGTCAGTTGGCTGCAGCAGCTTGGGTCATTTATTCACCCGCTAGCCAACTTGTCTCTTCGGGGGGGGTTTGTTTGGGTCCTACCACGAATAATGTGGTTGAATACAGTGCAGTTATAGAACTTCTCCGAGATGCTCTTAGTCATGGAATTTCACATTTGGAGGTAAGGCTTGACTCACAATTAATTGTATTTCAGTTAACAGGTGTCTATCAGATTAGAGATCCTGGATTGCGACGTCAGTTTCTACGAGTTAGTCTATTGGAAAGACAATTTCATTCTATTAGATATGAACACATTCCAAGAAGTTTAAACACATTAGCTTATTCATTAGCAAACTATGTGTTAGACTGACATTTGCATCATACATTTTCATAAACAACATTGCAACCATAAATTTCAAACACATACACATGTAAATAACTGATACTATATATAGCCGATACTGTATCAAAAAATATATGAGTTTTGGGTCACAAGTCTATCAAGTCAAGTCATAAAAGTACAAAACTGGGCATAGTAGCCTCAAAAATATATACATAGAACGTATCCCTCTTCTATCGAGAGGGAGGGAAATCATCATCATCTACTGCATTGCGATAGCATATGACTAGCCTAGCGATCTTCCGCAGCACCCTAAGCCATGCTGGGGGCACCCCAACAACATCTTCCTGCATATCAACAGGTATTTGATCCATACGGCATGCAGGAACTTCGTGAGTCAACCAACTCATTTTTCTCTCTAAGGTCCCCAACATAGCATCTGCTGCAGCAATATCAACTGGCCTCACAAAGATGGTAGGATGTCCCTCAGGACGAACAGGCCCAACATCTGCATATGACACTTGATTAGAACTTCAAAATTCATTCATAAAAATCAAATACTTGAAAAGTTTGAAAAAATTAAATAAACCTCAAAATTTAAACATACCAATATCTCCCCAGGCTCCACCTGGAGGAAGCACCAGTTCTGGATCATGACGGAAATCCAATCCAGCATATGGAAACTGCTCGAAAGCGGGCACTTGCCTCTACCACCACCCCGAGAAATCATCAGTATGATAACAGTAGTGACTTTCCCCACCACCCTGGTGGAGGAATATGTCACCCCAACAGCTTAGTCTGGGATCACGGGGGTTAACCTGGGGTAGAGGCATCCCCAAACTGATAGTAGGCATTCTCTCAAAGAAGAAAGTACACAAAATACTACCGTACCCAAAATTCTTCATTGTGCCGGATTTGCAACCTGTCAATTGAGATTTCATGCTCGCCAGTAAACTAGTACACCAATCATAGACATGACCGTGTAAGCATTGTACACCAATATGCATAGAGTGCCTGGAAGCTAAGTTTTGTGAGGCACTACCCGCCACTCGGTTGATCATGCTCAATATCACTTTCAAAGGGAGACCGTCAATAGTTGAAATCAAGACTTGGCTTCCCGATTTCTCAACTCTGGCAACACAATATGTATTCACGTACTCTTGCACAGATCTTACACCCACACGAGAAGACCCTTTCAGATTGATTGCATCTCCTCTTCGTGAGAGACCAGTAATGAAATATATGTCATCAACTGTAAGATCCAAAGTTTACCCACGGATGATAAAGGTATTGGTATCCACATCCCAGTACTGAATAAGTCTTCGAAACAGTTTGTTTAAGGCCCTCATGTTTATGGTTCGGTAAAACTTCAATAAACCGCATCGTCGGAGAGCATGGAGAGTGGCCGGATCTTGCATGGCCAACCTATCCATGTCCTCATGCTCTCTCTCCCTCCATTGAAGAACCATCCTGCACAAAAAATGAAAATTTTTTGAGTCTCGGCGCTTGTATGTAGGTTTTCATGAGTGGGCGCTACTGTGTATACTACACAGTCACGTATGGGCGATACTCTGCATAAGCACAGTAGCGTCCATCGTATTTACATGCTACTGTTATGGTTACAAAGTAGCGCCCGCACAGCAACGCTTGTGAGCATCATGTTGCAAGCTATTTTTTGCTCAAAAAAATGAAAACTAAACCATGAAAATGCAAGTTGGGTGAATTTTAACTTACTTGGTGGAGGAATAACGACGTTTGGATGCTTGGTTTGATCGCCACGGAGATTTGAAATTTGCAAAAGGTTGCCCCAATCTTTGCCCTACAAAACAAATTGAAAATTGATTTTTAAAATGAAATTATATATATGAATTGGATTTTGATTTTTACCCACCATTGTTAATTTTCTATAGTTTCAAAATTTTCAAAAAATCCCTAATTAATCAATTGAAACACACAATATGGTACAATACTAATCCAAGCTCAATTTTCATTTAATTTTTGTCGGATTCATATCCTAAGTTTAAAAATTCTTGATGATAGACCTTGTCAACTAGTTCATATATCATTCGATATTTTTGCTGCATCGACTAATATTTTGTTGAAGACCTAGTTTTGGCAGAGTATGAAGCTATGATCCTAGAAGCTGACCTTTAAGTCATTTTAAGCTCTTGTTTGGACTATTTAAACCTAAACAAGATTGCCGAGCAAACTTGTCCTCTTCGAGCTCGTTAAAGTAATCGAAGGCTCATCCACTCAGGTATAGAATTACCCCTTTTCCAGGCCTAGGTGGATTAACTACGGAAAATGTATACTCTAGGTATACTCCTGTATGCACTAGAAGAGTTCTTCTTCCATTGTTTTATACTTTTTCGAGGGAGGAGAATAACTGCACGAAAAAAGGAACTTTTGGAGCCTTTCTTTAGGGTTTTCAGGCTCTCTAAACATGAAAATACCAAGCGAGCATTCACCTACTCGGGCTCGATGTGAAATCCACGAGAGGGTAAGTAGAGGACTGTTTAAGTTTTTCAAATCTATAAACAAGAAAACACCGCTGAGCACAGACCAATTCGGGCTCGATATAAAATCCACGGATAGGTGAAAAGAGGATTGTTTAAGTTTTTCAGACTCTATAAACAGGAAAACACCGGCGAGCATTAATCTGCTTGGGCTCGATATTAAAATCCATGAGCAGATATATGGAGTTATTGTTTAAGTTTTTCAAACTCCTTAAAATTGAAAACACCGGCGATCAAGAACAGATCTCGGCTCGATATTAAAATCCAGAGATCAGTAAATATAGAGTAATCTTCTATCTCTTCTTCGAACTCTATAAATAATGAAGAAGGTCCTGAGTCTTCCTTCCATGGGCTCGTTAAACTTTTTACATGGTTGGATCTATTGAGTTTTCATTCTTTCTTGGACTCATTAAAACAACAAGAAGGGTATTCTTTTATCTAAAACGAATAAGGGATGGGAAAGACATATCATATCTTCAGTGTCAAAGGAAGTTCAGTCAGTTCTATCCTTGAACACAGCACCTACTTGAGTCTATCTTGTCGTTTGGGTTTAGTTTTTTGACCTCAAGGTGAACCTTTCCTCCGAGTTATTTACTCTCCCGGTTGGTTATTCTTCCAACCATATGGAGGGTCTGCTAATGTCTCTTACATTTCAGACTTATTATTTACCCCATTATGTCAGAAACTGCCTGAGTCACTTTGTGTCGTGCTCAATGTTCAAGAATATACCCTGTGTCGGCCATTCTGCAGTTTACCTTGACCTCATGTGTTGGCCTTCCTAGTGTCAGTCTTGTTAGATATTATTCCATATCAGCTCTTACTAGTTGAGTGTTCCTCGAGTTGGATGATGGAGGATGCCTTAAGGCCTCCCTTCCAACGGACTTCTTCCCATCGACATCCACTCATTATTCTGGGATTGAAGTTTAGAGTTTCGGTTAGTACCTTGGAGATTGCAGTCACCAGTGGCAATTTTTCTCGCTGTTGAATGATGAGAATACATCAATGTCTCTTCTTTGACAGGATTCCCAAGTGTTCGACTCCAAGTCCATCTATTCACATTTGGCGAATCGTACTTGGTACCTTGGACCCCATCATCATTATCGGTGGAAGTCCTCGCGTTTGTTAACGGTATACATCAATGACCGGTAATCAAACGATAACCCCATGTCCGACTGTCAGCTCATCTATTCACATGGTTAGGGTTTGTACCTAGAGTTGTTTTTGGATGAAGACCTTGGGATTTTGGATGACATTACCTCATTATGTTATCACCCAAGTTGTGCAAGACTGAGCCTCACTTATATTTGGCTCTCCATGAGACATAGATCCAGTTTGTTGTTATGGCTATGATCTCTCAGTTTGACATGGATCCACGCTTGTATTTCAAGTGGCCATGCTTTATATACATCTCCTTGTTATGTATCGGAGATCATGTTGTATCACACTGCACATCTATATGATGTCAAAAATGTAATTTCTAGCTGACCTTGATCTTTGTTGCAGGTGTTCTTGTGACTTGTTTTCTGCGGTTCTTTGCTCTTCCTCTGGCTTTGGATTATAATGTATTTCGGCCATCGTTTCCCTCTGACCTCACACATTAGGGGGCATCTGTTATAGGTTAAACTTGCACCTCTCCGTCCATGATCACCTTGAGCTGTTGATCACACAAAAGGACAACTTGGATGGAGGAGCATGTTGACCTTAGATGATACTTTGAACTTACTCCATTTCTTAATTTTATTGGAAAAACCCTAAACATATCATTTTGAGATATGAGTGCTACTCTACTCAAATAGACTAGCACCCATACGCTACTCCAGTGTATAATAGTAGCGCCCATATCCCTCTATACGCTACTCCTTATCAACATAGTAGCGCTCAACATTTAAAACTCGATGAGCGCTAGTTGATAAGCATCATAGTAGCGCCCTAAACGCTACTTCACTGAACAATAGTCGCGTACATCTTAAAAGATGATTAAAAAATAAATTAATTTCTCGAGGAGGATTAGTTGCTGGTAGTTTCCCAACTTCCCCAACTTCCTCCATAACTATACATCGACCTGAACTACTTCTTTAATATTATAAATACAAAGAAGATTAAAGAAAAAGGTTAGATAGTGAGATGGATTAATGGAGAAACTTTGAGACATAGAGATCTAAAGAAGAAGCTTGCATTGGAGGAGTTGATGTTGAAGATATCCAAGCCAGAGAAGAGCCAGAGCCCAGAATCAAGTTGCAGGAGCCTGTCATAGAGTCAGGTATACTTGTACATCAATTTACTTTTGAGAATAAAGGTTGAAGTGTCTTTCTTGTTCCAATTTAAATGTGTTCTGAAATGACATCTTAATTTGGATCTGTTTTGGTCAATATTGAATGTTAAACATTGTTTTTGTTTCTTTCAAGCTTTATATATTGTCAAAGATGCTTTGAGAAAGGTATTGTTATTGCAGGTTTACTGAAAGGAAGGTGGATTTGAAGGTTGAACACAAGATCAAGTAAAGGCTAGGATCAAACTTCGATTGAAAGGTGTGTTCTCAAGATCCATAACTTATTTCTTTTCATAAATATATTTGTAATATCATCAATACACTTACCTGTCACCCCACTCCAGTTGATAGCATTAGTTTCCTTGCTATAGGGTAGATTTTCCCGCCAACAAATAACTTTCTCCTTGAAACGATTTGTCTATATTTCATTATAACCCCAATGTCTACATGGAGAAAGTAGAAAAATATCTCATAATTTTTCTTCTTTACGTTGATGACGTTATTCTTACTGGTAGTGACCCTAAAATTTTAACCCGTGTGAAATCCAACCTTAAGAATAAATTTGGATGGCCAACTTAGGGAATTTTCATTATTTTCTTGGTCTCCAAGTCTTGCAAATCCAATAAGACATTTTTATTTCTCAATCTAAGTATGCATGTGATCTTTATGTTGCTTTCACATGGAATATTATAAATCAATGTCTTCTCCCTTCTTTTCTCAAGTCAAATTTTCTATCATTAAACTACCCCTAAAGTAGATACCACCTTGTACTATCAATTAGTTGGCAGTGTTTTGTACTTGACTGATACCCATCCTAATGTTTCCTTTGTTGTTGGCATTTTTTGCCAGTATATCCAAGCACCTTAAGATAGCCATTGGAAAGAAGCAAAAATGACATTTCAATATATTCGAGGTATAGTTCAGTTTGGGATACATTACAGTTCAGGAGGGACTCCTTTGTTGATTGGCTTCACTGATTTTGATTGCGCTAACAACCCTTATGATCATAAGTATATTCTATGTTATGTTTTTAGTCTTGGTTTTGGACCTATCACTTGGGTTTGTAAGAAAAAAATGAGACCTTTCTATTTACTTAATAAAAATAGAGTATCGGGACACAATTAATGCAAGCCAATAATACCTATGGCTTCAACGGATCCTATCAAAATTTGGATTCCAGCAGCAACATTTGACTACCCTTTTGTGTGACAATCAAAATTCCATCAAGCTCACCAAAGATATAGTTCAACATCAACACATAAAACACATTGATCTATGGATGCAATTCATCATAAATCTTATTCAGAATCATGTGCTCAAAGTTCTATTTTTCCTTACAGATGATTAGGTTGCAGATACATTCACAAAGTCTCTTACATAAGCATTTTTTTTCTAAACTTTGATCTATGTTAGGAATTCAAGAATTTGTCATTAAGGGGAGATAGGCTCTAATGCCTCATTCCTTCTCCTCTTGTATCACCTTTGTAAATATTTCAATCCTATCCCAATTGTTCTTATTGGGGGATGTTAGTATATTTGGACATTTAGGAGATAATTAAGATCAACTTGGTCAAATACAATGATACTTTTAAGGACCCATACTTATTTAAAAGTGTATAAACCTTGGCGAATCTTACCAATTCTTAAAATGTCAACTATAAAATATTTGGCGATATTTTTCTAAAATTATTTCAATTTCTAATGATTTTATATAGTTTATATAATAATTTGGCAATTTTTAGAGTGAAAAAAGTTTACCCCATCAAAATTGGACGAAATGGGGCTTCAAAAAATGCAAATTGGCGAATCCTTTTTTGGGAAAAAACATGGAAAAATAGCCCATGGGCTAAATTTCGCCCCTAAAATTAACCTTGGTCAAATATGTATTTAGGTAAAGTGTGTTTCTTAACTATGCATTATTATGCATTTGTTCTTATGTAATACGATGGTCACGATATGTTCTAGATATAGAGTGATCCAATGGTTCATCTTCACCTCAATCTTAATAACTATTAAATATTTGAGGCTTAGCACCTAATTCGGTCATGATCTCTATTTAAAGAGCATGGTGGGTCATTTTCTTATGATCGATTGTGAGAAACTCATATTTAAATACTTTTTCCTTTTCATTAATATATTCCCTCAAGTATCTATTTGGATGGGGTAGTAGATTGTTTCCCTCTTTGATGGTTTTAACCACATAAAACATCAGCGTGTTGATATGTGATTTGTTCGTGTGAGTGATTTCTTAAGGTGTTCAACCTATTTTAGTCATTAACATTTATGCATTGATTTTATTGTTGTGTATGTATAATTCCTTTTTAAAGGTTAACATCTATGATATTTTTTATATCCTCTCTTTAATATATGGTTTTAGCTACAATCATGATATATCAATTTAAGTTTTCATATCCTCTCATAATGAGGAAATGGATTATGTACATGTTGAGATCCATGAAGAAAAGATAAACATGAGAACATGATAGGAAACATAGAGAGAAGAAATTAGAACATAATATCATCATTTGTTGCAAACACATTTATGGAATTATCAAATCACTCTTTTACGGAAGCATCTAAGGATGTATTTGTACAAGTCATAAGTAATTCTCAGTGTTCTATACTTAGCATTGCATCCCTAACATTCATAAATAAAAAAAAAATGATTTTTATTTTTTTATTTTTTCTTAGCATGACTTTATCCATCTTGTTGAAATATAATATCAAGGGACACAACTATTGTGAATGAGTTCAATAATTCTTTTGCAAGAATTTCATACACACATACATGTTTATCCATAACAAAGATAGATCCAATTGAAGAACCTCAAAAAAAGGATAATAAACTGATATCATTTAATGATTTGAATATTGTATATCAAAATTTTTTTGATAAGATTGATTAATTGGCTCATACTCAAATGTCTCATGTGTGTGTCATGATACTTTGTAAATTTTAAATGATCAAATTAAACTAAAATATATACATATACATAATTATTATCATCTACGTGATTGTTTGCAACTAGAACAAGCCTAAATCCATCTTAACTATGGACATATCAAGCACCGGGAGGGATAAAATCCATCACGGTGCAAACCTTCCCTCAAGTTTTGCACTCTAAAAAAGTTTTCACCTTGATTAATTTGATCCCTCTTGATGCATGAAATATCTAGAGTTATAATGAATCTACGTTGTTTATGTCTTGATCATTCTTATCAACACTATGTTAATTGGATTACTTCAAAAGTTATACATGTTATTTTAATTTTATTATGTTGTGATACAATACCTTATAAAATAACATTGTTCGAAAATATCTGTAGATCTATCATTCAATCAATTTCAATTATGGCTTCAATTTTTTTCAATCAAGAGTAGTGAGGTGCTTTACAATCAAGTATGATCGAGATGTTGCCATGTATGAGTAACATTAAATGTTAGGGAAATATAGATGTAAATTGAAAGAAAAATCTTGTTCTTTGTATGAGAGAGAGGAATTTGATATGTACATCTAATAAAAAAACTACTATATAAAGAGATAGAGAGATAAAATGAGAGGTTCAAATTTACACAAAAATAGAAATAAAAAATAGATAAAAGGAGAGGTTTGGTTTTACACTTAGATCCATATTAAATTATAGAAAAATTTACACAAGAGATTTGAACCCTCTCGTGATAGATCTGAAATTCATATGGATTTATTCTGCTTATTATCTCAAGTTATGATACAATTGCTTATAAAATACCTTTGTAGGAAATTATTTGTAGATCTATCCTTCAATCTATCTCCCCTTCCACTAGGAAAATTTGTGGCTTCATATTTTAATTGTCTTAGGCCATGATGTAATTCCTTATGTAGTGATCCACAACACACCCACAAAGAAAGTGTACCATTAGTAGTGCCCAATTTTTAAGGTTCCCTGAATTTTAATATAATTAATTAGTAGTTAGCTGCATGGTTTTAGCCTTTGAGCTACACGCATTGCATAATTTACTATTTATTCTAGTTCAATTATTTACTATTTATTCTAGTTCAATTATTTACTATTTATTCATGTTAGTTTATGTGGACCCATTATAAAATTAGAAGAAGGCTTTTGGCCAAGTGAATAAAGTGAACACTTGGTTTTGAGCTATATTTTTTTTCTCCTTTATTGTTCTTTTCCATTTATAGTTTAAATATGTTGTTCATCATTTGGTATCAAAGTAGTTTGTCCATAACTAATTATTTTACGCTAGAAATCAATTAACATTATGATATTTGGAGGATTTCCTCCCACCCATCCATTCATACCTAGTTTCTCTTAGCCTGCCCTACCACCTAAGGTTCTTTGGCATGAACCCTAAATGGTTTCCTCTTGCTTCTACTCTTTAGATCTTAGTGTTGGGTTTTGTAAAAGGCCCTACTACCCCAACAAATCTTCTCCTTTTTGGTTCTATCGGCTATTGGATGCAACCAAAAGATATATTCACCGCACACCTTCATTACTCTTTCTCCCTTGGTCCAACATACACCCAAATATGCCTAGAATTTAGTTTTCTATTGGCTTCCCTCCCACCCATATTCCTCTCTTATGTTTCATCCTCTGAGCATGCCCTACCACCCAGGGTTTTCTGGCACAAACCTTAGATGTTTTTGTATTGCTTCTTCTCTTTAGATATAAGTGTTTGTAGGAGGACCTACCACCCAAAGAACTATTCTCTTTGTTGGTTCTATTGGCCATTCGATACACCCAAAATATATATATTCAGCACACACCTTCATCAATATAGTTCCATAGGTCCAATTTCCACCCATGTATGCCTATTTTTTAAATTCTTAGATGACTCCCTCCCACCCATATTCCTCTCTTGTGATGTGTCCTCCCTCAAAATATCCTCTACATTACATTACTTCTCTCCAATAGTCTTTTCCTTTTAGGTTGATGGGCTCACACAACAATGATAGATGATAAAGAGGCAATGGGGTGTATGAGAACATGCCCATGCAAGAATGTGTGCACATTCCTAATATTGCACACAAATTCCTTTTTCTACCAGTTCGGTAGTCCCAAACTACCACTAAGGCTTTCCACATAGGATGACAAGTCATATTGGAAAAAAAATTGTGTGCTTAGGAATGTGCACATGTTAATAATGCATGCATATTCCCAAGCATATGCACATTCTCTTCTCCAAAAATAATAAAAAATCCGTAGGTTTCTATTGTAAACCGCCCAACTCATTATTCTAGCGACCAAGGAGCAATTGATTGAGCATATTGGAGTGTTTTGAGGAGCTATTGGCAAAGGAGTGATTGATAAGCGTCCACAAGGAGGTATTTAAGGAGGTGTTGGTTCCAAGTAAGTACATTGCAATTTCTTTTTCTATTTCTCAAAATTTTTAATTTCTAACAACAAATAAATAAAAAATATATTGTTTTAGTTTTTAAAGGCAACATAATCAAATAGCATGGATCCTGCACTTTAAGAAAATGTGAATCAACCATCACCTAATGGCATCGACATACTCAATCATAACCCAATGGTACCCTAATGAGGTGATGTGTGGTTGGTATAGGCATTCTTCTTGGCCTTGGATGCCTAAAAGATTCCTTTAGATCCTAAGGTTCAAGTCTTCTCCCCTAACCATTTCAAGGCCCCAAGGCCCCATGACCTAGATACATATTTCCATGGCTACCCCTAATAAGTTATGCATGGTTCTTCGAGGCATTTTTCATGGCTATGGATATCCCTAAACAAATTCTTTAGGGCCAACGACTGTTCTTCTTCCTTGGAACATTTCCAAGCCTTTGATACACATACTTACTACTCAAAACCACCTAATGGCATCGTCATCCACAATTATAGACCAATGATACCCTCAGCAGGACATGTGTGGTTTATTAGGGAACCTTCTTGGACCTAGATGGATAGAAAATTCTTTTAGGTCCTAATGTTCAAATCTCCTCCCCTGACCATGTTTGAGGCTCTAAGGCCCCAAGACTCATGCATAGTACCATGGATACCCTTTTAGAAGTCATGCATGGTTCTTTAAGGGATTTTTCATGGCCCTAGATGCCTCAAAATTTATTTAGGGCTTAAGGAATGGTATTCTTACCTGGCAAAATTCCAAGTGAGACACATACTTACTGCTCAAAACTAGCTAATGGCATCAACATCCTCAATCATAGGCCAATGATACCATTAGGAGGACATGTGTGGTGACCAAGGCAACCTTCACATCCTTAAATGGATAGAAAATTCCTTTAGGTACTAATGTTGATATCTCCTCCATTGACTGTGTCTAAGGACCCAATTCCCCAAGATGCATACAGTTTAATCAATACCCTTGAGAATTCATGCATGGTGATTCAAGGCATTGTTCATGGCCCTAGATGATTTAGTGGTTTCTTTAGGGACCAAGGCATCATATTCATCCCTAGAATATTTTCAAGACCCTAGGATACATAGATACTACTCAAAACCACCTAATAGAACTAATATCCTTGATCATAGGCCAATGATATCATAACAAGGCCATGTGTGGTTGGTGGAGGCAAACTTCTTGGCCTCGGATTCTTAGCAGATTCCTTTAGGTTCTGATTTTTAGGTCTCATTATCTAACCATTCCCAAGGCCCCAAGGCCCTATGAATTGGATACATAGTGCGATGGATATACTTGAGAAGCCTTGCATGGTTCTTTAAGGAATTTTTCATGGTTCTAGATGCCTCAACGATTTTTTTAGGTCCAAAGGCATGGTATTATTCCATGGAACATTTCCAAGTATATGAGAAACATACTTACTACTCAAAACCACCTAATGGCATAGACATCCTCAATCATAGACCAATGACCCTCAAGAGGACAAGTGTGGTTGATCGAGGGAACCTTCTTAACCATGGATGGCTAGAATATTCCTTATGGCCTGAGGTTCAAGTATCCTCCCCTAACCATGTCTAGCTAAGGCCCCAAGACCCATACATAGTTCCATGGATACCTCCAAGAAATTAGACATGGTTATTCAAGGCATTTTTCATGGTATTGGATGCCTCAACAATTTATTTAGCGCCTAAGGAATTCTATTCTTCCTTAGAATGATTCCAAGACCTTGAGACACATATTTACTACTGAAAACTACCTAATGGAATTGACATCCTCAATCATAGTCCAATGACACCCTCGAGAGAACATGTTTGGTTGATTGAGTGAACCTTGTTGGCCTTGGAAGGCTAAAAGATTCCTTTAGGAATTGAGGTTTAGGTCTCTTCCCTTGACCAAGTCCAAGACCAAAGGCCCCAAGATCCATACATACTTCCATGGATACCCCATATAAGTCATGCATGGTTATTTGAGACATTTTTCATGGCCTTGGATGCCTTAGTGATTTCTTTAGGGCCTAAGTTATGGTCTTCTTCCCTAGAATATTTCCAAGGGTCTAAGACACATAGATACTTCTCAAAATTGTCTAATGGCACCGACATCCTCAATCATAGACCAATTATACCCTCTATATTCCATGTGTGGTCGGTTGTGGAATCCTTTGTGGCCCTAAATGGCTATAAGTTTCCTTTAGGGCTCGAGGTTCATGTCCCCTCCCATGACCATGTCTAAAGCACCACGGCCATAAGACTTGGATACATAGTGCCATGGATACCCATAAGAAGTCATGCATTGTGATTCAAGTCATACTTCATGGATCTAAATGCATCAATGCTTTCTTTAGGGTTAAAAGAATGGTCTTCTTCCCTGGAACATTTATAAGGATATGAGACACATACTTACTGCTCAAAATCTCCTAATGGAATCAACATCCTCAATCATAGACCAACGATGCCCTTAGGAGGACAAGTGTGGTTGATTGAGGAAACCTTCTTGGCCTTGGATGTCTATAAGATTCTTTTAGGGTCTCAAGTTCAAGTCTCCTCCCTTGACCATGTCCAAGGCCCTGAGAACCCAAGACCTATACATACTGCTATGGATACCCTCAAGAAGTCATGCATGGTGGTTCGAGTAATTCTTCATGGCCTTGAATTAACACTTCCAAGGCCCTAATACACATACTTACTTGTCAAAATCACTTAATGGCATTGACATCCTTAATCGTAGGCCAATTATACCCTTAGGAGGATATGTGTGTTCAATTGAGGAAACCTTCTTGACCCTATATGTCTAGAATATTCCTTTAGGGATGAGGTTTAGGTCTCCTCCCTTGACCATGTTCAAGGACTCGAGGCCCCAAGACCCATACCTAGTCCCATCGGCACCTTGAGAAGTCATGCATGGTTCTTCAAGGAATTATTCATGGCCCTATATTCCTTAGCAGTTTATTTAGGTCCTAAGGCATGGTCCCAATTCTCCTTGGGACATTTACAAGGTCCTAAGACATGCCCATACTACTTAAAACCACCTAATGGTGCCAACATCCTTATTCATATGCCAATGATACCCTTCGGAGGCCATGTGTGGTTGGTTGAGGAAACCTTCTTAATCTTACATGTATAGAAGATTAATTTAGGGATTGAGGTCCAGGCCTCCTTCCCTAACCATGTTCAAGGCCCCAAGGCCCCAAGACACATACATAGTGCCATAGACACCCCTATGAAGTCATGTGTCATGCTTCAAGGCATTTTTCATGGAATTGGATGCCTCAATAATTTCTTTATCACCTAATACATGGTATTCTTCCTTGAAACACCGTTCCCAAGGATCTGATACATATACATACTGCTCAAAACCACCTAATAACACTTACATCCTCAATCATAGGCCAATGATACCCTTAGGAGGCCATGTGTGGTTGGTGGAGGAAATTTTTTTAGCCATATATGGCTAGAAAATTCCTTTGGTGCTTGAGATTTTGGTTCCTCCCCTAACCATGTTCAAGGCCCCAAGACCCATACATAGTTCCATGGATACCCCCAAGAAGTCATGCATGGTCATTCAAGGCATTGTTTATGGCTCTGGATGCATCAACAATTTCTTTAGGGACTAAGGCATGGTATTCTTCCATCAAACACTTCCAAATCCCTAGGTCACATACTTACTACTAAAAACCACCTAATGGAACTACCATCCTTAATCATAGGCCAATGATACCCTAAGGAGGCCATGTGTGGTTTGTTGGGGCAACCTTCTTGGCCCTGGATGGCTATAAGATTTCTTTTGGTCATGATCATCAAGTTTTCTCCCTTAACCATGTCTAAGGCCTCAAGATCCATACATACTGCTAAAAAATGCTAATGGAATCTATATACCTAGTCAAAGGAAAATGATTCCTTGTGGATTCCCTCAAGTGGTTCTTTAGGGTGGTTAAGGTGCAATTATTGTCCCCAGATTCTTGCAAGCTTCATTTAGGGCGTATGGCTTGTGTTTTTCCTCCTAACCATATCCAAGGTAGAGAGACACATACTTAATGTTCATGTCCTTATAATGTTGTCCCCATTTGGACACTTAAAGATACCTTGGGAAGGTTCTTTGTGGCGGTTCAACATGTCATTCTTGGTTCTACATATTAAAAAGTAGTGCTAGAAATATTTTAATATATCCCATATCCCCTTTTAAAGGCTACGCCATAGTGGTAGTAGTGTGTGCACATTTCTATAGGGAACACATGCTTTATAATGAACACACATTTTTATAATGTGTGTGCATTCATTGAATTCAATTTTTTTTTGGTACCATTGAAAATTCCAAAATACTTGTTTATTGAATTGGTTGGTTTGGACTTCGATTTGGAATGACAAACTTAGTGGTCTGGCATGCAAACACATCAAAAACCCAAATTTTTAATAGTACTTCTCAATAATTGCATTTTTTTATGTTATTTTTATATAGGCCACACAAATCCTTCATTGATGAAACTGCAGACACATATAGATTCATCAATGGCGATTCCAAATATATAATTTTTATTTTTATTATTATTATTTTTCCCTATTTTAATTTATTTTTATCTTGGTAGGTCTAGAAATCTTAAAATACATATCTCTATTGTTCCTACTATAATTTTTAATAGTTTGATCCATTTTTGAAATAAATTATCCATTTCACTATTATAGACAAAAATTTACAATCTAAAAAATTAAAAAATATTGTTTGATTATGTTAATACCATCATACGCCACTAACCTTGTAATTTTAGGGGTATAATGACATTCATAATTTTAAAAATATAAAACTAACATTATAAATTTTGAAAAATGGTAGTTGTGCACAAGAACAACCTGTTCTCTACAATTGTACAAAAAAATGAAATCTCATCAATTAGTTACTTAACACATGTACGAACAGGAACATATGCATTATGTTTTGTCTTGAACTTTAACACACCCATGTTATAAAAACTCGAAGTTAAAGTACTTATACAAAAAATCCATATCTAAAACTTATATGTTCTCCAAGCTAATTTGTTTTCCTACATTTCATCTTTTTACACCATATTCAAAATCATTATGAAAGTACCTCAAATCGTCCCTTCAAGTCAACAAAATTTTGTTTTTCCATGTTTGCATGTTGCCACTAATGCATCATGAGAGGCCATCATTAACTTTCACTCATCCCTCAGTCTGTATGTAATTTACCTAGCCATCTCTTCAACCCAAGGTTTAATTTTCAGATCTTCACAACATTACATTGCTATCACATCTTCTCTATTCCATCATGGAGTCTAGATCACTCTTCATATGAGGAAGAATCTAGCCTCACTATTGTAGTTTGGGAATTTGCTAGTGCCCTGCATCATCAACCAAGGGCATCTGATTCCACTTGGATACTAGAATATCCTTCTGTAAATATGGTGGAAAATGGATGGAGACATTTTGGATTCTTGTATCCACACCCAATAACTTATTTTCAAACCTTCCAAGCTATGACTAAAGATAAAATCTTGCTACTTGTTGGAAATCAGTTAGAAGGCATGTCCACTCTTAATAGTTAATGAACATGTGCCACACCACCTTTAAATCTCCAGTTTACTCAATTTTTAAATCAAAGACCAACTAGACACCATAATCCTTGATAATGATAGCCAAAATAACCTCGTTTCCCACAATTTTATCAAGCGTTTGTATCTTCCCACTATCCCCCACTCCTCTCCTTATGAGTTGGGCTATGCATGATAAGACAAGTCTCGTCTCCTAATCAATAAATGCTATGTCGTGATATTTTCATAGGACCTTTTCATGACACAATGGAAAATGCCATGTATGATTCTCCCTTGGCTATTGACTTACATCTAGGCCTACACCCCACACCAATAACACATAAATGACCTATACAACCCTCATCACAATATCTATCATCTCTTTAAATATGGTAAAACCTATGAACTATCAGTTATTGCTATCTCTCATCCTTGTCCTATTATAACTTAGAAATTCAACTTGCACAAATACCTCTCTCTCAATGGCACTTGCCTATAGCCACTCCATCTAGTCACTCATCCCTCTTTCAAACTCTCTAAATTGTACAAGCTTATCGTCACCCTTCTACCCTAGCTCATATCATTACAAACCCTTAAATCACTCCCCCCACCCTAACACATGCTTTACCTTTCACTCTGCAAACCCAACCAATCCTACACACATACACTCTCCTATACCTACATATAAAATCCCCTTGAATTCTCTCTCCATCCCCACTCTTCAAGCCCTCCTTCCCCTCTTATTGTTAGTTGTTACAACAATGAAATCTTAAGCATATATAAAAGATCCACCCAAATCATCCATTGTAAAAATATCTCAAATCATAGATTGTAAAAGCCTGTTGTTCCAACTCATGGGATTCAATATAACCAAGACATAACTCATATACTTTTGGAGACAATACTATTACTTCAACCATTGTTTCTTATAAGCTACAAATTGCATCTCTTTTAACACTTTATCTCTCTAGAAATTTCAACAATAATACTGCTTATCTTTCTACACCAACAACAATGACTCACCATGCTCTTTCTATTTAGGCATATCTCATATTACTATAGTGTCCCATGTAAATTTTGAAGGCATGGCTTGATTCATCAACAAACACAAGTAGGTTACTTCACACTATCTTACTATTGCCCAAGAATTGATAAGTAGCACTCTAGTAAATGGGTGAAAACGGGAAGTTGGGTAACACTTTTGGCTTGTTTTTTACAAACAAAACTGTTAAATTTTATGTTTTTCAAATTCAACCTCTTCAAACCCATATCTCCCTTGGGAATTTCAGCTTGAAGTAAACACAAATGTTTTAGAGAATTGAAATAGCTTTCTACTCGTATTTTTTTTTTTTATGGACATATCGTGGGACAAATTTGGTGCTCACCAACGGCATATACTTGAAAATTTTAGGTATGGATAATGAGTGACGAGCGTGAGCACTAGTTTTTTGAGAGATGGTTATTCATTTTAGGTAAAACAATGTATGATCATAATATACACACAGTGCAGTTGTGCATGGACTATATTTTGAGATTTTTCGGACTTGAGAACTATTTTTTATTATTTATCAAACTAGCATATGTTCATAAAATGGTGTCTTATCGACACATGTTGGTAAGCTTCAATTTTCTTTTTAGTGTGACACTTATTGAAAAAACTAAAAGTATGATTTTGAAGAGGATGGGGCAAGGAAGATCTCTCTGAAAATTTCAATTTTTTTGGTGTTGTCTTTGTTATGATATTGAATTTTCATTTCGGGTGATTTTCAGAATAATAAAATTCTTAAGGGATAAAATTTAGAAAAAAATTATTAATAAATAGAAATTCAAATCGAAATGAAACAATTATTATATCATTGGAAACTAGATTCAAAGATGAATCCATTGCTACCAAGTCCGACAAATAATATTTAAAATTTGTAGGGGTTTGGGCTTGCTGAAGTTGCAGGTTCCAGAAAAATGCCATATATTTTCACAGGTTTAGTTGACCATGAACTCTCGGCCGAAAAAATATCTTCCAAACTCTTAGCCGAGAGTTTAGTTCAAACTCTCATCCGAGATTTTTTTTTAAAATACAGTGCGGTGATTGGTTCAAACTCTTGGCCTAGAGTTTTATTAAACTCTCAACCGAGAGTTTGAACTCTCACAAACTCTCGGCGTAGAGTTTGAAGTTGACTTTTTTTCGCGTGTTTATCCACGAACACTAGTTTTTTTTCACTCCATTGTCATAAAAGTGTTTCCCAACTTTACGTTTTCACCCAAACCCTACCTTACTATTGCCCAAAAAAGAATTGATAAGTAACACACTAATAAACCCTATCTTTACTATTGCCCAATAATTGATAAGTAACACTCTAGTAAACACTAAACTACAAACCTAGTGCAACGTCAACGTTGATCAACATATTCTGGACATTCTACATTCTCTATGAGAGGCACGATCCATAATTCCAAACCAACACAATATTGTTTTACTTACTTGTTTAGGCTAGGAAGCATCTTTTTTGGCTTCATATTTTCGTTTATTTTTGGGGTGAATGCTCTATACACATATACAACAATTATGGACAAGGAAAACTTTTTGAAAGTTCCACTTTTTCTAGCATTGACATACATCATAAGAAGTAGCCAATTACGTAATAAACCCATGCTTTCTAGTAGAAACTTTCATCCTAGGATGTAAGTGCCACACATCAACACTATAAGTTTTTGCTTTAGTGTCCCCGCTAAGGCTAGCTTAAATGTTGAACTGATTCTCAATCTCTTTTCATAAAGTTTGAACCAATCACTAAATCGGATTAAACCCCACACAAAACCAATTGATCTACACCTCGAATTTGAAATTTAATTAAAAAAAGAATGGTCAACTTCATTTTAAATTATCATATCGCCGCTCCCACCAACAGGGCTCATTCATCGATACTACTAACAACATCCACCCACTTTCCAGAGTTCGAACTTTGTGCGCACCCCTCCGTTTGAACGCCATGCAAATTGCTTTACATTTTCGGCTCTGTCGAATTGTGATTAGGTCATGGGTTTTTTAAACTCTGCGAGCCTTCCTTTGATTTCAAGGAATTTCGCGTTTCCTTGTCTTCATTAGCTCTCGAATTAAGGGGGCGCATGAAAGCAAATGAAGCTTGTGTGAATTTCAACGCATAACCATTGAATTAAGTCATCTGCTTTGTATTCACCGTTATCGTCTGACTAAATTCCAATCCAGTGCCCTAATATTTTCATAATATGATGCTATTTGTAAATTTGTTGTCGGCTCTCAGCTGCTTCATCAATGTCTCTGTACATTAAAGTATGTTGCTATTTGTAATTTGCTGTCGGTTTCTGCTTCATTATTTTCTCTCTCAATTAAACTTCGCAATGGAGAGTAGGTAGACAACGTGCTTTTGATTCTGAAACTAATATTGTCGTGGAGGCAGCAATAATCAATGCCGTTAATCTCTGAGTGTTATAATTTAATACAATGTCGTTTTGCATTAATATTCCGCTGTACAATATATTCATATTTACGAAAGGACGTACTGTTGCCATCAATCTTTGTAACCTAACTAACACCAGAGATTCTGCTATAATGTCAATCAAACCCCACAGCTTTAATGGCAAAATTACCGAACGTAAGTCCATAGATTCTGCTATAATGTCACTCAAACCCCACAGCATTAATGGCCAAATTACTGAACGTAACTCCAGAGCCTGGAATTTGACGGGCTAGAGAACGGTTTTTCAGTTTTTAAACGTATTTGACAGTTGAAAAAAATGTTGACAAGTCCACAGTTACTTGTTGTCAAAATTTCAAACCGTAGATTTGACCTATAGTAAGTTACAGCTTTCGTCATAAATTTTAATAAGTGTTTGAGGTTGAGGTTGCATGGCCATTGGCAAGGCCTCTTCACGTGTCCTCTTTCTATTGTCTAGCATGACATTAATGGCCTTGCCCCATTTACATATGAATGTTTTGTTTCTCTTTATCTCAACTTAAAGGCTCACTTTGAAAGCAAAATATCTTCTATCTTTGATTTTTCATTCCTATCTCTGTTTACATGTGAGCTTTTCACCAAATTTTTTAACTCGATAATTCTATATATAAGCACTAGTAAACATTTGTATGATTTTTTATACAATTCTATAATTATAATTATAATCTAGACATTCAAATGCTTTTGGTATTCTATTAATCTGGACATGCCAATTCATTTGGAATTTAGTAAATGTACATGGTAATTATAACGTTTTTAATAATTTATTTTAATATCTAAATAACAATTTTGTTTTTATAAATTCAGTCACAAATTTCATTCAACAGATTAGTTCAAAGCAACTGGGATGAACGACAACATATTCGAAGCCGTCAAAATCACAACTACACACATAACGTGGTCACAACTTTAAGTTTTTTTTTTATAAATCTTATGATAGTAATTTTTCACTACTATTAAAAAACACTTGTTTAGATAATACAAATTACAAAACACTATTTTTAATTATACAAATTACAATTACATAGTATATTTCAATTACTGTTTTAATATTTTTTATATAAATTATATAATTTAAATTTATATTAAACTAAAATATCATAAACTAATTTGACGCTTATAAATTTGAAATAAGTGTAAAGTGACAGCCATAAAAAAGACAAGACCGTCATCAAATTTCGGTTTGACAGGCATACTGGATTTGAAATTCCAGGCCTCAGTCCAGAGATTCTGCATCAATGTCACTCAAACCCCACAGCATTAATGGCCAAATTACTGAACGTAACTCCAGAGATTCTGCTATAATGTCACTCAAACCCCACAGCATTAATGGCGAAATTACCGAACGTAACTCCAGAGATTCTGCTATAATGTCACTCAAACCCCACAGCATCAATGGTAAAATTACCCATTCAATAGATAGTAACGTAAGCATCGTTGTTATCCGATCGGAGACTTGCGAGTCACATGTAGTTGGTAACCACACAAATTATTCAATTTAAAAACCAAGAAGAAACATGCATGGTTGACGCTATAACTATGATTTCATAGTGTGAAGTTACTCTACGTGTATATGCTATTCCCATTTCCCACATTTGCGAGTTTGACTATAAGCGGTATTCCGGCATATGCCCTTGGTTTCTATATCCGTACTGATGTTATCGTGTTCCCGGGAACTTTGGTTCTGCAACTAGATTTGTCGCTAAATGATTTATATAATTGTCAAATTGTCTCCGGCACAATATCCGACGAGGATGCTTCGTAAGCAAGATCAACTGCATCTTGGTCTGCTCGTGGTTATGAACCGAATCTACAGCAGTGCTGGGATTTCAACAAGTACCGGGTCCACTTATCTCTAACTCCTGCTGCCTTTTTGGAACTACTGAATCAATCATATGTTGATCCTTGGATTTCAAGCTCAAGCCGCTTGAGATTCAATAGTGTTCGCCCTGAATCATCGACTGAATTTGGAATTTATATAGCTTTGATGAGAAGCACACCAGGAAGTGCAACTGCGGAGAGTGCTGGCATTGGCGGCTGTTTAATGTCTAAGGTCATATCCTCCCAAGATGCTTACAATGGATGGAACCATGACGATGAACAAATAATTGCTTACAACATCAACCATTAAATCAGAAGCGATATGGAGATATCAAGAATTAATCAAACTCAAAGATTGATATTTCCGCCGCCGTCGCAGCATGATGATTGAACACCGCAGAATCACCATGGCTGACATAGATAATCAATGGGTCAAGTCCTGCCATACCGCAGAATCACCATGGCTGACATAGATAATCAGTTTCTATTGGATAAAGCGTCGGATGGCTCGTCATGAGTTGAGCCACGGAAGGAAGCATCAAAAAAGGTTTGGACCATCCATGCTTCCCGCCTGAGCAGTCGTTTGACATATCGCGATTCGCAATGATTTCATTTCCGACACCCTTTAACTCTATATTTCAATGTGAACGAATGAATATCTGACACGGCGTGGATTAATTGGATTTTATGAGAGGGGACATGTTCCTAACTTGCGTAGTCAAAGATATTCTCCAACCGACATGGTATTTTCTGTCATGGAAATCAGGATTAACTACGAATAAAGCTGTGAGAAAGGGCTTGCATTGCGACTTTTCACAATTTTTGTCTCCTGGACCTGAGTAGAATCGATATGTACAGCCATGTGATAGATAACTTGATGATTGTTTGGAAACTGTTACCTAATTAATGTGATTACCGAAGCTATAAAATAGTATAGCAGGTTCTCGCATGTTTAAATATTAGCCTTATGAAAATAACATGGACTTTTCAGTTCTCTTTACAATATTTGATGGCACGATATTAGATGTTTCTTTATATAATTATTAACACGTCATTGAATTCATTTTATATAAAAGTATCATAGACGTTATCTCTCTTTCGATCAGATTTACAGCGAACAAAACTATGACGTGGAAAGGTTGTTCAAAGAAGCTCTTGTTGGTGTGGAAGGATTCCTTCTTGTGGACGAATTTGAGGATGAATTTCTAGAAAATGCTTCAACTTTTCAGAGCTCGCTTGGATATTTGGGCTTAGTGCTTCTAGCCTTGTGGTTATGTTTGGTTTGGTTGGTTCTGCTTTTGTGAGCAGGATTGTCTCCTTCAGTTTTGGTGGACTTTTGCTGTATTTAAATGCTTTTTGTACTTGTGTCTTCCAGGTTGATGTTAGTTTCTGATACTCTGCTTTGGCACTAGGATATTCTGAAGAACATTTGTCCAGTTTTTGTACATTTTGATTATGAATGAATAACAAAAGTACTATTTTTTTCATTTTAAAAAAAATATATAATAGACTTGCTAATGCTATGGGAAATGTATGGTTGCATTATTAGTGGTTCCTCCCTGCATACCATGTGCATCAATAGGATTGATTTAAATTATAAATATTGAGCATTTGTAAATGTTCAATAACACCACTACTAGTGATATTATACATCATAAGAACACCATGGAACACATATAATAAATATGATTCCCCCACTTTGTCAGTATTCTTTATAATATTAGGTGGCACCACACATGGTGCCTTTAGATATTATAAGTACACAATTGAGATATTTTGATATAGAAAAAAAACAAAATCTTGGGCCTATCAATGCTCTATGAAAAGTACATAACTATAGTTTGTAGTGCCTCCATGCATACCAAGCACACTATAGAAAAAAATTCATGTAATCAACAAAGATTCCCACATAGGCTTCATATGGTCTTGTAATTTGAATTCTGACAAATTTTCTTCTATGGTGAAGAAATTCCATAGCTTGAAACCATATAAATACTTGGTGACTTTACACCTAACATAACATCCTTCACAAAATAAATATTATCTTTTTTAAAATCCATGGGACATGACCTTCTTTAAAAGACCAAGAGGGATTGACCTCTCCTCTCTTTTATTTTCTTGGCCAATATTTCTTTTTAGTATTTGAAAAGAATATCTCTCCTAAAACCCAATGTGTCACTTTTTTCAATGACATGTGCCTCAAAAAATAAGATGAAATATTTTCTAATATATGCATCAGGTATAGTAAGTGGGAAATATTAAGATGCTTACAATATGGAAGTTCATATAATATAAATTTTATTTTCATCTCAATGGAAATTTTCTCATCATATCTGTTAAAAAATTAGGATAATGGAACATAGGTTTCTCATTTGAATAAAAAATTTATGGAATTTCCTTCTCCTTATCAATGTCACATTCCCTAAGCTAATCTATTAGCTACAATATTTCAATCCTCTAGGTTCTATTTAGCTTACCCTTCAAAGTAGATTGTACTATTTTATAGGGGTGGTCTTCTAGAAGGAATACCCTCGATTAGTCATACACTAGCTTACATAGGTCCACAACATACAATATACCATTTTGTTGCAGGTTTTGTGATGTTATAATATAAAAAAACATGTTAGCACCAAAGAAGATAGTTGCGTAAAATTAAATATGTCTAATAAAATTACTAATATAAAAAATCAATCAACATGCTTACCATAACAAACTTTGAGTGCTAAATCATTTTGTATGGTGTATGCACACATTCTATTAAACATAAAATAACTCTCTGATATGGGTTTTGACAGATCATACACATATACCCCTTATTATAATTAGTTCAATTCATAGACCAATGGTTGGATGCAGAAATCAATTATCTTTATGTGTCTTCTATTAGGGGCTATAAGAGCCAGCATAAGATGTTCATTTTTCATTGGCAATCATGGGGGGATATTGTCATTGATTACTACCACTGGCCAAATAGAATAGTTTGTACATTGGAGGGAATAAAATTAACTCCATCCATGTCTATGCTCAATCAAAGGCTTCATACTTCATCCTTGAATTTATCAGGCCATGTATCCTCTATATGCTTCATGGCTATTGAAATTTATAGGATCCACATAACTCTTGGATCACTTATGTGCTAGGAATGGAACACCTGCAACATGACTAATTCTTTACAATGAAAGAGACTTTGAATCGTTAGGATTATATGCATGTGAATTAATATATTATAATGAGGACCATGTGACTTTCCCCCTTTTTTTAAGTTTATGGTAGATATAATGTGCACATTATGGACATATATATTCCTTTGTCTATTTTCATATGTATAAAATGTAATCATTTAGACAAGTATGATACAATATGTACTCAACACCCAATTTTTTAGCAATTGCTTTGCCCTGTCCATGGTTTGAAATGGATCAATATATTATTTGTCATCTCTTTTGGTGCATTGTATGTAGAAATATTGGATCAATTGGCTTGTAGGGTCTATTATAGGGGACAATGTTACTTTGAAGATATGGGATCCAGAACATGTCGATGCTTGTTTGAAGGATTAAACATTGTTTTAAAATTCAAAGTCTACAATAATATTTCATAATCGCTTGACACTATTCTACACTTTAAGATCCTTCTAAAGGTTCAAAGATCATCTCAATTAGATTTTGTATGAGGAAGTTACACCTCCCACAAGTTGACCTATCATGTTCACGACCATGCTACCAAGTAGATTCCAAATC
Organism: Larix kaempferi; assembly: GCA_027924585.1. NCBI lineage: Eukaryota > Viridiplantae > Streptophyta > Pinopsida > Pinales > Pinaceae > Larix > Larix kaempferi. The sequence goes on along the minus strand of BSBM01000370.1, from coordinate 61,695,577 downwards.
ATCTCTCATTACCCCGAGATGTGGATCTAGTGATGTGTGGAATTTCAAAAACATTCTATAGGGTCTCAAACCATAACCGTAATTGGGAGTTGCAATAAAAAAACCCTTAAAAACTAACCCTAGATGGCTATCAGGTCATTGTCAAATACTAGGCCATTAGAAGAAGAAGGGGTTCCATTCTTGTTGTATTATTGTATTGTTCCATAGTTGAGCAAGAGCTGGCAAGTGGATATTAGAGTGCAACAGAGGAAGTAGAAAATCCTATATTATCCATACATGCCACAATGTCATAGGTTACTCCATAGAGAGTACCACTTTTTTGGTATGTGTATTGCATATTGGAAAAGAAAAGACAAAGGCACAATCCTCACTTCTAGCTAGGTGTTTCACCATAGTGGGTCTTCACAAGGTATATCTATGGCAATTGTTTGGATGTGTGGATGTGTTATTTTTCTCTATTTATTTTCCTTCAAATTTCAATTTATTGTAGCATTCTATATAATTAAGCTAACACTATGAATCTTAAATCTTCAGTAAACATTGCATATCTAAGAGTTTGCATAAAGTTGTAAGATCTATTGTGACAAATTGTTACAAATTATGTAATACCCACAATAGTTTACAAGTTATATTTCTATTAAAGAAGTTATCTTTGGGTTTTCTAGGAGATTTCATGATCTAGGAGTTGGAATAATAAAGAGAAAATTCTTCAAACCATAGCCATGGTGGACGAGTCCAGTGAACAATTGAGGGGTGAATTTGAAGAGAAATTTACGAATATGGAAATATAAGTCATTGCACTGAGATGCGCTTTCTACATCCCAAAGTGGATGAGATGTGTCACATCTGTCTCAATCATGTGTCACATGTTGGCTCCAAAAACTAAATATATAAAAAAATTCTAAAACCTAACACATGTTGGCTCCAAATTTAAATTGGCCAAGACTGTAAAATACATATATATAAATATACATTGAATTTCAATTTCAATTTCCATTCATGCATCCTCACATTTTAAATAAATCTTTTCATAGATAGTTACAAGACAACTAAATATTTTTTGTATTAGTTAGTCTTTCCTTGATTTGATCTACAAGAGAGACATATGTTCAAAACATAATAACTACGGATTAACTAGAATATATATTTTACATCATAATCAATGAATGAATGCAATTTTCGCCTATTTGTAAGATTCAAAATTGGAATAGTTGGCACAAGGATGACTGCGATAGAAAATATATATGATTATGTAATGTTAAGTTAACAATGCAACTTTTGTCTATTTTCCTATTTTGTCTTTCACTTCATTCTTTAACATGTATTTTAACTTAACATGATTATTACTTCATTATAATTCACCATTTCAGTGGTGTAAATATTTTTTTAAATTTTTGGGATGAGATGATTTCAATGTGGTAATTTTTGTTTTGAAGCAACATTGTTTTGATGCATCCATTGTGATTGGAACCAGCATAGATCCATGTTAACTCTATCTCTATCAAGCACATAGAGGGATCAAATCCCTTGAGGTGCTAACATTTCCTCAATTTTAGGACTCTAAATGGGGTTTGCACCTCAAGGGATTTGATCCTTCTCGGCGCTTGATAGAGCTAGAGTTAAGATGGATATATCATGGTTTATATCTCTCACAATATTTCAATCCTCATGGTGTATCTAGAGTGCAATTTTGGACGTTTTGGTGAGTTTGTAATATCTAAATCAAAGGAAGGCTCATATAAGAAATTGGGGGGACACTGAAGACCTAAAAAAGGAGCCAAAAAAATTTCAAGAGAAAGAGAAACCAAGCTCCAGCAACAATAATTATTTCCAATCTCTATTTAAAGTGAAAGAAAAAGTGGACGTCAATCCCTATCAAGTTGAGATAAATGCTATTAAATTGATTCAATGGTTACAACAATTAGAATTTTATTTTAGTGTACTTAAGATAGAAGAGGAAAAAAAATATCATTTTCTTAACGGAAATTGTGGATCTATTATGTAACTTGGTGGGAAAGTCACATGGACACACTTAGCCTAGAGGGTGATCCCTGAGTAACTAAGTGGAAGAAATTTAAAACCCTCATCAAGTCCCATTTTTATCCTATTGGGTATGAAGAGGACCAATGGATTCACAATAATTACTTCTAACAAAGACAAGTGAAAAGTGTACAAGAGTACACAATTGAGTTTAGAAAAATGGTCATTATGTTGGGTATATCCTCAAGAACTTGGATTTACTTATCAAGTATCTATGTGCTCTCCATAGTGATTTAAGGAGGCAAGTGATGCTCTTCACGCCTAGAATTGTTGATGAGTCTTGTGTGCAATAACAATATTTGTAGAAAATGGACAAGAAGAAATGTCATTCATGTAGTTCCAAGAATAAAGAACACCTGAATACTTCCAAGGATGTGATGAAGGGGACAAGAAAATATAAGAAGGATGCAACCACAACACGATAATGCAAGCATCTAAAAATACAAGGAAAACATTGCAACATTGATGGTCACACTGAAGACATGTGATAGAAGCTACTTCCAAAGATAATTAACCCAATGAACTACAAGAGGGTCAGTGCAAGCTAATGAGGGTCACTTTTGGCACGTTAGATGCAATAGAAAACTGAAAAAGCAGGCATCCCTCAACTTACTTGGATTTTTTGATTTACTTACGGAAAATATCTTGCATTGAGTAAAAAAGATGAAATGTAGGAAATTGAATCACGTTTCTGAATATATAACTTTTATGTATTGAAAATTTGCATAGCTATGTCAAGTTTCAGTTTTCCTAACAGACACTTTTTATTTTTCAGGCAAATGATAAGGTATATGTTTTTGTGGGTAGAGCCTTTGAGGGCCTAAATGATGGAATCAAGCTACAAAAATCGGCATGCATGTAGAGAACACATAGCACTTGTGCGCCATTATTTTTCAAAAATTAAATTAGTAATTTTATAATTTTTTTATAATTGTCTAAGTGATCAAACCTCAAAAATAGTACATCTTTTGTGGGTAGAGCCTTTGAAGGTCTTAATGCAAAATTCTTGAAATGGGTTTTTCATAGAACGTGGAGGTTAGTGTCCTCTTGTGCACCATACAATTTTTTTTTGAAATGATTGAGAATTGAAAAAGTTATGGAAGAAACACTAACAATGTGTTTCACGAGTTAAGGAGGTAGGACAGAAAAGAAATTGAAAGAAAATAGGAAAAATTAATATTTCAAAATAAAAGTTACATATTTGGAATCTGCAGAAAAAATGCTATTTGTGTCTAAGATTTCGTCAAAAATGACTCTGTGTAGCATATTGTAACGAGTGGCTAAGCACAGGCTTCTCCAGAAACTGGAAGAAATACCCAATTAGCTTTGGTTTTTCATTAACATAGCACAGGTTTGGAATTACCGAAGCAAACTCCAAAGCATACACATAGGATTATTGTTGACATGTGAGCATGTGACTCGGCCTGTTTAAATTCAAAAATATTGCCGCGCTTTTAGATTTAAATAACGCGTACGCGTTATATAACTAAATAACGCGTGTGCGTTATATCAATAATTAACGCGTACGCGTTATATAACTACATAACACGTACGCGTTATATAGTTACAAAACGCGCTCGCGTTATTCAAATCATAAAATACATGTTTAATACTTGAGAAAGAGGGGGTGTAGAAGTCAAGGGAAATTTTGTTTAATATTTGAGAAGGGGTGGGGAAGGGTCAAGGGAATCTATGGTTAATATTTAATAGGGGTGGGAAAGGGTCAAGGGCTTAGAAGGATGTTGGAAGCTTGAGTGGGGAGAGATGAAGGGAATGAGAACATGATGGGCTACAGGGGATGAAGGGAAGTGGAGCTTGAGAGCACTATTAGGAGTAGAATAGGTTCTGAAGAGGTATAGGGTTAGAAGTTGAAAGTGAGACTTGAGTGACAAGGGGGAATGGATGGAGGCAAGGGGGATGTGAGAGAGAAATAAAGAATACAAGGGGGGGAGAGACATAGAGCGAGGGAGGGAGAGGGACAATGGGGAGGAATGGATTTGGAGGGAGTGAGAGATAGATGGGGATAGAACGAAATAAGAGATAGGAAGGGAGGGACAGAAAGTGTTGGTGGGAGACATGCAGAGAGTGGTGGCGATGGAGAGAGAGGGAGTGATGGAGAGATTGGGATAGGTTGAGGGAAAGATGAGGGAGGGATAGAAGGTGAGAGACAGGCGATGAGAGAGGGAGGGAGAGAAGGTAGGGTGAGGGATGGAGGGAGAAAGTTGGAGATAGATATGGATGGAGGGGGTATGGGTTTGAGAATGGAAAGTGACATAATGTGTGTGTATGTGTGTGTGTTTGAGAGAGAGAGAGAGACAGAGAGAGAGAGAGAGAGAGAGAGAGATTGATGGTTGGGGAGAGAGAGACTAGAGGGAGTTGTGAGCATCATATTCTCCATCAGCATCATATTCTTCATCATCATCATCTTCATGACCATCATCGTCATCATCAACATCTTCATCATCATCACCATCATCATCATCATCATCATATTCCTCATCAAATCAAAATCTCCATCATCATTATCATCATCATGATCATCATCTAAACATCACCATCACCATCATCATCAACATCTTCATCATCATCACCATCACCATCATCATCAAAATCTTCATCGTCATCACCATCACCATCACCATCACCATCACCATATTCATCATCATTGTCATCTCTAGGTTCCCCATCAACATCAACATCTCCATCATCATCATCTTCTTCATCATCATCATCTTCATCACCATCATCATCATCATCAACATCTTCATCATCATCACCATCATCATCATCATCATTATCTTCCTTGAATCAGATCAACATATCCATCATGTCACCATCATCTTCTGAACATCATCATCTAAACATCACCATCACCATCACCATCATCATCATCATCTTCATCATCATTACCATCACCATCATCATCAACATCTTCATTGTCATCATCATCATCATCATCATCATCATTGGCATTTGTAGGTTCCTCATCAACATCTCCATCATTATCATCTTCTCCATCATCATCATCTTCATCACCATCATCATCAGCATCAACATCTTCATCATCATCACCATAATCATCATCTTCATCGTCATCAGGTCAACATCTCCATCATCATCATCTTCTTCATCATCTTCACCATCATCATCATCATCATCATCTTCATCGCCATCTCCATCATCTCCATCATCTCCATCATCATCACCATCACCATCATCATCATCTTCATGACCATAAACATCTTCATCATCATTGTCATCTCCCCCTTCCTCATCAACATCTCCATCATCATCATCATCATCATCATCATCACCATCTGAACATCACCATCACCATCATCGTCAACATCTTCATCATCATCATCATCATCATCAGCATCATCATCAGCATCATCATCAGCATCAGCATCATCATCAAAATCTTCATCGTCATCACCATCACCATCTTCATCATCATTGTCATCTCTAGGTTCCCCATCAACACATCTCCATCATCGTCATCTTCTTCATCATCATCATCTTCATCACCATCATCATCGTCATCTTCTTCATCATCATCATCTTCATCACCATCATCATCGTCATCAACATCTTCATCATCATCACCACCATCATCATCATCATCTTCCTCATCAGATCAACATCTCCATCATGTCACCATCATCTTCATCTTCATCATCATCATCATCATCATCATCATCATTACCAACACCATCATCATCAACATCTTCATCGTCATCACCATCATCATTGGCATCTGTAGGTTCCTCATCAACATCTCCATCATCGTCATCATTGGCATCTGCAGGTTCCTCATCAACATATCCATCATCGTCATTTTCTCCATCATCATCACCATCATCACCATCATGATCTTATGAACATCATCATGATCATCATCTAAACATCACCATCACCATCATCGTCAACATCTTCATCATCATCGCCATCAGCATCATCATCAAAATCTTCATCGTCATCACCGTCACCATCTTCATCATCATTGTCATCTCTAGGTTCCCCATCAACACATCTCCATCATCATCATCTTCTTCATCATCATCATCTTCATCACCATCATCATCGTCATCAACATCTTCATCATCATCACCATCATCATCATCATCATCTTCCTCATCAGATCAACATCTCCATCATGTCACCATCATCTTCGTCATCATCATCATCATCATCATTACCAGCACCATCATCATCAACATCTTCATCGTCATCACCATCATCATTGGCATCTGTAGGTTCCTCATCAACATCTCCATCATCATCATCATTGGCATCTGCAGGTTCCTCATCAACATATCCATCATTGTCATTTTCTCCATCATCATCACCATCATCACCATCATGATCTTCTGAACATCATCATGATCATCATCTCAACATCACCATCACCATCATCGTCAACATCTTCATCATCATCGCCATCAGCATCATCATCAAAATCTTCATCGTCATCACCATCACCATCACCATCACCATCACCATCTTCATCATCATTGTCATCTCTAGGTTCCCCATCAACACAACATCTCCATCATCATCATCTTCTTCATCATCATCATCTTCATCTCCATCATCGTCCTCATCAACATCTTCATCATCATCACCATCATCACCATCATCATCATCATCTTCCTCATCAGATCAACATCTCCATCATGTCACCATCATCTTCATCACCATCATCATCACCATCATCATCAACATCTTCATCACCATCATCATCAACATCTTCATCATCATCACCATCATCTTCATCAACATTATCATCTTTATCATCTTCATCTGCATCATGATCATCTTCATTGTCATCACCCTCCTCCTCCTCATCATCTTTATCATCTTCATCTACATCATGATCATCTTCATTGTCATCACCCTCCTCCTCATCATCATCTTGTGCACTTATGCACTTAGGGATTAATATTTAGAAGAGGGTCTAAAGGCCTTTATGGGGGAGGGGCTCTAGGAACAAGGTAAGACAGAGAGGGCAGGGGGGAGGGATAAAGGCGTAGAGGGTTAGTGATTAATGGAGAAGAAGGGAGAGAGTGCTATAGGGAGGGATAATGACGAAGATAAAGAGAAGGTGGAGAGATGGAGAGTGGGGTGGTAGAGACATGGCTGAAGGGAGAGAAAGAAACATGAAAGAAACATGTAGGGAGAATGAGGGACAGATATTTAGAAAGAGATAGGGGGTATCTAGGGATTATTGGGAGAGAGCTAGGGGGTATTAAACCATACAAAACATTTGTTTTGTATGCAATCATATAAATTATTAGTGATCTTTGATTTTGTTCGTTGCCCTAGCCGTGCACCTAACCTATTTATTGTGCTTGACTATATCGCGTTCGCGTTTTTTCACTACATATCGCGCACGCGTTTTATATTTATATAACGCGTACGCGTTTTGGAACTCCAGAAATAATGGACTGTTTCTGTCCGAGAGCAACTTCACTCTGTCCGAACGAAAGCAACAATCCCGCGATTTTTCGAACAGCACGAGCCCGCGTCTGAAAATTTTCACATTCTACACCAACTCCATCATTTTTTTTTATGCAGGTGCAGCATTGAGGACATCTTTCATGGTTGCTCACTGTGGTGTTGGGTTATATGGCCATATTTGAAGAAAATAATTAGCAAGCTTGAAGAATCTCCAATTGAAGAACACCAAAGATAAGGCCTTTGAAAGATTCATTTTGCCTATATTTGAGGAGCACACAAGGTAAGATATCAAGCTTCAAGACCAACAAGGAAGAACTTCCATTTGCTTATTATTGAAGAGCTTGTAATTGAGGAGCAACAAAAACAAACTATATTGAATTGATCATTGTGGTGATGGGGAATGCACGTAACCGAGTAAACAAATCAACAAGGAAGAAGAGACCTCAAGAAGTCATTGAAGAAGAGAAAGAAAAGAAAAGAATATACATGATGAATCGGAGGCTTTCTTTGGAAACTAATCCAAATCCAATTGTAGAGGATACCATGGTTCATCCTATTAATCCACGACAAGAGGGACCTTCAATTTCCACAATAGTTGTTGAACAAGCACCCCATGGAAGTAATCAAGAAGCAAAACGTAGGTGCTCATTAGGGGATGTTTCAATTCCCACTTCAAGTCAAAGTGATAAGTTACCATCTCAAGATGAAGCTCACGAAGAAACACTCAATTTGCTATCCGGATGTGGTTATACAAGCGATGAAGTCAGAGAGGCGTTGGACATTTTGCCTACTGTTGAAGAAGAGAATGTTATCCACACCATCGATGAGGATGTTGGACTTCCACAAGGGGATGTTGGACTTCCACAGACCATGGATGAGGATGTTGGACTTCCACCATCCAACTACCAGGAAGAGAATGAAGGACACCAAGCTACTACTGAAACGCCAGAGCGTCTTGGTGATGCGCTACATGGTACAATTCCAACCCCCTTACCTCCATTAGCAAGCACACGTCGAAGAACTCCGAAGCGTATACAAGTTGATGAAAGACTTATGAATTCCATTGAAGGTACCCTATCTAAACGTAGTATTGCTTATCAAACTCAACAGATACTTGATAAATATTTTGTTTCTAAATGTGATGGAGATAAATGTAGATTATTTTTATCATTGTTAAAATCTAGGAGCATGAATGTTGTTAGGAAAAAGTTAGGGATAAAGATGATAAAGAATTCTGAACCAAGTTCTCATATAGTTAAAAGCCTAGTAGATGCATTTGGTAAAATTGGTAAGAACACACGTTCAAAGGACCGCAATGCTGCTCGTCGTGTGTTGTCACAATCAATTGCAGATAAGAACACCAGGGCCCTTCGTATTCTCAGGCCTACATCGAAACTAGTTAATTTTAATGTAAAAACCCTCCGTAGGTATTCTATTAGAAGAGAACATCTTGACACAACCGATCAGACAGATTTTTGGGCCTTTGTTGGTCGGTTGCCACGTCGTGACATGAAGCTAGTTGATGCAGTAAAGGGACTAGTGCATAGTTTTTGGCATGATCACACAAGGCCTTCTTCAAACCGAAAGGATGTACTAAAACTAAGAAGGGGTTCAAAGGATCGTGAGCCACATACTAAGCATCTTCTTGATATAACACAGACAGAGCTTTACGAAAAATTTAAGATTGAGCATAGACAATTGAACTTGGGGAAAAGATCTTTTGAGAAATGTAAGCCATGGTATGTTAGAATAAATACTCTTCGTAACACTTGTTGTTGTAGATACCATGTAGAATATGAATATTACTATGAAACATTTTTGTACATTCGTCGTGTGTTGCATACTAACATTGTGCAGGATTGCTCCATGACAATACCACCGACTTCATCAAGAGAATTCATTCATAGCATCATGTGCAATAGGCCCGAGGGGCAAACATACTATGCAAAATCTTGTTTGGATGGAACATGCTCCAACTGTGCTGGAATGGCATTATTGAGCCAATGTATGCACGAGAATGGAGACAGTGAATTTGGGAAAATGGTTACAGACATGAAAAGTTTCAAATATATCAACTATGAAATAGTCCCAGGGAAAGAAAGCAAAAAAATACAATTGGTGACATCTCAGGTATGCATTTATATCTATAAAATTATGTTGTAACGGTTACATTTCAATCCTTACTTACAACAAAAAACTGACATTGAGATCATTTTGTGTCACCAGGTACAAGTTAGTGACTTCATCAAGGAATTTATTGAAAAGACACATCAATATGTTCAGCATGTCCACGTGGCACGATGGCAGGATGAGAAGTTTAGAATATGCAGAGATACATTTCCCCTTGGTACTATACTTTCAGTTGTTGATTTTGCCGAGAACTACACTCTGCAACCTCAAAATGAGATCCAAATTCAGTATTATCACTCTGAGCAGGTTTCCTTGATGGTCCATATCACATACAGGCATGGCCCAAATAGCACTAAAGAGCAAAGAGAAATTCTGAAGGAATATCACTTCTACATAAGTGATGATAGGTGCCACGACTTCCACTATGTACGTCATTGCTTCATCATGTTCTATGATCACTTGAAGGGAAGGAACATACAGATGGACCGACACTGGATTTGGTCTGATGGGTGTGCTGGTCAGTTCAAAAATGCACGCATATTTCAGTGGTTGTGTTCATTGCATAAAAACTACAAAGTGCCACATATGTGGAACTATTTTGAGACTGGGCATGGTAAAGGAGAGCATGATGGAGCCGGAGCATGTGTCAAAACAGCCCTACGAAGAGAGGAATTGAAAGTATCTACAGAATCTACTATTCTAAATGCTCAATCTATAGTCAGGTGGTGCACGTCAGTAATGGGAGAGGAATCAACTATGCGAGTAGAATCCACAAGAAAGAGACATGTGGAGAGATTTTTTTGGGAGGTGGTAGACATAGATCGTTCACATGCATGGGAATGCAAGACTGTGCCTGGGACTCGTGGCTTTCATTCGGTTCGAAGCTCTGATAACCCAGTATTTGAAATTTGGACCAGAAAACTTGCTTGTTTTTGCCCGCCTTGTTGTGATGGTGACTGGGATGGGTGTGAATCATTGGATTGGGTTGATGGATGGGATCGCATATCACTTCCACTTGATCAGCGTGCAATTGTTGAGTTAACTCCGTTGGAAGAAGACCAATCATCTATTTCTGCAGATTTTGATCATGTCTCAGACCTTTTACAACCCGGTATGATGCATTTCCTTAACATTTTTTGTTTGTTTACGTAGTCTTCAAATGCACATTAATGGCCTTGTATCGCACGAAAAATATTTTGATCATATACCTACAATCATATAATGCAGGGCACATATACGCAGTGGTTGCCTCAAAAGATACTGAATGGGGTGATGAATACTGGTTGGCACGCTGTATAGATGGAAAGCAAACCCTCATTGTGTCCATGACTGACGATGAAAACAACCACTTTCCAACTGGTTCTATGGTTGTTAAAGGTGAATACTTGACATGGGACAACAATGGAAGAAAGAAGGGTGGATATGTTTACAGGGATTACAAACCAGGTGCAAGTGTATATCACTTTACCAACTTAATCATTGGCACAAACCTTCAGGTACGAACAATGCCTAGTCGAAATACATCGAAGGTACGCTACTTCTTACCGGATACAGAGCACGAGAGACTAATGGAGACCATCAGTATAAGAGATGATCCGGAGGGCTTGGTTGTATGATAATAGGTGGGATCTAGCATGATGAGGTACGTTACATACTTTTAATACTATACTATTTTCACTATTTGTAATTGAATATTGATATATGCTCAATTTTCACATGTATGTTTCATATGAATATGTCAATTTTGCGTTCTTGATATGCCAAATTTACAAGAGATGGATTAAAATTATATTATGTTCATATGATCAGTAAACCATATATTAATCATGTTTGAGAGGTTGCTTAGCTAACTTTAAGGGCATTTAAGCTCTATGTTAAGCCCAACTAAATCCTTATGAATCACTAGACAATCGAATTGGTTCCTTGAGTAATTCAAATTTCTTTATGTAAAACCATTTTTCATTCATTTTAGTATGAAATCAAGTTTTTAGTATTTTTTTCTCTTTACTGGCTCTATTCTAGTTTCCTTTGAAAAATTGCTCAAAGTATTGTTGTTCTTAGTTTTATGAACCTATTTGTGATCTCTTTCATGTGATCATAAGATTTTACACATCACTGCCGTAACCACTAGACAATTGTACACTATACAACTATGAAAGTCTCTCTTAATCTAGCGACAACCACCTTTTACCCATTTCTATAGAATTTATTTTCTTTAATAATTTTCTAATCCAAATTTTAATAGCTATTACATTTTCACTATACAACTATGAAAGTCTCTAGTGACAACCACCTTTTACCCATTTTTATTATACATCTCTAAGATATCCACACAAAAACACACACATATATATATAATAATTATTGTGTATTCATAGTCAAAACTAAAAAATATATGGATTAAAGTGGATAAACATTAAACTAAAATTATAATAATTGTGTTTTTTAATCCATTTTTTACATATGATCAGTAAACCCTAAAATTATATTATGTTCATCATGTTGGTTATTGGCTTCACCCAACAAAATTAATTAAATTCATGCTCACTATATTAAACAATACACTTATATTAAATTTAATTCATGTCTTGTTAAATATTTCATAATGAATTAGCTAGTTGAGAGCACCACCTTAGACCAAGCCATCATCATCAACATCTTCATCATCATCATGGACCTGCAAAACCCTAGTTTCCAAAGTGTCTAGGCAGGTTCGGGCTAGGAACACTAGCCATACCCGCCCGGTGGATGATTTTCCAAAGTTGACCCCCGTGTGCAAAAATTGCACACTCCCACACTGAGCAAAACCCTAGTTTCAAAGATGGACCTGCAAGGTGACACATGGGCCACCGGGTAGGAGGGGAGGGGCACCCCTGGCACTATCCCGGTGTGCTGAATCCAACGGAGTCGACGGTTCGTCGATCCGAGCCACAGTCTTCATTCTATGGCTCGTCCCGTCTCACTACCAGAAGGCCTTCAGGGACACCTGCTGGATACCTACCGGGGGCATAGAACTCCAACCATGCAACAAAACCGGGTTCCGGGGAGACCTGCAGGTGTGTCTAGACAGGTTCGGGCTAGGAACACTAGCCATACTTGCCCGGTGGATGATTTTCCAAAGTTGACCCCCGTGTGCAAAAATTGCACACTCCCACACTGAGCAAAACCCTAGTTTCCAAGATGGACCTGCAAGGTGACACATGGGACATCGGGTAGGAGGGGAGGGGCATCCCTGGCACTATCCCGGTGTGCTGAATCCAACAGAGTCGACGGTTCGTCGATCCGAGCCACGGTCTTCATTCTATGGCTCGTCCCGTCTCACTACCAGAAGGCCTTCAGGGACACCTGCTGGATACCTACCGGGGGCATAGAACTCCAACCATGCAACAAAACCGGGTTCCGGGGAGTCCTGCAGGTGTGTCTAGATAGGTTCGGGCTAGGAACACTAGCCATACTTGCCCGGTGGATGATTTTCCAAAGTTGACCCCTGTGTGCAAAAATTGCACACTCCCACACTGAGCAAAACCCTAGTTTACGAAATGAATGCACAATGAAGCCACTGGGCCATGGGGAGACGAGGGAGAGGGTTCCCTAGAGGTAATCGCACGCCAGGAGACCAATGGAGTCGACGGTTCGTCGGTCCGACGTCCGGTTTCCGAGTTATGTCGAGTTGCAAGTCGCATGAAAATGCCGTTCAGGGACACTTGGTGAATTTCCGTCCGGGAGCCAAAAAGCAAACGGAGCAGGAAAATTGCATGCCGTTGGCTCCCGCAAGTGTGTGTGGGCAATGCCGACGTGGGAACACTGCCGGGAGCCATAAATCCATGATAGTAAATTAATTCATGACAAAAAAAACTGAATTATTCCTTTCAATGGATGTGGTTTTCAATTTCCTATGTTGTTAGGTCAATTTGGCACATTCATTGAAAGAAATTGTAGACTTTAATGATGATCACAACAAGTGTGTTTGTTAAAACCTTGTGAAATAGAGCATCAAAAGACCTACATTGTAGGCCATATAATTGTGTTTGTTTACCTTTTGTTTGATGGACCATGCACAATAAGTAATAAAATAATTTTTGAAGTAGGTCATTTCATTTTTCTGATTTTTTCTTTGGTGGTGTTGAAAAAGACCATTGTTCTTATTGATGGGATTTCATGTGCTTATGATTCTTTGGATAATCTGGACACATACAAGGACACCATTATTAGACTAATTCATTATAAACAATTTAATATGAGTAATCTACATAAATGAATTGAAAAATTAACAAAAATAACAAACAACCCATATACCTTGGAATATAACACAAGAGTGACCATGTTAGGCAATCTTACTTATCTACTTACCTATGGTCATCTAAGTAGACTATTTGGATCATGTCTATTACTAATGATCTCCATTAACTTTTCATGTTCACAATGAGGCTTGAAGTATCATACCTTTGATGGGTGCTTCCTTGGCATTGTTTGTAGTTTGAGGTTTGTATCGAAAACTAAGTTTGTAAAGTGGTATATAGATTCACCTAGTCTAATCTTGAAATACATAACCAACCTTCTTCCATGTTTGGTCATCCAGTGTTAGATATTATCCTTTAATAACCATCAAACTGATTACAAGTTGATCACCATTGTCATCTATTAGTGAGACATGAGGGTTTGGTTCGCCTTTAAGGAACATGCCAACAAATAGTGAGTGCCCCATTAATTATCTTTCAGGGAAACCATTGCATATATGTTCATTTTAAAAAACATCAGTTCCAACGTGTGAGTCCACTAAATAGACAAAATGTAATGTATTCATGCTAGTTGATAAGATTTAATCTCATATTCAGAAAACTTGGTTGTACAAGATTTGAGACATGATCATAATGTGGTGAAATGGTTGATTAGTCCTCATCCAACTAGGATAATTCAATATTTATACCTAGAATAATGGCGAGTGATAGAATTTTCTTGTTCATATTTCTACTATAACATTGTTTGAGTTTCAAACTAAATGAAATCCACAAATTCCATGCATTATTCTATGTGATTGATCTACATCAACCACCTCCCAAAAATATCTCGTCTTCTTGTTCCATCTACAATTATTGAAGAACACCATTCAACAATAGATTTTGTGTAACTAATGAGAGAATTTCTCGTAAACTTCCATTTTTACCTGCAGAATATAATGTTTACCTACACAACATCTCGATCATGATCCCCTTTCCCACACTCAGTTTCAAAAGTGCTGTAAAGGAAACCTTTACATTTACATTTGCATTAACATGACAACCAAGTCTCAAAAATGAGATTGATGGTGTTTATTCTCATGCAATGTATACAGTTAGGATTAAGACAACTGTATAAATCTATGGAATTATAAATGGAGATATTAATCCAAAAGGAAGCCAATGTTGGCCTTGCCAATCTTTTCTTCCGAATGCAAACGAAATATTAGATTGCATTTTGCTATGTTTCCATGTAAAATATATTTGAAAAAAAACATATATTTGGATTATATGGAAATCCTTCTTACCTTTGACATTGTTTGGGATCTGCAGGATGGGAATGAAGTATTTTTTAGGGATTAAGAGGAGTATTCAATTACGCAAACTTATGAATGCCTATTGTGACAAGCAATCCATTGATTTCAACTCCATCAAATTTCTGTTTGATGGATGATGTTTGCAAGGTGAGCAAGTTTAACCCACCAATGCGAGATTGCATGCAATTACACTGAGCAAAACCCTAGTTTACGAAATGAATGCACAATGAAGCCACTGGGCCATGGGGAGACGAGGGAGAGGGCCCCCTAGAGGTAATCGCATGCCAGGAGACCAACGGAGTCGACGGTTCGTCGGTCCGACGTCCGGTTTCCGAGTTATGTCGAGTTGCAAGTCGCATGAAAATGCCGTTCAGGGACACTTGGTGAATTTCCGTCCGGGAGCCAAAAAGCAAACGGAGCAGGAAGATTGCGTGCCGTTGGCTCCCGCAAGTGTGTGTGGGCAATGCCGACGTGGGAACACTGCCAACACTGGCTCGGGGGAGGTTTTTGCAGAGTTTACCTACCAATGCGAGATTGCATGCAATTACACTGAGCAAAACCCTAGTTTACGAAATGAATGCACAATGAAGCCACTGGGCCATGGGGAGACGAGGGAGAGGGCCCCCTAGAGGTAATCGCATGCCAGGAGACCAACGGAGTCGACGGTTCGTCGGTCCGACGTCCGGTTTCCGAGTTATGTCGAGTTGCAAGTCGCATGAAAATGTCATTCAGGGACACTTGGTGAATTTCCGTCTGGGAGCCAAAAAGCAAACGGAGCAGGAAGATTGCGTGCCGTTGGCTCCCGCAAGTTTGTGTGGGAAATGCCGACGTGGGAACACTGCCAACACTGGCTCGGGGGAGGTTTTTGCAGAGTTTACCTACCAATGCGAGATTGCATGCAATTACACTGAGCAAAACCCTAGTTTACGAAATGAATGCACAATGAAGCCACTGGGCCATGGGGAGACGAGGGAGAGGGCCCCCTAGAGGTAATCGCACGCCAGGAGACCAACGGAGTCGAGGGTTCGTCGGTCCGACGTCCGGTTTCCGAGTTATGTCGAGTTGCAAGTCGCATGAAAATGCCGTTCAGGGACACTTGGTGAATTTCCGTCCGGGAGCCAAAAAGCAAACGGAGCAAGAAGATTGCGTGCCGTTGGCTCCCGCAAGTGTGTGTGGGCAATGCCGACGTGGGAACACTGTCAACACTGGCTCGGGGGAGGTTTTTGCAGAGTTGACCCACCAATGCGAGATTGCATGCAATTAAACTGAGCAAAACCCTAGTTTACGAAATGAATGCACAATGAAGCCACTGGGCCATGGGGAGACGAGGGAGAGGGCCCCCTAGAGGTAATCGCACGCCAGGAGACCAACGGAGTCGACGGTTCGTCGGTCCGACGTCCGGTTTCCGAGTTATGTCGAGTTGCAAGTCGCATGAAAATGTCGTTCAGGGACACTTGGTGAATTTCCGTCCGGGAGCCAAAAAGCAAATGGAGCAAGAAGATTGCGTGCCGTTGGCTCCCGCAAGTGTGTGTGGGAAATGCCGACGTGGGAACACTTCCAACACTGGCTCGGGGGAGGTTTTTGCAGAGTTGACCCACCAATGCGAGATTGCATGCAATTACACTGAGCAAAACCCTAGTTTACGAAATGAATGCACAATGAAGCCACTGGGCCATGGGGAGACGAGGGAGAGGGCCCCATAGAGGTAATCGCATGCCAGGAGACCAACGGAGTCGACAGTTCGTCGGTCCGACGTCCAGTTTCCGAGTTATGTCGAGTTGCAAGTCGCATGAAAATGCCGTTCAGGGACACTTGGTAATTTAGAGTAGTAATTTAGAGTAGTAATAATGGGGGGTGATAAAGTTGAATTTGATCCTATGGAAGATAATGATACTAATATTATTGAGAATAAAGGGATAATAGGTTGATCCATGACACCTTTGTTTGCATGGATGAGGATGCACCTATGTATGAGACCTATGATAATATTCATGATGTACATCTTATTGATAAGGCACACAAAGGCCTATACAAGAGATCAAAGATGGGTCACTTTGTCTACTAATTTGATGTTGATAAAATTGAAGGTATTGAATGACATTTCAAACAATGGTATGACAAAGATCCTAATGTATACACAAGGTTAATATATAAGGTGCCCCATAAGGTTCTTTGTCATATCCCTATAATTCTAGGTTTTTGATGATTGTTTAGGTTAAAAAACATAGCACATTATATGGATTATCATGTACAAAGATAAGTGAAGATGGTATTATATGAGTGGCTACAAATGGTTCTCAATTTACGATCATCAAGGAAATATTACCCATTTTTTAAGAAGAACCTCATAATGTTAGACTTTCATCGGTAGTTGATGGCAATGGGTGTGCATGAGTGAGTTCGTTGAAACCTTGAAAACATTGTATTGCATTTAGTTTGATTAAATTACACGAGCAAGAACTTTGACATAACTTGTAATGATCATCCAAAATCACAAATTTTAATTAGATACCAATTAGTGCATGCATGTAGTGAATTCGTTGAAACCTTTGAATATAATAGTTTGTTCTTTTGACATAGTGCATTCATGAGTAATAGATAATCCACACAAATCAACACATTAGAATGACACAAGTACATGTATCCAAAAGTACATATATATCCAAAAGTGCATGTCTCCAAAAGTACATGTATATCCAAAAGTCTCCAAAAGTGCATGTCTCCAAAAGTACATGTATATCCAAAAGTATCGAAAAGTACATGTATCCAATGAAGTCAATGTACATGTCTCCAAAAGTACATGCACAATAAAGTCAATGTACATGTCTCCAAAACTGAATGTATCGAAAAGTACATATATATACAAAAGTATCCAAAAGCACATGTGTCCAAAACTATCCAAAACTATCAAAAATCAAGCTTTCTCTTGTTCTTTCCCGACGTTGATCCTCTAGGCACATCCCTAGGATCAATGTGCATCCCTGGATCCTGCAAATTAAATATAAATTGTTAAATTCAACTAACTATGTACACTAATACATTATCTCAACAATTATCAACTGGTGCATGGAAAGTGCATGAAACACTTGGTCACTGAAGGACATCTCACCTCAACTGACAAAGGAGATTGTGTTGCTTGTGTAGCAGATGGAGCCGTCGATTGAACATCCAGGATGGTTGAACCAGGGGGGCCAGGCACTGCTCCTGCTGGTGGTGGCTACAATGAAAAAATGTTGAAATAGTTAGAAATGCATGAATAAACAATAGGTCCAACAATAATAAACTATGTAGAGATAATGTTGAAATAGTTACATACCTGTGTGTGATCAGTCGCCACTGCAGATGCGGCACTAACTGCTGCATCAACCATCGATGCAAGGTTCTCAGCAGACAACTCGGGTTCCTGTTGCAGTAAACATGCAATTCAAACATTAACAAAAACGATTTATGCACTGGATTTCAAGTTAAACAACAAATATCATCGAAGGATATACATTACCGTGGTGTGAGTAAGCCCATGGTCGTGGGCAGCTGGAGTCTTTCTCGGAGTAGAACGCCTCACATACACACGACCCTTGTTCACGAATGGCCTGGAGGGAGATGCAAATACAGGCAATGGGCCAGATGTGTCGGATGGTGCCTACAGTCAGCAAGTGTTCATGTAGTTAGACATGCATGATTCAACAAACAAACATGTATTTAAAAAATGTCATTTTTAATTGTTTACCTGGAGCCCAGACGTTTCAGGGGACGGTATGACCATGGGCACTACCTCCACATTACCTTGCCCCTGTGAAGGATCTGCCATCTGCAAGTTTAATAATTGTAAATATTAGACCGTATATAGCATTAATGAACTAAAATGTAAAGTATGTGGAAATTAACAAATTAACAAGTATTAAAAAACTGAAATTTTAAAATGTTTACCTCGGTGTGAGATACGGCAATAGGTGGTATATAAGATGGGCCTGCCGAATGGGTAGCATCATGCCCCCCTGTCGAGTCTGGAACATCCGGCTCTGGGGCGTCACTGCCGGTAATCATCATCAACTGCAAGTTCACAAAATTAATATATTAGCTCAAACTATATATATGTGTACAAAGACGAAAATAAATGAAGAATTTATTACAATTAACCATCAAGATACCTCTCTCAAAAAGCCACTGAAGGCAACATCTGATGCAATACCATAGCAGGGACGACCACATGACGTGCACTCGTGAGGATCAGTACTAGGATGGGGAATAGCTGATGGTCCTCCACTAGTGGATGGTCCTGATGGTCCTGCAGTAGTGGATGGTCCTGATGGTCCTGCATGGTGACGAGCTGGTGTATGTACCACACCAGGGACAGATGTCCCTTCCTCACCCATATGTTGAACCATCCTGCCATGGCGAACAACCGTCCGTGCCAAACTCAAAAATGCATCCCGTGTCTGCGGAATAATGCGATGTGCTGGTGGGACATCTGGCCCAGGCAACTGCCTGCGAGGTGCAGGGATAGGGAGATCCTGGTCTCGAAGCTTGGCATTGGGTCGGTTTTGGGGCATCCCCCCACCGATCCCCTGGAACTGTAAGATGTCAAAATAGTTAACGTGTTTATGCAACACGAACTCTGCATACATCTTTCGAAGGAAATATAAGGGAATTTCCCTGTTGTTGTGTGGTGGCATATCAAAAACCATGTACCATCTGTCCATCCAGTTATCAACAAATGGTTGAAATGTGCACCACTCAATGGAGATATGCGGCTTGCTTGCATTAGGGATTTCCCCCGTCCGAGGGTCCCTCAACAATGCAAATATAACCTCTTTGGATATTTTTAGCTTTTTTACTGCATTGTAATCTAGTCCATCAGCATATTGTTGTCTTTTTCTTTCTCTGTAAGATGCAATATCATACAGGACATTCGTAGATTGTGAAATTGTGTCCACAATTGCATCCAAGGTTGATGCAAGTGAACGGCGAATCCTGTCGCCACCACTAAAAGCTTCACTTATGCCCCTCAATTGGGCAAGCTCAATCAATATTTCGGCATTGGCATCCATAGTCGCAACTGCAATAAAGACATTAATACGAAAATCATTAGAAACATATACATGGTATATAATGACGTCTCTTCAAAATTGAACATGTATTAAATCAAACTCACATAAGCAATTTAATGGCATTTACTTACATACATTTAAAACTTAAAATTAAACATTTGACAATTAAAAAGTAAGTTAGTCAGATTGGCAGAGAGGAGGAGGAGGAGGATCAAGGCAGTGATGAGTTTGTTGTTTCAGGCATGGAGGAGGAGGATCAAGGCAGTGATGAGTTTGCATCTATGTGTCTCAATGTCTCATTGTGTTTTGTGATTGTGAATGACAAATGTGTTGTGATTTGTGAATGATCTAATTTCTATTGAATATTTCATATTTGTAATTGTAAATGTAATTTCTATTGAATATTTGTAATTGTAAATGTTAAATTTTATTGGATGATCTATATGTCTATATTTTTAAATTTTAATATATTTTAAAAATATATTAATTCCGGGGGTCACCGTGTCCTACGTGTCATAATTCCGGGGGTCACCGTGTCTAGTGGGGACCAGGGATCAAATTTGAAGGGTGGGGTCCCATTTCACTATGAAGGGCTATGAGATATTGAACACTATTGAAGGGCTATGAGAAATTTATTAATATTTATTCTATGTGTATATATGGATGTGTTCATGTTGTATGGATTGGATTCTAGGTTAACCGAGGCCTTTTTAGAGCAAAGAATGGGGTAATTACTATTTGGGAACAAGTTTTTTATCAAATGTAAATTGCGGTGATGGAAGATATTGAGGGTGCCACATGTTGTGGATAAAGTAGTATTGATTCCTATGACGTAATAGGGAGTTCAAAAAGTCTGGTTTCAAGTATTGTCATGCGTAGCTCGATTGATTTTTCTCGCGCTAGGGTTGTAGCAACTGTTATGGCCATTACTGTTAAAAGGATTGATGGGGTGGAATCCCGTGAAACGATGAGTTCTTTTGTTAAGACGTAGATTTAGTGAAATTTGGTGGGAGTCTTATGTTCATTTTATGCACAAAATTCGATTACTTGATTTTGTTGCATTGTTAACTCTCCTCCTAGTCATAGCTACAATCTCTTATATAATTGTGAAGGTTATCAATCCACTCAATATATTAAAGTTGTAGTAGGCCAAAATCATCCACATATTTATTGTACTCACAAATGTTGACATTCCAATTTCTATGTAGAGCGCCCATTAACATTAGATTGTATGGGACATGTTTTTGAGGCATGATGTCATTATCTCATAACAACAAGCTTTTTATCCATAAATATGTCATCTACAAGCCAACGGAATTGTTCCTAATCCTTTATAAAACTTTGTCATAATTATATCAATACCAACATCCCTACCTATTGACTTAGCTTAGAAGATATTACACCTTCGGATAACCAAACCTGATTCCAAGGTTGGTAATCATAAACGTAAAAGCATCATCATAAGGAAATAGCATGTTGTCTTGAGGAAATTCCTTTTTTTCCATTTCCTTCTCAGTATAATATTTGGTTGTGGATCATTTAAAATGCATAATTTATTTTAATATAATTGGGAAGCTAAATTCAAATTCATTAATATATTAATATGATTTGATTTTTTTATTAATAATAAGTTATTCTTTTCATTTGAAAATGTAATAGTACATCAAAATTTCAATGTTTACTAATGTAGTAAAGTTGAGAGGCTTTATTTTTCAGTGGATATAGCAGACCTGTAAATTCATAGGATGTCAAAAATCTAGTCAGCCTTGAAGTTGAGCTCCTCAAAGAAAAGGAATTTCTTTAAATATGTTTATGGCAGGCTGGCATTGCCAGCTTCGCTCCGCAAACTATCCTGGAGGACTGGAGGAGATAGGGTAGGTGGAACTTGGAAGTAGCTCAACCACAGTGGAATAGGGGTATAAGAAAAAGCTTGTTTCTATTCATGCAATATGGTCGGAGCCATGGAAGCATGGAATTCCAGCATTGACTTGATACAACAAAGAAAACAAAAGGTGGAACTTGGGAGCTGCAGGATTGACTTGATACAACAAAGAAAACACAGGGTGTGAGGCTGGGAGCCGTAGATGGTAGGATTAACTTGATACAACAAAGAAAACACAGGTCTATAGGTAGGGGCCACGGGCAGGAGCAACAACCTGCAACATTACAAGAAGTTTATGGATTGTGGATTTTGTCTGAAATGCCAAATTCGCGTGGGCATATTAACATAATATATTATACATTGAATACTCAATTAACTCACGGAGTCAGCATTCACGAATTGGTATGTGATAACTTGTAACTTGGTAAGCCCGCTAGCAACAACACGTATGAGCCACCTTCCAGGTTTAATAATTTTGTTGATGCCATTAAATGTGTTAAACACGTAAGCGCTCGCTACAAACACGAGAACTTCGAAGCATTCAAGCCATGGGCTACTCAGTGTAAGCCCGTCCACGTAAGTTGCTCAATGATATTATTAGAGGCCCAATGGTCCATGATCCATGGATGATCGAACACGTGGATATTGGAGAGTAAGCGAGTCCCACTCCCAAGTCACCTAGCTAGTAGCCGCATTCCCAATTTCCCACTAAAAATTGTTGATGGGTGAAATTTGAAGCTACCCTTCTGTTGCAATTTTAAACAGTAGTGGTTAATTTAATTATTGAAGGGCTTACCATGAAATTAAATTTTTTTTGCATGGTAAAATTTGAAGTGGCCTTCTATGACGTGTGGGTAAAATTTGAAGTGGCCTGAAGGCTTCAAATTTGAAGCCTGGTGGGGACACTCGTGTCCCGTGTCCTCGTGTCGGGTGACTTAGATGAATACATTATAGAAAGGGGGGAGTTTTAATTTTTTCAATTTTTGGTTTGATTATGAAGTTTTGAGTTTTTTGAAAAGGGTTTCATTTTGAGGTGTGAATTTAATTACAAATTGGGTTATTCCCAATTTGATCAATATTACAAAACTAGGTTAAACAATAAAAAAATAGTAATTGGGATTAAAAAATCACAAAAAAATTGTTTGGGTGAATAAATTACCTGACTAGATGAGAATGCACCGGTGAATTTGTCTCCTCTCCAGCTAAATCGAGCAACATGGATAGTTGAGTGGGCCACAAAGCGTCCTCGTCCAGGGTCAATTTCGCCTCTATTCGCGTTTCTGATGCGTGAGTGTCGCGGGTGGTCGGCAATCGGCCGACTGTGTTTTTAAATTCATTTTTAGTTTTACATATCGCGTACGCGATTTGTAAATACATAACGCGTACGCGTTTTTTAACTACATAACGCGTACGCGTTATTGTTACCTAGCCTACATGTCCAATGACATGTTAGGCTCGGGTCTTACCATGGCAGGTGGTAAATATCATAAACGCGTTATGTTTTAGGTATCAGGAACGAGATTTGAAAAATGTAGCATTGCATCTAAAGTGACCCTCATCTTCTTGCACACACCCAAGAGGGATGCCAAGAAGAATAACAATCCACACATGGATTTAGGAAACCAGGTAGAGAGTATCCCATATGTAAATGAAAAGATTGTCTACACTCTAGAGTAGAAAGAGGTGAATCTAAGTAGGATCCATCCCAAGCAAGAGAAGGAGATGAGGAAACTCTTCCACATCAAGATTTAGGTCAAAATGGATGAGGTGCATGGTCTATTGATTTTGGTTGATGGGACAATCTCATAGCAGAAGTCATTGTAATTCATTGTGGACTAGAATTTCATGATCATCCTAGCCCCTACTGACTGGGATGGATAAATAAGGATGCATAATTTAGGGTCAAAAAATAGTGTCAGATTAAATTTTCTATAAGTGTAGATTATATTGATTAAGTGGAGTTAGATGTAGTAGCACTTGATGTTTGTGGTGCAGTATTTGGTTTACCACTTGTTGCTATCATTTTGAAATGTTCAAAGGTGAAGTATTTAACTACCCTACATATGATAAGAAACTATATTCCTTTGTTCAAGCTATTACGAAATGGAAGCACTATTTAATGGGTAATGAGACCATCATTTCACATTGATCACCAACAACTGGAGTATTTGTATACTAGATCCGTGAGCTATAGCAATCCCAACACTATAACTGGATGGTATTTTTACTACAATTCCGTCTAATGATAAAATAGAAGAAGGGTAGTAAAAACAAGTTGGAACATGTGCTCTTAAATACACCTACAACCACAACCACAACTTTGGGTTCTCTTGTGCATATGGAGCCTTTTACCCATGAGGCATACAAGGTTGAATACACAAAAATGAGGACTTCAAGGAAGATTTCAGTAGCTACAAGGCCAATTCCATGCAGAAGAAGGTGACAATGAGGCTGACTATCATCTCCGGGATGGGTTACTCTACAAGTTAGACAACCTTTGTGTTCCTAAAGGTGAGAGATTGAAACTTATAAGTAAGGATCACACCTCCAAATTTGCAAGGATTTTTTGGTGTTGGGAAGTTAGCTTCCATATTACAAAGGTGAATTTATTGGCCTAGAATGCAATAAATTTTAGCTCGGTTTATTAGAGGATGCATACTCTTCTATACAAGCAAGCCTAATAATAGGAAGAAAGGTATATACAATTCATTACCTATACCTCCTATACCACGAGAGAGAATTTTCATGGATTTTATGGTCGGTATATGAAGAACTAGGAAGGGACATGACTATATATTTGTGGTAGTTGACAAGTTTAGTAAGATGTGCATTCTCGTGGCTTGTACAAAAACCATCAAAGGACAATAAGCTTTAAGATTGTTCTTTGAAAATGTTTGGGTGCACTATGGGATACCAAGAAACATAATTTAGATATGGATACAAGATCTCTTAGTGCCTTTTGGACTACAATTTGGGAGAATATGGACACTGTGTTGAAGAGGTCTAGAGCATTCCATCATCAAACATACATGTAAATAAAATTGACGAACAAGACATTGCTTCATATTTTAAGGGGTTATGATCAGAAGCATCCAAATATATGGGATGAGAATTTGATATACATCTAGCACTCTTGCAACAAAGTATTCTAAACATCTGTTGGAAAGTCTTGTTTTGAAACTTGTTTTGGATATCTACTACCTTCACCTATATATGTTGTATATGGACACAAGGGGGAGTTGTGGAAGACACCATAGGTGAAGGATTAAGAGATGAAAAATCCATTGATAAGATAAGGAAAATTCATTTACATGTATGGGAGACATTGAAGAAGTCATAGAAAAAGTACAAGGCTAAACATGACAATAAAAGGGTTGAGAAAACATTCAAGGTGGGAGACAGAATTTATTTGCACTTGAATAAGGAAAGATTAGAATTTCTTAGTAGGAATATTAAAGAACTATGTTGTGGTCCTTTTGAAGTGTTGTAGAAGGTAGGATATGATGCCTACATACTCAGCCTACCCCCATATATGTGCATGTACTCAATAGTAAATGTGGAAAATATAAAACTCTTTGAACCATCCATGTTGGACTAGGAACCTAAGCATGTCTTACCTTCTATGAGGAATTCGCACTAGGATCTAAGGAAAATTAGTTAGGATAAATATATTTACAAAATAAATCTAGAATGACCAAATGAGGACAGCATGAACTCTAGCAAGTTAGGTTGAAATGACAACTTCTAGGCAAGGTTAAATGGTACTTTAGGGAGAAGGTAGAGGAAAAGTTTCCTCACCACATTTAGTAAAATAATTTGGGGTCTGGAATCCTCCAAAAAAGGGGAGGTATGTTTTGATATGGATCAATATATAATTTTTCATATATTTTGGTGCTTTCTGGGTGGAAACATTGGATCAATTGGCTCATAGGGCCCATTTTAGGGGAAAGCATTATGTTGTTGATTTGGGGTCCAAAAGCTCCCAAGGATTGTTTGAGGGAATTAATGATGTTATCGGGGGTCAAAAGTTTACAAACATAATTTATACCCCCTAGATTGTTTTCTACATTTCGACATATTTCCAACAACCCAAAGATTACCTCAATCAGAGTTCATATGAGGAAGCTATTACTCATGCAAGTTGACATATCCTATTGACCATCATGGTATCGAGTGGATTCAATGCATCTTTGATTACCCACAAATGTGTATCTAGTGATGTGTGGATTTTCAAGAAAATTCCATATGGTGCAAAACTCTATCCCTAATTTGGAGTTGAGGCATATAAAACACCCTAAAAATAACCCTAGATGGCTATTTTAACATTGTATTCTATTGCAAGTTATTATTGTATTGTTCAATAGTTGAGAAAGTGATAGGGAATGGATATTAGAGAACAAAAAATGAAGTAGGATATCCTATAGTATCCATACAAGCCACAATGACATGGGAAACTCCATAGAGAATACAACTTGATTTGTATTTGCGTTGCATACTGGAGAAGAAAAGAGCAAGGCATAGTCTTAACTTCTAGATTGGTTTTTCCCTATAGTTGGTTTTCCAAGGGCATTTCTCGTGTTATTGCACCGAGTGAAACGAGGTGCTCTACAACCCAGTATGGGGGAGATGTTGTAACGTGTGTGATGTAACGTTACGTTTGTTACTAACAAAATAATCAAAAAAATTCATGTCGGTTCATAAAATAAAATATTATGAAAAGTAATTAAAAAATAGATGTGCGTTTATAAAATAAAAACTTAAAACTTAAACCTGGATCTATCAATCAAGAGAGATCAAATTTCTTGAGTTTAAATTTAAAAAAAGATATACACCTCAAGAAATTGGATCCCTCTCGATGCTTGATAGATATGGGTTTAAGATGGATCTATGCTAGTTTGTTTTCATGTGTAGATGTGTTAATTTTCTCTATCTATATTCCTTTAATTTTCATATTATTTTACCATTTTATGGAAATAATCTAACACAATGAATTTGAAATCTTCAGTAAATAATGCATAACTAAGAGTTTGCAAAAAATTGTAATTGCGACGAACTATTCCATTGGAATATCCATGTTAGTTTATAGATCGCATTGGTATCATACAAATTTTCTTTAGAGCTTTGTGAGAAATGTTTACTAGTATCTGAGTGTTAGTAGAATAAAAAAAAATTCTTCCAACCCTAGCCATCGCATATGTGTCGAGTGAAGAATCAAGAGGTGAATATGAACAATGATTTACGAAGATGGAAATACAAGTATTTGATATCTCACGTCTATCTAACCTCATGGTGGATCTGGAGAGCAAGTTTGAACCTTTTGGTGAGTTTAACAGATCTATATTGGAGGAAATACCACACAAGAAATTCAGGGATAGTAAAAACCTAGAAAAGGAGATGAAAAATTGCTAGAGAAAGAAAAAACAAATTCTAGCAGCAACAATTCTTCCTAGTCACTATTTAAAATGGAAGTGAAAGTGGACATCAAGCCCTATCAAGGTGATACCAATGCTATTAACTTGAATCAGTTGTTGCAATAGTTATATGTTTATTTTAGTGTCCATAGCATAGAATAGGAGAAAAAGAAAACATGTGCTCAATTGGAGTTGGAGGGAAATTCCCCAACTTGGTGGGTAAACCACACAAAGACATTAGGCTAGAGGGTGGTCCCTCAATAACTAAGTAGTAGGACTCTAAATCCCTCATTAATTCCAATTTTACCATATTGGGTATGCAAAAAACCAATGGATCCATTGGAATTACTTTTGGTAGAGGAAATGATAAAGTGTACAAGAGTACGCCACACAATTTAGAAAAATGGCCATTATGTTGGGTGTATTCCCCAAGAACATAGATTTGCTTATGAAGTGTTTGGTTTGTCTCCATGGTCATTTTAGAAGGTGAGTGATGTTATTCAATCTTATAAATATTAATGAGGCATGTTTCTAGGAACAATATCAAGAGAATATGAACATGAAGAAAGAGAATCTAGGTAATTCCAAGAAGAAACAACACCTAGATACTTTCAAATATGGGGAGAAGAAGGTGAAAGTAAAACATAAGAATACTATAGCCATGAAACATAGGTGCAAGGATATGAAAGAACACTGCAATCATTGCAACATTTATGGCCACATTGAAGACAAGTGTTGGAAGCTAAATCTAGAGATAAACCTAAAGAGGCACAACAAGGATTCCAAGAAGAAGAACATGCCATCCATGTATTCAAGCAATTAGGTATAGACTATATTAGATGTATATGAGAATATTTTCTAAACTATAGTGAAAAGGGAGGTGAATCTAAGTAGCCTCCATCCCTAGGAAGAGAAGGTGATGACGAAACTATTACACATCAAGACCAAGGTGGATGTTCCATTTGAATTTGGTTCACAAGCCAATATCATAGTAGAATATATGGTAATTCAATATGTATTGGAAGTTTATGATCATCATATATCCTACCCATTGGGATGGGTAAATAAGGATGCATAATTTAGGTTCACAAAATAGTGCAAGATTAAATTTGCTATAAATGCAGATAATATCGATGAAGTGAAGGTAGATATAGTACCACATGATGTTTTTGGTGTAATGTTTGAATCCCCCACATGTATATGAGGGATACAATATTCATCAGTAGAGAAAACCAATACCTCTTAATAAAGAATGGGAAATGTTTCATCATTAATGTTCACAAAGGTAAAGCAAAGATCTCTCTTGGGCAAGTGACAACGAAGACAAGAATATGATTACTTCAATTATAAATTTTGTACTTATTTTCTTAATACATAATCAACCAAAAGGGGAATCACTAAAAGTAATTCCATGTTTGGAGATATGTCCTAACGAGAAGAACACCGGTTGAAGAATATTTTGAAGGAATATAGAAAAATTATAGTATCCTAAAAGGATACCTCCTAAGAGTGAAGTGGAGTATGAGATACAACTATTGCTTGAATATTCTCCATTGCCAAGAATATTCAAGCAATAGTTTTATTCTTGGATTGTCTATATAGTCCAAGAATTGGACTGTATAGATAGTCCATTCTGAAAGTAGAAGAAGTGAAGAAGAATTTTTAGCAACAATTGGAGCAGGGAGTAATCCAACAAAGTACCTCACCTTGTCGATCATCTATAATCATAATACCTAAGAACAATTGGACTTGTAGGACGTGTATTAGCTAAAAATATCTGGATAAGACCACCCTCAAGAATCAATACCATCTTCCCAAGAGCGATGGTTTTCTAGATCAATTGACGTAGCATGTCAGGTGATTCACCATGTTGGATGTCAAATCAAGATAAAAACAGGTAGGAGTGAAGGAAAAATACTCTTGGAAGACCACCTTTAATAATAGGCAAGGTCTATATGACTGGTTAGTAATTCGTTTTGGTTTGTGTAATTCACCAGCTACATTTATGTGTTTGAAGTATGATGTATTTTGTAAGTTTTATAGATTCATTTGTAATAGTGTATTTGGATGATATATTGGTTTATAATGCTACCTAGTAAGACCATCTTACACATCTCAAGTACGTGTTAGTGACCCTAAAAAAATATTACATTTTGCAAACCTTAAGAAATGTGAATTTTTTCAGTAGTATTTGGCGTATTTGGGGTATGTAACAGGTGGAGGAGAACTTAAGCTTGATCCTACAAAGATGGTGGCCATCACTAAGTGGCCAACTTGTACAAATGTCACTGAAGTTAGGAGCTTTGGTGGGTAGCAAAATATCTTCAAAAGTTCATAGCTTCCTATTCAACTGATGGATGTGCTTGTCCTTGATATAAAAACCAATAACATTGTTTTCCAATGGTGAAAGAATCAATAGAATCCTTTGAACAACCCAAATGAAATATTAGTCAAGTACAATTTCTCTCATTACCCAACTTCTTGAAGTACTTTTAATTGAAGACAAATACAACTAGGTATGCTATGGGAGCAGTTTTGATACAAGGAGGAAGACTATCATTCTAAAATGTTCCATGGAAAATTCTTGAAGTACCCTAAACATGACAAGGAACTCTATGCCTTGGTTCAAGTTGTTAATAAATGAAAAAACTATCTAATGGTAAAAAAGACCACTGTTAACATTGATCACCAACCACTAGTGTATTTGTAGGCCCATAGTAAGCCACAACAATCTTGACACTATAAGCGATTGTGATATTTACAACAATTACATCTAATAATCAAATACAAGAAAGGTAGTATGAACAAGTTGGTAGACATGATCTCAATGCCACCTCGAACCAAGATCATAAATTTTGGGACTCTTATGCATATGGATGCTTTAACTTATTATGCATACAAGTATGAATACACAAAAGATGAGGACTTGAAGGAGGTATTTTAGTAGCTACATGGCCAATTCCATGTATAAGAAGGTGGCAACAAGGTTGACTATCACATCGAGGATAGGTTGCTCTACACTCTGGACAAGCTATGTATTCCTAAGGGTGAGATATTTCAATTTATCAAATAGGATCACTCCTCCAAAGTGGCAAGGAATTTTGGTGTGGGGAAGACAACTTACAACTTACAAAGGTATATTTATTGTCCTAGAATGCAAGAAGATGTAGATTGGTTTATTAGAAGATGCATACTCTATTCTACAAGTAGGCCCATTAATAGGAATCAAGGCATATATGATACCGCACATGTACCTATTACACCATGGGGGAGAATATCCATGGATTTTGTGGGTGGTTTAGGACCAAAAAGGGACATGAACATCTATTTTTGGTAGTTGACATGTTTAGTAAGATGTGCATTTCCATGGCTTGTACAAAGACCATCAAAGGACAAGAAGCAACAAACATGTTCTCAATTCCTTTTGGAGTACACTTTGGGAGAATATGGACACTAAGAGTAATTGGTATATAGCTTCCCATCCATAGATATATGGGTAGACATAAGTGGTGAATGGGACACTGGTTCAAAATTTTAGGGGTTATAATCAAAATCATATAAATATCTAGGATGAGGATTTCATATACATCCAACCCTCTTATAATAGAATAGTCAACACTTCCATTGGTATGTCCCCCTTTGAAACTTGTTTTGTAGATCTACCACCTTCACCTCTATATGTTTTATATGGAGAAAAAGGGGGAGTGATGCGGGAAACCATAAGTGAAGCATTAATAGGTGAAACTTTCATTGATAAGATAAGGAAAATCCATTTTCAAGTATAATATACATTGAAGAAGTCACGGGAAAAGTACAAGGCCATACTTGACCAATAAAGAGTTGACAAAACATTAAAGGTAGGAGACAGATTTTTATTGCACTTGAATAAGGAGAGAAACAAGGTCTTGGTATGGAGACCAAAGTAATGTGTTGTGATGTTATTAAAGTGTTGGGAAATGTAGGATATGATTCCTATAGACTCAGTATACCCCCATATATGTGCATTTACTTAGTAGTGAATGTAAAAAATATGAAACTCTTTGAACCATTCATGTTGGTCTAACCTTCTATAGAGGAATTAGCACCATAATCTTATGCATAGTTAGTAGAAGATACAATTTTGAAAAACATATCTAGAAAAAATAGACAAGGATTGTATGAACTCTAGCAAGTTTTGTTGAAAGGACAAATTCCATGCAAGGGTAAATGATACTCCAAGAAAAAGGTAGAGGAAAATATTTTAGTAAGACATGTTGCGGACCAAAAGCATCCTAAAATGGAGAGGTATTCATATCCCTAGTGATGACAATATTTGTTATGGGAAATACATTAGACTATGATGGTTAACCTCGAATTGGAAACACCTCCCTATGAGAAATGCATGCCATGTCTCAATCACATGAAGTGTGTCCATCATATCCATTTCATATGTTGATTTTCCCAAATCGTAGTCACATAATTTCTTACTGGTGAAAGATAAATGGTGTCCTTCTTGCATTAATACCACTCCAAGGCCTCTTCCCGAGGCATTACATTATATGACAAAAGTCTTAGTAAAATCAATCATTGCTAACAATAGAGAAATGCACATCGAATTGTTTAAGATGTGAAGGTATGATCAACTACTTCACTTTATACAAAGGCATAATTTTTTGAAGTGTAGTCAAGGGAGATACAATTTTTCCATAATTTTCCTTAATATTCATGTAGTATCTAGTTAGTCCCATGAACACATGCAATTTATTCAAGTCCTAGGGGTGGGGACAATATTTCATATGCACAAAATTCTTTTGGTTCACTCATACTCCTTGACTCACAATGTGACCCAAGTATTCAACCTCAAAAACCCCAAAGTCATGTTTGGAACATTTTACAAATAACTATTGGTACCTCAATATTTTCAAGGCATGATTGATGTTCTTTACATGGGATTCCCATGTTGTGCATTAGACCAATATATCATTAAAGAATCTTAGCACAAAATTGCATAGGAAAGGCCAAAAAATGTTGTTCACGAGGCTCTGAAAGGCTAATGGATTATTACAAAGGCCAAAGGGAATCACTAAAAAATCATAATGATCTTCATGTGTGTGGAAATTTGTGTTAGGTATGCCCACCTATTTTTCTTGAAATATGATATCTTGAATGTTGAAGGTCAGTTTTTGTGGAAAACTTGTCTCCATGAAGATCATCTAAGAGATCTTCAATGGTTGGAGTGGGGAATTTATCTTTTATGATAAACTAATTGAGAGCCTAAAAATTAGGACACATGCACCAAGAGACTTCCTTTTTTAATACCATGAGCATTAGTGATGATTGAGAATTAGTACTAAGAAAAATGACTCTAGCCTCCAACAACTCTTGAATGATCTTTTCTATTTCATTCTTCTTTGTAAAAGGGTGACTATGAGGATGCACATTTGGTGGTTGAATTCTTGGAAATATTGGAATACATGGTCATGCTCCCCGCTTTAGGGTGGAAAACCCCTGGGTGCTTCAAATAGCTATTGGTGTTTATAGATAACCAATTGCAAGTTAGGGTGAATGTCCTATGAGGGGTTTTCCATTCCTTGTATGGCATTGAATTATGCAATATTGCTTGAGTTTCTTTGTTCAATAACTTATCCATATGTTACGAGGGGATAATTTAACGAGAGCCTAATATGTGCCCCTTGAGGTTATGGTTTTGCATGTCCTTAGTGAAGCCTATTAATAGATATTTGAAATACATGGTGATAAGGCCCATAATACATAGCCATTCTTCCCCTAGAATTACATGTCGACCACCCATTTCAATAGAAATGTGCGTTTTGAGATGATACTCACCCATTTGGAGTTTTACATTGGAATGAATATTTCATCATGCTCCCACTTTCTAACATACTTTGGAAATTTTGTATAGGATGGATAGAGCAATAAGTTTATTCCTCCACTCTCCTCTAAGTAAAATTGTGGGTATTTCAACTATCAATTAGTACAATCACTTCGCGATGCCTGATGTAGCCAATCAAATTCAACTTTTGGGGTCCCAAAAAGATTTATAAGGCATGTAGATAAGTTTTAGGTTCCTCACCGTGATCTTGCAAGGTGGTGTCTTCATCAATGGGCAAAGCGGCACCCCTACTTTTGGTTCTTGAGTGTCTTCAACCATTATGTATTTCAAGTGATCTTGCGGTGATACATTCATTTGGAATAACTTATGTTATTTACATTCATTCTCTATCAAATACCATTCATCATAGGTATAGAAAATTTTGAGGCACTGGCATTTTGCCACCTCTTCCAAAGACAACTTTTGGATTCTTAGTGACTAATATTTAGAGACCTATTGGGAGTGGTTTCCATGGGGGGGGATAGTGTGATTAGTGAATGAAGATATTTTGGTTTTTTCATTGATTATTGCCTTAGAGTCTCCATCTCTATCATGAGCTTTTGACCATATAAATTTTAGCATTGCATTAGGACATGTGCTCTAATTGCCTCTTTGAGACCACCAATGAAGCATTCTCTAAAAATGGAATTGGAGCTCAGTCCTTTGTGTTGATTGACAATTTCTCAAAGGTTGTAATATAGTCCATAAATATTCTTCCTTGGGATGATTTTGTTAGTCTTCCTAGGTAATTAGCATTTGCTTCAAAATGATTATGATATATCTTCAAAAACTAAGTCCAACAAATGTTGTGGAACCTTTTCATGTCTACCTTTGGAAAGTGGTGCCATGAATTGTGATCTTTAAAGTGTGGATGTTAGGTATTTGGAAAGAAAGGAGGATTTCCTTACACTTCATTTGCTAAAAACTAATCTTTGTTAGAGAATTAGAACCAGAGATAAATGGGTACCTTTCTATATGATATGATATGTTAGCATCAAGACAAGTTTGATGTTATTGTGTGTTTATGTTTTTATTAAGATGGCTTTGATATGGTGTATCAAATTATATTTCTTTTATTTTAAAGTTTATCAAAAATCTAAATGTTAAAAATATATAATATTTTATTAAATAATTTTTTTACTAAAATAAAAAAAATAAAATATTAAATTAAATTATCACATTAAAAATATATATAATTTTTATGATGCTAAAGAGAGTATGGTGAAATACATTTTATTTTATTTTATGATGTTTTATTTATAAATATATAAAGTTTTAATTTCAAAACATTTATAAGATTATTGATTTTATTAGTTTGTTAATTAAAGCAATTAAAAAGAACATTTAATGTGGAGGGCATTTATTTACATTAACTTGTGATGTTTATAAAAAAATTAGTAAGTAATAAATTAAAAATATTTATGAAAATTTTATTTATATAATAATATTAATTAATAATTATGATTTTTAAATAACATTGAGAAACATGAGACAATTGTTTTATATTTATATTGATAGATATTATATTCACTACTTTTAGAGATGTAAATAAATGTACATAATTTCAAAATTATAAGAAGATTCATCATTTTAGTTAAAAAAACCTAATAAATGTGAATTA
This sequence comes from Larix kaempferi, assembly GCA_027924585.1. Lineage (NCBI taxonomy): Eukaryota > Viridiplantae > Streptophyta > Pinopsida > Pinales > Pinaceae > Larix > Larix kaempferi. The sequence continues at coordinate 61,660,580 of BSBM01000370.1, read as the reverse complement.
ATTAAATTAATTGTTAAAAATGCAAATTAATTATTTAAAAATGCAAATTAATTATTTAAAATCAACTCTTGTTTAATTAATTGTTACAATTGGTGCATCAGAATCAAGTCTATTTTCAGATGTCTCCACAAATAGATAATTCAACACATTTACAGAAAACTTAATGAGACTGCGGATACACTTTCCAAGGAGGCACTTGAGCAGGAAGAAGGTTTTGTTTTCTCTATTAGTATGAGTTAGGTTTTCTCTTCTGGTATGAGTTTACCGAAGAAAATCTAGAACACTCAGCATAACTTTCTTTTTGTGATGGTTAAACCTTAATTACTCTTTATCTGGCTGTATGCCTCTTGTTTTATGATATCTCAGCTTTATGCTACAGGTTTTGGTTTTCTGCATGTGCTGTTTTTGTTAACTTTGAGGAATAGTAACTATGTATCTTAGTAAACACCCTGTAATCCCTCCTGGTTGGAGTCGAGAAATCTTACCACGCAGAGCCAAGCCTATAGTAAAATACACCCATGAGCCAACGCCTATAGTGAAAATGGTGAAAAGAAACGAGGTTGAGGTCATTTTTTTTTGGTCAAAAGAAATTAGAAGCTTTCAAACGACACGTAGAAGGCAGCAACAACCGGGAGGTATTATCGGCATGCTTGTGGGGATCGAGGGTTAAGGCTCTGAATATCCCTCAGACCAAGACATGAGATTAATCTTTACATTGAACGGCCGTTTTCGATTCCAACTGCCTCTTCCAACCGGTTACTCTGGCAATGTAATAAGTTTTGCTTGCTCTATGACAAAATGCAGGGATCTAACTGGTTGGCCACTGTCTTTCACTGTGAATTTAATTGCTCAGAAATTGAAATTGGACTTAACTTGCAGCGTTTTATTTCAAGAACAGATTTCTTCCCAAACTGTTAACTTGGTATGGGCTGGAGCTTTTTATTGTTGGTTATTCCATACTTCATGAATATTGTGATCGTTTATGTTGATCTGACTAAGTGCAGTGCAAAACCGTCGGCACCACATTATATTTCATTATATGTGCTTAAATCAAACGTTTGTAATATCAATTTATCATTGTTTTTATTTTGTTGGCAATTTGAGAGGTGACGTTACGTAGACTTTGCTGAAAGGGTTTTTAATGTTATAGCGATTTAACTATGTACTTAACGAAAGCGAACCCGTTAGAATCTCTTCAGAATTGTAGTTTTGGTAATTTTGATATGAGAATAAAAATCAGTATAGATCTATCTTAAAACTGAATGCATTGAAGATTTAGAAAAATCAATTCTCTAAAAATACAAACCCTAATCTTTTTAAAGTGTTAAAATTAAAAAAACTTTTTAATTTATCTAATTTATATAATTTTATATACTTTATAAATGTTTTAAATCTAAATCATCCACAAATTACTATAATAATTACATATAATATCTCTAAACTAGTTAACAAGAAATTGTTATTTTTTTAACAAAATCTCATTTAAATTCAATTTATATATTATTTTTAGATAAAGACATTGAGGGTTTTGTGGATCCAACCTTTTGCTTTGAGCCACAAGACCTCGAATTTGTCAGGAATCTTTATATGGGGCTGCCGTCACTGGTTCATGAGATTCAAGGCTTTTCAATTTGATCTTTTGCAGTTTATTGGGTGGCCCTGTAGAGCAACGATGGCGGTAATAGTAATATTTGAAATACATTAAAAACACGCGAGAGAATGGTTTAAATAAAATTTCAGAATTTAATTCAATAGAAGGATAGAAATTACGAATAGAGTTTGTCCTCTGAGAATTTATCAGCTTCTTATTGAGAACTTTATCATAGGACTTTTGATTCATTTTATGAAAATCCACATTCCTAAAAATGAAACAATTTGCTTTCATTCAGATAGTATATGGCTTCAATTAAATATTTACAGTAGGCATTTGATAGACCATTGTGGAACAGTAGCATTAAATTGAATACTAGCGGCTACAATGTTTAGCCACCTCTTCAACCACGCGTTTCACGAGTGCAGCTTCATACCTGTAGTGCACATATATCAATTATTCAAAACCGAAACAAAAACATATGATAAATAACAGCAGATGCATTGAGTTACCCACCCATTCGTATCTTCTCGGAGTGACCAGCCAGAGAGACGACAGAGTTCGAAGAGAGCAGCCTTCCATTCGTTGATTTCTTGTGTGCTGTATCTGCCACTGCTCTCATGCTTTTCGAATGCTTCAGCAAATGGGCTGCCACATTGATCTGGCCGCCGAACTTGCGAAGGAGTGACGTTGTAAAACAGAGGGATGGTGATGGCCGACCCTTTACCCTGCCTCTGCAGCACCACTTGGCGTGCAATGAACGAGGCTTCTCTGAGGCACCAGGCAGATTCTGCGTAATTTGTGGAGAAGACGGGAATCAGGATGTGACTTACCTCAATTGCGTGGCGTAAGCTTTCAGAGATGTCGTCTCCCCTGTTCAGATTGTGGGTGTCGAGGAATGCACAGAAGCCTGCTCTTGTGAGGGCGTGGTATAGATGATCCACAAATCCTCTTCTCAAATCGCTGCCTCTAAAGCTCAGAAACACGTCGTATCTGTATCTCAAGTATCTCCTGCTATTGCAATTCAAGAACGAGATGGGTAAACGAAAAGGAAACCACCCCATTAATGAATGCTTCCTCAAAGATTGATTGCTGGTATTAAACACGGATGGAGGATGGGATTTTATAGTAATCTCTTTAATGCAGAGTAGGTATGGGATTCAATTCTCTTGGTCACCGATGGAAAGAGAGCCTTGTCCTTTGTGCCATTGCTTCGATGGACTCTTGTATTTCGCCGATATGGCAAGAGGATCTTCCATGGGAGTCCTTTTGTACGGAGAATCTCCTCAATCAGACGGAGATCGGCATCCCAGTGAGTTTCCATGAGTGTCATACTCGCAAGATTCAGAAATCTTGACTCGCAAAATCTTGCCCCCGAAGAAAATCTTGTCTTTTTGAACTTTCGTAATCTTGTCTATTTGAATTTTTCTGTTGAAAGAAACATTTAATGGGTACTGGGATTTCATGGGTACTGGAAATCCTGAAACTGAAAATTTTGTTATTTAGCTTTACATAGATTCAAAATTAAATCCACGGATGATTGTACGTTTTAATTTTTTCGTTATTTTATATTTAACAAACTTATTTGGCGTGGGATAACTGGCACTCAAATTGCCTCGCTTTTTGGCTATTTGTTCCCTAAATTTAGTTATAAAAATTGGTGAAATTGTAGTTCCATCCATTTACTGTCGAACTATGTCATGGAACTGTGTCTCTAGATTTAAAGGTGCCCACGCTTGATGTTGGAACTATAACCTTTATGGTTCCATTGTAAATAATGTAACTGTAATAAAGGAGATGAAGAGTCTCTGTAAGAAATCAAAGAGTCCATTGGAAGATGAAATTCAGTGGTCACTCCAATGTATAAATAAAACTTTCTCTCACTCAATAAGACATAATTTGAGGAGTTATTCCACCTGATAGTGGTATCAGAGCTTGGCAGTCATACCTCCTGCCAGCATGTCCACCAGTCCGTGTGCCATTCCTTTGCTTTCAATATGCCCTCGCCTCTACTTGTCTACTTGTGCGTCCCGCCATATTCTCTGTGCGCTCTTGCATATCTCCCGATCGCATTTCCTGCAACCTTAGATTGTTTGTGCATTTCAATATGCTGAGATTGTTTTCAATATGGAGCTGTTTGCTATGCTGCTTGTGTGGAGTGTGTCCTAGACTGGTGAAAACCCTAATTTTTCCCTAGCGTGGAGCTGCATTGTCATTTGTAAAGGTAGACATTGAAGCATGCCTTCTCTTCATGGAGAATGCCCAGACTGCTCTCATTTGATACGAGCTACGATCTTCAATATTTCAATCGCTTCAATCCGCGTTGAGAGCTGTGAGACCTATCTCAAATGTTGAGGAGACTGTTGTTGCGTGCCACTGGTTTAAAGACTGTTGCTGCATTGGAGACTTATTGAGAACTACAACCATTATTATCTCCTCCTGGTTGAGAATCATGGATTACTAAATTTATACCTGAATTGGGAGCGTTGGTGAAGGTACTTGTATGCTGTTGTGTGTTGAAGTAAGCTACAATGCATCCATTTGAAGCTGTGACTTCCCTCCCTTGAAGAGATGCGACCTCGAGCTGCGACAACAGTTATGTGTTGTGACCACCAAGCATGAGGATTATTGCGACCTCACGCTAGTACATGGAGGAATTTACCATATTAATGTCAGTAAGCATGGTTAGAAATTAAGGATTACAACCTAGTTGGTAGTTGCGACCACACTGTTGAGCTACTGCGAGTCCCAATTGGAGTTGAGACCTCTATTTTGTTAGAGATAATTACTCCCTATGACATCAGTTCGATGCTCAGTTCTTAACAAGTAATTAGATGAGCCTTAGTTAGAACTAAGACATAGACACTCACTTAAGTCTAAGTTAAAGAGTCTAAGTTTAGGATGTGATACTTCTATATATTCAGGTCTTCGGGTCCATTGTAATGATGAACTTTTATGTGAATAGAAAGTCGTAGTTTGTTCCTTAAAATTCATCATGGTATCAGAGCTTGATTAAGTCTCTTGGAGAGCATATTGATCCAAGAGCAAATCCAAGCGTGTTGTATTCTTCCAAAGTGAAGAGGGATTCTTCCATAGCGAAGAAAGCAGAGATGTTAAGTCTAAGTTGAAGATTCTAAGTCTAGGATGTGATACTTCTATATATTTAGGCCTTCCGGTCCATTGTAATGATGAACTTTTATGTGAATAGAAAGCCGTAGCTTGTTCCTTAAAATTCATCATGGTATCAGAGCTTTATTAAGTCAGAGCATATTGATCCAAGAGCAGATCCAAGCATGTTGTATTCTTCCATAGCCAAGAGGGATTTTTCCATAGCGAAGAAAGCAGAGATCATTTGATCCAAGCCAAGATCTTTCACCAATCAAGTGAAAGAATTGATCCAAGAAATTGGACAGAGATCTGGGTTCGAGTCTATTGCACAAGACTGAAATTGACTCGAGAAAGCTTTTAGATCGGCAGATCTGAAGCAAATCTGTGAAGTAAGATATGCCCAGCCAATAAAAGAGATTGCTGGAGCCGTGAAGAAACTCCCACCGCAGTTGGAGAGTGTGAAGAAGGCAGCCAAGCTTCTGCGTTGAAGGAGGTGCCATCTATCTGTTCATTGAAAAAGAGCAGATCCGCTTGCAAATTCTGAAGCGGTGGCGACCATAGCTGAAAGATCCATTCCAAATCCACCGAAGGTGAAATCGCTGCTAGAAAATCCGATGAGGAAGATCACTGCAGCATTGGAGAATTTTTCCATGTGAAGAAATCGCATTAGAAGGAAGCCCAAGCATGCATGCGAGCTTAGTTGAAGATTGTTGGGTGAAAGAAGGAAAGATCTGTTGAAGAAGACCGCCTTAGAGGAGGCAAGGCCGGCGGTGAGCCGCGCTGTTGAAGAAGAAAAGAAAATCCGGCCGTGGAGAGATCAGTCATCGAAGAAAAGGCTGCTAAAGATTTCTGTGAAGAAAACGGTCGATGTGTGAGAACCAAATGCCCGTTCGTTGAAACCCTTATCCTGAAAAAGCATGAGATCATTGTTGGTGAGGAAGGTATTGTAGATCTCTTTATGGAAAGATAGTTGCGCAAGGAGAAAGCGCATGAATGATGCCGCAAGTTAATTTGTGAAGTCCGTCCAAGTGAGAGAAATCCGTGGAGAAAAAAATCAAGTCGTAGAGGTATTTTCATATTTGCAGTAAAGTATTCTTTTTGTGAAAGTTATTAAATCGCATGCAGAGGGACTTCACATGAATAAGATATTTTTGGAAAAAGGCCAAAAGTAAGTTTTAAAGACAATCAAAGAGCTTTACCGTCTATGAAAATTTGGAAGAGTCTTTTTAAGAAATTTTGAAAATAAGAAAGTGTGAAAGGGCATTGAAAAAGGATTTGTAAAGGTTTGCTTTGGCAAATACGGATATATTCCAATTTTGTTTTTAAGATTGAAACCCTTGCATGATAGTAAAGGTTTGAAGCTTAAGATTGAAGGAAAAACTAAGATTTGAGGGAAATCTTGCATTAAGGGAGCGCGAAGCAAATCTTGTATTTTTTTTAGGGAGTGATAAGGAACGAAGGATGTGGACTCAAGAGAAGGAGTCTATAGTCTTCAGTGAGCCTCAGTAGAAGGCAAATACACAAGTTGATAACCTCTTAGCAACAGAGGATGAAGAACTTGAACCAGAGTATGATGGTGATCACCTTTCTTATGAAAAAAGAGTGATAGTGTTACAACAAAAGAAGTTCATTAATGAGTTGTTGTTTGGAATGGTAACCCTATTTGAAAATGACGATCAAGTGGATGATGTCGTTGTAGCAGTAGCAACTGAGGAGGACGAAGCTAAAGAAACAAATTTCGAAGAAGATTTGGCATTCATTGAGGATTGGCTTGCAAAGCCAAAAGAAGTTGTAGATGACAACTTACAATTTGACAGGTTTATAACAGAACAAGGTTATAGTAGATGTCATTCTGACCACTATGTTTATTTCAAGAGGCTAAGCAATGGAAGATATATTGTCTTGTTATTGTATGTGGATCACATGCTTGTTGCAGGGTCTAACATGCAGGATATAAATGTACTGAAAAGGAAGCTAGCTAATTCATTTGCGATGAAGGATTCGGGTGCTGCAAAGCAAATCCTTGGTATGAGAATAATAAGAGACAAGAAAAATCGCAAATTGACATTGTCTCACAGTGGATACATACAAAAGGTGTTGGAGAGGTTCAGAATGCAGAATGAAAAACCAATTAGTACACCTTTGGCCATCCATTTCAATCTAAGTATAGAAATGTGTCCCAAGACATAAGAAGAGATAGATTACATGTCCAAGATTCCCCATCAATTAATAGTTGGGAGCTTGATGTATGCCATGGTGTGCACAAGACCAGATATTGCACATGCAGTGGGAGTTGTGAGCATATATATGAACAATCCACGTAAAGAACATTGGAAGGGAGTACAGTGGATTCTCAAGTATATGAGAGGTACTACCACTCATGCATTATGTTTTGGAGGTTTAGATACTGTTCTACATGGATATGTTGATGCGGATATGGCAGGTGATAAGGATAGCAGGAGGAGCACCACATGGTATGTGTTTACTGTAGGTGGAACAACAGTAAGTTGGATTTCGAAACTGCAAAAGGTTGTTGCACTTTCAACAATGGAAGCAGAGTATGTTGCTATTACAGGGGCTAGTAAAGAGATGATTTGGTTGCAGAGGTTTATGGAGGAATTGGGTAAGAAGCAGAAGAATAGCAGGTTGTATAGTGACTGCCAGAGTGCCATTCATCTTGCAAAGAACTAAGTTAGCATTCCATTCCAGGACTAAACATATATAGCTCAAGTACCATTTCATACGATATGTTCTGGAAGATGAACTGTTGAAGGTGGAGAAGATACAAGCTAGCCAGAATCATGCAGACATGTTTACAAAGGTAGTGACCAGAGAGAAACAGAGTTCCTGCTTGGTTTTAGTTTTCCTTCTAGCATGAAGGTGAAGATGAGAAATTTGCCAAGTCCAAGGTCTAGCAAGTGCAGCAGCGGTGGAGTTGTTGTGATCATCCTCCAAGTGGGAGATTGTTGGTTGTGGAGCCTGATCTCCCAGATTCAGAGATATTATTATTCAACCGTGTTTGTACCCCAGCTTTATATGATATGCAAAAGGACTGTACGCTCACCCCAGCGGGGGGGGGGGGGTGAAGCCTCCCCCCACTGGGGTCCAAGGGCAGTGCCTCCGAGAAAGGGGGTTCAGGGGCAAATCCCTTGAAGTAATTTATTGGGGTTGTTTTACGGGCTCATGGTTTTGGGTAACCCATGGTATTCCCCTTTAAAAGAAAGACATTGTAATACGACTAGAGTTGATGTATTAGGTATTATGCATTCTAAAGATCTATGAGATCGTGAAAGAGAGACTGTGAGACAGTGAAGAGGAAGTGCAGCAGATGTGCTGCAGGTTGTATCCCTTCACATTGCTAGATGATATAAGAATAAAAACTGGCAATTTCAGTGTGGACGTAGCCCAGGTTGGGTGAACCACGATATATTGGTGTCTCTCTTGAAATGTGTTTGTGATTGTATTTGCATCTTGTTTATTGTTTATTGCTCTGCGATCCTGTTTTTCTAACATCTCCTCCTCCTCCCTCAAAATACCAAATATTGAGAAAGTGTCTATTCTATTTCTTATTTTCCATTCAATTAGTAATCTTGAGAGAAAGTTGGTTCTCTTTCTTATTCTTCCCTAAACTACTAAATCTTGAGAAAGAGCAAGGGATCCTTATCCTCTTCCATCCACCATCGAATTACCAAATCTAGAGAAAGAGTTGGTATACTAGAAGGTATACATACTAGAGGAATTGGAGATATTAATGAAGAGTAATCTAAATTTCCACATTAGACTTAATTTTGAAACTAATACTAGTTAGACTAATATTATTCTAGAATTTTATGGTATTTCTATTGTTCACCATCTCTTCTATAGCAGTGGCACTTTTTACCAGTTGTGTAGTTGTAAGCTCCTATAGGATTAAGAATGGACAATACTAAATAATTTGTTATATTTTATTAGTTCATTTTTCTGTTGGAAAAATACCTATCCTATAAAAGGACCAATACAAATTTATATTATGGATTGAAGTGATTAAGGTCATTTACTTCCTTTTATAGATAACTTATCATGGTTTAATGTCATACTAGATCATATGTATACTTCCATAATCAATGACATACTTACCTTTTATTTTCCACACCTCTCTTTGGTTTCTTGAGCTCAATACATCATATTTGTTTTCTCTCCTCTTCCTAGAAATTGCTAATCTTGAGAAGGATTCAGTGATCCTTGTTCTCCTGCATTGGCTACCAAATATTGAGAAAGAGGTGGTTCTCATTTTCCTCCTCCCTTCAACTACTAAAGCATGATAAAGATTTAATCCTCCTATTCCTTCCTCAAATTACTAAATCATGAGACATAGTTAATGCTCCTTTTACTTCTCCCTCAAACTACTAAATCTTGAGAAAGAGCTTTCCTCTTCCTTTAAATCAATAAGCTTGAGAAATATCAATTCCTCCTTCTCCCTTGAAGTACTAAAGCTAGAGAAAGAGTTGGTGCTCGTTATCATTCTCCCACCATCAAAGTACCAAATATTGAGAAAGATATGGTGCTCCTTCTCCTCCACTCTTGAATTGGCAAAGCTTGAGAAAGAGTCAATGCTACTTCTCCTCCTCCCTAGAATTACTAAATCTTGAGAAAGAGTTGGTTCCCCTTTTCCTCCACCCTCAAATTACCGAAGTTTGAGAAAGAGTTGATGATACTCCTTTTAAGGCCTTTTTCCTCCACCCTCAAATTAGAAAAGCTTGAGAAATAGTTAATTCTCCTTTTCCTTCACCCTTGAATTACCAAACCTTGAGAAGAGATAATGCTACTTCACCTCCTCCCTCAAATTACCCAAGTGTAAGAAAAGTGTAGGTTGTTCTTTTCCTCATCATTTGAAACATTAAATCTTGAAAAATAGTTGACGCTCCTTCTCCTCTTACCTCTAGTTTCCAAGTTTAAGAAAGAGCTAATACTCTTTCTCCTCCTCCCTCAAATTACCAAATCTTGAGAAATAATTGTTCCTCCTTCACCTCCACCCTCTAATTACCAAATATTGAGAAAGAGTTGATGCTCCTCCTTGTAAGGCCTTTGTCCTTTAAAGAAGACTCAGGTGCTTTACCCCCTTGTCTAAGATGGAATATAATTGCATCTTAGCATGATGCATCAATGCCTTGGCTGCTTGGTGCACTTAGCCATACGAGCAAGATGAAATGTTGTGTAGTAGAAATAATTTACGTTGGGGCGGTGTAAGTGGAGAATGAGTAAGTTGCTTGAGTGAGTGTCATGCCTTAGAAGAAGGCATGCAAAAGTTAGATGGAAGGGATGACTTGGTTGAATAATTATGAATTCATAAGTTAAAGCATCATTGTAGATGGTAGTATTAGACACACATGACAGGTTGCAACATGTTGGTGGTAGGGATAAATGAAGTGAGTGTGTGATGTTTTTGCTAGGTAGAAGGAAAAATCAAGTCACATGGGTTGTTGGAAAGTTTGGAAGAAGAATTTAACAAATTTAAACACAAAAGATACGAGATTCTAAGTGTTATTGTTGAGAAGCTCTCATATAGAAGCTATATAAGTGTTGATAAGAGTTGGGGTTGTTGGCAAGTTATGAGATGAAAATTACAAGAGGCATGTTTTAATGAGTTGAAGTTTTATCAAAGAAGAACTAGGTCCACTTGTGCTAAGTGTTTGGAATAGACTATTCATGCATGAGATGTAAGAATATTTCTTCGAATCCAAGCAAGAAACACACAATACCTTGAGGAAGGTGTTGTGAAGAATTGGGCATTGTGTTTATAATCATGCCAACACCTTATGTTGATTATTGTCGACTCAAGGAACATTTGGTGTGTAGGTTCACTATGAAAAACATGGAGTTGAAGGGATCGCCTTAGTTAAAGGAAATTATTATACCTTCATCCTAAACATATTATACAACTTGACAAGAACCCGACATTGTACTCGTTTTTCAATGGTCAATTTTAGTAGTTGTTTTTTCCTCCGTTTTTCATTTGGAGCCATTTTTTTGTGATTTTGAAACTTCTTGGTCATAAGAAAACTATCAATTTTATTTACAAGGGAATTTTTTCAAAGTTTACAAAAAAATATACATTTAGTAGCTTGTTATAATGAAAAAAGACACTTTTTTGGATTTTTGTTACTTTTAGAAACCATTTAGAATAAAACTTACATATATTTTTGCAATTTTTTTTCTTAAATAAATCATTTTATGAGCAAATTTGTAAAAAAAAAATGAAAAAAATAGCCATTTCAATAATTTTTTATTTATTTTAAACATTTTTTTATGTATAGAACTAAATAATTTTATTTTTTTTAAATTGAAAAAAACACACAAAAAAAAACAAAAAAAAATTAAATACTATAAAATAAAAAAAAATATATTAAAAAAAAAAATCTAAAATTTGAAACTAAATTTTAAAATAAAAAAATTTCAAAACTAAAAAAGAAAATTAAAATATATATATAAAAAAATATTTTAAAACAAATTTAAAATTTAAAATTTTATCAAAAAATTTAAATTGAAAAAAAAAAACCCAACCCCTACCCTTTCTCCCCCCCTCCCCTACCTCCCTACCCCCTCTCTGCTCCTCTCTCCTCCCCCCTCTCGCTGCCCCTACCTCCCTACCTCCTCTCCTCCCCACCCTCATGTCCCCCCTTCCCCCTCTGCCCCTTTCCATCCCCCCTTCCCAACCCCTGCGCCCTCCCTCCTTCCCCTTCTCCCCCCTCCCCCCCCGTTCCCCTCCCCACCCCCCTCACGCTGCCCATACAAACCCTCCCACGGAGTGGCGCAATTCTGAGAATCGCGCCGTCGCATAGAGGCAGCGCTTGGGAGGAAGAAGAAGCGATGTCGCTCCTTTTTTTTAATTTTAATTTGTTTTGAAATATTATTTCTTCATTTAATTTTTTAATAGTTTTAAATTTTTAAATAGAGTTAAATTTTAAAATATTTATTTATTTTAAATTTAGTATTTTATGTTTTTTTTTCAATTTTTTTTATTTTTAAGTTTTTAAAAACCTTTGTTTAATTTGAAAAAAAATTGAATTGAATTTGATTTGTAATTTTTTTAAATATTAATTTTGCTTATTAAATTTGTATTTTTGGTTTTATAGATTTTCTTGTAAGGTTGTAATTTTTTTTTGTTTTATTTATTTATCTATTTGGTTTTTTATTTTTTTTGATAAATTTTGCATTTTTGAATTTTCACATTTTTGACTTTTTTTTTAAATGTTAGGAAGTCCACTTTTCAATCTAAGGGTCAATTTAGGGTTTCGATTACAACAATACCATCCATGGTACATTTTGAGGTTGTTTTTTGGTGTTTTTGATGCAAACATAAGAATTTTTATAGCTCGAGTTCTCGTTCTTTATAAATAGTTTCCGTTTTAGAGTATATTGTATTTCCTCTTCCCCCCTTGTGGCCCCAAATATCATAACTTCTACAATTTATGGTTTAATATATAGTTTTATTATGAATAATATCATAATTTTTTTTTATTTTATATGAAAAGTGTGGTGAAGTAATTTCTTAAATAATTTGTGTTTAACTCAGTGCTAAATTTATATAGTGTTACTAAGATATTTAATAAATACAATTTTAAATTATGATACAATGATATTTTTGAAAAAGTGTGCTACCGGTAGCATTAGTTTTCAATTTAGGGTTATATTTTAAGGTTTTTGTAAACAACATGAGAATTGTTTTGGTGGGCCATGTCTATATTTTTAACCACAAAAAAAAAGTGGTGCTACCGGTGGCAGCACTATTTGATTTGGGGTTATCTTTTGTTGTTTTTTTATACAAAAATATGAGTTTTTATGGCTAGATTTCTCGTTTTGAATATAAAGTTCTTATCAAGTTGTATAACTTGTTCCTATATAAAGTGGGCAATGTGGAGTAGGAATTCAACTCATTGAAGTGCAACTCAAGTTTGAGAAACAAGACTGGATGAGCATGATGTAGTTCAAACACTAAAATGTGGTAGAGTTTAGTGCTTCCTAGATGTTGAAACTAAGTCCAAGGAGTGTGACTTTGAGACTCGGGTTGTTTAGTTAGGAGGACTATGGCGTAGGTTAATAATACTAGTTTAATGGTGATCCAATGAATTGGAAGTTCCTAAATAATTGTAAGGGTCCAAAGGTATTTCTGGAGTGGAGGTAGGTATTAGACTTGATCCCCTAGTAGGGTTGCACATTGGTGTAGGACTCAAAGTTTAGCAATTATGAAGTGGTGGAATTCTATTATAGACTAGTCTTACCAAGGTAGTTTGGCATACCATAGAGAAGAGGTTCCATTGTATAAGTGGAGGACAATCAAGAACATGCATATATTTTTTCACTAAATTTCTACTTTAAGAAACACCAAGACTATGGGAGGAAGAGTACAATATTGTACATGAGTAGCTCTACTTGTTGTTAGTGGCAACATGTCTAGAAGAATATTGGGAATACTGGTTGTATATAGAGTTGTAGAGTTTGGCCCAACTCACTCTTGTAAAAATATATTGTTGTTTTCTCTCAATTAAAGTTTAAGATCCCTAGCTTCGACACCACCTACATGTTCTTGTGTTGTTGATGTGATTAAGCATTTCTATTAATTGTGAAGTTGTGAACTTGGGATGCTTTATAAGGAACAACTGGTTACAACTTTCATGGCAATTATGTATTTACTATATAACTTCTAACTAACCTAGGAACTTTAAGGGTGAGGTCCCATGTAAGGTGCAATCTTTTTCCAAGCCTCCTAGGATGATCTTTCCACTAAGTAGGTTGCAAGGTAGTGCCATACGACTTGAAAACACAAATAAATAAAAGCTTTTGGGTAACTCTAGGGCCATAACAAATGGTTTCGAATTTGGATTTGAGACAAATTTACTCATTTTCACCATGACTTGGTAGAAACAAAAGTTTTAATGAAAGATGTGACAATTGGTCACTAAGAAACATAGTTGCTTGGAGGAGCTAGGTGTTGTAGAGAATCCAAGGAATTCCTTGATAAGAAATCTTGTTGGAAGTATTAAGAATAGAATACTTTGGTAAGTTTTCTTTATGTTTCAAGTGGAACAAGTTCACTTTTTACCAAGGACAATGCTAGTCTTGAGGATGCTTTCGGGAATTATAAACAATATAGAAAGAACAAGGAAAACAAAATTCCACTTAGACTTGGAAATGGCAAGTCTACCTTTGGTGTGTTTAAGGTTGCACAATTTGTTGAAGTCATAAAATTGGTGTAGAGGGATCAAGAAACAAGTATCAAGTATTGGAAGACTTGTGTAGTTGCAAACTATTGAGAGTTGTGATGTAGAGCATGGATGATGAATGAAGGGATCATGGAACTGATTCCTTGCCCTCACAAGATTTTGTTGGTGACACTCTTGGAGTTTCCCAACAACTAAGTAATTCCAAAAGTAGTCCACATGAGAGCAAACTCTTTGTCTATTTGATTGCAAACCATGATGGTTGAGGAAAAGGTGCGTTCATAGCCTAAATATGTTTCTTTTAGTAAAGTGAAAGACTCCACAAGAAGGAAGCAACAAATACCTAAGTGTAGAGGTCAGAATGTTGCATGCTTTATTTGTTACAATAAACATTTTTATATCTGTTGTACAAAGGAAAAGATGGAAACCTTGGAATAATTCCAAGTGAAACAAACTTTTGAGGCAAAGTTTAAAGTTTTGGGTTCCTTGAACAAAGGTTTAATAAATTTTGCAATAGAATTTCAAGAACAAGTGTTGTCGGACCAAGGTGGGAGTGGCCTTTTTTTGTGAATGGAACAATAAGTGGGTTGAAAGTAAATGCATTGGTGGACATTGGTGTATCCCATAGTTTCATAAGTGAAAAAAGGATAAAGGAATTCAACATAAGACTAAGAGAAACACATCCTAATTAAAGGTTGTTAACTCAACAATGAAGGAAATGGCATGAGTAGTTTGTTGTACTTCACCCTTGAAGGTTGGGGAGTGGTTTGGTGTTTTAGGTTCGATGATGGTTCCAATGGATGAACATAAAGTCATATTGGGACAAGAATTTCTAAAACTTGGCAAAGATTTTATATCCCCCATAAGAACTGCTTCATGTTCTTGGATGAGACCAAGACTTTTGGTGTTCCCATGATTATTGTAAAGAAGTTGGGATTGGTTCCATGAATTTAATCTATGAAGTTTAATGAGTTAGTCATTGGGTATGAGAATAGGACTTATGTTATCACACAACAATAAGAATAGTTATTTTCAAGAACAGAAACCTTGTGTGTGCAGGACAATGTTGTTCACATGGAGAGCAAGTTGACAATGTTGCGGTCTTTGGTGGAAACAATGTTATATAATATTGAGATGTTGTGTGGTTTGGTATACCAAAATTGATGCATTCTTGGGGATAGGATGGAGCTTGCACCATCGACAATTGAAAATATTATCTAAACAATCACTCATCAAAGTGCCACATGTTGCACTAAAGACAATATCAAAGAAGAGGTATTCCAAGAGGATGCCAAATTTTTGCTAGAAGTAATCTAAGTGTTGGGTCTAAGTATTGAGGGGAGGCAAACATGTAGCAAAAATATCAATTGCAGGATGGTGGATTGGTTGAAGAGAAGGTTGGTGAATCGAAGCACATGGTCAATCCACTTCAACAATGTGAACACAAACATGAGGGCATGATTGATGTTGTTTTAGATCTATCCCTTCACCTAGAAGAGATGGTCATCAAGGTTGTTAAGGAGTGTAAACCAACCATTGTGAAAATTGGTCCAGTAAGGCTACTGAGAAGTGAACCAAGGAAAAACTCAATAAGGAAAACATTATTAAGGAACCTTTGGTGACTACAAAAGTAGTTCAAAGCTTAGCATGCTTAGGAGAAAACAAAGAGTTAATGGATATGGAATCTCACCAATAAGTAGCATTGTAGGTTCTAGAGTGTCTTAGGGAATCCGTTGGTGAAGAATATAAATACTACAATATTTGGTAGAAGAACTTGCATACAACACTACTGAGAAAATAAGTATAGTCAAAGAAGAGGGTGAAGTTGAATCTAAAAAAATTGCATGATACTTGAGTAGAAGGCATGAGCATGCGGGAGTTGTTGATGAGTGGGTCAAAGGGTATGTATTTACCACATTTGAGGAAGAAGACCATGGAGATAGAATTTTGTCCCTTTCTTCTAATTAAGACTGTATTAGAGGCCTATTGCCTAAGAAGTGGGACAATGGGGTAGAGAAAGGAACCATTTTTTAGTTCCTTAGTCAATACTACATAGTTTAATTTTGTAGATTCACATGTGCATTGAGGCACGTGGTTTTAAGAGCCATGATGGTTTGGGGAAGAGGTGGTGACCACTCCCTTGGTTCAATAGAGTTACATGAC
This sequence comes from Larix kaempferi, assembly GCA_027924585.1. Classification (NCBI taxonomy): domain Eukaryota; kingdom Viridiplantae; phylum Streptophyta; class Pinopsida; order Pinales; family Pinaceae; genus Larix; species Larix kaempferi. The sequence continues at coordinate 61,644,521 of BSBM01000370.1, read as the reverse complement.
AAACATGAAGGCATATACATATAGACTTGAGCATGAGGAAGTGCATTATTGAGGGTTTGGATGTGATAGTTGGATTCATTACCCAACTAGTTCAAAACTTGAGGGGTACCAATGTACAAATACATGGCCAGATAAGTTGGATAATTAAATCAATGTTTTCATAATGCATAGTTGGATAGTGTGACCTTTAGAAGGAAGGTTGAGTTAGGATATTACAACAAAGCATGAGGTTTGGTTGCTAATCTTGTTGGGATGGAAACAAATTTAAATGGGTTTAGATGGAAGTATTAGTTGTGCACGGTAGGTTTCACTGTGTTGGTAGCATTTGACTTAGTTTCAAACATATAAAATGTTCTATATGATTTGGATGTTGTATATATTATCTTTGGATGTCGTGGAGGGATTTTTTTTCAGATGCATACTTTTATATTAAAAAAATAGAGACAGTTACATCTTTTGGAGCATGTTTTTCATCATTTGTTGTATTGTTTTCTTCCAGACAATGGACTGAGAACAATGATGAAATTTATTGTTTCAAGTAGTGGATTGATTAGCTTTTTAATTGTTGAAAAAGCATCGTTTTGTTCAGATCATGATCACAGTGAGAAAAATAGTTTTGTAATGCTTAATGCTATTTGTGTCACACACATGTTAATATATTCCATATCCAGCTGTATATTATCGAAATTTTATGAAAGGTTGATGTATCCATATTTAATTTGATATCCATATTATGTTAACATAGATTCAATCCTAGTATATATTGAGTTTTATTATTCTCTTTGATGTTTCAAGATGTCATTAAATTTTTGATGTTCAAAGTTTTTATATATGCCTTTAACAATGTACAAGCCATTTGGCTAGCTATATTAATTTCTATATCCTATTAACTTAGATTTAATCTCGTTCTCACTATTTCTCATTGTTATGCAAAACATGGTTTTGTATATGCACTCCCATTGACCAACTTTATGGCCATTCCTTAGACATTATTAGAATTATCTAATCCTATCTAGGATTTGAAGGTGCCATATGATTTTTGTTGGTGTACCTTTTAAATATGATTTTAGTGTCGTCCAATCCCTTTGTTAGAATCATATTGTACTTCTTCATTCCATCTCCTTTTTACTTGATTGTTGTAGAATAAGCATCAAGCGATTTGTAGTGACATATTCTTGTTATAGTAAACATATACCTCAAATCAAAGTATGGTGGCTTTTAGTGTTATAGTAAACATATACCTCAAATCAAAGTATGGTGGCTTTTAGTGTTGGATATCGAATAATGGTTTGTATACCTTTATATTCTTCAGTATAGCTACAATATTGTACTTATTTTATTTTGTTTCAAACTATGTTAGATATACTTTCTTGCATGAGCAAGATATAAATAGAATTGTCTCTTTAAGACCATAACAAACTGTTTGTTGCTTTACATTTACCATGCTTCTAGGATGTTCCATTGTATATCTTACCTAATTTAAAATAATTTAAATGAGGAAGCTGATTTTTTTCATGCCTTATTCTAGGATATGAAGCATTATTAAGGAATATGAACAATAAGGTTATTAGAAAGTTTGAAGAGGCAAAAAAAGAACTCAAGGAACTTCATCATAAGTGTGAGGTAGGCATATAAAATCCTTTTGCACTTGTTTTTAATTGTTACAAATTGAATCTCTACAAATTAGATCCAAATTCTTTCTTCTTTACTATGTTGTAATTTATCTTTTGGTTTTCTTACTTTAGGATCAATATTGATACAAAACATCCTAGTTCCAAATGATCAACCAAATGCTCCTAGAATTTCCCAACAAAACTGAAAACCCCTTGCTACAACAATTTGTGTACCAACTTGAAAATGTACTTTGAAGTTCATATTATAATATACATATATTGTGTTTTTACTATTTTTGCCACATAAAATGTTATTCAGAAATTTATCTTGGACCTCCATGCCTCAATAAACTCAACCAATCTTTCTTATCTTAGCATTGCTAATATTTGTTGAGTTGCAAGTGATTACAAGAGCATAAAATTGACATACCACTACCAAGGAGAAAACATCATATAGGAGGTAATAAACTGAAAATTCATCTCATCCATTTGGAACAAGACAATATTTAAGTGAAAGCATAAAAAAAATTGAAGCATCGAAGGGCATATTGTAATCTTCACATTGAAACTATCTTCACATTCCAATGCACTTCAACCCTCATCAACACTCCACACTATTTATTTTAGTCCAAAAAACAAGAGAAACATTTGCAACAACTCAAATCAATATCCGAAAATTTAATTCTGAGCCTTAACTACAACTATTTGAGCAAACCAAGACAAAATTAAGTGCATAAATAATATCATGGGAAATTTTGCTTCAACATCTCAAAGCTAATATCCTCCTAAATTAATTATTATGCATGGAATTAAGTGAAGAAATAGATTCAGTATAACACTACTATAACGAAAATGAATCAAGCAACAAAATTTGTTTCCTCAAAACCAAGTATTGTAACATCCAACTTCATCAAGGATTTGTACTCATTAATCATAGTTGCTCCTCCCTGAACACACGGTTCCACTACAATAGGTGCGATGCCATAATATTTTCTCAATTTGTTCTCTAGAGGAGTTCCATTTAGATCATGGATGTGCCTACATATTTTTGGTGGAATAAAATCATTAAAATTTGCTTCATGACTAGATGAGTTGGTTAGTCCAACCTTTGTAGTTTTGAAAGACCAGAAATCGCTTTGATTTTCCTAAATACACAACAACTTATCAGATTTAAGTCTATTAGTGTGGTTGGAAATGCTCCAACCTCCACTAGATCCTTACAGAAGCCAATATAAAGGCATTAAAGTTTAGGGAAGACCCCTCAGGAAATAATAAATCCTTTATTTTTTTCTTGTACATATCTAGCTTCTCTAACTTCTTCGACTGAAGCATGCCTTCGTAGATGGAATGAGCCAATTCACTCAATGGTTGTTTCCCTCTAGTGGACTTCGTTAATGATATTGTTTCTTTTTCTTCCTCAACATTTTTAAATGGTAGTTCAATTAATGGACAATTCCTTACTTTTAATTATTCTAGATTGTTCATCTTCATAATATTTGGAAGCCTCTTCAAAAATTTTCACTCACAATCTAATATGCCTTTCGACATTGTTAAATAATCAAAGGAGTTTGGAAGAGTCTTCAATCTTATGGACAAAATTTTTTATGTAAAAGTTTGGACTTGATTGTAGAATTTACAATACTCATTTCAAGATTCACATTATGTGTTATTGACAAGAAACCAAAAAATAGATTTTTAGTTGCATACTCTGTTGATTTTCAAAATCAAGAAATAAAGTAGTCTACATTTATTGTACTGTAGAATAAAGTAGTCTACATTTCCTGTACTATAGCTACTAGGAGAACTAGTATATCAATGTAGAGTGTACCTTCTTGGAAATACAATATTTCTAATTTGTGATAAGTATATCACTTTTAACAAAGAGACGATACATGTTTCCAACATACCATATAATCTGAAATACCAGGAAATAAAAGGTTGTATAGGAATATTTTCTATAGGTTATTGATTCCTTCAACTTGTATGATTGTTGAGAACTTAGTAAAGTTGATTAACAAAGAGAAGGCTACCTTAGTGAAATATTTGGTTTGAAGAATTCATTGATTTACTGAAGAGAACTAATCATTTATATTATATGTTGTAAGCTGGTTGACACCTTGCCACTGTCTCCTGTTGAGGGATTCCCAACTATGTTTCAAGATATTTGCAACTTGCCACTAGGATATCATTAGGTTAGAACTTAAAAAAAACTATTAGTTATGGGATAGTTTTAGAGGGTACTAAAGGTAATAGTTAACTTCAAAACTGAGTCAAATTGGTTGCTCTAATTAACTCAAATCTTAACTATTTTTATTTTTTTCTCTCATGTCAACTCTGTTGACTTGTTTTGGCGACATTATAGCATCTTATGTATTTATAAGATCCATTACTAGATATTTAGTAAGAATTTTGATAGTTCACTCTTGTACTTTTTTTAATGGAGAGAAATATTCTGGTTGGTTCTCACTATGTGCAAGTATTCCATACATTTTAGAAGTATAAGCTTGCTAGGAATTGACCTTAGAAAAATTGCATAGCACACTTGCATTGTGGAATCCAAAGATCATAAAAATGCATGGTTATCATTTAACTAGTTACTTGGCTCTTTATCTTCTTTTGATAGTGTAACTATAGGAGATGAGATAATGGATAAGCATTGACTTGGCTTGGAATATTTCTCTCATTAGTGCAAACTATAAAGTGCAAGTTTGAATGTTGTAATTGATAGCTAGAATTACAAATGATGGAATTTGGGTGTTAATATTTCTCCTCTCCCCAATTATTAAAGGGTGCTAGATCAATGGAAGACAACCTTCCTTACATGCAATAGATTGGTGGTGTGATTCCTCCATTCCCTAACATAAATTAATAAATGATATTGCAATGTATTTTCTAAATATACTAATAATTGACATAAATTAGTGATAGAGTAAGTTTGGAAAACAATAATCATACTATCAAAAATTGATAAGGACAACATCGGAAACCAATAATCACACTACTAGAAGCTAATAATGACACTTTTGAAAACCAATAATCATACTTTTGGAAACTAAAGATCACACTTCTAGGAACCGATGATCACATGTTTGGAAATCGATATTCACACTTTTGAAAACCAATAATCACACTCAAGAAAACCAATAGTCACACTCAAGAAAACCGATAGTCACACTTTCATAACATGTTTTAAGGACCTAGATTCTCATTGGGAAGTCCAATTTTAATGAAATTGGGGTTATTATATGAAGACTATTATAAAAATATTTCAATTTCTAATGAATAATGGAATTAAACAAAATAAAAATAAAATATAGATATTGCAGTGTGATGTCAATAGTCATTGGTCACCAAACAAAAAATTCTTATTGATGGTTTTGATAATTTCAATTGCACGAATGTGTTTGAGACAATGCAACACCAACCCTTTTAACACAATAGAGCCTTGATACAACAAAATACTTGTTGTATGCCTCGATGTTTTATTATTATTATGCCCTAGTGCACAACTATATCATAATTGCACCATAAATTTTGTAAAATGTAGCAAATGTCAACAACTCGGTCACCTTTATTAGTGCATTTTCCTTCACTTATCGCATGGATGCTACATTTAGTATAAATTACTAGTGCATATATTGTTATGAATCTCCAATTCAATTTAAAATTTTGGTTCGCACTAGTGCTTTATGTATTATCATGCACCAATGCATATATTGCTTTCAATTTTTGGTGTGCACTAGTGCATATATTGATTTTAAAAGCACTAGTGCATTTTGTGTTGGTTAGCACTTGCCTGCTTCTATCACTAAAGTGCACTAAAGAAAAAACCTTCGCAAAAGCATTCGGCTACCCAGTTTTCTTAGGTTATAATAAATTTATGTAAAAAAATGCACTAAAACATACGATACCATTGGAAAAGGTTGTAGTGGAGGTTTTTTAGACAATTTTGACCAATCTTGTAACACTAAAAACATTTTATATAACCTCCACTATATGGCCTTTTCCTTATAGTGGTGCTTACCTCTTGTGACTATTATGATGTCACATCACATACATTTTTCATTTTAGAGTAACTGCATATCATTCTTTAGTTTAGAAAATCATAGATGTTGGACCCTGCTGTAACCAGTATAAACCAAATCATTAATGGTTTCCATGCCATAATACAAATTGGCTCTCTATTCCAAACATTACATAGTCTAATTTGGATTTTCATCTGGGGTAACCCTTACTATTGGCAAGGGTCATTTTGACCCATCAACAAGACTCATTTTGACATAACCATTGAGTAAAAATTCCATCAACATACATAATCCAAGATATAAATGCAAAGTGACATAAAGTGAACCATCTTTAACCATTTTCAACAATATCATCCATAGTGAACAATGGTAGTCCATGTACATCATCAAAGACCATAGTCGCCCAATCAGAATTAAGCAAACTCAATGGGACATGACCATTGAAGAATATAATAATGCAACATAACCATTAAGGAACATAGAAATCCATTATAAGTCAACCAGATGAATGTCATAATGTCACATAACCATTAAAAAAAATCACAATCAACATAATTCCATGAATATGAATTTTAGAATGTGACATACAGTCAATTACGCTCTACCGTATTTAACATAGTCATCCATAGTAAACCATGGTAAACCATGTACATCATGGGAAGAAATAATCAAACTAACTCAATGAAACATAATAGTTAAGGAATGTTGTAATACCATCTAACATCATCTATCATGAGCAATAATCAACTAAAGTAATCTATAATGAACATTTCAATGTGCCATAACCATTGAGAAACATCACAATCAACATAAGTCAACCAAATGATTATTGCAACGTGACATAAATTGAATCATATTCATGCATGCTCAACATCATCCATAGTAAACCATGTACATCATGCTCAAACATAGTTAGTATTATTCAACCATAGATAAACAAATCCAATGTGATATAACCCTTGAGGAATGTTGCAATGCAACATAATCATTGAGGGACATAGAAAATTGACATAACTTAGCCAAATTGAATGGTGCAATATGACATAACCATTGATGGACATTGTTGTCGACATAATCCATCCAAGATGATTTTGCAATGTGACATAAAGTCAATCATGATCAACCTTAGTTTACATGGTAGTCCATATTATACAATGGTCTACCATGAATGTCATGGAAATCCATGTATATCATGAGAAACAACAATAAAAAAATATCGATGCGAGAAAACCTTTGAAGAATTTCATAATGCGACATAACCATTAATGAATATAGAAATTTTTAACATAAGTCACCTAAGATGATTGTTGCAATGTGGCATAACTATTGAGGATTATCACAATCCAACATAACCTGCAAGGATGATATCCATTAAGGAACATTGCAAATAGACATAAGTCGGCTAAGATGATTAGCCCAAACTGACATAAAGTGAATCATGTTCAATAATGGTTAACAATGGTTGGAAATGATTCAACATCATCATCCATACTTAACCATACTATAAACCTATTATTGTCATAGTGTGACATAATATTGAAGTCATCCTCTTAATGTCACATTTAACCATAGTTATCATTGTCATCCTTCGTAAACTATGGTCAACCTTGTACGTCATAGTTAGCCATTGTGAAACATAGTCAATGCAATGTAACCCCTAAAGATGTCACAATGGAACATAACCATTAGGGAACATAGAAATTCGATATAAGTCAAAAGGTTGAATGTCATAATGTAACATTTCCATTCATGAACATCATAATCAACACAAGTCAGATAAGATGAATTTCATAGTGTGACATAAATTAAATAAATACTAACTGCAGTCAACATGTGGTCATCCATAGTAAACCATGGCAAACCATGTAGATCATGGGAAACAACATCAAACAAACTCAATGCAACATAACATTTGAAAAATGTTGCAATTAAGGATAACCATTTGAAACCATATCAAATTTATATAAGTCAACCAAAATGAATGTTGTGTTATGACAAAACCATTAAGGATCGTCGCAATCCAACATAACCCTTAGAAAACATCAAAATGAGACATAACCATTGAGGAACATAGACCATTGTTAACGATAGTTAGCCGTGGTAAAACATAGTCAAATGTAGAAAATCATTATTATCCATAGTCAATGATAGTCAATCACGTTCAACCATAGACAATCATGTATTACCAAAGTTAGATTTAAACTCAATCAGACACAACCCTTAATGAATGCCACAATGCAGTGTAACCATTGATGAAGGTGCACAATGAATTTTGTAATTGCAATTTAATATTAGTTTATTAAATTCTATAAATTTCATTATTTTTTTAACAATGTACTATTTTCACTGGATATTAGTTTATTAGGTTCTATAAATATCATTTCATTTCATGATGTTCAATGTTATTTTTGGTCCTTTAGCATACTGGGCCTCTTATTCATTCCTTTAGTTGTAATGTCATTTTCCATTTCTTGTGCATATATTCTCTTTGACATATCTTGGTGTTTCAGTGGTAAAGGAATTAAGGCATGTTCTCCCCTGAAGCAAAGTAAAAGGTGAGTTGCAAGGTAATATATGATGAAGAAGTGACTGATAAAACTTGTTTACTTATTATTTATAAGTCCATCATGGAAGAGATTGTTGGAATTAATAGTTAAATCATCTCTTGGTAGTACTACATGTAATTTTTATCATGATATGGCTCTCAGTGATTACCGCAATAGTGGTTAATGTTTTATGATATAAAATAGATTACATATGGGAGTACATGGTTTATATTTCACATGGCATGAGAAATGCAATTTCAGAACATAGGATTATAAGTAAATTTTGGATTTATGTTTTCATCTACATCCTATATTGTGCTAAACTTGTATAGATATCTAAATTCATTGATACATGAAGATATTATTAGTTATCTATAAATATGTGTACTTTCTTTCATCAAGAAACAAAGAATTATTTTTCAATATGTGAAAATATGTGTAACAAGCACACACTTAGTTTATACTTGTATATGTGTTTCAATTGTTGTAAAAGCATTCACAAATTTCATCATTCTACTTCATAATGGAACCAAGAATTGTTGTCCAATATTTTTTATATTTTTTATAAGCATCTTAAGATCATTTGTAAGTTATAAAGAATGCTTTTGGATTTGTTAGTGCTTTGAAACAGTTTTGTTAAAAAAAATTAGCCTTATCATTTTGTTAAAAAATTTACTACCATGCATTTTTGTTAAAATACCATAGACCTAGGAAATGTTAGTATCAACCTAAAAATTTATTTTTTTGTTAAAATACCATATACCTAGGAAATTTTAATATCAACCTAAAATTTTATTTTCAAAATTAAATATAGTAATATTTTAAAAACATGTTTATTTTGTTTTTATATATGTAGTTCGTGTTCAAAGTTTAATCCATTCATACACATAACATGATTTGTTTTCTAATGCACTTTAACCTCATATGCATAAGGATCCATTCAAGATTGCTTCCAAGAGAATACCCCGTTAAAATGGATACATTTAACAAAACACATTCCTTAAGATAAAAAATATTATACTTATTTCAATAAAAGATAAATTACTTGGATTGGCAATGTTGAGTTGTTAAGTAAGAAATGCATGGATGGGTGTGTTTGAAAACATAATACATATTGTGTTGTAAAGTTCACCAAAAACATAAGAGAAAAAAAAGTACCGGCACAAATATTTACAAATAGGATACAAGTCCAACAATGATATTAAATTTAGGATGTGGAAATTAATAAATTCATATTTTCTACAATTTCCATAGATTCAACTAGATTCAATATTTAAAAAAATAACATTTAATACATAAAGTAATAACAAAATTAATATGTCAATATTAATTAATAAATTCAATATAAAATTTTATATAGAAATATTTAGTAAACCTGTTTACTTTCTTTTATATTTTTTTCTTCCAAATTCCAATTCATATCATTCCTAATAACATTTAACTAATTAAAATGAAATAAAATAAAATATTGAATTTAGTACTGTTCGATATATTTAGTAACATTGTAGATGGAGGTATTGAAATGACATTAAAAGTTAGACCACAATTTAAAACATTATCAATTCCTAAGAACCCTTTCGAGATGCAATTGAAATGCATCATTAGATCTCAGCATAATGTTACAACTTGCCTGCAAAATTGATTTTATTCTTGAAAATGGTTATTTTTGAATATATTGATGTGTTATCAAATTCAATTACAGTTTATTTTTTTCCCACTAATGGAATATCCTTTTACATATATATGACAAGTCTATTTTATATAGTGGTCAAATTTGAGGGCTAAAACCAATGAGCAAACACTCAGTTTATACTTGTATACTTGTTTCAATTGTTGTACAAGAATTCATGAATTTCGTTGTTCTAATTCATAATGGAGTGAAGGATTGTTGTTGGAGATCTTTTATGTTTCTTATGTTCATTTGTAGCTTATAAAATGCTTTTGGATTTGTTTGTGTTTGGCAACAATTTTATTAAAAAAATTATTTCCCTATATTTTCCATATTCTTAGTATGGAGCTACACAATAGCGATATAACTTAAGTAGTAGTATTGGTACCTATTTATGGAAATTGTATTAGGATATGACAAAAGTCCTCACCATAATTTTCACAGTATGATAATTGATAATTTGACCCATGAAGCATGTTTAATCATACTTTTGTAGCCAACAAAGGGGCATGCATATGTCGGTTTGTCCTAGAAAGGAGGTTATCTATGCCTTGAAATGTAAGAAAATTTGCATTTTGTTGAATGTAAGATTTGAAATGTAAGTGTTTGTATTAAATAATGAATCTTTTTAGTGTACAATAAACTTGTACATGTTTTTTGCAAACAACAAAAACCAAATTAACATGCATGCTTTCAAATATATGTTGAAACTAGTTTTTAATGCTTTTAGCTATTGATATGATCACAATAACAACAATGTTAAAATACTCACAAGAAAGAAAAGAAAAAATAATAAGCATGAGAGGAGATTGCCTAATGGTACACATGCTAAATTACACAATATTGCTTTACATTATATAGGATCCCAAAGTTGATGGACATGGATCATCTACAACCAAGTTTCTTGTTTATAATGAGAGAAAATAGGGGTTGTTGTTTGCAATGGAAGAAGAGAGGGGATTTTACAACTTCGGTGGAAGAGATATTCAATTTTGTAAAGTTGATAAAATAAATTATGTTTTTTTTCCAAAGTTTAATCTCCAATAAAAAGAAAACAAATTACATTATTGGGAAATTTTCAAACTTACATTATTAGGAATTTGGAAGGACATTTTTGTATTTTTCTTATAAAATTACATATGTTTTGTGATACCATTAAGTGTCATATTTTGTACAAACATTTTAATAAATATTAGTTGGGATTGCATGGTTAGAGCTTTTAGCTACCACCTCATTGGATTAATAAATCTACAATGGGATTTTGTGTGAAGAATACTGCTTTGGAAAATAACACAACCCTCTACTTATTATTTAGTGTTTTCAAGGTTCTCACTTGGATTACAATGCACCTAAACTTGTTGCACTTCAATTAGTGTTCCTATACCTAGATTACTAGGGATGTCTACGCAGGTAAGGTAAGAAATTGAGAGAATAATTTTAGAACACATTCATCCTTAAGAACTCTCTGAGTATGAAAAAAGAGTTATGTATGTTTATTATGTTATTTTAATTGTTCAATTGTTTCCACATGAAGATGCAACACTACATTTATGAGCTTTCCTTACTATAACCAAGTGCTAGTGTTGCAAAGTGTATTTGTAGGGAGAAGAGGCTAAAAATCATGGACTATTTGTTGGATGGACTACATGGTGATTTATATGACTTTGAAATTGTTACAATTTATAACATCTTTGATGCCCTAAATTAGGATGGGAATAAATTTTGAAGGTAGTTTTAATTTAAACCTTTTTATGAAGGCTATTTTATGAAGATTGAAATTAATGATGACGATTCTACTCAAAAAAATTGTTCTTTGCATCCTATATTTTCTTCTCTTACAAGGAAAAAAATTGAATGCCTATTGAATTTACTTTTATTATCTATTCAAGAAATAGGTATCTTATTTTACTATTCATTTTTAAATAAGTTGGAAAATGCAGTACAACACATTGGGACAATGTGAGGCATTTATTTTTTCATGAGTGACCTTTGGAAAGATTGACAATTACCTCCTTCCATATGTAGTTATAGGAAAATAGGAAAGTTATAGGAAAATATGAAAGTTATAGTTATTTATTGAACTTTTAATTTTGATGGGGATATATATAATAGCAATACATAACTTTTAATTTTGTAATGTTTTATCTATATATATATAAACTATTTTGTATAGTTTGTTTTTTTTACATTCTTAAATTTTTAACTTAAAAAGCACCATAACAACTAGTATTGTAATTAAAAAAAAAAACATTTTATTTTATTGATATCAAAAAAATTACAAATAACCCATCGATCTCAAACATATTTGTAACTGAAATATCTACAGTACAATAAAACCATTAATAAACATCTCATGTTGTAATATCAACCTGTATTTTCTCACCAAAGTTCTCTTGAGTTATTTTGCAAGGAAGCCCTTTTTTTTTACATGTTACCCTTCATAATTAGAAACATTTTAATGCAATAATGTGTTCACATAACACTCTTAATGTAACCAAACAAAAATGAAACAGGAATATATATCTAGGTTATTTATGAATGTCACCATCAAAAAATGTTGCTTCATTTGAAACAAAATTGTTTATTTTAAATCAATGTCTTTAATATTCTGTGTAAAGTTTTGCTTCATATCAAGAGTAAAAAGGAGTAAAGGATTCTGTTATTATGAGAGCGTTATAAAAAGGAAGGTATCTAATGAAATCAATCAATAATCATTATGTTCTATATCTCATTTCATCAAGTCTTCATTTGTCCTTGTCAAAAATCGCAAAAGTTATTCACGGATTACCTTGGTCAATAATAAATCAAGCAATACTCAGTAATTTGATCACTAGGTTCTATTTCTCATGTCATGAAATCTACCTTTGTCCTTGTCAAAAATCGTAAAAGTTATTCAGGGACTATTTTGGCAATAATAATATTTATGGTTTATGATATTAATTAATTTAATTTATTACGTGATATATATGATTTGTATTGACCTTTATTTATTATTATGTCTGTGACATCATGTAATATTTTCTACATATTAATCTTTATGTAATTTTTTTTTATTTTTTTTAACCCAATGTTAAATTTTACCAGAATTTTTTTATATTTAAATGCATTATTCTGAAAATTGTTTATTTGTTTTTCTATTAGTTGTTGGATAGTGATGTCATCCTCGAACTTTGGCGTGGGGATTTTAATTGACATCTGGCCCCATACGCCATATGCTGCAGTAATTAGGTCCGTGAATTCTTCATTTATAGCGATTAATTTCCATGTATCAAGGTTGCATTTGTCTAGGTTCTACGCCAGCCTGTCAACCTATCTCACGAGCATTGACGTATATCTCACCGTCCCATTCAACGACGTGAAGCATGTATTTCTTTACCAAACATATAATCTGGTAGTAGTAGTTTCAAACCGTGACAAATGATTTTTTTTAATTACTTTAAACAAATTACATTATAGCACGCTATCAACGTCTATAAAGGAGTAAGAAGGGATCTGTATTTTAAAGAACCACACATAATTTTACATCAAGATCGACAAAAAAGTAAGAGTGACTACATACAAGTTCTAATTTCTTTGCCACAAGATTGTCGAGTTGGTTGGTTCCAGTTTTTAAAGATTGTCGAGTTGGTTGGTTCTGGTATTTAATGCGTTTATTTGATACACATCACCAAAATGTATATGTTTATAATTTCATCTTGACGCGTTAATCAAGAGTAGCGTATTTATACCAGTGGATTTCAAACACAACAGAGACTTGCTTTCATTTTGTTGCAGACCATGAATGCCCAAGATATGTATTGAATTTTTAGATTATTGAATAACCACATGGCGATAATCAAATAATTTATTTATGAATAGTGACAAAACTGAAGTGGACGTATACATCACGATAATTTTTAAATGCAAAATGGTGCCTGGATGGATTGAGCGAGAAAAGTGTCCGACTTTTACGATTTATAAATAACTAAAACGATTTTCTACATCCAATTCCATTGATTTTAGCATATATGCAGTAAAGTTCACTCAACAACTTAACTTTGCTAACTCGATTGGCCCACATCCCACGGTCAAGTTAAAGAAGCTAAAAGTGTGTTATTCCTTGGGTCTAATGGTATTCTGAGTGTTTATGGCCATTTAAGAAAATTTGGGAAAAATATTGTGAATTTAAGGACTTGCCCACAACATAGATAATCCTTCTCAATATGAAAGGCCACGTCACATAAAAATAACATGATCATTCCATGGCCTCTAGTTGCTTTGGGAGGTTGTGCATGTTCTTTTGTTTTTACACGTGCATGGGTTTGGGGATAAATTTCATAGCAATATATCGAAAGGAATGAATTAATAGGTTAACTAAGTTAGTGTAGGTTTTTAAAAAGGTAGGTTTCACGGAAAAAAAAAGGTTTTCATGTCATTTTCCCTCACAATATTATACATGGTAGATAAACACGCTAATAATGCAATATAAGATCATTATAAGTAATGTATCAATAAAAATAAGGAAAGCAAATTTGGCATCAAATTCCAATATGTTGACAATAATTTTAATGAAAGCTTGGAACTTCAATCGTTGTTAGCATAGTATATGTCAAATTAAGGGTCCTAACATTTTGTCCGTGAACAATTTAAAAGCGAATTGTCGATGTATGATAATCCATATCATTTATTGCCATTGTCTTAGTTCACTATACATATTTCACTACACTTTTCAAGTGATGGAATTTGGGCAAAGTGATTAATGAATGTTTTCTGCAATAGTCTTTAGTGAAAGTTGACTTCCTTTACTAGCTCGTCTTTAGTGAAAGTTGACTTCCTTTATTAGCTCAGATCTCTTTAATATTAATATATCTATTTATCAAGCTACTCTTTAGTGAAATTTAACCTTCTCTACTAGCTCAAATCTCTTTAAAATCAATATAACTATTTATCAAGGTGTAGGGACGTTACCATTTTGTGGCTCTCATTAATTTTGCATGTATTAGTCTAGTGGCACCAATTTCAAAAAATGTGTTTTCCATTCTGCAAGGTTAAACTTTGGTAAAGCAAGTGTATTTGACCTTGAAATTTGTAGCATGGATACCATTTGACATCTATCCCTAGTGTGTCAGCAAATGTAAATGCAATACTGTGAAAAAGTATGTTTTGGCTGATGCTTGCCAGTGTACTCTAGGCTTGAGCAGGGATTGTGTGTAAACTATTTCATTGCACTGCGCATTACAAAACCGAAAATATTATAGGTGCTTTGAAAAATGTTTCATCTCCTCAAATGTAATACAAAAATCTTTGTCTATTTCAACCTTCCTTGAATTCTCTTCGATGCATATAAACTTCTTTATAATGAGTAATCATACAATGTTGCACTGCATATGAGTTTATTCGTCCAATAGATTTATAATGAGTAACCATGCAACGTTGCACTGCATAGGAGGTTATTCGTCCAACAGTTATAGATCATTTTATGGATCACCTACAATTGATAATTCTCTATCCTTTCTTGAAGGCTACCAATTATGGCAATCACGAGTCTGTCTATAGATGAAAACCATACAACTTTAAAATGCATTTTGAATCCTTGAAGCACAAAAACACATCAAAAAAACATAGGCTTGGCAACTTTTGGTGCTATTCACATTAATGGCACGATGCATTGGCTTTCCATAGAAATAAGCAATATTCAAGCATTTTCTTTTCAACATTGCCTTCCATAAACACAAGAATGAAGCTGCTAAAAATTGTTTAAGCGTCAGCCTAAAGAGGATAATGTAAAAATTTGCATCTAGAGGATCGTAATGGATATCTAGAGACTTCATAGGATTGCAATTTTAATCAATGAAGCTCCCTCTGACCAAATTCAAAATGTTTTTTTTGTATTTCCTTATAGGAGGATTTTCCTTTGACGTGAATTCAACAACCAGTGGCCATCACAAGATTCCGTCATCACCTAGAGAAGAATGGTATTCTTGGTTTCGAATGAGCTAGAGCCTCAAATGCACATCTTGACGTGATCTCCACTTCATAAAACATTCTTTTTCTTATGTCTTACAAAGCTATCGCATTTTCTACACATCGGATTTGTGCTTGGCAATAATGTATGCATACTAGCAATTGCAATTACAACATTTTCTCAATATCATTTGAATAGTGGAGACATTGTGGTTGATCTGTTGGCAAGCTGCAAATCATTTCTATGGCAATATCTCTTACCAATTGTGCAAATTGATTCCTTCGGCTTCTTTGGTGGCCAGTTGTTCAAGCCTAGTTCTTCTGCCATTAAAGCTATTCCGCATAATGCATTTACAACGGTAAAGAATTGACTGCTCATTAAGTATGTAACATCCTATTAAAGAACTATTCAAAATCCCCTGAAGCAGCAAAGGGATTTGAAGTTCTCTGTTGTAACACACAATTCTTGTTGGTGGCAATTCAAATTCAGAGATCACAAAATTAGTAACACTACTCTTAATTCTATCATCTTTTGTTGTTTGTCACAAACATTACTGCTTACAACTCTTGTTGACAATATTTATCTTATGAAATTTCAATCATCTTATTTATATATATATATATATATATATATATATTAAACATAGTGGTACATTGATTATGATATATAATGATGTATCAATCTAAGTAAGATTGTATGTGAATCATAATCATTGACAAGTTATATTTTATTATGATGATATTAATATGGGTTCACGACATAGATGTATATTTAAAAAAAAAATTACAAAGAGAAATTGAATCTTACTTTTTAAAAAAAATTTCCAATTAACTTTTAAACATTTTAATATATTACTTAATTTCATAAATAATATATATTTTATAAATATTTTCTTTAATCTTTTTAATACAAAATTAATTTTATAATTTATCATTTCATTATTAATAATATATAAATCAATATAAAATTTAAAAAAAAAATAAAATCTCATTTTTTAAAAATCTACATTAATTTTCAAAACAAAATAGCTAATATTATAAACAACACATATTCCATATCGTATAGATATTTTTTTAATCTTCTTAACAAAAATCCATCGCTAAATTTTGATATCTTAATATTAGTATGCCCACTTAAAGTTCTTTAATCTTCTTAACACAAATTCGATTCCTAAATTTTGATATATTAATATCACAATGCCCACTTAAAGTTCTTGAGAGAAAAATATTCCCTAACACCAAGCCATGTAAAGCTTATTGAAAATGGAAAAAATACTCAATTCATCAATTACTAAATAATCATGAAGTGGCATCGGTTTTAGTTTTTAACACAAATAATTTATATTAATAAAAGTAAAATAAAATTTATAAAATAAATAATCATGAAGTGGCATCGGTTTTAGTTTTTAACACAAATAATTTATATTAATAAAAGTAAAATAAAATTTATAAAATAAATATCACTATTAATGTATTTTAACAAGTTTAAAGCAATTGTTCGTGGGATAACTCAAGTGGTTTTGTGGAAGTTGTGAAATTGGTTATGAATAGCAGGTTATGTGTTCGATTCCCCCCAATTTGCATTGTGTCCCATGATTTGGACATTGTGGATAGAAAGTTATAACCTCCGTTTCCGATTCCCCTAATCAAAACAACCTCTGTTTCCGATTCCCCTAATCAAAACAACCTCTGTTTCCGATTCCCCTAATAAAAAACCAAATCTAAAACAATAAATAGATTTACAATGGAAACGAAGATTAGGCCGAATTTGAATTTGGAAGATTTCAAACAATTAGATAGACTTTGCAGCCCTACGATGATTTTGTTGTCTATCCCTTGTCCCCCTTCAGTTTTCGATAAAATTTATAGGATGTGATCATTTTTAGGATGTATTCATTTTTCCCGTGTTATCACTTTGATGCCATCATTCTTCTCAACGTGTCATCTTCAGTGTACTATAAAATCTTTAGATCATTCTTATCCCGTCTCGATGCCCTTCGACAATATTCTATAAAATCTTTGGGAGACTTCGCTTCTGTCTTAGAAGAATTATCACTCATGATCGACTGTCCTTTTCATTTTCGATATTTCTTCCTATCCACTATTAAAGGTCACTGTCCAACATGTCCGAATTTAAAACGTTAATGTTTTTACTTTATTAATTATCTAAGAAAAAAAATATAATCATTCCATTACAAAATAAATTTTATATTCTTAAATCCTAAAAACATTTTACAAGTATATTAATAGATTGCATTTGCATGAATACAAGTGTAAGTGCATACTTTATATTCTTAAATTTTAAAAACATTTTACAAGTATATACAAGTGAAGAAGACAACTACGGTTTCTTCGAGTGTGCATGTGTGCATGTCACACATGTGAGGAGGTTTGTTATTAACTTCAAAGTAAATGGGAAAAGGTACAAACAATCATGCAGAAGGCTTAGCATTGAGAACAATCATGTAATTAGCTCTCGAGGAAAGGGTCACCAAAATGAAGATTTTTGGAGATTCAAAGCTATGGATCGACCACATGAGACAAGCTTAGAATATTAAAAGCCTCACTTTAAACAACTTAGTTCAAAATCTGCTTTGGACAGACACAATTTTCAGTAATATTGAATGCACCCATATTTATAGGGAACAAAATGAGGAAGTAGATGTACTATCAAAAGAAGGGTTACTCATGGACGCTGGACCTGTAAGTCAAGCGTAATGGAATCATAACCCATTCTAGGAAGACCCTCGACTTTTGAGCAAAAAGATAAAGAATTTGGATCAAATTTTCTAGTTTTTTCTTTTAAGTAAGAAAAGTTTTTTTATTTTTTATTTTGATAATATAAACTATATAAATATATTAAGGAGAAATCATTTTTTTAAAACTACTAAATTACTGAAGAATGTATTCGTTTTCACGTTTTGAATACTAAAAAATACGATTTTTTTTATTGTAAAAAAAATATTTACACATTACATTTGCATAAATAAGTGTATGTTACATTTATAAAGATAAAATTATATAAATAATATACATTTTATTTTATTTTATTTTTAGCATCTAGTCAACTTTTTAACAAAAGGGTGAGAATAACTAACGCATATCATAGTTTTAGAAACAAATCATTTATGTATCTAAATTAGACGTATTAGTTTTATAATATATTTTTGTTTCTATATATATAACTTTATATAATATCCCATCTCTTTTCTTTTTTATTCTTTGCTTTTTCATATGTCCCTTTTCTAAATATTAATAATCTATTACGTTATATATATTCGTTTCATTCAGTTTTGTTATACATTTTGTTTAATGAAGATGTATCAAGGAAAAAATGTATTTCTTTTATTATTTCTCGGTAACATAATTTACATAATTTGGGTATTAATATGGATGATATCATATGATTTGATTACAAAAAATGTATAATAAAAAAAATTAGTACTAAAAAATATGGTAGTAAGTTGTTTATAGATTAAAAAAATATGTTTTGATTAAAAATTGCATTTTTTAAAATATGTATATGATATATTATATAAGATCGAATTTGAAAATTATAAAATTTATATCTAAATATTTTTTTTATGACAAATAATTAACAATCTTAAATTTATTTCATATTTACTTTGGCAAATAAAATTGTTTGTTTTTTCGATTTTTAATAATTTAATTGTCTCAATCTTCATTTCTCTTATTATTGTTTCCACAACACAACGCATAGTTGCACAAAATTAAATTACTTAGGTAATGCAATATCCTACTAATATGGATGATTTGATATGGAAGAAATGTATAGCAAAAAATTCTAATATGAAAAACATATGTTACTAAGTTATTTATAGATTAAAAAATATATGTTTTTAGTAGACTTGATTTTTAGAAATTTTTTCTCATTAAAAATTGCATTTTTTAAAATATGTATAAGATGATATATTATATAAGACAAAACTTAAAAATTACAAAATTTATACCTAGATTTTTTTTTGGACAAATAATTAGCAATCCTAAATTTATTTCATATTTACTTTGGCAAATAAAATTGTTTGTTTTTTAGGTTCTTAATAATTTAATTATCTCAATCTCCATTTCTCTTATTATTGCTTCCACAACACGACGCATAGTTGCACAAAATTAATCTGATTACTTAAGTAATGCATTATCCTACCTATTTTGTGATGGAAAATTCATGCATTACTAAGTGTAATTACCCCATGGTTATGAATAGTAATAAATAGTAATTCGACAAACTCTGAAACATCTTTTGAAACCGTCGAAGCTTTCCATGGGGCAAAGGCCTAAGTTAAGTTGGATCCCAAGTGAAGTTGACATTATACCACTGGTTGAAACTTCGGAACAAGAAGAATCCAAGGTCCCTGATATAGAAGGATATGTCCTATGGTCAATATGGAATAAACATTCATGTGGTAGAGGCATTGGGGGTATAGCATGTTTTATCAAGAAGATCATCTCCGCTCATGTTAGGATTTATAAGAAAGACCCTTACAACCAATATATTTAGATAGAGATTAAAGGCATTAATGATAAAAATACCTATATAGGCATTTGTTATTTTTCCCCTGCTAATTCTAACTTCTATAAGAAAAGAAATCTAGATAAAAAATGTCCTTATACTGTCTTAGAGCATGATATTTCTAGCCCGAGGAAGGAAGACAATATTCTTTTGATGGGTGACTTCAATGCATGAACTTCGAATAACGAAGCCATTCTTTTAAGCAACTATTCCAACCCTAATCATCTTTGGTTAGATGAAGACCTTGCACTAGATAATAGATACAAAAGAAGTTATGAAGACCTAATTGAAGATTCATTCAGTTATGAGATGGTAAAGCTTTGTAGTGCTCGAGATCTTATAAATTGCAACGGTGTAATGAAATGGTCAAATTCTAGTCGGATGACTTGCATTCATGGGATTGGTAGTAGTGTACTTGATTATGTTATATCTAATATCCCTATATGTAATGAAATTATATATTTTCACATCCTCAATGACCATGATCCTGACTCTAATCATAGGCCTTTAAAAATAACTCTCAATCTTTTCATGAATAGCGATCCCAAAGAGGAAAACTATCATGGCCAAAAGCACATTCGATAAAAGTAAACTCACCTCTTTCTTCATGATTTAAGAAATGATTTGTCTCCTTTATCTATTATGGACAATATAGAAATTCTCTACCATAATTTTACTACAACACTTTCATCTTCCATTAACAAGTTCTCTATGGAAGTCTCAAGTAGCAAGAAAGATAATACAACCAACCCTTGGTATGATCAAGAGTGTAAAGATGCAAGAAAATAAATTAAGCAAGATACCACAGAATCGCTAAAAGTAGATAAGATAAATAAGTACAAATCCATTGTTAAAGAAAAAAAAAAGGTTTTATCTAAGTAAATGACATGAAAATATTTTATACATCTCCAAGATTGCTACTAAGAAATTCTGGAGACAAATACTAACTGGAAAAACAAACGAAGATAATGTGATTGCTCTAATGGATTGGAATTCCTATCTTAAAAAACTTGATGAATCCCTGAATATCATAAATAACATTCAAACCCTTTTTACAACAAGAGAATTTTTGTCGTTAGAGGACATAAATTTTGGGGTTATGCACCTAGCTAATGGAAAAACCAAAGACATTGAAGGCTACCAAGCATAAATATTTAAAATTTGAGGGCTTGTCCTCATCCCGCACATCCACAAACTCTTCAATATAACGATCAAGAAAGGTTTCCCTACACCTTGGACTCGAAGCCTCATTATCCCTATTTCCAAAAGTGGCAATAAAAATAACCGCTCTAATTATCAGAACATTATGATTAGCCCTCTTTTAGCTAAGTTATTGGCGCAAGGGCGGTCCCAACAAGGGGCCTCTTGCTTAAAAATACACACAACAACACACAAATGCTCACACAGACTGGATGTGAACTGAATGCCATAAGTTGGATTCTATTAAACTGAATCAAATTACAATGTCTAAATACAAAGCAAATGAACTAGTCGACCTTAGCCTATTACAATTTACAGAAATAAAACTCTGTCTCTCAGTGTGTTCCTGGCTGTGTGCGATATTCCTCCCTCTCACGACCTCTGTTAAATGCAAGAACTCGTTGAGCTATGGATGAACGATCTCTTCCGATCCTTTGATGATCGATCTGACTCCCTTATTCTGTGCCTTAGCACTAGCCTTCTACTCTGCTTTGCTGCTGCTCTTCCTGAGGCTTACTCCATTCCCCAAGACACTCTTCCTCTGTCCGCCGAATTCTCCCTGATCCTGCAAACCTACAGTTGTCAGTGCCCTCTGGCCATGCTGCACAACCTTCTCCCGTGGTGACACCTAGCGTGATCCCAACCACCTTCATAATTGCTCATAACTTCCTTAGCAACCACGAACGGCTACTAAGTACATTGCCTTGACTTTTGCACTTCTTTGACTTTGCTACAGTAGTCGGTCCCATCTCCTATCTCGACCATACTGCACTTCGTCACCTTCAACCTTACTTGTCATCTTTACTTAGTCTCTATGGCTTCCAGTCCTCCCAGTCCTCCATGCTTGGATTTCGCCACAACCCGTTGATGTCGCTATTTGACAACATGTCGACCTTCGATGCCTTCGATCTCCGCTGCTTTCATCTATCGATATCAAACATGTTAACTCTCAACCCTTAACTCCTGTTGACCGCCTATCGACAACTTTTGCTCGACTACTTGGCTTCGGCAGCCAATATCCCTTTCGCACTAGTGTTTGTCGGCAATCCCCCTAGTCGACTTCTCCTCTCGATCAACTTCAACTGTCTCGCCTAGGTCTCGATGCTCCTGTATCAGTTATATGGTATTATCTTAGAAATTAAGATTAGTGAATGGCTAAAAATGAAATGTAAGTGAGCTAAAGGGCTATCCAGTTTTAGAAGACACCATTCAACCATGGACCACCTTGTTACACTTAGGATCATTGTGGAGGAAATTCATAATAATAATTCTTATCTTTTTTGGTACTTTATGGATTTTAGAAAAGCCTTCGGTGCCTAGAAATAACCTTTGGAATAGGTTAGAAGAGCTCCAAGTTCATTTTGAGTTGAGTGTTGCCAGGATATGGTTATATGAAAAGGTCATTTCCAAGTTTAAGAACACTAAAGGGTGGTCGAAGGATATAAGTTGTAATATTGGAGTTAAACAAGGTTGCATCCTCTCCCCTACCCTTTTCGACATTTACATCGACAAGCTAGAAGGTTATTTAGAAGAATCAGGTTGCTCTGGCATGATATTAGCTGGAATAGTTATCATCCTCCTGCTCTACACTAATGATATTGTCCTTATGGCAAGGTGTCACTTTGCTCTTGATAAATAATTAAGAATTATTAATATTTTTACTCTAATATGGGTATGAATATTAACATTGGCAATACAAAATTTATGGTTATAAAGTCTAAGAAAGACACATACGCTAATTTTATCTATGACAATAACAACCTGGAGGAAGTAACTTGTTACAAGTATCTCGTCATAGATATTCATTATAAACTCAATCGGAACTACAACATCGAGAAAATAATCAATGGAGGATGGAAAGCCTATTTTTTCCTTGAAAACAATTGTAAGTCATCCAACCTCATCATATGGGATAAAATGAAGTTCCTTTTTGAAACTCTTGTCATTCTCGTTATCTTATATAGTTGTGAAATGTGGGGCTGCAACATTTTTGGAGATTCTTGGAGAAATATTGAGCAGATCCAGAAGTGCTTCATAACTTATAACCTCAAAATTAAAAGCAATACGCCATATCATATTCTCCTCATAGAATCAGGTCTCTCCCCCATTGAGAGTATGGCTATGACTAGGTACCTGATTTACAAACACAAAATAAATAACATGGGAGATGGGAGACTTCCTAGAATTTCTTTAAAATCAAGTCAAAACCACCTGCGCCTCAAATGAAGATAGTATAAAGATTCCAAAGCTTGGTTAAACCATTGGGGCATCGACGAAATTGACCCTTTGCAAAATATCATTAATATCAAAAACATTATTACATCTAAGTTTAAAGAGATAATGTGGTGTGAGAAAAAATTAGAGATGAAAAGAAAATTAGTATATTATAAAGAGGTCATTAACACTAATTTAGAAGTTCAGAAGTATCTCTCAATTTTAGCTAGCTCAAAGAAGAAAATTAATATAGCTAAGATAATAACAAACTCTCATCAACTCCATAGCGAAATAGGTCATTGGTCAGTTCCTAAAACACCCTAGGCAAAGAGGATTTGATATCTTTGTGAGTCTATGACCGTTGAGGATGCAACTCACTGTCTCTTAAAGTGTCCAGCTTACACCCGCATTAGATCTCAATTTAATAATATTTTCTACAATACAAACATTTCTAACCTCTTAACTTTCCAATACTATAGTGAGCTAGGAAAACAAACCAAATAATCCCCTTTTTTCCACCCTTCTTAAGGTCCGATAAAACAAAGCTTGGTCTTAGGGAACGTTAATCATCATCATCATCATCATCATATATATATATATATATATAGATATATAGATATATATATGAAAAATGTGTCTCAAAGTCCAAGTCGATGTTGACTGAGTGAAGGTATCATTCACAATTTACAAATATATGTGTACAAATGCTTCCTCACTTTCCCTTAAAGATTGAGAGTATTAAGGAGAGCTTTAAGATCTGTATCAAGCAGTCTTCTTCTTATTTTTATATACTACTTTCCAATAAAATCAACTTTTGTAATGGTTCAGATTCAAAGACATTTATGTGTAGAAACATGTTCTTAAATTTTGATTACTCTCATGACACCAAACTTATAGCCGACCTTCTTGGGCATGTTTAAAGTAGGTCCATGCCCTTACTGGACAAAGTGTGAATGAATTGCTAGAGACTGTCATGTTGGTTGTAGGGGAATGCTTGGAATTTATATTTACACTGAATTTACTTGCTTGAACACTATGCAAGTTTGTACTTGTTTTTAATCCTTGTATTTTCATGTCTATTTTTCATTTGTGTTCGATCCTAGGTGCAAGTAAACCCATTGGTTGGGTTAATTAAGAAAATGTTGATAATCTTTTCAATTTTTTTTGGAATTGTTGATCTTTTTTTAATACAATAATAAGAAATCATTTCTAATTTGGTACCATTGAAAGGTATAATTAGCAATTATATGTAACTTTTCAATCTGTAACAAAGTAGAAAACACATGTAATTTATAATGTTATACTCAATGATGTGATGTAAATGAAGGCAAGGTATTCATGGAAAAAATGTGTGTACTATTAAAAGGGATTGTTCATGTATATTTTGCATGTTTGGTTTGATTTGGGTGCTTATTGGAGATTGTAGCCATGCTTTCCTTCTCTATTTATGATTTTCTAGTATTTGTTAGCCATTGTTTTGCATTCATTGATCAAAATGTATATTGCAATTCACAATTAAAACAATTGTATTCTCATTTAGTTGTGTAGCTTAGTTACAGGTGCTACATCCACATTGCTCATAGATAACTAAAATGTTTTCTCTTGACACATAAAAGTAGAGGATCATCTTACAATGTAAGCATAAGGGTTTATTGTTTATCAAATTTTGCAGTGCATGAGTTTGAAGTAAATTGTATGAGGTGATTTTCTAAATAGCAATTTGATTATGCATCCATTTGATTGCAACAATATGATTTTGTAGTCTTTCATGCGCAAGTCTAATCTATATTTCTTACACCCATAAAATATTCTAATGGTCATAGTTCAAATGTGGTTATGTAAATATCATCCATATTGAATGCAAACCATGAGAATTCACATGAAACTTGATTTCTATTTTAACTTTTAAATTTTACATGCCCATAAATATGATTTGTAGGTCTTGTTTGCATAAGTTTTTACTTTGAATTCCACGCTAAGTATTTTCCGTGTTCTTTCATGTTATGCAGGTTGTTATAGAATCAAGTTTGGGACTCTTCATGCAAGTTATTGGGTTTAGATGGACCAATTTTTTCCAACAATATTGTTTGCAGGTCTGAGGTCTAATTTTATGCCTAGCAGTTATGTTCGAGGTCTGATTTTATACCTATTAAATATTTCTGTCTTACTTCAAGTCAAAATTTTATTTCTGACAGAAAAATTGTTGCTATATACAATGGACACTCCTCAAAGAAAGTCCGATTATATTAGCCGACATCATTTACACCTTAGTGAAATGGAAGTAAGGGAGACATTGGATTTATGTGGGAATTTCCAAGGTATGTCAATTGTCATGGATTGATTTCCATAGCTACGACAGGAACATTCAATACATGAAATGTAGGCATGCATCAAACCAAATACGAATCTAGGCATTTTTGCTAAAAAGGAAAGGTTCTATTGAGTGGCTCAATTAAATCTTGATGTCATCATCATGATGTTAACAAGTTCACTATGATTAATACATTCCATGCAAGGCATTGCTACCATGTGGCTTGTTGCACATGTTTTTGTAATTTCTGAGATGAATTATACATATATGTAACAATAATGTTAATGATAAATTGTTTCCTACAAAATGGTGATGTTAAATGGCTATGCATATTTATGTAGTTTCTAAGTTAAATTGTGCATTTATGAAACACCAATATAATAAATATAATAAAAATGACTAAATATACTACTAGTTGAACTCAATCAATGTCTACAACGTCAAACTAAACTACTAGTTGAATGACTAAATATACTACCAAGTTGACAAATTAGAACAACCAAAAAATGACTAAAATTATGTAGTTATGAATTTAGTCACTGACTGGAAATAAACTATTATTAGTCATATGACTAAAATTAGTCATTTATATACAAATTTTAGTAGTTTATTTAGTGGTATATTTCTCTTTTTCTACTAGTGTATGTTAGTTTTTTATTATGTTCTAATTTAATTAATATTAATTCTATATGAGTCCAAAAAAATAGAATATTGAGAAAGCTTTGATTTTTTGAGTTCTCAACTCATTCCTATTAATGTGTTTTTAAATTTAATTTATGGCATGACATCTTGTCGAAATCAACAAAGTTAAACAACCAAGTGTTTAGGTTTGATTTTACATAGTGAGTATCAATACATCATAACAAGAAAAATGGTAATCTTAAGGAAAACATAGAGGCTAAGCATATCATTATTTATATTATCCACTTAAAATAACTACTTCCATAACAATTCTAGTAAACTTCCTTCATACAACTACACACTATAATCATTATATTTATCATTTACTATAAAAAAGTATTGATATGGGATCTTTTATTCGATAACTATCACATGAATTGCATTAAAGAGCATGAACAAAGCTTATGTGCAACATAAATGAAGAAACATAAAAGAAAGGCATACACATGAAGAAAAGAGAACACAATTGCACCAGACATGATAACAGAGTTCGTCCCAAGAATATGTCTTTGAGGACACTTCTCAGTGGAGAGGCCTTTATATTAGCTTAGCAAAATCATGGCAAAATACATGAAAATACCTCAATTCTAGCAATGGAGAAATCCGCTCCTCTGATCCAAATCCTGACTACACCAGTGAATTTGACTCGAAAAATCGAGTCACAACAGTACCTCTCTACAATTGATGCAAACCTTTGAATAGTATTTCATGCCCATGGCATGTGGATCCTCCTCTATGGTGTACTAAGGATCAAGATTAAATATCTGTGGGTGGCAGACTTACCATGAAAGCTCCCTTTGGTGTATTGGTAGTTTGTTGTATTGGTTGGAGGGAGACCCGGGGTCAAACCCATGGGATCCCCCCTTTTAGTTGGTCGTTACAACGTTAATATATATAAATATAACATGTTGGTTGCAACAATATATATATATATATATATATATGCATGGGTTGTTAATTGGGCGGAAGACCCGAGTTCAAACCCATGGGCTCCAACACCCCCCCCCCCTTTTTTGGTTAAATCCGCTACCATCAAACAAAAATAATATGTGAGCCAATACATGGTAAGACCCACCATCATCCTGGGTGGTAAATCCTTGTGCTTCTTGTTTTGATAAGGTTAGGGGTTCGATCCTTGACTAGCCCATTTTTTGTATATGGTTGAACTAACTCGGCCCATTAGGAAGTGCCATGTGGTGGCCACAGATTGGACCACATGGATCCAAATCATGTGCCAACGCATCTGCCACTATATCATACAATTTCCAACTAGGACACCACATCATATACCATGTCACTTCAACCTACCATGTGGTGTTACATGGGGTTGACATGTCAACAGTGTATGCATGTACGAATGCCACATGTCACCCTTCAGTGGTGTCGTGTGGCACTCCCTTTTTCCATTATGCACACTTAAATCATTATTTTTCCTAGACTTCAGAAATTAATATCTTCTTCATCCATATATTCTGTTTAACGCAATTCAAGTGGAGTTGGAATCGTATCGACAAGCTCTTCAACTTAGTGCCATTTTTTTAAAGATTGGGGACTTTGAATTTTAGTGCTTTATGGATCCTCCTTGATCATTCCTCCCCATTAAGAAGCCTTTGGGCCTCCAAAATCCTTATGAATCAATAGATAGGTGAGGTAATTTCTCCCTCGCTTTCCCCTTCTTAATCCACTGTGCTTTGTTTGGATGTGTTCCTTTAAGGCCCACTTGAAGATATTCAACATCACCACTTCGTGAAGTCCTTGTTCTTATGTTTAGGATGACATCTTCTTTCAACTCATCCAAGTACACATGAGCAAAATCATCCACTGAAGATACTGAAAAACTCTCCATTTGATCCATGATCAATGAATGATCATAAAGTTTCAAGTTCTCTACATTCACAACTAAGTATATATGCATATATATGGTGGTAGATCTAGGCGAAAAGTATTTGTGCCAATATTTTCGAAGATGGTGAAGGGTCCATATCTGATGGGATTGAGATTCTTTCCTTCTCCCTTCAACCTATATTTCATGATGTGGAGCCATAATTGATCTCCAACTTAGAATTGATGATCAACTTTGTGGTTGTAATGGTAGGATTTGTACTCTGCCTAACTCGTTTCCAACTATTCTTGGATTGTCTGGTGTACCTGATGAATCCGTTGAATGAAATTGCAAGCTTTGTATTCATCCCTTAATTCACTCATGTCCACATATTTCCCATATGTCAAGTACAAAGGAGTCTTAGGTAGATACCTAAAACATGTCTCAAATGGTGAAATCTGAGTGGAAAAGTGCAAGGCTCAATTGCATGCATGTTGAACATACTGTATCTCAGCATACCACAACTTACGATGTTTTCTATAGTACCCCTGGAGAAAATAAACCACTGTTATGTTAATTATCTTTGTCTGTCCATCGGTATGTGCATGGAAAGTATTAGTCCTCTTCATCTTGGTGTCCATCATTCTCCACAAGCTTGTCCAAAAATCTCAGAATTGATAATCCTGATATGAGATAATGAATGTAGGCAGTCCAAAGTGGACCCATACATGCTAAAAGCATAGATGAGTATTTTTTGTTCGGATATCCACATCATCTTTTTCAGGATCTTGCATGCAATTAGGGTTTGCATGCACTTTGCATGCATCCCAGTCACCAGGTTGATGCCTCCAGCACCTTAGCCACCTTATTCTAGCACCCGGGAGCCACTTACTTCAAATTTTTAGCCCTCCTAGCCTGAAAGGCGCCCACTTCTCACCTACTGCCAGAGAAGGGCGCACTTGTTCACCTACCACTGCAGTTCCACTTCAGTTACACTCAGTTAGCTCCGATTCTCCCTGATTTGAGGCTAGTTTCACTCCCGACTGATTGTTTCACTTCCGTTGGACCTCCAGATTGACTAGATGACTTGTTCTGACTTCAGTTAGCCTCCCATGCGCCCCCCACTGAGCCTCCTTTCCTTAATCAGTGCTACACACTTTAGTTACACTTGTTACACTCAGTTAGACTCAGATTGACACCTGGATGACTGGTTCTTGTGCATTGATGACCACTACTGATTGATGATGAGGACTCCTAGTTGGAGTCAAGCTACTCCATTCAGTGATTCGAATGACCTCCTTAGGCAATTCGAATTGCTCAATCATTGTGACAGTTTATAGTGTAATCATTCACCCTTATTGGGATATTGAGCACTGCTACATGTTTTGCACAGTTTTGCACCATATTTTCTATGTTCATCTGTTGTGATTGATTTACTTGTTCATTAGATCTGCTGTGACTAATTTTACATGGTATCAAAGCCATTGCAGGGACAAGATCTCTTTTCTACAGGTGTTTTTACAAGAAGATTTGACTGAATTGCTCAAATTGCAAAAAGTTTTGGCATGAGATATCTCAAGGGCATTCGCTCTTGTGCATGCAAAGCTTGAAAATACATCAAATACCACTCCAGAAGCTTGAGTTACCACATAATTCCTGGATCTGATACATTGGACCCATTCAACATTGTTTGATCTCCAATCCCAGGTGTGATGCAACTCTAAAAGGGTGGATTGTTCGACCTCATTGTTCTTGGTTTTATTGTGATTTGCAGGTTTAACCACTTATACTATGAAACGAGAACTATATACTAAGAACGAGAACTCTAGCCATAAAAACTCATATTTTTGCATAAAAAACACTGAAAACAACCCCCAAATCAGAAAGTGTTGATGCCAGTATCATGCTTTCATAAAAAACACCAAAAACAACCCCCAAATCGAAAAGTGTTGATACTAGTATCAACGTTTTTTTTCTCTGGGTTAAAAATATAGCCATGGCTTAAAAATCTCATACTGTTGTTTACGAAAGCCTTAAAATCAACCCCTAAATTGAAATTTTATGTTTTCAACAAATAAATTCCTAACCCTAACCCCCAACAAACTATTACAAAAGTTTTAAAAAAAATTATAATGCGCCCCTCCTACCTTAACCCCCCTAACAAACTATTAATAATTTTTTTAAAAATTTACATTTAAAAAAAAAATTACATATCTGACCCTAACCCCCCAACGAACCATTAATAAATGTTTGAAAAAATTACATTTTAAAAAACAAAGTACATTTCCTAATTCCCTAGCACCCTACATTACCCCCTACCTTAACCGCCCAAAAATTACATTTCCTAATGCCCTACCCACTACGTTAACCCCCCAATGCTACCCCATTGCCCCTCACACATTGTTTTAACTAAAAAAAAATTAAACCCAACTTAAAAAAATTAAACAATTAAAATAAAAACCTAAACTTAAAAAATTAAAAAATAAAACCTCAACTTTACAAAAAAAATAACAAAAAACAAACTAGACTTAAAAAAAAAAAAAATTAAAAATTAAAAAAAAAACTTTACAAAAAATAAATTAAAAAACAAATTAAAAATTAAAAAAAAACTTTACAAAAAAAAATTTAAAATTTAAAAAAAAACCTAAACTTAAAAAAAAAAAAATCAAAATCATCATTAAAAAAACCAAACTTTAAAGAAAAAATTTAAAAATTAAACAAAACAAAACTTAAAAATAAAAATTAAATTACAAACAATAAAAAACAAAAACAACCCCAAAGAGGCGGGCGGATGCTGGCTCCGACCCCTTGGGCCCCCAAAGGGCTGCCCTAGAGGGGCAGCTCGATGCAAAAATTTAAAAATTAAACAAAACAAAACTTAAAAATAAAAATTAAATTACAAACAAAAAAAAACAAAAACAGCCCCAAAGAGGCGGGCGGATACTAGCTTCGCCCCCTTGGGCACCCAAAGGGCCGCCCCACAGCGGCAGCTCGATGCCCGACATCGAGCTGCCCCTCTGGGGCGGCCCTTTGGGGGCCCAAGGCGGTGGAGCCAGCATCCGCCCGCCCAAAAGTGGGCGGCGGATGCTGGCTCCGCCCCCTTGGGCACCCAAAGGGCCGCCCCACAGGAGCAGCCCTTTGGGCGCCCAAGTGGGGTGGAGCAGCCCTTTGGGCGCCCAAGTGGGGTGGGGCGGCCCTTTGGGTGCCCAAGGGGGCGGAGCCAGCATCCGTCGCCCACTTTTGGGCGGGCGGATGCTGGCTCCGCCCCGTTGGGCGCCCAAAGGGGGCGGAGCCAGCATCCGCCCGCCCAAAAGTGGGCGACGGATGCTGGCTCTGCCCTGTTGGGCACCTAGAGGGCCACCCCACGGTGGCAGCTCGATGCCCGGCATCGATTTGCCACCGTGGGGCGGCCCTTTGGGCGCCCAACGGGGCAGAGCCAGCATCCGTTGTTTTTTTTTTGTATTTTTTTTTTTTTAAAGTTTTGTTTTGTTTAATTTTTAAATTTTTTTTTTAATGTTTGGTTTTGTTTAATTTTCATTTTGATTTTTTTTTTTTTGTAAAGTTTAGTTTTTTTTTAAATTTTTTATTCTTTTTTGTAAAGTTTTTTTTTTAAATTTTAAATTTGTTTTTAAATTTATATTTTGTAAAGTCTTTTTTTTTTTTAATTTGTAAAGTCTAGTTTGTTTTTTGTTTTTTTTGTTTGTAAAGTTTAGGTTTTATTTTTTATTTTTTAAGTTTAGGTTTTTATTTTAATTTTTTAATTTTTTTAAGTTGGGTTTTAAATTGTTTTTAGTTAAAACGATGTGTGAGGGGTAATGGGGTAACATCAGGGGGTTAACGTAGTGGGTAGGGCATTAGGAAATGTACTTTGTTTTTTTAAATGTTTATTAATGGTTGGTTGAGGGGTTAGGGTAGGATATGTAATTTTTTTTTAAATGTAAATTTTTTAAAAAATTATTAATAGTTTGTTAGGGGGTTAGGGTAGAAAGGACGTATTATAATTATTTTTTTAACTTTTGTAATAGTTTGTGGGGGGGTAGGGATAGAGTTAGGGTAGAAGGGGGTAATGCAATTTTTTTAAATATTTTCTTTTTAAATTTTAATAATAATTGGTTAGGTGGTTAAATATTATGAAAAATAATTTGAAATAGTATCATTTTTATACAAAATGACTAAAAATCTGTTAAAAATGGGTTTAAATGTCTTCTTTTTCTCGATTTGTTTACTATTTTTTCCATAAAAATATATTATTTATAATTAAATTTTAAAGATAAATTTCGAAAATGTATGTGTTTTTCATTATAGCTAGCTTCTAAATGTATGTTTTTTGTTAAATTTCGAAAAAAACACACTTGAAAATAGAAATTAAAAATACTTTACAATAAAGATGTGTCAAAGGCCCAAAAAAATGCCTCAAAATGAAAATGTGTGATACTGGTATCAACCCTTTTTGAAACGAAGGTAAAAATAGCTACTAAAATTAGGAGAGAGAAAAACGAGAACTGAGAACTGTGTCGAGTTCTCGTTTCATAGTATAAGTGGTTGTTATTATCTCCATCTTTTGCATTCGCTACACTGTGCATGCAAGCTCCTTCTACATCAGTTTGACTCGCTCCTAGCAATGGAATACTCTTCTTCAAAGCCTATCCTCACCCCATTCAATTATTTTGATTGGAAAGATGATATGGAGATCATATTACATTCAAAAGGTTACTACCGAGTCACTCTTGGTCTTGAATTAGAGCCAAGAAATCTGTCAGATAGAACCAAACACTACAACAAGCTTGATGAAGCTTATGGTCTTCTTTGTCTCTCCATCTCCAAAGATATTCACTTCCATCTCAGCGGATTGAAGACTCCAAAAGCCATATGGGAGCAACTTGAAACACTATTTGGCAAGCAGGACGAGCTTAGGGCTTTTCAATTAGAGAATGAATTGATTGCCCTTAGTCCTGAGAATTTCGAGACCATTAATGAATTCTTCACAAAATTCAAGAACTTGAACTTGCAATTGAAGAACAGTGGAGTTATCAAAGAGGATAAACAATTGATCCTCTCCATTCTCAGCAAGCTTGGTAAAGATTATTCGGTATTTGTCTCTACTTTCAATTCCGGTTGGCTAACTACCTCGAATTGGAAGATGCCTACCTTGAATGCCTTCATTGAGTCTGTCACAAAAAAGCATGACAAGTTGATTCAAATGGGGTCCATAAGCTCCAAAGATTCAGCCCTATATGTTCAAGGACCCAAGATCTCGAATGGTAAAGGAAAGCAAAAGAAGGAGAAGCCCAAATTCGAGCCTCACAAGCAAAAAGACAAGGGCAAACAAACGGATGCACCATCCAGTTCGAAGTTCAAGCAAAAGGGCAAAGAAGGAAACCAAAAATCTAAATGTACTTATTGCAACCGTGGCTTTCATCCCGAAAGTTCATGTATGAAGAATACTATAGATCAAATGGCCATCCTTTTGGAAAAGAACAACATAACTCTTCCCGACGGTGCAAGGAAGAAGGATAGGAATGATGATCACGAAAGAGGACAAGCAATCATGGCAACGGTTTCGAAGCCCACTACTCTCTTGATAGATTTGGGTGCATCAAATCATCTGGCTGCAAATATTGATTCTTTTTCTTCATTTGATCCAAACAGCTCCATCCCCATCCATTTGGGAGATGACTCAAAAATTTCTTCAAAGGGCAAAGGTACGATTCATGTAGATCATGGAAGCTTTCAGAATGTTCCCTATGTGCCTTCCTTGGCTTCAAATCTTCTTTCTGTGTATCAAATGACACACACTGGTGAACCAAAGCAAGTTACATTCATCCCTAATACAGTTGAAATTTCTGATATCAAAAGTGGAAGACTAGTTGCAGTCGGAAAGGCAAACCACACTGCAAAATGCTATGAGTTTTCACACTTTATTCCCCTTGTAAAGCCCACTGCTCTTCGCACACATGGTAATGAGCTTAGTAGGATTTGGCATGAAATATTTGGACATCTTAATTATAAGTATTTGCTGCTGTTATCAAACAAATCCATGGTAGATGGTCTTCCACAACTCCGTTCCTCGAAGGGAATATGCACTGGTTGCATCATTGGGAAGCACCCTGAGCACATATTCGTCCGCAGCAAAGCTAGCAGAGCTTCTACAATTTTGGGATTGATCCATTCTGATATCAGTGGTCCATTGCCCCATATGTCATTAAATGGTTCAAGGTATGTTTTGACATTTATTGATGATTTTTCCCGCTTTACATGGGTATTCTTTCTCAAAAACAAGTCAGAAGTGCTTGGAAAATTCAAGGATTTTAAGGCTTCTGTTGAGACCGCCACTGAGAGCAAGATCAAAGCTCTTAGATCTGATAATGGTGGAGAATATATTAAATATGAGTTGCTGCAACTTTGTGCCCAAAGCAGAATTCAGATCCAACATACAGTTCCCTACACACCCCAGCAGAACGGTGTAGCGGAAAGGAAAAATCGGTCACTGAAAGAGATGGCTACATGCATGATTGAATCAAAAGGTTTGGATGCAAATATTTGGGCTGAAGCAATCAATGTTGCTACATATATACAGAACCGTGTTCCACATTCATCCGTGAAAGGTATCACTCCTTTCGAAGCATTCTTTGGTCACAAACCGGATGTGTCAAATTTGAGAGTTTTTGGCTCTACTGCATGGGCTAGAATTCCTTCTGAGAAGAGACGAGCTTTGGATCCACAAAGTACCGAGTGCATACTGATAGGATATGGGGAAGAATAAAAAGCATATAAACTCATGGATATCAGATCTAGAAATATATTCATAGAGCGTAGTGTGCAATTTGAAGAACCGCTTCAAGAATTGCAACTAGTCGAGGAAAAGACTGCCGATTCACCGCCTTCAGCAGAAGAAGATCCGTGCAACAATAATGAAGGTATGAGTTCTGATATTTCTGATATTGTAGCAACATATGATGATCATGACATATCAGGTTCAGAATCCGACCATTAGGATCCTCCTCGGTTACCAAAGTGGGCCCAAAACACTCTACAATCTGCTGGTTTGAACCTTGGAAATCCTGCTGATCCGAGACGAACAAGAGCAGACTTTCAAAGAGAAGGTATGGCTCTTTCTATTACTGATCCATTTCTTCCTGAGATTTTTTATTTGATGGTTGGTTTAGATCCTACATCATACTATTCTGCTCACCGAGATTCGAGATGGAAAAGTGCCATGGATGAAGAGTACAGTTCTCTTCAAAAGAACAACACATGGGAGCTAGTTTCTCTTCCACCTGGAAGAAAATTAGTGAAGTGTAAATGGGTCTACTGTACTAAAGTTGCTGCTGATGGCACTGTCAGAAAATACAAAGCAAGGTTGGTGGCAAAAGGTTTCTCCCAAGTCCAAGGAGTGGACTACACTGAGACCTTTGCACTGGTTGCAAAGATGGATTCCATCTGCCTTGTTTTAGCTATTTCCGCATCCAAGCACTAGGAAGTGCACCACATGGATATGAAGAGTGCATTTTTACATGGATACCTTGCTGAAGAGGTATATATGCAGCATCCAGAGGGTTATACATCAGATCCATCATTGGTTTGCAGATTGAAGAAATCTTTGTATGGGTTAAAACAGGCCCCAAGAGCTTGGTACGCAAAGATGGACTCCTTCCTTCTTTCTCAGAATTTCCAAAGATGCAAATCTGATCCGAATGTGTATTTTCAGTGAGTTAAAGGTAATTTGTTGGTTATTGTACTTTATGTTGATGATCTTCTCATTACTGGTAGCACTCTTACTTCAATAAACAAGCTAAAAACTACCTTAAATCTAGCTTTTGACATGAGCGATTTGGGCTTGCTGAGTCACTTTTTGGGCTTGGAGATAGCTCAAAATTTTGATGGGATCACTATATCTCAGAAAAAATATGCTTCCGAACTGTTATTGAAGTTTAATATGGCTGAATGTAAGGCATCCCCATTCCCATTCCTCTTAGGAATCAGTCTTGAGGAGGGAGATTCTACACCGCTTGCAGATTGCAGTATGTATCAACAGTTGATTGGTTCACTACTTTATTTGACACACTCAAGGCCTGATATCTCATATGCCGTGAGTGTCGTGTCAAGATATATGCAGCAGCCACATGAGCTTCATTGGCGAGCAGCCAAGCGGATCTTGCAGTATGTGCAAGGTACGAGACAGTTTGGCATACATTATGCTGCAGATTCCGAGCTTGATTTCATTGGTTTTACTGATTCAGATTGGGCAGGTGATAGCATTGATCAGAAGTCCACTTCCGGTTATGTTTTCATGATTGGTGCTATTTGTTGGTCCAGCAAAAAGCAAGCAGCCATTGCACTTTCTTCAGTAGAGGAAGAGTATCGAGGGGCAGTCAATGCTTGCATTCAGGCAGTTTGGTTGCAGGGTATTCTTTCCGAGTTTGGTTTTGGTGGCACTACTTCGACTGTCCTATTTTGTGACAATCAAAGTGCTATCAAGATCTCCACAGATCCATTTCAGCGGCAGAGGACCAAACACATTGAGATTCATATGCATTACATTCGACAGTTGGTGCATGACCGCACCATCATTCTGCAATATTGCCCTATTGATGAGCAAATTGTAGACATCTTCACCAAGAGCTTCACTGAGAAGAAGTTCTCTTACCTCCGTTCACTGTTGGGGGTGAGTTCCATCATGGTGGAGACAGATTGATTCATTATTATGCTTTAGCTTGAGGGGGGGGCTTTCTTCCCACTGGTTTTTCCCTCTTTCCTCACTTAGTTTATTTTTCAGCATTTTTTGGATTATTGTATTGGGGTGACCTTTGGTCTTAGTTACCAGGGCCCCACATTATTTTTTTGCACATCATAGTCTAGCTTGAGGGGGGGTGTTCGGATATCCACATAATCTTTTTCAGGATCTTGCATGCAATTAGGGTTTGAATGCAAATTCTAGGGTTTGCATGCATCCCAGTCACCAGGTTGATGCCTCCAGCACCTTAGCCACCTTATTCTAGCACTCGGGAGCCACTTACTTCAGAGTTTTAGCCCTCCTAGCTTGAAAGGATCCCACTTCTCACCTACTGCCAAAGAAGGGCGCACTTGTTCACCTACCACTGCAGTTCCACTTCAGTTACACTCAGTTAGCTCCGATTCTCCCTGATTTGAGGCCAGTTTCACTCCCGACTGACTGTTTCACTTCCGTTGGACCTCCAGATTGACTAGATGACTTGTTCTGACTTCAGTTAGCCTCCCATGCACCCCCCACTGAGCTTCCTTTCCTTAATCAGTGCTACACACTTCAGTTACACTTGTTACACTCAGTTAAACTCAGATTGACACCTGGATGACTGGTTCTTGTGCATTGATGACCACTACTGATTGATGATGAGGACTCCTAGTTGGAGTCAAGCTACTCCATTCAGTGATTCGAATGACCTCCTTAGGCATTTCGAATTGCTCAATCATTGTGACAGTTTATATTGTAATCATTCACCCTTATTGGGATATTGAGCACTGCTGCATGTTTTGCACCATATTTTCTATGTTCATCTGTTGTGATTGATTTACTTGTTCATTAGATCTGTTGTGACTAATTTTACATTTTTCACAACATTGATATGTTTTTTACATGGCATTGAGATACACATCTTGCTAAACCTATCCATTACTACATACAAGTATTCATGACCCCTTTTTGACATAGATAAACCCCCTACAAAATCCATGGATATACTCTCTCAAGGATGAGAAGAAACAGGCAGTGGTGTGTACAACTCCAATTTTCTATTATTGTGCTTACAAGTAGAGAAAAACACACACCCATTTACATTTATGGTTGCAATTACTTTCATCCGAGGCACAAATCTCTGAAAATTTACTACAATCATCTCTACCCCAAAATGTCCAAATAAAAGAGAAGTGTAAGCTTCTCTAATTACATGCACTTTCTCAATGGTAGGAATACAAAGTTTAACCAAATGGTAGAGTAGTTTGTCTTGCTAACAAAATATCTTCACTTCCAAATCTTGGATTAGCCTCTCACATACATCTTAGAAGAATTCATCAATAGCATGTTGTTCAACATAAATGACATGAGCTAAGGAAGCATTCTTCAAAAAAATAGATGCAAAACTAGGGGGTCTAAGAAGCATATCTTCTCTCATGGAATCTGCATTGGTATTGGTCTTGATCTTGAATGGCTATTTTGTGTTAGGTAGATCTAGCACTGGTGTGGTGCTGATATTTTCTCTCAAAGTACAGAAGGCCCTTTGTTGTCTGTCTTCCCTCTGAAAGACATGTCTCATCTAAAGCATTTCATTCTTATGAAAAGGATCAAAAGCATTGAGAGCATTAGACTTATTAGGGTATTTGGATTTTACAACCATAAGCACAAGGTTTTTGCTATCATTTATAACTCAATTCATTTGACCTACACTAATAAGTGATGAGTTACCTTCCATGCTTTATCTCTAACAATATATTCCACTCCTTCTTTTGTGAGATGGTATTTTTTCTCTTTCTAGAAGAAGATAGGTTTTCTATCATAAAGATAAGGAATCCCTAGTACAATACCACAAACATCCAAAGGAACCACATCCAATTCAACCTCATCTATCATCTTACAAGCTATAGAAAACCTCAATCTGCACATTCTGGTAACCTAAAGTTTTGCATTGTCATACACCCAACCAAGACGATAACGTTTTTCATGATGTATTGTGGCTAGTCCCAATTTCTTGACAATCTCTTGAGATATCAAGTTAACTTGTGAGCCCAAATCAAACAGAGTTTCCACTTTTGTGTGCTTAGTCACTACTCTTATGTGGAATATTTCAGTTATTCTTTTATCATTCTCGAGAGATGGAAATTTAGAACTTGAACTAGCATGAGATGAAACTTTACCTTGTAACCCAAATGTTGTGATTTTCTCCTCATCACTTGAATTAGATCCCATGCCTTGTTGCACTGTAGAAACAGTTTTATGCTTTCCTTTGCCACCAAATTTCTTTGGTCTTAACTCTATATGTAGCTTTCAACAGTGCTCATCAACACACCCATCTTTCTTGCAATGAGTGAAAGAGGACTTTCCTTCCTCTTTCTTTGTTGTATTTTTCCTCTTATCCTTTCGTTTTCCCTTTCCTTTGAAATGTTTTTCTGAATGCTTGGATGTTCTTTCTTCTTGTACATTCTTTCCCCTACTTTCAAGATGAATTGCTTGCACACAAACTTCATCTAAATTAGCGGTATTACAACAATAATGTCTGACAAATGTAATGGTGAAGTGCACCTATATATTTCATCAAAGTATCTGGTGAGTCTAAAGGAATATTCAATGCAAGTGCCTTCTTCCTAAACTCTTCTATGAAAATTTGAACGCATTGACCTTTACCCCTTCTCAAAATTTTCCATTCCATCATGGCCCTTTTGTACATGAACGAATGGGTGGAATTT
The DNA here is from genome assembly GCA_027924585.1 of Larix kaempferi. Taxonomy (NCBI): domain Eukaryota; kingdom Viridiplantae; phylum Streptophyta; class Pinopsida; order Pinales; family Pinaceae; genus Larix; species Larix kaempferi. The sequence goes on along the minus strand of BSBM01000370.1, from coordinate 61,604,530 downwards.
ATTTCTTAATGCAAAAGTAAATTCAAACCATGAAGGAAGGAGTTTACCATTATGATTGCTACCTTTCTGAATTTTAATCCCCCACCATACAAGGGTTATTCCTTCTAGCCAAAGAGAAATATCCAATTGGATCTTCAAGTCTTCCTCTTTTATCTATTGGATATTGTAGTAAACATCGATATGTCTAATCCAATAATTCAACTTATCTACATTAGCTTCTCCATTAAACATGGGAAAATAAATTTTTACATCTAATTTCAACAATGGATTTTTAATAGAATCTTTCTGATAACAATTAGAATGATGAGAATGAGAGGAAGAAGAAGAGCTTGAAATTGAAGATGGAGATGGAGGTTTAGGAGGTTCTCCTCCATTTCCATGGTTCACTGAAGCATTATCCTCTGTTTTCACCTTCTTTTTTTCGTTCTTTGCCACTTTCTCTTGATAATATGCAAACAATTTTTCTACCATTCCTGACATCTGGTAGAAATCCTTGTGGAAGGTCTTCTCATTCTCTATACGAGTGTCTTCATCATCCATTTTATTTCTTCGAGTTGCAGGTCCAATTTCTGGGTTGAAAGGATCAAATTTTCCTTCAACTGATTTGATCTTGGCCCTAGTAAGCATCCACACTCACAATTCAAGTCAAAGAATACTGCTATGATACCAACATGATCCGGGATATTTTATTCAATGACTATCACATGAATTGCATTAAAGAGCATGAACAAAGATTATGTGCAACATAAATGAAGAAACAGAAAGAAAGGAATACACATGAAGAGAAGAGAACACAATTGCACTAGATGTGATAACAGAGTTTGTCCCAATGATGGAATATGTCTCCGGGCCCACTTCTTAGTGGAGAGGCCTTTATATTATCTCAACAAAATCATGGAAAAATACATGTCAATACCTCAATTCTAGTGATGGAAAAATCCATTGCTTGGATCCAAATCCTGATTGCACCATTGAAATTGACTCAAAAAATCAAGTCACAATAGTCCCTCTCTACAATCGATGTAGGAATATACACAACATTTCATTCCCATGGCATGTGGATCCTATTGTATAGTGGAATAAGGCTAGAGATTAAATATTTTTTGGTGGCAGACGTACCAAGTCCACCTCCTTTGGTGTATTGGTAATTTGTTGTATTGGTTGGAGGGAGACCCGAGGTCAAACCTATGAGCTCTCCCCTTTTAGGAGGTTGTTACAACATTAATATATATAAATATAACATGTTGGTTGCAACAATATATATATATATATATATATAGATATATAATGCATGGATTGTTTGTTGGGCAGGAGACACGAGGTTAGACTAGCGGGCTCCGGCTCCCACCTCACCCCCACGTTTTTTTGTTAAATCTACTACCATCAAACATACATAATATGTTATCCAATATGTTTTCAGACCCACAGTGTAGCCTGGCTGGTAAACCATTGTGCCTATTCTGATGAGGTCCTCAACCAACTCATTTTTGGTATATGGTTGAACTAACCCATCCAACCAAGGACTGCCATGTGGAGGCCCTAGATTGAACCACATGGATACAACGCATGTGACAACTCATCTCCTGCTAGATCTATGACTGTCAACTAGGATTCCACAGTATATACCATGTCACTTTGACCTCCAAGTGGTGCTATATGGATTAACATGTGAACATTGTATGCATGTACAAATGCCATGTTTCACCCTTTTAGTGGTGCCACGTGGCACCCCCTTTTCCCATTCTGCACACTTAAATCATTTTTTCCCCAAGGCTTCATAACTTAATATCTTCTTAATCCGGAGTCTGTTTGACGTGATTCAAGTGGAATTGGAATTTTCTCGATGATCTCTTCAACTTGGTACCATTTTTGTTGAGATTCAAGGACTTTCAATTTTAGGCCTTTATGGATACTCCTAGATCATGTATGTTTTAATTTTTTTCCATCGTAATTAGTTGATGCTCTCAAGGGAATCATGTAGCATGTCCCGAGGGATCAAATTCGGGTGGGGAGAGCCACAGCTGACCATCCCAACTACCCTATCCACAACCTGTTGCATGCGAGCTTATCCCGTAAGTGCAATGTAACTCGACCTCTTTTATGCCTTAAGGTATTTTTACTACAAAGAAATATTTCTTGACATTTCATCTATAAAACAAATTTAGAATTTCATTTGTTATATTGTTTCTTAGTGATGACACCACAATAATGTCGTCATCGTCATTTTGTTTTTCTATGAAGGGTACTTGGTTCACATCAAAACATTGGGAGAGTTCTAAGTGAAGATGTCGATGTAGCTCCTACTTGTTGACCACAATATCTGGTTTTTCTATAATTTGCTTTGGAATTTCCTTACAATGTATTTACATATGAAAAATCATTAAACTTGGAATCAATTCAACAATGAATGGCTTCTTCAACTAACATGCCATTTCCGAAGACAACTCGATAAGTTTTAGTGTGGGGGTGTTATGGAAAAATTTGTGGAATGGGTTATGAATGAAGCAAATCCAGCTTAATGTGAGGGTTGGGATTGGCTATGGTTTGCCTCTGCAATCTTAATTCTAGTCCTAGTTATAAAACGAATTGTATGTTATGAACATGTTCAACCTTTGTCTCGTCATTTTTTGAAACTATATTCCTATTAGGTAACATAACGATATCTTCTCCACCTAATCCGAGACCTAATTCCATGCTTATTGATATTGTCTTCTTAGATCCATGCCAAATCCTTGCTTCCCTTTGGAGCCGAGTAATAGACCATTTGTGTGCCATTTTTTCCATGGTCCAAGGTAGGAGAAACATGAGTATTAATCTAGGCAATAAACATGGCTATGTTATACGTCTTCTTTGTTTCATTCTTCTTACGTTCTTGAAGTTACATGGCTACATTATAAATCATATTGTGATTGTTTGTTATTCATTGGGTGTTTATCCATTGGATTTCCTATCCGTGGCTATGTGGTAAATAAGGCAATCTTATAAAACACAATTGGATGGTTTTTATCTATTCGTTATTTAGTCATTAAATTATTATATTTAAATTTTAATAAACTATTATATTTGAGTTTTATTAATATAGATCCATTTTAAGGAAAGAATGTTCTTATTATTGATTGTGTGTAGTCTAAAAATTTGATTATTTGAGTTGTGAAATTTTTAGGTATGATTTTGAAATTTTTTTTGTCATAATGATTCAAAATCTAAGTTGCAGCTCTTAAATTTTAGAATTTTGGGTGCCCCATGGGTTTTTGAGAGTGCTAAATTCATTTCTACTATCAAAATCTCAATAAAACAAAGCTAAATTCTGATTTTGCAAAATAAAAAAAGCCCAAATCCTGCAAAAAATAGTTGTCTGATCCAAATCATCGAACTTTTATACATCTCCAAAGGTTTGTGTTCACATAAAAAAAAATATTTAAAAATTTAAAAATTACATATATGCTTTTAACATCGCTATATTAAAAAAAAAATTAAACATGTCACTTGTTTCTTTGGGGTTTTCTATTAACACTTATATTTAAAACATCTCTTGCAAGCATTCAAACTTTCACTTCCCATGACATCAATGAGTGCCTTTATGTTTATTTTGAAATAGAATGGTGACCAACCAAGATAACTATTTTTCGGCTCGTAAAAGACATTATAAACCAAGACTTCAAAGTTAATAATTCACAAATAAATATCATTCTCAAAATAGAAACGTTAATATGTTGTGGTTAAAATTCGATCTTAACACTTAATATTGTTTTTCAAAATGCATTCGATATTAAGAAATTTTATACCACAACCATAGTAGATATTGGAGACATTTAAGATTGAGGTACAATAAGAGAACGACTTCTAGTTATGAATTATAATTTCAACTCATATACCAATTGATCTTTTAAAGTGGAGAAAGGACAAAACATTATCTTTTTCCAACATAGAAAGAGCTACTACATGTTGTGGCTACAGCAATTCCTCTATATTTTGATCAAAATGAAGGGTCTTCACTTAAATTTTTGAAATTGATAATCGCCATGGTTTAGTTTGATGGATCTCGGGTCAATATCTTTTGATTATGTTTCTATTTGATCATGGTATGCTATATTTTTCAGCTTATCTTTGGTCCGATGCACAATCATGCCTTTGCAATCAACATCCATTTAATTCAGTTTGTTTCTTGATCTTTCGTATTGATTTCGATGTATCGAGATCTTGTCTTTTGGGATTTTATAAGGATACTGATAATATCTAACATATCCACAACTTTGGGATGAGCATTGCGGTAAAGTTTGTTTGTTTAAATTTTGCCGACAGTTTAAAATTTACAAATTTTGGAAGTTAAGAGTTAATTTCTACAATTAAATTTCAATTTCGACTTCTCCGCCTCAAAGTTCGCGATTTATTACAAAATTCAAAAGTTAGCACGAAATTTGTCTATGTTTATATTAACTTACTCTGATGTTTTCGGTAGTTAGTAGTTGGGAGGGCTATTTGTTATGCTCAACTTTTTATCCCAGCTCCCCGACATTTTCGGTAGTCGAGAGTCGGTGTCCATGTCCACCAATTGTTTTAAATTTATTAACTCCTTGACTCTGACATTTTGAGGATAATTCGATAGTTGGTAGTCGGTGCGCTTGTAGAAGTTGTCGAAGTTTTGTTCCCGACTCCTGACTTTTCCAAAATCTTCCCCATCTTGACTTTGGCATGGCTGATATCATGGAACTAATTTTTTTTAATGTTTTTTCCTAATAGTCTTTTAGTTCCGCTCCTTCAAGATTTATTTTATGTGATCTATCTAGATGCTGATTGACTTGCTGTTATGATATATCAAGACATGATTTTTTACATAGATTTCAGCCATATACATGATGTTTTGATGATCGATTAGTTGCATCATTTAGTTGATCATTCTTCTGCATCTATGGCATCATTTCGATTATCCCATTTTTGTTGATCTCTAGCATATATTTAATTTTTGGATTTGGTTGAGTTGGTTCCATGCCGTTGGTGGACTACCATGTTATGCTTCACATTTCTCCACTTAAATTTGATCTTCATTGCATAAGTTGATTATTCGAGATGATGTCTGATTATTACCTTTGTTTTCAGGATTTTGATTGATCATTTGATTTATTCTTTCATGAGTTTAGATATTGCATTAGTCTCATATTTGAGCTTGATGGAGTTTTGTTTCTACTTTTGCATATCTAGAATCATGATACTTTGTAAATAATCTTATTCTTTTTAAGTTTGTTTGCTTAGGCTAGTTTAATATTTCGAATGTTTAATTTAAGAATATTAAAATTAATTTTTAATATTTATGATCATGCTTTAGTTTTGATTATATTATTAAATTTATAGTTTAAACTCACAAAATTTAGTTTAATGAAACCAATATTTTTAACAAAAAATACATATGTTTTACCTTATTTAATTTTAATCTCTCTGATTTTAATATGATTTTGAATGTCCATGATTTTGAAATCATTGAGATTAAAATTTAATGCATTTGACTAACTTTTTTTGCAAAATTAAAAATGTTTTATTTATTATTAAGTAAATGAAATTTTATTTTTGGTATTCCTTCTTATAATAGGATTATGTAATGAAATTTTATTTTTGGTATTCCTTTTTAGAATAGGATTATGTTATAAATATATTTGTGGGACTTATTAACTCTCCTATATTATAGGAGTGATTCTTTTCCTATATACGTAACTTGTTTTCAACATTTATTTTCTTAATAATTAGCTTGCAAATCATTTTAGTTTTTTTATAATTTTTTTTCAATCGGCAAAATGATTAGTGTGGGTCATGTTGTCTATTGCTCTCCTATGCTTTTATACAAATAATTATGTGAAGCAAGTGCAATATAAACTCTTAAAACTTATTTTGCTCAATGCATGTGGGATAATGATTTTGACATTCAAATCAACGGTCACAATTCACCCAATAATGAAATTAACAGTTGCTGAGTCTCAACTTTTGGGAGATATATATTGAGTTCTAGACGTCCAAATTAAGCTCGTGATAGCTCGTTGAAAATCTAGGGAGATGATGAATGATTTCGGAAGATCATTTTTTTCCAAATGGATAGCTTAACCATCTTGAAAATCTGCTTGAAAAAACAATTTCGGATTTAGATTAGATTTTCCTATTATTATTATTATTTGATTTTGCAAATGGATTTTTATGGATTTGGATTTGTTTCATTAGATTTATAATGCTTTTTATTGTTTCTAATTTAATATTTTGAATTGTACAAGTGTGGATTCGAATACAAAGAGATCAATTAACATCCCTGATCATGAATAATTAAAAAATGCCAAGCTAAAAGTAGTGATTTTCAGACGTCATTTCTGGAGCGATGGAGATGAATCTAGAAAATATGAGACATGGGTTTTGTGCAGAATAACCCCAATTAGCTAGATAGTGAGCATATTACTTAGAAATTGATTCATTTGGGAGATCTAACTAGTTTTCTAAAATGGATTTTCCCAAATATTTCTAATGGATGGATTTGCTAAATGAAACAACTCAGCTAGTTAGATCAGCGATTGGGGAAATTGATCTTATATTCGGAATCATTCACTTTGTATATAAATACCTACCTGCTATGCAAAGAGGGGGGGGAGATATATAGAGAAAAATATTTTTCTTTCTTTGTGATTTAAACTTGTCAAGCATTTTTATGTTGATGGTTTACGATTCGAATCTATAGATGACACTATGATTTCTCTCGGAGCAAGTTGATCAGATTCATAGATCTTCTGTATTGTTGACATTAGCTTCATCCATAGATTGAGTTTGTTTTTCATTTATTAATTCTCATTTTCTTATTCAATTCTGCAATTTACCTTCAGAATGTATTGATTATCATATGCTCATATTCTGTTGGCTATGTTTAGACTTCATAAGCCATAATCAATTGCAGTACTAATCTTGTTTAATTTGTGATAGGCAGGATCTTGAATGTCTTCATAATCATGGTTTATTGCATAGATTTTTATTTTTTCTAACTTGTTGATTAATGTTGATCTAATTTATTAGTTTGATAATCAATTGCACAATTTGAATACTAATAGTTCCAATGACCAGTTTATAAAAGAGCATTTTTTCTTTCATTTTGTTAATCTATCTAGATGAACATTTTTGTCATTTATCATAGATTGGTAGAATGATATGAACTGGTTACAACAAAGTTGGTGTTAATAGGATTTAATTAGCATCGTGGATTAGAATTTAGGTTGCATTAAGGAATTACATTTAGTTCTGATCAAAAGTCTCCTCTTTGAGGAGAAACCCTTACTTAGTAACTAACGGAGCTGTAAAACCCATCGGAGTTAACTACACCAAAAAAATTCAAGATAGGGTAATCCTTAAGTAGGGTTATAAAGCATTCGGTTGGGTTATCTCCTTTACGTTGACGTGTGGTACAATCTCATGTGTCAACAAATGGTGCTAGAAGGAGGGCCAGTTGGAAAGTAAGCTCTCTTGATCTATTTCTTTCAAATTAGATCTATTTTGAAATGGCTCCTATTATTGTTTCTGGAACATGCCTTCAATTTTCCCGGGCCTGTTGGAGGTGTTTCTAGAAAAGCAGTTAATCTCTTGCAAAATTTGAGTTTTAATGGAGAAGTTAAAATATCTACATTCCGTCATGTATCCAATTTTAATCTTATTTGCAATAATTAATGTATATGGGATGAGCATGAGTTATACAGGCTTTTTATCATTACTTTTAGAGGAAGAATTCGAGGATGGTTCGAAATGTTGCTAGCCAAATCCATCTACTCATGGAGACAATTCATGGAGTTGTTCGTCGATATTCATGGGTATTACAACTATGTAGAATTAAGTTATGGAATCAATAATCTTCGTCGACAGGAATGTGAGTCTCTCAATGCTTTCTTTGCAAGATTTATGTCAATTCATTTTAGATTTCATGAGGCAAATCAACTTTGTGCAGAAGGAATATCAATTATGTTTTTATATCTTAATTATGTTTCTAACATCAATGCCAAACATAAAGAAGACTTATCTCATCATATGCAAGTCAATAGAGTACCAAATCTATACTTAGATTCAAATTCAAATTCTGTTGAATCTAATGAAGTACAACAACAAGAGTTAAGATCAGATGATGAACAATTTAATGATTCAATTAGTGGATTAAATAATGATCCTCAAACTCTTTTTGAATCTCAAAGGGACTCGATTCCTTTAAAATCCGAGTTTGGATTTGAAGTTGATCTGCTGCACGACATCGATGATACTCAACATTCTAATATGGTTGTTGACGATGACATTATATCTAGTTCTGTTCATTCTATTAGTGACAGCGAAATGGTTGTCCAATCATTGAAATATTTTGAATTTCAAAAGCAAAATGTTAATATTGATTTATCTACCATATCAAATGATAATTTTCATACATATATTAAAAATGATATGGTATATGATGATTCAATAATTTTACCTTTTGAAAATGAATAGGTTACTGGTATCTCTGCAGAAGATAATTTGTTCTCTTCTTTTAATGATCATTCAAATTTTGTCACTTTTACACAAGGCTTACCATCAGAATGATTGTTTTATGATAATGTTTCGCTTTAAATAATTCAGGAAGGTGATTCTGTTGAAAGGGGAGCATTTAATTCATTATATTTTGATAGTTATTTTTTGTTGTATCCTCATATCTTTTCTTATCACACTTTGCATGTTAATAATATTCAGATTAAAAAAGAGTTGTGGTCAAATTCAGTCTCGATACAAAATTCTGAAGAATTCCTTTGTTAAAATAAGAATAATTTGTTTATTCAATTTGAAATATTTCAAGACCATTAAGAAGATGATAAGTTAATTTCAGACATGATTTATGATCAAAGTCATGCATCTCCATCTATTTTCTCAGATTCATTGGTTAGTGAATTAGAAATTAATGAATTTTTTTTCTCATTTCAAATTAGATTAGGAAGAATCACTTGAAGTAGAACTAGTTGCCATTGAAAATGAATTTCGGGATATTTGATCTAAAAATGCTATGACCATGATCTGAAATTTCCATGATCTTTTTAACCAAAAACTTGCATGTGAAATTTGCATGTAAAATTCATAAAAATGGCTTAAAAGATGATTTTTAAATGCTTTTAAATCAACACATCAACAAATAAAAGAGAGATGCAAACCAGAAAATGAAGACAAGAAATGACAACGGAGTTCACCCTTCTTGGGCTATGTCTCTGGGCCGCTTCCAATGAGAAGAACGATCTTATTAAGTATTCAAAGGTTACAAAATGAGTGTTCTGGAAACAATTATGAGTTTTGTCTGTCAAACTCAAAACCATACTGCACCATTGTGTTCCTCTCGAAATTCTCAGAAAAATGAGTATAAAGTTGACCATATGTGCCTGAGGCCTCCTCTGGCATGCAAAACGAGACCAAATGCCTGCAAATAAGACAAAAGAGTACAACCTATATGGATTCTTCCTCAGGATCCATGCCCATTAATGGCCTGAACGCCTCAATATCTGTGTCTGTACCCTATCTTGGTCTCTCTGCAACTTGCACACTGGAAACCCCGAACTCTGAACTTGAACTGTGGCTAGAAATCGTGGCTCATTTTATAGTTGTGGGCACTAGAATATTAAAAGGAGTTTATGCTGATATGCACTCAACGGTGGGGCAGTGCCCTAATGCTAAAACGCGGTGTTATGTGGGGAGAGGTACCTGGGTCAAACTTGCGGGCCTCTCCTCCCTCCACGCACTTTTGGATGGTGGTTGTATCATATATAAACACGTTATAATATATGAAATGTGGCATGTTTGTATATAACACATTGTAACATGGTTTATTATATGGTTATGATATGGCTCATTTGTTATATCGTTATGATATGGTGCATTTGTTATATTATTCAGTCCACATTTTGGCTCCAAGTTATGCTAAGGTCCACCGCCATGGTTTAATTAATAAGGTTTGTTGTGATATGGTTGTTGCATAGTTCGGTGCTATCATATAAACTTGGGGCCTCGGTGTTGGCATGGGGTCAAGGGCTATGCCCTTGCCCCCCCCATTTTACAATAAAATTTCAACCTTATAATAATATTTGAACTATATGATTGCCAATTGGCTAGTGGAGCTCGTGGAGACCTTGGTGGAGGTCTTGGGTTCGATTCCCATGGCTCCAACCCCTTTTACCACATAACTTATAAACCACTTTTTTGACATTTTAAACCATTTTTTACCACTTTTAACCATCCTTAACGAAACTTCAAATGCTGACAACTTTTTCATCTGGAGCTTGTTTCACACGAAACAAATGTTGACGAAAAGTTGTAGACGAGCTCTTTACCATGGTTACCTTTGAAATGTTGTTTGAATACTTTAACTTTGATCGACGATGAGATGATCCTACGGGATCGATCCTTCCCATTGAGAATATTTTGGACCACCAAAATCCTGAATCATTCTGAATTCAAGTGAAGACATGTTTGTCTCACTTGTCCCGTATCACCTGCCCCATTCTTCTTGGAACCTATATATCTGACTCATCATAACAACAATCAACACTGCACTAATATTGTTAAGTACGTTAATCCCTTTTTCAACAAGATCTTCATTCAATATTGTAGAAACAAACAATATATTGTTGATCAATAGTGAGCTGAATATAAAAATTGAACATGTGAAAGAGATTGTACTTATATCATGCTTATACTTTATCATAGGAACACTATCAACCATAATAGATGTATTGTGATGCAAAGACACTTCATTTTCATGCTTAGGATTATTTTCTTCCTTACATTGTGGAGCCAGGGAGGGTTGGTGTCAGACCCTCTTGCTTAACTATGACACACAACAAGACATAGGGTGCTCACAAAGACTAGATGTGAATTGGATTCCAGAAGCTGGCTTCTATTACTTGAACAGATTACAATGTTAAAATATGAAGCAACTAAACTAGTCGGTCTTAGCCTATTACAAGATGCAGAAATGGAAATCTGTCTCTCAGTGTGTTTTTGGACTCTGTGCAATCCTCCTTTCTCTCACAGTCTTTACTGAATGAAATAACTCGATAAGACATGGATGAACGATCCTTTCCTCTATTCCTTTGCAGTAGTCTTCTAATATGATCTGATGTTTCTCCCTAGGTCACTTTGATCCCTGATATGTCCTTCCCATGTCCGGCATTCTACCTCTGATCTGACGGATCCTGTAGTTGTCAGCACCCCTGACCATGATGCACAACCCACTCACATGGTGACATCTGGCATGATCCCAACCACCTTCATAACTGCTCATAACTTCCCGAAAAACCTCCAATGGTTGTTTCCTTGAATCCTGCATCTCTGAATTTGTTGCAGTAGTTTGTCCCATCACTGTCCTCGAACATACTGCACTTCGTCACCTTTGACCTTACTTGTCGGATTTACTTAGTCTCCATGGTTGCTCATCCGCCCCGTCCTCCATGCTTGGCCCTTTTCCGCGATCCGTCAGTGTCGCGGTTCGACCATATGTTGACCTTCGACACCTTTTCTTAGTTCCTTGTCATCTGTTGACAACAGAATTGTCAACTCTTGACCTTTAACTCTTGTCAATTTCCCATCGACAATTTCTTCTTGAATACTTGGATTCAACAACTAATCTCCCTTTCGCACTAGTGGTCATCAGCAATCCCCCTAGTTGACTTCTCTTGTCAATCAACTTCAACTGTTTCGCCAAGGCCCCGATGCTCCTGCATCAGACTCCCCAGGTGAAAAACAACTTGACTGCTTCGTCAATCTCTTGTATTCTTCATCGAAAATCCATGTCACCTCATTCGACTCATTATCCCTCCATCAAACTAGATATTCCTTCATTCACGAACTCCATGTGTGTCCAACTTCGTGTTCCTCCAACACTTCGACGATTTCCTCCTTGTGACGATCTGGAATTTGCACTATCCAATCGATGTTCGACACTTCCGCACTGCTTCTTGTTGAAACTTCCTCATACTCGTATAGATCTGAGACATTGAACATAGGATATATGTTCAATTCCTTCAGCAGCTCTAACACATAAGCATTGTCCGAAATCTTCTTCGAGATCTTACATGGTCCAATCTTCTTCATTTTCAGCTTGTTATACATTACTGTCAAGAATATCTCTTTCCTTAAGTGTGCATAGACTAAGTCTCCTTTGTTGAATGACTGTAGCCTCTTCTTCCTGTCAGCTCTCAACTTGTCTACCATGTTTCTATTTTCAATGCGCTTGCGCACATCTTCATGCAATTCCTTCATATGTGCTGCAAACTATTTTGCATCCGCACTCTTTTTGATCTCTGTCGGTATCTCAACCAAATCCACCACTCCATGTGGGCTTTGACCTTGAACAATTTGGAATGGGATCATACATGTCGACTGATTCACAGAGTTGTTGTATGCGAATTCTTCTTGTGCCAATATGTTCTCCCACTACTTGGGTATGTCGACCGTCAAACATCTCAGAAGGTTTCCCAAACTTCTGTTTACCATCTCGGTCTATCCATCAATCTGCGGATGGTATGTCGAGCTAAAATTGAACTGTGTGTCCACTTTCTTCCATAGGGTTCTCCAGAAATGACCCATAAACTTGGTATCTCTGTCTGACATTATACTCTTCGAAAACCCATGCAATCTGACTATCTCCTTGAAGAATAGTACATAAATGTTTATTGTGTCACTTGTCTTCCAACAAGGAATAAAGTGTGCCATCTTCGAAAATCTATCGACCATAAAAAATATTGAGTCGTTTCCTTGCTATGTCTTCAGCAATATTAGCACAAAATCCATTCTCAGGTGCTCCCATGGGGTATTGAGCACTAGTAATGGTGCATACAGCCCCGCATTCTGACTTCTTCCCTTTTCCAATTGGAAAACTTGACATTTCCATACCCAGTTTCCTACATCTGTTGTCATTCCTGGCCAATAATACTCAATGCCTTGGTCTTGTCGATGCCAAAATGACCTGCTAATCTACCACTATGCATTTCTCAGATTAGGTTCTCTCTTATGGATCCTCTGGGAATACACAACCGTTGTCCCTTGAATAGGTATCCCTCTTGGATGAAATAATCCAAGTATGGAGTTTTGTCGACACTCCATGGTTCACGACTAGCCTTCCATTCTTTCGCAAAATCCTCGTCGGTCTCATACTCTATCTTCATTGACTCTATTCCTGTTGCTTGAAATGTACATCGTATTCAGCAATGCAACTCTTCGAATCATCACGTCGGCAACCTTGTTTGACTTGCCTGACTTATGTCGCAACATGAAGTTATATCCTTATAAGAATTTGACCCACTTCATGTGTCGTTGGTTCAAATTCGACTGAGTATTCAAGTACCTTAGTGCTTGGTGATCTGTGTACAACATAAATTCCTTTGGAAACAAACAATGCCTCCACTTCTTCAACGCTTGGAAAATAGCATAGAACTGCTTGGTCTTGTCGATGCCAAAATGACCTACTAATCCACAACTATGCATTTCTCGCATTAGGTTCTCTCTTATGGATCCTCTAGGAATACACAAATGTTGTCCCTTGAATAGGTATTCCTCTTGGATGAAATAATCCAAGTATGGAGTTTTGTCGACACTCCATGGTTCACGACTAGCCTTCCATGCTTTCGCAAAATCCTCGTTGATCTCATACTCTGTCTTCACTGACTCTATTCATGTTTCCTGAAATGTACATTGTGTTCAACAATGCAACTCTTTGACTCCGTGTATGAGAAACCTTATTCGACTTACCTGACTTATGTCGCAACATGAAGGTATATCCCTACAGGAATTCGACCCACTTCATGTGTCGTTGGTTCAACTTCGATTGAGTATTCAAGTACCTTAGTGCTTGGTGATCTGTGTACAACATAAATTCCTTGGGAAACAAATAATGCCTCCACTTCTTCAATGCTTGGAAAATAGCATAGAACTTCTTAGTCTTGTTGATGCCAAAATGACCTGCTAATCCACCATTATGCATTTATCATATTAGTTTCTCTCTTATGGATCCTCTGGGAATACACAATTATTGTCCCTTGAATAGGTATCCCTCTTGGATGAAATAATCCAAGTATGGAGTTTTGTCGACACTTCATGGTTCACGACTAGCCTTCCATACTTTCACAAAATCCTCGTCAGTCTCATACTCTGTTTCACTGACTCTATTCCTGTTTCCTGAAATGTACGTCGTATTCAACAATGCAACTCTTTGACTCAACGCATCGGAAACCTTGTTCGACTTGCCTGACTTATGTCGCAACATGAAGGTATATCCCTACAGGAATTTGACCCACTTCATTTGCCGTTGGTTCAACTTCGACTGAGTATTCAAGTACCTTAGTGCTTGGTGATCTGTGTACAACATAAATTCCTTGGGAAATAAATAATGCCTCCACTTCTTCAATGCTTGGAAAATAACATAGAACTCCTGGTCATAGACTGAATATTTCCACTTCACTTCAACCAAATTCTTACTGAAGAATGCAATTGGTCGGCCCTCCTAGCTCAAAACTGCACCAATTGCTATTCCAATCATGTCGCAATCGACTTTTAAAACTTTGTCAAATATGGGAGCGCTAACACTGGGCTCTCCATCACCTTATGCTTCAACTTGTCAAAATATTTCTGGGCAGCTTATGTCCACTTAAACTCCCCATTCTTCATGCACTCTATCAATGGTGCACATGTCCGACTGAATCCTCTGATGAACTTCCTGTAGAAACTAGAAAGTCCATGGAAACTTCGCACTCCTGTTGTGCTTGTCGGTTCCGACCACTCCAATATAACCTTCACCTTCTCTGGGTCCATCCCTAATCCTTTAATCAAGATTACAAATCCCAAGTACACCATTTCTTCCTTCATGAAGAAACACTTTTGCAGGTTCACCATCAGCTTCTCTTCCTGCAGCTTCCGTAATACTCGTCGAATGTGTTCCAAGTGTTCGACCTTGGTTCGACTGAATATCAAGATGTCGTCGAGTTACACTATGATGAACATTCCCAAGAATGGTTTCAGTACTTCATTCATCAACCTCATGAATGTATTGGGTGCATTAGTCAATCTGAATGGCATGACTGACCACTCGTACATTCCTTCCTTTGTCTTGAAGGTTGTTTTCCATTCATCGCCTTCTCTGACCTTGATCTGGTGGTATCCACTCTTCAAGTTGATTTTTTTGAAGTATCTCGATCCACTCAAACAATCCATCAAGTCATCCATCCTTGGAAATGGAAACCTTTACTTGATCATGATCTTGTTGATATCTATGGAGTCTGTACACATCCTCCATTCTCCGCCCTTCTTCGGTGCTAGTACTGCTAGTACCGCACACGAGCTCAGACTCTCTCTGAACAATCCTCTGTCCAAAAACCCCTAGACTTGTCGATTGAGTTCTTGACCCTATGCCGGAGTCATTCTATGGGATTCCTTGTTTGGAAAACTCGATCCTGGAATCAAGTCAATCTGATGGGATATGCTTCTTGTCGGTGGCAATCCCGTCGGTGACTCGTCGACTACTATGCTCCGAAACGCATTGACCATCTCTTTGACCTCAACTGGAATCTTCTCCATTGTCGAACTCTCAACACATGGTCCTTTCGGAATGATGGAGAAACATCTTGACTATTTCTCTTCCTCTTCTAGGAATTCCTTTGATGAGCACATCAACACTCGCTTCTCCCAATAGTTTCTTTCGCCCTCCTTGCAGTAGGCTTGATCCTCCTATTTCGGCTTCAACATACTCTATGTTTCATTTTTCCACATTGTGTGACTATGTTAGCTCGACCATCATAGATCATCTTCCGATCATATTTCCACGGTCTTCCTAACAACAGATGACATGGTTCCATTGGGATTATGTCCCACAGTACACTATCTTCAAGTTTTCCATCCTTAAAGTTTATCAGGCACTGTCTGGTTACCTTCACATGGTGTCCCTTCTGTAACCAGGATATATTTTATGGGTGCGGGTGTTCTTGACATCTCAACCCCAACTTGTTGATGACCTTCCTCGACACTAAATTCTCTGTACTTCCACCATCGACTATGGTCTTGCAATACCTGTCGCCGATCAACACTTTAGTCTGAAATATATCCTTTCGATGTGTTGTCTCCTTGTTGTTGCGTCGGTCGTCCTGAACCAACGTTCTCCTGGTCGTCATGTTTTGACCTTTTCTTCTACCATATTCACCACTGTCCGATGTCGATTTCGTCCTCTCCTCGACTCGCTCATCTCATCGACGTCTGGGTTTTGACTCTTCTACAACGTGTGTATTTTCCATGCATTCAAATGCCTTGTGTCCGACTGCTCAACACTTATAACACACTACAATTGGTTTTTCAGCTCCTTTCTTCTCTGTCAGACCAGTTCAACCATACACACCTCAACCACGGGTCTCTCGACCATCCCGTCGGTTTCCCTACACTTTCTCTCTGATCATTGTCCCTTCCACACGTCGGTCATATTTGACAGATTTCTTCTAGGTTCTGCTACTTTGGCCCTTCGCGAAAATAGTATTCGCACCACAAGCAGTCATTTTCCCTCTGGTCGATGCATTTCTCCTCGATAGTTTTTATTCTTCCTTTAGAGATAACTGGTAGGCTTCACCGACCACTTTGAACCTCGACAGGCTCAACTCGTCTTGTATGGCATACTTCAATCCATTTACATATCTCACGACAGCTTCTTTGCGTTCGTCGGTTTGTCCTGACCTTATCGATAGCCTATAGAATTCTTCTGTGCAACTTCCTCAACAAGGAAATCAAATAGTCGTTAGGAAAGAAATTCCCCTTCATCTTGGAAACCATCTGTCCCAAGACTTGATATTCTCCTTGCCTTTCTTGACTATGTCAACCTGTACATTGTCCCACCACAATGAGGCATAACCCTCCAACCTCAGACATGCAGTTTTAACCCATCTAGGATCCTCTATCTGCTCTATGTCAAAGTATTTCTCCATTTCTATGAACCAGTATATCAAGTCTTCCGGATCTAGACTTCCTAAGTAGATACGTACATCCATCTTTCTCCGACCTCTCATCTCCGTCAGAAGCTTGATGAATTTATCTTATGGTTCTTCGTCTACTGCTTCCCGAGCTTCCATTTCCTCAACTTCCTCGTCGTTATGGTCAAGTGCATCGATAATGCATCCACGCCTTTGTATTTCTTTGATCACTGCGACTTCACTGGTCAAGCTTCTCATTGTTCACATGCACTCGTCGAACATTTCATGATCAACTGTGACAGCAGTGCCATGTGGTCTTCGTCCTCACACATTAATGCCTCTTTGAGCCATTTCAACCATAGCTAAAATCTTCACTTCGTCCAATTGCAACTGGACTTCACAACTCTACCCAACCGCAGTTGGAGCTTTCTACACACTTGCAAGCTCTACTGGCTCTTAAGATTCAACTGCTCGACCAGATTCTACTCTGAGCTCTGATACCAACTAGTGCACAAGGTGGGTCGATGTCGGACCGTCTTACTTAACTATGACACACAACAACACACAGGGTGCTCACAAATACTAGATGTGAATTGGATTCCAGAAGCTAGCTTCTATTACTTGAACATATTACAATGTTAAAATATGAAGCAATTAAACTAGTCGGCCTTAGCTTGTTGCAAGATACATAAATGGAACTCTGTCTCTCAGTGTGTTTTTCGAATGTGTGCGATCCTCCTCCCTTTGACGGTATCTACTAAATGAAATAACTTGATAATCCATGTACGAATGATCCCTTCCTCTATGCCTTTGCGCCAGTATTCTACTCTACTTTGCTGCTGCTCCCGAGGTCACTCCAATCCCCGATATGTCCTTCCCTTGTTTGACATTCTTCCTTTGACCCAACGAATCTTGCAGTTGTCAGCACCCCTGACCATGCTGCATAACCTCCTCCTGTGGTGACATATGGCGTGATCTCAACCACCTTCATAACTGCTCATAACTTCCTCAACAACCTCCAACAGTTGTTTCCTTGAATCCTGCATCTCTAACTTTGCTACAGTAGTTGGTCCCATCACTGTCCTCGACCATACTGCACTTCGTCACCTTCGACCTTACTTGTGTGCTTTACTTAGTCTCCACGGATTCCATTCTACCTCATCCTCCATGCTTGGCCCTTCGCCACGATTCGTTGGTGTCATAGTTTGACCCTATGTCGACGTTCGATGCCTTCACTTAGTTCCCTTCCGTCTGTCGACAACATACTTGTCGAGTCTCGACCTTTAACTCCTGTCAATTTCCCATTAAGAACTTCTTTTCAACTACTTGGCTTCGATAGCAAATCCCCCTGGGCAACTTCTCCTGTCGATCAACTTCGACTGTTTATCCTAGGCCCTGATGCTCCTGCATCACATTGCATAGATATAAGTGCCAAATTCTGACTTGCATTAACAACCCCTTTTCAATTGTTGTGTAGTTCCCATTGAACTGTCATTTTTAAATGAATGTGAATGTACTATGTACTCAATTCCTTCATCAAACAAATGATACTGATTATGTTCTCGATAGAAGATTTCCTTTCGATCATATAAATATGGGCTTCCCAACATAATTCCACAAATATCTAATGGAACCACATCAAATTAAACTTCATCTACAAACTTGGATGTAATTGCAAACTTTAGATCACATTGTCTTGTTACTTGTAATCTTTTATCTTTGCATACCCAGCCTAATGGATAAGGTTTTCTGTGTGGTTTTGTTGTTAATCCCAATTGCTTAACTACTTCTTCTGAAATGAGATTAGATTGATATCCACTATCTATGAGTGTGTCGATCTTAGTTTGTTTTGTGATTACCCTTATATGAAACAATGCATTCATTTTTCTATCCTTAGAATTGTCATGATCTTTAGAAGCAGAAGCACATGAAGAACCAATGTTAGAATCATTACCAACAATAGCTTTACCTTTCATACCTACGATTGAAATCTTTGTTTCATCCTTAGAATATTATTTGAGGTCCTCAACGATAACCGTAGCTTTTTGCTTCCCTTTCCGATCCTTAAACCATTTTGGTTTCAATTATGGATGTAGCTTCCAAGAACGTTATGCATCATGTCTATCTCTCTAACAATGAGAACATGAAATTTTTGTGTCCCCTTTCTTCATGGTAGCAACATGTTTGCTTTTTCCTTTATCCTTTCCTTCCTTCAACTTATTGGATTCAACTAAATAAAAATCATCATGAACATTCTTCCCTTTAGATTCAATGTGTGTGGCTTGAACACATACTTCATCGAGGTTAGTAGGATTAAACATAAGTATTGTATGATGCAAATAACTATGTAATCCACCTATGTACTCGAGAACAATTTCTTGAGTGTAGAGATGTCTACCAAGTATTAAAGCTCTCTTCTGAAATTCTTGTGTGCACTCTTGTACACTTTGAGCCTTACCTTGCCTCAGATTCTACCAATCCATCATTGCTTCTTGTATGTAACCCAATGGATAGAACTGCTTTTTTAATGTTGACTTGAACTCATGCCAAGAGGATATAATATTTTCTTTTGAGGCCAAATCCTTTTGAGTTCTACTCTCCCACCATATGAGAGCGGTCCCTCCAAGTCGGAGAGAAGCTAACTGAATTTTCAAGTTATCTTCAATAAAATTTTGAATCCTACAATAGAATTCTATTTCATGGATCCAATTATCTAACGTCTTAGCATTAAGTTATCTATTATAAAAAGGTAATTCAAACTTAATATCAAGCTTTAATTGAGGCATATTGAGATCAAATTTTTTGTTTAGGTGAGGCATTTAAAGAACCATCAAGAAAAGATGGTGATGATGGAGGAGTTATAGAAGGTTCCTCACCACCTCCTTCTTCTTTACCTTTTGCATGAGAAAAACCACCTTGTTCTCCCTTCTTCTGATCCTGATAAATCTCTTCCACCATACTTTGCATCTTCATGAAAGCTTTAATAAAATCCCATTCAGAAGGAATTGAAGAAGTCCCATCATCTCCTTTTTCTAAAGCCATTCTCTTTCCTCTTGATCCAATCTCAATATCAAACTCTTCAATATCTCCTTCACCTCTCTGAAGCCTTACTCTTGTTAACATAAGCAAACTCACAATGCAATGGTTAAGCTGCTCTAATACCAAACTTGATATGAAAATTTCAGGATCATTTTAACCAAAAAATTGCATGTGAAATTTGCATGTAACATTCATAAAAATCGTTTAAAAGATGATTTTTAAATGCTTTTAAATCAACACATAAGCAAATAAAAGATATATGCAAACCATAAAATGAAGACAAGAACTGATAACGGTTTCACCCTTCTTGGGTTATGTATCTAGGCCGCTTCCAATGGGAAGGACAATCTTATTAAGTCTTCAAAGGTTACAAAATGAGTGTTCTGGAAACACTTATGAGTTCTATTTTTCAAACTCAAAAACAGACTGCACCACTGTGTTCCTCTCGAAATTATGAGAAAAATGAGTATAAAGTTGACCATATGTGCCTGAGGCCTCATCTGGCACGCAAAACAAGACAAACTACCTACAAATAAGACAAAAGAGTACAACCTGTACGGATTCCTCCTCCTGATCTGTGCCCATTAATGTCCTGAGCACCTCGTGATATGTGCCTATACCCTATCTCGGTCTCTGTGCAACCTGCGCACTAGAAACTCTGAACTCTGAACTTGAACCGTGGTTGGAAATCCTGGCTCGTTTTATAGTTGTGGGTGTTGCAATTTTAAAAGGATTTTATGTCGATATGCACTCAATGGTGGGGCGGTTCTCCAATGGTAAAACGCGGTGTTATGTGGGGAGAGGTCCCGGGTCAAACTTGTGGGCCTCTCCTCGCTCCACGCGCTTTTGGATGGTGGTTGTATCATATATAAACACGTTATAATAAATGAAATGTGGCATGTTTGCATATAAAACGTTGTAATATGGTTTATTATATGGTTATGATATGGCGCATTTGTTATATGGTTGTGATATGGCGCATTTGTTATATGGTTCGGTCCACATTATGCTAAGGTACACCGCCATGGTTTAATTAATAAGGTTTGTTGTGATATGGTTGTTGTATAGTTCGGTGCTATCATATAAACTTGGGGCCTCAGTGTTGGCATGGGGTCAAGGGCTATGCCCTCCCCCCCCCCCCATTTTACAGTAAGCTTTCAACCTTATAATAATATTTGAACCATATGATTGCCAATTGGCTAGTGGAGCTTGTGGAGACTTTGGTGGAGGTCATGGGTTCGATTCCCATGGCTCCAACCCATTTTACCACATAACTTATAAACCATTTTTTGACCTTTTAAACCACTTTTAACCATCCTTGACAAAACTTCAAATGCTGGCAACTTTTTCATCTGGAGGTAGTTTCTCAAGAAACAACCTTTGAAGGAAAGCTGTTGACGAGCTATTTACCACAGTTACCTTTGAACTACTGTTTGAAGGCTTTAACTTTGATCGACAATGAGATGATCCTCCTATTTTAGACCAAAAATCATTTTTTTTTAAATTCTAGTCAATCAAATATCCTTCCAACTAATGAATGCCATGCACTTATCTTTTCAAGTGAGGAACTTCAACATGAGAAGAGAAACTAGTTGTTGTGCTCTAAGGTAACATCAAAATTCTCATGTTTCCTTTCAAACTAATAATGATGATGTTTTTTTAACGGTAACAAACCTCATTTATGATTATGATTTGGATGGATTTCATCTTAATTCCGACTCTAATGAGGTACAAAATCCTCGTATTGAATTGTCTCGTATTTCAAATAAATTCCAACATGTATTCTATGATCCAATTTATGTATGCTTGGAAAAATCCTTCCAAAATAAATTCCCCCATCACCTCTTTGTAAATAAGGAATTAGATTTAGTTTTTCAGCGTTTTGCATTTCAAGTATCTGTATTTCTAGTACTAATGCTTGATTTCTTTCGTCTTGCAGGTTTAAAGTTACTTGATTGGCTCCATTGGAAATTTCATTGTACTTAGTTTTTTCTTGTATATTCAGCAGCAAAGTAGTTGTAGATTTAGTTTAGTTAGTTTCTATTTACTTTTTCTGTATGTAGGTTTGTTTTCTTGTTTTCAATAACACATCTATAAAGCAACATCTTATGCTTAGGATTGAAGCGGTAATTCAATAGGGAAGTAAAACTCACTCTTCTTATTTGTTATTTATTCACTTGCTTGTCATTTACATGTTTCTCATTTAATCGTATATGTAAAATTGCATTTGACTATATTGTGAAACACTAGGCATGATTAATTTGTTAAAAAGTGGCAAGTAAGAACAATTCGGGTAAACAAATAAAGGTTTTACTTATGAGCCTTAGTTTCATAAATTGTTCAGCTAGCAGAAAATCTTATTCCTAATGTTTTTAAATGAACAATATACATAGTCTTATTCTCAGCCTCTACCATTTTATGAGTTTGATTATAAAAATCCAACTTTGAATGGAGTGAATATTTTTGGAATCGTATTTTTAGCCATCTAAGAAGTCCCTTTTTATAACTGATATTCACTTTTATTCAATTGATGGATTTTAATGCATAAATTTTTGAGGAAACTAGTTAAGATTGTAGATTTCAAAGAACATATTGTGGACTCTACTCATTTTCAGAAATTCAAATTTGAAATTTTAGAGAAACATCCTAGTGCTTTCACTTTGGAAAATGAAAATTCTGTAGTATCCCATTTTGAACATTTGTCATTTTCTAAGTGGATCAATTTAGATTGGAATGAGAATTCACTTCAAAATATCATTTGGAACATCCTCATGAGATAATTTCTAAATATGAACATTATCACTCTTTTCCTTTGATCAATCAATCAATAAAGATCTAGATCCTTGGAGTAATTAATTATATTTCATATTTTAAACAATGTGCTATTGATCATCATTAGTTTTAGAATTCTGATTTAAGGGAATCCTTGCATCTTTATATTTTTATTTGTTTTAAAGAATTTGAGGAAGATCAATCCTTAGATGCGGAGTTGGATGAAATTGGAATTTAATTTCAAAATGCTTGTTTTAAGTACAAGTTTTCTAAAAATGAATGAACTTCATGCACCTCCATGTTTGAAGGATGGGAATCATGATCAAGAGGATGAAATTTATATTAACAATTTTCCATACTCTTATCCAGATATTTTATTTCAATTTAAAAAGGATGATACATTTATGAAAGAAACACTCTTCACTTCTGAAATTTCAAATTTTGATTTTGGGTAAGTTTCCTTTCATTTTTTTTTTATTTAGATAAGGCTTATAATCTCCCTATTGAAATATCTCTAGTAACAAATAACTTCCAACCTGATTTTTATCAACCAATTAATGTATGGTTGGAACAGTGACTCTTGAGCAAATTTTTATCTTATTTTGTTGTTATTGTAAATAAGAAATATAGCTTAGTTTTTTTATTTCAAAAGTTACAATTTTCAATTCTAATGTATGATTTGTTTTATTTTGCAGATTTCAGATAACTTCAGTGGTTGCACTGCAGATTTGATTGTATTTAATTTTTTCAACTAATAGAGTAGTGTAAAGAAGGTGTAGGTTAATTAGTTTTGGTTTGTCAGAATTATAGATCTAGATAAACTAGCTTACGTATCTAAGCAATCCATAACATATCAACATAAATAAGAACATAAAGATAACAAGGAAAAGAATACACCAGATATACGTGGTTCACCCAATTGGGCTACGTCCATGGGAAGGGTTGCATCTTCCATTAATATGAAAAATATCTCAAAGATTACATGGCATCCTCACATATGCATCAAATCAATCTCCATCATACAATGTGTGTACAAATGACATACACAACATGTGATGTGTGATGAATTGCATTCAACACATACCCAAAAGGGTCTCCTTCACCTCTCTTATATACCAAGAGGTTTGGATTACAATACATCCCATAACACATGTGGGATAAATGATTTTCCTCCTCTTTATATAGAGAATGGTTACAAATTATATAATTACAATGATGCATGTGGGATAACTCTATTTTATAACATTAGAATTATTTTATGACTTTAAATGATATTTTACAAATATATCACATAAGTCATCATTACATATTCTAACACTCCCCCTTAATGATGTATGGGAGAAAGAATAGAAATGGAAGGAAGGTGGAAACACACCAACATCCCCCTTGATGACAACTTCCAGAATGCTCCATAAGATGCGAATTAAAAACACTTCGCCTCATGCATTTGATGAAGAACAACGGCTTCTCACTGAATCATGAAATTGCACACGAACCAGGTTGTACAATCAAATACCAACAACAAGATGCCCAGATCTAAAGAGAAGCCTTTATGGCTACTGTATCTAATAGTAAAATTCCGAGAACATGTGACACAATCCAACAACAAGGTGCCCAGATTTCAAGAGAAGCCATCATGGCAACTAAATCCGCAAGATGCCTAGATCACCACAAGAATCATCACAACCATAACTGATAGCTAAAAACATATGATATAACATCCACACTAGTGTACAAATACCTTCTGGCAGTTGATACAATAGAACATGTGGCTAAGAACACCACAATAGTGTACACAAATACCCAGATGGCCAATACACATGCGGATACCAGACATTCTTCCAATCAAGGTGCAATATAAATGTTTGTAGAAGACCTCAAATATCGAAGAAACAAGACCCCAATGGTCTATACATCGAAAATGATATATAGATGAACATCATGACTTTAACAGCAGAATATGGATGTCCATCATTCAATATTATTGAAATATGATAGAACATGATAAAATTCAACATTGCATTCCTTCTTAAGAGGAACAATGCTGAAAAACCAGAGATCCGCAACCATCATATGCTTAAACAAGTAAGGACTAATAGAAGCAAGCTATCCCACAACATGGATAATGAATCTGCACAAAGGAACTTCCAAGAATAAAGTATATAAAAAAATGATAAGCCCAAAAGACATAAGATATGATAAAATGACATTGCTCAAGAACATATAAATTTGAGCAAAAGATTATAAAAAAGGATATGACATGATATAAAAGATAGAGGAGCATAAACATGGGTGAGCATGATAGATACCAAGATAGAATAATGAGCCAATATTTCACTTAAATATATGAAAAAATTTAGTCATCAAGCAACTAATCTTAAGCATATGTGCATTTATTATTAGCATTATGTTAATATGCAAGAGATGAATGCCCTGAAAATGTCAATGCTTCCATATATGAACGTTAGAGACAAGAAACACATGTCAATTCTTCCATATAGGAATGTTAGAGACAAGTAGGTACAAGATAACCTCTGCAATCATAAGAATAGAAATCTTATTGCAACAAGAACAAGGTGCTCATGAAAAATATTTCAAGATTATAAGAGTCCTCAAAGCCATATAAATATTGTGTAAAAGATGATCGAAAATAAACATGACATGCTATATATGAAAATAAATCAAAATGTTTAATATGATCAACGTATAGAAAATTATGATCAACTCATGATATCACTTATAGATATGAAAATATCTAAGTCATAAAACAACTAAATCCTAAGCATAGGTTCATTTATTGATGTAACCATTACCATACTAGAGATCCATGCCCCTGAAAATGTCAAAACATCTTCCACACAAATAAGGTTAGAGACATAAGAACAAGACAACCTCTATAAATATGATGAATCAAAACAAAAAATCTTAATGCAAAGAGATCAAAAAGCTTATTACAAGACTTTCAAGATAAGAGATGAAATTTTTTTGCAAAAATCTACACCACAAGGTCAAGGTTAGAAGTAAAAAAGTGCATAAAAATGTCCAGATCTAAAGAGAAGCCTAATGGATACCGGATAGAAAGAAAATCCACAAAACAAACAATGCCCATATGATAATAGTTATTGATTGAAAGCTATAGAAGGTGCTAGATCATAGAAACCAACTCTGATACCATGTCAGAACTATAGATCTAGCTAAACTATCTTACCTATCTAAGCAATCAATTATAACATATCAGTTACATAAATAAGAACATAAAGAGAACACGGAAAATAATACACCAGATACATACGTGGTTCACCCAATTGGGATACGTCCACGGGAAGGGTTGCATCTTCCATTACTATGAAAAACATCTCAAAGATTACATGGCATCCTCACATATGCATCACATCAAGCTCCATCATACAATATGTGTACAAATGAAATACACAACATGTGATGTGTGATGAATTACAATCAACACATACCCAAAAGGGTCTCCTTCACCTCTCTTATATACCAAGAGGTTTGGATTACAATACATCCCATAACACATATGGGATAAATGAATTTCCTCACCTTTATATAGAGAATGGTTAGAAAGGATATAATTACAATGATGCATGTGGGATAACTCTATTTTATAACATTAGAGCTATTTTATGCCTTTAAATGATATTTTACTAATATATCACATAAGTCATCATTACATATTCTAACATGGTTTGTATAGATTAGCTTTCTTTTATACATTTTAATAATTCAATTATGGAGCATCACGTCATTCTTTGGAATCAAGGAAAGACATTGATCAGGGAAGTGTTCTTACCTTTCTTATTTTTTGGTTCTCTTTCCTATTATTATATTTATTAAAACGTTTTTCTTTCATTATTTCAACTTCATTAGAAAACGTTTCAATACTATTTATTTATTAAAATTGGGAAGTAAGAACATTTGAAATTAGAAAATAGGAAATATTTTCATTTTCAACTCTACCTCTACTAAACATTGTGTTTCAAATTTTATTTTTAATCATTTATTATTATGATCTAAATATGCAATGATTTTGCAAAGCTTGAAGCATGAATGCTTGTGAAGGAAAAAAAATGATAAATGCGATCTTCAATGTGTTTTGATCTTTATTCTTTTATCTTTTGTGGAGTTACTCAATGAATTTTCCTTGTATATGATGAAATTCACTGCCATAATTGAACAATAAATTTTAGATGAGTTTGAGTTTTTTATTTATTTTTATTTTCTTCTTGTAAATAATTTAATAAAATAAATCTTGCTGGATGAAAACCTTATGCAACAAATATTGGTTGTGATTTTAAGGATTGGTTATAAGGGTTTTCAATAAATTTAGCTATTCAATACATGCAATTATTTATAGATATCTGATATAATTACTCCCCTTTATGTTACAATCTCTTTTATTTTCATATCACAAAATTATTCATTTTCTTTAGCATAAGATTATTAGCCAATTTGATTCGACCTGATTTGGTTTGATGTTAGATTTTATTACTTTTGTTATTTTATTTTCACAAGTTAGATTTATTTATGATTGAATTTATTTATGATTTGTTTGCTCCCTTCTTTTTCTTCACTTGCAGCATCTCGATCAATTTCTAACCAAGAGGATGTATTATTTAATTTGTGGCATATGATGATCAGTTTTGATTATATCCCTTGAATCAAGTTTTACCCATCCATCTTTTGGTTACAATCAATGTAGGAGTTGTTAATCATTGAAACCATATGGGATCTTGGGTTAAATCAGTCATCCAATATTCAGTATTCTCAGAAGTATTGTACTTGAAAAATCATTTCAAGGTTATACTGAAGAAGAAGCTAACATTTTCTCGTGGTGGAACACCTTTAGAATCCTGGAAACCTTTATATTAAATCTACCCGCATAGCTTGTGTCTCCATTCCACTATCGTATATCATTATGCAAAGTCCTTTACTCATTCATATTTTGGAGAATGTATTTAGCCAGTTACCTCCTCTAAGAAGAATAACGTTTGGCGAGTATTGTTATCAATACAAATATATTAACATCATCTCATTCTGTTAAGGAACTTCTAGCTATGCTTCCCCTCTCATTGGATAACCTCTTCCAAGGTTAACTATAACTATATTTTTTCCTTTCATCTCTATAAGAAAAAACCCAAGAGGTTAGATAAGGATAGGAGATCTCCTTAAAGAGTCGACCTATCATGATCATGAATTCTTATGCACTGACATTACCATTAGGTGGTTACCAAGCTAGGGTAATGGCTATCAGCTACAAGGTTGGGGGACAAGAGGTCTCAGCACGAGCCGACTTGTTCACTTTGATAAGTCTGTATGAATGAAGTTTCCAATAGATGGTCACCAAGCCAGGGCAATGACCTTCAGTTTATCTCCATAAAGTTTAATCTATCATTAAAAGGGTTTAAAACTGTGCATCTATGACTGAGACTAAAGTGGTTGGATTTGGTTAAAGGGAAACCTTGTCACGGATATGGATGCATGTTGGAAGCAGTGGCCATGCCCATGGCATCAGAGGTAAATCAAATTTTAACATTTGCTAGCCATTACGAGTTGTTTTTTAGGTTGTCTTTTGACAAATATAAGTTTTTGTTGGAAATATTAATACACATGCTATCTTTGCATTTCAATTGATGGTTAGAATGGTTATCATTACAATTTTATTGTAGCTAGTACAATTCTTAGAGGCTAATTTCTAAAGCATGGTACCCATGGTACATGGTAATCTTTCTTTTGTTGAATGCCTTATCTTTAATTTTCCTATACATGTTGAAATTCTAACTTTATTAGGAAGAGATAACTGGTTCTTTCCAATGAGCCGACATTTGTTGTGGCTACAACAACTCCCCTACATTTTGATCAAAATGAAGGGTCCCCCACTTAAATTTTCAAAATTGATAATCACCCTTCTCTAGTTTAATGGATCTTGGGTCAATATATTTTGATTATGCTTCTATTTGATAATGGTATGATATATTTTTCATCTTATCTCTGGTTCAATGCACACTCATGCCTTAGAAATCGGCATCCATTTGATTCAATTTGTTTCTTGATCTTTTGTATTGATTTTGATATATCAGGATGTTGTCTTTTTGGATTTTATAACGATACTAATCAGATCTGACATATCCACAACTTTGGGATGAGCATTGTGGGAAAGTTTCTTTGTTTAAATTTTTCCAATAGTTTAAAATTTATAAATTTTAGAACTCAGGATTTAATTTCTACAATTAAATTTCAATTTTGACTTCTGGACATCGAAGTTCACGATTTCTTATGGAATTCAAAAGTCAGCACAAAATTTGTCTATGTTTATATTAACTTACCCCGATGTTTTCGACAGTCAGTAGTTGGGAGGGCTATTCGTTATGCATAACTTTTTATCTCGACTCCTCGATTTTTTCGGAAGTCGGGAGTCGATGTCGATGTCTATGCCCATGAATTGTTTTAAATTTATTAACTCCATGAATCCAACATTTTGAGGATAATTCGGTAGCCGAAAATTGATGTGCTTGTAGAAGTTGTCGAAGTTTTGTTCCGAACTCCCTAATTTTTAAAAATCTTTCCCATCCCAACTTTGGCATGGCCGATATCGTGGAACTGATTTTTTTTTCTTTCTTTATTAGTATTTCAGTTAAATCAATACATCAACTTCAAGAATGAATTTTACATAAGACATTAGTTAAACCATCCTTGCCACTAATTGTGAAGGCTAGTTGTTCTCATGGATGAAGCGAATTGAATCTCATATGAAGGACATGGAAAGAGTGTATTGAGTCTATGCATAAAAATATCACTTCTTGAAGGAATATCATTTAAAAGGAGTTTCTGAATGATTGGATTTTTAAACCTCACAAGGAAATCTTCTCCTCAAATTCCTAGAACTAGCTTGCTAACCTAAAATGAAGAGTTTGTTGGACCAAGAATTTGTGACAACATAATTTTCAGGTTGACCCTGTAATAGTTTTTCTTCTTCTTGGAACAACACCATAATAAAGCATATCCTTTTTAAACCTATGGAGCGTATGTACCACAACAATAAGTGAAACCCAAACTGATAGATGCTTGACATGATGTAGGATTGTACCTCATACATCAAATCTGATTTTTTGGGACAATTCTATATTCAATTTTTCTTTCTCATTCATAATAGAAAAATAAGGTTAATTAAATCCCGGGTTTGCTTTAGAATTTAGCTCTATTTGTACTTATTTATTCAATCTTTCATTGAGTTTAATTCTCTATTGTTTAAAGAGTAGTTTGTGGGTTTAATTTACATCAAAAGAACACTCTTATAACATCAATCTAAGTAGGTTTCAGATATGTTATTTTTTCTAGTATAATAATTAACTCAAAGAAACATTCATTTTCCCATATCCTCTTATCGCAAAGGTGTCCATTACAAATATCCAATCTATTGTTGTATTTTACCAACTCATAAGCATTTTCTTAGGCCAACTTTGACTAATTTTCCAACACTTAGTCAAATTCCCACACTTAGCCAAATTGCCATACTCTTACACAATGATGTCAAATTGTAACAATGACTTCATGACACTTAGTCAAATTCCCACACTTAGCCAAATTGCCATACTCTTACACAATGATGTCAAATTGTAACAATGACTTCATGAGGGCACTAGAAAATCATGGGAGACATCATGATGACTCCATACATGTCAATTTTATCCTCTGAAACCTCATCCTCTATCCTTGGTGTGCATTTTACTGGAATAGTGAAAATCATGCCAGAAAGCACTTTTGGCGAGCCAATAACTCCATCCTCAGAGATTGTTTGACCAATCCAATCGTATGGATGAATGCACAAACCAACATGCTACGATATTAAGTACTCAAATAAAATTAACCAATCAACTAGAGGATATGGAATTCATTTTCTTAGGCCAATGTTGACTAATTTTCCAACACTTAGTCAAATTCCAACACTTAGCCAAATTACCATTCTCTTACACAATGATGTCATATTGTAACAATGACTTCATGATGGAACTAGAAAAACATGGGGGACATCAGAATGACTCCATCCATGTCAATTTCATCCTTTGAAACCTCATCCTCTATCCTTGGTGTGCAATTTACTGGAAAAATGCAAATCATGCCAGAGGGAACTTTTGGTGGGCCAATAAATCCATCCTAAGAGAATGTTTGACCAATCCAATCATATGGATGGATTCACAACCCAAAAATCTACAATACTATGTCCTTATATAAAATTAACCACCCAACTAAAGGATACGGCATGCATTTTCTTAGGCCAACTTTGACTAAGTTTCCAATGCTTAGTCAAATTCCCACACTTAACCAAATTGCCATACTCTTACACAATGATGTCAGATTGTAATAATGAATTCATGAGGGAACTAGAAAAAAATGGGGGACATCATGCTGACTCCATCTATGTCAATTGCATCATCTGAAACCTCAACCTCTATCCTTGGTGTGGATTTTACTGGAACAATGCAAATCATGATAGAGGGCGCTTTTGGTGGGCCAACAACTCCATCCTCAGATACTGTTTGACCAATCCAATAATATGGATGGATGCACAACCCAACATGCTACAATCCTATTTCCTCAGATAAAATTAACCAAACAAATTGTATCATAATTACTCTACCACCTCTTGTTAACCATCGATTACGCCAGAAGTTGATGCAAGATTCTATTTTGTTGATCATCCAAGCCAAATATTTCTTTTTATAATTATTTGGTTTTATGTGGAAGTAGAGATACCTGAATCCTGTGTCTAAATCAAACTAATCCACTTCCAACACTTCATGAAATTTCAGTAAATTTTTCTCTTCAATTTCATTATGAAAACATACAAATGTTTTGTAATTAACCACCATTCCCAGTACAAGGTTGAATTTGTTTAAAATATCCTTTACTTTTGTGTCTTCATCTTCTATATCACCAAGGAAAAGAAACACATCATCTAAAAATAAAATGTGTGTAACACTTACCTCCAAACCAAATTTAATTCCTTGGATTGTACCATTCATATTTGCCACTTTTAAATATCTGGTGAGGTAATCCATCACTAACAAGAATAGGTACGTTGACATGGGAAAACCCTGTCTCAATCCACATGTAGGAATGAAAAACTTTGTAGTCGCCGATTTATTACTAAGGAAAGTTTTACACAAGTCATACAATCCCAAATCTAATTTGACATTTCGAATGAGAAGCCTACCTGAATTAAAACCAGTCTAATATACACCCAGCATGAATGATCATACATCTTGAAAAGATCTAATTTGATAACCTTTGAATCCATCTTCTTACTTTTGATTGTATGTAAATGTTCCTGAGTTGTTCCCACTGCATCATGCATTTTCCTCCCATCTAAAAACCCAAATTATTTTGGTGAAATATTGGCTAAAAGAATTGGCTTTATCTAGACTGCTATAATCTTTGAGATCATCTTGTACAAAGCATTACATAGTGAAATAGGTCTAAAATTCCCAAAATTTTAAGAAATATTATAGTTTTCACTTTAATAATAAATAAACACTACATAATACATTATAAACTCATGACATTTAAGCAATGGAGTCTATAATTCAACATTTACATAAACATAGACATTATACATCTTCTTTATATTACACTATACAAAATATAAATTTTTTCTCTCATAATAATTATAAAGAAATTATAATAAATCATCGTAGTCTTAGTTGTCTTATTTTTCTGGGTTTTTTCAAAAAACAATTCAACTCATTTTTAATTCTATATTCTATTCTATTTGTTTAGAGCATAGTAGCATAATTTGAGTATGAATACAATTCGATGCAGAAAAAATATGTAATGAAAAAATCTAGTTTGGATAAAATATGGAAATAGAATGCTTATATATAATAATTTTAATCAAATATTCACAAATATACCATAAATGTACATAAACATTTATATAATAAAATTAAACATATATTTAAAAAACAAAAATATAAAATCTCAACAGCCTCGGATGTGGCGAGTGCGAGAGACCACAACTAGTTATTAATAATTATTTTAATAAGGAAGTATGAAATTGAATGGTATTTATGTTTTATAGTGTTTAAATCATTAAAGTTTGTTTTTTTTAAATTGGTTTTCAAAATTTAATGGTCCACTAGTAAGAAACCGTATCCGTATTACACCTACACCGAATATTCGACGAATTTGAATTTGTTCGGAATTTATGTACATGAAGTACCAATACGACCAAATTATGCTACTGTGGTTTAGAGTTTTCTAATGATATAAAAATTACTCTAAGTTTTTATATAAGGGATTTTATTCATGTTATATGGATGTAGTATTCCTTTGTATTTATATTTGCATTTAGAAAAGAGTAAGGTATCTTCTTGGTTTTTTTTCGTATGGATTTTTCAGGTAAGTGTCTCATTGTGTGCGGTATTTGTCCTTTAACTTTGTTTAGGTATATGGTTGTAATACTACGTTTTAATAATAAATAAACATTATATAATAAATGATAGTCTCAATATATATAGGAATTCCAATATTTATGGGAGTTTGTAAATCAATATTTACTTACGTCAATTTTAAAGCCACCTCATGTTTAAACATAAACATTACACATCTCCTGTAATTTTTTTTTATCTCCTTTATATTATACTGTAATTTTTTTTAATCTCCTAATAAGTATAAAGAAATTATAATAAATCATCGTAGTCTAATATTATATGAAAATCCAACTTAGTCTCTTTTTATTATTATCATGTAGCTAAGTTGCCAGGGTACCTATACTCGGGGGTAGGGTACACGTACCCATACTGGGTACTTGGGTACTTGTAAGGTATGTCTCCTACTGTACCCTGTCGTATCCCATACTGGCTCCATGTACCCAAGACTCCATTATAAAAAAAGGGGTACTTATAGGCAAAATGGTACCCCGTACCCCTTGTTTGGGTACTCCGTACCCCATGTTTGGGTACTCTAGGGGTATGAACGAATTAATAAAATGCAATCCGCTGGGGAAAATGTAATGGCCCCCAACCAAATTTGAACTAATTTTTTGCTAACTTCATATGAGTTTGGTTAAAGAATTATGTCAAACACTTTGCAACACTGTTCAAATTCCACTGAATACTGTCCATATCTGGTAGACTGATTTTGCATTGATTTACAATGAATGTTTTTATGGTTTTATGTTCAGCACTCAAGGAACATAATTTAACTACCAAATGTGCACATAAAAATTATACATATGTATTTAATAGTGAGAAATACACTCACATCAATTGAGGAATATATTTGCAACTTTTAATTGCTTGTAACAGCAGTACAAATAGGTGTTTCAAATAAGATTTCAAGTGTACTTTCAGGTCTGAGTTCGAGTGTTTGTTATAGTTGCTTGGTACATTGACTTATCAAATTTTATGTAACTTCTAGTATTTGAATTGATATCTACCGAGTCTATGATTTATCAAATTTTATGTTTTAAATTTTCAATGTGAATGTTCATTGTTCAATGAATCATTGAATTTAGAATTATGAATCATGATTCATAATTTATGGAGAAATATGAAATTTGATGTGACTGTAACATATATATATATATATATATATATATATATATATATATATATATATATATACACAGTACCCTCGATGTACCCAAGTACCATGTTTCAAAAAGTGGCGTCCCCATCCTCGTACCCAAATTTCCTGGCAACTTAGTCATGTACAGACAAAAAGACTAATAAAAGGAGAAACAACATAAAGACGTACTTATTTCATACCATCTTAGTGATATAGACATCATGAAACTCTCATGTCATCTAAAATATGATTTGACTTATCTTTTCGGTTGATGTATCGTACACTACCCTTTTTCGATATTTTTATTCTCATTGGTCCATGATAATACAGTGATATGATTTGACACTTCCTCATCAGTTAATTGGATACCCTAAATTATCCCTCTTGCTTCCGAACATTGATATGAATCCTTAGGAAGGTGTTCATTTATCGTTTTTATCTAGTTTTGAACTTGTCATTTATATGGATAATCAACTTTAAATTTAGGAGAGGGATCCAGCAATACTTGAGCACTCTTAAAAAGGTTCTCAATTCACTATGTCAATGGAAAACTTCGATGTCTATCACACAATAGAGAAACGTTTGGTTTCCACAAGTCTTATGCATTTGCGCCAATTCATTTCATTTTGCCTAGTCTCACCTTACAATTGGTTATACGAGCAGAGCTAAAACCGCTCTAACACTAGAAAAATATGCACACAGGAAAGTTTACAAACTCCTTGTACAACCATAAAACACACACATAGAGCATGCATAAGAACCAAACCAATTCAACTAACCTAAATAAAATTGCAAACTACCTTTATATACACAATCATACAAATTCATGGAATATTCATCAAGTCAAAATCATTACAAACAAAACAACAAGCACACCGGCTAAACATACTCTTATTAACCATTGGTCTCCACAAACAACTTTTTGAAAAACTCCAAATTCATGCCATAGGTCACTATGTGACTAGATGTCGGTCTCCCCTTCGGCCTTTCCAAAATTTTCACATATTGTGCACACCGATTGCATGACTCCGATGTGCTGACGAGTGACCCATCCAGACTCTCCATCATCCTTGAACTCTATTTTATCATCAGTAATGCTAGTATAACTCCCTGATGATTTGTTGAGGATCCTTTGTTGGTCCTTTCCTAACCGACACCTCCATTCAACTCCAATATATTACCTTCAATAATTCATTATCGACCCTTTCCATCGACCCTTTCCAACTATCTTCTCCTCTGCATCTCTGATGTCCATCTCCGATAACTCTTTGTAGATGCCTCTATGATGCGTTTCCTTTTCCCATTGACCTTCTCCAACCGACACACATCGTCGACAAACTCTTGCCGATGCTTCCACGATGTTCCCAACTTGGTTGGAACTCCTTGCCAACTATGGTGTTGAACTGTGAAAACCAATATATGTCTATCACTTGTCATTCCATTGGGATTTATCTACCAACATTCTCTGTTGGGACTGCTCCTGAGCAACCTTGTTAACAATACCTCCATATAGCCTCTAATGCCTCTCAACTTCCACCACATGTCAACTCTTGATTTGCTATCAAGGGTTATCGATTGGTGTTCCTCCATAGAATTTTTTTAAATTATGATAATGGTATATGTTGACACCCACTTAGTTGCTGCCACATGTCATCACCCGACATGATATTGGGCTTATTTCATCGAACCTCTTTTCAGCCTCCTATACACTTAATTGCTTTTTTATTTCTTCTCCACGACTTTTGTTGGGCTACTCTGATCCAACTTCACTTAGTGGCCTTCAATGTGGTAGGTGCAAAATTAACTCTTGAATTTGATTGGTCATGATGCCAATCCTCTTACCTGCAAAACTTCTTCAATGCAACTATGGACCGCCTTATTGCCTAACCAAATGAACTTAATGATGACTGAACCACCATGACACCTATTTGACTGAACTAATTTTATCTAACTAGGTCATCCTCGAGACCTCCAAATACAATATATACACCGTCTTGACTTAACTCTCTTGTATGGGTGTTAGAGAGATAATTACTCCCAACATTCTTCCCCTTAAATATCTCTCATCATTAAATGGTGGAATTATGCTGCTAGCCACATAAGGATAACTCCCAAACTTTTATCATCCTAACAATGAGTATTCTTGGTGACTCCCTGAACCTATATTTCAAACTCAAAGCACACATGCTCTTTGCAAACAAGATGCTACAACATCCTCATGCAAAATAACTCAATCTTTAGCCAATTATCACTAATATACTAAAAAAATGAACTGCTACTCCAAATTTTTACATAGGAGGGATACATAAAACAAAATATGATAACAATTTAAAAATTAAAAATTCTCGTCTTCCTCCTTTTGATGTGTCAAATCTTGAACTAGGCACATGGCATTATTTTCTTCATCTTCACCTTGGTCTTCAGACATTCTCTTGATTCATCAAACCAACAACCATTACCTTTATTCAAAATATGTTTCACAGGCCCAAAATGCAGTATACCTTGCACTTCATGGGATACCTTCTTCATATCACTAGCTTCAACTGCAACTCTAGAATCCTCCTCATCTCTAAGGGATTCACCATTTCTTGGAGCTATAAATGCACCTCCCCCTTTCTATCTCACATTCATAACCTTTATTATCAAAACCAAGCTACTAACATCATCAACATAAACCATTTTAAATTCCACCTCATTTGATGTTAGTTCTTCAACAACTTTTACGAACAAGTTTATTTCATCCCATTGCACTTGGATTCAGTTTTCATAGCACTCCTCTTCTAGGAGTTCTTCATCATACATAGCCTCATCAATTTCCTTTTCTTTTTCATGTTTTTTCAAAACACATGCCATTGTAAAAAGAACAAAATCATTAAAAAAATATTTTTCTTCATCTTCCCATGGACATTTCTCATGGTCCATACTCATGTCTACTTCTACTGCAATTTATATGGTAGTCTCCACTCTTCCTTTAACACCTACACATAGATACTCGAACCTTTCATCTTTATCATCTACAAATTTCTCCGTTACTATAGGTTCTAGACAAATGTAACTTTAGTATGCTCACAAACTAGATTCTCTTCTACAATTTCCTTTGTGGTTTCATCATTATCAGCTTCAATTAGAGCATCAAGGAATTCAACCCCATCTTCATACTCATCGAATTTAATTTCAAGTTGAACAACTTGATCATCATATTCAATCGTAGCTTTCTCCTTGCTTCCTTCTTATCTATGAGTGCCTACATTGTCACATTCATCTCTTGTGGTTTTCTTTTCTAAGAGTGCATCAGGTAGGGTTTCACGACCCACCTTTAAATCCTCTTCCTTAACTAGAAATTTCTCTGCAGCTTGTTTCACTTGCTGCTTTGGAACATCTTCATAGTGCACATCCTCAAAAGCACACATATCATCAACACCATTCCTTATTGGAATCTCTTCTTGTTCACAAACATCATCCACTTGTTTTACATGCCCAAGTGGGATACTATTACATGACTAAAAAATTCACTAATCATTTTCATTGCTAGCTTTAACTACAACAACTCTTTATCAAATAAATATTCTTCATTATATACTACTACACACTCAACTTTTCTCACCTTAATATCTTATGTATATGACCCACTATCTAAAATTTCTTCCTCTTATTCTTTCTCTGGTACTGCAGGGCCTTCATCATCTTCTTCATTTATCTTGGTGGCAACATAAATGCTACTCTCAACTTCATTATCTCTTGTTTCAACTTCTTCATCTTGGATTCATTCTTCATCATCCATAACCGCACAATGAAATAAATCATTAATAAAACCAAATTTTCCTTTTGGAACATCTTCTTTTTCCATTCATCTAAGGGCTTTCCCTTCTGCTCCATAAGCCTATTTGTGTTTCCTTTCCAACAATATTTAAAAGAACACCATATTCCAAACATTATTGAATGGTGCTAAAATATCTTACATAGTGATCTTCTTAGTCATTATCAGTCATACGCACAGGTCTCTTTGTCTTTCCTACCAATGCATTGTGTAGTCCTTGTTGGACCAACATATCACACATCTTGAGCTTCCATAGTTTGAAGCTACTCTTCCCATTGAAAATCTCCACCTCAAAATTTTCATTTGATAACTTTGTATTGACAATACAGAAAAAACACCAAACTCTAAAACAATGTTTCGATCTATGCAGTTTTTACCTCATGCCCCCTAACCCGAACTTTATAAAATTGCAACACTGGCAACTTCAAATACACACAAGAAAAAATAATACTTTCCGCCTTCATTCACTGCAGTTCCTACCTGCATATTCTTTTAAATTTCACAATACAATTACATGACAATACAATTACATGACTAGAACTCCTTGAATGAATTCAAACGTTTAATTCTAGGTAGATATTCTATTATTAAGCACGATCACTCAATTTATACAAAGAAAGCATAAACGTTGAATACAAACGTTCAAGCCAATATGATAACTGGGAATAATTTCTCCATTGTATTGTTGAGCATGATTTCAAATCCTACTTGAGTCACTTTCTTCCTTAAAAAAACGGCTATGTAGATCTTCTGGCAGACAACTTTCTAAGCATTAGAGTATGACGCCCCGATTGACAACTAATAGACCATTTTCCAGCCGTTCGGAATGGAAAAAAGTGATTGAGTGTGTTGCAAACTAATACGTTATGTTGGGAGACGAAAAGTCATCTTAAACTTTCTGGAATCTGAAACCTAAGGGGCAATTCTCATTGTATTTATGTATACATTAACTAATAAGAATATTGAATATTGTGAGTTCACACCTAATTTTGTGTCTTTATTGGATTTGTTTTTAGTCATTTTCATATCATTTTGAAGAACCTAACCGTGGTATCAAAGCTGACTATAGTTCTTACGGCTTGTTGATTATTGCTGAGCGTTTTTTTCATATTACTCTGATTTATGTCCTCCTACAGTCTGCTCCAGCCTGCCAAAGTTTGCGTGAGCCATTTGGTGAACAATTTTGATAATGTGTTTGTATTATATTTTTGTGAGGGTAGAATTCAAAGAGCTTCTTCAGTTGTTGCCTATGAAAGAACCTAATCTCCTCCACTAGATGTGTTCTACTTTGAATATGTTGCATTATAGTAAGGGATTTTCACACTGGTTGTGCCAAAGACCGGCAAAATTGTGGTGAGATCACACCCACCTAAAGAACAATACCGCTCATCCATTAAAACCTTTGGATTCTCTGTTACGTCCTCAACAAAATGCTAACCAAATCAACAAAATGCTAACCTAATCACCAAATTTACGTCCTCAACAAAATGCTAACCAACAAAGTTTTGGGCGGAGTCACCTCTTACTCACAACTTCACTTCTCTCTACCCCAAGTGCACTTCTCTCTGTGACCATTTATCTGTAAACTGAGGTGTTTTTACTGTTCTTTCACCACATCCCTATCCGCATTCCAAAATTGTGGTTGAGAAAAGAACCTTGAATGCCGCGCCAATACCAAGGATCTGAAGCTTTACTAAAGTTGGAATTTTTCACAGCCAACACAATGGCGTAGAAAGTCACCAAGGATAATTAATGTCTGGGGAATGTTTGCATAGCTCTGTGATTTATGTCATAGTTTCTTCCTCCTAAACAAAGTGAAGAACCCAGCTTGTCTATTGTCTCGACCGTTAACTATTTTTCGTAATCGATATCTAATGGTTTCCGTCAAATTGTTGTTGCAATTGATCTTTGGGGAGTTTCAAAATTGATTGGAAAATGTTTTATTGACTACTGGGCGAATTTCCTTTGGCTGGGTGAATTCCTTCACTGTTAACCCCTTCCAACAGCTAGCTTCTCTCCTCTGTTGGATGCCCATTCTTATGTCAGAGATCGATGATAGTACTATCATATCATATCATATCTGTTGCACTTATATGGGGTTTTTATTTTTTTATTTTTTAACTAGGGAAATTTACAATTAGAGTTGTAGGTGCATCCACAATGCCCAAATCATGGCACAAGTATGTTTGAGGATTAGAATATGTGACCTTTCATTTACAACAGATTACAACTTCTCATCTTTACCACTTGAATTCAGAGGTTTCTAATTTGAAATAAAATCGTTTTTATAATTTTCCTAAGTTTCTTCCATTACTGAAAAGTTATTTCATGAAGAAAATTCATTTTTTCATATTTCCATAAGGTTCCTCCATTGTTAGGTAGTTACTTGAAGAAAAATCGTTTTTGAAGTTCGAGGATAGATTTCTAAGTTCAGGAAAACCAGCTTTGGATGTCAACGTTGAGGGAGCCTGTAGGGACAACAAAAATATATTTTAGAAATAGAAGTCAACCTGATTTAGCATGTCTCCACTCCATCAATCAAGAAATCAAAGATCACTTCACTCACCACATAGTGAAGCATACAAATATCAGTTTGTCTTTGGCAAGAAAACCTCCATCAGGTTTTTAACATAGCACATATCACATTGGAACTCGATTTCTATTCACTGTTCATTTTTGTTTACCGTAAAACATAAGCCACATGATAGAAGCTATCTATCAAACTTCTCTCAATCATCATATAATTTTGTGCAGAATAACACGTGTAGAATGAAGTGAGCCTATGATCATGGAATATTGTATTTTCCTGAACGCCCATGAGTTGATAGGTATTTATGGTTGAAAATGAAATGAATTACATTTTAAAGTGAATGCTTGGAATCAAAGAAATAAAGAGTAAGAGAACACGAAATATTTCTCTGTATTAGATTGGTTGCAACAGACTTTTCTCCACAGGTCAACAAGTTCGAAACCGATGCCTAATGGAACGATAGTCTACTGGGTATTGCACCAGGTGAACACCGATTGTTGAACTCGTGATTGCTATCATCTGCATTGAAGACTATGGAAGTAATATTTCCATCATTCAAGGTATCAGTCCCTAAACAAAGTTGAACAACTATCGTTCAAGGAATCAGATCCCCACGATTTCTATTCATTGTTACATGTGCCACCAAAATCTAAGACAAAATAAAGCCAAAGTAAGACCGTAAAGCCATTGTGCAGTTGATGGAGTCATCTTTGTGAAGTTATTGAAGAGAATCTTGGCCCAGGGAAAACTATAAAGTTTGAAGGAAAGATTGATCGAAATATTTTGGGAGACCCGATTATTGAAGATAAATGTTTTGACATATCAATTAAAACAAGGGATATGCTCCTTTATGAACCACTCGAATTTTCAACATTTTATTTTTATCTAGATTATTTGGGCCATGGTGCCCTATTCCCTCTACGATTTGCATTCCCATGGTGCTTCCTGGAGATTGGTGCTATGTGTGAAGATATACACTGAAACAAGAGTGCTACATTGACAGATTGGAGGAAACTTCATTTCACAACACGACCGTAGTATTTTTGACATTTTTATTGTTGGTGCATTGATGTTTTAAAGACTATTCGAGTTTCTACGCTGAATATTGATTCAATGCATTTGTTGTATGCATAAATATAGACCTGCAGATTGCTTATCAGCCAACCTGTTGCAGTAGACTGTTGAAGACTGAAAACTGTTGCAGAAATTGCATTGCAACAAGAGATTATAAGCTAGTGGGTTGTATTGAAGAATAATGTCAAAGCATGTGTTTTTGTGGCCTTGGAACCACACCATAGCATTTATCAGTTATCAAAGAACCCACAACATTCGATTAGAGATCTTCTTGGGGACCTGCAGAGACATTCAGTGTTGAAAAGAAGATTGTTTCTTTCTGAACTACACTGAAGAAAAAGAAGAGGACATGCTATGGAGATATGCCTCCATAAGTTGTTGGTTTTTCAAATTAGAGGTTTGCGATCTTGTTTGTGACTGGGACTGGTAACACTACCTCTCTTGGAGTTGAATATTTCCATCTTCTACAATGCACCATTCTAAAGACTTGTTTCAATGCTACATAAAGTTGCTACAACGAGGAATTTCCTGGAGCAGATTGAAGACTGGGAATTTAAATTAACTGCGTGAAGACTCTCTCCTTTTGCTGCACATTCAAGATAGTATAGACTCATGTTGACAATGCTTATTTTTTTATAGTATAGACTCATGTTGACAATGCTTATTTTTTCTACATTCAAGTTCGGTGTAAATGCGTTTTTCCTGAGTTGAAGAGGTATATTGTTATGGTTGCATTATTTGAGAAAAGTTTGTAGATTGGTGCCTGCAGATATTCTTATTGCAAAGATTGTGAGGGAGGAACAACGCTAATATATAGTTTGAAGCAACAAACATCGAAGGAATTAGAGGTAATTTTGCAAATAGTCATTAAATTGTATTCATCAAAATCAAGGTGAATTTGCATTGTAATTGGGTGCATTCTTGGTTGTATCCAATCTTGTTTTGAGTTGGAGTCCATTGAGATTGTTTGTAAAAGAGTGGAATTGCAATAAGCCCTTCATTGTTTGAGTGAGTCTTCAGCTTCATTTTATCACATGGATAGAATAAATGACTTGGTAGATTTACTAAACACTCTACTTCTCTCTTCTATCGATAACACTGTCATGATTGATAAGATGATCCTCACTCATATTCGAAGCTGTGTAAAAGAATCACACGACACACTTGAATTCATACAACTTGAGTTGCATCTTCAACAAGAAGAAACGCATTCTAAATCTGTTCATGTTCAGAACATTCATCTTAATGATTTTGTTCAACAACCTACACATAATGATGCGACTTCAGATGCGCATAAGAAAAACAATGGCCCCACATCAGAATAAAAAGAAAATGAAGATGAATATATGCATTCATAGGTTCTATTTTTTCCGTCAAATCCCATTATCATACGATGTGAAGAAATTATCCACAACAAGCACAAAACCAGCCTTGGATACAACAAGGAAGTCAGTTCACATTCCCAATTTCTCCAAGCCTTTCTAGTTTCAGAGTGTTGGATTCCCCCACGAGAGTTCGTCTTCATCCAAATCAGTTCAGATTCGGACATGCCAACATTGTGATTGAGTTGGCCATATGAAATATTAGTGTTTTGATCTTCACCCTTGCAAGCATTGTGGAAAACATACACATTCTGCAAACAGATGCTTCACACTAAAGAAACCTACAAGAGAAAATATTCACTATGGGTGGATTGCTTCTTGGAAATGGTCATCAACAACCAAGAAGATTTATATGTCATACAAGAGAGGTCATTCATGAGTATTGACACATATTGCAGTTGAGACATCTTCTTCTCCTCACGTTGTTCCTAATAGGGGGAATGATGAACAGTTAGAAACAAGCGAGTGAGAACAAGTAAGTGGCGACAAGCAATCCTGCATCAGATACAGAGCCTTGATCCTGACAAACTCATATTTGTAGACAGAGCTAGATCCAGAGCCATGACTATTCAGTTACTAGCATACATCAAATTCTACTAGCACTTTGGAATGTTCCAAGAACCTCTGAGCCTTTGAGCCAAGTTCCAGAGTTTGTGATCATCTTAAAATCACTCATTTAGTAGATAAAAGATGACTTCTGTTAGCCTTTGAGAATGTTTCAGGAACCTCTGAGACTTCTAGTCACGTTCCATATTTTGTGGTCATCCTTAAACCATTTTCATGGTTCATGATTTTTCAGCTGCACGGGGGGTTCACTGGCGAGGCAATATCATATCACGTCCATTCATATTGGGGGTTTGAATACTCCTAAAAACCTCAAAAATATATTTCCTCGTATTAAGGGGTCAAGGGTTTTTTTTTAATTTGACATAGTAATATAAATATTGAGAGTTATTTTATTTGGGTGTGACGAGGAATAAAATCCAAATCATGGGCTCAATTCATACCTCCAAATAGCGGGTTGGATTCATATTAGTCTTATTTTTTGTTAAGGAATAACCTCCAAATCGTAGGTTAGATTCCTACCTCCAAATCATGGGATGGATTCATATCAGTCCTAACTACTGCTAAGGAATAACCTTCAAATAGTGGGATGGATTTATACCTCCAAATCATTGAACTTATAAAGTCTTCTTTTTTATAGAATATTTTTCTTCATGAATGGAATTTATCTAAGAATTCATTGGTCCCAAGGCCATGAAAATGGGTAGTAAAAAACTCATAAGAAAATAATAAAATTCATAAATGTGATCTTCCCCTTGATGAGATGTACTCTTAAACTCCTAGTCAACTGTGCCTCCATCCATAAATGTGATCTATCATTTTAAATTCCTAGTGTTATTTGAATAATTTAATGCGATCAGTGCCTCCATTGAGTTGTTGAGGTTCACATTTTTATGACAAAATCAATTTTCCCATCCATATTTTGTCACCCATTGAATTCCTAGTGGGGCCTTCATAGTTTTCTATTTATTTTATACCACTTGCAGTCCAACTGGGAAGGAAATGCTAAGGAAAATACTGTCTCCATAGTTTTTTATATTTATATCGAATTCTGGTGCTCCTCCATGCATCTTCCACATAGATGTGTAAATCGACTTGTACAAATTTTCTGCGGGTTTAAATTTTCTAGTCAGTTGCATTGAACTCAAAAATTGAACTTATTTTTCATTTTTGCATGAAGCCTGATTTACATTTCCATGGTTATTACAAATTT
This sequence comes from Larix kaempferi, assembly GCA_027924585.1. Taxonomy (NCBI): domain Eukaryota; kingdom Viridiplantae; phylum Streptophyta; class Pinopsida; order Pinales; family Pinaceae; genus Larix; species Larix kaempferi. Next base: position 61,559,598 of record BSBM01000370.1, on the reverse strand, counting down.
GAAAAAAAAACATCCTCTAAAAGCATGCCTCCCGAAAACAAGCTTATTTTTAATGCACATAAAGGATAATTCATGTAGAATAAATTTTAAAAGAAGAAAAAAAAACATATTCCATCTCTTAGATATCTGCAAACCTTTCTTTGCATTTTCTCTTAAAAATCTATATATACTTTTCTTTTGCAAAAAAACAAAAAACAAAAGAGGATTGGGTGAACACCAATGTTCAATGGTTGTTTCAATCAAACCTTGCTCCATGACAACCAATAAAAGTGAGATCAATCTTTCTTGGCTCAGTGGAACCAAGAAAAGTTAGATCAATATTTCTTGACCAGTTATTTCTTTCAACTTTTTGTACTCTTATTTAACATTTTCACATTGCTAGTATTGGAACTGACATTAACATAGGTGAAAATCTAAATCCTTATTTACATACCCTATGTGTTATCATTACCATGAAATGATATCATATAATTTTCACCATCTCTGTATATTTATAACTATTGCACGCTTGAAACTTAAAAATGGATTTTTTCCTTCTCCTGTAAAGATTAAAAAAAACTAGATATAACTCAAGTAAAGGTAACTAAATGTTGTTAATTCCCTTGCTTGCAAGAATAAATGTAAAGGAAGTAGAGGAAATTCATTGCATCTTGTGAATGACACAAATCCAAGCTATGCATATGATCATGTGGTGTTATTGGAAAATAAGAGGAAATTTTCTATCATCATTTGGGTTCAAACATCAATGATGTTTGTTTTGATAGGGAGGTAGGGAAGTCCATATATGAAAGGGCTTTAATTTTGCATTTTTATGGAGTTTAATTTATTAATCTTATAGAAAACATGATCTCTCTATGGATATACTTGTATTTACATGATATAAAATTGGTAGATTGGTAGGATGTGGTGTGAAACATCTACAATCTTCATAGTTTCTAATCATTGCACGAACCATTGGACTGTCAACCTTACATTATTTGTTACATTGATCTCTTGACTAGGTTTCCTTTTATGCATTTTCCCTTCCACGTTACTATTTCGTTGGGTATTCTACTATCCAATGCTACAAATTGATCAGTCACCCCTGCAATCCCAGTGGAACCATTATTAGCATTATACTATTATTTTATTTAGCATCTTGTTTGCTTATACTAAAATGTGTTAGGGCTTCCGTTTATTACAACTTGATAATATGATATAAAGGGGGTACTAAAAATGGGTTGATAAAAGTGGATACCTGCAATATCTAGTGAAACTAGGGTTTTTCTTAATTGGAAAGGTGTATTGGGAGGGGGGTTCAATAATATAATTTTAAGAGGCATTTTCCAATATTTAGTGAAATTAGGGATATTCTTTAATATCCTGTGAACAATCGTGCTATGTAACACGTTCACCAAGTGAACCCCCCGTGTTCAGCTACTGAGATCGGGATTTTGGGGCTAGCTTTAAACAACCATCATAGTAGAATATTCCAACTTCTACTATCCTGTTTGGTTGGTGGTTAGAAAAAACCACCTCTTCAAAGAGCAAGTGGAATTAGCAAGACAAATAAACCTCTAATAACTTTCTTGGAATATTCAGTTGTCAAGACTTTTATTCATCTCTCTTTTCTTGGACTCATATACACCCGTTCGAATAAAAGGGGGGTTTGTTGGAAACTCATCCATCAGGCTGGGAGACGAATAGTCATATTGGGATTTCAAGAGACCTCTTGGAATCTGTAACCCACTGGTCAATTCTCATTGTATTTATGTGTACATTACCTAATGAGAATATTGTGCATTCACGCCTAATTTTGTGTCTTTATTGACTTTGTTTTTAGTCATTTTCATATGTACCATTGTGAGGCACCTAACATAGTGACAGTAGCAACAAAGAATATTGTAACCTATATTACAAAGTGTACATCACACTTGCACATCTAGTATCACATCAAACCTCAATGTCGTGCATTGTCACTCCAATAGGTCTCTATACACTACGTTATCCCAGCATTCCACTGTCATGATGTGCATGTTAAATCCAATGCATCAGTTTATGAGAAAAACAAGTTTACAAATCTAGGTTTTGTGGTTGAAGCCAAGGTTGGTTGCTTAGTGGGAATGATTTAACCATCCCTTTTCTTGTGATTGCAGTTGATCACCACTTGACAATATCACTCTCATGAATTTCCTATAGATTTGATAGCACTTGTTCCGGAAAGGTGATCCCACGAAGATAATTTGAAGCAAACAAATGACACAATGGGAAAGCAAAATAGCACAATCACATTCAACAATACACATAATTTACTTAATAAATCCTTTACTAGATGTCAAGGAAACATCCACATGGTGAGATATCAATATTCTTATTGCTAATGGATAAATATTACACATGCCACATCATGTTTACATAGAATTTCGTTACCATGCCTCTAAGTGCTACATTAATAGATAATAACTTCAACATAACTACTATTATTTCATGAACTACCACCACTAGATGAATTTCCATTGTTACATATACCCATCCATGTAAATTTGGTTCTTACCATAAAATTTTTGTTGTGGACCATTATTGTTTCCACAATTCTAACATTAAACTCATTTTTGTCCATATAATTAATGTTCCATTTGAATTTGGAGAGATAAGTGAGAGAAAACAACTTCAATGAAGGGATAGTGAAATTTAAGATCACAATGAGTAGCCATTTATTTGAATTAAGAATAAGGATGGGAAGAAATAAAAATGTGAATGGGGATGAATAATGGTTGCACAACCTCAACTCATTAGATTTCATTATATAAATCTATGGAAATGGGAACTAGACATTTGAGTCACATGTAAGCAACATTATGGAAGCAACAAAATCAAGAAAGAAATTGTGTAGAGTATATCCCATTTCCACATGCTCCCTTCCTATTTACTATCATTATTTACTTCTGAAAGCATAAGCGAAGAGTCAGAAAGCTAAGATTATCCTTACTATTTGTCCTATGAATGAGCTCTAAGATGCCCATGCCCACTGCCTGGACCTCGCTCCAATTTGTATTTCTCATGAATTTGTGGGAAATAATAATGAACTTTGTTAAAAATTGCTCCCCAAACTAAAGAGATGTATTGGAAAAACCTTATTCAAGTCATCTTAACCCGAGGGTATAAAAATTATGTCGTTATATTATGCACATGTAGCGATGAAATAGATTGATGTGGAAATGTAGTTTTTACTGATAAGAAACCTAAAAATAATATTCAGTAACATCTTTAATGCATCGAAAAAGAGTTCCCAAGGAAAATAAAATTTTGAAAATTGTGATTTTACATGATAGTCCTATTGAGGGAGGGATCCTATAGAATAGAGCCCCTTCAATATTTGTAAGAACTATTGAAATGGATGACTCAAAAAAATTTCCACAAATGTCCTCATACCAATTTTCCATAGCGTGAACTAATCATACAAGTATTAAGTACATGGGTGGGTAGATATATTAGTGAAGTTACTCATTTAGTTGTTACATTGTCAAGAAACAATAGCAATGAAATCATGTAGAGAAGAGGTAAAAGCATTGAAAAATGAAGTTTTAAATCAAATGCATTGTAGATGATGCCCACAACCAATTGTAAAGAACAAAACACAAGAATTGTCTTTATCATGGTGGGTGGCAAAGTATGTTTGGTGCCACCCTGTAGATATTTTGGAGACTTTAATTACACAAAGACATGTTTCAGAATATAAGATCCATTATATTTATCCACATTGTTGATGACTTTTCAATAATAGTGATTTAATTGACAAAGTTGAAGGATATGTTAGGAAGCTAAGAAAATCCTTCCACTATCAATATGGAAAAACCTTAAGATTGCAATTGCATTATGTGAGAACATGGGAATTGCGCATTTTGCCTTTTATTTCGAATGAACTATTGACAATCAAGAGAAGGAATAAGATAATAAGATCACAAAATTTTTAAGACAATGTGTTGTTGCTTTGTATCAACAATTCAACACATAAAAATTCCTCAAATAAATCTTATAATCAACAAGTTCATAGGATTTATTTTTACTCACCCATATTTTCCAAATTTCGTTCTCATTGGACCTTTGTCTTTGGCTAGTTCTCATGGTCAAATTTCTAAATGTATGCCCTCATAATCTGTTCATGGATGATTCCTCATCATGGATAGCCAATTTTTTTTTTTAAGAGGAAGAGTGGTGGTAGAGAGAGAAATGTGCAAATTGATTAGAGTGACAAAGACATGGGTGTTACAATGTGAAAATGGATACAATCCAACAATATAATAAAACACACCAAAAAAATAGTGGATTTAGGGTTGTCTAATTGTTAGTTGGATCATTGTTTTCGGAGAGACATAAATTATGAGTACAAATCAGAAGGCTAGAAATCATGGACATCAGTGCTAGAAAAACCTACATAGAATATGCTATTTCACCCCTGTTAATTCTAACTTTGATAAGAAATGCAATTTAGATCAAATTTGTCCTTATAATGGCTTAGAGCATGATATTTCTAGCCTCGGATATCCTGGAAATCTCATGTTAATAGGGGACTTTAAAGCTCGAACCTAATGCAACCAAACTATTATTTAAGCAACTAATCCAACCCTAATCCTCTCTAGTGAGATGAAGACCTTCAATGGGCTAGCAAGGACAATAGAATTTCTAAAGATCTAGGTGAAAATATATCTAGTTCAGAGTTAGTCAACCTTTGTAGTGCTCAAGATATTATAATATGAAATGGCCTAAAGAAGTGGCCAAATTTGAGTAGGATGACTTGAATTCATGGTCTTGGAAGTAGTGTGGAATATTATTTCATTTATGATATCCTTTTGTACAACAAAATAATAAATTTTGACATCTTAAACAACCATGATCCTAATTCGGATCACATACCTTTAATGATAACCCTTAGTCTTTCCATGCATAATGATCCCATAGACGAAAATTTTCAAACCCAAAACACTTGGTCTGTGATAGAAATAATGCCGATGGGTTTCTAAATGATTTAATGAAGAGTTTGTTTTCTCTTTCTAATAAGGCCAATATATAAGACGTCTATCATAATTATACTACTTCCCTTTCTTTTACCATCAATAATTTCTCTCTCGAAATTTCTATTAAAAAGAACAACAAAAGAACCAACCCTTGGTATTCTAAAGAATGTAAGCATGTGCATACATAAATTAAGGAAGCTATTGACAAGTCCCTGAAGAAGACAATATAAATAAATACAAATCACTAATTAAAAGCAAAAAGTCCTACTATATAAATAAAAGACAAGAAAAAGTTTTACACTTATCTAAGACGACTCCTAAGGAATTCTAGAGACAAATTCTAACTTGTAAAACTAAATAAAATATAAATATCTCTTTAGAGGACTGGAACTCATATCTTAAAAAGATATAGGAATCCCCAGATGTTGTGGATTACATTCCATTGCTCCTTACAACTAAGCAATTATTTTCTTTAGAAGACATGGACTTTGGGTTAGGCAATTATCTAATGGAAAAGCTAGAGACATTGAAGGGTACCCAGAAGAAATATTAAAAATCAGAGAAACCATCCTCATCCCCTACATTCATAATCTCTTTAATATAGAAGTCAAGAATGGCTTCCCTGAGCCTTGGTCTCAAATCCTTAAAATTTATATTTTTAAAAGCGTAGTTAAAGATAACCCCCGTAATTATCAGACCATCATGATTAGCCCACTTTTAGCCAATATATATGAAATTATTATGGAAAATAATATTAGCATATGGCTAGAAGATGAAGGAAAATGGCCTAAACGCCAGACAGGCTTAATGTAATATTCCCAAATTTTGCTATGGACTTAGTAAGGTCTTTGGCCTAAGTCACCTAGTCATTTTCTCAGGAGGAATTATCTAGGAGGTGGAAATGGCTGATAATTTTCCTATATATTTTGTACTAAGGTTAAAATTGAATATTAATGGGACAAGGTGGGCCACATGGTAAGGAAAAATTCCCAATTCAAATTGCTAAGAAAAATATTAATTTCGGAATTATTTCTCAAACGTTTTCCATGCATCAAATGATCAAATTGTCTAAGGAAAACGTTTGTCCACAAGTTAGTATAAGGTTTGAACAAGGTGTGAATGGGGTCTTGAGGGAATCAAGGAGGTATTATCCTATGTTTGAATAGTCAAAAGGTTTCCTAGGAGAGTTATGGACCAAAAGAAGTTGCAATCCTTTGGATTTGGTTATTTTCTTAAAACAAGAAATAATGGACCTAATTCCTATTTAATCATTCAAATTATGATAATGGAACTAAGTCCTTTTTAATCATTCAAATATCATTATATGAGGGGAGTGTAGCTAGGGTTTTACCCCTAGCTTGTGCAAATGAGCACCTACTAAGGAGAATGGACTCCTTAGTAGCAGTTCAGTAAATGTAAATAATTAAACTAAAACAGAAATTAAATTACTTCTAAAGCATGCATGAAACATAAACAACAAATTTAAATAATGGTTTTGTATTGATATTACCTCCAATGTGAAGGTTTTCTGAAGCCCTTTGCAGTGTCCAAGAGGATGCTCCAAGCTCCAATATGCTCCTTCTCTTTCTCCAATGGTGGGAATGGGCCAAAGGTGGCTCTCAAGGTGAAAGTAGTTCAATGGTGAACTAGGGTTTCGAGAGAGATTTTGGCAGAGTAAGGGTGCTTGTGATTGTGGATCTGGAATAAGGGATCTTCATCACCTATTTATAGTTTTTTGGTGGTGGAGTGCTGACCCATGGTTTTGGGTAACACATGGTTTTGGGCAGCTGTATAGGGTTTTTTCCTCCTTTTCCTCATTATTTTATATTTTTTATTCCCTTTTTAGGGGATTTTTGCTATTTTTGGAGGAAAAGGGGGTTTTTTAGCCTTTTTGAGGCTATTTTGAGGGTTTTATGGCCTTTTGGAGGCATTTTAGGCCTTTTGGAGGCTTTTTAGTGGGATTTTTGGGGTTTTTAAGGGAAATATGGTAGGAAAATGGACAAATGAGCCATATAATGTGGTAGATGAGGTAGTGAACACTTTTTGGGTGTTAACAGATTGCCCCCTGATGTGCGAGGGCAGGAGCTCATCGTATGGCCGATGGACATCATAAGTCATGAATGGTTTTCCTGGGTGTGGAGAGAAGAGAAGAAACAAACTGAAGCCCATAACAACGATCCCGAACAACTGCAAGAACTAAAAGTACATAACCTCAATAATGGATGAGGAATCATCTGATCATATGGACGAGGCGGGCATACCCATGCTCGTATCAGGATATAACATAACAATAACAATGGGGTCCAAAAAATGGGGACCTGAAATATACATGACCTCAAATACTGACTGAGTAATAATCTCAATATATGGACGAGGCGGGCATACCCATGCTCGTATCAAGATACATAAACAGAACTATGAGGCCCGAAAAGGGGGACCTGTAAGATACATGACCACTGTGTACATCATAAGAGTCCAGAGGGGACACAAAAACTGGGACATACTGCTGAGCTGATCATGTGGTAACTGAAGAACTGGTGCACTGGAACATCAACAGTGCTACTGAGTGTGGTACCAAAGGGGCTGATGAGCTGCTGGATCTGAGTGACAAGGGGTACACTCACAATGGTACACGGAACTGGAACTGATCTGGAACTGAAACTGGGTACTCAAGGAAGCATGTAACTGGATGGCTTCCGAATACAAACGCCAACGCAGCCCGGACATCCACAGGAACATATAACTGGGTGTTCTGAAGTGACTCACCAATGTGCTAGAGTCGGGGGAAATCCGGGGTCTTCGACTAAAAACTGATGGGATATAATCCTACGCGATCCTCAACGATGCGATCAAGGTGCTGAAGTCGAGCATGTGAGGAACAACCACTCGGAGAGGCAATGATGACTCCTCTCAGAATGATCCGTAGGCACTTACCACAGATGGTGATAAGTCCAAGGCGTAGGGACCTCTGGGCCTATCCTCTGGAATAGAGGAGCTGTCGTCGACAGAGGGAGACCTGCAACTATCAAGGCAATGATGTTTCCTTGACAGAAGTGCGAGGTGGAGAACCGAAATGTGATAGTACTGATGGCAGGACTGACCAAACTGTGGGGGGACAACTAGGCAAGGAGAGTGGGTGGACTCAAACTTCCTTTGTTCAGAGTATGATAATGTGAATGATCTGGCAGCATATGAAACTGATTGAGGGGAAAGGGATCATAGCTGTAATGGATCTGGGAGGATAACTGGGTTGAGGGAGACTCAAGCTGGTATAAAATGGCAGGAGACTGCAGAATACTCTGAACAAAGGCGACCTGATTGGGGGTGCTGCCGAGATGATCGATCATAGTGCCAGGAGGCACAGGAGGGTACTTCTTCATGGGTTAAGGAACTAGAAGAAGTGTGTGTAAAATGATACTGTCGTGTGGATTTTACGAGCCCAGGACAATTCATGCTCGTGGTTGCTTTCAATTTTAAGGAGTCTGAAAGCGATAAGAAGACTCTGAAATGATGGAATGGTACTGTCGTGTGGATTTTACGAGCCTAGGACAGTTCATGCTCGTGGTTGCTTTCAATTTTAGAGAGTCTGAAAGCAAGTAAGAAGACTCCAGGGGGTTGATTTTTTGTAGATTTAGTCTCTAATGCCCAAAGAAGCATAAAAGGATGCAATGAAGAACTCTTCTAGCCGGTGTGACTAGAGTATTCATTTTTCGTAATTAGTCTACCAGGTCCGGAAAAGGGTTAAACTTATACCAGATAGACGCCCTTTCAGGTACTTTAACGAGCATGAAAGGAAGCAAGATTGCTCGGCGATCTTTTCATTCTTTTAGGAGTCAGAAAAGAGCTTAACGAAAACTCCCTAAGTGCCTTTTTCGTAAAGGAATTGTCCGGCCCGAAAAAGGGATAAAATTATACCGAACAAAAGGAATGGCCAGGCAAGGAGGAAGTGTTCAATCAAGGATCAGTAATGATGACCAAGAACGAGGGTAGGGGGGAACATTGGTGGGCCTCCTTGCGGGGTAGATGAAATGGTGGCAAAATAACGAAACATTTGCAGTATGACAGGAGTGAATGGCTCATGTAAAAATGTGGAACAATCCGATAGCGGCCGATGTGGCGCGCAAACCGAGGCAGCAAGGTGTCGGGACACAATGTTGAAATTGCACCAAGTGAGAGCAAGAAATGATCTCAAGCATCATCACGAGCTCGGAAAAATGAATCCGGCGATATAAAGGGTGTCAAAAATGGGTAACGGCCGATGTGGCACATACACCGAGGCGACGAGGGCGTTTTGGAAAAATACCCAAAAAATCGGGGGGGTGAGAGCGAGAAATGATCTCAAGCATCATCACGAGCTCGGAAAAATGAATCCGGCGATATAAAAAGTGTCAAAAACGGGTAATGGCCGATGTAGCACGCACACCGAGGTGACGAGGGCGTTTTGGAAAAATACCCAAAAAATCGGGGGGTGAGAGCGAGAAATGATCTCAAGCATTGTCACGAGCGCGGAAAAATGAATCCGGCAGTGCAAATGGTGCAAAAAATGGAGGTCATAAGGACTCCGGAATGGTCAAATGAAAGAACTAGGTTAAAAAATGGCTACAAATAAAGGTGATCCCACCAAGCGAAGGATGCAGTGGTGGGGAGAAATGATGACCCGTGGGGGAAGAATACTAGGTGTATCAAATCATATCAAATCTACAAGTGACATGTGACCTCAAAAATGGTTGAGATCACGCATGTGAAAAAGTGAGCAGGGTTCATGACTTGCCCCCATGCTATGTGCATGGGGTTTGTGATTATGGATCACATATGTGTGGGTTTGAACAATGGGTTCATTGACGTGCTGAGATAGATGTGATATGGAAGGTTCAAAATGATTGATCATGCCCCCTATCCCAGGGTCGAGGGAAACTATTATGCCCCTTGACTCATAGGTGTCAAGGTGGTGCTCTATGATGGCGAGGTCTAGACCGGGCACTTCGGTATAGGACCAGGCAAAGACATCACGGAATTCTTTGAAAAGGTTTATGTAGTCCTCAATCTCTTGTTTACTGCAGAATGCTCCTAAAGTGATGAGTTAAGGGGCACGTCCTGGGGCAGCGATATCAACTTGGATGACAGGTGAGATGTTGGCCATGTTACCTTCCTCGAAGGCATCAGGATCAGGAATAGGGTCCTTAAACCAGTCGACCTTCGTGGGGAGGAAGTCTTTGGATTCAACCGCGTATTGGGTAGCGGAGCTAGAGGAGGATTCTTCTGGGATGAAATAGGAACGGTGGTGCATGTCTTCCCAGGGATAATTCGGGGCGGTAAGGGCCTCAAGAATCTCCTCATCGGTACGGAAAATTTGCGTCGTCAAATCGGTTGACGAGGGGGTAGTGGTTGAAGAGATCATATAGATGGTATTAATCTCTCCAGAAGGGGAAGAGGCCGGGGGGTGGATCTCCTCAATGGTGGTTGGGGTCGTCTCAAGATCCAGATTGTTCATCTCACAGAGAGCCGCTCTGTAATCCGGGAGATCGGGACAATGATGGGAGTAATGCCCGTAAACACCGCATATGGAACAGGAGTGGTTAGTGCGTAGGGACTTGTCTTTAGGCTTAGGAGTGGGGTTTAGTTCGACAATCAGGATGTTAGGGTCATCGTCGAGCATCTGCATGTGTTTCTGTAGGGCTGGTAACTGTGCACACTGGTGAGTGGCATGGCCCAACTCGTCAGACAGCGAGCATTTGGAAGGAGCACGAAACACTGGAGGGTTTTTGATTGTCTTGGGAGGTGGGACAGCAGTGTAAGGTTGTGGGCCTCTACCCCCAGTGGGTTTGGGAGTAGGGGGAGGAGGCGTGGAGGACGAAGGGGTAGAGACACCAGGAGGTGGCTGAGAGGTAGTAGCCATGGGTTGCACCGGTTGGAGGACGACATCAGGTGTTGGCAGGCGAACGGGAGGCGAAAGATACCATATAAATAATCCCAAAGTTAACCCAGGGAGACTAAGGGTAGCCATGACCGGGGCGTTTACTACTCCCGATGGGGGGACTAAGAAGGGGATCGTATGGATCGGTGTAACACCAATGTGGCTAGGTACCAATGGTGGTTTAGGAAACAAGGGTGGTTGAGTATTAGATGGTAGGTTGTCGTGGGACAAGGTACATAAGTCAGACACGTCGGGCGTAGATGACGGCGGAGGAATGGATTGAAAGGTGGAGGTCATCGGCGCGTCTGAGTAAACTCCAGGCCCCGTAGAGGAAACAAACGAGGTGGTGGCACGAGAAACAGGTTGTTCAACCATGGGGAGAACATTTTCAGGTGCCGCGGGATCACTGGGATCATAGTAGGTGAGCTGGTCAAGCTTAACCACACGTCCCTCATGGGGGAACATCATGGTGCGAAAGACGGAAGAGGCAACCGCCCGCATGGCATACATGTAGCTGCGGCCAAGTAAAAGGTTATAATCCAATTGGGCATTGATTACCTCAATGTCAATGAGTACGGTTTTGCCACCTAACTGGACGGGGACATTGGCTAGGAGGCCTTGGGGCTGAGCCGAACGATCGTTGTAGGCGCGTAATGCAGTGGTGGACTGCTGGAGAGTGGGGGATCCCAAAATCTGCCACACGAATGTAGACATGACGCATGTGGAGGCACCTTCATCGATGATGCATCGATGGATGACAAGATTCCTAACGGAGACAGTAACTTGGAATGCTAAGCTGGAAGGTAGGCGTGGTTCAGACTGGTCTAAATCAAATGCCATCAAATTCGAATCATTTGGGTCAATCCCCCCAATGGCGGAGAGTAAGGGCTTGCGCTGGGAAGGGCAGTTCTTCAAAACTTCTAACGCAGAAATGGATGCGGGAGACTGGGCTAGGTCGTCTACAATGTTGTAGTTTGACGCAGCACGCGCATTGGGGTTATTGTTGATACGGTGAAGTGGGAAACGAGGGGCTTTGGGAGCGCCATCTAGTGGAGGTGGGGGTATACGTAACGCCTGATCAGTGGGATGGGCGTTAGTGGGTTTATCCGTGGGAGAGGCTTCAGAGGTGGATCCGTATTGGTTTCGACGGGTCTGGAGATTGACGTCAGCAGATGACATCACCAGCAAGTGGTGGGTACCTGAGTCAAACATGGGTTGATCAGGAGCAGCGTAAGTGATCTGTTGTTGTTGGGGCGCGTTGGCTTGAGGGGGAGCCAACGGCTGAGTGTTCACTACGCCTTGGGTTGGTAAGGGGTTTTGCAGCACCAAAGGGGGTTGTTGAGGTTGGGGGGGGTTGGGCGGTGCTTGGGGAGCCGCATGCCCTTGGCGATGGGCCTCGTCAACCCAGAGTTGCCGAGCTCGCTCTAAGTGTGGGAAAGCATGTGTGTAATGGCCATAGACCCCGCAAATAGAACAAGGATGGTTTGTTCGCAAATTGGGGTTTTTAGCCTGCTTGGGTGGGCGATCAGGGTTTTGATTAGCGGGGGCCGCGTTGTTGTTGTCGGGGGGATTAGCCGGTTGACCAGCTTGGTCTGCAGGTTGGTTGTTCCCACGATTACGGCCTTTGCTGCGGTTCTGTTGGCCCTGGTTGCGTTGGTTGTTCTGGTTCTGCTGCGGATTTTGTTGGGCGTAAACTTGCCCTTGGGAAGCAGGTGGATTTTGAGGTTGCGCAGGTGCTGGAGCAGGCTGCGGTGGATGATATGCAGGTTGAGGCTGAGCAGGTGCAACAACCGGAGGGGGTTGCTGATATGGCTGTGGAGCGGGTTGTGGGTGTGCCGCAGGGGCTGCCTGTGGCGGATAATAAGCGGGTTGGGCTTGTGAAGGCGCAGGAGCTGGGGCAGCCTGCTGATGGTAGTAAGGCTGAGGTGCGACTGGGGGAGAATAAGAAGGAGTCGCATAACCGAAGCACTGAGGTGGACATGAGGGTCCATAGTGATGTGTCATGGGAGCATACGAGGTGGTTGCTCCAGACTATGAGGTAGCCCGCGAAAGGTCGGGGCCAGGGGTAGGACGTGTTATGGAAAATGGTTGAGGATGCGAAGAAACACGGCCAATGATACCGTCCGCAGCGTGGGATGCCCCCGGCGCATCATGCTGGGAGGACTCACCGCGAGGGGCGTCAGGTATAATGGTATAAAGGTAACCCGACTGGGCGTAAATGAGGTCGAACTGTTGGGCCTTAAGGATGGCTTCTTCTTCAGACTGGGGTCTTTCTGATGCCACATCCTTAGCAATAACAGGGAGAAGGGATTTGAGGAACCAATCTAGGAAGATACGGTCGTCTAGTTTAATCTTGCATAAGCTACGGCGTCGACGCCACTCATGGATGTGGTCCGTGATATGGGTAGCCGTGTTTTGTCTACAAGATAGGAGGATCTCAACGCCCGTGTCATAGCGGACAGGCAACTGGAAGAACTGCAGGAATGTCGAGGCGAGGGAAGCAAAGGTGGCGTGGGTCCCATGAGGTTGCTCGATATACCACTTGGCTGCAGAGCCAGTGAAGGTGCGTTGTAAGAGACGGAGGCGAACAGAGTCGTCCACTATGGAGTTAGAGGAACACCATAGGTGGAAAGACATGATATGGTTTTGTGGGTCCTCACCGGCCTTGCCCTCGAACTTAGGGATGTCAGAGGGAAGCTTGGTAGGCATATGAGGCCACGTAGGGTCGTGTCGAATAGGATCGTTGGTCAATCTGGCCAGGTCAGGTAGGTTGAGGCTAGCCATGAATGGAAAACTGGAAGAAGGATGTGACACAGTAGTGGGTTGGACCAAGTTGGGGCCAGTGCCCCAAGTGGAGGGACAAGATTTGGGGTGGTGCCCCCAAGTGGGGGAACTAAGGTAGTGGAGGATGGTCCAGCACCACCATGGGTAGTGTGAGCCATTGATGTAGTGGGGATAGGTATTCCCGCTGCGGGAATAGGTACCGTGAGGGGAACGGTAGATGAGGGTCCCATGGAGGGCATACCCAAAACAGGTGTAGTAACTGGTGTAGTGGTGGATGTGCCACCAATGGTCCCTATCACAAACGGAGTGGAAGTCGTGCCAGCCATGGGGCTAGTAGGGGCAGTGTAAATAGGGTTCTCAGACTCTTCATCAGAATCGGAGGTAAAGTAAGGAGCGTCACTGTCTAGTGATGGAGTCCTACGTCGCTGACGAGTGGAGTCAAGTGACAAGGCTCTAGATCTGTGATGAGTGGTATCAACGGATGATGATCAGAATCTATGACGGGTGGTGTCAAGAGAACCGTGCTGTGGGGGCTCGCCCCTAAGGTGCCGAGAATGTCTCGGGGACTCAATGGTGACAGATGGTGTCAAATCTATGTAAGTTGAGGTGAGTATAAAAACAACTCAAAAAATCCTAATGCAACCGAGTGTGCAGAAGGAGAGCTCAAAAACAAGGCACTCAGGCCAACAACCAACTCAAAACACCCACTGCAACAGCTGTGCTACAATAGGTGGAGTATCAACAAAGATGGTCAGAATACCAACAAGAAGCAGGTTTCCTAGAAATGAAAAATGGTGAACTCACTAGACCAAAGGGAGGTAAAGGAGCATGCAAACACCTAACTAAAAGTATTCTGACTCAACTAAACATATCCTCTGCAAGGTGATGAAATCCAAGTCAGACAATATGAGTAGAAAAGCCAAGTGGCTATGATATCCCCCTACCGGGAGGGACACCGGGTAGTCAATCCTAGAAGAATGGCAACTAAGATACCCCGTTCATGACACGTCCAGAAAGGTGATTCTGCCGTTTAGTTCGTTGACCGCAATACCCCTATACAGGGATATCCCGCGAACCACGAAAGGTAGCCCTTCGGTTACTGAATGGAGTGCGGTATTCCACTCAGGCCTCCGGAACCAGTCTCCCGACTTCAACCCTCCTAAGGGAGAGGCCCTCTGATAAACTGGTCGTGACCGTGCCGAAAATTACTAGGGGATTTTGGTTCCCTATTTGGACAACAACTATGTCTCAAGTGAAAGTGACCGAGGGGTGTTATTGGAAGCCTATCCCCCCGACCCTACCTAACTACAATGATTCTTTTGTGTTCCCCAAGTGGGGTTAGAATGTTGGTTTAATTAGGTACTTTTTAAGGCTCACTTGAATTATGTGACAGAGTGTGTGCTCGTGAGGTGATGAACCAAAAATAGAAGTGCCACAAGGGGGGCAACTTCCAACTATCAATAATACTGAAATTGAAAATTTCACTTGCAAAATTTTCTGATTTAAAAATACTGAAATTTTAAAAGAAATATGTAAAGGAAACAGAAATTATATTGCAGAAAGGCTGTAAGGAAGTGGGACTGCAGGTAGGACAGAGGGCTGTTCAGATGCAGAAAATATTGCAGCAAAAGGGGCTGGGCTCAAAACAGGAAAAATACAGAAATCAGACCGCGGGTCTGTGGCAAATCAGAACAGGCCGACCGCGGGTTTGAGGGAAACAGAGGCGGTCAGGTCACGGCTATCGGGCCAACAGAGGCAGTCGGGACGCAGGAAACAGGGAAAAAGACGCAGTCGGGTCGCGGCAAAAAGGCTAACAGACGTAGTCGGGACGTCGAAAAGGGGCTGAAAGCCGCAGTCTGGATGCGGGAAAATGGCCGACAGGCGCAGTCAGATCGCAGCAAACAGGATGATTAGCCGCGGTCGGATCGCAGGTAACAGACTTGAATCCGCCGGCAGGGCGTCGGAAGCAGTCTGAGAGCCGCGGTCAGGTCGCAGGTAAAGGCTTGAAAGGTGCGGTCGGGACGCGACTGCAGAGAGAACAAACGCGGTATGCGGCGGCCGAAAGGGACAGCCGAAAGGGAAAAAATTTAAAAAACGGAAACCAGAAATTCGAAATCTAGGGGAGTCGCCAAAACTGTAGCTAGGGTTTTACCCCTAGCTTGTGCAAATGAGCACCTACTAAGGAGAATGGACTCCTTAGTAGCAGTTCAGTAAATGTAAATTATTAATCTAAAACAGAAATGAAAAAACTACTTTAAACATTTGCATGAAACATAAACAACAAATTTAAATAATGGTTTTGTATTGATATTACCTCCAATGTGAAGGTTTGCTGAAGCCCTTTGCAGTGTCCAAGAGGATGCTCCAAGCTCCAATATGCTCCTTCTCTTTCTCCAATGGTGGGAATGGGCCAAAGGTGGCTCTCAAGGTGAAAGTAGTTCAATGGTGAACTAGGGTTTCGAGAGAGATTTTGGCAGAGTAAGGGTGCTTGTGATTGTGGATCTGGAATAAGGGATCTCCATCACCTATTTATAGTTTTTTGGTGGTGGAGTGCTGACCCATGGTTTTGGGAAACACATGGTTTTGGGCAGCTGTATAGGGTTTTTTCCTCCTTTTCCTCATTATTTTATATTTTTTCTTCCCTTTTTAGGGGTTTTTGCTATTTTAGAGGAAAAAGGGGGTTTTTTTAGCCTTTTTGAGGCTATTTTGATGGTTTTGTGGCCTTTTGGAGGCTTTTTAGTGGGATTTTTTGGGATTTTAAGGGAAATATGGTAGGAAAATGGATAAATGAGCCATATAATGTGGTAGATGAGGTAGTGAGCACTTTTTGGGTGTTAACAGGGAGAAGTGGTCAAGGAGGTTTCGAGTGTATTCATGAATGTCAAGTAGTTAAAGGGTGCATTCATGAAGGTCAAAGTGGTTAGAGGGCGCACTCATGACGGTAGTGGAGCAATTATGAACCAACAACTTCCCAGCGCATGGTTTTGGGATGCCCATGGTATTAGAGATATACCAATATTAAAAGGAGCAGCAAGGCGCACTAGCAAGGGTTGTTGATGAATTTTTATTGTATTGGAATTTCTTAGGCTTCTCTTTGCTTGGGTGATGCTCCCCTTGCATACCAAGAGGGTGATGGGCCCCTCATTTCCACACTAGTTGTGTATTCAAATAGCCACTCAAGACAAAGGAACTCAACCTTTCTCACTGAGTATATTGCATATTTTTTATGTCAATTATATGTCCTTCCATTTAAAGTGTTTGTGCCTATGTTTTGATGCATTAGTCTTCCTTGCAATCTTGTCAAGAAATACAAGAATAAAGTTGTTGGCTTGATGTTTGGAATTCCATAAACGATGATATTGTTGTAACAACCTGTACATGTTTATTCATACCTTCATATTAGATAAAAATAGTTATGTGTATTACATTCTGTAAATTCTATGTTTCTCTTCTAAACTATTTCATGCCTATACTCAATGTGTTGAATTTTTTACTAGCTTTCATTGTTCAGGTCATATATTGAATTTCAAATAACCAAATTGAGTTTTGTAAGTTGATATAGGTAGGTGATACAATATATAGCCCATCCCCTGCCTCATATCAAAATTTTGTGCTACTTAGGAAGTGTGTAGGTCGAGTTGGAAATCACCTAGTTGAGTTGTCCTGGTTTCCTAGTTTTTCTCCTAATGATCCTAAAGTTCGAAATCGCCTCCCAAAATGTGATACAAGTATTTCCTACTGCATATATTGACTATAAACAGGTATATATACATCTATTGCAACACTAGAATCCTTTGGGTTTCGCATAATTGCTGGGAACTGACACTACTGGGTCCTTGTGACCACCCAAGGTGTGATGCACCCAAAAAAAGTTCCATTGTTGAATGTATGGAATGAAAAACCTGTCCAGGTGCCATATATGTCAGTAGTTTTTATTTAGACCCCATCCATTTCCTTAGGACATAAATTTGAATCCCCCTAGTGTCATTTGGAACTAGTTGGGAACAAGCAGTTTTTGGCTTGCAAAAGCTAGGAATTGCACCTAGTTTCAAATTCTTCACTTCCTTCCTTGGAGTTGGAGTTGGTATATCTAATTCTAATATTGGGGATATTAAATTGGTATCAGAGCATGTTCCTATATACCTATGTAACATAATATCTCATATGAAGAATATTTCCAGACATGTCTTGATATGAAGAGGAAGAATCATTTTCTGATTATGAAGAGCAAGCATCTTATTTAGATGATGATGTGATGTATGTTAATGGTGGAATACATGTGGTGAATGAGGATGGAATGTGTCACACTATATACATTGGAGGAAGAAGTATCACTCCACCAAATTTCAAAATCATTGATGGTAGAGTGTACTATGGAGGAAAGCTTCATCAAGTTGATCCTTATAAATGCCTCATAGAATACTAATCTTTGAGGAAGGACATCATGGAAGAAATACCTTTCTGAGGTTACTGCACCTACAAGTTTTGATATATGTTTCCAAATTAGTACCCTTACTTCAACACACATTGAATAATTGTTGCACTTATTGTCGACAATGTATGCAAAGAAGTGGCCAAAAGAGAAGCTTCATTGGATGCATGTGCTTCCTACCTTTTGAGAATTTTTGGATAGTTTTCAAAGAGAGGATCCAAATATATTTATCCTAAGGAAACCAAGGAGGAAGCTACATCAATTCACTTGATGGAGCAAAAGAAAAGTTCCAATCAGCCATCAAAGGAGAAGAGCAACAATCTTCCAAGAGAAGAACCAAGTGGTTCCTCAAGTAAGTGCATTGAGGAGAAATAAGAAAGCATCTTTCTAAGGTGTAAAAGTAAATATGATTTTTGTAGCAGCAATGTTTCCTTACACCAAACCAAATAATTCCTCATCTCATGTGATGAAACTGACAGCATAGATTTTTCCAATGCTAATGTGGATGTTAAGGATGAATGTGATGATGTGGATGCATGCCACAAGCAATTGGAAATTGCATTGCAATCCTTAGAAAGAATGCATATATCCCTTCCTAATGAAGGATGATCATCAAATGAGCATGATGGAAATCTCATTGAGTAAACTACCAAGGAGACTAAAGAACATTGCAATATATAAGGCCAAGTGACAATGCAAGCTTATTTTTTGGTGAGTTTGAGGTCACTACAAAGGATATGGAAGATGGGATTGATGGTGGTGATACATATTTTGGATCATATCCAAAAGAAGAACATAAATCATATTTCCAGTCAGCACTTGAGATCCATAGTGAATCAAGAGACATCCATTCATCAGTTGGTTGTGAAATAGAAAGTTTGGGGGGGAAACATGCCATCATAGTTCCACCACATAAGAATAATAGGTGATGCAAGGTATGTTTATAATTCTGATTTTTGCATCCCTTTTTTCATCTTGAAATGGCAACCACTTCTAGTGAGAAGGTTAGTATCTTCCATTGTTGATATTGAAAGTTTTAGTATCAAGGAATCATGTAGTGAGAATGCCAATTTGATAGATGGGGGTCTATATGACTCACAAGAGTTGCATGGGCACACACGGGGAAGCATACATAGTGCTCTTAAGAATAAATTGAGTGACTTATAGAGCCAACTCATAGTCACATAAGAAATTCTACTGCAAGCCTTGTTTTTAAATGATGATAAACTTGTTGAAAATCTTATTGGGAGATTTTAGTTGGAGGAGAGGTCATGTTCTACCTACTACATTTCTGACAGCCAGTTGCATGTGGCTGATTACATTCATGGGCCAAAGGAAGAACCCCATGTGATGGTGGAGCATGAGGTACATTCTGATTTCCAAGTGCTTGAGGATGCTACAGTTAAGAAAAATGAAGATCAAGCACTTGTTCTATTTTAGGAAGATGTTGAACTACCTCTGGGAGACATGGAGTTGATGGTGGTTCACTATCCTTCATCCCACATATCTCTTACAACCTTGACACATTGGGATGAATATTGGGTTAAGGTATTCTTTATCTTGGTTCCACATGAGGAGGAGGAAGCTCCCACCTTCTATCTTGATGATTGGATGGTCAAGCCATGGGGTTTGAAAAGCACACGTGTCCCTTCCCAGTAGCATTAGAGGCATCCACTCTCATTATTAGATTCCTTCATCGTGCATAGTTATGCATGGGAGTTCCACTTGAGCCAGTTGAGTGGAACAATTGAAAGAGAGTTTTACCATTGTACCAGTGCGTAGCTTGCACATAGGGAATCTAAATGATTTCCATTTCGCCCTATCCCATAGGAGTATTTGTTCATCCATGGATTGGGTGGATAGATACATGTGTGAGATGAGTACCCAAGGGGTAAGTTTCTTGCTTGCATCAGTGGAGAGACAATTGACACATCATTCATCTTTTGTGAACAACATGGGTATCTATGGCTGCTACATGATTCCTTCAGTATACATGGAAGTACATGGGAGTGTCACCTGTGTCAGTTGGATAGCAGTGTTGTGAGTCTTGATGCTAGTTTGCATGAGGAGTTCCATACTTTATTGGAGAGTCTCGCAGAGATTTAGTTCAACATTGCGAGTGATGATATTCCAGTGTGTTGATGGGATCTTGGTATCCTACTTGATGATAGATCCTTCCTGGTGATGGTGATGATTGCGAGGATGTAGTTGAGACAAGGGAATTGTGGCATTCCTTGGAATGTCATATTGTCACTTGAGACATGTAGCAATGTTGTCAGACTCAGTGCTATCCTTCACATGGCATATGAGGAGTCTCATACATTGATGGATAGGTTCATTTAGATGATGCACTTGGTTGGGAGTGATGCACTTCCAATATGGTGTTGGGATCCTTGTATTTTCATGATGATAGATCCTTCTATATGACAATGACATGGTATGGGTTGTAGCTGAGACAATGGGATCCATGCATTCCTTGGCATGTTGGATTATATTGGATAGCATTGATGATTATTGGATGGAAATAAAAGAAATGAGATCCTATAATTGCTTGGTTAGAGCTTAGTTGGAGCATCAGTTCGGGTGTTGGATTGAGAGAACGAGCCAATAAACATGTGTATGAGTCTATCTATGTAGAGTAGTGTTCCAGTTTCATGTATGGGAAACCATTTGAGAGATGGAATCACTATTCTCATGCTTGGTGGACTTGGAGTCTTCATGAGGCTCCTTATGTTGACACTTTGATTTGCAGTGGTGGAAGCACCATACACCTTGTATTTCTCAGGCTCATTTGGGACCCTGGTCTCATTTTGGGACTTAGTTGTTTTAGCTAGGTTAGTGGCAGGATAGTTGGTTGGATGGAGTTACCTCTTGAGAGGATGATTGTGATCAAAGTGGTGCACTACCAGCATGGAGGACCTTCTTAGAGTTCAGTTGGTGTGTTTAGAGACATAGTTATTGTGTACATTTACAATAGTAGTTATGGAATGATTAGGCCATTGGTTGAGAAGTTGCATTATAGAGACATCATTCTTGGTGGACATAGTCGGAAGGTTTCCTATGACCACGAGTTGGCAATATCATGCATTGAGAAACACATGTTTCACTTCCATTCATTTGGTTAGACCCATATATTTTGGTGAGATCCAGTGGTGGTTCACATGGTGGTGATTTGGTTCATCACTAAGGTTAGAGGCGAGAAATTTATGTGCATACTTCATATAGTGATGTATTGATACTTCCTAATTTGCATTGATTGAGGACAAGCAATCTTAGGAGGGGAGGACTAGTAATGTTCCCAAATTTTGCTATGGAATTAGTAAGGTCTTTCTCCTAAGTCACCTAGTCATTTTCTTAGGAGGAATTATCTAGGAGGTGCAAAAGTTTATAATTTGACTATATTTTGTCCTAATGTTAAAATTGAATATTAATGGGACAAGGTGGGCGATATGGAAAGGTAAAATTCCCTCAAATTGGACTGTAGTTTATATTTATATATAAATGAGTCTATATCTACACATTACACATATCATATATAGAATCTAATTTATAGGACGAATAACTCTTTTATTTCCATCCAATAATCTTAATAAATAATGTCACAGGCGAATATTAACTCTTCCAATATTTGCTCCATGGGGTCGACTTACTTATAGACTCCAATGAGATTAATTTGTTTTCGGTTTATTTCACCATCCTATCCAATGAATGATTAAGATTCAATTTGAATTGATATGGAAAATATTAATTTAGGAATTATTTCTAAAAAATTTGCCATGCATCAAATGATCAAATTATCTAAGGAGAACGTTTGTCCAGAAGTTGGAATAAGGTTTGAACAAGTTGTGAATGGGTTCATGAGGGAACCAAGGAGGTTTTATTCTATGGTTTAATATTCAAAAGGGTTCCTAGGAGAGTTATGGAACAAAAGAAGTTGTAATCCTTTGGATTTGGTCATTTCCTAAAAGAAGGAGTGCATGTGGATACTCCGTTATGATAATGGACCTAACTCCTTTTTAATCATTTGGAGCTCATTAAATGAGGGGATAAGTGGTCAAGGAGGTTGAGGGAACATTCATGAAGGTCAAGTGGTTAGAGGGCACATTCATGAAGGTCAAAGTGGTTAGAGGGTGCACTCATGAAGGTAGTGGAGCAATTATGAACCACCAAGTTCCCAATGCATGGTTTTGGGATGACCATGGTATTTTAGATATATAAATATTAAAAGGAGCAACAAGATGCACTGGGTTTTTGATGAATTTTTATTGTATTGGAGTTGCTTAGTCTTCTCTTTGCTTGGGTGCTGCTTCCCTTGCATACAAAGAGGGCATCAAGCCCCTCATTTCCACACTAGTTGTGTATTAAGATAGCCATTCAGGAGGAAGTAAATTAGCCTTTCTCACTTATTATATTGCATATTTATGATGTCAATTGCAAGTCCTTTCATTTCCAGTTTTTGTGCCTATGTTTTGATGTACTAGTTTTCCTAGCAATCTTGCTAGGAAATACAAGAATAAAGTTTTTGGCTTGATGCTTAGCATTCCATGAGCAATGATATTGTTGTAATAGTCTATACATGTTTATGCATACCTTCATATAATATAATACCAATGATGTGTACTAGATTCTACAAATTCTATGTTTCTCTTCTAAATTATTTCATGCATATGCGCAATGTGTTGAATTTTTTACTACCTTTCACTGTTCAGGTCATATCTTGTGTTTCATAGCACCAAATAGAGTTTCGTAAGTTGTTGTAGGTAGGTGGGACATTATGGATCCAAATCCCAATATTATATTGGAATTTCATTGGGATTAGGTAGTGTTTGGGTTGAGTCGGAAATGACTTAGTTGAATTGTCCTGGTTTCCTAGTTTTTCTCCTAGTGATCCTGAAGTGAAAAATCACATCCCAAAGTATGATACAAGTATTTAATACTATAAATATTAACTGTAAGTAGGTATATATACATCCATTGCAGCACTAGAATCCACTTGGTTGCAAATAATTCCTGGGAACTGATACTACCGAGTCCTTGTTACCACCCTAGGTGTGATGCACCTAGAAAATGTGCCACTGTCGAATGTATAGACCGAAACCCATTTCCAAGTGCCATAGATGTCAGTAGGTGTGTTGCAGACCTCATCCCTTTCCTCAAAACATAATTTCTAACCCCCCTCCTGAATTCCATTTGGAACTAGTTAGGAATAGGTAGTTTTGGGCTTGCAAAAGCTAAGAATTGCACCTAGTTTCAAATTCTTCACTTCTTGCCTTGGAGTTTGAGTTGGTATATCTGATTTTCAGATTGGGGATATTACACCTAAGAAGGAATCACTCAACCATGGACCACCTCATTATGCTTAGGATCATTGCAAAGGAGTGTCGTAATAATAAATCCAACATTTTTCATTATTTCGTCGATGATGAGAAAAGCTTTCGATATAGTTCCTATAAAGAACATGTTATCACTCCAAGAGTCCTTCTAGGTTGTGACTCGAAAAAACCTGATAACTTAACTAATATATTAATGATTCACTCAAATGGATCAAGTCAGATGACTAAATCAAACCTTACTCACTCAAGACATGCATAAACACAACCATATTGACAAGGTTTTTAACTATCATTGTTCAGAGAGTTGTAAATAAATGAATGTACAAAGAACTCTTAATTTACTAGCAGAAACCTACACACAAAGTATATATGAATGGACAGATAAACCAAGTAAAGTACTTGCAGATTCTATTTTATGGATGTATTGACAAGTTGATAGTTATCAAACATCAGACAAACAGAATTAACATGAATTTGACATTCGAGTGCAAGTATAGAATAGACAAGAAGATGAAAATTTGAACAAGTAATGGCAAAAGAAGCTTGCATTACTGATCTGAAAATGAGAAGCTTGAGCTTACAATATGTAAAAAAGTCTCTAAAGTTGAACCCTTGTTCTTCAGAATTTACAGGCTTTATAGCCTTTACAAAACAGTTCTAGATCCTATAAAACTGGATCAAATATGCCAAAAATAGATAGTCAAAATAGATTCATGAAAAATAGGATATGATCCTATTTAAGGGGGAAACCACCATCTTTCTAGTCTTCATATATTCGAAATATATAGAAGGCCTTCAAAGGCTGATGAATAAGGTCGAAAATCCTTCTTGACAGAAAAGCAATTTCTGAAACTGTCTGCCACAAAAATTGGGCCAGACTATTGAAAAAATGGGGCTTAGAGATAGGTTCAGTTCTCCACATCTATGACACCTATGTGTAAACCAAAAGATTTTATTGTTATTTGACATGTTAGACACAAAATCCTCCGACCGTTTCTCAAAATGATCCTCCAGTCGCTCAGGATCATCATTTGAAAATGATGACTAAGCACAGTAGAAATGCCATATTTCTGAAAATGCATCCTCATCTTGCAGGGGACTTTTGACTACCTTCCTGAGCTCCAAATACAAATCTTAAAGTTCCATTGGAAATATTAGGATGTCTAGTTGTCAATCGACTATTTGAGCGTGTAAAATGGCATCTCCACGGCTGAGAAAATTGAGTTTTCCCAAGGCAGTTTATCATTTGAAAAACCTGCGATTTCGGTGGCTTAGAGCGTCCTGAAATTGCGGTCTTTAGCTGCCAAAAGTGAATGCTTTCGGTGGCTTACAAAACTTTTAAAACATACTCCTTAGCCACCGAAACCTGTTTTTTGAGATTTTAACAAATGAAGTGCTGACTCAAAAGATCTTATAAAATATAAGACCAAAGCTCTTCTAAAAGACTCTTAAAAAATTTAATAATGCTTCATCTAATGACTTTCCTATCTCCTAATGAAAATAAATTGAAAAATTTATTTGAGGAGATAACATCTGGATCCTACTCAGGGATGAAAACCTCCCTGTGAGTTTTCAAAAACCACAGATCTGACGCCTTTCCAGGACAAACAAAATACAAAACCTAGTCTAGTGTTCCATTGGGCATGGAGTCAGTAGTAGAATATTCTTCTGAACACCTTTCAAGAGATTCCTTTACAACTGATCCCCTGCAAACCTGTAGCATGCCTGTAGCCTGCCTGTAGTCTGCCTATAGCCTGCCCTGCTTATTCAACAACCAATAACTGGAAAAGTCTACTTGCTCATATAAAGAGCTTATTCTCTTGCCTACTCCTAATTCTAATCAGTAGAGGCATACTGATCAAGTAAAATCATGCTTCTAATGAAGCCATGTCAGAAACTGATTTGCTGACAAAATTCTTGATCTTGACCCCAAAAATAAAGGAATGTACATCAAACAAGAAAGTGGTTTGAAAAGAGGACAGAACTGTCCTTCGTCTGACAAAAATATTTTGACATTTATGTTGCTCATAGACTTCAAATAATCAGTAATAGAGTCATCAAAATCACAAAGAAATACCTCTCTAGACAGTTGTTCCTATTGAAGACTGAAATACTGCTACTGATTGCTTTCACTGATCTGAATTCTAAATATGGACTGCTCAACCTCTGTCAGAGAAACATGCATGATGAAATGTTGATCTAGATCTTTCTGTTCATCATCTTCCTCTTCATGTCTGCTGCAATTTCCCTTTCTCTGCAAATAAAAAAACTGAGGGTTGCCCTTACTATTTGCTGCATATTCAAAGCTGTCACATACTAATGTAAAAGCATTCTCATCATCTTTCGGGTTTCCAAAGGGGACAAACTGATCTTCTTGACACCCTAAGTCGGCAGATGCATTTGGTACAATGTCAAAAGCATCTATACTATGGTTAACATTCTGAAGATCATTAATATCTCGATCACAATGAGAGGTGTCCCCTATTGCAGCATACTCTTCATAGCTATCATTAACCACAGCATGCATACGTCTCTGATCATCTCTTTGCTGAAAAGTAGAACTAAAAGAAATTCCAGAAGTGGACAAATCTTCCCAAAACTTAAAATCTTCTTCTTCATCACTATATATTTCAAATATGGGAACATCATGATAAAATTCTAGTGACCGAGATGAATATTTTTGCATAGAGTTATCAGCAATAGGGATTTCAAACAAATCTAAAAAAATGTCACCTTCTTCCTCATCATTATCAGCCTTTCCATCAAAATTTAAAATGAAAGGTACATAAGGAGAAAAACAATTTTCTTGCTGTTCTTCTTTGTTACTGGATGATCTCTGTAAATTTATCTCCTCATGTCTGCTGTTGTTTCCCTTGGTCTATAAATCTAAAAATTGTGGATTACTCTTATTGATTTCTATTGGCTTTTGACCAACAGAAAACTGATCCTCATGGTTCATAATTAAAGAGACTAACTCTTCAGATTTATGAAAATCAGAAATAACAGTGTTCGGAGAACCTTCAGCTTCTTCATTACTCCTTTCTATTTTATGTTTATGGGAAAGTACATCATCATGAAGATCATAAGAGGGATGAGGGAGATATTCTTCTCTATTTACATTTTCAACCTGAGAATGGAACTTATATTCTTCACAGCAATTATCAAATGCAAACTCATCTGAATAGTACCTTTTACAGTGCTCAGTGAATACTATGTGAAAATCCTTCAAGGACAAAATACTGGAAGGAGGTAAAGAGAAATACCACTTACGTGCATCACCATACAATGAATACATGAAAATATTCATACGAACAACTTTAGGCTGTAGATCTAGTAGATCCATGCATTCATGAAACTTGAGGAGGTGTTCTGCAGGATTGTCTTCTTTCTCCTCTTTGAAGATAGGCATAAAATCTCCCCATTCTGATATATTAGGTACTGGATGTGGGAAACCAGGAACTAAAGAGAAGTCAAGAGGTGCAAACCTCTGAGCCAAAAGAATAGCAAATGCTTTTAACATCTGAATATTGTGGAGTCGCCACTGAATCCGTCCTTCATGGAGTCGCCAGATAGATGATCACAACCAAAGTAATGTCTAGGCTTTGTCTATCATCAAAGCTGGATCTATGTCATTCTCTTAGGGAAGCTGAGCTTCAATCTCCTCTCCCCGGCAACGGCACCAGTTTGTTATCACTCCAGGAGTCCTTCTAGGTTGTGACTCAAAGAAGTGTGGTAACGTAACTAATATCTTAATGATTCACTCAAATGGATCAGGTCAGATAACTAAATAAAACCTTACTCACTCAAGACATGCATAAACACAACTAGATTGACAATGCTTTTAACTATCACTGTTCAGAGAGTTGTAAATAAATGAATGTACGAAGAACTCTTAATTTACTAGTAGAAGCCTACACACAAAGTATATATGAATGGCCAGATAAACCAAGTAAAGTATTTGCAAATTCTAGTTTATGTATGTCTTGACATGTTGACAATTATCAAACATCAGACAAATAGAATTAACATGAATTTGACATTTAGGTGCAAGTATAGAATAGACAAGAAGATGAAAATCTAAACAAGTAATAGCAAAAGAAGCTTGTATTACTGATCTAAAAATGAGAAGCTTGAGCTTACAATATGTGAAAAAGTCTCTAAAGTTGAACCCTTGAGCTTTATAGCCTTTACAAAACAGTTCCAGATCCTATAAAACTGGATCAAATATGCCAAAAATAGATAGTCAAAACAAATTCATGAAAAATAGGATAGGATCCTATATAAGGGGGAAAACACCATCTTGCTAGTCTTCATATCTTCGACACCTATAACAGGCCTTCAAAGGCTGATGAATATGGTCGAAAATCCTTCTTGACAGAAAAGTAATTTCTGAAACTGTTTTCCATAAACATTGGGCCAGACTGCTGAAAACTGGGGCTCAGAGATGGATTCGGTTCTCTGCATATGTGACACCTGTGTATAAACCGAAAGAGGTTATTATTATTTGACATGTTAGGAAAAACATCCTTCGATCGTTTCTCAAAATGATCCTCCAGTCGCTCAGGATCATCATTTGAAAATGATGACTAAGCACAGTAGAAACGCCATATTTTTGAAAATGCAGTCTCATCTTGCAGGGGACTTTTGACTGCCTTCCTGAGCTCCAAATGAAGATTTGAAAGTACCATTTGAAAGCTTAGGATGTCTAGTTATCAATCGACTATTTGAGCGTGTAAAACGACCTGTCCACGGCTGAGAAAATTGAGTTTTCCCAAGGACGTTTATCATTTGAAAAACCTGCGATTTCAATGGCTTAGAGCGTCCTGAAATTGCAGTCTTTAGCTACCGAAAGTGAATGCTTTTGGTGGCTTACAGAACTTTTAAAACATACTCCTTAGCCACCGAAACCTGTCTTTTGAGATTTTTACAAATGAAGTGCTGACTCAAACGCTCTTATAAAATATAAGTCCAAAGCTCTTCTAAAAGACTCTTAAAAAATGTAATAATGCTTCATCTAATGACTTTTCTATCTCCTAATGAAAATAAATTGAAAAATTTATTTGAGGAGATAACAGAACCTATGGAATAAATTAGAAGAGTTAAATCCTCCTTTCAAGTTGAGGGCTGCGACTACAAGGTTATACGAGAACATCATTTCTAAATTGAAAAGCATTGAGGGATGGTCATAGGATATTAATTGTTCGAGTTAGGGTATTTTTTAAGGATTCTAATATTATACTTAAGTATAGTATTCTAGGAAATTGTTTTGAATTGAAAAAAACATATATATAGTTAGGTAGGTGAATATTAAATATGAAACATACAATTTACTATTGAAACTTGTAAATTTTGGCAAATATTATGATAGAAAAACATATTTTATGTAAATATAGGTGATATTAGAGACTAAAAATGACCAAATAGAGAATTTAGTTTTTGAAAAAAACCCCCCAAAAATAGTCAATTGGTGAAATTTCGCCCCTAAAAATTACCCTGGTTGGATTTAACCAAGGGTTCCCCCTCTCCCCTACCCTTTTCAACATTTACATTGATAAGCTATAATCTTTTTTAGAATAAGCAGGTTGTGTTGACATGACCTTAGTAGGAATATTCATTATGCTTCTTCTTTATGCTGATGATATCGTTCTTATGTCAAGGTGCCCCTACGATGTTGAGAAGCAATTAATAATGATCAAGGATTTTTTCTCCAATATGGGCATGACCGTTAACACTAACAAAACAAAAGTCATGATTATCAAATCCAATAGGAGTAATTACCACAATTTTGTATATGGCAATATAAACTTGGAGGAACTAACTTCTTATAAATATATAGGAATTGACTTCCATTGCAAGCTCAATTGAAATTTTAGTAACGACAATAGGATTAATGGAGGGTGGAATGCCTACATCAGTCTTGAAAACAACTGTAAATTAGCAAACCGTTTGATGTGGGATTGAATAAATTCCTCTTTACAGTGCTTGTCACTCCCATTATCTTATATGGATGTGAATCCTGGGGATGCAGTATTTCCAAATAATCATGGAGAAGAATTGAGCAAATCCAAATGCGGTTTATTACTTATAATCTTAAAATTAAGAGCAATATGCCTTACCATATTCTCCTCTTAGAAGCAAGGCTCTCCCCCATTGAATGAATGGCTATTATTAGATATCTAATGTACAAGCACAAATTAAACAATATAGGAGACCATCGAGTTCCTAAAATTTATCTTAACTCCAGTTAAAACCACCTACACCTCGGGCAGGGCTGGCTTAAAAATGCCACAATTTGGTTAAATTATTGGGGGATTGACAAAACTACAACTTTGCAAAATATCGATAACATTACAAATACTACGACGACCTTCAAAGAGAAACTTGGTGCAAGGAATATTTAGAGGTTAAAAGAACATTACTATATTATAAAAAGATCATTAACCCTAATTTTGAGGATCAAAATTATCTTTCTATCTTAATGAGCTCAAAGAAAAGAAATAATATTGCCAATATTAGAACTAATTATCATGAGTTTCATAGTAAAATTGGGTATTGGGAAAACCTTAAAAAGTTGTGGGCCCATCCTTGTATGTCTATGAGCATTGAAGATGAAAATCACTCTCTTATAATGCCTTCTACACCCACATTAGATCGCAGTTCCATAATCTTTGATTTCTAACCTTCTATCTCCTCAAAACTATGGTTGGTCTTTATGATTTGTGAGTAGATCAAATTTGATCTCAGTGGATAATCACAACCCGCTTTGTAGTCATTTCCAAAAACATGGGACACAATCATATGAACATTGTGTTGAGGTATGTGTGAGTTTTGAAATGGATTTGAAAATAGTAGAGGGTTCTTTTACCTCTCGAGTGGTTCAATAAAGTATAAGGTACTTCAAAATTCTTTTATAGTACCATGCTACTAGTAGTGCTAATGTGAGGCTAAAATGCCCTTTTTCTTGTAGTGAGAGTTCAGCTGGACTCCCTCTCACAGAACATTTTCAAACACAAAATTCACAAGTCGCTTGACCATAGAGAATTAAATATGAGATGGCCCTGTAGGTTTCTCTAATGACCTGTGTGAATACATCTGGTGCGTCCAGACACATACTACACCAGACTACATTTTTTTTCTCCGCGTACACATATTGCGTCCATATTTCCACGTTATTTTAAAATAAATTGAAGATAATCCAAAGCTTCTACCTGCTCGTGTTGGACTGAAGGGAGGGCCTCCTGTGACATAGCTTTCTTTTTCACAGTAGGTGAAATGGGGCGCTTCATTGAGCGAAGGCGCCGCGAATACAATCCAAAGCTTCCACCTGCTCGTGTTGGACTGAAGGGAGGGCCTCCTGTGACATAGCTGTTCTTCATTACAACATATGGGCTCAAGTTGCATATCATTACAGTATAAACAATTTATATTTCAAATATCAGCCGTAATGATAGATATTACAACTGTAAAGAATAACTTTTAAAATATATAAAAAATTACATATATATTTTTAAATGACTAAAATTAATAATTATGTTTTTATCAGGAAGAGCATACTGTTGTGAATACTTTTCAATTAACAAATAATTTAATATGAAATAAGTTTGTTCATTTATCTCGTGTTTTTATTATCAAATTTAAATTTATCATATATCTAATTTCTCAATAACATAACCCTATTCTCTTATGGAAGGCGTATAAGGTTTTTAAATTACTAGTCCTAATTGTGTTATAATAATTAACAAGTGAGTTATCCACTTTTAATGAGAGTTTATGAGGTGGCAGTGTTCATATGTTATAGTTAAGTTAATAAGTGGTTTTGAAATTTAAAAACTATTACATTATTATTAAATTGTTTTAAAATTTAAAAATTATTTTTAAAGAAAAAATGTTATCTCATAAAAAAAATATAACAAAATAATTAATATTAGTTTATTTTAATATTATTTTTATGTTTATCTTTTTTTTTCAACCGAAAAAAACGTACTATTGCTATTCCTTGAATCAAATAGTACAAAGATTTTCACCTTTTTTGCAAAAAAGGTATATTCAACAATACATGAGAAAAGAAAAAGACTTCTATGTTTATCTTTATTTATATATATATATATATATATATATATATATATATATAAATAAAAAATTTAAAAATTCAACAAATTAATTCAATAAAATACTAGAACTTCCAACTAATTTATAAAAATTAAAATTAAAATTAAATCAATTTATAATTAGTTTGTGTATGTGATAAAAACAATGAATATGTTATTTTAATGAGATACTTTTTGAAAGTCCGTATCCATTATTTTACTTTTCACATAATCTCATAGAAAAAATCATTGTAATTTAAAAATGATTATTTTATATTTACTTTTTATTCAAGATCTACTTTTAAATTTATAAATACATCTCTTTTTTTTAAATAATTTTTTTGAAAATATCTAAAACTTCCAACACAAATAATGTGAACCTAAATAATGTGAACCTACCTAGTATAATTTTGCAAATATTCAAACATAGATTAAACTCTTTCAAATTAAAAAAATTAAAATAACATATAATAAAAGAAAATGTCAATGTAATAATAATATAAATAATTTATCTAAGTTACATGTTGTTTAACATTTAAGTGTAACTACCTTGCCTCAAATGAACAAAACACTTAAATTATCCAAATCCGAGGTTCTATCAAGCATCGAGAGGGCTAGTCCACCTGGGGAAATATGGGCTCAACAAGAGCAATATGTCACTTACAAGAATTGAACCTGGGTGGGGAGGGTGACAAACATTCCTCCCAACCACCCAGGCTACAACCAATGGACTACTTTGTATTATTTTGTTACTAGACAAACACTCTAAAGTCTCATATTTACTTTTTACATTGTATTAAAAGTAAAAAGTAAAGTCTCTAGTTTAAGTCTCATATTTACTTTTTACTTTGTATTATTCTTTTTTGTTTATGGCCTGCATAATATTTACCACATAATCCTAAGCTCTAAAGTCTCTAGTTTAAGTCTCATATTTACTTTTTACTTTGTATGATTCTCTTTTGTCTATGGCCGACATAATATTTATTACTTTTTACTTTGTATTATTCTTTTTTGTTTACTTTGTATTATTTTGTTACTCGGCAAACACTCGACTAACAAGATCTCGCCTCTCGGCCCAATCATTATAACCAAAAAAATTACACTTAAAAAATTTTATACTTCAAAATTTGAGATTTTAATTAACATTCATATTCAACACCAATCATAAGAGTTGATACAAAAATCATAATTAAAAAGAGACTTCTCTTGATGCTTATTTTTTACAAAATCACAAATTCACTAAACAAAATCTTTATGAGCCGTGATCTTGACATTAAACATACAATTTACTTTTCTCAATATTAATGTGATTATAATTTAAAACACTCTATTTGAATGAAACAACTTTTTAACTCTGTGAACAATTGTTATTAGAATAATACAAATCACTCCATTTCAATGATCAAACTAACTTTATATGTATAATTTTAAGAAAAAATTTACCACATTAACATACAAATTAAATGATTAAGTGGCACAACTATTACAATGTAAAGTTACCAAGTTAACATAAAAATTCGATTGTTAAGTTGTTGCACAACTATTACACTGTAAGGTTGTCATTGAAATTATTTGTATGTCCTTCCTGGTACATATATGAATCATTGACTAGTTAGTGGAAGATTAATGTTAAAAAGATTGAAAATAAGAAATGAGTAGAAAGATAAAGTTTAATCTTAACTATTTATGGAGAATAATTAAAGAGGAAATATAATATAGAAGATGCTAAACTTTATGGAGATTTAACTATCAAATTCATTCATAATAGTAGAGTTGGAAGGAAATAATTATTTGAGTTGTGGTTGAGATTGAGATTGAGATTCAAAAGTATAGTAAGAGTACTATTACTAGAGGTTGTGGTTATAGCCATGGCTATGCATATTGGTCTTGGTCATAGGTCACACTTTAAATTTAAGTTATGAAATGAAGAATGAAAGTAAGAAGCTATCTAAGTTTAGAGTATGACCTAAGATCAATATGCATAGCCATGGATCTCACCACAACCTCTAGTAATAATACTTCAATTATATTTGTGAATCTCAATCTTAACCAACTATTTCCTTCTAACTCTACTATTAAGAATGAGTTTGAAAATGACCTCTTCATAAAACTTAATATCTACTATATTATATATTTTCTTTTATAAAGTTAGAATTAAAGCTTATCCCTTTACTAGTTTTTTACTTTATAGACATAGTGTGATATATGTGTGGGGTATTTTAAGATGCTCTTATTTTACACACACATATGTCAGAATGGATAGGTTGGTTAGGTTTTCTTTTCATATTTAAATTAATGTATTTTAGTGTTATTCTATTTATTGTATATATGTTTTGTTCATTTTTCATTATATATTTTTATGAATAGTGTATAATCATTATTTTCTCTTAATCTTTTATTTTTAATCTAAAAATTTAGAAAAAATATATTTCATTTTACACTTTTAATAAATAATTTACTTAATTTACACATGTGAATAAAATATTAAAAATATTTGATTATTTATAAAAATATAACTCTATAACTCTAAAGAGTTACATCAATATATAATTTAATTTGAAATTAAAACTAGCTCTTCAAATTTCAACACTATTTTTTTATATTATAATAATTAATTTTACATTTAACTATAAATATTTATTTTATTTTCATTTTCTAAAATTAAAATTAATGATTAATATTTGTTCATTAAAAAAATTATCTTACTTCTTGCAATAAAAAATAAAAAAAATTAATAGACATACATGCACTAAGTTTTTGGTATTGAAATTTAATAGCTAATCTTATAGTATCTTTACTTTGGAAATTGTTCTTTGACATTCAAAGAGTGTATCATAAGTCACTAAAGATTGATATAGTTATTATTAAATTTATAAAAATTGTAGTATTTAATATATCTTTTATTATTATATGAATTTTAATCTGGATTTTTTCAACTTCAGTTCATCTATTTTTTCCAATCTGGATTTTTTAACTTGAGTTTATCTATTATTTTTCCTATATATATAAATGATTATTTCAATTAAACTAAAAACACCTTCTTTGATAATTACTAGCATAGTCATTTAACTTGTGGTCAGTAAACAACGATATGTTATAAGTTAAATGTAGTGAACAAATTATTTGTTATTTGTTCGCTATACTTAATTATATCCATATATATTATTATCAATTTTCATATTAAAATAATGCTTTTAACAATATATTACAACCAATTTTTTTTACGGGATTTCTTTGCCAGAATTTTAAAAAGCATTTAACTTAGCTAAATTTCTTCTTTTTCCTATATATATGAATGATTGTTTCAGTTAAACAAAGAACACCTTCTTTGATAATTACTAGCATAGTCATTTAACTTATGGTCAATAAAGAGAAATATATTATAAGTTAAATGTAGTGAACAAATTATATGTTATTTGTTCTCTATACTTAATTATATATATATTATTATCAATTTTCATATTAAAATAATGCCTTTAACAATATACTATCAACCAACTCTTTCCATGGGTTTTCTTTGCCAGAACTTTAAAAAGCACGTAACTTCGTTGAATGAAATTAGTGAAAGACTAGTTAACAAGAGCTGAAATCAAAATTCCATTGAAATATCACTTCGTATATTTTTTTTGAAAAAATTAACTGTAGTTAATAACAAAGGTAGAATGGTCTTTGATACCATATTTGATGATAATGTCTATCGATCGATTACACCAGAGAAATTACAAATATGGTTTGTTATCAATCAAGCCATAGAAACTTCTACAAATGAAGTTGAGTTTTAATTAGATATTTACAATCAGCATTACATTTATTTAATGGACCACGGTGTAGCTACAGTATTAAATTGACCAAATTGAAGGTCAGCGGCGGCGGCCCGTCTAGCTGTAACATCTTTCCAATTTGACCCCTATTATTAATATTTTTGCAAATGAATATGTAAATTATGTAAATGGCCAAAGCCCCACCAGAAAACCTTTTAAGTAGGTTATTTATTTTCCTAGGTTATATCATTAGATGGAAGACTAAGGTATGATGCAACTTAACGATGAGGCATGAATCCACTAGGGGAGAGACTAATGATTGGAATACCATAAGAACTATGTTAAAAATGAAGAGTGTCATATTGGCACCTTAAACATAAAGGGGAGAGGTTAAAGTCTAATAAAGCCCTAAGAAAACCAACTCATGATGACTAAGGGTCATCACGGTACCGACTAATCGTATTCCTCTTAAATCTAACGTCACACAAGTATTGGTAAATATGAACATATTTCTAACGTTATTTATTACAATACATTGATTCTTCCATGTAAAAGATGAATACTCGCCCTTCAACCCTTAGAAGGTTAATGACTAAATATATGGGAACAAGTTAGTACTATAATCCTTCCTATTGAAATATCTTGGGGTACAAGAATGTTATCATCATGAGGACAATGTTATACGCATCTAGGCTTTCATTGCCTAGAAAATTTATAACATCTATATATAAGATTACACATATATAGATATAGATATAATGTATGGTATACATTTTTATGATTATTAATATACATTTAAATGAGCCTGTTATTAGAAAACAATATAAATATATCCATTTGTGTTTTCTTCATTTATCTCTGTACGAAGAGTGGTCACCACAGGGTTTAAATATCGCTGCGTTTCTTCATGGTAATGATATGGAGAGTGGTAGCGTAGGGTTTAAAGACCTCTACTTAGTACCCTAATTTATGAAATCTGCACAATCATAACTCAATCGTGATAGGATTGGGCGATCTCTCTCATGGAAGAGAATCGACCCGCAATAAGTTTTAGCTAACTTGTGTTAACATTGTGTTTGGGTAGTAATTTAATTATCCTCTTGGACATAGACCCTTGGAGTTAGTGTTTTTATACCTCAGTATGATCACTTTTGCGTCAGCCACTAAGGACCTCTTAGAAGTTTACCTATATAGCTAGAAAGCTCTATCTCAAATTATATCGATCAACATTTTTCCTCCTGTAAGGGTTTATTTAATAAATTAAAGCTAGTTTATATGTATGAAATATTATAAACAAAGGTAGACTCTTTTTCAAAACCAAGTTTCCAATCGGAGGTGAGTTTCTAGAATAAACAATTTGACACATAAAAGAATTGATTATGGGACAGCCTTATGTGAGTTGTTAGAATAAATAATTAAAAGAATTTAAAATAAATATCTTTTAAAGGTTTATACTTCATTACTTTGTGTAGTGAAAAGAACCGTCTAATTTTCTTATTATTATAAAGACTTGCTTCTTATCTATCTTAGTCTTATGATAGTTTGAACCAAGGGTAACATATATCAAGGTTAAAAGATATTAACATATTCAATTAAGATATGAATATTTATACTTGTGTCTTAACAAGAATAATTATATGTATCATTTGAAAATGATAAGATGGACATTGAGGAATATAAAAATGAATTTTTTTATAAAATATGTATATGCTAATTCAAGTATATTATATATAACTTTTATTTTATTTTGTGAGGATAAGGTTTCCTCCCAGCCTTATATTTTGTTATGGTTATATTTGCCACCTTAAAGTTAATCTAGATTTAATTTAGGATCTCTTATTTATGTAGTTTTATATATGTAGAAGCTCTATGTGTTAGAGGCTTAAAGAAAGAAGAGAGAGTTT
The DNA here is from genome assembly GCA_027924585.1 of Larix kaempferi. Lineage (NCBI taxonomy): Eukaryota > Viridiplantae > Streptophyta > Pinopsida > Pinales > Pinaceae > Larix > Larix kaempferi. Next base: position 61,522,389 of record BSBM01000370.1, on the reverse strand, counting down.
GTTGCAACAATCATGTTGCATGTTGTTGGATGTAATCCATAAATTGTGAAGATAAATAAAATACCTAGTTTGTGGATGTAGCCCAAGGAGTGGGTGAATCACGTTAAAAGTGGTCTCTCTTTAGTGTGTTCATTTTTTCATACATGTGTAATTGCAATAACTTTGGTAATCATATATAAATGTATGGGTGTGTCAAAAGACTCTTTGGATGTAATCCATAAATTGTGAAGATTAATAAAATACCTAGTTTTGTGGATGTAGCTCAAGGAGTGGATGAACGAGGTTAAAAGTGGTCTCTCTCTAGTGTTCATTTTTTCATACATGTATAATTGCAATAACTTTGGTGATCATATATAAATATATGGGTGTGTCAAAAGACTCTTTGGTAAAAGATATTTCATCCTTAATTATGTCATTCATATTATGTTTATATAGATGTTCTTACGGTTTTGGCAGACGCAATTAAGTTCACTACTATTGGTAAGAAACCCATGGATATGTTCAGATGAAAATGGTAAAAAATTATTATGAATACATGTATTTAGAAAACTTGTTTGTCTTATGTATTCATTAATTTTGTTAAAACAATTTACTAGCATACCATTGTAATACGCATAAAATGTCTAGAGTAATTATCAAGGGTTGCATAGTTATCATCTTAGAATGATCGATATAAAAAAGATTTGTTATAAGTACTGGAAGTTGTTATAAATAAATTTTGCATAAGTAAGAACGATGATGAAATTAAGTAGTTATACATGTTGATTATTCGTGTTATTAATTGTAACACAAGATCAAATGGAAGATGGTTCTCATCATGCGTAAAGTGATCTTTATATTAAGTTTTCAAAATATTAACAAATTTACACTAGCGATGCGATGCCACCTCTTCGACCACGGGTATGTTACACTAGCGATGCTTAGCCACCTCTTCGACCACGCGTTTCACCAAAGCTGCTTCATATCTGCAATACACAGAGCATGAAATATTAAGAATTCAAACAGAAAGCAGAAATATATAGAGATAAATAAGTGAGTTACCCACCCATTGTAGTCTTCCTGAAGTGACAAACCAGAGAGACGACAGAGATTGAAGAGATCAGCCTTCCATTGAACAATTTCTTGCGCACTGTATCTTCCACTGCGCTCACGCTCTTCGAATGCTTCAGCAAACGGGCCACCACATTGATCCGGGCGCCGAACTTGCGCAGGAGTGACGTTGTAAAACAAAGGGATGGCCATAGCCGATCCGTTTTGTACTTGGCGTGCAATAAGCGAGGATTCTGTCAGGCACCACACAGATTTTGCATAGTTAGGGGAGAATATGGGAATAAGGATGCCACTTTCCTCAATTGCGTGGCGTAAGCTTTCAGATATGTCGTATCCCCTGTTCAGATTGTGGGTGTCGAGGAATGCACGGAAGCCAGCGCTTGTGAGGGCGTGATATAGATGATCGACAAATCCTCTTCTCAAATCGCGGCCTCTAAAGCTGAGAAACACGTCGTAGTTGTATCTCACGTATCTCCTGCTCTTCCAATTCAAGAACGAGATATGTAAACGAGAAGGAAACCACCCCATAACGCACATTGAATGCTTCCTCAAATAATGATGGTATCAACACGGATGGAGAATGGGGATTTATAGGTCTGGCCCAGAATAGAAACACACCGTTGGTGCAATATTGTCGGTGATGCAATTATAAAAATAAAAAGAGTGTGGCCTTTCCAAGTAACTTTACGGATTTGGTACTTTCTTGACCGGTTTGTCCACAAGTCTTTTTTTTTATTTACACCGTGTATATAGTTCCACAGAAAAACGTGCACCCTATAAGCAAGCACCGAATCTGTATACCAGCAGTGGATTGTGCCAGCACCATTACCAGGTTTTTTCTGGGAACTTTATACACCTGATAAAGAAATATTTCTAGACAAACCGGTCAAGCAAGCATAAAGTCCATAAAGTTAATTGGACTTTCAAGATGGCACTGTATTTATCTTTTGGGGAGTTTTCATCTATTTGTTAACTAGTGTTGCTTAAGAGAGAATCTAACTCCAAAATTAGATGAATCCTTTCATACAACCTATTGTTTTCATGACATCACCAGTCAATCGTTTGGGGAGTTTTCATCTATTTGTTAACCATTGTTGCCTAACAGAAAAAAAAGCTAACTTCAAAATTAGATGACTCCTTTGATACAACCTATTGTTTTCATGACATGATTGGATCACCTTTTTGTTTTTTGGGATGGACTTATAAAAAGCCCTATTATCCGTGTGTAAAGTTCAAATAATACCATGCATAAAGTTCAAAACTAGCCACAAGTCATTATACGTTGTATAAAGTTTGAAAAAACAAACCGTTGGTGCAAACACCGAATCCTTAGATGGTATATAAAGTTCCCACAAAAAAACAAATAAGTTAAGCAACCACCAAACCCTTATATAAAATTCCATTTCCACAAATCTTTCAAACCTATATCCAGTGTATAAAGTTCCACATGATAAAAATCCTTCAAATCCTCATACCATATATAAGTTACAGTAATAACAAACCGGTAATAGAAGCACTAATTTTTTATGAAGTATTAAGCTCCACAAAAACAAAGTATAAAGCTCCACAAAACACAAATCTTTCAAGTCCTCGTTCGATGTATAAAGTTCCAGAAAAAAACTAACCGGTAATGGAAGCACTAAATATTTATGAAGTTTCATTTCCACAAATCCTTATAAAGTTGTGAACCGGTTGGAGGTCCATAAAAGCAAAGTATATAGTTCCACAACACACAAATCCACAAAGCATCTTGTTGTGCCTAAAAAATGATTTGAATTATCTTTCCAGTCGTTGTATCATATACTACCCTCAGTGAGTATTATTAATCTCATTGGTCCATGATAATACACTCATACGATTTGACGCTTCCTCATTGGTTAAGTAGATACCCTAAAATTTCCCTCTTGCTTCCGGACATTGATATAAATCCAGAGGAAGGTGTTCATTTATCTTTTTTATTTGGTTTTGAACTTGTCATTTATAGGGACAATCGACTTTAAATTTTAGGAGAGGGATCGACCAATACTTTAGAACCCTTAAAAAGGTTCTCAATTCACCAAGTTAATGGAAAACTTGGGTGATTTTCACACAACAAAGAAAAGTTTGGTTTACACTTGTCTTATGCATTTGCGCCAATACATTTCATTTGTCCTAGTCTCACCTTACAATTATTGGATATGGGGCAGGGCTAAAACGGCTTTGGCACAATACAAATACACACATGGGAAAGTTTACAAACTCCCTATACAAACACAAAACACACACACACACACACACATTGAGCATGCAGCAGAACTAAACCAATTCAACTAACCTAAATAAAATCACAAGTTGCATTTATATACATAGGGTGACAAATTTCATGGTAACATAAATTTTCATCGGGTCTGAATCAGTACCATCACAACAACAAACACACAGACAAACCATTATTTTATTATCCATCGAGCTCCACAAATAACTTTTTCAAAAACTCCAAAATCATGCCATATGTCACTTTATGACTTGTTGTCAGTCTTAGCCTTTTAGTCAATCCAAAATATTAAACTATTGTGCACATCGATTGCACAACTCCAATGTGTTGATGTGTGTCCCATCGAGACTCTCCATCATCCTTCAACTCTTTTGCTCAAATGGGAAACGCTGATATATATCCTTGATGATAACTCAGGTATCTTTTCCAGTACTCACCTAAATGGAATCTCCATGCATCTCTGATGCATTATTGTTCATACCTTGTTGTTGTCGAACTATCGACCCTTTCCAATTGTCTTCTCCTCCACAGTTCCAATCCGCACCTCTAATAACCTTTTTCTAATGTCCCTATAGTGCATTGCCTTTTTCTCATCGGTCTTCTTTAACCATGCACTCTTTTGCACCCCCAATACATATTGTCGATAAACTCCCATCAATGCTTCTATAGCATTCCCAACTTGGATAACTCCAATTCTATAGTTCGATGACCAATACACCTCTACCACTAGCCATTCCATTGGGAATTCCCTATTGGCGTTCCCCCATTGGATAACCTCCGACACCTCTCTGCTTCCACCATGTGTCAAATCCAAATTCACTATTAAGGATTCTCCTCAGGATTCCTTCATGGAAATTTTGTTGATTACATTGATGCTCTACACTGACACCCACTAGGCTACTACCACACAAGGAAAATTTTGGTGGAAAATGTAATACCCCCATTTTGACCCTTAGGACATATTGGCTTTCAATGTAAATATTGTATACATGCGATGTATGTTTTCCTAGCGTGGAGCTCAAAGCCAAGGCCCTACTAGTGGATGATCGGTTTTATGTAAAAGGAAAGTATTTGATATTTGGTTATCCATGTGCTATTAAGCCATGGGACATTGTAAATTATGTAAATATTAATATTGCAATAAAAATACCCAAAAAACTGGCTATGGACGAAACTAATAAGCGGGGACCATGTGTATCCACTAGGGAGAGGTGAGGGGGTTTTGGGATTGAACCATAAGCTGCCAAATGCCATTTTAAGAACCGATTTGACCTTCCTTGTTGAAATTTAATTCTATTGTAAGGAATTGGTTGAAGAAAATTGTTCATGAGGTCAATGGAGTGTGGGAAACCCTAAAATTTTTGATGGCAGGGTATGGGAATCTGTTTTCCTTTATCGCCATTCCATTATTGACCAGAAATGGAGTTTTCAGGCATGGCTGAACCCGATAATGAGTAGAAAAAGCAGAATCGTGATTTTGAGAAATAGCATGATTTGGAGTGTCGAATTTGCCCAGAAATTCGTGTGGGAAGTTAAATCCAACAGGGGATCCATCGGCCTGAAACTTGGGGAGAATTTACAGAGTGTAAGATGCTCAAAAACCCATAAGAAAACCCTAAGTTGATAGCCGAGAACCCAATTGCGGGACAAAGTCATTTTGGCCCTAGAAATTGAGAAAATCCAAGCGGGAATGACAGAGAGGAAATAGAACAGAAGGTGGGATTGCTTGATAAACCCAGTGAATGATATAGCCTCAAGGAATCAATAGCTTGGACCTTTCTATGCCCACCTTGAAGAGTACTGGAGGGAAGGGGCACCTGAGGGACTATGTAGTAGTGAAGGGGACCTTCCTTGTGTTGGGTGTGCTAGGTATTGTGGGTGACAAGGCTGTTTGAGTTAGAATTGAGAGGCCTGTAGCTCTGGGGTTGAGCTCGCTAGCTTAGAATCCTCCTCCATTATCTTTTACATGCTTGATAAACCCAACTATGTGTTGTATTAGCATGTTTGTTTGTGTGAATCCATGGTTGTGAGTGAGCATGTTTAATTCCTCCTTAGTGGATACATATGTCAGCTAGGGGGTGGTCTCCCTGCTGAAAGAATATAGGCTGGACAGAGACCTATGGTTGAGTGGAACATTGCTCTCACATAGCCATTTGCTTGGAAAGTTTCATCTTAAAATATAAGTGCTCTTTGTGGTCCTAAATGATGCTACTTCGTATGTTGTGTTTATCTGTTATTTCAAGTAAATCTGAATGAAATGATCATATGGATTTAATCAATAGGAAGCCTATGTATAATCCGTAACATGAGGCTAGTTCATTCTTTTTTATTGTTTCATCATTTTGCTTGTGTTAAATATGTTGTTAGTCTTGCATGTTGTAGATGCATTAATCATATTTAATTCCACTGTGTGTTTACTATGAATTGTACACCTCCTTAGAAGGTTTGTACTTCACCATATGGGATTAGGGGTTGAATTAGACACCCCCTATTGTGTTCATGCCCCCTCTGTGGGTCAGATGAAGGGAGGGGCCATGACAGGGTGATACCAGGGCTCTTGACGGGGGGTAAAGAGGCATTGATGGAGTTTGGGGCATCATTTTTGTTGGAAGAGTGGCAACATTAGAGTTCCTATGTGTGGAACAGGATCACATTGTTACCCTGAAACTCAACCTTTGGTGGGACTTACCTTTTTAATCCCTTTTGAATCTATGCCTTTTACCTCCTAGGTAGGAATAGCCTTGGGAATTCAGACTTTGGAACCTAAGAATCAGACCTATTATTGGGTTGGAATTGTCTTTTGAACAACCTATTCACACCTATGACTGAACACCTTCATACCCTATGCCCTCTCCATCAAAAAGAAGGAAGAAGACGTCAGTTCTGTTGAGATATTGTAACTTCTAAGAATATTATATTTGTACTTTATTATTTTGGAGATGTTTCATTCCTCCATGAAGATCTTATTGTATATCCAGAGATGTTTATTCCTTCGTCGGATTGTGGTAACTTGGGTTATTAGACTTCCCTGGTGGGGGGTCAGCCCTGTATGTGTTATGTGGGTCAAAGGGTTATTAGACCACCCTAGAGGGGTCGGCCCAGTCAGCTGTAATGGGGTGTTTAGCCCAGTAATTAAGGTGGGGCCAACCTAGCTTGTGTAAAAGTCAGTCGGGGAACAAGTATAAGTAGAGGAGGATGTTCCTCACTTATCTCACTCATTCATTCACTTGTGAGTGGTGCACTTGTGTGAGAGAGAGGTCTGCTATGGAGGAGAAGGATCTCATGTCTAGGGTTTGCATCTTTGTATTTGTTGGTCATCTATATTGAGGAATATTTGGTGGGTTTTCTACCCCATGAGGGTTTCCCAGGATAAATCTGTGTCTCTTGTGTTAATCTTGTGCTTGTTGTTTCTTCAGTGATCCTGTATATGCTATTGTTGTGAAATGAAATGCAATGATGATATTTTTTGTCTTAGCATATTGAATCTTAACATGGTATCATAGCTAACCTGAAGGAAGGAAATGTATGGCACTTACGACACTTGCTGCACTTGCGACAATTTGAAGGTTAGGGTTTTATATAGAAAAAACCAGTCATCGTGGAACTTTCGCTATAAATCCATTTTGGAGAAGGTTCAAGATCTGAAACCTTTACAGGTCGTAGACAACATTCCCATGTACCTTGTGTCCAAAGGAAACCCTCATATTTGTTGTACTTTGTGATTTATGATCAGTACAAGTTAGGGTTTCTACCTCTTCCAGATCTCCATCATAATCAGGTGACCTAGGAAAAAAGGTCATAACTTGGGCTAGGAAGCTCCAAATGAAATTTCGTCAAAATGTGACAGGTAGTACGTAGACTGTACTAGCTCAAGAAACTTTTTCAGATTCCGAAGTTGAACCAGTGACATGTGGAATGCCGTACAAGTTTGCTCTTCTGTTTTATCCCATAAACAGGTCACATTGCGACACTTGGCATAAATATCTCTCAGAGAATCGAACTGAGGTCAGACTTTTCTGGATGGAAAGATGATAGGTCAGGATACCACAAAAAACGTTTTTAGACCCTGTGGATCAAAAATTTCGGAGTTACAAGAGAAACAATCAGGTACATATTTCTGTCAAAAAAACAATATTTTTGAGCACATTCATTCATGGCTTCCGGAATTTAGGGTTTCAGAGAAAGTTAGAATTTTTGGAATCGGAGTCCACGGATGAATGCTACTCAGGAAAATTGAAATTTAGAGACCAAGATCGAATTTTTTGGTTGGGTAGAAGAATGGGCTTGATCAAACCCCAGTTTGGGATTTTGATCAGAAAGATGGAAAATTAGGGCTTCAACAAAAGTTGGAATTTTTAAAGTCTGTGACCATGGCTGGAAGCTCCTCAGAAAAATAAGAGTTTAGAGCCTTGGATCAAACCTTTGGATTAGGCAGAAGGGTGGGCTTCATCAAACCCTAGTTTGGGATCCTATCCAGAAGATCCAAAAGTTTCGAAGGCAATTTTTGAGGGGTCAAATTTTGGAGATTTCAAAATTGAAGTATGCTAGTTTGATCAGCTCTGCAAGACACATCCTTCCATACATTCGGAAGTGTGAAAGTCAAAGTTTGAATTTTTAGGGTTTCTCTGAAAAACCCTAATCGAGCTCCAGATCCAGTTTTAGGGGAAGATGAGGCTAAGGCCTTACATAAGAAGACTACAAGAAGTCTCGACAGGTATGACTTAAGGAGATACAAGTATGTCTTGAAATTCGATTCTTGATTAAGTTCATAATATGTTTGTCTTCATATTATTTAGTAGTACAATCTTGATTAATGTTAGAATTGTCTTATCACCCTAGTAAAAGTATGTGAATGATAGAAGACATTCATTGACTAGGACTATATGATTGCAATAATGCATTGTGGTGTTGTATGAGGTTGATGTTGTCTGCTACCAAGATACAACTACATCACGAAAGACAAATCAAGTTCCATGACCATGATGACATGAAGACAAAGACTCATCCATATTGTTTGACCATGTAGAATCTCTACTTACAAGGTATGTATGACTTTGTTATACTATGCTTAAATTATGAGATATGCAGGTTCTAACACAAGGTCTCTAAGGTCTCTAAATCATTGAAGAGAACAAAGAAGATATTGTTTAGACATAACTAAGCATGTATACTAATCCAGGTATGTTCTCCTATGTCAAGCTAGAATCCTACTTTGTGCTAGGATCTTAGTATACCCATGTATTGAATGATCATGACCATACATATTCAAGATTATTTAGAATTATAATGTTTTGATAATATTGAGATTATACTAATGAATGTATGTTTGTGTATGAGATCATGAGGATGACACTAGTGCACACTTGAGCATGCACAGTGGTACAGATTGAATAGAAGTTCAAAAGACATATAGAAGATCAAGCGGGAGGCAACCACACAAACATAAAAGATAAGTATTTGAGTTGTTGTTTGAAACAATAAATGATATTGCTTGTAATAGATTGCATGCATATTTAGAATATATCATGCTGAGTGTAAACATTCATACAGCATTGAACAGTATACTACTAATATGCATATGATTGGTAAGTTGGACAAACATTCCATTGTTGCTTGTCTAGAATGAAACCTCTTTGCTGACATGCTGAGAGCTGTGCACACTCTCAATAGTATGTTCTAGTAGAGATGGAAGGCATCTAGATAGCTACTATATGCATATAGGATATGGAAAAGTGTTGTGCCATAGTATTGGTCAAGATAGTAGCATAACTATGTAAATCATATCTGTATGCATAATAGGTTATCATGTCAACATGATTTGATGATTATGAAGTATTACTAATCATGTACTTAATTTTGATTTGTAGGAAAGATCATGAAGAATGATCACACCGAACAAGTGATGGATATTCAACAAAAAGATTTACAAATCAAACATAATATAGAAGGCTTGTGGCTAGAAGATTCTCTTAGAAAGAGGAAGAGAATCATGATGAGATGTTTGCTCCAAGTGGCTAGATAAGACGATTATCTTAATGATGTAATTGAAGAAGAAGTGTGAATCAAGGATTCAATTGAAGAAATCTCTATTCGGGTACCAGGATCGATAGTCAATTGATGAGCTTAATGATCACCATGAGTGATGTGGATCTCAATCTTTGCTACAAGGTTGAATATGGTTTCTATATACAAATGACATGGATGCAAGAAGGAACTCACCATGAAGTTCGAATGATCTCGAGGCTCATATCAGTAGTCCCATTTGACAAGAGATGGCATAGATAGATATGCAGAAGATCACTCAATGTAGAGTGTGAATGATGTTCAGTCACAAAGGGAGAATTGATAGTTTCTTGATAAGCTTGGGCTTTACCAAAATTAAAGATGATCCATTACGAATAATGAACCTGTCATACTATTACTGTATGTGGATGATCTATTTTTTACAAACAGATCATGAAAATAAAGAAGAAGATGGATGCAGAAATGAAAATGAAAGATCTCAGATTGATGCATTGCTTCCTAGGTCTGGAAGTATGGCAAGGCTTAGAAGGAATCTTTCTCATCCTAGGAAAGTATGTTGTGGAAATCTTGAGAAGAATTGATATGTTGGAATATGAAGCCATGGCCACTCTCATGGGTTCCGACTTGAAGTTGTTAGCTGATAACTCCTCAGAGTTAGTTGATGTGACTATGTACAGACATATTATTGGGTCGTTGATGTATTTGACAAATACCAGGCCAGATATATGCCTTGTTGTGAACACCTTGAGTCAGTATCTAGTGGAAACTAGATGTGTTCACCTGATAGTTGCAAAGCATGTGATGAGGTACCTAAAGGATATGATAGACTTTGATCTATGTTATCTTGGAGATCACGACTTCAGATGGCTACACAGATGTTGATTGGGCAGAAAGTGTATCAGACAGGAAGAGCACATCGAGAGGATGTTATTGTCTGGGATCAGCCATGATCTCATGGTTTAGCAGGAAGCAGTCTAACGTGGCTCTCAGCACAAGTGGAATATATGGTTGCTTGCTCTGCTAGTTGTGAAGTGGTATGGCTTCAAGATTGTTTGACTTAGAGATAGACCCAACTATGATCCTATGTGACAAATAGAGTTGTATCAAGATGGCAGAGAATCCAGTGTTCCATGATAAGTCAAAGCACATAGAGATCTGACATTTCTATATACAAGATATGGTGTAGAAAGGAACTATAAAGTTTGAATTTGCAACAAGTTGCCAATGTACTAACCAAACCTCTACCTCAAGTGAACAAGTTACCGATGTACTAACCAAACCTCTACCTTAAGTGAAAAAGTTACCGATGTACTAACCAAACCTCTACCTCAAGTAAAGTTTGAGTATTTCTGAGAGAAGCTTGGTAGGACCCTCCTCGAAAGGGGGAGTAATGTAGACATTGATGATGACATTGCCCGCATTGACAGTGAAGTCAATGATGAGGATACCTGTATCGATGATATGCTTACATGTATTGATGAGGGTACCTATATTGGTAATGTCGACAGAGAGGTTGGTGGATGGTCCTTAGACAGGGTCTAAGTTGACAAGGGGATTGCATCATCCTTAAACACATGTTCTAAAAGGATCCGTAGACATATGTCTCCTAGAAAGAAGAGGGATTGCATCATCCTTGAACACATGTTCTAAAAATATCCGTAGACAATTGTCTTCGAGAATGAAGTCCTTAGTGGACAAGCGGGGATTTGATCGTCCTCGAAACTTGGTCCCTTGAATTGAGCCGTAGACATGATGTCTCCGAGAATGAAGTCCCTAGTGGACAGGATGGGATTGGATCATCCCTGGATTTTTGGTCCCTTTAATTGAGCCGTAGACATGATGTCTCTGAGAATGAAGTCCCTAGTGGACAGGATGGGATTGGATCGTCCCTGGATTTTTGGTCCCTTGAATTGAGTCGTAGACATGATGTCTCCAAGAATGAAGTCCCTAGTGGACAGGATGGGATTGGATTGTCCCTAGATTTTTGGTCCCTTGAATTGAGTCGTAGACATGATGTCTCCGAGAATGAAGTCCCTAGTGGATAGGATGGGATTGGATCATCCCTGGATTTTTGGTCCCTTGAATTGAGCCATAGACATGATGTCTCCGTGAAGTCCCTAGTGGATAGGATGGTATTGGATCGTCCCTGGATTTTTGGTCCCTTGAATTGAGCCGTAGACAAAGGTCTCCGAGAATTGAATGATAGGACTGGATCGTCCCTGGACCTCGGTTCAAAAGGTACGTGATTAGGATTGATCATCCTGGAACTTGATATGGATTGTATCATCCATGGACCTATGTCCTAAAGAGAGCGGGATTGATCATCCTATAATATGATCATGTGATGACGATGATGATGACGATGTTGATGATCGTGTGTTGACGATGCTGATGATCATGTGATGATGATGCTGATGATCATGTGATGACGATGATGATGACGATGTTGATGATCGTGTGATGACGATGATGATGACGATGCTGATGATCGTGTGATGACGATGATGATGATGCTGATGATCGCGTAACGATGATGCTGATGATCATGTGATGATGATGTTGTTGATCGTGAGGATTTAGATATTCCAGTAACTATTTGAGTTACTAATGATGATGTATTGAAGAAAGCTTTCGATGATTTATAGATGTATCATGTATGATGTAGTCAATGACTCCTACAGATGTTGTTATAATATCCTACTTGTTAAGGGGGAGTGTTGAGATATTGTAACTTCTAAGAATATTATATTTGTACTTTATTATTCCGAAGATGTTTCATTCCTCCATGAAGATCTTATTGTATATCCGGAGATGTTTATTCCTCCGTCAGATTGTGGTAACTTGGGTTATTAGACTTCCCTAGTGGGGGTTGGCCCTGTATGTGTTATGTGGGTCAAAGGGTTATTAGACCACCCTAGAGGGGTCGGCCCAATCAGTTGTAATGGGTTGTTTAGCCCAATAATTAAGTTGGGGCCGACCTAGCTTGTGTAAAAGCCAGTTGGGAAACAAGTATAAGTAGAGGAGGATGTTCCTCACTTATCTCACTCATTCATTCACTTGTGAGTGGTGCACTTGTGTGAGAGAGAGGTCTGCTATGGATGAGAAGGAGCTCATGTCTAGGGTTTTCATATTTGTATTTGTTGGTCATCTATATTGAGGAAGCTTTGCTGGGTTTTCTACCCCATGAGGGTTTCCCAGGATAAATCTGTATCTCTTGTGTTAATGTTGTGCTTGTTGTTTCTTCAGTGATCCTGTATATGCTATTGCTGTGAAATGAAATGCAATGCTGATATTTTCTGTCTTAGCATATTGAATCTTAACAAGTTCAAAGTAGTTGGAAGTCAGTACCTGTAAGTTAGCTATAAATATGCGCATTACTCCTAGACCAGGAAATAATTAAGTTAGCTTTCTTTTACCTTTCAGTCCATATGATAACCCCTTTATGTATGCCTTTCTTTCTGTCATACGCAATGCCATTTGTAGTCTTTTAGCATTCCTCCAGCCCCAACAGAAAAACTGAACGCGAGCCACTTGATACTTTACTAGGACATTCAGGAAAAACTGGATTTAAACATGAAAAATATATTTCCCCTCATCGGATGGACACCTAACTTTGACTTTAACACCAGCCAAGAATAATACAGAATACGCCTCTGAGAGATTTCCAATGATATGGATTTTTCCAAAAATGGACTTAGGATGAGAAAGTTACCAGCTTAAGAAGTTGAGAGTAACATGGGTATGGTTGAATTTTGAATTTTCGAATATCCAGTGCAGATTGTGGATCGGGGAAGTCGGAGGTGTGATTCGATGATGTGAATTTGGCATTCTGACATTCCGACTCCCACACTGCGAAATACAGAAGTTGGAGGTGTATTTTCTTTGATGCCGTGTATTTTGCGTTCTGACCTTCCGACTCCTGCACTGCAGAATGCGAAAGTCGGAGGCGTATTTTCTTTGACGTCGTGTATTTGGCATTTCGAATTTCAAATCCCTTAATGCGGAATGCGGATGTGGGTGGCATATTTTCTTCGGTGTCATGTATTTGGCGTTTTTACCTTCCAACACTCGCCCTGTGGAATGCGTAAGTCAGAGGTGTATTTTCTTCGACACTACGTATTTGGCGTTCCAACCTTTCGACTCCCACACTGCGGAATGTGGAAGTAGGAGGCATATTTTCTTTGACGATTGTGAATTTGGAATTCCAACTTCTGACTTCCGACTTGTAGGGTGTGGATTATTGCTTGCGTATTGCGTATTGTGGACTAAACTTGTAGAAGCTGTGTAAAAGTGCAGAGTTGTGGATAGTTTAAAAAACAATTAGTAGGTTGATCCTAAGGAGCTCCCCCATCACCTCTAAAGGACACCGAGGTGACAGGGGATGTTACAGATGGCATCAGAGCCCAAGGTTACAACACTCAGGCTGCTTGGGCCAAAGTAGAAGGCATAACAGCTCTGTGAATTATTCCATGAGTTTTCTTTTGTTAAATATGGATTTTTTTATGTTTTATATGTATTCCTAAGATGTCTAATAAATGTCTCTATAATTCACAGTGTTTGTAGCTAATAGCATTTGACTAGTTGTAGCAGAAATCAATAGGCAGGGGAAAGGAATATCCAAAGGAAAATGGTGACCATGAATGATGCTCAGGATCCTTATGAGTATGATGAATATGTGCTAGGAGAAAATGTGCAAGAAGAACATGTGAGACTGAATCCAATGGGAGAAGGGAGCAAATAACTCCTTAGAATTTGGTTTAAACCACGATAAGCTTTGATGAAAGGTCGATGAAGGCTGAGGAGGAGAAGAACCAACTCAATGCTGCTATTTTGCAGAGCCTCACTTATATGCAGCAGAGGGTAAACCTTGGGTCCAACCCAATCAATGTAGGTAAAGAAGAAAGAGGTGCAAAGAGTTTCTCTAGAGGTTGTTCTAGGAAGAGGACTCCAATCCCAAGAAAGAGTTCTGTGAGAAAAAAGAGCAGCACGCCCTCCTCAAGAGCTTCTTCCAGCAGTTCATGTGACTCAAGAGGCCCTTGAAGAAGTCCAAGGCATACTTCTAGAAGAATTGAAGGAAGAGAGAAAACCAAAGGAATTCCATAGGGAGAATTTAGGAAGACAAGCCCTCCCACATTTGATGGAGAAGGTAAGACTATCCAAGAGGTAGAGGCATGGCTTCTTGGGATGAAGAACTATTTCAGGATTCATGATTACTCATGAAATGAAAAGGCCAGAATTGTCATTTACAATCTAAATGGAAGAGCTTCAATTTGGTTGGAGCACCTCATGCAAGTAAAAGGGATTAGTGAAAAGAGGATCAACTGGGATTGATTTAAAAAGTATTTTAAGGAAAACTACCTATCAACTAGGTATTATGACAAGAAGAGGAAAGAATTCAATGAACTTAGGTTGGGAAAGAAATCCATGGAAGAACATGTCAAAACGTTTTTGGAGTTGTTGAGGTATGTGGACTATATCAAAGATGGGAGAGTAAAGATCCAATGTTTCCTTGGAATTCTACCTCAAAATTTCATAGATAGGATCGAGTTTGTTAACCCACTTAGTCTTGATGAAGCCATTAGGATGGCACTGCATTGCAACGAGTAGAGCAAAGGAAAATTAGAGTTTCACCTAGCATGGAAAGGAAATGCAAATGGGAGGTTTGATAAGAGGAAAAGTGGATTTAGCAACCATTCAAAAATCAGCCAATAAATTTTCCACAAGGCCAGCAAGCATGAAGTGGGAACAAGCCATCAGTAGAGTAGAAAAAGCACCAAAAGGGTCACTCGAGTGTTGGGGATGTGGAGGAAACCACGTGCTTAAATATTGTCCACATTGGAGGAAGAATCCTCAGAGCTTGCACAACTTAAGAGGAGAATCTACGGTGGAGAATATGGCAAGTGAAACTCCTCGAATCTATGTAGTGTTGGACAATCATCAGGATGACCATCAGTCAATAGTGGTGGAAGTTGAAGGTAAGATTGCTAAGAAATCCATTTATGTTTTGATTGACCTTGTGATGCACCTGCAACAATTAATTAACAAGAATATGCGAAATAGCAGAAATGACAGAACTCAGAATCACTTTTATATTGATCACATGCCACTTCGAGGGGGCAACCTCCTTTGAGCAAGCTCAATACAATTAACTTCACGGTGCCTTCGTAGGTCTCAACACACACTTATATACTAATTCTAGGCGCCAATACTATGGGTCAAAACCATGGGCCGTTACAAACTATGGATCAACAATACTACGGGTGACTTACAAAGCATATGCGCCAACAACAATAACATAAACTATTGATCAACAAATACTACGGGACGACTTACAAAGCATATGCGTCCAACAACAACATACTAACAAACTAAAGACATGGGTTCCTAACATACCCTCCCCCTTAAAAAAAGCTTTGTCCTCAAAGCTTTAGATGTGGAAATTGTTGTTGAATCTGAAGGAGTGGTTCCCATGTAGCATCCTCTGGTTGCATGCCGTGCCACTGAATTAAGACCTCTATGATAGAGTGAGAATGAAGCTAACGCGTGCGCCGATTGAGGATGGCCTCTGGCTCCAAAAGGATGGATCCTTCATTATCCATTTCGGGTAAAATCGTTTGTCCACTGATGTTGGTGCCAAGAACTTTCTTCAGACAAGAGACATGAAAGACTGGATGAATGCGGGAAGAAGGAGGAAGTTCCAATTTATAAGCAACGGACCCAATCTTCTGAAGAATCCGATATGGCCCATAGAACTTTGGAGTGAGCTTATGACGCCCTTTGAGTTTCAAAGATGATTGTTTGTACGGCTGGAGACGAAGAAAAACCATATCGCCGACTTGAAAAGTGCGCTCAGAACGGTGCTGATCAGCTTGTTGCTTCATGCGATTTCTTGCCACATGAAGATTGTCCCGCAAAATGCGAAGAATCTGATCGTGGTTTCGAAGGATCATGTCAACTTCCTGAACTGGTGAAATGGTGGGGGTGTATGAAAGAAGAGCTGGAGGTGCCTGACCATGGACTGATTCATATGGGGTCATTTTAGAGGCAGTGTGGTAAGAGGTATTGTACCACCATTCAGCGAGAGGGATCCATTTTTCCCACTGATGTTGTTGTTCCGAGGTGAAGCAACGAAGATAAGTTTCCAAGCATTTATTGACAATTTCAGTCTGACCATCTTTCTATGGGTGATACCCTGAACTCATCTTCAGTTTGGTGCCAGTGTGGCGAAATAGTCCTGTCCAAAAATGACTGGTGAAAGTCGCATCACGATCCGAGACAATGGAAGAAGGGATGCCATGAAGATGAAAGATCTGGTCCAGAAAAATTTGAGCGATGGAGGAGGCTGTATAGGGATGGATGAGAGCACAAAAATGACTATATTTGGAGAGGCGATCAACCACAGCGAGAATCATTGTCTTCCCACCATATTTAGGGAGCCCTTCAATGAAATCCATAGAAATATCTATCCAAATCCGTGTAGGTATGCGAAAGGGTTCAAGTAATCCTGGAAGGAGTGTTGTTTCACCCTTATTGCACTGGCAGGTATCACATTCGGCCACCATCTGTTGAATTGTCCTTTTCATGCCTTGCCAAAAGAATTTACGCCGTGCTCATTCATACGTTTTGAGGAACCCAGAGTGCCCTGCTGATGGAGAAGCATGGAGTTCATAGAAGACATCCTGTTGAAGATCTGTGCTCTGGGGAAGCACCAGATGACCCTTGTATCGCAGAGAAGCACCATCCCAAGAGTAATGTGGTACAGCAGAAGGGTTGTTGGCAAGCGTTGGATGATTTGAGATAAGGAGGATTCATTGACATAACCCTATTGAACAGATTGCAACCAATTTGGAAAAGGCATAGAAATAGCTGAAAGAGAACCTTGGGCCTCAAATGTGCGAGAAAGAGCATCTAGCACAATATTGTCTTTACCCTTCTTGTAAGTGATCTCATAGTCATAACCCATGAGTTTTCTAACCCATTTCTGTTGTGTCGAGGAGGAGACACGCTGGTCCAAGAAATATTTCAGACTCTGGTGATCAGTCTTGATGCAGAAATGATTCCCTAATAGGTATGGGCACCACTTCTGTACTGCATGCAAAATAGCCATCATTTCCTTCTCATAGGTAGAGGCAGCTAGATTCTTACCTGAAAGGGCTTTGCTGGTGAACGCAATGGGGTGTTCATCTTGAAGGAGAACAACACCAAGTCCATTGCCGCAAGCATCACTCTCAATAGTGAAGGGCTTGGAAAAATCGGGCATAGCTAGCACAGGTGTAGTACACATAGCTTGTTTTAGTTTTTCAAATGCACACTGAGCAGCAGGTGTCCATGTGAAGGCATCCTTTTTCAATAGAGCAGTTAATGGAGCTGCAATCTTCCCATAATCCTTGACAAACTTGCGATAGTAGCCAGTCAACCCCAAAAAACCACGAAGGCTCTTGAGTGTCTGAGGATGCGGCCAATTGTTCATGGCATCGATTTTGGCAGGATCCACGCGAACCCCTTGTGCTGAGATAATGTGCCCGAGATACTCAACTTCCTTCTGTCCAAAAACACATGTAGACTGCTTGGCATGGAGATGATGGTCAGAGAAAAGTTGCACGACAAGATCCAAATGCTGGAGATGTTCATCCCATGTTTTACTGTAGATGAGGATATCATCAAAGAATACCAGAATGAATTTTCGCAAGTAGGGTCGAAATATTTTATTCATTAAGGCTTGGAATGTGGAAGGAGCATTAGTGAGGCAAAAGGGCATGACCAAAAACTCATAATGGCCATCATGTGCGCGGAAAGCTGTTTTAGGGATATCATCCTCATGAACCCGAATTTGATGATACCTAGAATGAAGATCCAACTTGGAGAAAAAGTGAGCCCCATGAAGCTCATCAACAACAGGAATTGGAAACTTATCCTTGATAGTGAGGTGATTAAGTGCTCGGATGTCAATGCAGAGGTGCCATGACCCATCTTTTTTGCGGACAAGAATAACTGGAGAAGAAAAGGAACTAGTGCTTGGGCGAATAATACCTTGCTTCAATAAGTCCCGAATGAGCATTTCAATCTCCGTTTTTTGGTGAAATGGGTAGTGATAGGGCCTGATGTTGGGAGGAACGCTGCCAGGAAGGAGCTGAATACGATGGTCTTCTGGCCTGGAAGGTGGTAGTCCCACTGGTTCAGCAAAGACACCTATATATCGATCCAGAATTTATTGTAGATCCAAAGGAGTAGTGGAGACCGCTGATGGTTGCATCTGGATGGAATGGATCTGAGCGATGACACCATGTGAATTCTTCTTGAGGATTTTTTCCATGCGATGTGAACTGATGATGCTGAGAGAACCTGGTTGTAATCCTTTCAATGTGTGTTTGTGTCCATTGAGGGAAAACTGCATCCAAAGTTCAGCAAAATCCCATAAGATAGGGCCAAGTGTGCGTAGCCATTGAGCGCCCAAAACCACATCAAATCCTCCCAAGGGCAAGGCAAACATGTCAGAGCGCAAGGTATAATCTCCCATAGAGATATGCACATTTTGAAACTTCCCTTTGAAAGGTAAGGTGCCCCCATTGGCAACCATGACTTCAAAGTTGGAGCAAGGATGGATAAAACAATCAGCTTGTTTGGCGATCCGAGGGTCAATGAAATTATGAGTGCTACCAGAATCAATGAGTATTGTAAGAGGAAGCTTCTTGAAGTAACCCCTGACCCGCATTGTTTGGGGGGTGGTGATTCCAACTAAAGCATGGAGAGATATCTCTAGCTGGTCATCCTGAGATGGAGGGTCAATAGGCGATTCCTGAATGTCGACCGGAGCATATAGTGTTTCTGGATCTTCGTCACCAATTTCAGAGGCGGGCAGAGACTCCACATCCAAGAGATAGAGCTTTTGCTGAACACATCTATGTCCCCGAGTGAATTTCTCATCACAATTATAGCAAAGCCCCTTTTCTCTGCGTGCTTGCATCTCTGTTTCAGACAAACGTTTGACAGGAGTCGGTCGAGGAGCCTGCGGTATAGGTGGTCGCTGAGAACCCATATTTTGGAAGGGAAAAAAAGTGGGCTTGGAGCGTTGTTGGGATGCAATCTTGTCTTCTGCCAGCTTATCCAACCCTAGTGCCTCCATCATTGTGTTGGGACAGAACATTTTGACCTCAGAGCGGATGGAATCCTTTAGACCACTGATAAAACAACTCCGGTAAGAGTCATCAGACAATCCTTCGGTGTGGTTGGCTAGATTCTCAAATTCGGTTTGATACTCTCTCACAGTGCCAGTTTGGCGAAGTTTAGTGAGGGCTCCTGTGAAGTCATCAAAAGCACTAGGACCAAATCGTTGCAAAAGGAGCTGGCAAAATTCTGGCCATTTGGGCTCTGGATGAGCCTTGATGTACCAACGGTACCATTGAAGAGCTTCCTGTTCCAAATGAAAGGATGCCAATGGAACTTTGTTGACATCAAAAGTATTATGCAGACTGAAATACTGTTCTGCATGATAGATCCATCCAGTTGGATCGGTACCATTGAAGTGAGGAAAATCAAGCTTCGGACCACGGAAATTGCTGGAAGAAGAGAACCCATTGTCTGCTGAAGACTCGGACTGCCGTTTGTTGTTCATAGCTGAATGTTCAAGATGGAGACCGAGAAATTTTTCATCCAGATCCTGGAGTTTGGCTTGGATGGGTGCAAGTGCGTCCTCCATGGTTTTTGCTACTGCACGGGTGACAACCATAACCAGGATTTTTTTCTTTTTTCGGTTGACTAGGTAGGAAAACAAAAACAGAAACTACTTCAATAAAGGAAAATCTGGACTTGGGAAAAAATTAGAAGGGTAATTGGAGTTTGAATAGGTTTTGGACACTGTTGGATAGATAAGGAAGCAAAAATAAGGATTTCAGAAGCGGGGTGAAAGAATGGGAAAATTTGGCGGAGGGGAACAAAGAAGCAGAATGCAGAAAGGAACTCTGTTGTAAAATTTGAAGGTGATTGGGTGAAATCTGAGGAAGTTATGACAAACCCTAAAAATAGACAAATGTGGAATTTCGGGCTTTGGGAAGCGGAATTGGGGATAGGGTCCTCAGGACTGAAATATGCAGAATGGGATGACAGGGGTTCCCTAAAAATTTCAAGGAAAACAGAGTGAAAATAAGGGAGATATGGAGAAAAAACTGAATTTTATACTTTTTTTTTTTATCAGACTGGAGCGGCTATGGCTCGAAAGGGATCTGGAACAGCACCGAATGGATTGAAAACGGCTGAATCTGGAACGGCTTGCAAAATGGATCTGAAACGACGCAGCAGTGATCGACAATCGTTCAACTGAAAGTAGATATGGACCCCAGGTATGTGC
Organism: Larix kaempferi; assembly: GCA_027924585.1. Classification (NCBI taxonomy): domain Eukaryota; kingdom Viridiplantae; phylum Streptophyta; class Pinopsida; order Pinales; family Pinaceae; genus Larix; species Larix kaempferi. Next base: position 61,501,717 of record BSBM01000370.1, on the reverse strand, counting down.
GGCTTCCTAACAGTTCAGGGGTTTCACTCGGCCACCAATGCTGTCTGACGGCTTGCGTATTGGGGAAGTACCCCTCACTCCACAGCTCAGGTAAAACTGATAACCGCTTTGCCACAAACGACAGCTCTTGGTTTACCTCACGGGTGGGAACTAGTCAATCAGGTAGGGGTCGTTGCCCTTTTCGCTGGCAGGTCCTCTCAATGGGCCAGCTACTTCGGGGTTCCTGTGGTACTCCTCACAATGATTTTTAGGGCTTATGCCCAAGTACTTCCCACAGTTAAGCGGATAGGGATTATTCCCAAATCAGAACCTGCAACAGATGCGAAAAAAAATTTGGCAGAAATTTCACCCAGCGAGCCCAAGAAAGTGCTCTGATACCAGATGTGATGCACCTGCAAGAATTAATTAACAAGAATATGCGAAATAGCAGAAATGACAGAACTCAGAATCACTTTTATATTGATCATAGGCCACTTCGAGGGGCCAACCTCCTTTGAGCAAGCTCAATACAATTAACTTCACGGTGCCTTCGTAGGTCTCAACACACACTTATATACTAATTCTAGGCACCAATACTATGGGTCAAAACCATGGGATGTTACAAACTATGGATCAACAATACTACGGGCGACTTACAAAGCATATGCGCCAACAACAATAACATAAACTATTGATCAACAAATACTACGGGACGACTTACAAAGCATATGCGTCCAACAACAACATACTAACAAAGTAAAGACATGGGTTCCTAACAGACCTAAGATCTACTCATAGTTATGTTTCTCCAAAAGTGGTTGAAGGTTGCTCTCTTAGAAAAATGTGTTAAGTTTAGCCTAATTTGACTAGCAAGATCACTGAAAGAAACACAATCACAAGATAGACAAAGATTTTCCATGGGAAAACCTCATGGGGTAGAAAACCCAGCAAAGCTTTCCTCAATATAGATAATCAACCCAATACAATATGTAGTCTTCAACAAGAGCTCCTTCTCCTCCTATGCAAACCTCTCTCTCTCCTATGCGCCAATCACAAGTGAGTGAATGAATGAGATAAGTGAGGAATGCACCTCCTCTACTTATACTCATCTCCTGACTAACTTTTTACCCTAATGGGGCCGACCTCTCCTAAGAGAGTCTAATAACCCCTAAATAACTAACTTAGGGCCAACCTCACATGGGAGATCTAATAACCCTAGTTACCACAATCTCTCGAAGGAATAAACATCTCCAGATACATAACAAAGTCCCATCGAAGGTATGAAACATCTCCGGAATAATAAAGTACAAATACAATATTCTTAGAAGTTATAATATTTCAACACTCCCCCTTAACGAGAAGGATATTATAACAACATCTGCAGGATCAAGGAGTGATAAACTACATGATACATGATACATCTATAAATCATTGGAAGCTTTCTTCATACATCATCATCAGTAACTCGAACAGTTACTGGAACATCAACATCTTCAGTACTGAGTCTTCATCTTCTGCAGCACTTGAACAACCACGGTAACATCATCAGCACTTGAACAACCACGGTAACATCATCATCATCTGGATCACTTGATCAACAACCTCATCGTCTGGATCTACCGACCAACATCATCATCTAGATCTCTCGATCAACAACATCATCATCTAGATCATCACGATTAGCAACATCGTCATCTAGACCATCACGATCAGCAACATCTAGATCATCTCTATCTACAACATCTGGATCATCTCGATTTACAGCATCTAGATCATCTTGATCTACAGCATTTGGATCATCTGCAACACACATGATCCAGTTATGGGATGATCAATCCTTCTGACTTTAAGACACCTCTCATGTCTATGGACGATGCAATCCAGATCTACTTATAGGATGATCAATCCTGATCCTTTTAAGACAAATCCATGTCTAGGATGATGCAATCCAGATCTACTTACAGGATGATCAATCCTGATCCGTTTAAGACAAATCCATGTCTAGGGACGATGCAGTCCTTGATACATTTAAGACAAATCCATGTCTAGGGACGATGCAGAACGTGATCCATTTAAGACAAATCCATGTCTAGGGACGATGCAGTCCGTGATCCATTTAAGACAAATCCATGTCTAGGGATGATGTAGTCCGTGATCCATTTAAGACAAATCCATGCCTAGGTATGGTGCAATCCCGACCACAGTGCCAGTCCTTTTTCACACTGAATGTGACCTAGATCAGATATAGGATTTACCACCACAGAGCCAGTCGTTTTTCATACTGGATGTGACCTAGATTAGATCTAGGATTTATCACATACATTTTGAACTCAATGTTCAGGGATGATGCAGTCCTATCACGTACATTTTGAACTCAACGTTCAGGGATGATGCAGTCCTATCACATACATTTTGAACTCAACATTCAGGGATGATGCAATCCTATCACGTACATTTTGAACTCAATGTTCAGGGATGATGCAGTCCTATCACGTACATTTTGAACTCAATATTCAGGGGCAATGCAGTCCTATCATGTACATTTTGAACCCAACGTTCAGGGATGATGCAGTCTGATCACGTAGATTTTGAACTCAACGTTCAAGGATGATGCAGTCCTATCATGTACATTTTGAACTCAACGTTCAGGGATGATGCAGTCCTATCATGTACATTTTGAACTCAACGTTCAGGGACGATGCAATCCTATCACGTATATTTTGAACTCAACGTCCAGGGACGATGCAGTCCTATCACATACATTTTGAACCAAGGGTTCCGGTATTATGCAATCCCCATCTTGTCCACTAGGGACCACTTTCTTGGAGACATATGTCTACGGATCTCTTTTAGGACATGTGTCCAAGGATGATATAATCCACTTGTCAACTTAGACCAAGTCTAAGGACCACTCATCGACCTCATCGTCGGTATCACCAATGCAAGTATCCATATCATCGACCTCATTGTCGGTATCATGAATACAGGTATCCACATCATCGACCTCACTGTCGATGCAGGCAATCTCATCATTAGTGACCACATCCCTCCCCCTTTCGAGGAGGGTCCTTCTGAACTACACCAAGCTTGTCTCGGAAATACTCAAACTTTACTCGAGATAGAGTTTTGGTCAATATATCAACAACTTGTTCATCAATGCTTACATACTCGAGCTTGATAGTTCCTTTTTGCACCATATCCCGTATATAGAAATATCGGATCTCTATGTGCTTTGACTTATCATGGAACATTGGATTCTCTGTCATCTTGATACAACTCTGGTTGTCACACATGATCATAGTGGGGTCCATCTCTAAGTCAAATAGTCCTGATAACAGTTTCCGAAGCCATACTGCTTCACAACTAGCAGAGAAAGCAGCTATATATTCCACTTCAGTTGTGCTGAGAGCCACACTAGATTGCTTCCTGCTAAACCATGAGATCATGGCAGATCCTAGACAATAACATCCTCTCGATGTACTTTTCCTGTCTAATACACTTCCTGCCCAATCAGCATCTATGTAGCCATGCAGTCTAAATTCATGATCTCCATGATAACATAGACCAAAGTCTATCGTACCCTTTAGGTACCTCATCACATGCTTTGCAACTATCAAGTGAACTCATCTAGGTTCCACTAGATACTGACTCAAGGTATTCACGACAAAGCATATATCTAGTATGGTATTTGTCAAATACATCAATGACCCAATAATATGTCTGTACAGAGTCATATCCACTAACTCTGATGAGTCATTAGCTAATAGCTTCAAGTTCAGATCCATGGGAGTGGCCATGCTTTACATTCCAACATGTCAAATTTCTTCAGGATTTCCACACCATACTTCCCCTAGTTAAGAAAGATTCCTTCTGTGCCTTTCCATACTTCCAAACCTAGGAAGTAATGCATCAATCTGATATCTTTCATGTCAAATTCTAAAGAGAGCTTCTTCTTGCACTCAATAATCTATTTCTCATTTCCATTCAAAAATAGATCATCCACATATAGAAACAATATGACAGGTTCATCATCCATAACTTTGAGATAAAGATTAGGATCGACTTTACTCTTTGTAAAGCCCAAGCTTGTCAAGAAACTATCAATCCTTCCATACCAAGCTCTGGGAGCTTGCTTCAACCCATACAAATCCTTCTTTAATTTGCATATATGAGTTCTTCTATCTTCAACCTCAACTCCTTGTGGTTTTTCTATGTACAATTCCTCCTCAATCACACCATTCAGGAAGGTTGTCTTCACATCCATCTGGTGTAATTCCCACTTCATCATGGATGCAAGTGCCATGATGGTTCTAATGGAAGTGTACCTTGAAACTAGTGCAAATGTTTCTTCATAGTCAATTCCCTCTTTCTGAGAGAACCCTCTGGCCACAAACCTTGCCTTATACTTTTCAATGTTGCCATCCGCAGCATGCTTTATCTCATATATACATTTGGAGGATACCACACTCTTGTCTTTTGGCTTGGGAACTATATCCCAAACATAACTCTTCATTATTGATTGGTATTGCTCCGTCATTTCCTCCACCCACTCTTTCTTATGAGAGGCTTCTTCATAACTAGTGGGTACTTGATCTACAAGATCACACATCAAGGCCACATAGTTGGAGAATGTCTTTGGTTTCTTGCTCACCCTAGTGGAGCCTTTAGGAGCTCCATACTTTTCTGCTCCTAGTATAATGTCTCTTTCCCATGTTGGTTTTCTCTTCCTTGATATGTTCATGACAGGGGGTTCTTGTGGTTCCAACATGTCATGGTCTTTAGGTGTTGTCTCTTCAGGAGTGGGTGTAGCTTCTATAATTCTAGAAGGTGCCTCTTCCTCATACACTTCTTCATGCTGGAACTTCTTAGATCTCTTGAGAGCTGCCTCTTCATCAAATGTCACATCCCTACTTATTTCGATATGATGGAATCCTGAGATGTATATTCTGAATGCTTTGGATGATTCACAATATCCAACAAATATTCCTTTCTTCCCAGAAGGATCTATCTTGGTCCTCTTTTCTTTTGGAATGTGAATGTATACTGGGCATCCAAATATCTTGAGGTGACTTATTTCATGATTCTTCCCTGTGAACACTTCTTCTGGGGTCTTGAAATCAAGAGCACTATGAGATAGTCTATTTTGCATATAGACTGTTGTCCTGGCTGCTTCATCCCATAAATACATAGGTAGGTCTTGATCATGTAGCATTGTTTTTACTGCTTCCATAATGGTTCTATTCTTTCTTTCCACAACACCATTCTGTTGGGGATTGTAGGGAGTGGTTAGTTCCCTCTTGATTCCAACTTCTTTACAAAAGACTTCAAAATCTTTTGACATATATTCTCCACCATTATCTGTCCTGAGTATCATAATCTTGTTTTCTGAATGGTTTTCTATCAAGGCTTTGAATTCCTTGAACTTTCCAAAGACTTTATCTTTTCCCTTCAAAAAATATATCCAAGTCTTCCTTCAGTAGTCATCAATGAATGTAAGGTAGTATTCATATCCACTCAAAGATGTGATTGGCATTGGTCCACATACATCTAAATGAATCAATTCCAATGTACTCTTAGTCTTTGTATCACTCTTTGGAAATGGGTTCTTGACATTCTTCCCTTTTGCACATCCTTTGCAAGTGCCATCATGATCAATCTTTAAGTCTGGTAGTCCTATGACTACCTTGCTCAGATGAGGTAGTGCTTTGTAGTTAATTGTCACCTACCCAAAGTTCTGAAAATTATTATTTTATTTGCAAAATACTTTATGTTAAATTTAATTACAAAGGTTTGTAATTATGATCAGTTTTGGATCAAGGATGAATGTAATTACTGAATATTATTATTTAAATCAATCAATTAGGAGACAAACACCCAAGAGAACTGTTAAATGAGTGTTCACTGACCCACTAGGAGGAATGGAAGCTGTTGGAAGGTATGGAACAGATGGCAACAGTTGCATCACACCACTAGTTGTTGGTTATGGGACAACTACCCCTAAAAATGTGGCATTATCCCCCAGGTGGTGGGAGTGGGCAGGCAGCTCGTTAAATGACCTAGTATGAACTGAAAAGGCCTAGGTAGCCTACAAAAGGAAAATTTGAATTGAACAGGCAGCTCTTACCCAATATTTTCTGCAGAAATATTTTCCTCAAGTTGCATCAAGTGATCACTGAGAGATCCAAATTAGGGAGGCTGGTGGTGAGTGCAAATCACAAGTCTACAAATTATTGCTAAGGAGAACAAGAGGTGCTAGAGCAAGTCCTCTGGACTTCCAACTCTTGGAGGTTCAACAAATTAATTGCTACTACAATAAGAGATCCTATTTCTTGAGTTTCTTCCTCCTGGTGGTTCAGTGAACAGGCTCGGGGGTCCTAAGGCAGCACTTGACTATTTTTAGGAATTGGTTGGGTGGAACAGTCTTCTTGGGATGTTTGTTGCCCTACAGATTTATCCAGGTTCATACAAATTTTCTACCTTATCTTAGCTAGTAGATTTGTTCTGTATATTAGTAATCTCTATTTTCCTATTTTTTGAAATAGAATCTAATTCTAAATTTGTTTGAAGTCTGAATGTTAAAGTTTAAATGATTGATAAACCAGTATCTATATTTTCCCCCATGTTGTTTTGTGCATCGTATTCTAGTATAGATGCGCAAATTAAGAATAGATGATAAGATAGGCATTTTCCATTGAATTCGATAGATAACTATAGTAATTCATATGTTTATCAGTTTCTGCCCTATAGTAAATAATTGTAGAATGTTCTGTATAATATTTATGTTGATGTATATGTAACTTCAGAATGTATTTCGTATATATTTATTGTACTCTTATTAGAGATGTGTTATTCCTCTATAAGGAAGTGTCGTCATGTGGATTGACAAGTATCGCAAGTGTGTGTACTTGCCGATGGGTTATTAGACCACCATGTGTGGGGTCGACCCTGAAATATATATTATATTGTGGATGTATCTAGATAGACAAGTCGACCCCATAGTGTAACTGGGCAAACAGGTTAGTATAAATAGAGACCGGGAGATCTCTATTTTGATCACTAGGAAACTCACACTTCTCTCACTCAGAAAGTGGCACACTAGTGAGGAGGAGGATCATCTGCTACTAGGAGACTATCTCGAGTGTATTTTGGTTGTACTTTGGTTGAGCCATTGCTCTCTCTATCTCTGAGGAAGTTGTGGGGTATTTCACCTTAGGGTTTTCCCCACGGAAACTTTGTGTCTCTTGTCTCTCATGCTTTTGATTCTTGTGATGCTTGTCATGCTTATTGTGATTGTTATGCATTGATATACTATATCTGTTATTCTCTCAGTAAATATCCAAGAGTATTGTGAATTAATGCTCAAAATTTAACATGGTATCAGAGCTATCCTGAGAAGAAGACATTTTGCAGTGACGAAAACTTGAGTTTCTTGTTTATTGGGTTTCTCTCCAGATATTTTGGAAAAACATTATAGTAGATTGACTCTACTCATCAAGGAGAATCTATCTATCCAATCAGAATTCAATTCTGAGCATTTTCAGATTTGGCCCTAAAACTTTGAGTTTCCACAAAAATAGGAATTTCTGAAATCTGAAGACATAGCTGGAAGCTCCTTGCAAAAATCGAAGTTTAGAGCTTTGGATCGAGATTTTTGGCTGGGTAGATCTCTGGGAAACTCAAACCCTAATTCAGGGCTCTCCCTAGTGAACTCGGGAGGACAAAAAGGCAAATCTGAAGGGTAAAGCTTTGTTGATCTCAAATTCTGAATACACCAGGCTGATTAACTCATCAAGGCACATCTTTCTATCCTTCCAGAAAGTTGAAATTCACATTTTGAATTTTTAGGGTTTTTTTCCAACAAACCCTAATCCGAGACAAGATCCAGTTTTCAGCATTTCAAGTGGTAAGACCTAAATCTTTTCTATTTCCATTTGAAGTACTCTTTAAGATGTCTCACCACACTAAGCTTGAGGATAATCTTATAGAGGCTGATAACTTCCGAGCTTGGAAGTATAGGATTGGGTTAATCTTGGAAGAGAATAAGTTGGACTCATATATAAAAGAAGACATCCCTATCCCAGAGGATGAAGAAGCTAAAGTATTTCATAAGAAGAACTTGTTCAAGGCAAAGAGAATCATTGTTGATTCTATCAAAGACCATCTCATACCCCATGTGTCTTCTATAAAGACACCCAAAGAGATGTTTGACTCTTTGACCAAGCTATTTGAAGGGAAGAACATAAATCAGAAGATGACCCTGCGGAACCAATTGAAAGGAGTAAAGTTTCAGAATGGAGAAACCATTCAATCTTATTTTTCAAGGGTCTTCCAGATCAAGGAACAACTAGAAGTAGTGGATGAAATGGTGGAGAATGGTGAAGTTGTCATGACGACTCTGAATGGCCTACCTAGGTCATGGGACTCCTTCATTCGAGGAATCTGTGCAAGAAAGAAGTTGATTTCCTTCAGCAGACTACGGGAAGAATGCTCATAAGAAGAAGCAAGGCTTGTGGCACGAGAAGAAAAGATGGGGAATGAAGATCAAGCTCTCACAGCTCACACCAAGAAAGGGAAGTTCAAGAGAGATCCATCTCACTCCAAGAAATCTTCACATCACTTCAAGAAAGAAGAATATGCTTCACCTGTAATGAAAAAGGACATATTGGCATAATTGTCCCAAGAACAAGAAGGACAACAACAACTTCAACAAGAAGAAGAAGGGCAGCAAAAGAAGGTTTCATGCTCATGCTGCCAAGGATGATGAACCACCCAAGAAGAAGGCTAGGGAAGAAAATGATGATAGTAATGATGACTCATCAAGTGAAGAAGAGTATGTTCTAATCTCTTCTCTCACAGGTACTATCTCCCATGGTTGTAATGATCGGCTAATTGACAGTGGGGCTTCCAAACACATGACTAGGTTTAAAGAATCTTTTGTAAATCTGTCTGAACATGAATCACCCCATAAAGTGAAACTTGGGGATGATTTTCAATATCCCATCAAAGGAAGTGGTGAAGCCTCCTACAATCTAGATTCTGGAAAACCTTTGAAGATGAAAGAAGTTATTTATGTACCTGGGCTCAAGAAGAATCTTCTCTCCATTGCTACATTGGATGCAAAAGGTATGAGGGTTGCATTTGTGGATGGTCAAGTCCTAATGTGGCCAAAGGGTAAAACAATCGATGATGCAGTAATGGTTGGAGAGCAAGAGGGAGGATTGTACAAATTGAAGGGACAACCTGAACTTGCTATGGTGACATGAAGGCAAAGATTCATCCATAGTCATAGATCACATGGAGGTATGTATAATTTTTTTTTGCAAAAGTTAACTATTGAGTTATGCAGGTCATTGAAGAGAACAAGAACACATTGCTAGACATAACTAGCAAATATGGTGACCAGGTATGTGTTTCTTATATCATAGGATCTATTATATAAGTATGCATGACATGATTGATGATGTTTATTCATGAAGTCATAGGTTTGAATAATCATGGGTATATGCATATTACGTGTCTTACTTTATTTAATGTTATGACTAGCCAGAAGAGTCATAGGTTTGAGTAATCACAGGTTTAGACATGTTATGACTAACCATAAGAGTCCTATATAAACCTTGAATGCTAATGCTTATTATTTTTGTTTGAAATGATCATGACTATACATGCTTGAGATTATTGTGTTTTGATAGTATTGAGAATATACTAATGAATGTATGATTTTGTATGAGATCAAAAGGATAACACAATCATGATACTAATAAGCATGCATAGGGACCAAGGATGAATATGAGTTCAAGGACATGTAATCCAGGAAGCAAAGATCAAGAGGGAGCACTCTCCAGTTGCCCCTGCAAGGAAGCAAAGATCAAGAAGAAGCACACTCCAGTAGTTTCTACAAGGATGCATATATTCATAGGGAGATGACCATCTTTTTGCATTCCAAAGCAGAAAGGTGTAGAAGAAGCTACTTCAGCAGCTCCTGCAAGGAAACAAAGTGTCACGTCCCCTCCCATCCTACCAGCTAGGTGGAGAGGATCGTGAGGTTAAACCGGGCAATTAGCCCCATATCCATTAAATTAAACTCATTGATACAAATACATGTATAAGGGCATGCAATAGAAACACAACAGAAATTAAGTAAATGTTGTTGATATCTAATCATACACTCAAGATTTCTGTGACAGCCAAATAAAGACCTTTGCAGAATTATAAAAGATCATATGGACATGCATAAACTTGTAAAAGCTCAGCGGAAGTAAATTCAATAGCACATCCATCATTCATTCATTCATATATTCATCCAATGATAATTGCCAATTTAACGCACAAGAGAATACTTATCTTATACAGAAGTAGTCCCACGCAACTGGCTATGCAACTGCAACGTTCCACCCAACCGTAGGCCAGTGTGCTCCTCAATCTCTCAACACCACTGCCACCCCCGAGCTGGGCATGATCTCTACAAGGAACCAGGGAACAACAGACTCACACATAGCCAAGCATACACCAAAATGAGCCAAGCCAATCTACAATTGGGTTTATCAGGCTGCTAGGAGATGGAAAGGAAGAGTTGCTAAGCTAGTGAGCTCCAGCACAGAGCCAGGGATAACCTTGCAAGATCTATCTAGCTTGGCACCCACAATACCTACACACCCAGCACAAGGAAGTATTATTTTCTCTGCTATACAGTCCCTCAAGCCATACCTTCCCTATCTAGTGCTCTCAGGGTATGCATAGAAGAGTAACCAAAGCCCTCTTGATCTTCTTGAGAGGTTGTCTCCCCCACTATTGTCTCCCCCACTAGGTTTATCAAGCTACTTCTGTCCACTACCACTCCAAAACTTCAATTCACAGGTTCAAACCAAAAATGAGGATGCACACCATAGCAGAACACAATCATGGGGCAGGATAAAACGTTTTTACAGGTAGATGCATGAGATGGGGTTTCAGCTAGCTTAGCAAAACGTGGGAACCCACAAAAACGAAATGGGAAGTTGGGGAACAACCCAGGAAGCCAAAATACGTTTTTAGTAAAACGTCCAGGGTCAATTCGGGGCAAAAACGACCTCCCTCCTAGTCCCCAATTCGTGGCCTTCCTCTCCCAACTGTTATACCAGGCAAAAACGACTCCCAGGCATGGAAAAATGCAGGATTTTGATGAAAAACGTATATGGAAAGGCCCAGCTAACTCCAACTGCATGAATGAGTGAATACTGCCCATTCCCCATGGCTTTGGGCATCATTTCGTGGGTGTTTTCTTGTCCCACAAGCAAAAACACGAATTTCCAGGTTGATGGCTTGCCCATGCACGAAAATGGCTTGCCCATACTTCTTCATTTCCAAGGCATTAACTGCCTTAACCAATTTCTTGGGAGAATTAAATGATTGGGTGCATGAGACAAAATGGGTAGTTGGTGGTTTATGGGTTTCCCCATTGACACATGGATTAATACCATTGGCTCAAGGGTTTGAATAATTTCCCTCCCTATTCCTTGTAGAACCATGCCCCATCTCTTTTGTTGCATTGCATAGCCGGTTGTGGGTTTTTCATTAAAAATTCGTAATTACATGATGTCTTATATACATTGTGCCCATCTCGCACAAGAACCATAGGCATCTATTTTAATTGCCGATACATAAATGCTAAATCAATGGTGGGGCCTTGGCCTTGAGCTCCTCACCATGATTAAATATCAGTATTTACATCATTTACAAAGGGGGTCAATGGGGACGTGACACAAAGACTCAGAGGGAGTCCACCCAACAACCAAACAAAGATAAGTATTTGAATGAGCATTTCTTGTGTATTTGTTTGTTTAAATAAAATTGTTCAATGATACATATGCTTATGTTCCTAGACTTAGGATATGTATTTTGCATATTTGCATTAATGAACAAGATACTACTAATATGCATATGATGGGTAAGTGGCCTATGGCACTGTACAACATTCCATTGCTACTTATCTAGAATGAAACCTCTTTGCTGACATGTTGGTAGTTGTGCACACTCTTAACAATGTTCTGGTAGAGATTGGAAGGCATCTAGAAAGTTACGGGATATGGATAAATGTTGTATTGAAGCATTGGCTAAGATAATTGCATGACTGTATGACATATTTCGTTATGTGTAAGAATTTGTTCTGAAAAATATGAGATGTTTTCTAATCATGCAATTTAACTTGTTGTGTAGGAAAGGTCATATACCATCACCTACAAAAGAAGGACTACAACATTTGTTCAGCAACAAATTTATCTATTGAAGATATTGAAGTTCCCAGGATATGGGAAGAATGCCATGATCCATCGATCATGAAGAATGATGTTTGGGATGTAGTCCCAAGACCTGAAGGGAAGTTTGTTATGACTTCCATATGGATCTATCAGATCAAGCATGTTGCAAATGACAGCATAGAGAAATAGAAAAGTGATGAAATAGAAAATACACCAGATGGATTTTAAGACTGCTTTCTTGAATGGTGTAGCTGAAGAGGAAGTATATGTGGAGAAACCACTCAGTTTTGAAATACATGACAGGGAGTCATATGTGTGCAGATTGAAGAAAGCCTTGTATGGCTTGAAGCAAGCTCCCAGAACTTGGTATGGTAGGATGGACAGTTTCCTATCTATTTTGGGCTTTACCAAGAGTAAAGCGGATTCCAACCTTTACTACAAGGTTGAGGAAGGGAATCCTGTGATTCTACTCCTGTATGTGGATGAATTATTTGTAACAGGTGATGACAGATTGATTGCAGATACTAAGAGGAACCTTGCTGCTGAGTTTGATATGAAAGATTTGGGAATGATGCATTATTTTCTAGGTATGGAGGTGTGGCAGAATGTATGTGGGATCTTCCTTGGTCAATGGAAGTACACAATAGATATTCTGAAGAGATTCGGGATGATGGATTGCAAGGCCATGGCCACACCCATGGCATCGAATCTGAAGCTTCTATGTGATGCTTCATCTGAGCCAGTTGATATCTCTATGTATCGTCAAACGATTGGGTCCTTGATGTACCTGATGAACACGAGACCAGATATTTGTTTTGTTGTGAACACATTGAGTCAGTTCCTGATAGATCCGAGGAGTGTTCACCTGGTTGCTGTAAAGCATGTTCTGAGGTACCTGAAGGGTACAGTGGATTATGGGCTCAAGTTTGAAGTGAATCAAAAGTTTAACCTGTAGGGTTATGTTGATTAAGATTGGGCTGGCAGTGCTACAGATAGGAAGAGCACATCTGGGTGTTGCTTCAGTATGGGATCAGGTGTGATCTCTTGGTTTAGCAGGAAGCAGTCCTGCGTAGCACTGAGTACCTCTGAGGCAGAGTATGTTGTAGCCTGTTCAGCTAGTTGTGAGGCAGTATGGCTACAATAGCTACTGTCTAAGTTATTTGATCTCCCATTGGATTCCACTAGTATCTTATGCGATAACTAGAGTTGTGTGAAGCTGTCTGAGAACCCAGTGTTTCATGACAGGTCAAAACACATAGAGATCAAATATCACTATATCAAGGATATGGTGCAGAAAGGAGCTGTGAAGCTCCTGTACGTTGCGACGGACAAGCATATTGCAGATGTGCTGACGAAGCCACTAGCCAGGGTGAAGTTCGAGTACTTCAGGGAGAGGCTTGGCGTTCTTCAGATTGATGACACTTCGAAGAAGAAGTGATGGACACATTTGCTGAAGCCATTCCAAGCATGTTGGAAGGAGGATCCTTCACATGGCTGTGGATGTAAGCGCTGGATGATGAGCATCAGGATGATGTTCTAGTTTCTGCTGGATATGATCAGTTGGATCATTTATATGTATGTACGCATCATGTTGGATGCTGGATATGATCAGTTGGATCATTTATATGTATGTACGCATCATGTTGGATGTTGGATATGATCGGTTGGATCATTTGTATGTATTTTTTATATGCATCATGTTAGATGCTTGGACCATGTATCTGTATATGTATCAGGTAGATACATTGTATGATCAGATAGATCATGTATGTTGATATGTATCAGGTATGATTAGGTAGATCATGTATGTTGATGGATAAATTATGTGGATCATGTATCTATGTATCAGGTGGATACACTGTGTATGATGATATGTATCAGCTAGATACTTGGTGTGCATCAGGTGGATGCATTGTATGATCAGGATGATCGTGGATGACGAGCTTCTCCAGATGACATGCAGTAGGATGTTGCAGTGATGATGATCAGGATGATCAGGTGTACATCAGGATGATGTATGGTGAGTATCAGATGATACTTTGTGGCTGTGGATCAGATTGTGCAAATGAGCATGTCTGGAAGATCCTATAGGTCAAATTTGCATATCCATAACAGCTTGGGATGCTCTTTCGAGACATTGCTCTAGGAAGACATGTAATTTGTGCCCTGGGAGATCTTCAGGTCAAAGTTGTGTACCCGTAACATCCTGAGATGCTCTTGCGAGGTTTTGTCCTATGGCATGTAATTTGCTCCTAGGATATTTGGATAGGATGAAAAAGGCCTCAGATGCTTCATCCAGGTTTTGCCATGACCACATGTAATTTGCTCCTGGGAGATCTGGACAGGATGAAAAAGGCCTCAGATGCTTCAGCTAGGTTTTGTGGTGGGATCACATGTAATGTGCTCCTGGGAGATCCGACAGGTAGAGCTGTGTGCTCGTAACATCTTGGGATGCTTCAACTAGGTTTTGTGATGGGTCACATGTAATGTGCTCCTGGGAGATCCGATAGGTAGAGCTGTGTGCTCGTAACAGCCTGGGATGATTCAACCAGGTTTTCTGATGGGTCACATGTAATGTGCTCTTGGCAGATCCGACAGGTAGAGCTGTGTGCTTGTAATAGCCTGGGATGCTGCAGCTAGGTTTTGTGACGCACGTAATAAGTCCTGAGGATTCCACAGTATGGCTAGTGATGATGAAGACCTATAGGTTGTGGGCCTACATCCAATATGAAAAAGGACTGGCTCTGTAGAACTTCCTATGACGAGTAGAGTCAGAGATTGGTTGAGATAGCAGCAGTGACGATGATGATGACGATGATCACGAGAAGAAGACTTGTCTAGCAGAACTGTGTCAAGAAATACCTTCCTAGTTAAGAGGGAGTGATGATGTATATGTAACTTCGGAATGTATTTCATCTATGTATTTCATATATATTTATTGTACCCTTATTAGAGATGTGTTATTCCTCTATAAGGAAGTGTCGTCATGTGGATTGACAAGTGTCGCAAGTGTGTGTACTTGCCGATGGGTTATTAGACCACCATGTGTGGGGTCGGCCTTGAAATATATATTATATTGTGGATGTATCTAGATAGACAAGTCGGCCCCATAGTGTAACTGGGCAAACAGGTTAGTATAAATAGAGATCGGGAGATCTCTATTTTGATCACTCGGAAACTCACACTTCTCTCACTCAGAAAGTGGCGCACTAGTGAGGAGGAGGATCATCTGCTACTAGGAGACTATCTCAAGTGTATTTTGTTTGTACTTTGGTTGAGCCATTGCTCTCTCTATCTCTGAGGAAGTTGTGGGGTTTTTCACCTTAGGGTTTTTCCCACGGAAACTCCGTGTCTCTTGTCTCTCATTCTTTTGATTCTTGTGATGCTTGTCATGCTTATTGTGATTGTTATGCATTGATATACTGTATATGTTATTCTCTCAGTAAAGATCCAAGAGTATTGTGAATTAATGCTCAAAATTTAACAATTTAATATATATATAAAATGCTTCCTTAGTTATATGAAAAACAAATAATGTTTACTTCCTGTATAGTTGTATTTCATTATTCTTATCACTACTGTGTACTTAAGAAATAGATAGAAATCATTTTTCTATATATCCAATTATGTTTATAATGTCATAGCTGCAAGGAAATAGATGTGTTCATTATATCAAGGTTGTACATAACAGTCATCACATAGTTTTTCACATTGCAAATATACATACTATTATCATTTCTTTCTATAACTATTTCCTATGGTTTTATAGCTTAAATAGATGTTAAAATTATTTTAAATATTTTGTTGCTACTAGTCATTTCATTCATTAGACAGTCAAACTGTAAGTGTCAACTTCCAATCTGAGTTCATTTTCAACCCTAGCTACAATTGTCTTTTCCATTTCCATCGTTTTACATTTTGGAACAAAAACAATCAATGCAAGCTACGAATTGAAATCCTAGTTTCATTTTCAAAGACTTTTTTAAAGGGTTCTTATCAAAACTTAAGCATCTCTCAGAAATGAGAATCAATTTAGGGTTTGACCCTGTTTTATTTCCATTCCTAAAAATGAAAGAGTAAAACCATTTCATCTATTTTCGTTCTACAGTACAACTTACACAGGCTGCTAATCAAAGCCAAAGTTCATTTGGAAATACATTCAATATCTATTCAAACCAAAACGCAAACTAGGGTATGACCCATACATTTCCATTAAAATGATTTGAATACCATTTCCTACAACACATTTTACAGAACTATTAACCGAGACAAGTTCCACAGAACCAACTTACATTTTTACTCATTTAAGTTTCAGTTAGATACCAATGAAGAGACAATTCTTTTCGGGTGCACTTTCTATAAATTTATCTTCTACGACAGAGTATAAAATCCATAGCTTGAAGAATCACGATGTCAACTTATAGTATCAAGTCTTTTAACACAGTCGTCTTACACAGGGATAAAAAGCATACATTTCATTACCAAGAAGTCATATATTGTTTTTACAGTAAATGAGCCCTCGACTCCAATTCATATTCTCATAATTTAAAGACAAACAGGTCATAACATTGATTTTTTATCTCAAGAACTTTTACAAAGACCCAACTTCCAGAAAACAAAGTCGTTATGCTTGGAAACAAAAGATGTAACATGTTTTTCCAAAAAAACAAAACATACAGGGTTTATGCCCAAGCTCAACATTGGAAACCAGTCCTCAAAAATATCGACATTGACAAGCTTAACATTCCCCAGTTTGACGAAGATAAATATCAAGGTAGAAACCAAAAACCATTTAAACAATTGAAAGTTACACCACCGAAAGACAGAAATCAATTGTTTTACAATGGCGCTTTGAAGTTCTTCAAACATCAAACATCAACGAGTCACAGCCAAAACCAGTAACCATCTTGAACCTCATTCAACCATAGTCATAGTGCACCTATGAGGGTTTGGAAGACCCAGAGCTTACCGGTTGAAAGCTCACCGAATTTGCAAAACCCTTGCTCAATTTTCTTCCTCACAATCTGCAACTGACACAAACACGATGGCTCAGAATTTAGATGACTAACACACTTTCAAAAGGAAAGATTAAATACATTAAAAGAATCGTTCTTTGCTACAGGAAAACTTACCATGCTAAAAGCTACCAAAGCATTCCACTTTCACCACATAAGCGATGGTTTTCCACACTGGTAGACGAGACAGGAAAACCCCTTTGACTATTGTCACCTGGGTGTATCTTCCACTCATTCTAAAACAAATAATTTCTAAAAACTATCAACCCGACGATTACGTGAACCAGAGAACCAGACTCTCATAACAATGCCATGACTACGGATTAAAACAATGCAACTCCAACCTGAACCATGGGTTTCGAGGTCGAATCACTTAACAAACCTCCTACCAAAATTTTGGCATCCTGTCGGCCACATAGACCATAATATTAACACATTAAACAACATTCCAAAACTCATATACCACAACAACGATCGAAATTAGGGTTAAGATCTAACGGCTAAATCTCATCACAATCAACGTTCATGATCTTGCCAACAAGATTGCATTGGGTCGAACAACCCGTGCAATTAATGCTAAGTCATTTCACATGCAAGGCATTTGCCACGATGGATCACGTTGGATTGTTTTCACATCCAGCTCGAAGGAGTACTAACTCTTAACCATTACAAAATAGTCTCAAATTTCACCAAGACAGTGTTATCACCATACGTGGAATGGCATTGATCCTTGTCACCTACGATTTCATTTCAAACCTTTAATGCAAAATCGAGACTCGATTCCCTTGATATCTCAAGCCTTGTGCCATTAATGAACCAGTCGTTCGCCACCCTGTCACATTGAATGCATGTCAGTGCCCTCAAGTCTTATGATATAGTCCCTTTGGATATTTATAAATTTAATAAGTTATTGTTAGTTTTGCATAGTAGATATATATTCTAATTATTTAATCACGAATTAGAATATCAAGACTTACATTAGCCATGTTAAAAATCAATTTTTCATATGATTTCGATTTGGTGAACTATTATATAGAACAATGATATTATTGCAATTTCATATTATTCGAAAAGTTGCAAAATTTCCTATATAACATATAGTATGAATAGTTGTTTTTATAAATTGCTATGTAGGATGTCAATCACAAAAATCATATGGTTAGTAGAATAACCATAAGTCTTTTATCTCTTTTTGAAAGACAAATAATGTAGGAGTTACACTTTTGATTTGGTAACAAAGCCAATGTTGTATATAAACTATACTTTAGCCTTAAACTCCATACTTTGACTCCTATTACATCGCTTTTGACGATTAGTAATATAATCATGACACTAATACTTTACAAGTATTTATCATCCTAAGATGACGACAAAACCGGCTATAACAACTACAAGAATTACAACAACAAGGCTTTCAGCATGATGACGTAAATAGAGGATTCTGTTCTAAACATTGTGGAGTCGTCAAACAACATCTTAAAACAATAATTATAGCATTGAAACCCATACCTGCTCACTTCTGGTGAGTCGCAATAGAAATTATAACATTCTATTTATTTATGACACTGAAACTGAACTACACGTACTTCATTCTTACCTGTCGTCTACACACAGGACATTCATTAAGCTTTAGTGTTGTAGCTAAGTAAGATCTAGGGTACCTCATAGGACACCCTTATGTAGCAAAATCAAACTGTTAGTATCTTTGCAAAAGAGAAAGTGTCGCATCTTTTTCCCAATCTGTTTATTTCATTATCATCATAATCATGTTTACTAATTATGTGTTAAAACGGTCATCATCTTATTGTTGCTAAAACATAAATTAAAGTATGTTTAATACTAACAACTGTACAACTAATGCTGTCATAATCTCAATTATTATTTGCGCAATTATTAATATCATGATTAATGCTATTATTAAAAATTTTAAATTTTTATGAAATTTCGGGATGTTAAATTAATGTGAGCAAGCCTTCTATGCCATAGCTCACTTGGGCTAGTGGCTTCATGAACAAGGGAAGCTTTTGGATGGCCCTTGAGTTTGTATAGACCTCCTTCCTCTTCACCAATAACAATTGCATCCTCAATTGATTTTCCTTTGGACCACATGAGCACTTGTCCATCTATGAATGCAATCCTATAACATTTCTTATCTAATGTTGAGATAGAGAGTAAGTTATTCTTCAAACCTGGTACATATAAGATTTCCTTCATCTTCAATGGGGTTCCAGAATTAAGTTTGTAGCTTGCTTCATCAATTCCCTTGATGGGATATTGATAGTCGTCTCCTAGAGATACCTTCTGTGGAGAGGTCTTTTCTTCAAGTCTTAAGAAAGTCTTCTTTCATCCTGTCATGTGCTTTGAAGCACCACTATCAATGAGCCATGTATCTTCTCCAGGTGTTACAGACCTAGAGAGTGAAGAGAATAGAACATATTCTTCCGCATCTTCTTTTTCTATTTTAGTTCTTTTCTTTTGAGGCCTTTCCTCTTCCTCTTCTTCACTATAATCTTCTGCCAAATGTGCTTGATGCCTTTTGTGAAGATTCTTCTTCTTCTTTGAAGGACAATTTCTAGCAATGTGTCCTAGTTTGTGACAACTATAACATTGAACTAAGGAGAGATCTATTTCTGAGTTTAATCCCCCTCTCCTTTTAAATCTATGAGGAGGTTGAGACTCCTCGTGACCATTCTTCTTGGAGTTGAAATGAATCCTTCTTCTTCTTCTCGTATGAGTAGCCAAAGCTTGGTCATCCTCCTTGAGAAGGGCTTCTCTATTAGATACCCTAGCTTCTTCTTGAATGCAATCCTTCCATACCACATCAAACTTCATACTTTCTTTCCTGGAACACATAGTTTGGATGAAAGATGCCCAAGGTCTAGTGAGACCATTTAGAGCAGTCATGAATAGTTCATCTTCATCAAGGGTATCTCCAATGGCATCTAGTTGTTCCTTGAACTGGGAAACCCTTGAGAAATAGTCTTGAATAGATTCTCCTTTATTCATCTTTGTGCTCTTCAATTGAGCTCTCAAATTCATCTTCCTATTGATGTTCTTTCCCTCATACATTCACTAATACAAAATGAGAGATAAGTGACCAAAAAAACGACCAAAATCCACATATAAATGACCACTTTTGAGTTGGTGACCACTGGTAGCAAATTAGTGGCCATATATCACGCAACCAAAAATGCGGTCATATTTAGCTTGGTCATTTATAGCTTATCTTGTGGTCATATATTTGGTCGTATATTTGGTCATTAATTTGGTAATATATTTGGTCATTAATGGTCATGTGATAAATTACCGCTAATTTTTTACCAGCGATCACCAACTCAAAAGTGATCATTTATATGCATATTTTGGTCATTTTTTTGGTCACATATCTCTCATGTTGTAATGGTGGTCGTTTATATGCAAATTTTGGTCATTTTTTAGTCATTTATCTATTTTTAGTGGTTTCAGAATATAAATAGGGCACGGTGGAATCGAACCACCAACCTCCTGCCTATAAGGCAGGTGCTCCACCATTGAGCTAACACCCTTAAATAGAATTCTTTATGGATTGATATGAGAATAAAATGTAAGGAGTTGGATATTAACATTGGACACACTAAGCCGGAGTCTACATGTAAATACAAAGTTACGAATAATTGAAATTTTTACAAGTCATATTTTTTGAGTGAAGGAACAGTCTAGGCATTTCAGAATGTAGTCTTGTGACACGTGGAATATTAGCAATATGTCAAAGCAATGCAGTCCAATGTTTGAAAAACACTATTAAACAAGATATACCTTAGCTTCACTGAATAAGCAGCGATCAGAAAGTGTGTCGGATTCATGCTATAAACATTGATAAGACATTTTTAAGCACTTGTCAAGCTTCACTGAATTAAAGACAATAATATCGCCAAAAAAAAGTACTTCCCTCCAATGAAAGAAAAAAGAATATAACCTTCCATGCCCCAATAATGATGAGTAGGAGAAAAAAGATCAGTTCGATGCTGGTTATCCTTGAGGCAATTGGGTTATGACTGTAAAACTGATGACATTGGATGCCAATGGATTTGAGTCAGAATGGCCGCATGACAGTGGTTATATGTTGATCGAGATCTAGTTGTGGTGATGAGTATATGGTAGCCATGGTTATGTATTTTCATGGGAGTGGCTGTTTGATCAATATATGGCGGTCTCTGCTTATTGGATAAATATTTCACAAAGGGGAATGCCTTTATAAAAGTAGATGTCTACTCATGGTTATGGATTTAAGTTTGATCGATTAGATGAAAGTGTGTACATAGCTCCAGTAATGGCCATGAAGATAGGAAGCTCTGGTTATGGATTTCAGTTGGGTGGCTGTATAATAGTGGGTGCCTTCACATGTTTAAGGATTTGAGTTGGGTTCATTGATTTCGTATTGTTGCAGAAGCATTTGCTAAGCTTGGAAGCAATTTGGCAATGAATATAGACGACCATACTTACAATTTATCGCCTATGGCGAAATTAGGTCTGTCTCAATATATTTATATTTCTAAACAACAATAACTATATAGGATAGCACAGGCTTATCTCAACCCGGGTCTGATTTTCTCCTCATAGATGCTAAGTATCTCAAGGTCCTGTATATTTGATATGCCTGCTATTTGTATGAACTTAAATATGCAAATATGCATTCTTGAGCTTAGCAACATGAAAGTGCATATCAGACTCCAATTTAGATGGGTGTGTATTAATGTACATATTCAATGGACTCTTTGCACTGTTACATACACAAACACACAGACGATTTTCGTCCCCAACCTCCAGGGGACCTTAGAATGCACCTTGCTTCGCTAGATGCAATAACTGATATTTTTTTTTAAAATGCAATTATTTACAGGGAATCTTGAAGAGCAGATGGATGAGGAAGCAGTAGATGAATTTATGAACTACCAACCCGAGTCTAAGAAGAGAGGACTTACAGTAGAACAAGTGAGGTCTCTAGAGAGGAGTTTCAAAATCGAGACCAAGCTGGAACCAGAGAAGAAAATACAGTTGGCTCAAGAGCTTGGCCTTCAACCTCATCAGGTAGCTCTTTGGTTCCAGAACAGAAGGGAAATATGGAAGACCAAGCAGTTTGAGAGAGATTACAACATTCTCAAAGCTACTTATGATACTTCGAAATATGATTTTGAGGGATTCCAGCAGGAAAATGAAAATATCAATGCTGAGGTTGGAAACTATAACCAATGGATGAACCAATGATTTTTTTAGATTCTTTCTTTCTATGTGTTATTTCACACTGATCATATCTTTCATACAGATCAATTTTAGAACGACAAGAATCAAAAAAAGAAAATTTGGCTGAAAAGTAAGGTTACATTTGGGTTTTAGAAATAGAAAGAACCTTATGAATTTGGTTTGTTTTTTATTTTTATTTTATTTTCTGTGGGGGGTTTCTTTGAGAACTGCAAAGTGGACACTGCAATGGAGTCTAAGGTAACCTGTTCGAATAATCCATGAGTCACGAGTTCCATTCTTACCCTATACTGTTGTACGAACTCATAAATCGCCGAATTATCATGATAAACAATTCCTAACTGTCTAAAGTAGAACTTTCAAACCATCATGAGATTTTAGATGTCAATAAGAAAAGAGTTATGATTGAATTCCTAAGCTTCATCAGTTCAAAATCAAATTTAATCCTGGAAATTGCCAGGTGACCAAACCCATGGCTGCTGGTAGAATCCCCTGTCCTGGATCTTTTTCTGTCTCCTCTGCTTTTTGAAGAGAAGCTTTGGAATTTTATTTGGAGGGTGAGCATAAGGAAAGAAAAATATAGTTTCAGTTATAGCAAAGTTGCAGAAATGAGAACTTTTCTTTTCCTTTTCAATGTTGCAAGAAAAAAAACTAAATGTGAAGCAAAATATCTTATTTCTTTTGTAGTTTCTGATGTTGTCATGTTGCAACTGGAGGGTCTGAAAGAAAAGATGGAAGAAGCTGATTGTTGCAAAGAGGACAATGATAGTGACATGGGTACATCAATGAAGATAACAAGCACCATTGAAAATAGCAAGAAACTTGCAGCAGATGTTGTGGGAGAGCAGAATGATATTGACATCAAGCCTTTCAGTGATTTTACACTGCTCTTCAAGGAGAAAGATATGGGTTTGGAGAAGATGGATTTTAAGCCGTTTAGGTTAATGCTATTGAATGAGAAAGAGGGATCTTTTAGCCCAGGCAGTGATTGTAGTGCCAATGGACGGAATGAAGACAAGAACCCCCCACATCAAATCCTTAGTCAGATTGAACAGGCTTCTTCATCTATGAAATACCCATATGGTAGTATGGTACTAATAATATAGCAGCTATGGATAGCATCAATGACCAAGGTATTATGCATCTGGATGAGGCGCTCTGTGGCATGGGGGTTCCTTCAAAGGCATATCACCAACTTTTAAGAATAGATGAAGGATATCTTTAAGAAGACGCTTGCAATCACTTTGCCAATGAAGAAGACCAAGGTGTTGCAAGTACTCTGCCATGGTGGGAGTATTGGCCTTGAGGTCATGAATCTGCTACATGGGATTGAGACTTGCTCATTAGTAGTGCAATATCTCACCCTTGCAGTAGATATATGGAAGAAAGGAAAAATGAACCTTATGGCCAAATTAATATTCTGTTGGTAAGAGGATTATTGTAGATTCTTATGGCTTACAACGAAGTCTGCTTAAACTTGTAAAAGAGGCAGATTCTTGCAATAGTAGATTAATGTAAATTTCAGTATGCATTAATTGTATATTGTGGCTATGTTCTGAGGATATTGCAGTGGTGGTGGGTGGAGGAGAAATAGTAAAAGAGAGACACTGCTAAGATATAGATTTAGGTTCAACGTATATTGGTCCTTTGGAGCCTCTGTGAGACAACTTCTATCTTGGCACATATTCAAACTAAACAATTTTGTAGGATAATATGCAGCCTGGATTAGCTTATAGATTAGTTACTAAATTCATATTATTGTATGTACAGAAGAGGAGAAACCCATGGAAAGAAGGGGCCTTCCTTTAGGCATGCCATGTATTCTCCATGATAAGTTTATGCAAGCTTTATTATAAATTTGTATGGTTCAACTTAAAGGAGAGTGAATTGATGAAAATATTATAAGCATTCAGGCTAAGCTTAACCTACGTAGACAGTGGTTCTATATAAACCTACTAGTAAGATATGTAGAAATCTATACACAAGAAGGATAATAACCTATTTCATAATCAATGCTCTATTCAATTACAACACTTGTTGCACAAAATATGATATTCTCTGAAGGAAAAATGAACAGACCATATTAGCATCTTTAGACTGTTGCTGCATCTTCCTACAAGTAGGCTTGAAAAGTTTTGAATATTCTGATTACCATAAAATGTTTGGGACATTGTTTTTAAGATACTCACATGCAAGAGTTTAAGATTAATGAAAATTTGACTCTATGGACATTGTTATCCCTATTCAGAGCTCCATGCTTTTATCTTTGACTCTCCCTCCAGGGAGGGGTAAGCAGTGGCATGAATCAAAATCCTTTGGTGGTGATTGCCCAAAGGATCTCTCTTAGTAGGATGCACTGGATCCCCATGTCATGACCCTACAACTGGTGGTGGTTGATGCAACTGTAGCACACATTACAGCAGAAGGAGGTCAAGAGAAGGAAAAGTAGAGATTGATTCTCCCTGCCCTTTTCATACAAACTTTTCTTTTTTTCTATATTATTGATTACGTGGGCTCTTAGTAGTCCCTTTTGATTCATTTTTGTAATGGGTTGTACAAGTCTATTGTGGAAGCCTGGATTCTTCTTGGCTTTTTGACCGAGTGATCATAATTGATGAGATGTACTCTTGGTTATTCAGTTAATAAAGAGTACATGATATGTTTCTTGGGAAATAAAAAATTAAAAACATAATTTTTGTCATTGGGAAAATATATATATATATATATATATATATTCTTTTTAATAATTTATCTTTTAATATTCTTTAAATTCCTCATTTCGCCAATTCCTATAATAACGAGGGTTCATGTTTCCATACCATCCCTGTTTTGAACATGAAACCCGTTTCCATGTTTTATGCAACCCAATTTTAAATTATTTAAATACGCATCTATATAAGTGAGGCACTATCCCACTATACGTCCCCTCCATCCAAAGTTCAAAACTAGCACACCTCCATCCGCATAAACGCTGGTATTTGCCACTTAAACCGATACAAATAACTCATCGTATACAAGGTTGAAAACAACTTTTGTTACAAATTTAATGATAGAAATCATACAAACTTCTTAGTTGAACTTGAAAACAATTATGCATTGTATTTTAAGTATATATTCCATAATTTTCCCACCTCAAGCCTTTTCCTATTTAAACAATTCAAAAACGACAAATATAAAATTTTCAATTTAGAATTCCGGACCTGCACTAAGTGCATAAATAGAGTTTATAAAGTTGACAACACTTTGTTTACAAATCAAATCCAATAGAATCAAATTTAAGAAAAAAACAATAAAACATTGCTATTACCTTGGAATTTACAGTAAAACATCCAAAATTGGCTTCACATAGTCTATCCTCAATATCAAGCAGAACCCAAGGCCTGCAAAATATAGACAAAGTATTTATGTAACCATTTCTTGTGCTAATGGGAAATTGCAATTGCCTTACATAGTGAAACAAAACAGCTCCCTTAGTAGGAATAGAAGGTGTTTCCATTTGAAAGGACATATCATGTACCAAAATATGTGATATGTAATTGTTTGGAACAACAGAAGATCAAGAGATTTCATAATGGTTCACAACTAAGGCAAGCACACAGTTCACAAATTAAATGTTTAAGCAGTGCATTAGGTTACACAACAAAAGCAAATACGAGCCTATATAAACATGGGAACTGAAAAAAATTATGCTTATAAAATATTTCATAAACATATCAAAAATTTAATTGACAAGTTTCAAAAATTAAAATAAAATTCAAAGCATCACACTGGGTTATATAAGAAAATGCAATCTCAGTCCAGACACTTTTTGTTTTAAAGAGTGTCAACATAAACAATCTCTTATTTAAGATGTAGTCAAATACAACATAGAAGCCATTCATGATAAAGAATTCCATACCTTCCATTTGAAGACACAATAAGAAATTTGTCGTCTTGCAAACGAGCATACACCTTCATCAAACTTGGACGATCATGGAACAATACACACCCACTTGTAAACTTCTCAAAATTCAGGCATGGGACTCAGAACAGACATGACCTTTATCACATTAGAACAGGATACATCTTTTTCTAGATTATCCAAAATGAGAACTTCTGAAGAAGAAAACTGTATCTCCTAGAACTCAACCTATAGATCATTACTAATATGATCATGGCTTGGCTGTACATCTTTTTCTATACTATCCAAAATGAGAACTTCTGAAGAAGAAAACTGTATCTCCTGGATCTCAACTTCCAGATCGTTACATATATGATCATGGCTTGGCTGTTCACTCTCTCTTGGAACCGAACCAAACTTACTTACCGGATCAACACTTACAGGTAAGAATTCCCATAGATGAGCATGATTACTATGTTGCCTACTGATATCCTTACTTCCATAATTAGTTTCATTGTCTCTGTCAGATGAAAGAACCACTGCTTCAGGAATCTCTTGTGATGGATTTATGCACTTGGATGCATTTTCATCAATATGCTCCTCCACAGATTGTGTTTGAAGATAACTTGAGTCTGTAAAACTATCACATGGATCCTTTCTCTTGTTAAGATTCACAGATGGAGTTGTCAAGCAACTGGTTCTTAAAGCATCAATGGCAACATTAACAGATTCCCCTTTTTCAGTGTCCACTGCACCAAGTAAAACCTTAGGCGTTTGCACCTCATTGCTTATTAGTTGTTTCATAGTCAGTTTGTTCTCATTCATTCGAACCTCTTCAACATTTTGGATAGTCTGATGTTGATTTCCACTCAAGTCTTTAAAGAAATCAAGAGGTTCCCTTGAATTGATTGGTTTAGGAGCTGATGTTGTCAAACTTGATTGTAAAGTAGAAACTCCATTAGAATCATTAGTTGGTTGTAAGAAATTCTCTAAAGCACTCTTATGTTCACCTTTCTTGATATTCTCCTGAATGTGTCTTTCACTGAATAGCATTTTGTTGCCTCCATGCTTTTGCTTCTTAACCCTGCCCCAAGAAGCAGGGAATTTTTTTCCCCACCCTTATCCTATGAAATTTCTTGACCCTTCCCATTCTCTTCCATTGTCAACTGTTTGCTTATTATTTCACTCTTGTACTCTCACTGTTGAGATTTATGCAAGAAGACTTGTCAATGCCATTGTGAACAATGTTATGCTCACTACTTTCCTTGAGAAGTTTATCACAATTCTCTTCTTGAAGATTGCCACTATAGCAAGGCCTTACATTTTCAATAACCTCTACACAATCATCCAAATACCCAAATCTATTATTTGTTGTATTCACACTGTTACCAACAGTATTGATGGAGCCAATAGCACATGAGACAGAGCAAGTGTATGGATGTTCTATTTGCAATTTACCGGACACTGAATTCGGATTGGAAATATCAGGATTTTGTTATGTTCTTACTATATTTAGATGTGTTCCCTTACATTCATTGGGATGCTTTACATCAACAGTAGTTTTTTTACTAGTATTTGGTATAATTTCATGCTCAAAATCTGTATTACCTAAGGATAAAGATGGTGCTTCCGGTGGAGGAAAATATTTCTTTCCCATATCACCATCCCCTTCTAGCATTAATATTTCAATATATCTGCCATTTTTATTTAACATGGTATCTTTATGTGAATACTTGGAACTTTTTGTTTATGATCCCACATCAGACTCACTTTCAACAGAACTTTTAAGCTCATGATCACTGACTGCTGGTTCTTCTAGCAAGGGCTCAGAACTAGTGAGAACATTCTCTGTGTTGCTTACCCCCTTCTTAGCTTTCTTCTCCTTTATCTTTTTTTGTGATGATCGAGACCCGAAATGATGATCAGATGCATGTACATAAGTTTTTCAACACATCAATGCAAATGCCCAAGAACTCTAAGCATTATTGCTATCAGACTAAGATCATTAGAAATTAGAATCATATTGTCTCTCTTTGCACTAGACAAAACAACTCATCCCTACTATTAGGGGTATCACAAGACATGTGTTGTTTACAGACATCTTTAAGCTTCTTAGCTCTCTCATGCTTGTTATTAAATAAAGGCTCTATAGATCGCTAATACTCACTTTTCCGTTTGCTCTCTCCCGTGCTTCCTGTTTATCTTTTAAGTTTATTGCATCTATTCCTACAAAACATTGACATGCCAAGTATTGGTAAATACTGAGCCCCACATATTTTATCAAACCTTGCCTAAAACTTTAATGGAAAAAATTATATACGTGTATATGTGACATGTGTACATGCAGAATATAAATTTTACATCACCAACCTTTTGTATTTGTTATCTTTCTCCTTGAAGTATTCCTGCCAATAGATCATGTCCTAGAGTTCAATTTTTCCACCACCAACCTTAGAAAAGAGTTAATTATAGGGTGAGTTTCAATGCTTCATGTACTCAACAAGCAGATGTTCTCATAGGAAATGGAGGTACTTTGATTTGCACATGGACCATCTTGCCATAGAACCTTGAAAGTACATGTACATTATTCTTCCCCATCTACCAAATGGTGCTTGGACCGATAAACCTGCAATCAGATATGCCATGTTACTAGCTTGTGGTGGACTACCTTTATTACATGCTCAAGCACAGTCCAGCTCAACTTTGCAATATCAACATGTGGGAAGAACACAAT
The DNA here is from genome assembly GCA_027924585.1 of Larix kaempferi. NCBI lineage: Eukaryota > Viridiplantae > Streptophyta > Pinopsida > Pinales > Pinaceae > Larix > Larix kaempferi. The sequence goes on along the minus strand of BSBM01000370.1, from coordinate 61,472,635 downwards.
TGATGGAATATTTGACAGCTCAGAGACATCTGCATCTAAATGTTTCCTCTTTTGTTGCAAGGATATAATAAGAAAACAATGGAGTATAACTGAATAAAAAATGGAAATCTTCATCCCTTTGACACATGTAGACTAACAAAAACATATAAAGAATTTTAAAAACCAAAAAAGTTGAAACTGCCAATAAAATTTCAGCAAATCTTGAATAGTTTTAGCCTCTCTAATTATAACTCGAACCACGCCATATAATCAATCAACAGAAGTTACGTTCTGCACTTTTTCAAACTAAACATCAAGTAGCTTGCAAATTAATTTGGTTTGCATCCCATCAATTTGTTCTTTAAGGTAATTACTTATTGGACACATGCTGCACTTCCATTAATGGATAGAGGTTGAGCAATGAAGCATGCAATGAGAGTTAGATAACCCTCCAAGGGGATGGGTCAAGTTCAATTTCAATGGAGCTTCCAAGGAAAACCTAGGTCTAGTAGGGACATGGAGATTGCTTGGGGATGAACATGGTAACATCCTAGGTATGTCTTACAAATTTTTGGATATGGAATCTATGAAACAAACAAAGATTGAAGGCTGTTATCTTTTGAAATTACTCTGAAAGTGTTTAAAGTTTAAACCATGTTTGGGGGTGCTTCAAGAGATTTGGGGTTACTCTAAAAGTGTTTAGAGTATGTTTGAGGGTGCTTCATGAGATTTTGGGTATATGGTGTATGATCAACCACTAGATGGTCTGTGATGGATTTGCACATTGGGGATGGCTTACTCCATGATTGCATGACCTTAGTTGGGTGCTTGCATGACATTCTATGATTCTTCATTGACGCATTGGAGATCTTCAAACAACTTGGAAACATTCTACATGTACATGCTAGCTAGATGGAGGAGGTTGCTTGCTTAGAGAGTGCCCTGCATTGGAGGAGGAGAATTTGGCATTTGGGAGGAGAGCATTGAGACCTAGACAACATGGGGTAGTTGGGATACTTGCATGGAGGCATTGAATTGACTTGGGGATGCTTTTGCTTCTTAACCCTGCCCCAAGAAGCAGGGAATTGTTTTTCCCACCCTTATCCTGTGAACTTTCTTGACCCTTATGATTCTCTTCCAATGTCAACTGTTTGCTTTTGCTTCTTAACCCTGCCCCAAGAAGCAGGGAATTGTTTTTCCCACCCTTATCCTGTGAACTTTCTTGACCCTTATGATTCTCTTCCAATGTCAACTATTTGCTTATTCTTTCACTCTTGTAACTCCGACTGTTGAGATTTATGCAAGAAGGCTTGTCAATGCCATTATGAACAATGTTATGTTCACTACTTTCCTTGAGAAGGTTATCACAATTCTCTTCCTAAAGATTTCCACTATAGAAATGCCTTACATTTTCAATAATCCCTACATAATCATCCAAATACCCAAATCTATTATCTGTTGTATTCACACTATTACCAACAGTATTGATGGAGCCCATAACACATGAGACAGAGCAAGTGTATCGATGTTCTATTTGCATTTTACCGGGAATTGAATTCAGATTGGAATATCAGGATTTTGTTCTGTTCTTACTATATTTAGATGTGTTCCCTTACATTCACTGGGATGCTTTACATCAACAGTAGTTTTTTTACTAGTCTTTGGTATAATTTCATGCTGGAAATTTGTATTACCTAAGGATAAAGATGGTGCTTCAAGTGGAGGAAAATATTTCTTTCCCATATCACCATCCCCTTCTAGCCTTGATATTTATCTGGCATTTTTATTTAACATAGTATCTTTATGTGAATACTTGGAACTATTTGTTTCTGTTCCCACACCAGACTCACTTTCAACAGAACTTTTAAGCTCATGATCACTGGTTGTTGGTTCTTCGAGCAAGGGCTCAAAACTAGTGAGTTCTCTGTGTTGCTTACCCCCTTCTCAGCTTTCTTCTCCTTTATCTTTGATTGTGATGATCGAGACCCCAAATGATGATTAGATACCTGTACATAATTTTTTCAACACATCAATGCAAATGTCCAAGAACTCCAAGCATTATTGCTATCAGACTAAACTCATCAGAAATTAAAATCATATTGTCTCTATTTGCACTAGACAAAACAACTCATCCTTGCTATTAGGGGTATCACAAGCCATGTGTTGTTTCCAAACATCTTTAAGATTCTTATCTCTCTCATGCTTGTTATTAAATAAAGGTTCTATAGATCTCTAATACTCACTTTTTCGTTTGCTCTCTCCCGTGCTTCTTCCTGTTTATCTTTTAAGTGTATTGCATCTATGCATGCAATACATTCACATGCCAATTATTGGTAAATACTCAGCCCCACATATTTTATCAAACCTTGGCTGAAATTTTAATGGAAAAAATTATATACGTGTATATGTGACATGTGTACATGCAGAATAGAAATTTTACATCACCAACATTTTGTATTTGTTATCTTTCTCCTTGAAGTGTTCCTGCCAATAGATTGTATCCTAGAGTTCAATTTTTCCGCCAACAACCTTAGAAAAGAGTTCATTATAGGGTGAGTTTCAATGCTTCCTACAATCAACAAGCAGATGTTCTCATAGGAAATGGAGGTACTTTGATTTGGACAAGGACCAGCTTGCCATAGAACCTTGAAAGTACATGTACATTGTTCTTCCCCATCTACCAAATGGTGCTTGGACTGATAAACCTGCAATCATATATGCCCTGTTACTAGCTTGTGGTGGACTACCTTTATTACATGCTCAAGCATAGTCCAGCTCAACTTTGCAATATCAACATGTGGGAAGAACACAATTGATGGAAAATTTGGCAGCTCAGAGACATCTGCATCTAAATGTTTCCTCTTTTGTTGCAAGGATATAATAAGAAAACAATGGAGTATAACTGAATAAAAAATGGAAATCTTCATCCCTTTGACACATGTAGACTAAAAAAAACATATAAAGAATTTTAAAAACCAGAAAAGTTGAAACTGCCAATAACATTTCAGCAAATCTCGAACAGTTTTAGCCTCTCTAATTATAACTCAGACCATTCCATTTAAACCAATCAACAGAAGTTACGTTCTGCACCTTTTCAAACTAAACATCGAGTAGCTTGCAAATTCATTTGGTTTGCATCCCATGAATTTGTTCTTTAAGTTAATTACTTATTGGACACATGTTGCACTTACATTAATGGACAAAGTTTGAGCAATGAAGCATGCAATGAGAGTTAGATAACCCTCCAAGGGGATGGGTCAAGTTCAATTTCAATGCAGCTTCCAAGGAAAACCTGGGTCTAGTAGGGACATGGAGCTTGCTTGGGGATGAGCATGGTAACATCCTAGGTATGTCTTACAAATTTTTGGATATGGAATCTATTAAACAAACAAAGATTGAAGGTTGTTAGCTTTTGGAGTTACTCTGAAAGTGTTTAAAGTATAAACCATGTTTGGGGGTGCTTCAAGAGATTTAAGGTTACTCTAAAGTGTTTAAAGTATGTTTGAGGGTGATTCATGAGATTTGGGGTATATAGTGTATGATCAGCCACTAGATGGTCTATGATGGATTTGCACATTGGGGATGGCTTAATCCATGATTGCATGACCTTAGTTGGGTGCTCGCATGACATTCTATGATTCTTCATTGAGGCATTGGATATCTTCAGACAGCTTGGAAACATTCGACATGTACATGCTGGCTAGATGGAGGAGGTTGCTTGCTTAGAGAGTGCCCTGCATTGGAGGAGGAGCATTTGGCATTTAGGTGGAGAGCATTGAGACCTAGACAACATGGGGTAGTTGGGATACTTGCATTAAGGCATTGAATTGACTTGGGGATGCTTAGGTTGCAACAATTTTCATGTACAGGGGAGTGGACCTGGTAGAGCAATTGGCTTAGAAGGAGCATTGCAGTCCTTGGAGACTTCAAGGAGGAGAATTGGACACGTTGAACGCCCTTGCATTGGATCCCTGCTTATTTAAGACATCACCTTGGAGGTTTACATGTACCCTTGGGGTGTAGTGCTTCACATGTGTGAGCTTACTTGTGGCTTTGTAGATTGCTTGGAAGGGTTTAGGCCCACATCTAACCTCTCATATGTAATATGAATAGAGGAAGGAGAGTCCTATCATCCTTCTCATCTCTATTCATTAGTTTGTGTGAGAGATGTGACTAAGAAAAGTGCACTACTCTTCCTCTCTCTAGTTCATCTTCATTTTTACTTTATCTCTCATGTTTTGAAGTTGCTAGGGTTTCTTGGAGATTAGGGTTTTGAGAAATAACCCTAGGTTGTCCTTGTTGAAAAGAAAAAGAAGACGAGATGTCTTGCCTTGGAAGTTGGAAGACATGCTTGTGTTATGCCAGCTTGTTGGGTCTCCTTAGTGTGAGCTAGTGTTTTCATCGTTTTCCCTATATGCTATAGGATTGTACTAGCCTACGTATAAGGCTATGGTATGTACATTTTCTTCTTTATGCACATATACGAAGATTCCAACTATCCAAAATTGTCTCTTTTGCAAACTTGACTTTCAGCATCTATTTCTTAATGTTTTGGTAATTTCCAGAACTTGTTTGTCTTGTTGATTTGACATAATTTGAGGCTGAAATTGTTAAATGAGTTAACATTAATATTGAAGAAGATAGGGCAGATTTGCTGCTGTATTTACATCTGTCATAAGTGAATTTCAGATCTGGTTTATGCATGGTAAGATTTCCCTGAAGGGATGAAACTTTTTGCACACTTTGGTATCTTTTCTTTTGAATTGCCTAGTGGATTGCAATAAGAGGTAAAATATTGTCCGTTGTTAGTGGTGTTCTATTTATATTCCATAACATCCCTGAGTTTGAAAATTCATAGGGTTAAAATCTAGGTTACCTCTAGGAAAGAGGTGAAAATTTTGCTTTGCATTAAAAGTCATAAAACATGAGAATTCTACATGGTACCAGAGGTTTTGTGGCATAGATCATTCTAGGTGTAAGAGGGAGTTGGTATTTTAGATGCGGTGTCCATAAGAGGAGTACTTGACTTTGTTTAAGGTTGATGGGTGCAGTGTAGAATGACTCCACCAAGACTCGTGGGTAATCGCGAGTTTGCTCGAGTAAGAGCATTCCATTCTGCATTTTATGGATTGGTGAAATTAATGTTATCAGATAGGAAATTGATATCTATTATTATAGTGGACATTTTGGCAAAAGATCATTTTAGAATATGAAAGAAATGTCAAGCTAAATCATTTCATTAATTTATTGTTTGTTGATATTGAAACATCTTCCAACAAAAGCATAATGGAGTCGTTATCCAGACCTATAAACCAGCATAAATTCTATTTGGATCACTGGAGTCCCATGCACATGACCATGCTAGATTCTATAAACAGCCAAATCATAAAAGAATCTGCAGCTAATACCAAGTTTTAATTGCTAGTTTATTTAAAAATCATAGACAGAAGCATCCTACCAGTAATTCCCCTTATTAAAAAAACTGTTGATGTATCAAATACATTTACAAGTTATAACATCACCCCCTCCTATCCCACCTACCTCTATATCGGATGGCAATTTAAGCACTGTGAAAGTTGCAAATATGGATATTTGGGATCAGTTGGAAGGCCTTGTTTATCAAACTGCAAATGCTAATACGTACAATCTAATTAAAACAAAGTTTTCCAACCTAGGGCATCTCACATGGCTGCATTCCTATGTCCTTCACAAGGTAATGCATTGTGATGGTGATTCGGCTTGTTTATATTTAATATTTTGATGGTGATCAAACATGTGACCATTAGAGAAATCTTTGTGGTATCTATTACTGCAAATCCCATTACAAAATGTGTAGCGTTAACACTGAGGAATGGTGATATTGTTTCATGAACATCAAAATGGGGAATATATATGGCACCTGGAATATATATGGTCTCTGAACTGCATAATCAAAATGGGTTAAATTTAAAGGATCTTTTGTCATGCTTACCTTGGATCCATGCTATTCATGTGTATTCTGTTCATGATATTCCAGCAACAAAGAATAGGCCCTCCTCTGGTCCGCAAGCTCCGAGTCCTTATTCTCTGTTTTCTTGGAACCCTTGTCGTAAAAACCCTCAAGGGCCTGTTAAACCAGCCAGGAAAGATCAATGTCACTCTCCAACACCCACGGCTGCTACCGTTGTAACATATTTTCTATGCTCCACGATGAATTTCCAGGGACCCTCTGTATCCATCTTCTAGTAGAGGAACTTTAGGCCATTTTCACTCTTCGATTTCCATGGCCACAAGGGCTGAGGCCTTCTACTCTTCTAAGCGGGCGAGATAGATATTTTTTGTTGGATACGGTCGATTGATTTATTTTTCCCTGTAATTCCTCCATTTCTTTGGTTTTGAGCTCCATATGTTTTCCGTTCTCTAGTTCTTCGAATTTCTTCTGCAGAGAGGCGTAGTGGTCTGTAAGTTCCTTGCATTGGAGGATGAATTTCTCTGTAATCACTCTTTCGGTATCCAGAACTGTAAATGCTTCCTCTCGTTGTTGCTTGTCCACCTCCATTGAGTCCATCTGTGCTATGCTAAACCCTGAACCCTAGGTTCTTGATACTATTGACACTATCGATAGCGAGGATGTGATTCAACTATGAAATTATCTTTCGACTAATCATTTTTCCCTTTCCATTTTTTTAAAGAGAAAGAGATTTTTGTCAATAAATAAATCTTTAGAAAAGACTGTGAGGCTCGAATGGTGTGAACCAAGGTTTTATTAATGTAATTTTCACAAATTTAAAGTGCTTGTCATGAGTTGGGTTTAGGGAAGATGTGGTTGTAGTGGAATTATGGATTGGTAAAAAACAAAACCAATTTTAGAGGCTCGAGCTCTTAATTATTCACATTTATAATTGTCTCAAATTGAGCCATTAACAAACTTCTTTTGGTGTTTTAGTTCAATTTAATAGGTAGATTGTTAAGACTCAAACATACACAGAGTTGCAAGGCTCCAATTATTGAATTGGGCTTGATTCCATTTCCCCTCCATCCCATATCTATATGTTGTCGCGACAAGTGTTGAACAACAAAAATTGATGCCCTGACCCTTGTGATGCTAGCGTTGCTAACTCGCTGGGTATGGAGGATATATTTTTAGGCTTGGATGGCTACACTCTCTCTGGTTTGAATTAAGTTTTTAGTTGGTTTTATATGTATTTTTTTTTTGTAGTTTTATTATAGTCTAGTTTTGCTTAGTGGCTTCCTTTTGTACATAGTTAAGAGTAAATAATTTTCTCATGGTTCTAGTTTTATTTTAAGACTATATTTTGCTTAGTGGCTTCCTTTTGTACATAATTAAGAGTAAGTAATTTTCTCATGGTTCTAGTTTTATTTTAAAACCATCTCTAGTTACAACTTCCTTTACTACGCATAAGATCATGCAGATGGCCCAATATGGTTGTTGCATAGCCTTTAGAAGTAGTTTTTCTATTTAATGAAGTGTGCTCCAACCTAAAAAATACAATAGAATAGTTTTATTTTAATGAAATTAATGTATTCAAATTATGTTTTATTGAAGTTGTTATTTTAATGAAATTAATGTTACATATATGTTAAATTAATGTATTCAAATTATGTTTGATTGAAAAGATGTTATTTTTTCATGTAGATATTAAGGAATGTTCAATTGTGTAAGATTGTAAATTTGGATTAATGATATTTATTTTTTGCATTTTTTTAGGGGAAGGGTTTAGTTAATTTATACTTTTCGATTGAAGTACAATTATTTACTTTACCTAGAACAAATGTGCTTCCAATTGAAATTAAGTCCCACCCTCCAAATTTGACCACTGCACAGGAGACCATGTTGTTAACCATGTGGTATTGCTAGGCTAGGTGTTTCACATGAAAATAAACATTGCACAAAATCCTAAACCCCAATAGAGTAAAAAGGGGCATTGTTGTTAGCATGGCCGAACCTCGAAGATGAACATAACCCATCACCATCATCCATGGTCATTGACCTCTAAGGATGAACATAACCCATCACCATCATCCATGGTCATTGAAGCATGCATGACCGCTAAGCCTATTTAACTATTAGCTAAAATAAAACTAATTCTAGTTACAATGTCTTTTACTACACATAAGATCATGCAAATGACCCAATATGGTTATTGCATAGCCTAAGTAGTTTAGTCTACTTAGTTTTTATGTTTAATGAAGTGTGCTCCAACCCAAAAAATTACAATAGAATAGTTGTTATTTTAATGAAATTAATGTTACATATATGTCAAATTAATGTATTCAAATTAGGTTTTATTGAAAAGATACTATTTTTTCATGTAGATATTAAGGAATAATTTTTTTTAAGATATAATATTATTTTTTATTTAGTCATGGTGTTTAAATTTAAAAATTGGATTTTGGAAATGTTTTTCAAAACTTTTAATTAAGAAGGAAAAAAATATTAGTTATCGATGGATTTATAACATATAAGTTTTGATATATTATGAACCTTGTGTTAATGGGTAGCTGTAAAGAAGTAATAATAATTTATTTTCAAAAGCAAAAGATACTAAATTGGTGAATCAGATCCCTTTACTTGTGAGATGATATAACGATTTGATTGTTAAATATTATGAGTTATACATACCCTAACCTTCTTTATATTTGAACATATAACCTCTTTAAAAAATATTTGTAAAAGCTATAAAAAAACTAAAAGAGATCACTTTGATGAGGAGTTCACCTCTTCGTCCAACAAAAATTGTTGAATTTAAACTTAACTACAAAGTTTATCACAATAACTCTTATACGAGTGACATTGCTAAATCTCCATTCTTAGAATTTGAAATGAATTATAGAAACTTTATTTGAACTTCTTAAATCCAACACAAGGTAGGGAATCATCACTTGTGCAAGAATTTGTCTAAATTTTAACGTAGAAGATTTTAGATTAAATGAATAAACTGTTACAGATTTATATTTAATGAATAAATTGTGATAGAGTGGAGGATTCTAGCTAGACTACTTGATTTTGAAACCATAACTTTTAGGTGCTGAGTTTCTCAAATAGATTATTTGAACTATTATTGCCCAAAGGTTGAAGTTTCTTATTTATTAAAAAAAACATTAATAATCCATTAAATGATGAATAATAAAAAACCACTTAAAGTAATATCAAAATATCAAAATCTATAACAATACCTAACATGTTATAAATATTGATATAAATTCATTGAATGGTGAATAATAATAAAAAGAGTGCAGTCTTGCAGGCTAATATTTACCCATGGTGACCAAATTTTTGGTCGATTGGCCACTAATTACCCATTTTTCTACTCGTGAATAGAGCATTAGCATCAACCATCCTACATCCTGATTAAGTATCGCTTGTGTATAAAACTCAATACCACGTTCCCTTGTCCCCTAATTTCCCCCTGCCTCCCGGCCTCCATCACCTCTACACGAAATGTAATAAAATATACCATAAATATTTGTATTGCCATATAACATAATTAAGCCCCATTGGCCCCTTAATACAAGGAAATATATTCTCTCATTTATGTATCATAATTTATTCCCCAATATGAATGGACGTGATATGATATTGCCTACCAACTGACCCCCCCATGCAAATATCTAAGACTTGACTCAACCACATGTAGAAGAACTCATCTATCACTTGATAAACTATGTGCAAGACATGATGTATTATCTAGATATCAACTCACCACACCCAAGGCCCTAATTAGACGTAGAGAAACCCCTAAATGAGAATCTCAATGATTCTCCTATCATCTAACACAATAGGTATCGGGATGGCCTCAAAGAAATGATCCCTTAGAAGACATGTATTGAAAAATAATCCAAGTTGTGTACTATTAATGTTACAATTTATTAAATTTCAAATTCATTATGTACAATGAACATAATGAATTTGTACAATTTACTAAATTTCAACATTTCCTTTGGGGTCTTCTTGGATGCCACTTGGGGAATCAAGTGGTCTTTCATAGAATTAGCAATGATTCTCTTTGCCCTAATCAGGTCCTTCCTATACTTCTCTTTGGCTTCATCTTCTTCAGGTTTTGCAACCTCATCTTTAACATATTGGACAAGATCATTCTCTTCAAGAATGAGACCAATTCTGTATTTCCATGCCCGGAAATTTTCTATACCGTCTAGCTTGTCTTCAAGCTTAGTTCTTGGAGCCATATTATCCAGGAGGTCACAGAGATTGAATTTTCAAAAGATAGAATAGTACTTACCAGGAGATGATCTTGATTGAATAGACAATTCTAGTGTGATCAGCTTCTGGAAACTTCAACTTTACACCTTCCAGATCTGCAACAGAATTTCTGGTTTTCTGGTCTTCTCTTTTCTAGTTTTCTGGTGCACAGGTTCGCAGCTTTTCTGGTTCCCTGGTGCATAGGTGTGCAGTTTTTCTGGTTCTCTAGTTTTCTGCACTTTTGGTCAAAATAGGGTTTGACTTTCCTGGATTTGTACACACTCAAAAAGTTTGATCCAGGGCTCAAAACATCGATTTTGAGGAGGGCTATCCAGCCATGCAATCAGATTCCAAAAATTCCAACTTTTGCAGAAACCCTAATTTTCACCGGAGGAGAAGAGAGAGGTATATTCACCTTGTGAAAGATTTCCTATTCAGGCTAGCTCTAATACCATCTTAATTTTAGCCTAATTTGACTAGCAAGATCACTGAAAGAAACATAATCACAAGATAGACAAAGATTTACCCTGGAAAACCCTCATGGGGTAGAAAACCCAGCAAAGCTTTCCTCAATATAGATAATCAACCCAATACAAGATGTAGTCCTAAACAAGAGCTCCTTCTCCTCCTATGCATACCTCTCTCTCTCCTATGCACCAATCACAAGTGAGTGAATGAATGGGATAAGTGAGGAACACACCTCCTCTACTTATACTCATCTCTCGACTGACTTTTTACCCTAATGGGGATGACCTCTCCTAAGAGAGTCTAATAGCCCCTAAATAACTAACTCAGGGCTGACCTCACATGGGATATCTAATAACCCTAGTTACCACAATCTCTCGAAGGAATAAACATCTCCGGATACATAACAAAGTCCCATCGGAGGTATGAAACATCTCTGGAATAATAAAGTACAAATATAATATTCTTAGAAGTTACAATATTTCAACAAAATGAAGCATAGTAAGTCTTGGCTAGTTTAGTTAGCCACATGGACCAAGAGGAAAGTGAGTGAAGTAGTGATGGAGTGCTCCATGGAGTTGAGTGGATTCCTCACAAAATTAAATTTGATTGTCCTACCATTAGGATCTTATGATTCTCTAATTGGTATGGATTGTTTGGAAAGGCATCGAGCCAATATAGATTGCTATGAAAAGGTAATTGAATGGATTGATGAAGGGGGTAGACCTAGATTGGTAAGGGGAATTCCTAAAAAAATCTCAGTAAGACATATCTTAGCCCTACAGTTGAAAATTTTTTATAAGAAGGGTTGTCAATTATATGCAGTTCACATATCAAATTCATCAAAGGATAAAGGACCAAGGGTAGAAGACTTACCGTTGTTGCAAGAGTTCAAAGATGTGTTTCCAGAGGAAGTTCCCAGACTGCCGCCAAAGAGATATATTGATTTTGACATCGATCTTGTTCCACGGGAAGCACCAATTCCCAAATATCCTTATAGAATGAGCACACCATAAGTGATAGAGTTAAAGATGCAACTACAAGAATTAATGGAAAAGAAGTATATCAGGAAAAAATGTATCTCCTTGGGGGGCACCAATTTTATTTGTCAAGAAAAATGATGGGAAATTAAGGCCATGCATTGATTACATACAGCTAAATAAAGTGACAGTCAAGAATAAGTACCCATTGCCAAGAATTGATGATTTGTTTGATCAAATGAAGGAAGCTAAAGTGTTTTCAAATATTGACTTAAGGTCTGGCTATTATTAAGTGAGGATAAAAGAAGAAGACATTCACAAGACATATTTATAGACAAGATATGGTCATTATGAGTTCACAGTGGTTCCATTTGGTCTTACCAGTGCACCTACTACATTCATGTGTCTCATGAATAGTGTCTTTAGTAAGTATTTGGATAAGTTTATGATAGTGTTCTTGGATGACATTCTTTTTTATTCAAGGGATGAATAAGAGCATGATGCACATCTAAGAATGGTGTTGCAAGTTCTTAGAGAACACCAACTGTATGCAAAGTTGAGCAAGTGTGATTTCTATCAAAGGAAGGTACAATATTTGGTTCATGTCATATCAGAAGAATGAATTGCAGTGGATCAAGAAAATATTGAAGCCATAATGGATTGGCCTACTCCAAAGAATGTTACAGATGTTAGATATTTTATGGTTCATGCAGGCTATTATAGAAGGTTCATTAAAGGATTCTCCAATATAGCTCATCCAATCCTATCATTGCATATGAAAAATGTTAAGTTTGTATGGTTTGAAAAATCTGAGAAAATATTTCAGTAGTTAAAGAAGTTGCTTACCAGCACTCATGTTTTGAAGATTGCATCTCCAAGGAAGGATTTTGTAGTGTGCACAAATGCTTGCATCGAAGGGCTAGGTGGATTGCTCATGCAAGAATGATATGTGTTTGATATGAGTCAAGGAAATTAAAAGAGCATGAAAAAAATTATGCCACGCATGATTTAGAACTAGAAGCCATAGTTCATGCTCTCAAGATGTGGAGACATTATTTATTGGGAAGAATTTCCGAGCTTAGGACATACCACATGAGCTTGAAGTATTTGTTTGACCAGCCAAACTTGAATGATAGGAAATCTAGGTGGATAGAATTTATTGTGAAGAACCTGCAACAATTAATTAATGAGAATACGCGAGATAGAAGAAATAACAGAACTCAGAATCACTTTTATTGATCGCAGGCCACTTTGAGGGGGCAACTCCTTTGAGCAAGCTCAATACAAATAACTTCACGGTACCTTCATTGGTCTCAACACAAACTTATATACTAAGTGTAGGCGCCAATACCATGGGTCAATACCATGTGTCAATGCAAACTATGGGCCAATACAAACTATGGATCAACAATTACTACAGGACAACTTACAAAGCATATGCATCCAACAACAATAATACAAACTATGGATTAACAAATACTACGGGATGACTTACAAAGCATATGTGTCCAACAACAATATACTAACAAATTAAATAGAAGGGTTGACATGGGTTCCTAACATCTCCTCTCCATTAGAAAAATATTTGTCCTCAAAGCTTTAGATGTGGAAATTGATGCAGAATCTGAAGGAGTGGTTCCCCTGTAGCATCTTCGGGTTGCAATCTAGGTCACTGACGCCTTTTGAGTTTCAGGGAGGGTTGCTTGGAAGGATGTAGATGAAGAAGAACCATATCAGCTATGTGAAAAGTGTGCTCAGAACAGTGCTGATCAGCTTGTTGTTTCAGTCGAATTCTTGCCATGTGAAGATTATCTTGTAGAATGAGAAGAATCTGATCGCGGTTTTGAAGAACCGAGTCAATTACCTAAACTGGGGAGATGCTGAGGGTATATGGAAGAAGAACTAGTGGTTCCTGCCCATAAACTGCTGCATATGGTGTCCTTTTAGATGTGGTATTGTACCACTGGAGCGCTTCTAGGAAATGCATAGAAATAGTTGTCGAAATCTATGTAGGGATGGGAAAGGGTTCGAGCAGTCCCGAAAGGAGTGTTGTTTCACCCTTATTGACCTGGAAAGTATCAAATTCAACCCCCATCTGTTGAATTTTCATTTTTAGTCCTTTCCAAAAGAAGTTACATTGTTCCCGGTCATACATTTTGAAGAACCCAAAGTGTCCTGCTGATGAAGAAGCATGGAGTTCATAGAATAGATAGCCCTGTTGAACAGATTGCAACCAATTTGGAACAAGTAGAAAAATAGCTATAAGAGGAACTGGGTCATCAAATGTGTGAGAAGGAGAATATTCCACCATATTGTCCTTACCCTTTTTGTAAGTGATCACATAGGCATAACCCATGAGTTGGATAACCCATTTCAGGTGTGCTGGGGAGGAGACTGGTTGTTCTAGGAAATTTTTCAGACTCTGGAGATCAATCTTGATGCAGAAATGATTCCCTAATAGGTATGGCTTCCACTTCTGTACTGCATGCAAAATAGTCAGCATGTCCTACTGAGATGTAGATGCAGCTAACGTCTTACCGAAAAGGTCTCTTGAAGGCGACAAGCTCACTGGCTCAGCAAAGACACCTGCATATCTATCAAAGGAAGTAGGGGAGACCATTGATGGGTGCATCTGAATGGAATGGAGTTGAGCGATGACACCATGTGAATTCTTCTTAAGGATCTTTTCCAGGCGATGTGAATTGATGATGCAGAGAGACCCTTGTTTTAAGCCCATAAATTTGTATTGTTTCTCATTGATTGAAAACTGCATCCAAAGTTCAGCAAAATCCCATAAGATGGGGCCAAGTGTGCATAACCATTGAACGCCCAAAACCACATCACATCCACCTAGGGACAAGGAAAACATGTCAGAGCACAGTTTATAGTCTTCCAGAGAGATACGCACATTGTTACACTTCCCCTTGCCAGGTAAGGTGCCCCCATTGGAAACCATGACTTCAAAGTTGGAGCAAGGATGGACAAAAAAATCAGCCTGTTTGGAGATCCGAGGGTCAATGAAGTTATGAGTGCTACCAGAATTAATGAGTATTGTAAGAGGAAGATGCTTGAACTAACCCATGACCAACATTGTTTTGGGGGTGGTGACATCGGATAAAGCATGGAGAGATATCTTTGGTTGGACATCCTTAGATGGGGGGTCAATAGGCGACTCCTGAATGTCGACCTAATCATCCATTGTATCTAGAGCTTCTTCACCGATTTTAGAGGCAGGCGAAGAATTCATATCCAAGAGATAGAGCTTTTGTTGAACACATCTATGTCCCCGAGTGAATTTCTCATCACAATTATAACAAAGCCTTTTTTCTCTGCGTGCCTGCATCTCTATTTCAGACAAATTCTTGATAGGAGTTGGTCGAGGAGCTGGCGAGATGGGAGGTCATTGAGAACCCATATTTCTGAAGGGAACAAAAGTGGGTTTGGAGCGTTGTTGGGTTGCAATCTTGTTTTCTTCAAACTTAGCCAAACCCAGGGCTTCCATCATTGTGTTGGGACATAACATTTTGACCTTTGGGCAGATTTCATCCTTAAGACCACTGATAAAACAACTCATGTAGAATTCATCAAACAATCCTTCTGTGTGGTTGGCTAGTTTCTCAAATTTTGTCTGATATTGTCTCACAGTGCCAATTTGACAAAGTTTAGTGAGTGCCTCGGTGAAGTCATCAAAAGCACTAGGACCAAATCGTTGCAAAAGGAGTTGAAAAAAATCTGTCCAATTTGGCTCGTCATGAGCCTTGATGTACCAATGGTACCATTGAAGGACTTCCTGCTCCAAATGAAAGGATGCAAGTAGAAATTTTTGGACATCCAAAGTATAATGCAGACTGAAATACTGTTCTACATGATAGATCCATCCAGTTGGATCAGTACCATTAAAGCGAGGAAATTCAAGCTTCGGACCACAAAAATTGTTGGAAGAAGAGAACCCATTGTCTAATGAAGACTCAGACTATCGTTTGTTGTTCATGGATGAATGCTCAAGATGGAGGCCGAGAAATTTTTCATCTAGATCCTGGAGTTTGGTTTGGATGGCTGCAAGTGCTTCCTCCATGGTTTTTGCTCCTGTGCGGGTGATAACCATAACCAGAAATTTTTTTTTTGGGGGGGAATGAATAGAAAAACACAAACAAAAGCTTATTTAGTAAAGGGAAATTTGGATTTGGGAAAAACTCGGAAGGGTAATTGGGGTTTTACTAGGTTTTAGACACTTTGGAATGGATGGGGAATCAGAAAATGACGATTTCAGAAGTGGGGTGAAAGAATGGGAAAATTTGTTAGAGAGTGACAAAGAAGCAGAAATAGGGAATGGACATGTTGGCAAAATTTGAGGGCGATTGGGTGAAAATCAAAGGAGTTATGGCAAACCCTAAAAATAGACAAATGTGGGATTTTTGGCTTTGGGAAGTGAAATTTGGGATAGGGTCCTCAGGAATGAAATATGCAGAATTGGATTGCAGGGGTGTTAGTGAAGTTTTAGGGAAAAAAGATTCAAAACAAGGGAGATATGGCGAAAAAACAAAATTTTATACTCTTTTTTCTTTTCAGAATGGATCTGAAATGGCTTGCGGAATGGATTTGGAATGGCTCGGAATGGATAAAAAATGGCTAGATTGAAAACTACTTTTAGAATGGATCTGAAATGGTTGGATCAAAACCGGCTTTCGAAATGGATTTGCAATAGCGCGGAAGTGATCGGCAACAGATGGATGTGTAATGGCGCGGAAGTGATCGACAACAGTTCAGCTGAAAACAGATATGGACCCTAGGTATGTTCAGCTTCCTATCGGTTCAAGGGATTCACTCGGCCACCAATGTTGTTTGACGGCTTGTGTATTGGGGCAGTACCCCTCACTCCACGGCTCAGGTAAAATTGATAACCACTTTGGCAAAAATGACAACTCTTGGTTTACCTCACGGGTGGGAATTAGTCAACAAGGTAGGGGTCATTGCCCTTTTCACTGGAAGGTCCTCTCAATGGGCCAACTGCTTCAGTGTTCATGTGGTAATCCTCACAATGAGTTTTAGGGCTTATGCCCAAGTACTTCGCACAGTTAAGCAGATAGGGATTATTCCCAGATCCGAAGCTGCAATAGATGCGAAAAAAAATTGGCAGAAATTTCATCCAACGAGCCGAAGAAAGTGCTCTAATACCAGATGTGAAGAACCTGCAACAATGAATTAATGAGAATACGCGAGATGGAAGAAATAAAAAAACTCAGAATCAATTTTATTGATTGCAGACCACTTCGAGGGGGCAACCTCCTTTGAGAAAGCTCAATACAAATAACTTCACAGTACCTTCATTTGTCTCAACACAAACTTACATACTAAGTCTAGGCTCCAATACCATGGGTCAATACCATGTGTCAATACAAACCATGGGCCAATACAAACTATGGATCAATAATTACTACAGGATGACTTACAAAGCATATGTGTCCAACAACAATAATACAAACTATAGATCAACAAATACTACAGGACGACTTACAAAGTATATGCGTCCAACAACAATATACTAACAAAGTAAATAGAAGGGTTGACATGGGTTTCTAACATTTATCTATGAATTTGATTTTGAAATTAAGCATGCAAAAGGGAAAGAGAATAAGGTTGCAGATGCTCTTAGCAGAAAATTTCATGTTGCAGCATTAAGTATGAGCAAATCATATTTGAAGACAACAGTTCTTGAATCGCAAACCAATGATGGAACTTACCTTCAAATTAAAGAAAAATTGCAGCTGGGAAATATAAATGAAAAAGGTATAGGATATTAGCTTGGTGAAGAAGATATTCTCCTTTATCAAGGTAGTAGAATGTATATTCCAAATTGTGCATATTTAAAGAAGCTAGTGATGTATGAAATGCATCATATGCCATACTATGGACATACAAGATATCAAAATACAATAACAATGGCAAGAAAGAAATACTTTTTGCATGGTATGAAGAAGGACATAGCATAATAAATTTCTAGGTGTCAAAAATGCCAACAAGTGAAGGAAGAACATCATCATACAACAAGATTATTGCATCATTTTCCCATTCCGGAATGAAAGTGGGAAGTAATTTCTATGGATTTTATAACAGGTTTTCCAATGACAGTGAGGAAGCATGATTCAATTATGGTAGTTGTGGAAAATATATCAAAGGTAGCCCACTTTTTTGCAGTCAAGTCCACTCATAAGATAAGTGACATAGCAAATATTTTCATGAAGGAGATATTTAGATTGCATGGATTTCCCAAAGCAATAATTTCATATCGAGATGTAAAGTTCACATCCAATTTTTGGAAGGGACTATTTCAGGAATTGGGAACTCAGCTGAATTTTAGTATAGCACATCATCCTCAACAGATGGTCAAACTAAGAGGGTGAATCAATTTCTTGAAGACATGCTGAGAATGTATGTGATGGACAAACCATCCAAGTGGGAGGACTACCTACACTTGGTAGAATTTGCATACAATAATGGACATCAAGCATCATTGGGGATGAGTCATTTTGAGGTATTGTATGGAAAAGGATGTAGGACTCCCGTGAATTGGGATAATCCGGTGAACAGGGTAGTGCTTGGGTCATATATGATCAAGGAAATGGAACAAGAAATTGTTAAAATCAGGCAGAAATTAAAGGAAACCCAGGAGAGGAAAAGGAGTTATGCATATTTGAAAAGAGTGCATAAGGAATTTAAGTTTGGGGATCATGTTTATTTGAGAGTGAAACCAAGGAAGTGTTCCCTAAGGTTGGGGATTTGTGCCAAGTTGGAACCAAGATATTGTGATCCATTTGAAGTCCTTGATAGGATAGGACCAGTTGCATATAAAATTGCATTTCCTGCTAACATGAGTGCTCATAATGTTTTCCATGTTTCTTTTCTTAAGAAATATGTATATGATCCCGATCACATAATTCATTGGAATGTGATACAGGTGGAACCCAAGGGAGAGTTCCAAGTGGAGCCTATGTGCATCCTCGACAAGAAGGTTACATTTCTCAGGAACTAATCCATCGGACAGGTAAAGGTGCAATGGAAGCACCTTAGTCCCGATGAGGCTATATGGGAGTTGGAGGATGCCATGAAAGAGATATTCCCAATTTTGTCAGTTTTGAGAATAACGAGGACGGTGTTGTTCTAAGGGGGGGGGGGATATAATACCCCCATTTTGACCCTTAGGACATATTGGCTTTCAATGTAAATATTGTATACATACGATGTATGTTTTCCTAGCGTGGATCTCAAGGCCAAGACCCTGCTAGTGGATGATCGGTTTTATGTAAAATGAAAGTATTTGATATTCAGTTATCCATGTTCTATTAATCCACGGGACATTGTAAATGATGCAAATCTCAATATTGCAATAAAAATACAAAAAAATATGGATATGGAGGAAACTAATAAGAGGGGACCATGTGTATCCACCAGAGAGGTGAGGGGGTTGTGGGATTGAACTGTAGGATTCCATATGTCATTATGAGAACCCATTTGACCTTCCTTGCTGAAATTTAGTTCTGTTGTAAGGAAGTGGTTGAATAAAAATGTTCATGAGGTCGATGGAGTGTGGGAAACCATGAAATTATGAATGGCAAGGTATGGGTCTCTATTTTCCTTGATCCACAAGTCACTCTTCCTCCTGGGAATTCATTTTCCCATATCCCCATTCCATTATTGACCAGAAAAGAGACTTTTCAGGAATGAACAAACCCAACATTGACGAGAAAAAGGAAAATCATGATTTTGAGAAATACCATGATTTGGAGTGCCGAATTTGCCCAGAAATTCATGTGGGAAGTTAAATCCAATAGGGGATCCGTTGGCCTGAACCACGGGGAAAATTTACAGAGTGTGAGATGCTCATAAAACCATGAGAAAAACCTGATTTGATAGGCGAGAACCCAGTTGTGGGACATAATTGTTTTGGCCCTAGAAATTGAGAAAATCCAAGTGGGAATGATAAAGAGGAAATAGAATAGAAGGTGGGATTTCTTGATAAACCTAGTGAAGTCTAGAGTCTCAAGGAATTAACATATTGGACATTTCTATGCCTGCCTTGAAGAGTGTTGGAGGAAAGGGGTACTTGAGGGACTGTGTTGTAGATAAGGGGACCTTCCTTGTGTTGGGTGTAGTAGGTATTGTGGGTGCCAAGGCTATTTGAGTTAGAATTGAGAGGCCTGTAGCTCTATGGTTGAGCTCACTCACTTAGCATCCTCCTCCATTGTCCTTTACATGCTTGATAAACCCAACTGTGTGTTGGCTTAGCAAGTTTGTTTGTGTGAAGCAATGGCTATGAGTGAGTTTCTTTAGTTCCTCCTTAGTGGATACATAGCCAAGATCATGGGTGATCTTGTTGGTTATGGAGCTAGATCTTCCAGTCTCATAGATGATATTGTCTTAGCTGTTCACCTCGGAGGACTGTACACCCATTCTACATTTTTTGGAGTTCGGGGGCAGCGCCCCCGAGAAAAATTTTTAAGGTTGTTTTCGCCAGTTGTTTTGCGGCCCATGGTTTTGGGTATTCAGTGGTATTTTCCCATTGTATTTCCCTTATAAAAGAAAAACACTGTAATATGGCTAGGGTTAATGATGTATTAGGTTTTATGCATATTAAATATCTCTATGATTAGGAGAGAGACTGTGAGACAGTGAAGAGGAAGTGCAGCAGTTGTGCTGCAAGTTGTATCCCTTCACCTTGCTGGATGGTAATAATAATAAGGACTGGCAAATTCAGTGTGGACGTAGCCCAAGTTGGCTGAACCATGATATATCTTTGTCTCTCTTGTAATGTGTCTGTGTGATTATAATTTCATTTTTGTTTATTGTTATTGCTCTGCGATCCTATTTTTCTAACAATTGGTATCAGAGCCAAAGGTCTATTTGACAGATAAACCTGCAGGAAGCTACAGTTTCTGGTTCGAGTGAGAGCAATGGAAGGAGAAGGAAAGTTTAAGGTCAAGAAGTTTAACGTCCACAACTTCCAGTTATGGAAGATGCAAATGGAGGAATATCTGTACCAAAAGGATCTATTCCTACCGTTGGGAGGAAGAGCAAAGCAGCTGGTGGCTATGAAGGATGAAGAATGGGAGGTTCTTGACAGAAAGGCTCTAGGAACAATACAGTTGAGCCTGGCTTCATTAGTGGCTTTCAATATCTCAAAAGAAATGACAATGAAGGATTTGATGAGTGCATTGGGTAAGCTGTATGAAAAACCCTCAACCTCCAACAAGGTATTTCTAATGAAGCGTTTATTTAATATGAAGATGTCTAACGGTGGATCTGTTACTGATCATTTAAATGAGTTTAATACGGTTACAAATAAACTAAGTTCTGTAAGTGTGAACTTTGATGATGAGGTTAGGGCTCTTCTAATCTTGTGTTCATTTCCAGAAAGCTAGAATAGTTTGGTCATGGCTATAAGTAACTATGTCTCTGGTTTAAACACCTTGAAATTTGATGATGTTATTGGTGTTATTCTTAGCAAGGAAATGCGAAGAAAAAGCATAGGTGAGACATCAGGTAATGCGTTGACCATGGAGACCAGGGGAAGACAAAAGGAGAGAGGAAAGATCCAAGGTAATCGTGGGAATTCTAAAACGGGAAGATCCAAGTCCAGACTTGGAAAGATAGAATGCTGGAACTGTTGAAGGAAAGGACATCTAAAGAAAGACTGCAGATCTCTAAAGAAGAAAGGAGATACACAGAAGGAAACTACCCAGGAAACAAATGTAGTAGGTGATGTGTTACAAGATTCTTTGATTCTTGCATTAGATAATACAAGCGATTATTGGGTAGTAGATTCAGGGGATTCATGTCATGCTACACCCCATAGGAAATACTTTCATGATTATGTTTCAGGTGATTTTGTACATGTTTTATTGGGTGATGATGAGCCATGTAAAATTGTTGGAATGAGTAAGGTATGGATAAAAGTTAAGAATGGAACTGATTGGCTGTTGAAAGATGTTAGGCATATTCTTGCTATGAAAAGAAATCTGATCTCAACAGGGTAGTTGGGAGATGGCAACTGTCTATCTACATTTGTAGAAAAGTGGTCAAAAATCACTAAAGGATCAATGGTGATAACAAAAGGAGATAGGGTAGGTACGTTGTATTTATGTCCTCATAATATTGACCATTATATCTCTTTAGCTTCCACAGGAATAGATACAATATTGTGGCATCATAGGCTTGGCCACATGAGTGAGAAGGGAATGCAGATTCTCCACTCAAGGAAGTTGCTGCCAGATTTGAAGCAGGTAAGTTTGGAATTCTGTGAAAACTGTGTTTATGGAAAACAGAAGAGAGTCATATTTCTCAGGGTTGGGAAACAGAAGAAGAATGAAAAGTTAGAGCTTATGCATACTGATGTATGGGGATCGGCTCATGTACAATCTCTTGGTGGCTCTCATTATTATGTTACATCTATTGATGATGCAACTAGAAAAACTTGGGTTTATTGCATTAGACAGAAATCTGATGTGTTTGCTACTTTTAAGAAGTGGAAAGATTTGGTTGAAAATGAGATAGGAAAAAGATTGAAGTGTCTCAGATCTGATAATGGAGGTGAGTACTGTGGTAAGGAGTTTGATAGTTACTGTTCATACCATGGGATTTGTAGAGAGAAGATAGTCCCAGGAACACCACAAGAAAATGGTGTGTCTGAAAGGATGAACAGAACAATCATGGAGCGTGCAAGGTGTATGAGATTGCATGCA
Source organism: Larix kaempferi (assembly GCA_027924585.1). NCBI lineage: Eukaryota > Viridiplantae > Streptophyta > Pinopsida > Pinales > Pinaceae > Larix > Larix kaempferi. The sequence continues at coordinate 61,450,274 of BSBM01000370.1, read as the reverse complement.
GGGTTTCCCTTACAGTTTTGGGCAGATGCTGTAAATACTATTGTTTATTTAATAAACAGAGGACCTTCAAGTGCTTTGGATGATGGTATTCCAGAGGAGGCATGGACAGATAAAAAGGTAAACTACTCATTTCTGAGAACGTTTGGTTGTGAAGCATTTGTCCATATTGATAAAGAAAATAGAGCAAAGCTTGAAGCTAAATCCAAGAAATGTAACTTTATTGGATATGGGGTTGATGAATTTGGTTATCGCTTATGGGATTATGAAAATAACAAACGCATCAGGAGCAGAGATGTGATATTCAATGAAAAGGTCATGTATAAAGATCAGTTGCAGGGAAATAAATAGGAAAAAGAAACCATAGAGTACACAGTACTTGATGAAATTCAAGAAAATGAAGTTCCAAAGGTGCCAGAAAATCAAGAACAATAGCAAGTACCTGAAACTCCTACAACTGCAAGAAGATCTACCAGGGTAAGTAGACTCCCTGAATGATACTCTCCTTGAATGTATTATTTGTTGATGACTGATGTTGGTGAACCAGAATGTTATGAAGAAGCAATACAGGTGGAAACTAGAAAGAAGTGGGAGCAAGGCATGAATGAGGAGATGGACTCATTGGTAGGAAACTAGACTTGGGATTTGGTTCAGTTTCCTGCTGGTAAAAGAACATTGCAGAACAAATGGATTTACAGGTTGAAGGAAGAAAAAGGAGGCAAGAAGCAGTACAAGGCCAGACTTTTTGTAAAGGGGTTTGCATAGAAGAAAGGTATAGATTTTGATGAAATATTTTCTCCTGTTGTTAAGATGACTTCAATTAGGACTATTTTAAGTTTAGTGGCGGTAGAATATTTGTATCTTGAACAGTTAGATGTAAAAATAACCTTTCTCTATGGGGATTTGGAGAAAGAGATATATGTGCAGTAGCCACAAGGGTATGAGGTCAAAGGGAAGGAGGATTTGGTATGTAGGTTGAAAAAGATCTTGTATGGCTTGAAGCAAGCTCTAAGGCAGTGGTATCTAAAATTTGATAGGTTTATGACAAAACAAGGTTATAGTAGATGTCATTCTGACCACTGTGTTTATTTCAAGAAGCTAGACAATGAAAGATATATTATCTTATTATTGTATGTGGATGACATGCTTGTTGCAGGGTGTGACATGCAGCATATAAATGTTCTCAAAAGGAAGCTAGTTAATTCATTTGCGATGAAGGATTTGGGTGCTACAAATAAAATCCTTGGTATGAGAATAACAAGAGACAGGAAAAATTGAAAATTGACATTGTCTCAAGGTGAGTACATACAAAAGGTGTTGGAGAGGTTTAGAATGCAGAATGAAAAACTAGTTAGTACACCTTTGGCCAGCCATTTCAATCTAAGTAAAGAAATGTGTCCCAAGACACAGGAAGAGATTGATTACATGTCCAAGATTCCCTATCAATCAATAGTTGGAAGCTTGATGTATGCTATGGTGTGCACAAGACTAGATATTGTACATGCAGTGGGAGTTCTGAGCAGATATATGAATAATCCAGGTAAAGAACATTGGAAGGTAGTACAGTGGATTCTCAGGTATTTGAGAGGTACTACCACTCAGGCATTATGTTTTGGAGGTTCAAACACTATTCTACAGGGATATGTTGATGCAGATATGGCAGGTGACAAGGATAGCAGGATGAGCACCACAGGGTATGTGTTTACTATAGGTGGAACAACAGTAAGATGGACTTTGAAACTACAGAAGGTTGTTGCACTTTCAACAACGAAAGCAGAGTATGTTGCTATTACAGAGGCTTGTAAAGAGATGATTTGGTTTCAAAGGTTTATGGAGGAAGTGGGTAAGAAGCAGAAGGATAGCAGGTTGTATAGTGATAGCCAGAGTGTCATTCATCTTGCAAAGAACTCAGCATTCCATTCAAGGACTAAACATATACAGCTCAAGTACCATTTCATACGCTCTGTTCTGGAAGATGAACTGTTGAAGCTGGAAAAGATACATACTAGCCAAACTCCTGCAGACATGTTCACAAAGGTAGTGACTAGAGAGAAACTAAGTTCTTGCTCGGTTTCAGTTGGCCTTCTAGCATGAAGGTGAAGAGGAGAAATTTGCCAAGTCCAAGTCCAGCAAGTGCAGCAGCGGTGGAGTTGTTGTGATCACTCTCCAAGTGGGAGATTGTTGGTTGTGGAGCTAGATGTTCCAGTCTCATAGATGATATTGTCTTAGACATGCACCCTGGAGGACTGTAGACCCATTCTACATTTTTAGGGGTTCGGAGCTGTTTTCGCTAGTTGTTTTGCGGGCCCATGGTTTTGGGTATCCCGTGGTATTTTCCCATTGTATTTCCCTTATAAAAGAAAGACATTGTAATACGGCTAGGGATAATGATGTATTAGGTTTTATGCATTGTAAAGATCTCTAAGATCAGTATAGAGACTGTGAGACAGTGAAGAGGAAGTGCAACGGTTGTGCTCCAGGTTGTATCCCTTCACCTTGATGGACGATATTAATAATAAGGACTGGAAAATTCGGTGTGGACGTAGCCCAAGTTGGGTGAACCACGATATATCTGTGTCTCTCTTGTAATGTGTATGTGTGATTATATTTGCATTTCTATTTATTGTTATTGCTCTGCGATCCTATTTTTCTAACAGATCTCTTAGGTGAAAGAATATATGCTCAACATAGACCTATGGTTGGGTGGAACGTTTTTCTCACATAGCCAGTTGCCTGGACAATTTCATCTTAAAATATAAGTGCTCTCTGTGGTTCTA